>CM043699.1:101337035-102619535 GCA_023935145.1 Bretschneidera sinensis
CAAAAGATAGATAGTGTGGGCACTACTGTACAGGGCAGCAACACAGAACAAAAAAAAAAGAAAAAGAAAAAGAAAAAAAGAGACGAGGGAGAGAGACAGGGAGAAAGAGCAGAGGATGATAAGCATGGCAATTAAGTCCATATGTTTTTATATAATATCAAACGTAAAAATTATTTGTAAATTTTATTAATTTTAATAGAATTTGGTTAAGTTTACATAATTTTACTTAGAATTTATTTATAAATAAATTATATATTTTATTTACATAATAAATATTAATTAATTAATTTATAAATAAATTTTATATTTTACTAACAACCAAAACACAATACAATTTACCATTCAATAAAAAAATATATGTAAATCTTCCATTTTTCCTTGATTCACCTGGCCCTTCTCTCTAAAAATCAGTAAGTTTTTCTCTCCTAACACTCACATCTTTCTTTCACGCATCTCTGTCCAGAATTGACAAACCAAATTTCTGATCTACTTTCTCTCTCCTCATGAATACAGCGAAATCCGGCCACCAGCAGCGTTTTCCCGGCGAACCACACGGTGACTTAGTGGAGTGAGCTTCCATCTTCTTCCTTTCCCCTTATTTCTCCCAATTTCTCTCTCTATAAATTTCGGGATTCATACAAATTCCGGCGAGCTGAACGGAATTCGGTCATTTTCCGGTCATTCTTAGAACACCTACAATTTCCTTAATTTTTGCTGGTAAACTCTATGTTACTTACCTAGATATGTTTTCAAAGTTTTACGTATTTTATATTTATTTTCTGGTCTTAGATTCTTATATTTATTTTCTGGTCTTAGAAAAAATATGGATGGAGACTAATTATTTTATCATTGGAAAATGATTTAACAGTAGATTTATTTTATTATTTATTTAAGGGAAATATTTGAGAAGAAAAGAAATGGGTAAATTGAGTTCTGTTTCAACCTGCATGACCAAGTACATATGTTATATATGATCAGTTACTAATGTTTCATCTTGGTAATTTTGGATTCTTATAGACCTTTTGAGAAAAAAATTCTGCTGAAGTAATGGGTAAAGAACCAGATATTAAAAACTTGCATATAGATGTGTAAGCAATTATTTCAGTTTGCAGATAGTTTTGTGTGTACTAACTAGTGAGTGAATTGGTTCCTTGGAGAGCAGCATCAGATGATCTGCTTCCAACAGAAAGATTTTGACGGTTTTTGACCAAAAGTTGGTAAATGATAATTGCTATTGTTTTTAGCTGTGAAAGTGAAAATTGTATGGAAGTGAGGTATTGTCATGGTGGTGAGCTGTTATGGGTCATTTTCTTTGGATGCTTTTGCTGGCTCACGCACAGTTTCTCCCTCTTTTGGTCTTTCAGTTCTTTCATCTCTCTTTAATATGTGAATTTTCCCGGATGGCTGATTTTTTTTTTTTGCTTTGACCCTTTTCTATTGAGTTGTCAAGATTCAAGAACAACTTTCTTCTCTTTACAATTTACGTTGAAATATTGTCACTGCAAAGGTAGTATTGTGAAATGTGCCTGATGGGTTGTAGATAAAGAAAGGATATGTTTATATACAATTTATAGGGTTACTAAACTTTAAGGGGCTCTTGAGATAGATTCTATTAAAAATTGAAATGATGTTATATTGAATTGTGAATACGTATGTATGGGTAAGAAGGATTCTAAAGAGAAAATAATGTTGATTACCGAGAAATAGGCTAATTAATTACTACCAAATGTTGGTCAAATTAAAAATGGAGGAGATTAGAGTATTGATTGGTGAAGGGATTTTAGAAAATAAAGGTTGTCACTAATATGGTTTGCTGGTTAATCGTTTTAATGGCAAATTAATTTATTTGATGAAAGAGTATGTTAGTCACTAATACATGGTGGTTATAATTAAAAGAATTAATGAATGGTAAGTAATTACAAGATAAAAGGTGAAATCATATTGTATGTAGGCTATTAATGATTTGAAATTTATTTATATTTGGTTATTATCCATGATGTGTGTTTGTGTGATTTGGAATCTTGAAACTTGAAAACGTGCATACTGCATCATATCACTTCATGAGCATTGTCGGTAAGAGTTGTTAGCTTATTTTAATAATCTCTCTTGTAGGTGGTTTATCAAGAGTCGATTCGGGCACCTTACTTGTTAAATTAGTCTCTTGGGTTGTAGTTTCGAGTTGAGTTTTTACTACCAACTTGGATATTCTCCTCTCTTCTTATTTTATGAGAATGTGTTTTGTGCTATGAAAAATTTGAATAATCTGAATTTTACAATGGTTGAGGAAACATGATCTTTTATCTCTGATTAGAGATTTTTGAGAATTTATAGTCAAGGTCAATTCTCTTAAATGGGTTATGAAGAGAAGATTTGTTTTATAAATTATTTGATCATCTCTATTTTCACTTGAATAAATCCTCATGCGGTATTTTGTTATAAATGAATAGAAATGTCTTCTTTACGGAGAAAATTGAGTAAAAACTCATTGTTGAGATGACATATTTTACGAATGGGCTTGGTACTAATGTTGCAATAATACATAGAAGTGTCATACGGTATGGGGATATTTATTATTATATTTGTATCCTGCTGGGATACCTGATTGAGATAAAGGTATGCACAGAGAATACTCTGCTTACAGCTGTAGTCTGGATACATGTCCTGTTGTTATAGAAGAGAATGGTTTAAACTGAAATTAAAAGTAGAGACACGGGCAGATTAGTGATTAAATAAATTCTGGAAATCGGGGAATGAATTACTAAGAAAGAGAGTCAAAATGGTAAATTAGTGGGATGGCATAATGAGTAAGAAATCAGGTGGCAGAACATTAATTCCAAATAGCAGAAGTTAGAATGGTGATTTTAAGATAAGGTCGGTGTAAAAAAGTAGTTTTCAAGTTGCAAAGATTTTGGAGACTGATAAAAAGTGAGAATCTAAGATTAAAATTAAGTGATTTATGTTTAATTTGGATGTAGTATGGCTAAAATGCTTTACTTGAGGTTTATTAATTGGGGTTTCACTAAGTATATGGTTCAATTGATTTGATTAACAAGAGAGATTAAGGACTTAATGATAAATGGTTTACTTGGTAGATATATTAGTTTAGTGACGAGAAAGGCTAATGAGCCCAAGGTATTAAATGGGAAACTTTTGGAGTGTTCCAAGAAGAGAAATGGTTTTACTTGGTGGTAACTAGATCAAAATTAGGAGTAATAATTGGAGGTATTTATGGGTTAAAGTTGATTAATGAGTAATGAGTAAAGTTTGAGTAATGTAAATTACTAAGGATGCGTAAAAATTGTTTAAACTAGATTGGTGATTAGTGATATACTGATATATATGAAACTTGAGGAAATTGCAAATAAAATTTATGGTAATAGGATGTTGTAGTACATATTTGGAGGTAGGGGTGTTCAAACGATCGGTTAAAAATTTTAACTGACATTTTCGGCACAATTTTTTTTAACCGTTTCGACCGATTTGAAACAATGTGAATGGACTCCAATTTGAGCTTTAAACAACTAAGCATGAATGAATTTTGTCAAGGATTCAATTACATACTCAAATCAAGAATTCAATTACCAATTTAGAATCATAGATTTATAATAGAAGTAAAAGTCTTTTCAGTTTCAAAATCCCCAAATCATATATGTTGAAAACAACTAAACTTCAGTTCCAGATGCACTAGGTCTACCCAGACTGAAAATTTGTGGCAAATGCACAAGGCAGAGGAGACCCAGATCTGAAAATTTGTGGGACAAAAATAGTTAAAAGTTAAGAGAAAGTGATGGAGGAGATAGATAGAGAGATATGAGAAGAGAGAGAAGTCTACCTTGAAGAAGACAAATCCTTTGTGAACTTGCGAAGGTGATGCACAGGCAACACCGAGCGGCGGCCAAAAATCTAAGGTGAACGACAAGATGAGGGCTTAAGTGTTTGGGGCATGGGTGATGAGAGGGAGAACAACTAGAGAAGAGACTAAGAGAGCTTGAGCGTTTGCGTTTGGGGCATTAGGCATGCATGGTGATGAGAAGGGGAAGAGAAGAATCAGAGAAGAGATTAAAAGAGCTTGAGCATTTGGGGCGTCTGTGGAATTGGGAGAGAAGAAAAGGAATTTATATACATAGGGTTTGAGGGTTAAAATTGTAATTTTAGTTTCATTTAATTATTATAAAACAAAATAAAAAATGTATTGCATACCTGGTTTGGGGGTTCAAATCCCTTACCTTCAATTTGTGGTAAGAAATTCAAAATATTAAAAGTGTGAAGGAAATAATAAATATTGGTAATTCTTAATCGTTTAAACTGTCAATACTGTTAAAGAATTTTTAATCGTTGTCCGACCGATTAACCGACAAACACTATTCGGTTAACCGATCGGACACTGAATGTGAAACATACTTGATTACTTTAGGTTTTGTCTTAATAATTTTGAAATGGGTGCTCTTATGAAGGAATAGATAATATAAAATATATTTATGAGAGATGGAGTTTGTTGGAATGCATTGGTTAAGGTAAAATGATTACAAAGTTGTAAAATTAAAATAAATCTATTATTGGGATTAATAAATTGTTTTGAAGAATCTTTCCTTGCCTACCCGTGAGAGTTAATTATTTATTGATTTGATAAATAGACTAGTAAATCTTAAATATTAAAGTGAATATTTAGACTATTATTATTCTGTCATGATAATCATTTGGTGAAAAAAATTACTTATAATCCTAAGGGGTAAATAAATTGATGGACTTGACTAACATAAGGAATTGATAATTCAGTTATTTATGAGAAATCTAAGTAAGGAAAATAGATTTTTTTTTAGAAATTGGTTCAATTGAGGGGTGATTCTAGTTCGATTTGGTAGAAGTTAATTAAGGAAGAGGTTATCTATTAGACAAAATTTATTTTTAAGATGATTCAAGAGGTAAAAATGTAATCGGGATTATGTAATGACTTTCAATAGATTTAAGAGTTAGTAATTTAATTTGCTTGAAGATTTCAATGCTGACAAAGGATTTTAAAGATAATTGGAAAAGAAAAAAAATCGAGGAATTGGTTTTGGAAGCATAAGAAAGTAATTATTTCAGTAATCGTGTATAAATGAATGCAAAGCTTTGATGAACTTTGACATAGGTACATTTATAAATTGAAGTTAAAATAGTTATAATTATCCTTGGATAGATAATTGATTAGTTATGTTTAATTGGTGGTTAGTTGATACATTGAATAAGAGTATGAAATTCATGAGTTAAGGTTGTCACATGTACATATATTTTCTTGTTTAGTTAAATTCGGATTTCATAATGTCAGCAAATACATTTAAGATTGAAGTAGCTTGGTTATTATTGATGTTGGTGGTAAATTATCATGGTATAAATTCAATGATGAGCTTCGATATAAATTATGACACAATACTTCTTTGAATGTTATGGGAAAGTGATTCAGAGGCATACTTTGAGGATTAATTGATGGCCACTAAGATGTCATGAAGCCCATAGGGTTGAGGGTACTGAATTTGGTACAAAATAAAGTGTGAATGCTAGATTGAAAATTTTAAAGGTTTGGGACTTGTTAAAAGAAGAAATGAATATTAACGGTACAATTTTAGATGAGAAGTTTGGTATCTAGCATGAATTAGGTGACTTGAAAGTTTTTATACCTTAGAATTGTTGTATGACCCAACTAAGGCATTAGATGTGAAACAAAGCGTGGTTTTAAAGATTATATGGATTTTAGAAGTTTAGAAGTGGGTTTAAAAAGAGAATTTTGTGTTCGATTTAGTGTCTTGAGTTGACAAACTTGAGTTTATTAGATAATTATGATCTTTGAAGTTATGGTGATCTTAGTGCTAGTGATGTTTTGGTATGATAAAATAACAAATATGTTGAAAATAAGACAAAAAGAAATTGTCTTTGATTGAATGAAAAGAATACAATTCGACTTAATATATAGACTTATGAATACTAAGTCTAATAGGATTAGGATACAACGAATATGATCTAAATCTATTGGGACACATTAAGAATTATAGTAGGATTTTCAACACTCTCCCTCAAGTTGGAGTATAGATATCATATGCACCCAACTTGATACAAATAAATCTAACTCAAGAACCATCCATTGGTTTAGTAAATAAGTCCACTAACTGATATGTGGACTTCACATGTCTGGTATTGATCATATTTTGTAGAATATTTTCCCAAACAACATGACAATCAATTTCAATATGTTTAGTTCTCTCATGAAACACTGAATTATTTGCAATATGAATAGCTGCTTGATTGTCATATTCCAAGCTCATAAGATTGGATTGGTTAATCCCAAGCTCTGCTAACAACTGTTTTAGTCAAACCATCTCAGAGGTAATATGTGTCATTGCTCTATATTCGGACTCAACACTTGATCTAGCAACCACAGTTTGCTTCTTACTTTTCCACGATACTGAATTTCCCCCAAAAAATACATAATATCCAGTAGCGAACCTTCTATCAGATGGAGAGTCGACCCAATCTGCATCAGTATAACCTTCAATTTGAGCATGACCATGATTTTGATAAAGTAAACCAGAACTAGGAGTACTCTTAAGATATCTCAAAATTTGAATAACAACATCCTAATGACTAGTTTGTGGAGCATCGAGAAATTGACTAGCTACATTTGATACAAATGAAATATAAGGTCTAGTAACAGTCAAATAATTTAATTTTCCAACCAAACGCCTATATTTCTCTGGATGAGATAATAAGTCACCTTAATCAATTGCAAGTTTTGTGTTAAGATCCATAAGACTATCTATAGGCTTACATCCTAACATTCCAGTATCAATCAATAGATCAAGAACATATTTACGCTAAGATAAAGAAACACCGTAACGAGATCTTGCAACCTCGATACCCAAGAATTATATCAATTGTCCTAAATCCTTTGTCTGAAATTTAGTACTCAAGAATTGTTTCAGTGCTAGAATTCCTTCTTTGTCATCTTCTGTGATCACAATATCATCCATATATACAATCAATAGTATCCTACCTGCCTTACTGTGTTTATAAAATACAGAATGATCTACACTACATCTACCAAGGTCAAAATTAATCACTATTTCACTGAACCGACCAAACCATTTTCGAGGAAATTGTTTCAATCCATATAGAGATTTCTTTAATCGACATACTAACCCAGACTCCCCCTATCAACAAATCCGGGTGGTTGCTCTATGTATGCTTCTTCTTGCAAATCATCATTTAGAAACGCACTTTTCACATCCAACTGATGTAGGGACCAATCAAAAGTTGTTGCTAGAGAGATAAACACACGAACAAACGTAATTTTAGCCACCGGAGAGAATGTCTCAGCATAGGACTATCTATAGTCAACGAACAACAAATTTCCCAGATGGAAGAGGAACCAAGTCCCATGTATGATTAGTACTCAAGGCATGTACCTCTTCTTCCATATCGGCTTTCCACCCAGAATGAAACAAGGCTTCTGTAATGGACTTAGGAATAGAGACAGAAGAGATCGAAGCAATACACGAAGCATATGAAGGAGATAAATAATCATAAGACACAAAATTAACAATCGGATGAGCAGTAAATAACCATTTACCTTTACGAAGAGCAATAGAATAAGTCAGATTTGAGATAGAATGAGATTCAGAGTAATATGGAGTAGGCTCGAAGAAAGTAACATCGGCACAAACAAAATACCTTTGTAAAGAGGGACTATAACACCGATAACCTTTATGTGACTTTGTAAGGGGCATGGGAATAGGTAATGGATAAGGAAATGAATAAGTCAGATTTGAGATAGAATGAGATTTAGAGTAATACGGAGTAGGCTCGAAGAAAGTAACATCGGCACAAACAAAGTACCTTTGTAAAGAGGGACTATAATACCGATAACCTTTATGTGTATGAGAATAACCTAAGAAAATACATTTTATAGAGCGGGGATCAAGTTTGTCAACTCCTGGATGGAGTTGATGAACAAAACAAACAGATCCAAAGACACGACGAGGTAAGTGGAAGGTAACATCTCGAGGAAAAAGCACGGAGTGGGGGTTTGGCCATCAAGAATAGAGGACGACATACGGTTGATCATGAAACATGCAGTTATAGCAGCCTCACTCCAAAACAATTTAGGGACATGTATATGGAATAAGAGAGTACGAGCAATGTCCATAAGATACGATTTTTTTCACTCCACAACCTCATTTTATTGGGATGTATGAGATGACTGATGAATAATGTCAGACTTAGTCATAAAAGTTGTAAAAGGCTTAGAAAAATATTCACGAGCATTGTCACTACGAAGAATCTTAACAGATAAGTCAAATTGAGTTTTTATCTCAGCACTAAAAGCACAAAAAATAGAAAATAACTCAGAACGACCTTTCATTAAATAAAGTCAGTTAAGTTTTGAATAATCATTCACAAATGTAACGAAATACCGAAATCCAAGTTTGGAAATTACACGACTCGTGCCCAAACATCAGAATGTACTAACATAAAAGGACTAGGCACACGATTATTAATTCGGGAAGCAAATGACACACGATGATGCTTACTCAATTGGCATGATTCACACTCTAAAATTGAAACTTGGCTCAAAGTAGGAACTAACTTCTTCAGTTTCTCTAAGGATGGATGACCAAAACGACAATGTATCTGAAGTGTAGATACGTCAATTGAGCAAACAATGAGTGATGAGATAGGATCAAAGTAATTCAGGCCATTCGATTCATGCCCTCCACCAATAGTTTACCTTGTTGTCAAATCCTGGATAAGAACAGAATCAGGAAGAAAGGTAAGAGAACAGTCAAGAAGTTTTGTAAGCTTACTAACAAATATCAAATTATACTGACAAAAAGATCATAAAGGACAGATGATAAAGGCATAGAAAAACTCGGGTGCACAGTGCCAATGCTGCTAGCAGTGGTTTTAGATCCATCGGCAACAGTAACATCAGGCAAAAACGAAAAATGATAAAAAGTAGAGAAAATATCAATGGTACCTAACAAATGATCAGTAGCTACAGAGTCAAGGATCTTGGTCTAGAAGAAGATGATAGAAAAACTTTTGGCGTACCTTTCTAGGTGGAAAGAGCAGTCGAGAAAGATATCTGGCTGCCTTATACCGTAAAAGCTTATCATACTCATCTTTGGAAATCATCATTGAAGTTAAAGGCACAAAATTTGAGGTAGGCCCACACTCAACAGAAGTAGATGTCATAACATTAGCAACCATGGGATGACCAACTAACTTCCAACATGTTTCCCGAGTATGCCTGGAACTATGGCAGTACGTACATTGACGAAGTGAACCTTGTCCACCACCACAACTAACAGAATTACTACCACGACCAACTGTAGTGCTACTACGATCATTACCACGACCTCCTCTACCACCACCACTATTAGAACCATGACCTCTACTTGTATTATTACCATCCGCTCGGCCACCTTGCCAAGCTTGAGTAACCAATGCAAATTTGTCAACCAAAGGTCCGTTATCACTAGTTTGAGAAACTACACGTAGCACACGAGCATAAGTCTCATAACATGTAGGAAGTTCTGTCTCTCCTAGTATTTGGGATTGTATCGGTTCATACTCAGGTTTTAGATCGACTAGGAATGTGAGTACCCCGACTTGCTTATGACGTTTTTGCATGGCCTGTACATCAGCTGAAATAGGCATCAAAGTACGCAATTCTAAAGACATCCTCTTCATATCAGCAAAATATTCTGTAACATCCTGATCACTTTGCTGGCCGTGGAAGAATTTGGCATTCACATCATACATCCGATTAAGATTGCTAGAATACAGCAGACGGACATACTCCAAAACTTCCTTACAGGTGTTAAGATTTGGGATTCCATTGAATTCCATAACAAAGTGATGAGTAAGGAATCCTTTTGTTTCCATGTATCAAACAATTTTGGATCGGTAGGTGGACGTGATTTTGTATTTTTTTATGTAGTAGAGTTGATTGCTCTGATACCATGTTGAAAATAAGACTGAAAGAAATTATCTCTCTCTTATTGATTGAATGAAAAGAATACAATTTGACTTGATATATAGATTTATGAATACTAAGTCTAATAGGATTAGGATACAACAAATATGAACTAAGTTTACTAGGACACATATTAAGAATCCTAATAGGATTCTCAACAATATATATATTTTATCATTTATACCATTGAACTTGGGAGTGCAACTTAGAATATGTGATTTGACTCTTTTCTTGATGGCAAGTAATGATTCTCAAAGATAAGTAAATTACTGGGATTGGGAGTTATACTAAATAAGTGATATGCGAAGAGGGAGGTTAAAGATTATAATTTCTATATACTAGAGAGTTATATGGACAAAACTATATTAGAGGGATTATAAGAATTAAAGTGAGGATGTAATGAGTTAAAATAATTGGTTTTTGAAAGAATTGAATGTTAATGGCATCAATGGTTTGAATTACAAGGAGTTAAACTGGTTATTTTGAAATTATCAGGATTTGATAATTTTTATGTGATCTATATGTGGTGAGCGTGGATATCATTCAAAAGGTACATAAGAGAAACATGATAACTAATTGGAAAACAAAGTGTGAGGCCAGGTGATATTGATGCAAAATCAGTGGAGGTGAAACATTCTAAGCATAATTAATTGGGAAAAAGAAATTTAACATCAATGGACTTATTTAGAGAATGTTAAAAATTTAACATTAGTTAAATTTTTTTGAAGGTTTATGGTTGAAAGAGTAGACATGAAATAGAAATTTAAATGAATTTCTTGTCTAAATGGAATTCTAGAAATAATTTTGAGGATTTAATAGCTATAATAATTGAATTATATTGTGAAAAAATAATAATAAATAAAGGAAACTTGGTGAAAATATACTCTAAGTAGTTTGAGGTTATATAGATTATGGATAAATGCCAGTTCTGACAGTTTTGGGTGGCATGATTAGCATTATATAAAAAGGGATGATTTATGAAAAGATTCGAAGTCAGCTTTAAGTGGTATCCGAGGAATCAATGGGAATCAATGGCTCTTCTTCCTTTCTCCTTTCTACACCTCCTTCTCTCCATTCTGTCCCCCTTCCTCCCTTTCTTCTCTTCTCCTTCTAATATTCTTCTTCTTCTAATTCTCTTTTTCTTCTTCCCCCTCCTCTCCCCTCCCTCTCTGAATCTTTGGTTTTTCTGTATGGGATTACTTCTGTTGGTTCTTAAGGCTCATGGCTAATGCTAGTGTCGTAGATCTTTTGTGGTTGATAAAAAGTTTTTTGAATTTTTCATTGAAGGAATTAATGGGAATGTGATAAGGATTTCCGTGTTTGCTCTAGGAAGGAAGAACTCTCTTTGGTTGAATGATCAGGAATTTTTTTGGCTTCAGAAAGTTTGGAAGGAGCTTTTGTTTGAGAAAGGGGAAGAAGACTGGTGTCGCAGGAGGCGAGACAGGGACAGGTCTCTGATTTTGGGGCTTCATCGGAATAAATCTGGTCGTTTCTTTTATGTGACCGGAATCTTTAACCGGAAGTCCAAATTTCTTCTATTCCCGGAAGGCATGGCAGCTGGTGGGTGGTGGAACACTTTTAAGGCTGTTTTTGAGCTTAGCAAGTTTTTTAATTCTGGTTCTGATCATCTCAGCGGGTTAAAAGAGGAGTAGCAGAGCAGATCAGATTTCTAGAGGCTGGGCCTGGAGGAGGAGTGGAGAGACATTTTAAGAAAAATATGGTTGAGGTAGAGTCTGTAAGTGGTGGAGGCTCTCTGTCACTGTTTGGATGCTGTCCTTGCTGTGGTTTTGATTTTTCCGGTTGGCTGATTTTTTTTGAGGTTTTAGGAGATTTCGAAATCTTGATCTATGGTGGTTAGGGATCTCCATAAGGAAGAAGATGACTAGAAAGTCACGCGCGTGGAAGAGCGCGTTAGTCAAGAGTCTTTTCAAATTTTAAAACGGGTAATGTCTCTCCTTGGGCTAATGATGTGGGTTTGGGCCGGGAAGCAGATTTGGGCCGCAATTTAAAGTTTAATTCTGTTCCTGAGGTGGACTCGGTCTTTGAGCATGAACCTAAATTAGATTTAAATTTCAAGGGCTCTAGAGTCGGTGATCAAGCTAGGCCAAGCAAGCCCAACAGGCCTCGTGTAGTTTTGGGTCGGGTTTGAATTTGGGTAAGAAAAAATCCAAACTTGCCAGAAGGTTCAAATTGTCTAAACGGTGGATAGCCACCCGTTTTGATCCTCCACCTCTGTGGAGTCGTGAGGGACGCTCGCTGCCATTTGCGTTCGCCGCAGAATTGTCTGGCAAGTCTAGGCCGGCCGGATTCGAGCTTCCTGTTCCTTAAAGAAACAATCTAGGGAGGTAGTAGAGAGCTTAAAAGGTTGGAGTTTGATGTTAATTATGATAAGAGTTTTGTGGGGCAGGAAGAGGAGGAGAGGTTTTGGCAGGAGAGTATCAATGTTACAATGAAGTGGATGATTATATTGTGGAATGTGAGAGGGGTTAATGACGTAATGAAGAGAGATTCAATTAAACATTATCTTAGGGAGTGGAGGGGTGCAGTAGTTTGTCTTCAGGAGACTAAATTGGAGGAAGTTAATGATTTGATTATCCGTAGCTTTTGGGGTTTGAGGTCTTATCGTTGGAAAGCTCTTCCATCTTTAGGTGCTTCAGGAGGAGTTATTATTATGTGGGATTGGCGGGTTTTGGATTTGGTTGATAGTCAAGTAGGTTTATTTTCGGTTTATTTTGTTTTTAGGGGTCTCTTTAATAATGGGGAGTGGATAATGTTCGGTTTGTATGGACCTCAGGAAAGAGGTAGTAGAAGTATTTTCTGGGATGAGTGGGCGGCAATTAGACATCGTTGGCAGTATTCTTGGGTAGTAGGGGGTGACTTTAATGTTATTCGTTGGCAATTGGATTCTCAAATGCTTGTCGTCTGCTTCATTCTCCATTTTGGTTAATGGATGCCCATCCGGTTTTTTTCAAGTTTCTAGAGGAATTAGACAAAGGGATCCCTTATCTCCGTTCCTGTTCACTTTGGTTATGGAGGCCTTTAGCAAGATGTTATTGAAAGGTATTGGGATGGGATTGTTGAGTGATTTCAAAGTGGGAAGGAATGGTGGTAGTGTGAATGTCTCTCACGTTCTCTTTGCCGATGACACAATTGTTTTCTGTGGGGCGAAAGCCTCTCAAATATTGCACTTACGGTGTATTCTTCTATGCTTTGAAGCGATGTCGGTTCTCAAGGTTAATCTTGGTAAAAGTGATTTAATCCCTCTCGATGATTCTTGTAATGATCGTTTCCTTGCTAGTTTGTTAGGCTGTAAAGTGGGATCTCTTCTTCTACTTATCTTGGTCTTCCCTTTGGGGCTAGGTTCAAAGACAAAAGTATTTGGAATCTAATTGTAGAAAAGTTTGAGAAACGTTTAGTAGGGTGGAAGAATCACTACCTTTCGAAAGGAGGAAGACTCACTCTCATCAAAAGCACTCTTTCTAGTCTTCCCATCTACTATATGTCTCTATTCCCTATTCCTAGTTCGGTGACTAAAAGGTTAGAGAGTATTCAAAGGAGATTCCTTTGAGGTAACTTGGAAGAGAATTTTAAGTATCATTTGGTAAAATGGGTTGTGGTTAAGAAACCTTTAGAAAAAGGGGGTCTTGGTATTAAGTCCATCTCTTTACTCAATAAGGCCCTTCTTGGTAAATGGCTTTGGAGATTTATTTGTGAGAAAGATCACTTGTGGAGGCCAAGTTTGGGATGAATATTGATGGTTGGATGTCTAAGACGCCTCGGGAAGCCTACGGTGTGGGAGTGTGGAAATGGATTAGGAGTGGGTGTGAAGACGTTCGGCCTTTTGTAGAACTGTCGATGGGTAATGAAGCAAGGAATGATTCTTGGTGTGAGAATACTCCTTTGAAAAATAAATTTCTGAACATTTTTAGCATTGTGAGAGACAAGGAAGTGAGGATTCAATCTTGTTACTTGTTGACTAATGATGGAGTATCTTGGGTTGTGCCATTTTTTCATAATGTTCATGATTGGGAAGTTGAGGAGATTGCACTTTTTTTGGATTCCTTGTACAATTCTAGAATTGAGGTAGAGAGAGAGGATGTAATGAAATGGGTGCTTAGCCTGGATAAAGGCTTTAAAGTGAAAGATTTTTACAAGATTCTTGTTGATAGATCCCTTGCAAGTGAGCATTCTAACTTCCCTTGGAAAGCAATTTGGTGACCTCGGACACCCAAGAAAGTAAGGTATTTTTTTTTTTGGGAGGCCTCTTGGGATAGTACACTTACTATTGACAATCTTCAAAGGAGAGGGAAGGTTTATGTTAATAGATGCTTTATTTGTAAGGAGTGTGCCGAATTTGTGTTTCGTCTTTTGGTGGAGTGCTCTCTAGCTAGGAGTTTATGGGAGATGGTGTATAAACTTGTGGTGGTTTCTTGGGCGGTTGCGGGTTCGGTGAGAGACGAAATTTGGGCTTGGACTGGTTTGAAGGCTCAAAAGGATGTCAAGAAGGCTTTAGATTTAATTTCACTCTCTATTTGGTGGATTATTTGGAGAGAGAGGAACCGGGGGCTTTTGATGGTGTTGAACGATCAATTGAAAATATTAGGGATGGTTGGTTCAACACTCTTAATTTTTGGTTTAAAGGAAATTTCTTTGTAAATATTGATGATCTTCTTGATTTTGTGGAGCTTATTTATTGTAATTAGCCATTGGCTTTGAGTTGCACCTTCTTGGTGCTTTTTTAATAAATTTCTTACTTATCCAAAAAAAAGTCGATCCATTTGAAGCTATTGAGAATTTTTTATAGTTAAACAATATTGATGATTGAGCATGATTAAGAGCGTATCAACTTGTTTTGGGAACAAATCTTTTATAATTTGGTTGATTTTTCGACTAAAACCTAGTTATCATAGATTAGGCTGAACATTGACACTTGATTTGAGCAACTAGTATTACTAAACAAGAGGATGAAATACAATGGTTAATATATATAAAAATTTGTTGGGGTTATACTACTAAGGTTAACAAAGCAACTAGATTGGTATATCTGATATGAATGGTTTTTGGGAAATTGCATCATCATGATATTTTTTACTTTGGGGCTAATTAGTTGTAGATAACTATAAGAGAGGTAAAAAGAAAATATTGGTTTAAGCTGGAGAGTAGGCATGATCTTGAAAGGGTGTTATTTATAAGTTTGTAGATAAAAATGGATGTATATATTTAAACTTAAATATTTTAATCTATAGAAGATGTATTAAGGTTAAAAATTTGTTTTGTCCAAGACATGAGATCCAATGAATTTTCAGTTTAAACTTTAGTCAAGTTTCGGGAACTAGATTATATTTTTGTACTTCCTTCTATCCTTAATAGAGGAACAAACAAAACTATGCATATATGAAGGAGTGTGACTGAGAATTTCATATGGAAGATCATTTTATGTGAGTGTCTCCATAGAAGATCATGATGCAGTTTGTTTGAAAGAGCAATTTGTAAGGTTTTTATTTTAGTTTATTTAAGTTGATCGAGAAGATTGGTGTTATCTATCGCCCTGCATTGCCTCCCTAGCCATGTTAAATTCTTTTTGTGTTCAATATTCCCACCTTTACGATTTTTTTTGTTGAGATTTGTCTCTTATATAATTGCTTAGCAATCGGTTGTGCTAAGAGAGAATCCCTGTGGTGTAGAGGGGCCTATAGTAATCTTTGTGAGGAATGTTCAAGTCTGGCTCAAAACCATTGTTTTCTGGTGTAGGTACTTCGGCATAAATGCATGGTAGAGGAGGTCACACGGAAACTTAAGTCACTTGTATAATCTCAATTTCAGCATCTTCAGATAAATTTTGAGGACGAGATTTTGTTAAAGGAGGTAGATTTGTAAAACCCTCACCTTGTGTCAGGGGTGATTCAGTAATTTCATAATTCTAATGGAATAGTCACGATCATCATGCATACATGTCACATGCATAGGATTTCCATTGGGAAATCATCTCTATATAGGTGATGGTTTATTGGAGATTTAATTTGAAAATTTTTTGAGCTTCTGCGTATTATTATTTTTTTTTAATTGTATCTTCTGATTTTCGGAAATCTGTCTCCCTCTCTCTCTGATTGTATCAGTTATTGTTTTAATTCTCCCAGCTTTAATAATCTAATTTCCATTATTTGACTTAGTTCTAGGGAATCTGTTGTGGGTATATGACCTATTAAGTGAATTCCGACCTTATTTAATCGCCATTAAGTATAGAAAAGTGCATAGATCATATCACATGTATTTTCATGCCAAACGGAAAAGTGGTTTGATTAGTTACTGAATATTGTATTTAAGAGTTGTATTCACCATTAATCACAAATGATTAAGCGCTAGTAAATCAATTGTTTTATATTTAGCTCTCTGTTACCATCATGCGGTGAACCATTTCTTTGCAATATGTATAAGAAAGGACGGGGGACCTTTCAGATATGCACCTGGGTGTGATAGCCCTCTTGATAGTAAATAACTTATCATAGCTATGCAAGTAGTGGGTGGTTTCAAATAGGCATCAGAAACTTAAAATGTACTTCGTCCTTGCTTGCTAGCCAGGAAAGAAAGTTCTCCCTTTGTTGTTAATGCTCAATTATGCCTGCCTAGGGAAACTTTTTTTAATGACTTGATGTTGTTATCTTTGCATGTTCTATAAGAATGCTTCGTGCATAACATAGTTCATTTTGACTATCATGAGTGGATTTGCATAAAATGATAAGTTACTTGGCTTAGCGGAGCCAACATTTGTCTAAACTAAGGTTGTTTTGTTTGCCGCTTAATCAATAATTTGTTAGGAAAAAGAAAAAGGAAAAATGGATTATTTTCCCTTAAAAATCACTCTTATTACTAATGATACATTATTAATTGCAAGTCAAATGCAGCCTTTTGTCTCATCATAATTATAATAAGATCTCTTCGTTGTCTAGAATATTACAACCAATTGCTTTTTCAGTTTTAGGTTTTTATTTTTTTGTGTATTTTCTATATTTCTTTTATTGGTCTTTTATACTTGTATGTGTTCCCTTTTTTTAGTGACTTGTTAGTTTATCAAACTTCATACAAAAGCAAAGATAGAAGGTGATGATTAATAGCATTATATATTTTGTGCACACAGCTTAAAGTTTGTGTATATGATAGT
Organism: Bretschneidera sinensis; assembly: GCA_023935145.1. Taxonomy (NCBI): domain Eukaryota; kingdom Viridiplantae; phylum Streptophyta; class Magnoliopsida; order Brassicales; family Akaniaceae; genus Bretschneidera; species Bretschneidera sinensis. Next base: position 101,354,207 of record CM043699.1, read on the forward strand.
TTATCATTCATCATTTGCTATCAACTTTCTGTTATTCTTTTGTGCAACATAAAATTACTAATAGTGACTTGTCAATGTTTGTATCCAAGTGTCATATTTTTATTCAGATACTTGAAAATGTGTAGGTAAAGGTCATATTCTGATCAAATATATTTGAATGAGGATGTAAGTAGAAAATTTTCTCATCTCAAGACATCATCCCAAGACAAAATTTCTTTATTTGTGACGTTTCACATAGATTGCAAATTTCAGTCTTCATTTTGTGAAGAATGGAGATGCTACTAGCTAGTTTGTGTATTGTATTCAATGATGATTGGGTGAAGGCATTAGGCATGTAATCTATATAAAGGTTATACATGTAAACTTGAATTTAAATTTGGAACTATAACCTTCTATAAGAAATTTTAGGATCCATGGAGATGTCATGAACTTTTTGGGTTTTGCCTCGTTAAGTTAAATGCGTTTGTATAGTGGTTAGGCTTAAGTTATTTAAGGCCTGCAAATGAAGGGATATTGCAGTCATGACTTGTAATTTAGAACACTTAAGGGCTGTTGCATTGGAACTAAGGCCTCGTGTTGCCTCATCATTACCGTCTTATCATTGCATCATTGCTCTTCTTGTTTTTTTAAGAAAGGATCTTTAGATTCCTTAATATTGAAGGGTGTAAATTTTTCGGCCTTACTTAGCGTATTCTCCGTGAAATTTGAGTTTGTATTATCTGTTGGGAAAAACAAGATCATGCGGAAGCGACTTGATACCGAGGTGTTCCATGAGATTCTCATCTTCTGCCATCCTCAGTCGGTACAACCATCGCTTCATATGTAATTTGTTGGTTAAGCTATTAATCAGATAAATTTATCAAAAAAAGCTATTACTAGATAAAGTTTTTCCAACTTTTCCCATATGGCAAGCGCCAAATCTTCATCCATAACATTATTGATAATGTTATCAGCAATATTGAGTCGAATCGTACTAGCACACCTCGATTCTAATTCCTCCCACTCGTTTACCATCCTTTCCCTTCGATGCTTTAGCCAAACCTTGTTGAATGAGGATGTCCTTCACCCTTCTTTGCCAAAGAGTGAAACTTCATTTTCCATTAAATTGCTCAACGGTGAATTTTTGGTTGATTTTTGCCGTTATGGTGCGTAAATAACAATTAAATCTCAACTCGAACCTTGTGGCTCTGATACCAGTTGGAAAAACCGAGATCATGCGAAAGCGACTTGATATCGAGATTTAATTAAATCATGCGCACACACAAATTTAATGAAAAAGAAAATAAACTAAGATGAAGTTAAACGAGTTAAAACACAAGATTTACGTGGTTCGACACAATCCTGTCTATGTTCACGAAGAGAATAAAACCGTTCTTTATGATGATAGAATAAAAGAAAATACAATTGAGTTTCTATTCTCAAAACCCAACCCCAAGAACCCTTGTACACTTTCTCTCAACCCAAAGAACACTCGCATATTTGTGTCTAGTGGTTTTTCCTCATATTCCCAATATACACACACACATATATAGCCACTCAAAAACTTGTCTACTAAGTCTTGGACTTCAATTAATGCATGGTTAAATGCTTAATTAGGTTATTGGTTACCAAGATGCATTGGTCTCCACACCAAATAAATATACTTAATTAAGTCCTTGATTACCAAGATACATTTGATCTCCACACCAAGAATATGAGCTAAATCCCAACATTATCGTGTTTACTTTATCACTTATATGGGAGTCATTCATAGATGATTGTTCGTGTTTTCTCTGTGCAGTCCTTGCTAACGGCAGTTCCACGTTGCTGCCTCATGGTGTTGTTCACATGATTTCTGTTAGAAACTGTACTAGGAACAGTAGTTATAAAGATTGTGTTTAAAATTATAGCAGGTTAATTCATTGTGTTTAATGGATCTCTCTTATGTTAATCGAAGTATAGTTTAAAATTTCTGGAGTGAGCTTTTTCCTTGATTTGATTGTTTTTTGTTGTCTGTTCTGTGGTGCAACTGAATTCCAAATATATGTTTATTAAATAAAGTGAATTCCAAAGCAGATCCAAACAACGGAATTGGAATTCTAATTACATAGAATTACAATTCCATGCATCAAAACGCTTTGTTAGTGAAATGTTAGGATTTTACTATTGAATTGGGGTTATTTTTGTTCCTTGATCACAATATCTTCTTCTTCTTCTTGTAGCTCCATTGGATACTGGAAAACCCTTGAGAATGGCAGCAATTTACAGTCTTTACATCATCAACAAATCAGGTGGTTTGATCTTCTACAAGGTACCATCTCTTCTTTTCTCATTACTCTGTTTTATTTTCCTTTCTTCAATTTCAGTTTGTTTGAAACATTTTCTGTTTGTTTTTTTTAGGAAAAAATTGTTCTCATCGGAATTTTTTTTATAAAAACCAGCTAACTTTTATAATAGAATTTTATTCTCCGATTAGTCTCTGAAATTAATAGACACTAAAGATTTGATTCATTATTTGGAGCCTGAACGAACATTAGTATGAATTGAGCCATATGATTTGTTTGCTAAGAAAAAGAGAAGGAAATGACAACTACACCAACTAAACTTCACCATGTGGATCTGGGATGAAATTGATAACTTTTGGTGCACTTATATGAAGATTCATGATGCAATTATCTTGAGAATCAGTTTTGACCTTGAAACATTAGTTTTTCACTTGAATTGACTTTCTAGGTCACTTGAATTGTGTTTCTCATATAGGCTGAGACAGTAAAAAAGAGATCCAAAGCGCATTATTACAATTACTATTATTATTATTATATTTATTTTTCTATGCTTCCTCGCTAACCATATCGATATCTCTCTAGATAGGTTTTTAAGTGTCCCATTAAAGCTTGTAGAGTTTTTATTGTTATCATATCAGTCATGCTTAGTAAAATCTTCTGTTTTATTTGTGAAATTTAGGATTATGGTTCTAAAGGACGAATGGACACAAATGATAGCTTGCGGGTGGCTAGTTTGTGGCATTCAATGCATGCTATCTCTCAGCAGCTATCGCCCACCACTGGTTGTTCGGGAATTGAACTCCTCGAAGCTGACACATTTGATCTCCATTGCTTCCAATCTCTTACTGGTATGTTTTAAAGTCATCTTATCTTGATTATATTGGTTTTCAAATATAATAATAATAATAATATCAACTCAACTAGTCAGGTCTTTTTTTTTTGGATAGATATTTGCTTCTGATAAACAAGATGATATTAGCTTCAGATATTAGTTTTTGATGAACAAGGTGCCTTTAGTTTTATGTCTACTGCACATCATTCCTCGTGTTTTTCTCTGAAAACATATTTGAGGAATGTTTGCATTTCATAGTTTTCTATATTTCTAGTGGATGGCTGTTTTAAAATTCCTATGAGTCATATTTCTTTGCTGAGGCATTTACTAGATCAGGGAAATATTGTCTTTCAGTGAGCCTCAAATATGCAAGAAATGAAAACGACGAACATGCTAATCCAAGAAGGTAAAGATATTTGGCCGACATGTTGCAAGTTGGTTAGTTGACTGCTAAGTCAGTGAGACCATGTAAAACCGTAACCTTTAGACAGCTATTATATCCACATGATCTTTAGTTTGCTTACAGGAATGCCAAATGTAGTAATATTTTGGCATTTGATTGTGTTGGTTATATGCTTCCGTTTTTGTGCAACTTTGCCTACTGGGTCCCATTCTTGTGATTTACTTGAATGATCGTTTACAAGTATCGTTGTGCTGGTTGCTTAAATTTTGCAGCTTTACTGTGAATTAGGATTGACATTATTATCTGAAAAATGTTGAAATTTAGAAATAATTTCTTTTTTATATGCAGGAACAAAATTCTTTGTGGTCTGTGAACCTGGGACACAGCTCATGGAGAATCTCTTGAAAGTAATCTATGAATTATACACAGATTATGTCTTGAAGAACCCCTTCTATGAAATGGAGATGCCTATGCGGTGCGAGCTATTTGACATCAACCTGACGCAGGCAATTCAGAAAGAGCGTGTTGCCTTGTTGGGACGATGAACGAACTTAGAATATACATCTCAGATTCTTAGTGAATTGTTTTTTGTTCTGTTATCTTTGGTTTACATTTCCATTATAGTAATGCCTTATCTGGTTTGCATGAACTGATCCTGTTTGATGTCTACTAACAGAAATAATCTGATTGCTAAATCTTTTCCAATACTCAATACCTCATTACCTCCCCGTTGTGATGCTCTGAACTGTGATTAATGTTAACGTTTACGTGGACTTCATGGGGTTGGATTAGTGAAGAGTAAGATTGATGCCCCCCCTCTTTCATTCGGGAGGGGTCCTGTCAAATAGAAATTTAGTGTTAATTATTTATTAAACTTTGATTATACTTAAATGTCTCACCATCCACTCCGACGCTGTACACACTACAGTGTGTTTATGGGATAACAGGGAACCGAGCTGTAATGAGTAAAGGCCCATTAGAATATAAGACGAAGCATCTTGTTTCTCCATGTGATAGTAGGGTTTCTGGCTTTGAAATTATCTGAACGTCTATAAACTTTGTCATATTTTTGGAATCCATTATTTGAAAAGGTTTTCTTAATAATTAAACTAACGCCAAGTTTAGTAGTTTGGACTTAGAGGCTTCGGCAACAGAATTGAGTATAGTTGTGGCTTTTTCTCAACAATAAAATGTAGAAGGAAGCCTCCATCTAAAACCATTTTCAATGCCTCGATACTATGTTATCAAATCCAAAGTAAATGGATTTATCTCCATTAAAAAAAAAAAAAGGCAAACGCAGAGTCCTTCCTCATTGAATGTTCCATGATACTTTGGTCAGATTGTGCTGTATGAGGGGAGAAAGTGCAGTGTTCATTCCATTATTTACAAAAATAGTTTACAAATAAAGCAAAACAAACAATACAAATAGAAACACTGTAGAAACTTATGAGAAACTCTCTACTGTTGCAAAGGATGTTCACAACTTCACATCAGTTCCAGAAGGAAAAAAAAGGGAAAAAAGAGAAGTCTTCTATAAGCTCAATTACATTTCCGCACTGTTTTCAAGTATGACAAATGCTTAGCAAAATCCCAAATGCAAGCTCTACAATTGAAGAATGACTAAAAACTTCTTAAAGGTCGAATTAAGTACATCAACATCTGTACACAGCTCAAACATGGTTACAGCACAACATACCTGAACACCTGCAGAAACCATGCGGCTTAGATCATTAGATCAGGAAACATCTGCCACTGTGCAAGTTTTACCCCTAAACATGAAGTGGGTAAGTAGGTTTGGGATAAGCAGTCGGTTGACCAATGGAATGGTTATGATCATTTACGGTATGCTGTTTCTTAGTACTTTTTGGCACATCCCTTGGCTCCTGAAGCTCTTCTAACACTGTTACCACCTCATCCATGTTTGGCCTGAATTTGGGTTCTATAGCTAAACATTGAAGTGCAAGGGTAGCTACCTTTTGGGCCCGACTTAGAGAGTATTGGCCCTGGAGACGGGGATCCAGAACACGGAAAATTCTACGTTTGTTGATCAGGTAAGGCTTTGCCCACTCTACCAGGTTGTGCTCCCCAGTTGGCTGGTTCTTGTCTATAGCTCGTCGGCCAGATAACATTTCAAGAAGAACAACTCCATAGCTGTATATGTCACTCTTTGCAGTCAGATGACCTTTCCAATTCAAGATGAAAATAATGATCAAAACACAGGCCAGATCAACTTTGTTCAACAAATAACATTGTAATGACACAATTGGCCAAGGTATTACAATGGCACAATCTAAGAATGAAAGATATAATTTACTAATTAAAGTAAACCTATTGCTTTGAAAATAAAGTTTTCAATTGATGAAACGATATTTGTTGGAATAATATGAAGGCAAAATTTAAACGAGAAAATCACCAAATAGAAAAAGAAGAATTAAAAATAATCTAAAATATTCAATTTAAGGTAAAGACTGAGAAATTAAATGTACTCACTAAATATCTAAATAATCTAAATGTAGAACAATGAATAAATAGGATTTAGATTTTTTGGCTTACCTCTTTGAACAAAATCTAATAGAAACTTGATAAACCTCTCTTTTCTCTCCACTTTTTTATCCAACTTTTTTCCTCCTTACTTCTCTTGTTTCTCCCTATTTCTCGGTTTGGCATTGAAAAGTTGTCTTTATGTTTCTTTTAGTAGTGAAAAGTTTTGCCTTTAATTTCATTTCTTTTGGAAGTAAAGCACATAGGCTATTATTTCTATCATTAATTATGTTTAATTTCAAAAAATGATTAAAAAAATTAAGATTACGTATAGAACCTCAAATTTTCTTTCTTTGTTACATAGTTGCGTCACTAGTTTTTGAAATTACACAAATAAACATTTTTCCTTTTAAAGATATATTTTTATTAACTTTTTTGTTTGAGCGGGGTCAATTTTTATATAAAGATTTAAAAAACCTAAATGCATTTTGGAAACGTATAGTGGGGACAATTGCACTGACCACAACATGGATCCGCCCATGACTACAAGTCCTTAAGACCCTGCTAGTGGTGGAATTAAGAATGCGTGCACTTACAAGAAATGGCACTGAACCCCCACAAAATGAGAACCCATAAAAAGGCAAAAAGTAAATCTGATAAAATTGTTCTCCATTGACAGCAAAAAAGATCCATATGGATCAAAGATTCTATAGAACCACACTTAAAGAGTATAGTACCTGTGGCTAGATACTCGGGAGCAGCATATCCGTAGGTTCCCATGACCCTAGTAGAGACATGGCTTTTGTCACCAGTTGGCCCATCCCTAGCCAACCCGAAGTCCGAAAGTTTTGCATTGTAGTTCTGCAAATATAAAGACAAAAGACAGTGGGATGAGGTAAGTATCAACCACATTAAAGAGATGTCATTTAGAGGAGAAAAAGAAATGGTAGCTAAGTAACATACCGAATCAAGCAAGATATTAGAAGTTTTGAAGTCACGATATATAACTTGTGATTGGGCATTATGAAGAAAAGCAAGTCCCTTAGCAGCACCAAAGGCAACTTTCATTCGGACATTCCAGGGAAGTGGCTGGACTCGAGACCCCCCTGTTTAGAAATCATCATAGCTTCAATTAGAAAATACGGAGTATGAATTTTGCACAATGTATGTGGATATGCTTCTCTTCAAAGATATAAATGTTAAAATGTTGAAAATGGCAGTAACTGAAATGGAAAGAGGGAACTCACTCCGGAATAAATGATTCTCCAAGCTACCCCGAGTCATGAACTCATATACAAGAAGCCGATGATCATCCTCTAAGCAGTAACCAATCAATTTCACAAGATTAGAATGATGTAATTGCCCAAGATAATTGATTTCAGCCTGTATGTGCAAAGGTTGAACAGAAAACCAATTATTGTGCTAGTAAATATTATAGAAAACAATTTGATATTCACAAAAGGCATTTAGAAGATCATCGTTTTGCCAAATTCATATATCATGTGAGATCGGACATCCTAAAACCCACATCATTTGGATTGCTTGATTGTACTCATTGAATTATAGTATAGCAACAAAGAATAATTATTTATTTCCCCCCTAGTTTGCAGAGGAATGGGCAACCATGGCCTAAGAGTATGCAGATACAGTATCCACGAGACGCAGTATTGAAATGGATCACCCGAAAGAAATACAGTAGAAAATTAAGAAGTTGAAATTTCAACTGACCAGCCATTCCTTGTGGCCCTGGAACCCTTCTTGGTTGAGCCTCTTCACGGCAATCACTATGCCAGTACCAGGTTTGGTAGCTATAAGTGAATTCTCATCAATCCACCCTTTAAAAACAGAACCAAAGCCACCTTCTCCTAACACACTATCAGGACGGAAGTTCCTTGTGGCAGTCTTTAGTTCACCGAAGCTAAAACTCTTCAAATTTGATGATTGCAAGATCTCACCCTCACTCCGAGGCGTTTGGGGTATGGAAGCTGATGAACCTTTACTTCCATCTCTGCTCACAAATTTAGAATTTTGACCTAACCAAGAAAAAAAATAAAAAAAATAAAAAAATTATGCCTCATGTTTTCAAAGACTAACATAAATATGTTTCCAATATAAAACAATTCATCACCAAACTCAAATTTTAAAAGGAGACCCAAATTATAATAAGAATCGCCCAGAGGAAAATTTCTAAAAGCAAAAACTGAAAACAGAATGAAATCATGAACATGGGTTTTACATTTTATTCATTGCAAAAACATGACAGCTATTTCATAGCAAATCTTACATAAACTCTTAATCCAAGTATTTCAAAGAAAAAAATGTAAAACCAAATTTCTTCATATCAAACTCCGACTCATAAATTATCATACATATCAATAAAACCTACCAAAGTATACACGAATAATCAGAAACTAAAAACTACAAAAGATAATATACAATACTGTCGTCAAATCAGTCACGTATCTTCATCTAAGAGGAGAAAAACAGAAATATTTACACAAAGCAGAAATAACATATATCATCAGTGAAAGATTAAGGAACAATTATATAAAAGCCAAGAATGTTGAATGAAGTGAATTTGACATTTTCAAGTAAAATAAAAGCTGAATCATTGCATAATTGTTCAAGCCACAGATAATAGAAGTATAAAATGAATAAATGAAGTAATATGAGAATGAGAGTTACCTGTATGAGAAGGAGTCTCGGCTTTGATCCGATTGCTCCAGCAAGCTCCCATCCGAACAGAACGTTCCTCTGATTATTTCCTCTCAATCTTAGAGACCCAATTGCTACCAACCAGAGCTATTAAATGGAATACAATAAAAACCCAAAAAAGATAAACAGAGAGTTTGTTTTTGATTTTTTTGTGATATAGCTTTTTGGATTATGAATTATGATGAGAAGATTTTAGCTAAAAGCTTGAAAGAAGAGTCTGCTCCTTTTTCTGGGCAGCCTTTATTAGACCAACCAACCGTAGACTGTTGACTTAGCTTTTTAGCTTCTTTGTCTTTTTTCTCTAACAAACCAACGTGTCTACGAAGAGAATCGCTGCATTTGATTATTCTTTTAATACAGATTCCAAAAATAATTGGGTACTTAGTTTATTGAGGTTTAGACGGAGAGAGTAGTCAGCAGACGTTAATTAGTGAATTAGGACCTCTCTCAGACTGCCGTGTTTCTCAACCGTTTGATTCCGTTTTAATGATTTGGAGTTTTCACTAGATCCTCTATGATTAATCAAAATTTAAGTGCCTTTTTGTTCTTGAAGAGAAAGATATCGTCTGTGAATAATGGTTGTTGCACATAATTAATTACAGCAAGCATACATTTATTTGTTGTGCGTTTAAATCATAATTTGATGGTTTTTTTGTTATTAAAACTATGTTATATACATTAATACATTATGCTACTTTTGTTTTAAAAAATATTATTTTTTGGGGTCATTTACACTTCACACTTTGTTTCGATTTATATATTATTAGTGATTTTTTTGAAGTAATTTTGATTTTATTTTTTTAATATTTTATTAATTTAAAATCGTAAAAAATAATATTTGAATACTTGTAAGTTTTATGAAATTATATTTGTCAAATTTTAATCATTTTTTTTATAATTATAAAAAAGTTAATATTTTAATTGAATAAATAATACAAAGTGGCATATAAATGGAACGGAGAAAATATAAAGTTTTATAATTTATTAATGACTTTTTCGAAAAAGAGCTAAGAGAGTGAGAATCAACATAAATTGACAATAGATAGAAGCAATTATTGTTTATAGTAAATAGTTTCTTGTAAAAAAATAAATGTGGTGAGTGTTTTGATTAATTAAATTGGACATTCACAAATGGTAGTATAGGTGAGAAGATGTATGTAACCAGACAAGCCTAGCATGAAATCAATATATTCTTCTTCCCTTGCATTATTTGGATATACCCTTTTTAATTGAATAGTTATAATTTTTGCTAACCTGTCACTTGTTTGAGATAAAATGTTTAGAATTTGGCGGTGGTTCGATGTTTTTTTATTTATTTTTAATTTTTATGGAGTTGAGACATTGATTGTTGTCTTGACCTTAAGCGTAGGCAGAGTGAGAAAGAGGGTGCAGGTAGTCACGTCTCTTGTGTCACAAATTGTACGCACAATTTAGCTCCCCACGTTGGGCACAAATTGGTGTCACACCTAAAGAATATGGAATAAAACAATTCATTTTATGGTTTTTTAATTTTATTTTTTTTGAAAAGGTTAATATAGAAGTAAAGAAACAAAAAAAAAGCATCAATGATGAGTTTAATTTTGAAGTTTTCCCAATGCCTGGTTGCTGTTAAATTTTCCTAGTCGCTCGGTCTTATATTATTAATCTATTATTATTTTTGGATGTTTTAAAATATTTTTTATTTTTTATATTTAATAAGTATTATATTTTATTTTTCTAATGATGCCCTTATCATTTTGATATTTACACACCATTAAGACAAAAAAAGATTTACTCTATTTAAAAGTTACAATGAAATTTTATGATATTATAAAAAATGTATTTATTATGATTTTTAAAAGTTTGTGTTTTTTTTTTCAAATGGAATTAATAATAATTATTGTTAAGGGATTAGAAACCAATAGTACATTTTAGCCCAATAAGATCTAATCTTCTCAGGTACTTGACATCGCACTTTGGGCTCGGTGGCATACCTTGGGCTTCTACTCTGTTTTGGACATATCTGCTGCTCTCTCCTCTCTGCTGGCTAAAGATGTGTAACCTGTGTTATAAAAATGAGATCATGCCCTAACCTAACTAGCTATTCATATTTTGATTTAAAATGGTAGATACTCTATCGTTAAATCTCAATTAATTAAATCTGTTATTTTCGATCAATCATTATTACATATCAGTATTTATTTGAAAATATTTTTAGAATACTCTTTAATGAGTGAAGAGAATCGAAGCACCGCTGTAAACTCGTCAATTGATTTCTGGTAAATTTTTTTAACAGGAACTATAAAACAGTTACAAATCACAGTACCGTTAATTTTGAGTTTCATTTTTAGGTAATTTCAGTACATCTTTAACTTTTCCTCATTTGTGACATAGTCATTGGTGGCGGCTGGAGCAGGGGCTGGGCCTAAACAGCAGCTAAGGCAAAAGCAAAAATGACTTACCTGGACGGGGTCAATGGAGAATAAAAATAATGACAGCAACAACCACAGTCACAGCTCTTAACAAAATCCCAAAATAGTCAATTTTTTCTCTATTCTGTTAAATTTGGTGAGAGACTAACAAAATATTAACCAAACATGAAGAAGAGAGCGAAAGGTCACGCAAAGTGATAAGAAAAATAAAATTTTGATTTTATTTTCTTGTGAGTGATATCAACTGTTTTAATCACCAAGTTTGGAATTTTCTTGTGAGAGATATCAACTGTTTTAATCACATTTTATATTTTTAAAATATTATAATTTATAAAAAAATAAGTGAATTTTAAAAAGTCAGGTACCACAGCTTCTCAAATTAATTTCATATTATAATTTTGTTTGATTTGGATCAATATTCTTTTTTACTTTTGGGCTTTATCAAAAATCTTTATTTGTTTATAATCTAAAACATTATTTTTTTATTATAATTCGATCATTTTGACAATTTTAAATTAACTTTAGCATTTTTTTTATTAAATTCATCAACAACTTATTTAAAACTATAAATAAGATATTCAAACACTAAAAAAATCATTTATTAAAAATAAATTTAAATATCAAATTATAATTTAATATTAACAAGTGATAATAAGATTTTTCAAAATGAACCGAAAGATCTTTAAAAACAACTACACGAAACAATTTAGGTAAATTAGGCGGATATGTAGAAGCATTCGTATTTGGTTGAAGCAATTTACCTCTCATACGAATCCCAAAAAATATACTACCAAATTAAGAAAGGCTGACGAAATTTTGTGAGCAAAGTGTATTATTGTCAAAGCAAATATATGAAATGATAGAAATAATCTTCCGAAGTCTGTGATCTTTCATCTCTCTGTGATCTTTCATCGTACTTAATTGTGTAAGCACCCTATCAAGTGTTAACCTTGAGACCGAGCACTATAATGAGTTCATGAAATTATGTAATGTAACCTTGAATTCGAGTTTAAGGCAAGCTCTTAAGAATGAAAAATTCTTGCCTAGCACAATGCAATGATAAATACATGGCACAAAGTTTGATTTCACTATTGAATAAAAATAAAAATATATTTTATTCTCTTTCTTCTTATACTATTTAGCAGTGAAATAGACCATTGTGTCATGTATCTCTCATGACACTGTGCCAGACAAAAACTTATCTATAAGAATTCAAGAGAATGCAAAGGAAGAAGAAAAGAAAATTAAGTAATCTTTTTATTGATGCCCCTCTCGTTCTACGAAGAGTTAGTTATATTCTCATACAATGCCAGCTCATGGTTGTTAGCTTTAAAATCTATGTAACAAACTAACAAACTTGATTCATAGAATCCAATCAATTAACTAGGCAACTAACCAATCAATGACAACTAGATTGATTAGGCTAATACAAGTAATTAAAATAACATCTATTTAACTACTTCCATTCCAGTGTCTTCTAAAGCTCGAAATCTTTGAGCCAAGTTGAGGTTCTCCTACTCCTGGTGCTTCTCCTTAAGTTTGAGGTTACTCTATCAGTATTTGAAGCTGAGTTCTTGAGTTCTTCCTCTAGTCCAACAACTTCGTTTTTCTTTCATTCTAGCTTCAACTTCTTCCTCAGTTCCAGCTCCAGTTTCAACTTCTTCCTCCATTCCAGCTTCAGTTCCAGTTTCTGATTCCATTTCAACTTATGTTTCCTTTTCTTCCTTAATTCCAACTTCTTCAAAAATTTGTGTAACATTGCCTTCGTCTTTTGAAGGCACCTGGTCCTCAAGGTGGGGAAATTGTTGCAGTGGTAAAGTGTTGTCCTCTCAAGAAGCTTCTTTAACTGGAAGTTCTTGCCACTGAATTAAGTATTTTTGTTGCCTTTGATTTTGCTTGAGAGTAGTTCTTTAACCAAAAATGGCCATTGGTATATAAAAAGGATGGTTGTCAAAGCTGTTAGGGGCTAGGTTGGAGGTAGAACTAGATTAAGTAGTCTCTCCTTTGAATGGTTTGAGACTGAAAACATGGAATACTAGATGGATATTTGAATGGCCAGGAAGTTTAAGTTTGTAAGCTACCAATTCAATTCTTTTGAGAATTTCAAAGGGACTAAAATACTTCTTGTTGACTTTGTGGTAGGACTTATCAGCCTCTGAAGATTGCCTATTAGGCTGTAGTTTCACAAACACTAGATCTCCCACTTTAAACTCAATCTTAGTTATATGCTTGTCAATATTGAGCTTCATCCTGAGCTATGCAGCTTGAAGATGCTCCTTAACTTGTTGCAATACTTCTGTTATGGTCAATAGAACTTGGTCTAAGACTCCCAATTTAGTTTGACCCCTACAATACATTGAAATAGTAGTAGGATGTATACCAAAAACCACTTGAAATGGAGATAGTCCAGTGGAAGAATGTTGAGCTGTGTTGTAATAGAACTTAGCCCATCAAAGAAAATTGTACCATTGCTTAGGATTGTCAACAACATAGCATCTCAAGTATTGCTCCAGATACTTATTAAGGATCTGTTTGACCATCTGATTGGAGGTGATAAGTTGAACTCAGGTTCAACTTAGTCCCTTGTAGAAGGAATAGTTGAGTCCGAAATTGACTCATGAAGATTGAATAGGAAATCCATTTGACTTGTATACTTGATTCAAAAATAACTCACCAACCTTAAAAGCGTTGAAATGTTTTGGTATGCAACCAAAGCGAGCAAATTTAGAAAACCTGTCAATGACTACTATAATGACAGTGTAGCCATGAGCATATGGAAGATTGGTGATGAAATCCATGGAGATATATTTCCAAACTTGCTCAGGTATAGGAAGAGGCTGTAGAATTCCATAAGGAGCAGCATTAATGGACTTGGATTAATGACAAACAAGGCACCTCTGAACAAAAGTAGTCATATCTTTTCTGATTCCTTTCCAATAGAAATTGCTTGTTATCCTGACATAGGTTCTATAAACTCCAGCATTACGTCCTATAGAAGTTGCATGATACTCTTGAAGTAGTTGTTCTTTCAATTGGGAAGTGGAACAAAGAAATATTTTACCCATGTAATAGAGTAACCCATTCCTATAAGGCCATTGAATAAATGAAGCAGGATGCGTAGTTATATAAAAAATGAGTTGCTGAGCAAGATTATCATGGAGCAATTCAGTCTTAAGTATGGAGAGGAACTCAAATGATGGCATGGTGAAGGCTAAGAAAGTATTACCTTCTATAGAAGGCATTCTGGATAGAGCATTAGCAGCACTATTCTCCTTCCCAAGCTTGTAGCAAATCACATATTTATAACCCAATAATTTCTTAATATAATGTTGTTGTTCAGGTGTTTGAATCACATATTCTATGAGGTTCTTAAGGATTTTTTATTAGTGTAGATGAAGAATTGGGACCCCGATAGGTATTGCCTCCATTTACTGACTGCAGAAGTTATAGCAAATAATTCTCTAGTGTAGGTTGAAGCCGCCTACATTCTAGCACTGAGTTTTCTGTTGTAGTATGCTAGAGGGTGACCATTCTGCATAAGGATAGCTCCAACTACAAAACCCGAAGTATCAATATTTACTATAAAATCTTGAGTGAAATCAGGAAATTGAAAGATTGGTGTCCGAGTCATTGTAGATTTGAGAGCATTAAAAGTTTGTTCAGCTGCATCATTCCATTTATGAGCTTTCTTTTTTAGAAAGTTTGTTAAAGGAGTTGCAATAGATGCATAACCTTTAACAAACTTCCTATAATATCTTGTGAGGCCTAAAAATCCCCTAGGTTGTTTCAGATTACTAGGAGTTAGCCAGTCTAGTATAGTATGTACCTTAGTGCTATCAGGTTCAATACCTTGTGCAGTGGTTAAATATTCCAGATAATCAATGGAAATATTTGCAAATGAACATTTAAATAGCTTAGCATACAACTCATGATGTAGAAGATGACTTAGTACTTGAGCTAGATGATTGGCATGATGTTCCATGGACTTGCTATAGATGAGAATGTCATCAAAGAAAATGATAACAAACTTTCTGAGAAAAGGGGATAAGATTTGGTTCATGGTGGCTTGAAAGGTCGAAGGAGCATTTGATAGGCCAAAGGCATCACCAAGAATTCATAATGACCTTGGTGATTCCTAAAGATTGTTTTTTCTATGTCATTGTCATGTATTCTTATCTGATGGTAGCCTGACCTTAGATCAATCTTAGTAAAGACCCTTGCTCCATGCAACTTAGCTAAGAGTTCATCCATGGTAGGTATAAAGAATTTGTCCTTGATGGTCATAGAGTTTAAAGCTCTATAATCCATGCATAGCCTCTAAGTTCCATCTTTCTTTTTTACCAAGAGTACAGGAGAACTGAAAGGGCTTGTATTGGGTTGAATTATTCCACTAGAAATCATATCTTTGATTTGCCTTTCAATCTCATTCTTTTGGTAGTGTGGATATCTGTAGGGTTTAACATTTACAGATTGAGTATAATTTTGGAAAAGTATACTGTGATCAGTGCTCCTATGAGGGGGAAGGGTATGAACTTCATTGAAAACCTTACTATGAATAAGGATGACTTGAGCAATGGTAGGTTCATCTTTTTGACAACAGCCATTAAGGAAGGAACATGACTGTTTGTTGAAGCTACACTATTTAAAGTGTCTAAAGACAGTAACATGAAACAAGAGAATCCATTACCACCCCTCATCAGTTTTTTGAATATGGTGTGTTTAACCAAAGCTACTCCAAGTGCATTGTCACCAACCAGCTTAATTGTTTTCCTTTCCCATTGGAATTCCATAGTTAACTTAGAATAGTCAGTTATGACTGGCCTCAAGATTTTTAACCATTGTACACCCAAGACTATATCTGCTTCTTGGATGGGAAGAATGAAAAAATATGCATAAAGGGTATGGCCAGGTAATTTAACTTAGACTTGAGTACAGACACCCTTATAGTTAAGCACTTCTGTATTCCCAACTTAAACTTGGAACTAATTGGATGGAGATATCTTTAGGCCAAGAAATTGAGCCACATTTTCTTGAATGAAGTTGTGAGTGTTGCCTCTATCTATTAGCAATTGAAGTGAATGATCTACTACAATGCCTTGTAATCTTAGTGTTTTTGGTGAAGAATTCCCCATGAAGGCATGGAGACTAATCTCAGGATGAGTAGCAGGTGATAAGTCAGCAACCTCCTCATTATCATCAAGGTTAGTAAAGTCACTTATATCATAATCCTATCATTCAAGAAGCAGTAATGACATACTGTTTTTACATTTGGGACTTGGATGAAACTTTTCATCATAATTGAAATAAAGTCAATTTTTTATCCTTTGTTGCATTTCAATGGGAGATAACTTACGTATAGGCAATTTGGATAAAGAAGAAACTATTAGGATGGGTTTAACACCTAAAATTGAAGGTGGGGTAGCAGGGTTAGGAATTGGATTGAAAATCTAGTTTCTATTAGGTAATCGGAACTCATTCAACTTATCTTCTTGTAATCTAGCTAGACCAATAGCTTTATGCAAATCATGAGGCCTATGAGATAGTACTTCCCTTTTGATGTTAGGCTTTAACCTAGAGATAAAACAACTCTTAAGGAAGGAAGGTTTCAACCCAATAATTCTACTTGATAAGGCCTCAAATTTAGATTGATAATCTAAAACATAGTGAGTTTGAGAAAGTTTAGCAAGTGCACCTTATGGATTATCAAATACAGAAGGTCCAAACTTGAACTTGATAGCTTCAACAAATCCTACCCATGTATTGAGTTGTTTGCTGTGATACATCCACTGGAACCAACTGCTAACAGCTCCATCCAAGTGAAATGAGAGCATATGGAACCTTTGAGATTCATGAATTTGGTGAAATTGAAAACTGATCAACCTCGAATAGCCAATAAGTTGGATCACTATTAGAATATCTTGGAAATTCAAGCTTAACAGATTTGAATGGAGTCTCATGAAGGTTATGATGTATTTGGGTTGGAGTTTCAGATGAATCAGGCTCTTCCTCTCCATGAACAAATTTTTTTGTATCTTTCTTGTTCTGCAAGAAGCTGAGCTAGTTGTTGTTACATTTGTATGATGATGCCAAAGAACTTATCTCTCTGTTCTTTCTGGAACTCCTTGATCAATGCAACCAGTTGACCATTAGTGATATCCTTAGATTTAGTAGCAACATCCATGATTGTAGTTCAGAAGGTGTTTTATTAAAGGTAAGAGAGATTGTTTATTGAAGAAGAGGGATTGAAAGCAATGATTGATGGGTGACTCTCAACGAAAGCATCAATGTAAACTTGAATTCGAGCTCAAGGCAACCTCTTAAGAATTGCAGAGAATGCAAAGGGGGAAGAAGAGAAAATTAAGTAATCTGTTTATTGATGCCCCTTTCATTCAAAGGAGAGTTAGTTATTGTAACAACTCATCTCATGTTGGTCACCCCCGAGACGGTGTCATCACTTTTTGAAATCTCAACATGACAGATATATGTAACAATATAAAAACATCAACTGAATTATCTATATACATAAATCCTTAACCCTCAACAGGTGAGATACATCATTCAGATTTCAACTGAACATTTTTTTACAACATATTATGCATGAATATTTACACACAAAAAATTTCTCATTAGTTTGAGGATGTGGACCATATGGCTTACAAAAAATGATTTAGTCTGAATCTCTGCTCACAATTCTATATGTCTTGCCCGCTACCTGAAATCATTGTACAATGAGGAGTGAGCTTCACAAGCTCAGTGAATTAAATTTACTAGAAGTATTCAATTATATACTCCATGTTACATCTTATAACTCAATTACTTCTAATAATCTTTCAATATTCATTCATCTCTTTCCTCAAATAATTCAATAACAATATTCTGCAATCACTACTCAATTTCATAATTCCCCCATTACACAATCTCTTCTTAAGTTACTCATTAGACATATCAATCTTTCAATCATATATTTAATCATCTCTAAATTCTTAATTCAACATTATCATTTACCTCGTTATGAGGTTCAAAACATATAATCAGTCACCCAGATAATTCTCATCATATCATATTTCCATATTTCTTCCTTAGCATATTTGTTTCTCTGTGAGACTCATTCATCTATCAATAAATTTACAATCATGAATAGTACTTTAGCACCTCAATCAATAATAATCAATATTTAAAGCAAATGCAATACGTGAATTTAAATATTATTATTATTGGGAACATCTTCCCACATATTGACATGTTTTTTTTATCTTCGACCGGCTGCCTTCCCGATTCTTTCATTCTCATTTAGACTGGTTGCCTTCCCGGTTATTTTATTCTCATTTAGACCGGCTGCCCTCCCGATTCTTTTATTTTCGTTTAGATTGGTTGCCTTCCCAGTTCTTTTATTTCTTGCATACGAATATGAATAATGATATGAATATGCGTATGAACAATAATATAAAAACAAGTATGTATTCAGACATTCAAATTAGCTATCATGATTCTTCTCAAATTATAATTTGATTAATTTCACTAAATTCTTCTCCTCATATATCATATCAAATCATCAACCATAGCTCGTCAAGAATTTCATCTATCACATTCATTATTAATTCGACTCATTATTCTAATAATATTACTTCTCATATAATAATTCTTTACATATCAATTATTCTTGTCATACCCATCAACCAACTTTCATTTATCCTCAAATCATAAGTTAATAATTTATTCAAATATTTTCACTATATATTTCATATTTATCTTGATTACTTAAAGTAAATCTAACTCACCACGTAGCACTTAAAGCTACTCGTGGATCACCTCCTTGCCTTTCTTGCATTTTTCAGCAATTTCTGCCGATTGCTTATCATCAACACCTGATATAATATTTATATTAAAATTTCTAATTTATTCTTCAATTCTTCTATAATTCACACCATTTGAAAATTCCCACATTGAAATCCGAAAATATTCATTTATGCTAAATTTCAAAAATAAAATTCACGTTATTACCTTTTGTTTTTCTTAGAGCTTTCTGTGACTCTTTGTAAAATTCTCCCATAAACTCCTTCAAAATTTTACTCTCTCAACTTTTCTTTCAGTCCCAAGTGTTTAAAGAAATATAGTAGTTTGTATTGAAGAATGAAGAAAACCAAACAAGATTTGGTAAGTAATAAATAAAATAAACCAAAACTATATATATATATATATATATATATATATATATATATATATATATATATATATATATATATATATATATATATAAAGTCGCTACACCACCCTGCCACCAATTCTTACACTTTTCTGTTGTAAGCTATGCAGAGATTTTAAAGTCTTTTGATAACACCTGGACTCCTGGTGTTGTCACGGTTTTCGTTTTTTTTAAACAAAACTTTTTTTTCTTCTTCTCCACGCTGGACCTTTCCCTATTTTTTTTAAAGACCAAAACTATTTTTTTCTTCTTTTCTTTTTTTTTTTCCTTTTTTTTCCTTTGTCCTCCTGGACGCTTCAATTTTTTTTTCTTTTTCCTTTTTCTTTTTCTTTACACCACCACTCGTCTGTATTTTTTCAAAAGAATGATTTTATTCAATAATAAATCTTTCATATATATATTATTTTAATTTCATGTCATATTTATCAAATTACTTCTTTATCTATACTCTAAAAGCACGGGTATTACAATTCTAACCACCTTATAAAAATTTCGTCCCCGAAATTTCCTAACCTAACTCAAGAAAAAGTTAGAGGTATTCTTTTCTCATTCTTGTCTTATGCTCCCATGTAATTTCTTTAACATATTTGTTCTGCCATAATACTTAAACCAATGAAATTACTTTATTACAAAAGACTTGTTCTTTTTGTTTGAAATTCTCACTGGTACTTGTATATAAGTCAAATCTTTCTGAATTTCTACAGTTTGGCTTGAAATATTATGAGATTCATCATGTAAACACTTTCTCAAAATTGAAAAATGAAACACATTGTGTAACTACTTCAACTTTAGAGGTAATTCCAGGCTATATGCGACTAGTCCAACTTTCTCAACAACCTCATATGGTCCCATATAACTAGGACTCAACTTTTATTTCCTGTTTAAATCTCAATACACATTTCCTTAGAGATATATTTAAATATACCCAACCACCTATTTGAAACTCAAGAGTTCTTCTCCTATTATCAACATAACTATTCAGTCTACTCTATGTTACTTTATGGTTCTCTCTATCCAATTTGATCCTCGCAATTGTTAACTTAATAATATATGGACTGAATATATTTCTCTCTCCTATTTCTTCCCAACATATAGGAGTTCTACATCTCCTACTATACAATGTCTCAATCAGTGCCATTACAATACTAGATTGATGCTAATTATTATAAGCAAATTCAATAAATGGCAAGTAAGCATCCCAACTTACTAAGAACTCATCACATTTGCCCTTAACATATCTTTTAGTACTTTAATAATATTTTTTGTCTGCTCATCTGTTTGAGGATGAAAAGTTGTAATAAACTAAAACTGTGTACACATGGCTTTCTAAAAGCATATCCAAAACCAAGATGTAAATCTAGCATCTCTAATTGACACTATGCTCAATAGTACTCCATACCACCTCACAATCTCAACTACATATAGTTCAACCAACTTTTTAAGATTCCAATTAGTTTTTATTAGGAGAAATTGAAATGACGTAGAAAGTTTCTACTATCACTTACACTGTATCGTGACCTCTATGGGTATGGGAAAATGCGGAAACAAAATCCATACTCACATTTTTTTTCTATGGTCATTCAAGCACAGAAAAAGGCTGTAGTAAGCCTCCCCGATGTTTATTCTCTGACTTCACTTACTGACCAACCAAACATCTAGAAATATATTCAGCAATATCCCTCTTCAATCTTGACCAGTAATTTTGTCTCAATCCTCTATACATCTTATTGTTACTCGGTTGCATCGAATATACATTACCATGTGCCTGTCTTAATATCTTATTTCTCAACTCAGCATTATTGGGAACACAATTCCTATGTTCCAATACCAAAATAGCATCATTTCAAATTTTGAATTCATATTGCTTTCTACTAAGCACTCATTGCTTAATATTTTCTATCTCTTCATCTTTACCTTGCATTTCTTACAAGTGTTCTACAATGGATGACTGTACAACCATATTTGCTAATAATGATCCTCTATCACTGATATTTAACTTTGTTCTTATCTCTCTTAAATCTATAATCAATTTCACATCATGACTCTCAATAACAGTTAATCTTCTTGTAAATTTTCTACTCAAGGCATTAGTTACCACCTTTGCATTTTCTAGATGATAGTGAATTATACAATCATAGTCACTAATAAGCTCCATCCACCTCCTCTATCTCAAATTCAACTCTCCATAGGTAGGTAAGTATGTTAAACTCTTGTAATCAGTAAATATAACACAAGTGGTTTCATTTAGATGATGTCTTCAATCTTTAAAGTAAACACTATGGCAGCCAACTCTAAATCATGTGTAAGGTAATTTCTCTCACAATTCCTCAATTGCCTAGAAGCATATGTCATTACCTTCCCATGTTGGATCCATCCCAATTCTTGATGGGATACATCACTATACCACAAATCTTTCATCACTAGAAGGAAGCACCAATACTGGAGCTGTAGTCAATTTATCCTTTAGTAATTGAAAACTTTTTTCACACTTCCCACACCATACAAATCTCACATCTTTCCTGGTTAATCAAGTCAACAGTACTGCGATAATAGAAAAATTCTGAATGAATCTTCTCTAATAAGCAGCTAACCCCAAGAAGATTTTAATCTCATTTACATTAGTTGGTCTCTCCCAACTCAACATTGCCTCTACCTTTTGTGGATCAACTGTTATGTCATCTCCAGATATTACATGTTCCAAAAAGTTATTTCATTCAGCCAAAATTTACATTTAGGAAATTATATAATACAATCTCCCTCTCCTCAAAATCTCCAACACAATTTCTAAATGTTTTACATGCTCTTCCTTAGTCTTAGAATATACCAATGTGTTATCAATGAACACAACCAAAAATTATCAATAAATGGTTTAAACATTTTATTCATAAAGTACATGAATGTTTCTGGAACATTAGTCAACCCAATTGGCATCACCATAAACTTATGACCATAACATGTCCTAAAAGCAGTCTTAGACATGTCTCATTCTTTTATTCTCAAATGGGTGATAACCTGATCTCTGGTCTATCTTAGAAAATACCCTTGCTCGCTGGAACTTCTCAAATAAATCATCTATCCTGGGTAAAGTATATTTGTTCTTAATGGTTATCTTATTCAACTATCTGTAATCTATACACAATGTCATCATTCCATCTTTCTTCTTCACAAACAACATAGGGCTCCCCAAGGCGACACACTAAATCGAATAAATTGTTTATCTAATAACTCTTGAACTTTCAACTCTCTTAACTCAGTGGATGTCACTCTGTAGGGTGCTATAGATATATGTGATGAACCTAATGTCAGATCAATAGAGAATTTAATCTCTTTACTGGAAGACAAACTAGACAACTCATCAAGAAATACATTAGAATAATTTTTCACCACTAAGATTTATTCTAACTTCCTATTTTCTTTTTTAGAATCCATTATGTATGACAAATACTCCTCACAAACCTTCTTCAACCATCTACTAGTAGTCAGAGTAAAATAAGATGGTTCGAGAGTATCTTATGTTCTCCGTGAAAGTTAAACTCCTCATGTCCATATCTTGAGCACTACATTCTTTCTAGAGCAATTAACCCAGGCGTAATACATCGACAACCAATTCATTCCCAAAATCAAATGAAAATATATCATATTCAAATATAATAAATCAACTTCAAATTCTCTATTATTGATACGAATCACACAACCCTTGTAAATATTTATGATTATCACTCTATCTCTAGTGAGAACTTCAACAATAATATTATGCATCAATAGACTAATACATACATCAATAGACTTCATAAATACATTGGATGCAAAACAATGAGTTGTACTAAGATCAACCAACATTGATATGTCCGCCTTTTTTTACATACAACGCACCTCAATTTAGGATAATTCTGAGATAAATATCTTATCTGATTACATCTATAACAAACTTATGTCTCTTGATCATACATCATATTACCACTTCCCCTTGGTGGAATACTTACTTCCTCTGCCATGACTCCCAGTTCCCATAACCTGTCTCCCAAATCTAAGAGTCCCAACGATATTACTCTGAGCTATAGAAGTAACAGATCATACTTACCTTTAGCTTTGTATTACAGTTCCCTGTAACAAAGAACACCCCCCTCTGAGGTGGTCTCCCACTCTGTACACTCATACTACTACCACCTCTGGGTCCCTCAAATCCATACATCTTTAGCCAATCCCTCTTACCTCTAAACTCCGTCACATCTTTCTCAATCTGTAGTGTTATATCCACCAACCTAGCATAATTCATATGCCTCATGTAAGATAGTTTCGATTTAATCTCAAAATGTAGTTCATCTATGAACCTCTTACACTTTTTCTCCTCAAGGTCTACAATTTCCGGTACAAACCTCGACAAAGCCATAAATTGTAACGACCCATCCCGGGTTGGCCACCCCCAAGACAGTGTTGTCATATTTTGAAAATCCCAGCACGATGCATATATGTAACAATAAAAATAATACCAATAGAAATTTTTACATCAATCCTCAACCCTCAATAGGGGAGATACATCATTCTGATCTTGACTTAAACATTATATACAACGTAATGTGCATGAATATTTACAAATAAATTTTTATTTTATTTTCTCATTAGTCTGAGGATGTGGACATGCACGTGGCTTATAGATAATGACTTTATTTGAATCTCAACTCATCAAACTATATGTCCTGCATGCTACCTAAAATAATTGTACAATGAGGAGTGATTATTTTTTTCTTTTTCTTTTCTTCATGCTATCCACAAATTTTTTTTTTTCAAAAGAATTGTTTTATATTAAAAAAATTTAGTTCTTTCGATATTATTTTAACTCCATGTTATATTTATTAAAGTATTTTTTTACCTTTACTTTACAAATACGGGTATTAGAAAAATCTCCTGTCATACTGAGCCATAGTCAATGCATTTGCCTTAAATAAATAAAATTTCTCTCGTGTTGGGCTTTAAAGATATAAGGAAAGTATTTATCAAGGAAAACCTCCTTAATCCTATTACAGTTTAAGGGTCTATCAACATATACACTTCCTTGGGGAGAGTATCCTCCCGCCATTCTAAAGCTTTTCCTTCTAACTCAAACGAAGCAAAGGCGATGCTCTATCGGTCAGCCACTAGTAAAGTATCCAAATAATCTCTCTACATGTTTCACCCATAGCTCAAGCTTAAAAGAATTCATAGATCCTTTATACAACAAAGTGTTGTGCATTTATCTACCTAAATTATTAAGCAAATAATCGAACTTGTTTTACTTGCAAGTGCCCAAGGTCAACAGTAGCATAGTGTGCAAATGCGAGATCATCTCCACAGGGATTGGTGAATTTCGATTTAGAAACAGTTTCACAATAGAAATAAATGTTGAGTGTGAATTAATAATAATAAGAACATAAGGCTGTGATATCCACCACTAATTATACTTTCCCACTAAGTAATGAGCCAATGCTCTAGCCCTACTATGAATACCTAATGGTTGTCAACCTAAGGGCTTGGTCCACTCCTTAGACTATTGATCTCCTTAAGCAACGAGTTAGGCATGGTGTATACTCTAACTTTTTTCTCTTTTAAGGGATTCAACATGGTGTATACTGAGTTGTTCCTTACGAGAGCATAAGGTCTGTGGAAATCGACAACCACACGAGACCTAGGGCATGTTGTATGCTCCCGGTTTCCCATGTTGATTAACCCAAGAATCTGATGTGGATTTCTTTTATTACTATTGTCAAACCCAGGACTCGATCATCCAAATTGATCTAACTAACTGATCCATACCACATGCATAGGTTGATCAGACATACACATTTGAGGAATTCAATAAAATAGTCATTAATCAATTAAAGCATCATAACATGGCTATTTGCAAAGGCAATCAATAATTATATATATGGAAAATCATAATTAGGGCTTCAATCGAGCCCTATTAAGAGTTTAGTTACACATTTTAAGTAAATTGAACATTATAACCATAACTAAACTAAACAGAAAGATAAAACCCGAAGAATACTATAGAGATGAGTCATCAATTCCTCTCCAGAGCTTACAACTTCAAGCACAATCAAAAGTATGTTTTTTGTGTTTTACAAGTCTATATATAGGGCTCTAAGGGTGCCCCGAAACCCTAATTTCCAATTTAAGGTCCGGAGACTTCTTTCCAAATTTGGCTCTACCGCCTCTGGTGTGTGTGCGCTCGATCACATGGGTCTACGTTCAAGCGCATGGGTGTGCTCGAGCCTTCTAAGTGTGCGCGCGAGTGCCTATGCACTCGAGCACAAGAGAGGTGTGCTCGAGCGCACCTAGCTGGTTTGCAGATTTTTACTTTTTCTTCCTTAGAGCTCCAAAATGTCTTATTTTCTTCAAAGACATATAAAAAACATAGAAAACACAAAAATGAAGTAGAATCTACTCAAATACATAAACAAAGAGCTTAATAAGTGTAAATTTAGGGGCTTAAATATGACTATTTAAGCACTTATTACACCCCCAAACTTATATATTGCTAGTCCTTTAGTAATACAAAACGAAAGACTATATAAAAACAAAATCAAAGATAAATTCATTCTTCATGATATCCAAAATTTTGGGTTGCACATAAAACCATGATGACTGTTCATGAGTAAGCTTATAATAAAAACACATTTTTACAATGAATAAGGATTTTAAAAGTTCATGTTACTTACACAAGGTTGGTTTAAGGCATCACAAGTTTGATTTGTGTATGGTGAATTAGCACATAGAAGATGGAGCTTCCAAATAATTCTAATGTATAGTGTTTCGGTGTCCAAACCTTTATTGAATTCCTTATCAGATAGAACAATAATGACATAGTTTTTACTTTTTTTTTTCTTTCACCATGATATTTTTTCTATGTTGAGTTCCATTAAGCTTTCTAATTGACCCTTGTAGCGAGTGTTTTGCCAGTGACTCCCAAACCAGATGGTTTTAGGGCATTAGGTGTTAAGACACCCCTAAGGACTTATTAACTTGAGGCAAAAAGGCTACGGAACTAACAGATCTTGATGCTGCCAAGTGAAATTCCCACATTTTGATGTGAATACTCACTGCTTACTGAGGCAAGAGGTCTAGTTATTCAGTGAAAATTTTTATGATCATTAGATGCTTAATTCCCACCTTTTGACATGAATATTCACTGCTTAATGAGGCAAGATGTCCAGTTACTTAGTGGAAAGTTTATTTAATGATAATTAGGAGCACTTTTTTTTGCATGATAAACATTTTTCTTTATTTTTCTATGCCAAAGTGTTCTTCTAGCAAGTTATCCAATTTACAGTTAGTTCATGGAAACATATACATAAAAATTATATGTCATCCCCCACACAATTGTGTGCTAATATGCTTGTGTCAGATTTAGATCAAACTTGTGAATTCTTAAGTGCCTTGAGGTAGGTAATTAAACTTTTAAAATTCTTATTACAAGGCTATGTGTTCTAGATTTTGAGCTTACTAATGAAGTTTTATCATATTTGTTTTAAATCAACCAAAATTTTCAAAACAAAATGGATATGTATTTATCTTTAAAAAAAAAAAAAAAAAACAGGGACATAGTATGTGCATGTGTCTCCCCCTACCCCCAAACTTAATATACACATTGTCCCTAATGTGTGAGTGACATGGAAAGATCTGACCTGAGAGTTGGAGAACTAGACTGCTGGCATGGCTCGTAGTACGCCCCCAAACTTGAACTTGATGCACGCACTACATTCCTGAAAAAGAAAAACAAACGTTGTGCCGGACAACAAGAAATATGGATAATAAATAGTTAAAATAAACATAAATACTAACAATAAAAGAAAATACTATAATGAAAAGGATATGCCGTAGGCTGCCTCCCATGACCGCTAAGTTTTATATCTTTAGCCAAACGGGGTATCCTCTCACTACTGGCTGTCGGGTGGTACAGTCGAAGAGGTACCAGGTGCGAGAGGTAGGCGATCAAGGATGGCATGTAGCATCGCCTCCTATCATGTAAACTGTGCCTCTAAACCATCTATCCGCTGATGGATCAGTCGGGTCGCCTTCTTATCCTCCCGACGGATGTCGGAGAGCTCATGGCGGATGTTAGACAGCTCCTCTAGAAGGTGTTAGTACTCTGTGGAGCCCATATCTGGCTGGTCCTCCTCCCAAATAGGGCTCTCTATAGGATGCTCGGTGTCCATAGGATCATCCGCCACAGGCTCAGTAGCAGGGACATGCACTCGGGGTCCTCGGGGCATATGGGACTAACTCAGGCTCCACTGGGCCCTCCCGAAGAAAGGATGGTTGCTCACTGGTCCGTCAACAGAGGAGCCCTTGATCCCTTTCTTCTTGAAGATGTGGTTGAGTAGAAAGGGGAAGGGTAGCCCCCATGCATTAGCCGTGGTGGTCTGATGGCTGTGCACATGGTCCCAAAACTTGTGCATCTGGCTCCATATGACAGATGGTATGGAGTACTAGTGACCCAGGGTCTATATGAACTGGTCCATCCTCTGAGTCTTGTGCCCTAAGAGGCACACATTGCGCTAGAGGATGGAGTCCATGAGCCACAGACGGGGAGGCAACTTTGACTGGTTCCTCGCATTGTTATGCCAGTCCACGCACTAGCCCGCACACATATTCTCGATGATGTGGGGTAAGGGAAACGAGTCTGGCTGCTCTTCCATATGGCTGTCCTCCGGAGGGGACTTATCACAGCAGTGGAGGGCAGTGGCGATGTTAGCGGTGGTCAGCTCAATGAATCTGCCCTGGACTGAGGAGGATAGGATCTTTGGTCAGGTGCAGTCATAGGACAGGTTCTCGTAGAAGCTGACAACGAATCATGTATAGGTTATCGAGCAAATCAGCTTGAACAACCGCTTGAGTCCTCGGTCCTTGAATTCTTGGACTGCCCATCGCATGGCATCCAATCTCTTGAAGTCTGCATCTATATGAACGTAGTCTCGAACAAGATGTCTCGTTGTTCGAAACTAGGTCGAGAGGATTAGAGATGGCTGCTGGATGCTCGGGAACTAAAAGCGACTTGTTTAGGTATTGTGGTGGAGGCTTCTGGTGTAAATGCACTCGATCACAAGTGATGGTGTGCTCTATCGCACAGATTGAGGTGCGCTTAATCACAAGGGACTAGCGCTCGATTGCACTCATTCAGGCAATTGGTCGAACAGTTTCTGTGCGTCAGAAGCTTGAAGTTGTGAAATTCACACAAACTCGATCCCAACCTCCGTAAACATGAAACAAAACAAACAAAACATGAGGTAAATACACAATAGAAGTAAATTAAAATTCAAGAATCGTGTGTGTTGGAGTGTAGCTCATTAGAAATGAAAATAGGTATACCTTGTGTATTTAGAAAGAGAGTGGGTGTGCGATGGGGAAGGAGGAGGTGGGCGCTAGCTGTAGGGTGGTTTTACGGTGGTAGGGTGGTGATTGGTGAGGATTTTCGGTGTTGAGAGGGAGGCGTGAGGTGGAATTTGTGTATAACAAGGACGAGTGCGACAGACAAAAAAAATGTGCGCTTGAGTGTAAACAGAGGTAAATAGGTTTTATGAGCTGAGTGTGATTAAAAACCCTCACGTGCCTTCTCTGCTCTGAGTGCACTCAAGTGCATGGTGAAGTGCGCTCGATCGCACTAGTGCACAAGTATGTGATGGGGTGCGCTCGCGCGCTATGGAGCACAAGGGATGTGGGCTCGATCACACTATGTGGTGCGCTCAAGCGCAAGGAAGCAAATCTATAAAATTGAAACCTTACCAAGACTAAAATAAAGATTTAAGAACAATACAACCATATCGTATTTTAGTGGCCTCAGTACCACTAACCTCGATAGAGGCGCTTGAGCTATATGTTTATGAAAGTAGGAATTGCTCAAGCGCTCTTTATAGTAGCTTCAATGCTACTCTCTTTGAAGGGGGCACTTAAAGCCCACCTTATGTGGTTCAAGTGCCCTTGACAACTGCTTCATCTCTAATTTTGGTGCCTGGACAATTGAAGAGAGAATAGTAGTACTAGTAGGCTAAGGAGGTTCAATTGGAGGAATAAACTTACTTGGATACTTTGGTGCGGCTTTAAGGGGGTGCATAGCTTTATTTATGTCCTTAGTAACATCTTCATCCGCTGGCTCAATATTCAATCTTGTGACACCATGGTTGAGGGTGGTCTTCAATGGATCAATGTGATGGACCTGAAAAACTTGCTCAACAACACCTTGCATCAAGCTTACATTAGAACATTCTATATTAGTTCCGGGTGAATTTATTGTATCAAATATTTTAAATTCTATCTCCTCACCATTTACCTTCATAGTGACAATACCCTTTTTCACACTAATATTTGTATCCGTAGTTATCATAAAGGGTCTTCCTAAGATTACAGGTAGAGGTAATGTTGGTATTTGTCTAAGGATTAAACGGGTTGAAGAATGAAGTTTCATCAGGCCTTAGCACCTCACCCCAGGAGGTGTGCGTCTCACCCCTCAGCAAGGAGAAGTGTTCAGCCCCAGGTGTGCACCACACCCTAAGAAGTGTGTGCCTTACCTCCTAGCAAGGAGGAGTCTTCTGCCCAGGTGTGCGCTGCACCTTAAGAAGGGTGCGCCGCGGGGCCCAGAAGGTGGAAATAGTGTGCCATGGCTTAAGCCGCTGCCTGCCCTATTCTGAGGCGCGGCGCTAGGCACACCTTATGTTTCCTGATTAGCACTTTGGATTGATGCGTGAGGCTTGATCAAAACACACAAGATCACTTAGACTTATTGAAGGGTTATGATTGATTAGTCCTTAAGATCTAAGGGTTGAGATTGACTTCAAGATTGGTTCAAGAAGTGGTGCACTATATAAAGGGTCACCTAGCTTCAATCACAAAAACAAGTGAGCCATAACATCATCATATGTGAGATCCAATGTAAGAGTGCAAAGACACAAAACACAAGAGAGACTCATTGGAGAGGCTGGTCATTTAGAGAGAGAGTAGTATAGATTGGGGATTCCAGGGCCTTGTAAGTGGAATTTTCTTGGGGAAAATTCCAGGGAAACTCAAGTCCTTATCACTTTCTTTTTCTCTTCTTTCGTTCTTCAAGAACAAAGAACAAGAGGTTTATTGAAGAGGTGTTGTTGTAACTTGTAAGAACTCATTGATTTAGTGCAAAGGGCTTGGAGGAGCTCATGGGGACGTAGGCACATTGCCAAACCTCATAACAAATTGCTTCTATTATTTCTTTAATTGGTTTGCTGTTTATATTTATTACAAGTCATTCTAGACTTGGGTGTTTGGAAGATCACCACCTGGGCATCTCAAAGGTGATTTCCAACAAGTAATGGCATAGGACATTATTCCATATCTAATACAATAAAGTCAGTATGTAAAATAAATTTATCTACTTTTACCAAAACATCCTCGAGAATACCTCTTAGTCATTTGATGCTTCTGTCAGCTAGTTACAAGGTGATGGAGGTTGGTTGAAGTTCCCCCAAACCTAGTGTCTCGAATACACTGTATGGCAGCAGATTGACACTCGCCCCTAGATCTAATAGTGCATGCTCAAATAGCTGATCACCTATCTAGCAAGGAATAGTAAAACTACCCGGATCTTTCAGTTTTCGTGGTAGTTTTCTTAATAGCACAGCACTTACCTTTTCAGTTAAGGCTACTGTCTCATGTACCTGAAACTTCATTTTTTTAGTGCAACAATCTCTCAGAAATTTAACATATGCAGGAATTTGTTTAATTGCATTAAATAAAAGAATGTTAATCTCTACTTTTCTCAAAATTTCGAAAATGTCAATCAATTTCGTCTCTTTCTTTGGCTTTACTAACCTTTGAGGGAAGGGTGGTGATTACACCCAAAACAGTAACGCGGTGTTGTAGTACGGCTTTGGGGTGTCGATTCCACAGGGAAACAAATTAACTATAAAGAAAGATGTAAACTTTAATATGAGACGATATGATCAAATTAAATATAGAATATGAAATTTGATAGTGAGACAATTGTATAAAGTAGATTGTGAAATATAATAGGAGAGCAACAAGGATCCGAGAATCCTCTCTAGGTTTGTTGCCCTAATCCTAACTTGATTCAGTTGTTTTTATCTCGATTGCAAGTTTCACATCCCAAACAAGCAATCGGCAAATATTCAATTAAAGCACATGTATAAACCCTAATTTGATTGTTATGAAATACTCTTTATTTTCAATTCATGCACATATGATCTATCCTTTAAGTTTATCAAGAAACGACAATATATCTTTGATGACAATATTGCAGTAATGGACAAACCTAAAGGCTAGATCTACCGGACTCAATCATACCCAAATAATCTTGACATAAAGAAAGCATTACTAAATCTATATCAAGGAAAAAGATACAATCACCAGATTAGATGAAATCTTTATAATTAGAATAAAAAGTATATCATAACAATATTTGAACATTAAAGCTCCATTACAACTGAATCAAATAAGGGAAATAGAAACAACTACACCTAGGGATTCATTCCTTCTCCTTGCTTGGAGATTAGTTAGCCATGGGGCTCATGGTTGCACAATGGAAGGAAAGTTGCTGCTTTCTTGAGTTCTCCAGGTTTTTGCATATCTAATTACAAACCCTAAGTGGTATATTTATAGTACACAAGGTCTAGGGGTGTTTTAGGGTTTGAATAAGTCATTAAAGACCTAATTAGGGTCTAACTCGGAGTGCACAAGGCTGTGTGTGCGCTGCAGCACAACTTGGGCGTGCTGCGGCACTGTTTTATCAGGTCAGGTGCTGGTGCTGTGTGCTGCGGCACGGATAATCCATGCTGCAGTGCGACTGATGCTGATTCAGAAAGTCTGACCTCTGTCCGCTAAAATTGCCATAACTTCCTCTAGAGAAATGATTTTAACAAACCGTAAAATCCTCCAGAAAGTAGACTTCCATATCTTTCTAACCATATGTGGCACACTTCCTGGTTCTTTCTACATTGATACAGTTTAATTTATAAAGATGGTTGATTTGTATGCCAACTCCAGCAACTTAGTGAAAACTCCTTCCTTAGTTTCTCTTCATCTTGGCTCTTCCGCGATCATTCTTTTGCTTGGGTGTTTAATGGAACTTCGTGTTTCAAAAATGATGATAGCTTTTCCATCTCCTTGAACTCAAGATACCTGAAAAATGCACCGAAATAAATTAATGCTCCAAAAATACCACTTTAGAGTTGTTAATGAATAAAAATGCAATTAAGACCTAAATCAACCCTAAAGTACTAACAAATAAGTACGATTATAATGCATTTAATAGCTCTTATCACAGCCCCCAACTAGCTTATTGCTAGTCCCTAGCAATTCAAGCGAAAACAAGGGATGAATTCTATGGTAGGAGTTAAAAACAACGTAAAGCAATGCTAGCGTTGAACCAAGAGTAATTCACTTTTTGTCTCAAAAATTGCACATAATATACGGCACATAGAATCATTAAATTTCACCTAAGTCCAAAAGTAATCCAAGCATCAATCTTAAAATCGTTATTGACTCTTAACATCCATCTTACCACAATCAATTAGTCCGAACACCCGGATGATTTTATGCACAACATTCATGAATACAAGTCTTGGCCTCTAAAAACATAACAAATTGTGTGACATCAATCACATAAACAAGCTCCATAGGCTTATTTTTCAAATCATTCTCCACTATTGTAGAAAAAATCACACTTCATTGGATCAATAGGTCTTTAATAGGCTTGTAATGTTAGGTCAAGGTAAAGGTTAAGGAAAAACGGGAAGGATTTGCAAGTAAAAGAACTTAATCTCTTAGCTTTAAACACAACCACTTTCAAGCACTAGATAACTTTACTTCAATGCTCAACTCCTTCAACCATTTTTTATAAGAGCATATCTCTTGACAAGTCACCACTTTTTTCTTTTCTTTCTTTCTTCTTTCTTTGCCATAATTCATTTTTTTATTTTATTTTGGCACATAACCATTCACCTTCTTTTTCATTTTTTTTTCTTTTCTTTTCAACAACCCCCAACTTATCTCCTTTAATGTACTTAGGTTGCGGTAGTGATATTTTTTTTTCATATTTTCACCCTTACTCCTTTTAAGTGCTTCTCACAACATGTGTATAACTAAGTTCTTTTAAAAGAAAGGTAAGGATAAAAATATTTTTAGGCTCATAAAGGTAAGTAAATGGTTTATCGAAAGAAACAGGGCTCAATTTTTCTTTTCAAGAAAAAGGCTCAAATAGGTGACTAGTGATAAATATAGCAATGGTAGGTTTGAAAGGCTCAAACGGTTCAAAAATAGCCTATATCATATCCTAAGTAGTGTGCATTCTAGGAATTCGCCTCAAGTGATTATCAAGTAAGTTCTAAAGCTTGTTGAGACCGTAAAAATATTCACAAAATAATCACACATAAAATTTCTCTAGATATTATAGACTAATCATACAATCTTACCACAAACTAGAGTTTCTAACCAAATGAAGATTAATGCTTAAATTAATTTCAAACTGAAGCAAGATTTAACTTCTTCTAAATGCTATATGTTATCTCAATTAAGTTTATATCATTGACATGTAAATTATGTCTAAGGCAAACACCAAGCATGCTAAAAACAAAGGATACGGATGATGACACCAGTAGTTTAATGAAAAGCAAATAAAGGCAAATCATATGTTTCCTCCACCCCCAACTTAAAATTTACATTGACCTCAATGTGAAAGAGAAAGTAAAGGAAACTCCCCTTGGGTAAGCATAAGTGCACAGCAGCTAAAAGATGTGCATCTCCATTTGAATTGCATGCTATACTTTTTGTTAAAAGGCTGATCTGCAAAAGAGAACAAACAAAAAGAAAGCAACGATGGTGCACTATGAAGAATCCCACCATATGTTAGTACATGAACTGAAAGGAAACAACTGAATTTAAAAATAAAGTACAGAAAATAATGAAAAGGAAAGCACATTGAAAGATAGAGTAGTGAGGTGATAGAAAAATAAAATAAACTAGAAAGCAACAAACAAAATAGACCCCAAAATTAATCATTAATGTCTTCAGGATCAGCCTCATTATCTTCTTCATTTTTGTCACCTTCCCCTTGAGGTGGATCAAAAGATGAACCCGGATAGGGTGGCATGGTGGGAAAGTGATCCATATGACATCCAGTAGTGGAGGCAATGTGATGGTACATTTGACCAAAAGAGGAGAATACCTCCGCTTGATAATCAGCTTGCCTAGAAAAGAACTGTTCTTGTCGATCTAACCTATCGAACAACAGTTTATGGTGTTCTTCAAAACGATGCTCTAAGCGGTCAAGACGCTCGACGATAGTGAAATTTCTGGGGGGAGGAGGAGCAGAAATTATTGCTCCATCCTCTGGATTTGGTGGTCTTGAGGTTTTAAGTAGATTGAGCATGTAATCATCGATGGGTTTCTTGGGTGGTTGGTGCTCCTCGATGCTACTGTAAGGGACATCAGCTTGGATGCATAGTTGGGTAATTAAAGATGGAAAGTACAATCCAAGTTTATGTTGCACAGTATGTAAAATAGAATCGAATATTATTTCACCCACATTTATAGTCATACCCGTCAAAATGGCATATACCAAAACAGCTCTTGGAACAGTCAGGTTACTATAATGTAAAGCAGGCATCATCCGTTGACACACAAAGTATTGCCAAGCTCGAGGGTTGACAATCAAGGATGCACCGGGTAAGGTTTTATGGGCATCACCCATCATTTTCCAGGTTGTGCCCGGAACGCAGAGAGTATTGCAAATCGCGTTATAATCAATATTAGATGTATAAGCACGATACTCACTGTGTTCAATGTCGGGTAACCCATAGAACCTATTGATGGATGAGCGGCTAAAAGAGATTTGTTTTCCTCTGACTAAGACATTTCCATTCCTATGTTCTTCGGCATTGGCATAGAATTCACGAACTATGTTTGTCAAGGAATTAGGTGGTGGTCTGGAAAAGTATCCCCAATTTCTAGCAATAATTATTGAAAATAAGGATGGGTTACCCCTCTCAGTTATATTAAATCCTCGCTCGGGAATGATTTTTCTAGCACTCAACAAGCTACGGTACCTTTCACTAGCCTCAAAACTCACAAATTTGGACTCATCATATTCTTGTTGTTGTTTCCCCCTAGACCTCTTAATTTTTGGTGCTATATATGTCAAATATATAGACAATAAATGTAGAGCAAAAATTAACCACCAAAGAATCACAAGTGAACAATCAAAGGGAGAATTTAAACTTACTTGAGGTCCAAATGAGAGAAAGAAAAGACTAACCACAGCTTGAAGAATTGCTTTGATGACCACCACAAGCTCCCTGGAACCAAGTTTAATGGAGGAATTTCTAACAAAGATTGCAAGATTAAGGTAAGTGTCTCCAAGAAAAGAAAGAGAAAGGGAGAAATTTGGAGTGAAATTTGGTGTGTGTAGTGTGAGGGTATGGAGAGAGAAAGGGGGAAAATGGGAGAGGCTGTAAATCGTGAATGGGAGAGGTAAAAAAGGAAAGTGCAGATGTGGAGTGCTAGGTTTTTTTCTTTTTTATTTAAAAAAAAAATCTGGGCATGTTTAGGAGGTGGTGTGTGGGCTGGTAGAGTGGCGAAGCATGGGCCTGGCGCGCTGCGGCACGGGCCTGGCGCGCTGCGGCACGGGCCTGGCGCGCTGCGGCACGGGCCTGGCGCGCTGCGGCACGGGCCTGGCGCGCTGCGGCACGGGCCTGGCGCACTGCTACGTGATCTTGAGCTGCTCTAAAAAAAATGTATTTGATTGCTTGCCCAAAAAAAATAAAATGAAATTATTTAAAGGAAAAATAAAATGCAAGAGAAACTAAAAAAATGAAAAAAAACAAAAAAAAACGCACCTTGGTTGTGTGATGATCAATTTAAGGTAAATAGACCGGATCCATAAGTGGAATGTCCTCCATTTCTGAATCTTGCCTATTGATTAATATTTTAAGCCACTAACCATTCACTTTAAAAATCCGACCGTCTCTAGAGTCCTCAATTTCCACGGCTCCATTTTCGAAAACATTTTTTACTAAGAAAGGACCGGTCCACCTTGACCTAAGTTTTCCAAGATGCTTATGGAGTCTAGAGTCGTATAAGAACACCCGATCATGGGGTTTAAATGTTTTTCTCAAAATGTTTTTATCATGGAATACTTTCATCTTAGCCTTATAGATTCTAGAATTCTCATAAACATCGTTTCTTAATTCCTCTAACTCGGTCAACTGATATTTTCTAAGCTTACCCGCTTCTCCCAGGTCAAGATTAAAAGACTTGATTGCCCAATAAGCTCGGTGCTCGAGCTCTACAAGTAGGTGATAGGGCTTTCCAAAAACAAGCCGATAAGGTGACATACCTAAGGGAGTTTTAAAGGCTGTCCAGTAAGCCCAAAACGCATCAACTAGTCTCAAAGCCCAATCTTTGCGATCCGGGTTAACCATTTTTTCTAAAATCTGTTTAATTTCCCTATTGGCAAGCTCTACTTGTCCGCTGGTCTGAGGGTGATAAGCAGTAGATATTTTATGCAAGACCCCATATTTTTGCATCAAAGCTTCAAAAGAGCGGTTGCAAAAATGTGTACCTCGATCACTAATTATAGCACTTGGTGTACCAAATTGAGATAACACATTTTCTTTGAGAAATTTAATTACCGTTTGATTATCATTGATGCGGCAAGCTGCTGCCTCTACCCACTTAGATACATAATCTATTGCTACGATGATATATTGGTATCCAAAGGAAGGAAGAAAGGGTCCCATGAAATCGATGCCCCAACAATCAAAGATTTCAATGACTAAAATAGGGTTTAAGGGCATCATATTTCGTCGAGACACAGCTCCTAACTTTTGACACCTTTCACATGAGCGACAATAGATGTTTGCATCTTTAAACAAAGTAGGCCAATAAAATCCACACTGCAGAATTTTTGCAGCGATTTTTTTTCATAGAAAAGTGGCCTCCACAAGCTTGGGTATGACAAAATTCTAAGACGCTATCAATCTCTTCATTAGGGATGCAACGCCTTAAAATTTGGTCATGGCAGTATTTGAAAAGATAGGGGTCATCCTAATAAAAATTACGTACCTCATATAGGAATTTCCTTTTGTCTTGAGCATTCCAATCCATAGGTATCTCACTTGCAGCCAAATAATTTACAATGTGAGCGAACCACGGTAGAGAAGTGATGGAGAGTAATTGCTCATCGGGAAAATCATCTTTGATTGGCATGTCATCATAAGTGTCTTCGAATGTAAGTCTTGAGAGATGGTCAGCCACTACATTCTCCACTCTTTTCTTATCCTTGATGGTGATGTCGAATTCTTGTAAGAGAATGATCCATCGGATTAGTCGTGCCTTAGCATCCTTCTTTGTAAGAAGATACTTGAGGGCTGCATGATCTATAAAGATAAGGATAGGAGAGCCAATCAAATAGGCACGAAATTTATCTAAAGCAAATACTACAGCTAGCAATTCTTTTTCAGTTGTAGAGTAATTCATTTGAGTACTATTTAAAGTCTTACTAGCATAGTAAATGAAAAAAGGTTTGCCTTCCCTTCGCTGTCCAAGAACAGCACCTACAGCGTAGTCACTAGCATCACACATAATTTCAAAAGGTAAAGTCCAATCTGGTGACTGCATTATAGGTGCGGAAGTAAGCTTGCCAATTAGCGTTTGGAAGGCCTCTTGACAAGCTTGTGTCCATTCAAAGGGGGTGTCTTTAATAAGGAGGGTACATAGAGGTCTAGATATGCTCGAGAAATTTTATATGAACCTTCCATAAAAACCAGCATGACCAAGGAAAGATCTTACATCCTTTATTGTCTTGGGGGTAGGTAATTTAGAGATTAATTCAATTTTTGATTGATCAACCTCTATTCCTTTAGAAGAGACAATATGCCCCAAGACAATACCGGATGGTACCATGAAATGACATTTTTCCCAATTTAAAACCAATTCTTTCTCCTTACAGCGAATCAAAACTCTCTCCAAATTCTTTAAACATGCATCGAATGAAGATCCAAAAACAGTTAGGTCATCCATAAAAACTTCCATGCAATTTTCAACCATTTCACTAAAGATACTCATCATACAACGTTGAAAAGTGGCAGGGGCATTGCACAATCCAAATGGCATTCTACGGAAAGCATAGGTGCCAAAGGGACAGGTGAAAGTGGTATTTTCTTGGTCTTCTAATGCTATTGCAATTTGATAATACCCGGAATAACCATCCAAAAAACAGTAGAAGGGGTGACCAGCTACATGCTCAAGAATTTGGTCAATAAAGGGGAGTGGGAAGTGGTCTTTCCGGGTGGCAGCATTTAATTTTCTATAATCAATGCACATACGCCACCCGGTCACAAGTTTGGTAGGGACTAGTTCTCCTAGGTCATTTTTCACCACCGTGACTCCGGACTTTTAGGGACTACTTTTGTAGGGCTGACCCACTTACTATCAGCTATGAGATATATAATACCCGCATCTAATAGTTTCAGCACTTCATTTTTTACTACTTCTTTCATGGTGAGGTTTAGCCTACATTGCGGGTCTCTACGAGGACTCGTTCCTTCATCTAGATTTATTTTATGGGAGCAGATTAGAGGATTAATTCCCTTCAAGTCAGCCATACTCCATCCTATTGCTGATTTATGTGCATTCAAAATTTGAAGTAATTCCTCACCTTGGGTTTCAAATAATTCAGAGGAAATTATAACAGGAAAGGTATCACCTGGACCGAGGAAAGCATGCTTTAATCTCTTAGGTAGTGGCTTTAATTCGACCTTAGGTGCTTCCACATTTGAGGGGACTTGTGTTTGGCTTCTTTCGGGCAGCTCTTCAAACCTTGGTTGCCATGTCTGCTTGCCATAATCCTGAAATTTGTTAAAAACAGAACATACATCAATTATATCCATTTTATCATCAGCTGAATTTACAGAATTAACAAGAAATTTTTTAAGAGGATCATAATCATGAGTTAAAGAGACTCCCTCATTGATGAGTGACTCAATCATGTAAAGCTGGTGGTTTTCGTCCTCATCTTTGGGCTGCTTTGCAATGTTGAAAATATTTACTTCAAGGGTCATGTTGCCAAAGGATAGTTTCATGAGTCCATTCCTACAATTTATTAGAGCATTTGCAGTAGCAAGGAAAGGTCTACCCAAAATTAAAGGGATTTTAGAATTAGTGTCAACAGCAGAAGTGGTATCAAGAATTAAGAAATCAACAGGATAGTAAAATTTATCAATTTGAATCAACACATCCTCTACCACACCCCGGGGTACTTTGACTGAACAGTCAGCTAATTGTAACACCACACCGGTTGGTTTGATTTCTCCTAGACCTAGCTGTAAATAAACGGAAAATGGCATCAAGTTGAAACTAGCTCCTAAATCTAGTAAAGCTTGTCCAACCTCATGATTTCCAATGCTACAAGCAATGGTTGGACAGCCTGGGTCTTTATATTTTGGGGGAATTCTTTCCTCAATTAAAGCACTAACTTGCTCAGTTAGGAATGCTGTTTTCTTGACATGGTGCTTCCTCTTAATTGTGCATAAATCTTTGAGAACTTTTGCATAGGTGGGAACTTGTTTAATCACATGTAAGAGTGGAAGATTCAGTTTCACTTGCCTCAAGTTCTCTAGGATTTCATTATTTATTTCCAGATTTTTCTTGTTTGATTTTAAGGCTTGAGGGAATGGTGCTTTAATAGGGTTTTTGGTTACTTCAAGGTCCTTGGGCTGTTCGGTTTCACTACTAGCTTGCCCCTCTTTCTCATCCTCGGATTTATTCATTGGTGGGATGTGTAGTGACTTACCACTTCGGGTCACAATGGCATTTACATCTTTCGAATTTTCTTGTGCCATATGTTGACCGTGAGGATTGGACTGAGCTTGGGAAGGGAACTTACCTCGCTCAGTTACACTTAAGGTGCCCATTAATTTAGACACTTGGCTCCTTATTTCCTTGTTTTCCTCAACCACCTGCGTAATTAACGCTTCACACCTCTGGTTTGTTTTACCTTGTGCTTCTATAAAAGCATGTAGGGTGTCTTCTAAAGAGTTCCTAGAGGCTGAGGGTGCATGATAAGGTGCAGGGTATGATCTAGGGGGCTGTGCATGCTGCTGGTTTTCAGATTTCCAGCTGAAGTTGGGGTGATTTCGCCACCCCGGATTATAAGTGTTAGAGAAGGGTGCTTGAGGCTTCTTGTACATGCCTAGAGCATTACATTGTTCCTCGTACAGCCCTCTCATATCAACAAAAGTGGGGCACTCTTGCGCGGGATGATCTACCCCTCCACACACAAAACATGGTTCCAATGGTTCAGCTTGATTAACCATGTGTGTCGGTTTTTTACTTTTCAATGCCTCTAACTCCCTAGTGAGCAGTTCGACCTTAGCTTTCAGGTTGTCTTCCTCCCTAAGATGGTATATTCCGCCACTACTAGGGTTTCCTATAGGTCGTAACCTATTTGTGCTTTCAGTAGCACTAGGTCCAGTCCATGTGTGAGCTTTTTCAGCAAGCTCATTGAGGTATTCGATAGCCTCATCAGGGTCTTTTTGCAAAAATTCACCATTGCACATCATCTCGACAAATTGGCGTTCTCTATAGGTAAGACCCTCATAGAAATAGCTCACTAAACGCCAATTTTCATACCCATGATGTGGACACATACTTAATAGCTCTTTAAATTTCTCCCAAGACTGATACAAAGTCTCGTTTTCCTTTTGTGCAAAGGTGGAGATTTGTCTTTTCAGCGCATTAGTCTTATGTTGAGGGAAGTATTTGTTAAAAAATACTTGGG
Organism: Bretschneidera sinensis; assembly: GCA_023935145.1. Classification (NCBI taxonomy): domain Eukaryota; kingdom Viridiplantae; phylum Streptophyta; class Magnoliopsida; order Brassicales; family Akaniaceae; genus Bretschneidera; species Bretschneidera sinensis. The sequence continues at coordinate 101,395,312 of CM043699.1, forward strand.
TCATCTCATTCCGTGACCCAATTGATCGTGGTCTCAGCGAGTATAACTAACTCTTAGCTTTATCCTTTAAAGAGAAAGGAAAAAACTTGAGTCGCACGATATCATCAGTTGCTTCTTGACTATGGAAAGTCGCAACTACTTCCTCAAACTCTCTAATATGCACATATGAGTTTTCATTTTCCAAACCATGAAAAGTAGGGAGTAATTGAATCATCCCTGTTTTAAAGTCTTGATGGCGGGTGGTGGTTGGAAACATAATGCACGATGGTGTGGCTGTCCGGCTAGGATGTAAATAATCTTTGAGTGTCCTAGCTACATTCTCATTAGGGTTTTCAGCCATGTTGACAAAGTTTTCTAAATTTTCAGTTAGGTGTACACTAAGGTCCGATCTAGGCGATGTTTCACTAACGGACGAAGAAGGAAGGGGTATCTCTATTTCGGGTCTCTTAATGAATCTCCCTCGCGAGTCTCTCGGTCTAAGCATATACCAGCTGAGTTTAGAAGTAATAAATAAAACAGAATAGAAAAAAAAATCAGAATATAAACGAAAGATAGTACCGACTTGTCTTAGAGTTAACAAACTTCCTTATGAGTAAGTGCATCTCCCCGGAAACGGCGCCAAAATTTGATTACGCCCGAAACAGTAACGCGGTGTTGTAGTACGGCTTTGGGGTGTCGATTCCACAGGGAGACAAATTAACTATAATGAAAGATGTAAACTTTAATATGAGACAATATGATCAAATTAAATATAGAATCTGAAATTTGATAGTGAGACAATTGTATAAAGTAGATTGTGAAATATAATAGGAGAGCAACAAGGATCCGGGAATCCTCTCTAGGTTTGTTGCCCTAATCCTAACTTGATTCAGTTGTTTTTATCTCGATTGCAAGTTTCACATCCCAAACAGGCAATCGACAAATATTCAATTAAAGTACATGTATAAACCCTAATTTTATTGTTATGAAATACTCTTTATTTTCAATTCATGCACATATGATCTATCCTTTAAGTTTATCAAGAAACGACAATATATCTTTGATGATAATATTGCAGTAATGGACAAACCTAAAGGCTAGATCTACCGGACTCAATCATACCCAAATAATCTTAACATAAAGAAAGCATGACTAAATCTATATCAAGGAAAAAGATACAATCACCGGATTAGATGAAATCTTTATAATTAGAATAAAAAGTAAATCATAACAATATTTGAACGTTAAAGCTCTATTACAACTAAATCAAATAAGGGAAATAGAAACAACTACACCTAGGGATTCATCCCTTCTCCTTGCTTGGAGATTAGTTAGCCATGGGGCTCATGGTTGCACAATGGAAGGAAAGTTGCTGCTTTCTTGAGTTCTCCAGGTTTTTGCATATTTAATTACAAACCCTAAGTGGTATATTTATAGTACACAAGGTCTAGGGGTGTTTTAGGGTTTGAACAAGTCATTAAAGACCTAATTAGGGTCTAACTCGGAGTGCACAAGGCTGTGTGCGTGCTGCAGCACAACTTGGGCGCGCTGCAGCACTGTTTTATCAGGTCAGGTGCTGGTGCTGTGTGCTGCGGCACGGATAATCCATGCTGCAGCGCGGCTGATGCTGATTCAGAAAGTCTGACCTCTGTCCGCTAAAATTGCCATAACTTCCTCTAGAGAAATGATTTTAATAAACCGTAAAATCCTCCAGAAAGTAGACTTCCATATCTTTCTAACCATATGTGGCACACTTCATGGTTCTTTCTACATCGATACAGTTTAATTTGTAAAGATGGTTGATTTGTATGCCAACTCCAGCAACTTAGTGAAAACTCCTTCCTTAGTTTCTCTTCATCTTAGCTCTTCCGCGATCATTCTTTTTCTTGGGTGTTCAATGGAACTTCGTGTTTCAAAAATGATGATAGCTTTTCCATCTCTTTTAACTCAAGATACCTGAAAAATGCACCAAAATAAATTAATGCTCCAAAAATACCACTTTAGAGTTGTTAATGAATAAAAATGCAATTAAGACCTAAATCAACCCTAAAGTGCTAACAAATAAGTACGATTATAATGCATTTAATGGCTCTTATCAGGTGGTGCATTCACTTTCTCCATATCACTTACCTTAGATGTGGATGCTTTGTCTGGAGATGCTTGTGCAGGCTTATCAATGCCTATGATCTTACCACTTCTTAGGATTGTCAGAGCATTCAGTTGCTGATGTCCTCTTGGATTAGGTAGTGGTTGGGCTAGAAGCTCACCTTGCTTTATGCTACCCAATTCCTTGGCCAATTGCCCCATTTGTACCTCTAGTCCTTGAATGGCTTGTTCATGTTTTGCAGTGGTTTATCTTATCTCAGTCCGAAATTGTCTTGTTTGTGCCATGAACTGTTCTTGTGAATTCATCAGCTGTTGGTGTTGGGATACCAATTGTTGTTGCTGAGTTGTCAGTTGCCTCACAAGACTCTCTAGGTCATTTTTCTTTGTTTCAGGAACTGAGTGGGCTACTGGTTGGGAGTTCCTTTGCTGCCCTTGACCATTCTGATTGTTGCTCCAAGAGAAGTTAGGGTGATTTTGCCATCCAAGGTTGTAAGTGTTTCATATGGATTGTTCTTTGGCGGATAGTTGTTTGGTCCCACATAATTTGCTTGCTCAGGGTCTGCATATGAATACAAGGGACATGTCTTAGTATTATGATCAAACTGAGAACATATAGCACATACCTGGAGTGGTGTAGTTGGTGGATTAGGTGATGCATTCTGAGCAGCCATGGCTTTAACTAGCATATCTAGTTTCCTCTCCACAGCAGCTATTTGGGTAGAAGATCCTCCATTTAGGTTCACCTCATACATGCCTTTGCTCTTGGATCCATGTCTACCTTGAGAGGAGAATTGCTGGGTGTGTTCACTTAAGGTCTTGAATAGCTCCATGGCTTTTTCGTTGCTTTTCTCTATCACCACTCCTCCATAACCTGAATCCACAATACTTTTATTAGTATCACTTAAATCTTCATAGAAAACTTGTATCAGTTCATCCTGAGGTAGGTTGTGATGTGGAAATTTGAGTAGTAGCTCGTTGAAATGTCCCCATGTCTCAAAGAATAGGTCTCCATCCTTTTGTTGGAAAGATTGAATCTCTTTCCTCATTTGCCTCGTCTTTTGGGCTGGGAAAAATTTCCTTAGGAATTTGCTGGCCAACTCCTCCCAAGTGTGGATAGAAACTGCAGGCAATGAATTGTACCACAGTTTAGCATTATCTTTTAAGGAAAAGGGGAAAAGAATTAACCTGATTCCTTCTTGGTCTAAGCCTCAGATGTGCTGGAATTTGCAGAGATCAAAGAATTCTCGAAGGTGCAAGTGTGGATCCTCATTAGGTGTACCCCTAAAGTGAGTCAATGCACTGAGTATCTGTGGAGATATGTCGTAGTTGCCTTCCACCTCTGGTTGATAAGCAATGCAAGATGGTTGGTCAAGGTTCTGTGGGATGAAGGATTGCTTCATAGGTCTTCGCTCAGGTGGTTGTTGATTTTCGATCTGTTCCGCCATTGGTGCTTCTTCCTCGATTTCTTCTTCTACCTCTTCAAAGTTGTCTTTAAGCCTTTGTCGGATAGTTTGTTCAAGCTTGGTATCGAGGGGAAAGAACGTTGGATGTCTGGATCAAAGCCCGTGCATGAATCAGTAACAATTACTTCAGTGAAGCAGTTCAACACTGCTGCCTGGGTGACTCTCTGCCTCAAGTGCACTCGATCACACAGAGGGGTGCGCTCGATCGCAAGTGGCACAGAGAGTTCTCCTATAGTACCTAAAACAGAAAACGAAAAAGAAATAGATTAGGTTTTTGATGAAACAAAAATAAAGGTGAAAAACAAAAACTTAAAATTTGAGATTTTTGATAAAAATAAAACAAAATAAATAAATAAAAATTACTAAATTAAACGAAAATAATTCTAGAAAGAAATTTAGCGCAATCCCCAGCAACGGCACCAAAAACTTGTTGTGCGTTTATCTACCTAAATTATTAAGCAAATAATCGAACTTGTTTTACTTGCAAGTGCACAAGGTCAACAGTAGCATAGTGTGCAAATGCGAGATCATCTCCACAGGAATTGGTGAATTTCGATTTAGAATTAGTTTCGCAATAGAAATAAATGTTGAGTGTGAATTAATAATAATAAGAACATAGGGCTGTGATATCCACCACTAATTATACTTTCCCACTAAGTTATGTGCCAATACTCTAGCCCTATTATGAATACCTAATGGTTGTCAACTCAAAGGCTTGGTCCACTCCTTAGGCTATTGATCTCCCTAAGCAACGAGTTAGGTATGTTGTATACTCTAATTCTTTTCTCTCTTAAGGGATTCAGCATGGTGTATACTGAGTTGTTCCTTAAGAGAGCATAAGGTCTGTGGAAATCGACAACCACACGAGACCTAGGGCATGTTATATACTCCTGGTTTCCCATGTTGATTAACTCAAGAATCCGATATGGATTTCTTTTGTTACTATTGTCAGACCCCGGACTCGGTGATCCAAATTGATCTAACTAACTGATCCATACCACATGCATACGTTGATCAGACATACACATATAAGAAATTTAATAAAACAAGCACTAATCAATTAAAGCATTTCAAAGGCAATCAATAATTGCATATATGGAAAAGCATAATTAGGGCTTCAATCGAGCCCTATTAAGAGTTTAGTTACACATATTAAGTAAACTGAACATTATAACCATAACTAAACTAAACAGAAAGATAAAACCCGAAGAATACTATGGAGATGAGTCGTCAATTCCTCTCTAGATCTTACAACTTCAAGCACAATCAAAAGCTAAAATCAAAAGTATGTTTTCTGTGTTTTACAAGTCTATATGTAGGGCTCTAAGGGTACCCCGAAACTCTAATTCCAATTTAAGGTTCGAATACTTCTTTCAAAATTTGGCTTTATCGCATCTGGTGCATGTGCGGTCGATCACATGGGTCTGTGATCTAGTGCACCCTTCTATGTGTGCGCACGAGTGCCCGTTCACTCGATCACAAGAGAGGTTCGCTTGCTGGTTTGCAGATTTTTACTTTTTCTTCCTTAGAGCTCCAAAATGTCTTTTTTTCTTCAAAGACCTATAAAAAACACAGAAAACACAAAAATAAAGTAGAATCTACTCAAATACATAAACAAAGAGCCTAACAAGTATAAATTAAGGGGCTTAAATATGACTATTTAAGTACTTATCACAAAGCATTCAACTTAATATATTTAACAAAAAAATCTCCCTGCATATCGTGCATAAACTTATTTTTCCTCTTTTGAACGTCTACCATTACTGGATTTACAACAACCTTAAGCTCTGCTCTAGCTCGTTCATCAAGTCTATGCTATAGACTATTAATTCTATCATCTGTTACATTCATTTTCTCAAGAGCATGAGTAAGAATTTCTCTTAGCTCATCTCTTTCCATTCTAGATTCTCTCATACCCCTACTAATATCAATTATTGTAACAACCCATCCCGGGTTAGCCAACCCAAAGACAGTGTTGTCATATTTTGAAAATCTTAGCACGACACACATATGCAACAATAAAAATAACACCAACAAAATTTTTTACATCAATCATCAACCTTCAACAGGGGAGATACATCATTCTGATCTTGACTTAAACATTATATATAACGAAATATGCATGAATATTTACAAATAATTTTTTATTTTATTTTCTCATTAGTCTGAGGATGTGGACATGTACGTGGCTTACAGATAATGATTTCATCTGAATCTCAACTCACCAAACTATTTGTCCTGCCTGCTACCTGAAATCATTGTACAATGATAGATGAACTTCACAAGCTCAGTGAATTAAATTTACTAGAAGTATTCAATTTGTATAAATAGTCTTTCAATATTTAATCATTTATATCTCATACAACTTGATATTAGCATTCTACTATCACTACATATATCATAAGTCCCATTCTCCATCAATCTCTTCTTATTATATATTGGTTCACCTTAAGACCATCAATTATCTCATAATTACCTCGTTATGAGGTTCCCAGCATATAGTCTACCATTTAGATGGTTCTTATCATATCATACTTCTATGTTTCGTTCTCACCATAACTATCTCTCTGTGAGACTCATTCATCTATAAATAAATTTACAATAACAAACAACACTTCAACATTTCAGTAATAAAATCAATATTTAAAACAAATGCAATGCATAAATTGTTATTAGGAAACGTCTTCCCACATGTCAACATTTTTTATCTTAGACCGGCCCCCTCTCGGTTCTTTTGTTTCAAACATATACCAGCTGTCACGGTTTTCATTTATTTCCAATATATACAAGCTATCACAATTTTCATTTATTTTCAGCATATACCGGCTGTCACGGTTTTTTAATTAGACCAACCCCTTTCAGGTTCTTTTATTTCATGCATATGCATATGAACAATGGTATGAAATATGCATATGAACAATAATATAAAAACAAATATGATTTCAAATATTTAAATTAGCTATCCTGATTATTCTCAAATTATTATTTGAAAAATTTCACTAAATTCCTCTCCTCATAAATCATATTAAATCATCAATTATAGTTTGTCAAGATCCACTAAATTTCCTCTCCTCATAAATCATATCGAATCATTAACCATACCTCATCAAGAATTTCATTTATTGCTTGTATTATTAAATCGACTCATTATTCCAATAATATTATTTCTCATAAAATAATTCTCTACACATCTACTATTCCTATCACACCTCATCTATCACCAAAGCATAAATTAATGATTTATTCTAATATCATCACTATATATTTCATTTTATTTTGATTACTTTAAGTAAATCTAACTCACCACGTAGCACTTAGAGCTACCCATGGATTACCTCCTTACCTTTCCCGTTCGTCCCAACAATTTCCTCTGGTTGCTGATCGTCAACACCTGACATAATATTTATATTAAATTTCTAATGTATTCTTCAATTCTTCATAGTTCACACCCTTTGAAAATTCCTACTTTGAATTCTGAGAAATTTCATGTATGCTAAATTTCAAAAATAAACTTCACGTTATTACCTTATGTTTTTCTTAGAGCTTCTCGTGGTTCTCTATAAAATTCTCCCGTAAACCCCTTCAAAAATTTTTTCTTTCAACCTTTCTTTTGGTCCCCAAATGTTTAAAAAAATAGAGTAATTGAAGGAAAACCAAAGATTATTTGGTAAGTAATAAATAATGTAAACTTATATATATATATATATAGACACACACACACACACACATTTTGACTTCAGCAGCTCCTCCTCCCTGTGTTTGCCATGAAAAGTGCATGTGTCCTACATACAAGCCTTCCTTTTTTTCCTTTTGCAACAGGTGGCAACACCTGCTGCCACGTTTTTTTTTAAAGAAAAACAAAACTTTTTATTTTTCTTTTCCTTTTTTGCCGTCGACGAATTTTTTTTAAACAAAATATTCAAATAATAAACCTTTCACATATATTTTATTTTAATTCCATATCATATTTATTAAATTACTTATTTACCCTTACTTTATGAATACAAGTATTACAAATCTACCCACATTATAAAATTTCGTCCTCGAAATTTCCTTACCTAACTCAAGAAACAAATGTGAATAATATTTCTTCATAATTGTCTCACGCTTTCACGTAATCCCTTCAACATATTTATTCCGCCATAGAGCTTGAACTAATGGAATTAATTTATTACACAAGACTTGTTCTTTTTGTCTGAAATTCTCACTAGTACTTGTATATAAGCCTAATCTTTCTGAATTTCTATAGCTTAGCTCGAAATTTTATGAGATTTATCAAGTAAGTGCTTTCGCAAAAGTGAAACGTGGAATATATTATGTCACTGCTTCAACTCTGGAGGTAAATCCAAGATATTCACAACTAGCCCAACTTTCTCGATAACCTCATAGGGTCCCACTTACCTCAGACTCAACTTTTCTTTCTTTTTGATCCTTAACGCACCTTTTCATGGAGAAATTTTTAATTACACCCGATCACCTGCTTGAAATTCAAGAGGTCTTCTTCTATTATCAGCGTAGCTATTTGGTCTACTCTGTGCTGCTTTACGGTTCTCTCTAACCAATTTGATCTCAGTTGTTAACTCAATGATTGATGGACCAGATAAATTTCTCTCTCCCATTTCTTCCCAACATATAGGAGTTCTACACCTTCTACCATACAATGTCTCAATCGGTGCCATCCCAATACTATTTTGATACTGATTATTATAAGCAATTTCAATCGATGGCATGTAAGCATCCCAACTTACTGAGAAACTCATCACATTTTTCCTTAACATATATTTTAGTACTCTAATAATCTTTTCTGTCTGAGCATGAAAAATTATATTAGATTGAAATTTTGTACTTGTGGCTTTTTGAAAGCCTCTCCAAAACCAAGATGTAAATCTAGCATCTCTATTTGACACTATGCTTAATGGTGCTCCATACAACCTCACAATCTCAACTACATCCCTCTTCAATCTTGACCATCGAAAATTCTATCTCAATCCTCTATAAATCTTATTGTTACTCGGGTGCATCGAATATATATCATCATGTACCTTTCTCAATATCTTCTTTCTCAACTCTGCATCATTGGGAACAAAAATCCATGTTCCAATACCAAAATACCCTCATTTCAAATTTTTGAACTCATATTGCTTTCTAGTAAGCACTCAATGCTTAATCTTTTCTCTTTCTTCATCTACCTTGCATCTCTAAAACATTTTACTATGGATAACTGTACAACCATATTTGTTAACTATGATCCTCTATCACTGATATTCAACTTCATTCTTATCTCTTTTAAATCTATCATCAATTTCACATCATGACTCCCAATAGCAGTTAACCTTTTTGTAGACTTTCTACTCAATGCATCAGCTATCACATTCGCATTTTCTAGATGATAGTGAATTTTACAATCATAGTTACTAATCAACTCCATCCACCATCTTTGCCTCAAATTCAACTCTCTCTGGGTAGGTAAGTATGTCAAACTCTTATAATTACTGAAAATTTCACAATTGGCTCTATATTAATTATGTCTCCAAATATTCAAAAAAAACTATGGCAACCAATTCTAAATCATGGGTCAGACAATTCCTCTCATGGTTCTTCAATTTTCTAGATGCATAAGCTATAACTTTTCCATGTTACATCAACACATATCCCAACCCCTGGTGGGATGCATCACTATACACTACAAATCCCTTATCTCTAGAATGAAGCACCAATACTGGAGCTGTAGTCAATTTCTCCTTTAGAAATTTGAAATTTTTCTCACACTTCCCACACCATACAAATCTCACCTCTTTCCTAATCAATCTAGTCAACAGTACTACAAAAATAGAAATTTTTTGAAAGAATCTTCTATAATGAGCAGCTAACCCCAAGAAGATTCTAATCTCAGTCACATTAGTTGGTCTCTCCCAACTTAATATTGTCTCTACCTTTTGTGGATCAACTGTTATGCCATTTCTCGATACTAAATGTTCTAAAAAAGTTATTTCTTTCAGCCAAAATTCACATTTAGGAAATTATAGTATACAATCTCTCTCTCCTCCAAATCTCCAACACAATTTCTAAATGTTTTGCATGCTCTTCCTTAGTCTTAGAATACACTAAGATGTTATCGATGAACACAACCACAAGATTATCAAGAAATGGTTCAGAAATTTTATTTATCAAGTCCATGAATGTTTCTGGAACATTAGTCAATCCAAATGACATGACAAGAAACTTATGACCATAGCGTGTCCTAAAAGTAGTCTTAGGCACGTCTCCCTCTTTTATCCTTAACTGGTGATAACCTGATCTTAGGTTTATCTTAGAAAATGCACTCACTCCTTGTAACTGCTCAAACAATTCATTTATCTTGGGTAAAAGATATTTGTTCTTATTCAACTATTTGTAGTCTATACACAATTTCATCGTTCCATCTTCCTCCTTCACGAACAACACAGAGGCTCCCCAAATACATTAGGTCCGATAAATTATTTATCTAAAAATTCTTGAACTTTCAACTCTCTTAACTCAGTGGGTGTCACTCTATAGGGTGCTATTAGATATATATGATGAACCTGGTATCACATCGATAGAGAATTTAATCTCCCTATTGGGAGGCAACCTAGACAATTCATCAAGAAATACATTAGAAAAAAAAAATCTATAACCACTATGATTTCTTCTAACTTCCTATTTTCCTTTTTAGAATCCATTAAGTATACCAAATACTCCCCACAACCCTTTTTCAAACATCTACTAACAGTCAGAGAAAAATAAGATAGTTCGAGAGTATCTTATGTTCTCTCTGAAAGTTAAACTCCTCATGTCCATATCTTGAACACTACATTCTTTCTAAAATAATCAACCATATTCAAAGATAATAAATCAACTTCAGATTCTCTATCATTGATACGAATCACACAACCCTTGTAAGCATTTATGATTATCACTCTATCTCTAATGGGAACTTCAACAAAAATATTTTGCATCAAAGTACTAATACATACTTCAATAGACTTTATATGAATACTGGAAGCAAAAGAATGGATTGCACTAATATCAACCAACATTGATATGTCCACCTTTTCCACATACAAAGCACTTCAAATTAGAGTAATTCTAGGATAAATATATTATCTGAATACACTATAACAAACTTTTGTCTCTCGATCATACATCATATTACCACTTCCCCTTGGTGGCATACTTACTTCCTCTGCCATGACTCCTAGTTCCCATAACCTGTCTCCCAAATCTAGGGGTCCCACCGGTATTACTCTAAGCTACAGAAGCAACAGATTCTGCTTGTCTGACTCTGCACTACAGTTCCTTGTGACAAGGAATGCCCCCCCTCTAGGATGGTCTGCCACCTTGCACACTAATACTGGTACCACCTCTAGGTTCCTTAAATCTAGATCTCTTCCGTCAATTCCTTCTACCTCTAATTTCTATCAAATCCTTCTCAATCTGAAGTGTTATATTCACCAACGTAACATAATTCATATGCCTTGTGTAAGATAGTTTCAATCAAATCTTAAAACATAGTTCATTTTTGAACCTTTTACACTTCTTCTCCTCTAGATTTACCATTTTCGGTACAACAATTGACAAGACCACAAATCTGCTATCATGCTGAATCATAGTCAACACAGTTGCCTTAAATAAATAAAATCTCTATTTTGTTGGGCTCTAAAGGTATAAGGAAAGTATTTATTGAGGAAAACCTCCTTAAACCTATTCCAGGTTAAGGGTCTATCGACATCTGCACTTACCCTGGAAAGAATATCCTCCCACTATTCCAAAACTTCTCCTTCTAACTCAAATGAAGCAAAAGAAAACATTAGGCTGTCAATTACTGGTAAAATACCAAATAATCTCTCTACATGTTTCTCCTAAAACTCAGGCTTAAAAGGATTCATAGATCCTTTAAACAACAAGGCATTCGACCTAATATATCTAACAAAACAATCTATCTACATCTCGTGCATAAACTCACTTTTCCCCTTTTGAACATTTACCATTACTGGATTTACAACAACCTCAGGCACTGCCTTAGCCTATTCATCAAGTCTATGCTATAGGGTACCAACTCAATCATCTGTTACATTCATTTTCTCAAGAGCATGTGTAAGAGCTTATCTTAGCTCATCTCTTTCAACTTCAGATTCGCTCACACCTTTACTAATATCAATTATACCGTCAACACGTTCCTTTCTAGGACCACAGATTCAGACTCAACCCGACTTGTCAAAATATTGGGGGCCTACCACGCCCTCTCAAATCAACAACTCTAACTCTAGCTCTAGCAAGTTCATGTGTCATCCTCAGATTATTAAAATATAATTTATTTTAATCTTTCACTTTTTTACTTTTTATGTAGTCTACAGAATCATAAAACCTAATGCTTTGATACCAAAATTGTAACAACCCATCTCGGGTTGGCCACCCTCGAGATGGTGTTGTCACATTTTGAAAATCCCAGCACGACACATATATGCAACAATAAAAATAAAACCAATAGAAATTTTTACATCACTCCTCAACCCTCAATAGGGGAGATACATCATTTTGATCTTGACTTAAATATTATATATAACGAAATATGCATGAATATTTACAAATAATTTTTTATTTTATTTTCTCATTAATCTAAGGATGTGGACACGTACGTGGCTTACAGATAATGATTCTATTTGAACCTTAACTCACCAAACTATTTGTCCTGCCGGCTACCTGAAATCATTGTACAATGATAGATGAACTTCACAAGCTCAGTGAATTAAATTTACTAGAAGTATTCAATTTGTATAAATAGTCTTTTAATATTTAATCATTTATATCTCATACAACTTGATATTAGCATTCTACTATCACTACATATATTATAAGTCCCATTCTCCATCAATCTCTTCTTATTATATATTGGTTCACCTTAAGACCATCAATTATCTCATAATTACCTCGTTATGAGGTTCCCAGCATATAGTCTACCATTTAGATGGTTCTTATCATATCATACTTCTATGTTTCTTTCTCACCATAACCATCTCTCTATGAGACTTATTCATCTATAAATAAATTTACAATAACAAACAACACTTTAACATTTCAGTAATAAAATCAATATTTAAAACAGATGCAATGCATGAATTATTATTAGGGAACGTCTTCCCACATGTCGATATGTTTTTATCTTAGACTGTCCCCCTCCTGGTTCTTTTATTTTCAGCATATACTGGCTGTCACAGTTTTTATTTATTTCCAGCATATATTGGCTGTCACGGTTTTCATTTATTTTCACCATATACTGGTTGTCACAGTTTTTCAATTAGACCGGCCCCCTCCCAGTTCTTTTATTTCATGCATATGCATATGAACAATGATATGAAATATGCATATGAACAATAATATATAAACAAACATGATTTCAAATATTTAAATTAGCTATACTGATTATTCTCAAATTCCACTGAATTCCTCTCCTCATAAATCACATCAAATCATCAATCATAGCTTGTCAAGATCCACTAAATTTCCTCTCCTCATAAATCATATCAAATCATCAACCATAGCTCATCAAGAATTTCATTTATCGCTTTTATTATTAAATCGACTCATTATTCTAATAATTATTTCTCATAAAATAATTCTCTACACATCCACTGTTCTTATCACACCTATCAACCAACTTTCATCTATCACCAAAGCATAAGTTAATTATTTATTCTAATATCATCACTATATATTTCATTTTATCTTGATTACTTTAAGTAAATCTAACTCACCACGTAGCATTTAGAGCTACCCGTGGATCATCTCCTTACCTTTCCCATTCCTCTAAGCAATTTCCCCCAGTTGCTGATCGTCAACACCTGATATAATATTTATATTAAATTTCTAATGTATTCTTCAATTCTTCATAATTCACACCCTTCGAAAATTCCACTTTGAATTCCGAAAAATTTTATGTATACTAAATTTCAAAAATAAACTTCACGTTATTATCTTATGTTTTTCTTAGAGCTTCGGTCCCCAAGTGTTTAAAGAAATAGAATAATTGAAGAAAAACCAAATAAGATTTGGTAAGTAATAAATAATATAAACTTAGAGTTATATATATATATATATATATATATATATATATATATATATATATATATATATATATATATATCAACAGCTCCTCCCCCTTGTGTTTGCCACGAAAAGTGCATGTGTCCTACATGCAAACCTTCCTTTTTCCCTTGGCAGCAGGTGACACCTGCTGCCACGTTTTTATTTTAAAGAAAAACAAAAAAAAAAAATTCTTTTCTTTTCTCCTTCTCAAGCTGGACCCGTCTAGTTTTTTTTTTATTTTTTTATTTTTTTTAAGAAAAACAATTTTTTTTTTGTTTTACTTTTTTGCTGTCCACAAATTTTTTTTTTTTTTTCCATTTTCTTTGTAACTACACCTTTACACATCCAATTTTTTTTTAAAGAATTGTTTCATTCAAATAATAAACCTTTCACATATATTTTATTTTAATTCCATGTCATATTTATTAAATTACTTCTTTACCCTTACTTTACGAATATGGGTATTACAATTATACTGTCAACACATTCCCTTATAAGAACCATAAACTCATACTCAACTTCCATCTCAACCTTAGATCGTTTAAAAATTAGGGCCTACCATGCCCTTTCAAATCAACAGCTCTAATTCTAGCTCTAGCACGTCCACGTGTCATCCTCATACTACTCATTAAAATATAATTTATTTTAATCTTCCACTTTCTTTCTTTTTATGTAGTCTATAGAATCATAAAACCTAATGCTCTGATACCAAAATTGTAACGACCCATCCCGGGTTGGCCACCCCCGAGATGGTGTCGTCACTTTTTGAAATCCCAGCATGACACATATATGCAACAATATAAAAACATCAACTGAATTATCTATATACATAAATCCTCAACCCTCAACAGGAGAGATACATCATTCAGATCTCAACTGAACATTTTTTTACAACATATTATGCATGAATATTTACAATTTTTTCTCTCATTAGTCTGAAGATGTGGACCACGTGGCTTACAGAAAATGATTTAGTTTAAATATCCACTCACAATTCTATTTGTCTTGCCTGCTACATGAAATCATTGTACAAATGAGGAGTGAGCTTCAAAAGCTTATTGAATTAAATTTACTAGAAGTATTCAATTATATACTCCCCGTTACATCTTATAATTCAATTACTTCTAATAATCTTCTGATATTCATTCATCTCTTTCCTAAAATAATTCAATAACAATATTCTATAATCACTACTCAATTTAATAATTCCCCCATTACACAATATATTATTAAGTTACTCATCAGATATATCAATCTTTCAATCATATATTTAATCATTTGTAAATTCTTAATTCAACATTATCATTTGCTTCATTATGAGATTCACAACATATAATTAGTCATCTAGATAATTCTCATCATATCATATTTCCATATTTCTTCCTCAGCATATTTGTCTCTCTGTGAGACTCATTCATCTATCAATAAATTTACAATTATGAATAGCACTTTAGTATCTCAAGCAATAACAACTAATATTTAAAGCAAATACAATGTATGAATTTAAATGTTATTATTATTGGGAACGTCTTCCCACATGTCGACATGTTTTTATCTTAGACCGGCTGCCTTTCCGGTTCTTTCATTCTCATTTAGACTAGTTGCCCTTCCGATTCTTTTATTTTCATTTAGACCGGTCGCTTTTATTTTCATTTAGACCGGCTTCCTTCCTGGTTATTTTATTTCTTGCATATGCATATGAATAATGATATGAATATGCATATGAACAATAATATAAAAACAATCGTGTATTCAGACATTCAAATTAGCTATCCTACTTCTTCTCAAATTATTATTTGATCAATTTCACTAAATTCTTCTCCTCATATGTCATATCAAATCATCAACCATAGCTTGTTAAGAATTTCATTTATCATCTTCATTATTAATTCGACTTATTATTCTAATAATATACTTCTCATATAATAATTCTCTACATATCAATTATTCATGTCATACCCATCAACAACTTTCATCTATCCTCAAATCATAAGTTAATAATTTATTCAAATATTTTCACTATATATTTCATATTTATCTTGATTACTTAAAGTAAATCTAACTCACCATGTATCACTTGTAGCTACTCGTGGATCACCTCTTTGCCTTTCGTGCTCCTTTCAGCAATTTCCCCCGATTGCTGATGGTTAACACCTGATATAATATTTATATTAAATTTATAATTTATTCTTCAATTCTTCCATAATTCACACCCTTTGAAAATTTCCACATTGAATTCCAAGAAATTTCATTTATGCTAAATTTCAAAAATAAAATTCATATTATTACCTTTTTTTTAGAACTTTTCTTGACTCTCTGTAAAATTCTCCCATAAACTCCTTCAAAATTTTACTCTTTCAACTTTTATTTCAGTCCCCAACTGTTTAAAGAAATATAGTAGTTTGTATTGAAGAATGAAGAAAACTAAACAGGATTTGGTAAGTAATAAATAAAATAAACTATATATATATATATATATATATATATATATATATATATATATATATATATATATATATATATATAAAGTTGCCACACCACCCTGCCCCTAATTCTTACACTTTTCTGTCGTAAACCATGCAGAGATTTTAAAGTCTTTTGACAACTCGAGGTGTTGTCACAGTTTTCATTTTTTTTAAACAAATTTTTTTTTTCTTTTCTTCTTCTCCACGCTACACCCTTCTCTATTTTTTTTAAAGACCAAAACTTTTTTTTTTCTTTTTCCTTTGTCCTCCTAGACGCTTCAAATGTTTTTTTTTCATTTTCCTTTTTGTTTTTCTTTACACCACCACTCATCCGTTTCTTTTCAAAAGAATTATTTTATTCAATAATAAATCTTTTATATATATATTATTTTAATTTCATGTCATATTTATCAAATTATTTTTTTACCTATACTCTATGAGCACAGGTATTAAAGTTATATTCTCATACAATACCAGCTCATGATTGCTAGCTCCGAAATCTATGTAACAAACTAACAAACTTGACTTATAGAATCCAACCAATTAACTAGGCAACTAACCAATCAATGGTAACTAGATTGATTAGGCTAATACAAGTAATTAAAATAACATCTATTTAACTAATTCCAATTCTATTCCAGTGTTTTCTAGAGCTCGAAATCTTTGAGCCAAGTTGAGGTTCTCCTACTCCTGGTACTTCTCCTTAAGTTTGAGGTTACTATACCAGCATTTGACGCTGAGTTCTTCCTCAAGTCTAGCATCATCTTTTTCTTCCATTCTAGCTTCAACTTATTCCCCAGTTTTAGCTCCAGATTCAACTTCTTCCTCTATTTCAGCTTCAACTAAGTTTCAATTCTAGTTTCTGATTCCATTTCAACTTATGTTTTCTTTTCTTCCTTAATTCCACCTTCTTCAAAAAAATTTGTAACATGTAACCATAGAGGTTGGAGTCAGTTGTAGAAGTAATTATGGTTAGAATGGCATCTTCGGACATGAAATTGAATGGAGTATCCTTATCATTCACAAACAAGGCTAAAAAAGTTACTGACAATAATATAACGTGCTCTAACAAAATGACTAGCCACGAAAAATGCACCTCAACACAGTGAACTCTTCTATTGTCTCACCATCATTTCCCAGCCCCTGCATATCCCTTTTGTTTTGCTGGACTCCGCCCTAGAACCACCATTGCGTTGTTAACAGTTACCTAGCATTGCAATGTTACAGATAACAAGAAATGTCATGTTAAAATTATGTTGCAAATAATTCACATAGTCAAGCCAAAAGCCATTGGTTATTTCATCATGAGCAAACCGTATGAAAGATTAATGAGCTTTACACGTGGACTCAAATGTATGATGCTGTGATACCAATTATCTCAAAATTGTTAGTCAGTCAACTATTTCTTTAGCATGGTATTAGAGTAGCGATCTTTTGTTCGGTTTATTTTTTTCCCACTCATCCTTACTAGTTTTTCAACCACTGCTTTGCCCATACTTGAGCTTTTGTGCAAAGTGTTGGAATTTTGGGTTCATATGTGTTATAACGTCGTACATGTAAACTCGCTATCTAATAAACGACCCAATTAAGTGATATTAATTACATGGGTCTCCAAAGTATCAAGGTTAATCAATATGGGCTACCTTATATGTAGAAGCCCGATGTAGTATGAGTCTTTGTTAATGGGCCAAAGACCCAATGCACATGTGTGAGGTAACTTAATGCGTTATGGTCCCTAAGACACAGGGAAATAAAAGGACATCAGGAGAGGGAGTTATGACGTACGTTTAATTTATTTTGAACAGACAATTCTTCTCCCTCTCCCTAATATTTAGTTTATTGGTTCCCATATCAAAGGTGGTTCTCCCTGTAGTCTTAGAAGATCAACTCAAGGAGGCTTGCTTGCAATGAATTTCGGTTGGTGTTTCTAACTCATCTTCTCAATCTATATATGAATTCTTGATATGTTTAACATGAGATCTTGGTTGTATCATGATGTTTGTTCTTGAATATGAAATAGTATGATTATGTAAATTGGTCTGTATAAAGTTATATGGAATGAACAATGATGATTTGTGTATTAGAAACAAGATTTCTAACAAGTGGTATCAGAGCCTTTCATGTTAGATTGTTGAGATTCATCTGAAAATTAAGTTTCTTGAATTTTCTCTCATAAAGCATGTTTAGGGCAGAAATTTGTTTTAAAAAAAAAAATACTATGAATCCATGTTTGTTGATGTGATTATGATATCTTTATGACATATGAATGAGATTGTATGATTACTCTGTGAATTGCATCTCAAAATATGGATTTTGGTATGAAAATATCAAATTTTGGTGATTTGTTGCGATTTTTCGCAACTGGCTTCGTAACTGCAAATTGCAATTGCAGCGCCATCGATCTATCCCTCAAGCAGATTGCTGGTGCCAAGGGGGCAAATTTTTTTTTTAAGGATTTTTTTCCAAATTTTATGTTTAATGTTTTGAGATGAATGAATTGAAGTATTATGTTACTAAAACAACTCTAATATGTAAATTTATTTATTTTAAGACATGTAAACATGCTATCAATATGTGAAAATAATTGGCCCAAATGAATGTTGTTTTTGCATTGTTAATAGATTAAAATAGTTGTGAATATGTGACAAATAAAGGTTGCCATGCAAATAATATGTCGGTCCAAAAAAAGGCACATTATTTGGCAGGTTGGGTTGTCAATATTCATGAACTATATTTGAAATACCACTTACAAGTTGATATTTCTATCCAAAGACTAAGTATTAATGTTCTGCTAGGTATCTTGTTATGGGCCCACATGCATATATATATGTTTACAGTTTTGTTTTGATTCATATACACATAAGTTGTTACTAATTGTGAGCTTTTTATTCTTGTTTATAGTAGCGTCGATTTCTGCTAACATCAACAGCATACCCATGCTTTACGACATGAATTTCAAAAAGTGGCAAGATCATGTTATGATCGTGCTGGGGTGCATGGAATTAGACTATGCATTGAGGGTTGATCACCCCGCGCCTTTGACCAGTGATAGTACTGCTGAGAAAAAGCCTGCTTATGAAAAGTGGGAGCGATCAAACCGCATGGGTCTAATGATTATGAAGCACTCGATTTCGGATACCATCAGGGGTTCTATTCCTGATGAAAATAATGCTAAGAAATTCCTCTCCCAAATAGCAGACTGATTCAATGCAAACGAAAAGGTCGAGACAAGCACCATCTTGACTAAGCCTGTCTCAATGCAGTACAAGGGGAAGGGGAATATAATAGAGTACATCATGCCTTATGATAAGACTAAAACCATTCAAGCTGGAATTGCCAGAAGACATTTTGGTGCACTTAGTCTTGATCTCTCTTTTATACAATTCAGTACTTTCAAAATCAGTTACATTACTCAAAAAGATAAATGGACTTTGAATGAGCTGATTGCTCAATGTGTATAAAAGGAAGAGAGACTTAGTCATGAAAAGGTTGAAAGTGCTCATTTAGTATCAACTTCTCAGGACCCCAGTTCCAGCAAGAAAAGAAAGAGGAACAATAAAGGGAAGGAAAGTGCAAAGTTTGGAAATTCACACCACAAGGGACAACAGAAACAAGATAAAGGTATAACTTGTTTCTTTTTCCATAAAGCTGGTCATGTGAAGAAAGACTGCACAAAATTCGCCAAGTATGTGACCTGGCGTGAGAAGAAAGGTAAACTTCTAAAATTTGTTTGTTCAGAAGTTAATTTGGCCTTAGTACCTAAGAACATTTGGTGGATAGATATAGGTGCAACTACTCACATAAGTGTTTCTATGCAGGGGTGTATAAGGAGTCGGACGCCAACTGATGCTGAAAGATTCATCTATGTGGGAAATGGCGAAAGAGCTCATGTGGAGGTAGTTTGTTTATTTAGATTATAATTGGAATCTGGTTATAATTTGGATTTGGATGAGACATTTTATGTACTATCTTTTAGATGGAATTTGGTTTCTATTTCATGTTTGGACAAATTAGGTTTTTCTTGTTCATTTGGAAATAGAAAGTTTAGTTTTTTTCAGAATTCGAATTTGATTGGTACCGGTTCTTTAATTGATAATTTATATAAACTAGATATGATTGCCTCCAAAGAAAATGAATCCGTGCATACAAGTAATTTTGGTATTAAGCACATATTAACAAATGAGAATTCATCAATGTTATGGCACTAGCGTTTAGGACATATTTCTAAACAAAGGATTCAAAGACTTGTGTCAGAAGGAATTCTTGATCCCTTAGATTTGTCAGATTTTAAAGTCCGTATTGAGTGTATTAAGGGAAAACAAACAAATGTTAAAAATAAAGGTGCTAATAGGAGTAATAGCATATTGGAATTGATACATACGGACATTTGTGGTCCATTCTCTACGGCTTCTTGGAATGGATAACAATATTTTATCACTTTCATAAATGACTACTCCAGGTACGGCTATCTTTATTTAGTTCATGAGAAGTCTCAATCAATAGATGTGTTCAAGAATTTCAAAGCTGAATTTGAAAATCAATTAGGCAAGAAAATTAAGGCTGTCAAATCTGACCGTGGAGGTGAATACTACGATAGATATGATGGATCAGGTGAACAACGTCCTGGACCCTTCGCCAAATTTTTAATGGAATGTGGAATCGTTCCTCACTACACCAAGCTAGGGACTCCTAGTCAAAATGGTGTAGCTGAGAGACGAAACTGAACCTTAAAGGATATGGTAAGAAGTATGATTAGTCATTCTTCTTTGCTAGAATCGCTTTGGGGTGATGCCATCAAGACTGCAGTTTACATCCTGAACAGAGTTCCAAGTAAAGCAGTAGCTAAAATCCCATACGAGTTATGGATAGGCAAAAAGCCTAGTATTAGGCATTTGCATGTTTGGGGATATCCAGCTGAGACTCGGGGGCCAAATGAGAAGAAGCTGGACTCAATGACCACTAGCTGCTATTTTGTTGGATACTCTGAAAGATCAAGGGGTTTTAAATTTTATGATTCCTCTAATAGACCCTTTTTCGAAACAGGAAATGCCAAGTTCATTGAGGATGTTGAGTTAAGTGGGAGAGACCAACTCAGGCAAGTCAATTTTGAGGAAGAATGTGTTTATATTTCTGTTGTGGCAACTGAAAACGTTCAAGTATCCATACCTGACGTTATTCAAAATGCAAATCCGGAGATCCAACGCATTGATGATGAACCTGAATTGCCACCCGCTCAAAATCAGGAGCCACCTGAAGTTTATAAAGAGGTACTTCAACAACCTCAAGTGGAAGTGCCATTAAGGAATCAAGAAATGCCGAGGTTCATGAAGAGATACCTCAACAACCTCAAGCGGAAGTGCCATTAAGGAGATCCACTAGAGAAAGGAAAAATGCGATTTTGACTGATTATGTCGTGTATTTCCAGGAACATGAGTTTGATATGGGTCTGAAAGATGATCCAACTTCTTTTAGTCAAGTCAAACAATGTCCTAATTCTGAAAAGTGGATTGAAGCCATGAAGGATGAGATGAAATCAACGGATGACAACGGTGTTTGGGACTTAGTAGAGTTGCCCAAAGGTGCGAAACCGATTGGTTGCAAATGGATATTTAAAACCAAACGGGATTCGAAAGGCAACATTGAAACGTATAAGGCCCGCCTAATCGCCAAAGGTTTCACTCAAAAAGAAGACATTGATTATAAAGAGACATTTTCGTCGGTTTTGATGAAAGATTCATTTAGAATCATTATGGCACTTGTAGCTCACTATGATTTGGAGCTACATCAAATGGACGTTAAAATAATGTCTCTCAACGGAAATATTGAAGAAACAATATACATGGTGCAACTGGAGAACTTTGAGTCCAAAGATTCAAAGCACCTTGTATGCAAGCTTAAGAAGTCCATTTATGGATTAAAACAGGCATCTCGGCAATGGTATCGAAAATTTGATCAGGTGATTACATCCTTTGGATTTAAGGAAAACATCGTTGATCAGTGCATATATCTCAAGTTCAATGGGAGTAAATTTATTATCTTGGTGCTATATGTAGATGACATTCTACTAGCAAGCAGTGATATAGGCCTATTGCATGAAACCAAGAGATTTCTATCAAGTAAATTTGAAATGAAAGATCTTGGTGATGCGTCCTTTGTTTTGGGCATACAAATCCATAGAGATCGTTCCAAAGGTATACTTAGACTATCACAGAAGACTTATATTGATAAAATGCTAAGTAGATTTAGCATGAGTAGTTGTGCACCAGGAAACACACCTATAGCAAAGGGTGATAAGTTCAGTTTGCTCCAATGTCCGAAAAATGAACTTAAGAAGAAGGAAATAGATAAACATCCCTATACTTCGGCTGTGGGAGTCTCATGTATGCACAAGTGTGTGCGCGACGAAACATTGCATACATTGTAGGAATGCTGGGTAGATATTTGAGTAACCCGAGCGTGGATCATTGGAAAGCAGCTAAACGGGTTATGTGATATCTACAGAGAACGAAGGATTATATGCTCACATATTGAAGATCGGATCTTTTGGAGATCGTTGGGTATTCAAACTCTGATTTTGCTAGGTGTCTCGATAGCAGGAGATCCACTTCTGGCTATGTATTTATGTTAGCTGGAGGAGCTATATCATGGAAGAGTGGGAAACAGTCACTCATAGCTACTTTCACCATGGAGGTAGAGTTCATAGCTTGCTATTAGGCAACAAATCAGGGAATATGGCTACGAAATTTTATCACTGGGTTACGCATGGTTGATGATTTTGATAGACCATTAACGATTTATTGTGATAATAAGGTTGCTGAATTGTATTCCAAGAACAACCGAAGCTCGTTGAGGTCAAAGCATATTGACATCAAGTTTCTGGTTATCAAAGAGAGAGTTCAGAGTTCTCAAGTGTCAATTGAGCATATCAGTACAAACTCTATGATTGCATATCTGCTTACTAAGAGCTTGCCATCCATAGTGTTTCATGAGCATGTTGCTCACATGGGTGTTGTTCTTTTGGACCATATGCCTGTATAGTGGGAGTTTGTATTTGGCTTTTAATTTTGCTTAATTGATATGGTTATGTTGTTCTGTACAGACTTTGGATTATGTATTTTGATTACTCTAAAATATATATGATGACTGTCATTGCAGTTTTGCATTTAATGTTTGAAAGTATTTTATATGATTCTTTTGAGTCATATGGAAGACCAGTTGGAAATTTACATGTTTAAGATCATATTTCATGTAATTTCCATGCTACACATCCATAGTAGGTCTATATCGTTAATTATGTTAATGTTGTGACTATTGATGGGTCTTGTTACGATAAATGTGATAAATGCCGCTTTGATCCTACATTGATATGGTTAATGGACCAGATTGTTGTTGGATATTTTGGTTTATATAGCACAAAAGAGCTCAATTAAAGTTATCTTCATGTACAATATAAATGATAGCATATGTAACCCAAGTGGGAGATTGTTGAAATTTTGGGTTCACATATTTTATAACGTTATACATGTAGACCCACTATCTAATAAAAGACCCAATTAAGTGATATTAATTGTATGAGTCTCCAAAGTATCAAGGTTAATCAGTATGGGCCACTTTATGTGTAGAAGCCCGATGTAGTATAGCTCTTTGTTAATAGGCCAAAGACCCAATGCACATGTGTAAGGTAACTTAAGGGGTTATGGTCCCTAAGACACAGGGAAATAAAAGGACATCAGGAGAGGGAATTATGATGTATATTTAATTTATTTTGAACAGACAGTTCTTCTCCCTCTCTCCAACATTCAGTTTATTGGTTTCCATACCAAAGGTGGTTCTCTCTGTAGTCTTAAAAGATCAACTTAAAGAGGCTTGCTTGCAATGGATTCCTGTTGGTGTTTCTAACTCATCTTCTCAATCTATATATGAATTCTTGATATGTTTAACATGAGATCTTAGATGTATCAAGATGTTTGTTCTTGAATATGAAATACTATGATTGTGTAAATTGGTATGTATAAAGTTATATGGAATGAACAATGATGATTTGTGTATTAGAAACAAGATTTCTAACATAAAGTTCATTGATTCTTATTTGGCTTGTACCACTGTCGGCTTGCACCACTGTCGTCTATATGGATTCGCTTGCATGTATGGAGACATGTTTAAAGTATAGAAATGTAGTTGGACTATTTTTAATTAGGTTGAACTTTTGGGATTGTTAAAAAGATAATTGAGTGATTACTTATTCACAAAAAATATAAATTGATGGGAGAAATGTTCAACTTTTTTTTATACTCTAACATGTTTTTTCACGGGCAAGTTGGATGAAAGATTAGTTGGTTTTGCATGTGGACTTAAGTTTTAAAAGATGATGCAAACCAAAAAATAATTAATGAGCTTTACAATTTACACAAAGGCTCAAGTGTGGGAAAAACATCCGATGAAATATTAATGAAAATAAAGTTTTCAATGACTCTGTTATGTTTAATTGTATGGCACTAAGGTTAGAAATTAAAATTAAAGTAGAATTACGATCTTTTCCCAACAATTTTATAGCTGAATTTTTTTTTTCAATTTAATTCGAATTTTAAATTTCAATTTTATATTAGATTTTCAGAAAAAAATGGAAACATGATAGTTTCTAACTGAAAAAAATAAAAACTAGCTTCTGTATAGTATAATATTTAATGAACTCTCAAACTAAATCTTACTCTAAGTATAGTTTTATGTAATATACAAAGTTTTTGTTTATGTGGAATAAGAACAAAAATAGTTACCCTTGTCTTAACTCGCTAAGACATATAATTTGAAAAAGTTAGGGATGTTTCCCTTTCACCTAACCAGCTTGGGTGAAATAGAATGGCTCAGACCTGAAAGGTCAGACTCACTGAGGGCTAAGTCCAGCTGGGGCCTGAATTTAATTTTTTTAAATGGAAAAACCCATATAAGCCCACCTCCCCTCCTTCACCGATCCCTATACCAATACGATCTGCAGGCTGTTTTTTTGGGGTACTGTAGCTACCATTTTTTATTATTTTCCAAATGGGACTCTTTGGTATGCCTCATGGAGTCATGGGTGACATGGCTACTGTGTTAGCACTGATCTGATTATAGATCTATTCATGATGCGGTACAAACGAACGGTGACGAACTAGGGAATAGCTGATTCCAATGAGATTGGGGACACTTTCAATTTCCTCTTATTCCTTATGCTCACCAAAATGCTTTTCACTTTGCACGAGTTTGTTTTAGGGGATGGGGGTTTGTGAGGAAGGGGGGTTGTGGGCTCAATGGAGATTAGGAGGATCTCCCTCAATTTTACAATTTGTATGGTATGTCAAATGGCCTTTATTATTCCGAAGATACCCTCCCGCACTTTCCAGTTTTAGCCCAACACTTCCTTCTTCTTCTTTTTTTTTTTTCTTTTTTTTGACGTATTATTTTTTGTCAGGTAATTAAAGTTGAGGAAAAAAAAAAATCTTATTCGAAGTTTAACTGTTATGTTTATTTGCTTTTTAATTTTTAATGAGTATCAATTTATTTTTAAATATTTTATTTTGATTTAATTGAGCATTCTGTTCATGTTTATTTATTAAAATTGAGAGAATGGATGACAACGAATCTGAACGGAATGTTCAATTAGATCGAATCATCGAATCAAAACATTCAAAGTTAAATTAACAATTATTGAAAATTAAAGATAAAAAATTGAATACAACAGTAAAATTTTGAAAGTAAATTTATTTATTTTTTCCAAAAATTAAATATCATTTGAATTCAATTTTCTTCTTTTTTATTCTTAAAATTTTTTTTTTGTTGTGATACATCGTGATGTATCAAGGATTCATGATAATAAAAACTGCTGGTTTCTAGTAACAAATAGAGTTGTCATGAACTTACATTAACCTCCTAGGGTGATTACTGTTTGCTATGGTTTTTCTTTTTTTACATTAGATAATCAATTAATTACAAGAGACTTGCCTTAAACCCCATCACTCTTACCGGCACTTGTGATTTTGAAAACTATTTTTACTCTCTTTAAAGTTTGAAGGTATTTTAAGAGTTATTTTTTTTATTAGTCAAATTTTTTTGTAAAAACACACAAAATTAGTTAGAAAAAAGTTTATGCAAAGATATTTCAATCTTTTTGCTTTCTGTTTTTTGTGTAGTGGTGAGTGATATTAAAATTTATGTTCAAAAAGCAGGGTTTGACACTCCAATCCCCACCACTTGCTAATTTTTTTTTTTGTTGATATTTAAACAAGTTTCTTTAAAAGTTAACAAAATCTATGAAGTTTGTGAATAATTTTCAATACTATAACTTGTAAGAATTGTCATAAAATAATTTACTTTAAAATCAACTATAATAGGATTGTAGGACACCTAATGAACATGATTAATTAATAACCTTAAAGTGTATATGTTTTGGAGTCCATGACGAATCAAGTAGCGGAAGTTAAAGATCCTTATGTAGTCACATGAACAAGAACGTCAAACTTGAACCAATTAGTGGAAAGAAATTGACTAGAGCTTTACCCTCTTTTCTCTTGTTAACTGGTTTTCTCGATGAGACAGAAGAATGTAGAGTTATGTTTGGAACAAGAGGAGGAGACTCAGCCATAAACTTTTATATAGTATCCAAATGGATTGCTCATAAAAAAAACCTAATGGGTTACTACAATCCATACTAGCCAGTACACACTTAACACACAGGAGTTAGGCCCAATTAACAAATTACCTTATATGAGCTCTCCTTAAGTCTCCCTACTAGACCAATCACTTAGCCCGTTTTGACAAAACCCAAAATCCGCAAAATAATGTAAGCCCATCTCATAGAAAAACAAACCTTTTATGATGTTCTGCTGTGTCATGTCTACCAAAATACTCTCCTCTCAGGTCAAACATAACTATCTTAATGACTTTCCCAATTTGTTTCTCAACTTCAATCCTAAAGATCTTGAATTTATCAAGAGCCTCCAACTTTTCTTTAATTAAGAATAAATAACCATAACAGGAGTAATCGTAAATGAAAGTTATGAAATGTTTATTTTTACAGTTTCACTGAATAAAGTCCGCTAATGTCAATGTGGACAATTTCTAAAAGATTCAAGCTACGAGATACATTCTTTTTCTTTGTATTGGTTAATTTTCCTCTATAATAATTAACACATGTTTCTAAATCATTGAAGTCGAGAGTAGGTAGGATATCATCCTTTATCAGCCTTTTTATTATTTCCTTAGAGATATGGCAAAATTTTATACCACAACATGAAAGATTTTTCCTTTATGAGAGATTTTTTGGTAACAACATTTTCAACGTTACAAGAACTAGCATAAATTCCATTTGGAGCTAAACACAATCTATATAATCCATAAGACAAAGTGTAATAACCAATAACTTTTGAATCAAAGATAAAATTAACCATTAAATCTTTAATATCAAAAGCATATTAAGTTTTGTCTAAAGCGAAAACGGAAACTAAATTCCACCTAAATGACAGTATACAAAAGTTTTTCTCAAAAGTAATTTAAATCCATAATTTAGATTCAAAACTACTACTCCAATGTATTCTATGCCGCTTCTTCATTGTTGCCTACTGTAAGCTCGAACTCTCCTTTATTTGGTCTTTTATTGCTTATGAACCCTTGTAATGTAAAAGCAACATGATTAGTTACACCACTGTCAAGCCACCAAGAACTGGATAAAACTTTAGTTAAATAGGATTCATGCAAGATAAAAGCCAAATAATTACCTTCACTTTTACGTTTTCCTAGCCAAGATTTAAATTTTATGCATCCATTTTTTCATATGACCATTTTTCTTATAAAAGAAACACTTTGTTCTTTCTTGAAATCAAAACTTATTGGACCATTCATAACATTAGTCTAACCAAATTTATTTTCTTCATTAGTTTTGAGAGCAATAGACATAGGTTTCTTACTATTTTTATTGACTTTAGTAACAATCAAGACAATTTGGTTTCTTTCACTCTTAAGCTTTTCATCCTCAGCCACACATTTAGTAATGATTTCATTTACTTTCTTGGGAATTTTAGGTAGTTTTCAATAAACTAAACCCTGGTGGTTAAGTGTTTAAGGCTTGGTGAACAATGTAAGGTTCATAAAGGTCAACGCCAAGTTCAACTAACTTAGTTTGACACTGAACCATCGTAAGAATGTACTCGCTCACCCTTTCTACTCCATCATACCTCATAGAGAATAACTCTTACAGAAAAGTCCCAATTTCAACATTCAACGACATTCAGTATCTATTCTCCACAGTAGTCATGTATCTTTTTACCGTAGCATTGATTGGAAGATTACTCTTCAAGTGGTCTGGAATAAACCTTTTCACTGGGACGAAGCACACACGGTTAGGTTTGGTCTATATGACATAGAATTGCTTCTTTCCTCAGTACTAGTAGCAGTGAGTTCTACAATCTTATCAATGGTCAATACAATGTCTAAATCTTCCATTTTGATGACAAACTCTACAACGTACTTTCACTTCTTGAAATTTGAGCCATTGAGAAGTTCAATTGTGACAATGTTATTGATGACAGTAAAAAAATGATTGTGAAATTAAACAATATAATTTATTAGAAAAATGTGATGTAATAGCATACTCTAAAAAATAATTAAGTACATTAACCGAGATTCCAAACTCATTGCCATGAAATACCTTTGGATTGAATACTTGACATGTAGTCTGAAAACCAACACATAAAAATGGTCATGAGAATTTATTCCTATCTTCGCAAAACTACCATTTTTGAGTGAATAGACTATTGGGGCAAGTTATTTCCCAATCATATACCTTCATGTGTAACCCTCTAACTTTAATACATATGATCACCTTTAGGTGAATGAATGCATACTTGAATCAAAGACATCCCTATAACATATGTGACCAAAATTCTACAAAATTGTAACAACCCATCCCAGATTGGCCACCCCCGAAATGGTGTCATCACATTTTGAGAATCTCAACATGACCCATATATGCAACAACAAAATATAAATAACACCAAAAGAAATTTTACATCAATATGATCCTTAAATATTCTATACAATGTAAAATGCATGAATATTTACAAATAAATTTTTCATTTCATTTTATTTTCTCATTAGTCTTAGAATGTTGACAAGCACGTGGCTTATAGAAAATGATTTCTTCTGAACTTCAACTCACCAAACTATTTGTCAGACCTGATACTTGAAAATTATCGTACAATGAGGAGTGAGCTTCACAAGCTCAGTGAATTAAATTTACTAAAAGTACTCATTTGTATAAACAGTCTTTTAATATTTAAATCAATTTATATCTCCTACACTTGATACTAACACTTTACTATCACTACTAATGTCATAATATCCATTCTCTATCAATCTCTTTCTCTTATTTATTGGATCACCTTAATACCACCAACAATCTCGAAATTTCCTCGTAATGAGGTTCACATCATAAAATCTACCATCTAGATTGTTATTATCACCATAACTGTCTCTCTGTGAGACTCATCCATCTATAATTATATTCACAACAATACACCACACCTCAGCATTTCAAAAAAAATCTTATCACCATAACTATCTCTTTCAGTGAGACTTAACCATCATTAATTATATGCACAATAATACACCATACCTCAGCATTTCAAAAATTTTATTACCATAACTATCTCTTTCTGTGAGATATAACCATCTATAATTAAATTCACAATTTATACATCACACACCAGTATTTCAATAATGCAAGCAATAATTAAAACAACTGATGCAATACAATGAATGCATATGATTTGAACATCTTCCCATCTATCGACAGGTTGTTATTATCTTAGATCGGCCTATTCTCGGTTCTTTACTTTGCAACTTGTCCTGCTTGCCACAGAATTTTTTCAACATATACCGGCTTGCACGGTGTCCCTTTTATTTTCAGCATGTACCAGCTGTCACGGTTATTTCATTAGACCGGCCCCTTCCCGGTTCTTTTCTTTCTCATTTAATGCATATGCATATGAACAATGATATGAAATATGCATTTGAACAGTAATATAAAAAAATACATGAACTCAAAATATCTAAATTGACTATCTTGATTTTTCTCACATTATATAAAAATTCCACTAAAATCTCCTCATCCCAAATCACATCACAACATCCATTAAAGCTTGTCAAGATCCACTAAATTTCATCCCAATTCACATCAAATCATCCATCAAAATTAAATTAACCAATTATTCCAATAATATTCCTTCTCACATAATAATTTTCCTATGATTCCAATATTTATACCATATTTATCCACCCAAAGATTTATCTACCACCCAATCATACTTTAAAATTAAATTTAATATTATCAGCAAATAATTGGTTTTTATTTGGGCTACTTAAAGTAAATTCAACTCACCACGTAGCTCTTAAAGCTATCTGTGGATCACCTCCTTGCCTTTCCCGTTTCTCTAAAAAAAATTCTCAGTTGTAGATCGCCAACACCTGACATCATATTTATATAAATTTTCTAATTTATTCTCCAATTCGATATAAACCACACACTTTGAAAATTCTCACTTTGAACTTAGGAAAACTTCATAAATGTCATAAATTCAAAAATAAACACTATAATATTACCTTCTACTTTTCTGATAGCTATTCTTTATTCTCTATGAAATTTCGCAGAAAACTTCTTCAAAATTTTGCTCTTTCAGCATTTCTTTGAGTCCCCAAGCGTTTTGAGAAAACAAGAAATTTAAAGTAAAATCTTTGGCAGCTCCCCATCTTCATAAATCCTCCACGTCTTTGAGACGTGGAAGGCGTGTAGAGTTTCATTTGAAACTCTGCTTCTCTTGGCAGTAGGTGGCTGCCACACTTACAATTTTTCTTAACAACCCTCTTCCCCTCTCTTTTCTAAACTGCCACGAAATTCTGTGGCTTTAACTTTTTTTTTAATACTTTTTTCTTTTTTTATTTTCCTTCTTCTAGACGTTCAGACTTTTTTTTAAAAAACTTTTTTTTTCTTTTCTTTTAATGACATTCACGTCCCGATTTTTTTTTAAAGAATTATTTTATTCAATACTAAATCCTTCGTGTAATTATATTATTTAAACTTCATGTCATATTTATTAAATTACTTCTTTGTCCTTACTTTACGAATACGGGTATTATAAATCTACACACCTCACAAAAATTTTGTCCCCGAAATTTACTTACTCTACTCCAGAACAAATTGAATAATATTTCTTCATACTTGTCCTATACTTTTCACGTAATCTCTTCAACGTCCTTATTCCGCCACAGAATTTAAACAATATTTTATTACACAAGACTTGATCTTTTTATCTAAAATCCTCATACTGGTATAAAAACCCATATTTTCTGAATTTCTATAGCTTAACTCGTACTATTATATTATTCATCATGTAAACACTTTCTTAAAAGTGAAACATGAAATACGTTATGCCACTGCTTCAACTTTGTAGACAAATCCAGGCTATTCACAATTAGTCAAACTTTCTCAATAACCTCATAGGGTCCTACGTACCTCATATTTAGCTTTCCTTTCTTGTTAAAATCTCAATATACCTTTTCATTAAGATATTTTTCGATATACTAACTCCCTACTTGAAACTCGAGAGATCTTTTCTTAGTATCGGCATAGTTAATTGATCCACTCTGTGCTGCTTTACGGTTCTCTCTAACCAATTTGATCCTTTTAGCTGTTAACTCAATAATTGATGGACCAAATATATTTGTCTCACTTTTCTTCCTATCATAAAGAAGTTCTACACCTCCAACCATACAATACCTCAATCAGTGCTTTCCAATATTAGTTTGTTACTGATTATTATCAGTAAATTTTAATTGATGGCATGTAAGCATCCTAACTGACTGAGAAACTCATCACCTTTGCCCTTAATATATCTTCTAGTATTCTAATAATTCTTTTTATTAGCTACTTCCCTCTTCAATCCTGACCATCAGAAAAATTCTATCTCAATTCTGTATATATCTTATTGTTACTTGATTGCATCAAATCTACATCATTATGTGCCTCCTTCCTTATCTCTTTTCACAACTCTGCGTTATTGAAAAACACTATTTTTATCCAGGGTACCATCATTTCCAATTTTGAACTTATTTTACTTTCTAGTAAGCACTCAATACTTAATATTTTCTATCTCTTCATCTATACCTTGCATCTCTAAAGCATTTTACAATGGATGACTGTACAACTATATTCTTTATCCATGATCCTTTACCACTGATATTCAACTTTATTCTCATTTCTCTAAATCCATCATCAATTTCACACTTGTCGAGATGATAGTGAATTATACAATCATCGTTACTAATCAACTTCATCTACCATCTCTGCCTCCAATTCAATTCCCTCTGGGTAGGTAAGTATGTCCAACTTTTATAACTCATGACTATCTCACAAGTGGCTCCATACTGATGATGTCTCCAATCTTTAAAGTAAACACTATAACAGTCAATTCTAAGTCATGAATGTGGAAACTTCTATCATGGATCCTAAATTTCTTAAAAGTATGAGCCACAACTTTCCTATGCTACACATATCCTAATAATTGATGTGATAAATAACTATACACCACAAATCCTTCATTACTAGAAGGAAAACACCAATACTAGAGCTATAGTCAATATCCTTTTTTTATAATTGGAAATTTTTCTCATACTTCTCTCACCATACAAATCCCATTTTTTCATTGGTCAGTCTATTCAACCGTATTTCAATAATAAATTTTTTTGAAATTATCTTCTATAATAACCAGCTAACCTCAAGAAGATATTGATCTCAGTCACATTAGTTGGTCTCTCCCAACTTAACATTGTCTCTAACTTTTGTAAATCCACTGCTATCCATTTCCCGATATTGTATTTCCAAGAAAGTTATTTCATTCAATCACCACCCACACTTAGAGAACTTTGTATATAATTTCTCTTTCCTCAGAATCTCCAACACACTATCTAATTGTTTCACATATTGTTCTTCCTTCTTAGAATACATTAGGAAATCAAATATAACCATAAACTTGTTAAGATATGGTTTAAACACTCGATTCATCAAGTCCATGAATGTTTCTGAAACATTAGTCAACCCAAATGGCATCAAACTTATGACCATCACGTGTCATAAAAGCAGTCTTAGACATGTCTCCTTCTATTATTATCAAATGGGTGATAACCTAATCTCAAATATATCTTAGAAAATACTTTTACTCCTTGCACTGCTCAAACAATTTATTTATCTTGAGTAAAAGATCTTTGTTCTCATTCAACTATCTATAGTCTATACACACTCTTATAGTTCCATCTTCATTCTTCACTAACAACACCTGATTCCCCAAATATATTAGGTCAGATAAATTGTTTGTCCACAAATTCTTAAAATGGTATGTTCAACTCTCTCAATTTAGCTGACGTCATTCTGTAGGGGGCTGCTAAATATATGTGATGATCTTGGTATCACATTGGCAACCTAGATAACTCATCAAGAAATTATATTAGAATAATCTTTCACCACTAAGATTTATTCTAACTTCTTATCTTCCTTTCTAGGATCCATTATGTATACTAAATACTCCAACCTTTCTTCAATCATCTCCTAGTGGTCAGAGAAAAATAGAATAGTTCGAGAGTAATTTTATGTTCTCTATAAAAATTTAACTTCTTATGTCCATATTTTGAACACTATCTTCTTTCTGGGACAATCAATCCAAGTGTAATACATCTACAATCAATTCATTCTCAACATTAAATGAAATTATATATTCAAAGATAATAAATCAGCTTCAGCTTTTTCTATTACTGATACAAATCAAACAACTTTTGTAAGCATTTATGATTATCACTCTATCTCTAGTGGAAACTTCAATAGAAATATTTTGCAACCAAGGACTACAACATGCTTCAATAAACTTCATATGAATACTTGATGCAAAAGAATAGGTTACATCAAGGTCAACCAACATTGACATGTCCACCTTCTCCCCACACAAAGCATTTCAAATTTTGCTAATTCTGGAATAAATATCTCATCTGAATATATCTGTAACAAACTTCTGTCTCCCAATCATACATCAGATTGCCACTTCCCCTTGGTGGCATACTTACTCCCTCTGCCATGATTAACCTGTCTCCCGAATCTAAAAGTCCCACCAATAGTATTCTGAGTTATAGAAATAATAGATCATGCTTTCCTCTGACTCTGTACTTCAGTTCGCTATGACAAGGAACGCCTCATTTGGGGTGGTCTCTCACCTTGTACACTCATACTACCACTACCTCTATAACCTTTATGTTTAAGCCTCTTTAACTATTTTATTTATTTATTTTAAACTCTATCACATCTCTCTCAATCTGAAATGATATATCCAACAATCTGACATAATTCATATGCCTCATATACGATAATATTGATCAAACCTTAAAACATAATTCAACTATGAACTTTTTACACTTCTTCTCCTTTAGATATACCATTTTCGTTTCAAACCTCGACAAAGCCACAAATCTCTTATCATACTGGGTCACAGTCAACACACTTATCCCAAATAAATAAAATCTATATCTTGTTGGGCTCTAAAGGTCTAAGGAAAATATTTATCAAGGGAAACCTCCTTAACCTATTTCAGATTAAGGGTTTATTAATATCTATACTTACCTTGGGAAGAACATCCTTCCATTATTTCCCAAAACTTTTTTTTCTAACTCGAACGAAGCAAAGGCAATCATCTGCCTATTAGTTACTGGTAACATACAAAATAATGTATGTACATGTTTCTCCCGAAACTCAGGCATAAAAGGATTCATAGATCCTTTAAGGCATTCAACTTAATATATCTTCTTGTGTCTTATGCATAAACCCACCTTTCCTCCTTTTTAAACGTTCATCATTACTGGATTTACAACCTCAAACATTACTCCAGCCTGTCCATCGAGTATATGCTACGAGTTATCAATTCTGGTATTTATTACATTCATTTTTCTTAAGATCATGTATAAGAGCTTGTCTTAGCTCTTCTCTTTCAATTCCAGATTCTCTCACACCTTTACTAATATCAATTATATGACTAATATCAATCCTACTATTAGCACATTTCCTTCTAGGAACCATAGATTCAAACTCAACCTCGATTTGTCAAAAATATTGGGGCCTACCACCCCCTCTCCAATCAACAACTCTAACTCTAGCTCTAGCATGTCCACGTGTCATCTTCAGACTATTCATTATAATTTATTTTAATCTTTCACTTTCTCACTTTTTA
Organism: Bretschneidera sinensis; assembly: GCA_023935145.1. Classification (NCBI taxonomy): domain Eukaryota; kingdom Viridiplantae; phylum Streptophyta; class Magnoliopsida; order Brassicales; family Akaniaceae; genus Bretschneidera; species Bretschneidera sinensis. The sequence continues at coordinate 101,430,721 of CM043699.1, forward strand.
TGTAGTCTACAGAATCTGAAAAATCTAAGGCTCTGATACCAAAATTGTAACGACCCATCCCAGGTTGGCCACCCCCGAAACAGTGTCATTATATTTTGAGAATCTCAGCACGACACATGATGAGAGTCATAAAATGCATCTAAACAGTACTTAATTGTTAGCATTTTAGGGTTAATCGAGGTTGGAATTACACTTTTATACTTTAATAACTCTAAAGTGTTATTCTTGAATCGTTGACTTATTTCAGTGCATTTTCAGGTACTTTGAGCTTAAAAAAGAGATAGAAAAGCTATCATTGTTTTAAACATGAAGCTTCAATGAATACTCGAGTGAGATAATGGTCACGGAAGAGCCAAAATGAAGAGAAACCAAGAAATGAGATTTACTAAATTGCCAGAATTGCCCGTACAAATCAATCAACTTTGAAAATTAAACTGAATTGATGCAAGAAGAACCAGGAGATGAGCCATATATTCTTAGAAAGATCTGAAAGTCTATTTTCTGGAGAATTTTAGGGCTTGTAAAAATGATTTTTCTAGAGAAAGTTATAACAGTTTTAGTAGACAAAGGTCATGCTGTGCGGGCTGTGAGGGATTTCAGCGTGATTTTGGGCATAAATCCCACATGCCATATCGATTGGAAAATATATTTCTATATCCCACATCCCACATCGGATTGGAACACATTGCACTCATGGTATTTCTTTATAAAAATCCTACTCCACTTCAGCTTTGAGGCAACCATCAGAGAATCTGATATCATCAGAAAGTGAATCCAGAGGGCCTTCAAGAGCAATCCGAAGTACTTTTGGAGGGCAAGCTAAGGAATCGTCGAAGCTTTCGCTACCAAGGGGGAGATGATCATTGAGAGGTCAGAGGCAACTCAAGGACACATGAGCCCCATAGTCAGCTAGTCTCCAAGCAAGGCGAAATAATGAATCCCTAGGTGTAGTTGTTTTTATTTTCCTTTATTTGATTCAGTTGTAGTTTGATATTATTTTCATTAAACATTGTTATGTTTTATTCTTTAATTTAATTAGTAGATTCCTTATTAGTCCGGTGATTGCATGCTTCTTTTCCATATAAGTCTAGTCATGCTCTTCTTATGTGTATTTGTTTGGGTGTGATTAAGTCGGGTAGATCACTTTTATAGATTTGTCCATTGTTGCGGTATTGTTATTTAGATATATCGTCGTCTCTTGATAATTTATAAGTTAGGTCATGTGTGCATGAAAGTAAAGAATAATTCATATCAATTACATTAGGGTTTATACATGCACTTTAATTGAATATTTTCCGAGTGTCTGTTTGGGATGTGAAACCTGCACTCAAGATAAAAACAACTTAATCAAGTTAGAATTAGGGAAACGAACCTAGGGAGGATTTCTGGAGCCTTGTTGTTTCTTTATTATATCTATCAAATCTATTTACATAATTATAATTTTCTCACAATTCAGATTCTGGCATTTGATCTCTATCGTTTGTGTTGAGGTTCACACATTCTCTTGTAGTTATCTTGTTTCCCTGTGGAATCGACACCCCAAAGCTGTACTACAATTATCGCGTTATGTTTTAAGTGTAATCAAATTTTGGTGCCGTTTTCGGGGAAACACGCTTAAGTACAAGGAAGATTGTCAACTTTTGACATAACAGTAGAAGAACTGTAAATAGTTTTTCTTTTCAACAGTTTGTAAATGCGGTAATTTCATTCCCTCTTTTAGCTTGCTGCATTAATTTTATTTTATTTTATTTTATCTTATTCTTTCTTTTTATTGTAATTTTTTCATTATTTTGTTACCTTGAATGCAAAGACATAGAGATGCTTGTAGGCCTGTGCTAGAGTCAGAATTCAATTAATTTCTAAACCCTTTATTTGACAGTCCATCTAGTCCCGAAGAAATGAGTGAACATGAATATCAACCCCCTAGGACCCTTCAGGATTAACTCAACCCTACACGCACAGCCACACCATCATGCATCATATTTCCAGCCAATACTCGCCCATTAGAGTTTAAAACAGAGATGATACATTTACTCCCTACATTTCATGGCTTGGATAATGAAAACCCATATGTGCACATTAGAGAGTTTGAGGAAGTAGTCGCGACTTTTCATAGTCAAGACGAAACCGATGACATTGTGAGGCTTAAGTTCTTTCCTTTCGCTTTGAAGGATAGAGCTAAAAGTTGGCTATACTCACTTAGACCACGATCTATTGGGTCGTGGACTGAGATGACTCAGATTTTTTTTAATAAATACTTTTCCTAACATAAGACCAATGCTTTAAAAAGGCAAATCTCCACCTTTGCACAAAAGGACAGCGAGACTTTGTATCAGTCTTGGGAGAGATTTAAAGAGTTATTGAGTATGTGCCATCACCATGGGTATGAGAGTTGGCGCTTAGTGAGCTATTTTTATGAGGGACTTACATATAGAGAGCGCCAATTTGTAGAGATGATGTGTAATGGTGAGTTTTTAGAGAAAGATCTTGATGAGGTTATAGAGTACCTCAATGAGCTTGCTGAAAAAGCTCACACTTAGACTGGACCTAGTGTTTCTGAAAGCACAAATAGGTCACGACCTATAAGGCACCCAAATGGTGGTGCAATTTACCATCTTAGGGAAGAGGTTAACCTTTGAGCCAAGGTCGAGATGCTCAGTAGGGAGCTCGATAAGTTAAAGACTAAAAGCTTAAAGCCAACACACGTAGCTAATAATGCAAAATCTTTTGAACCATGTTTTGTGTGTGGTGGGGTAGATCATCTTGCCCAAGAGTGTCCCACATTTGTTGAGATGAGAGGGATGTATAAGGAACAATGTAATGCCTTCGGCATGTACAATAACCCTTTGACACCCTTCTCTGATACTTATAATCCGGGATGGCGAAATCACCCCAATTTCTTCTGGAAGTCTAAAAACAAGCAGCTTGCACAAACCCCTGCACCATATCATGCACCTGTGTCTTTTAGGAGTTCTTTAGAAGAAACTTTACATACTTTTATTGAAGCACAGAGTAAGACTAATAAAAGACTTGAATCGTTAATTGTGCAGGTTGTTGAAGAACATAAAGAGATAAAGAGCTAAGTGTCCAAGTTGATGAGCTACTTGAGTGTGACTGAGCAAGGTAAGTTCCCTTCTCAAGCTCAGTCCACACCCCATGGTCAGCACCTAGCACAAAAGAATTTGAAGGAGGTGAGTGCCATTGAGAAACTGAGGGGTAAGTCATTACGCATCCCAACAACAGAAAAATCAGAGGATGTGGATGAAAGCCATCAAGCACAAGCATACATGATTGACTCATTCATAGAAAAAGTCCAGCACCTTAATCCATTTGAGTCCACCCTCATCCATGGCTTCACCAAAGCATACATCGAGCCAGAATTTGTGGATGTTACTGACGACATCCTTGAGGCCCCCCAAAAGCATAGAAGCACCAAATTTGGCAATGAAGCAGTGGCGGATGCATTCAACCTATGTTTTTCAAGGAGAGAATAAGCGTGTCTGGCTGAAGATGTAAAACTTAGCGCTCATAGGAGGCAGCCCACAACGTATCCTTTTATTTTCATTGTTTTTTATATTTCTTTTTTCTCTTGTTTATTATTATTATCTTGCTGTTTTCCAGTTTTACTTTCGCATTTCTTTTTCAAGGACAAAAATACAAAGCAGTTCAAATAGTGGAGCACAATTTTCAGCTTCTGTGCACCTTTGGCTACAAGGGGAGTTTCCTCTACTCTTTCTTTTACATTGAGGTCAATGAAATTTTTAAGTTGGGGGTGGAGGAAACACATCTTTTTTTTCCATTTTCTTTATTTCCATACATTTTTCTTTTTCCATTGAACTGCTTGGTGTCATTTTCCCTCTTTTTTTGCTTTAAGCATGCTTTGTGGTTGCCTTGGAGTTAATTCACATGTCAATGATATAAACTTAATTGAGATAGCAGATAGTATTTAGAAGGAGTTAAATTTAGTTTCAGTTTTAAATTAATTTAAATATCAATCTTCATTTGGGTTGAGACTCTAGTTTGTGGTAAGATTGTATGATTAGTTTATAACATCTAGAGAAACTTTATGTGTGATTATTTTGTGAATATTTTTGAGGTCTCGACAAGCTCTAGAACTTACTTGATAATCACTTGAGGTGAATTCCCAGAATGCACACTACTTAGGATATGATATGCTAAGTAGTTTGATAATCATTTGATAATCACTTGTGATTATTCTTTCTTTTTATAGTAATTTTTTTCATTATTTTGTTACCTTGAATGCAAAGACATAGAGATGCTTGTAGGCATGTGCTAGAGTCAGAATTCAATTCATTTCTAAATCATTTATTTGACAGTTCATCTAGTCCCGAAGAAATGAGTGAACATGAATATCAACCCCCTAGGACCCTTCAGGATTACCTCAACCCTACACGTACAGCCACACCATCATGCATCATATTTCCAGCCAATACTCTTCCATTAGAGTTTAAAACAGGGGTGATACATTTACTCCCTACATTTCATAGCTTGGATAATGAAAACCCATATGTGCACATTAGAGAGTTTGAGGAAGTAGTCGCGACTTTTCATAGTCAAGACGAAACCGATGACATTGTGAGGCTTAAGTTCTTTCCTTTCACTTTGAAGGATAGAGCTAAGAGTTGGCTATACTCACTTAGACCACGATTTATTGGGTCGTGGACTGAGATGACTCAGATTTTTTTTTTAATAAATACTTTCCCCAACATAAGACCAATGCTTTAAAAAGGCAAATCTCCACCTTTGCACAAAAGGACAGCGAGACTTTGTATCAGTCTTGGGAGAGATTTAAAAGGTTATTGAGTATGTGCCCTCACCATGAGTATGAGAGTTGCCACTTAGTGAGCTATTTTTATGAGGGACTTACATATAGAGAGTGCCGATTTGTAGAGATGATGTGTAATGGTGAGTTTTTAGAGAAAGATCTTGATGAGGCCATAGAGTACCTTAATGAGCTTGTTGAAAAAGCTCACACTTGGACTGGACCTAGTGCTACTGAAAGCAAAAATAGGTCACGACCTATAAGGCACCCAAATGGTGGTGGAATTTACCATCTTAGGGAAGAGGATAACCTTAGAGCCAAGGTCGAGATGCTCACTAGGGAGCTCGATGAGTTAAAGACAAAAAAGCTTAAAGCCAACACACATAGCTAATAATGCAAAATCTTTTGAACCATGTTTTGTATGTGGTGGGGTAGATCATCTCACCCAAGAGTGTCCCACATTTGTTGAGATGAGAGGGATGTATAAGGAACAATGTAATGCCTTAGGCATGTACAAGAAGCCTTTGACACCCTTATCTGATACTTATAATCCGGGATGGCGAAATTACCCCAATTTCAGCTGGAAGTCTAAAAACCAGTAGCTTGCACAAACTCCTGCACCATATTATGCACCTGTGTCTTCTAGGAGTTCTTTAGAAGACACTTTACATGCTTTTATTGAGGCACATAGTAAAACTAATAAAAGACTTGAATCGGTAATTGTGCAGGTTGTTGAAGAACATAAAGAGATAAAGAGCCAAGTGTCCAAGTTGATGAGCTACTTGAGTGTGACTGAGCGAGGCAAGTTCCCTTCTCAAGCTCAGTCCACACTCCATGGTCAGCACCTAGCACAAAAGAATTTGAAGGAGGTGAATGCCATTGAGACACTGAGGGGTAAGTCATTACGTATCCCAATAACGGAAAAATCAGAGGATATAAATGAAAGCCATCAAGCACAAGCATACATGATTGACTCATTCATGGAAAAGGTCCAACACCTTAATCCATTTGAGTCTACCCTCATCCATGGCTTCACCAAAGCATACATCAAGCCAGAATTTGCGGATGTTACTGATGACATCCTTGAGGCCCCCCAAAAGCATAGATGCACCAAATTTGGCAATGAAGCAGTGGCGGATGCATTCAATCTATGTTCTTCAAGGAGGGAATAAGAGTGTCTGGCTAAAGACATAAAACTTAGCGCTCATGGGAGGCAGACCACAACGTATCCTTTTATTTTTATTGTTTTTCATATTTCTTTTTTCTCTTGTTTATTATTATTATCTTGTTGTTTTCCAATTTTACTTTCGCGTTTCTTTTTAAGGGACAAAAATACGAAGCAGTTCAAATGGTGGAGCACAATTTTCTGCTTCTGTGCACCTTTGGCTACAAGGGGATTTTCCTTTACTCTTTCTTTTACATTGAGGTTAATACAATTTTTAAGTTGGGGGTGGAGGAAATGTGTCTCTTTGTTTCCATTTTCTTTATTTCCATACATTTTTCTTTTTCCATTGAACTGCTGGGTGTTATTTTTCCTCTCTTTTTGTTTTAAGCATGCTTTGTGGTTGCCTTGGAGTTAATTCACATGTCAATGATATAAACTTAACTGAGATAGTGGATAGCATTTAGAAGGAGTTAAATTTAGTTTCGGTTTGAAATTAATTTAAATATCAATCTTCATTTGGTTTGAGACTCTAGTTTGTGGTAAGATTGTATGATTAGTCTATAACATCTAGAGAAACTTTATGTGTGATTATTTTGTGAATATTTTTGAGGTCTCGACAAGCTCTAGAACTTACTTGATAATCACTTGAGGCGAATTCCTAGAATGCACACTACTTAGGATATGATATAGGCTATTTTTGAACTGTTTGAGCCTTTCAAACCTACCATTGCTATATTTATCACTAGTCATCTATTTGAGCATTTTTCTTGAAAAGAAAAATTGAGCCTTGTTTCTTTCAATAAACCATTTACTTACCTTTATGAGCCTAAAAATATTTTTACCCTTACATTTCTTTTAAAAGAACTTAGTTATACACATGTTGTGAGAAGCACTTAAAAGGAGTAAGGGTGAAAATATGAAAAAATATCACTACCGTAACCCAAGTACATTAAAGGAGATAAGTTGGGGGTTATGGAAAAGAAAAGAAAAAAAAATGAAAAAGAAGGTGAATTGTTATGTGCCAAAAAAAAATAATTATGGCAAAGAAAGAAGAAAGAAATAAAAGAAAAAAAGTGGTGATTTGTTGAAAGAAATGCTCGAAAAATAGTTGAAAGAGTTGGGTGTTGAAGTAAGGTTATCCAGTGCTTAAAGAGTTGTGTTCAAAACTAAGAGATTAAGTTCTTTTACTTGTTGAATCCTTCCCGTTCTTTCTTAACCTTTACCTTAGCCTAACGTTACAAGCTTATTAAAGACCTTTTGATCCAATGTAGTGTGATTTTTCTACAATAGTGGAGAGTGATTTGAAAAGTGAGCCTATAGAGCTTGCTTTGTGATTGATGTCACGCAATTTATTATGTTTTTAGAGGCTAAGACTTGTATTCATGAATTTTATGCATAAAATCATCCGGGTGTTCGGATTAATGGTTTGTGGTAAGATGGATGTTAAGAGTCAATAACGATTTTAAGATTGATGTTTGGATTACTTTTGGACTTAGGTGAAATTTAATTATTCTATGTGCCATATATTATGTGCAATTTTTGAGACAAAAAGTGAATTACTCTTGTTTCAACGCTAGCATTGCTTTACTTTGTTTTTAACTTCTACCATAGAATTCATCTCTTATTTTCGCTTCAATTGCTAGGGACTAGCAATAAGCTAGTTGGGGGATGTGGTGAGAGTCATAAAATGCATCTAAACAGTACTTAATTGTTAGCATTTTAGGGTTGATCGAGGTTGAAATTACACTTTTATACCTTAATAACTATAAAGTGTTATTCTTAAATCGTTGACTTATTTCAGTGCATTTTCAGGTACTTTGAGCTTAAAAAAGAGATAGAAAAGCTATCATCATTTTAAACATGAAGCTTCAATGAATACTCGAGTGAGATAATGGTCGCGGAAGAGCCAAGATGAAGAGAACCCAAGAAAGGAGATTTACTAAATTGTCAGAATTGCCCGTACAGATTAATTATCTTTGAAAATTAAACTATATTCAAGAAGAACCAGGAGATGAGCCATATATGCTTAGAAATATCCGAAAGTCTATTTTCTGGAGAATTTTACGGCTTGTAAAAATGATTTTTCTAGAGAAAGTTATGGCAGTTTTAGTAGACAAAGGTCAGGCTGTGCGGGATTTCAGCGTGATTTTTGGCTTAAATCCCACATCCCACATCGGTTGGAAAACACATTTCTATATCCTACATCCCACATCGGATTGGAAACACATTGCACTCGTGGTATTTCCCTATAAAAGGCCTACTCCACTTCAGCTTTGAGGGAACCATTGGAGAATCTGAGATCATCAGAAAGTGAATCTAGAAGGCCTTTAGGAGCAATCCAGAGGGTCCTTAGGAGGAATCCGAAGTACTTTTGGAGGGCAAGCTGAGGAATCGCCGAATCTTTCGCTACTAAGGGGGAGATGATCGTTGAGAGGTCGGAGGCAACTCGATGACACATGAGCCCCATGGCCGGCTAGTCTCCAAGCAAGGCGAAGGGATGAATCTCTAGGTGTAGTTGTTCTTATTTTTCTTTATTTGATTCAGTTGTAGTTTGGTATTATTTTCATTAAACATTGTTATGCTTTATTCTTTAATTTAACTAGTAGATTTCTTATTAGTCCGGTGATTACATACTTCTTTTCCATATAAGTCTAGTCATGCTCTTCTTATGTGTATTTGTTTGGGTGTGATTGAGTCTAGTAGATCTCTTTTATAGATTTGTCCATTGCTGCGGTATTGTCATTTAGATGTATTGTCATCTCTTGATAATTTATAAGTTAGGTCATGTGTGCTTGAAAGTAAAGAATAATTCATATCAATTACATTATAAGGTATTGTCATTTAGATATATCGTCATCTCTTGATAATTTATAAGTTAGGTCATGTGTGCTTGAAAGTAAAGAATAATTCATATCAATTACATTAGGGTTTATACATGCACTTTAATCGAATATTTTCCGATTGTCTGTTTGGGATGTAAAACTTGCAATCGAGATAAAAACAACTGAATCAAGTTAGGATTAGGGCAACGAACGTAGGGAGTATTTCCGGAGCCTTGTTGTTTCTTTATTATATCCATCAAATCTATTTACACAATTACAATTTTCTCACAATTCAGATTCTGGCATTTGATCTCTATCGTTTGTGTTGAGGTTCACACCTTCTCTTGTAGTTATCTTGTTTCCCTGTGGAATCGACACCCCAAAGCTGTACTACAATTACCGCGTTATGTTTTGGGTGTAATCAACACATATATGCAACAACAAAATATAAATAACACAAAAAGAAATTTTACATCAATATGATCGTTAAATGTTCTATACAACGTAAAATGCATGAATATTTACAAATAAATTTTTCATTTCATTTTATTTTCTCATTAGTTTGAGGATGTTAACACGCACGTGGCTTACAGAAAATGATTTCTTCTAAACTTCAACTCACCAAACTATTTGTCGGACCTAATACCTGAAAATCATCGTACAATGAGGAGTGAGCTTCACAAGCTCAGTGAATTAAATTTACTAAAAGTACTAATTTGTATAAACAGTTTTTTAATATTTAAATCAATTTATATCTCCTACACTTGATACTAGCACTCTACTATCACCACCCATGTCATAATATCCATTCTCTATCAATCTTTTTCTCTTATTTATTGGATCACCTTAATACCACCAACAATCTCGAAATTTCCTCGTAATGAGGTTCACGTCATAAAGTCTACCATCTAGATTGTTATTATCACCATAACTGTCTCTCTGTGAGACTCATCCATCTATAATTATATTCACAACAATACACCACACCTTAGCATTTCAAAAAAAATCTTATCATCATAACTGTCTCTTTCAGTGAGACTCAGTCATCATTAATTATATGCACAATAATACACCATACCTCAGCATTTTAAAAATCTTATTACCATAACTGTCTCTTTCTGTGAGACTCAACCATCTATAATTAAATTCACAATTTATACATCACACATCAGTATTTTAATAATGCAAGCAATAATTACAACAACAGATGCAATGCAATGAATGCATATGATGGGAACATCTTCTCACCTGTCGACAAGTTGTTATTATCTTAGATCGGCCCCTTCCCGGTTCTTTACTTTGCAACTTGTCCCGGTTGCCACGAAATTTTCTCAGCATATACCGGTTGGCACGATATCCCTTTTATTTCTAGCATATACCGGCTGTCATGGTTATTTCATTAGACCAACCCCTTTCCGGTTCTTTTCTTTCCCATTTAATGCATATGCATATGAACAATGATATGAAATATGCATTTGAACAATAATAAAAAAAAAATATATGAACTCAAAATATCTAAATTAACTATCTTGATTTTTCTCAAATTATACAAAAATTCCACTAAAATCCCCTAATCCCAAATCACATCACGACATCCATTAAAGCTTTTAAGATCCATTAAATTTTATCCCAATTCACATCAAATCATCCATCAAAGTTTGTCAAGATCCACTAAAATTTATCTCTTCAAAATTCGTATCAAAACATCAATATAAATCATCAAGAATTTAATTATCACCATCATTATTAAATTAACAAATTATTCTAATAATATTCCTTCTCACATAATAATTTTCCTACGATTCCAACATTTATACTATATCTATCCACCCAAAGATTTATCTACCACCCAATCATACTTTAAAAATTAAATTTAATATTATCACCAAATAATTGATTTTTATTTAGACTACTTAAAGTAAATTCAACTCATCACGTAACCCTTAAAGCTACCCGTGGATCACCTCCTTGCCTTTCCTGTTTCTCTAAAAAATTCCCATGGTTGTAGATCGCCAACACTTGACATCATATTTATATAAATTTTCTAATTTATTCTTCAATTCGATATAAACCACACACTTTGAAAATTCCCACTTTGAACTTAGGGAAACTTCATAAATGTTAGAAATTCAAAAATAAACACTATAATATTACCTTCTACTTTTCTGATAGTTATTCTTGATTCTCTATAAAATTCCGCAGAAAACCTCTTCAAAATTTTGCTCTTTCAGTATTTCTTTGAGTCTCTAAGTGTTTTGAGAAAACAAGAAATTTAAAGTAACTATGTGAAATTGTAAACGATTTCACATATTTCACAGAGGTATATATATATATATATATATACGCAGAGTTTCATTTGAAATCTCTGGCAACTCCCCCTCTTCACAAAGCCTCCACATCTCTGAGACGTGGAAGGCATGCAGAGTTTCATTTGAAACTATGCTTCTCTTAGCAGCAGGTGGTTGCCACACTTACAATTTTTCTTAACAGCTCCCCTCCCCCCTCTTTTCTAAATTGCCACAAAATTCTATGGCTTCGACTTTTTTTTTAATAATTTTTTTCTTTTTGTCTTTTCCTTCTTCTGGACGTCTCTAGACGTCCATACCTTTTTTTTAAAAACTTTTTTTTCTTTTCTTTTAATGACATTCACGTCTCGAATTTTTTTAAAGAATTATTTTATTCAATACTAAATCCTTCGCGTAATTATATTATTTAAACTTCATATTGTATTTATTAAATTACTTCTTTGCCCTTACTTTACGAATACAAGTATTACAAAAATCCACCTGAAAGGCCACTTTGGTGGCTACAATTCAACTAGACTCTTGAAACTCCCCCATAACGGGATATACTTTAAATTACTCACACCATAATTCCTCAGTATGATTTCAAGTCCAAAAAGACCATAATTGTTGTATGACATCACCTTATGCGAAGTAAAATTATTTCACCTTACTTTGATGTCTTAATTATGCTAATTACATTTATCTTTAAGTTCGTTTCATACTTTAAATGGTTTTAGTTTGATTTGGAATTGATTCAGGATATTTTATGTGAAAATAGGGCAAAACTAAGTAATAGTCAACTGTCGAAAGTTTCTACCTCTATGACAGTCGATTGTGGTCGATTGCCCACAATGGACAGTCGATTGTGAACACGATACTGATTACTATTTTCTCGATGTCTACTCATTTTTCGCACCCAAAATCAATTTTCTTCAAACAATATTTACGGGTTTTGAAAGTTCCATACATGTTCTAAACTTTGTGAACACATCAAATTCAATCATTCTACTTGAATCTAGTTTAAAATAGGGAATAATCAATTGATATATCAAGAGCCCTAAAATATGTTTCTATAACAATATATACATATATCTATTTGATTAATGGAATTAGAACTTTATAATCGCAAGAATTTAACATACGAATCAACATACTTTATTGCTAGGATCAATTATAATAATAACCTAATTAATAATTCAAACCCAAACATGCTTTTCAATAAATCAATCAAAACTTTAATTAGGGTTATAAACCTTAGTTATGGTGGCTCTGATACCATATGTAAGAATTTTCATAAAACAATCTACCATAGAATAAACCATAATAGGATTGTAGAATATCTAATGAACATGACTAATTGATAATCTTAAATCGTACATGTTTTGGACTTCATGACGAACAACATAGCGAAAATTAGAGATCCTCACATAGTCACACGAACAAGAATGGCAAATCTAAAATTGTTAGTGGAAAGAAATCGACAATAGCATTTTGATCTAATCATAAACCTTTATATAGTATCCTAAGCTGCTCATCAAAACCCTAATGGGCTACTACGACCCACAATAGCCAATCCACACTCAATGTACACAATAGTTTGGCTCAATTAACAAATCATCTTATATTAACTCTATTTAAGCCTCACTACTAGACCAATCATTTAACTTGCTTTGACAAAGCCCAAAATCTACAATTAACATAAACCAGCCTTATAGGAAAATTCTAACTAGGGGTAGATTTGAACTGAATCGAGCCTAAATACTAAGGTATTTGAGCTCGGCTCGAGCTTAAATGAACATGCTCGAGTTCGATAAATTTTATGAAGGCTCAAGCTCGATAACAATTGAGCCTATTCGAGCTCGAGCTTGAGCCTTGGATTGCCCATTCAAGCTCGAACTATAATTTTAATAAATATTGGTTCGAGCTTGAGCTCGATAATACTTTATCGAACTGTTCAAGAGCCTTTCAAGCCGAACCTTAAGATATTCAAGCTCGACTTGATAAATTATTCGGGCCTAAGTTTCAGGCTCGAGTTTGAGCTCGAGCTCGAATAGTTCGATAAAAACTCGGCTTGATTCCAACCCTAATTCTAACCCAACTAAATAACAATAATTATCTCTTGACCTCTTAAGAAATTTATAAAACCAAAAATCCGGAAACATATACATTAATTGAGTTGAAAATATAACAATTTGCTTCCAAGTTCCAATGTTTTGTTAATTGTAATCACAATGGCACGGCCAAAAAAATCAACCCTGTTGATGGACATAAGCTTTACAAAATCAGAAGGTAAAAATTAGGCCATGTTTGGAAAGTGGCACTGATTTATATGCTTAAATCAGTGCTTTAAGCTTTTTTCAAACGTCCCCGTAGAGTAGTAACACACGACCGTGCAGAGGGGAAAAAGAATCACAAGAGGGTCTAAAGGGTACTTAGATGGGCTGATAAGACGGGCTTTGTTTAATTTGGACTTGTCACTATGCCTCAGAATTAATACCCGAGAGAGAAAATAGTACTACGTATAAAATGGACCACCACGTACACTGTATAGACGACAGAGAGAGACACAGAGCAAAGGCAAAAATGGACGTAACGTATCACTGACATTTGCGAGAGCTCCTTGACCGGATTCAGAAGGTCGAGTCTCTATCAGACTCGTCTCCTTGTGCCGCGAAACGCGGGCTACAGTCCCCCCTCCCACCTCACCCTCCAGTACTTCCTCGGCCCCACAAGCCACGTGTCAGTCCCTTACCTCGATAATCTCCACTCCTAAGGATAGTACCAAAAGATCCTTTTTCTATCCTCTACTCTCTACCACATGGGCTCATTTCCATGTTTCGCCTTTGTAAAGATATGAGCTATATATACTGAAGAATTAACTACCGTCTCTTCTATGGATTCTATGTGATGTAATGGGAATCAGAATTTTTTTGGGAAGGATTCTACTACTTTCTGTGATCATCATTAATGTAAAACACTTCTGAAAGCAAATGGACGGTTAGATGTTTTGCATGGATAGTTATTACACTTCACTCTTTAGCATACTAGTTTTCTCTGTTTAATCAGTTATCTACGGTCACGTCCATACAAGTTGCATAAAAAAGAGAAACGAACAATTTTTTTTTAAAAAAAGAAAAAAAGTAAATTTTACTCACTGCTTTGAAGGAAGTTTTGCTAATGTGCGCCGGAATTTTGCCTCTATATTAATCTCTCGTTGACTAAACAGCTTGTGATTGTGGCGACTGGACGTGTGATTAATTGATAATCCGTGTTTTAGGCCTAAATTATTAATTAATAATTTTTTAAAGTTCAATTAAACAAAGGAAAAAATTCACTTGCAAGATGAGAAATGCTAAATCCAAGCGTTCGTTGTGCCAATTGAAAAGATAAATCGACATCGTTTAACTGTGGATCAAGTCATTTAAGGCGCGGAGTTAGCGTTGCTTGAGGATTGGCAAGAGGACCACGGGGTGTATTTTTGGGGTAATGAAGTATATACCTAGACTGCAAGATGAGACGTGCATGATGTGTCCCGCATCCCAATAATTCGCTGTACCTCCAATTGCTTGACCCAGGTGGAATCAAGTGAATTACTCTTCTCAACGTCAAACTTTAATCTCGTTACAATCGATGGCCCTGATTTCTCTGTTGTTTCCTAAAATTGACAGCCCTGTAACAATATAACTGAAGGCATAATCATACTACTAGTTTGTAATGGAGATAATAAAGTGATTTTATTTTCTTTTTAGAAAAAAAAAGAAAGAAAACAGCAACAAACGAAAATCCGCGAAATGACGGAAGGTGGCGCATTTTAAGCGCTGAAATCGAGCGTACGCCTCTCTCACACTCTCCATGCAACATTAATGCACCTCTGTAGCTCTCTCTCTCTCTCAGAGCATTTTTTCTCTCTATACGTACATGTGCTGTGTGTTTATAATTATATATACGATTAGTTACAGTGGAGTGGAAAGTTATAAATGTGTTAGAGGTGAAAGGAGAAAGCCAGAGGGAGAGCACAGGAGAAGGTGACGAAAGCACATTCCCTAAAAGACGTCAGCAATCGACCTGTGTACCGACCTCTCTTTGCAATTTGCCTCTTTACCTCCCCATTCGCGTGCCCCTCTTTTTACGCCCCACTGTCAGATCTCACTCTCTCTCTCTCTCTCTCTAAATATTACTTTTTAAGTCAGTAACTTTATTATTTTTTACTTTCCCACCTTGTCCCTATAGTTTAACCACACATTCCTTTGCTCTTTGCTCTCTATTAGTAGCTTGTTCTTCGAGTCTTTTTACTAATTTCTGCTTATTTTTTCTTTCTCTGCTTATTTTTCTCTGTTTGATACAACAAGTGAAACTGAAGATGCAATGATGATGAAGTTTGGTTGTTGGTGCTTGAAGAGAAATTAGTAAGCGTTTTCTTTATTGTTCTTTATTCGGTTCAAGTTAAATGTTAGAAAGTGTCGTCTTTTTTCATGTGGAAGTACTGAAGTAGATTTCTTTGGCTGTAATTTTTTTTCCATATTTAAGAAAGGTTAGGAAGAGTATAGACTGAGATTTTTGTTACTCCGCACTTTTTATATACAACAGGAGAAAATAGAAAATAGATTTTTTTTTTATAAGTAAAAATAGAAGATAGAATTAAAAATGAATTTTTTTTTTTGTTATTCTGTTCTTTTTATTTTGTAACTCAGCGACCAAAAGGTGGACTAACGTGTAATTTCAGTTGTAGTTATTCGTTACTGAGTAAACTCGCGTTTACAGCATCGTTGGGGTTTATAATTTGCAAAGGTTATCTGTTTTATAGCAGTTTAAAGGTATTAGACTCTTCAAAAGCCAAGTGAATCTGGCTGCGATGTTGAGCTAAATTCATGATTCACTAAGAATAGTACAAATGTTAGTAGTAACTAATTTCTTGTTAGATAGACGAGTCTCAAAGTAATTGAAAGTTTTTTAATTGATGAACCGTTATTTGCGTTGATTCTAATATGATATTGTTTTTGATAGTACAGTTTATATCCTTTTGATTGTTGATTGCGATTGTTTGGGATAAAATGTTTTCCTTTGTTTGCCAACTAATAATGAATCTCCTCCTGTATGCTGATAGATTTCTTCACAAACTTGCCTTGCTGCTAAAATTTCAAAAGAGCTGACTATTTATTAGCAAAATCATTTTTCCAAAAAAAGTTATTTCTTTGCAATTTTAAAGTTTTTATGGTGTTTGATCTGCAGTTTGGTGAATCAACTACTTAACTTTTGGCTTCAGCCTTTGTTTACTGTGTTGCTTGGATTGACTGATAAAGTTTGCTAATCGGATCTCCTTGGTTGATTGCTTATATTTTGATCATTCTAGCTATAAATTAGGTTTGGTGGAAGTATAGTCCACTTACGCCAGTTTCCCCGAAATTGCCAACTAATTAAATCTGCGTTGATGCAATTTTAGTACACTTCTAATTGCATGCAGCTAATAATTTTTATACCCATAATTTTATAATGAAATAATTTATTTGATGAATTATTAGACCATACATCTTGTTTCATATGTGTTGCTGACACTGATACTGATTGTTCTAATTGGTGCCTAATTGATACTTAGCATGACAGAACTGGGAGTTTCTTATTCAGTCATCAGTTAAAAGTGTGCTTTCTGATATTTTCATTACTTCATTTGTATTAGTTCTCTTTGTCTATGCATGTGTTGTTTGCGAGTGTTATGGTGTTCATTGTCTACTTGTTTGTATAATCAATTCCAAGTTTTACTAGCACATAATGACATTTAATTGAAACATACATATATTTAACACCATGGCAGCCTCATTCTGATACGTGATCTCCTTATGTCTTTAAAGTTGTGTACATGAAATTTTGTCAATTCTTAAATGAAACTTGAGCACCTCTTTAGCTTCATCTTTGAATATAATAGGTTCCTTTCTGTGATTAGGTATACTTTTATGTTAAAAAGTAAACATCATAACTTGTCATCAAATTTCTCTGGTATCTTGCATGTGGTATGATGAGAACTCAACGTGCTATTGCTATAGCTGATAATTACCAGCTACCAGGGTGGAGAGGTTGAAACTGTTAATTGTCTGAAACTTTAGTTTAAGGAGTCCATGACCTCAGAGGTCTCCTGTTAATAAAGTTTGCCTTCCTAATAATATAGAGATTTACTACTTGATAGGTTATAGACATGCACGGAGATCAATATTAGAAACTTATTGACCAGGATGCTTCAGGAGCATGGCATTTTCTGCCACATACTTTGTTTTCTTATTACGTTTGTTGTTATGATCCTTGCTTTAATAGAGTCCATTGTGCAGTGCAAAATAGTTTCATAATTGTTCTTTTTGTTCGCCTTTAATTTGTTCTGCCATTTATTCCTTTCTATTAATAAAGTTAGTTTTATTTCCTTCCTAGAAAATCTTCTATTCTTCAGATATATTGGTCAGCTATTTACTATTTTAAAGTTGAGGCAGACTAAATTTTTGACTTTTGAGAATCGTGCAGATACGTTATGAAGAGTTTAAGGCCGTGGGCAGTGATGTGTGCACCTGGAAATGAAGGAGAGGCAGCGGTGGAGAGCTGAAGAAGACACGTTGTTACGTGCATATGTGAAACAATATGGTCCAAGGGAGTGGAATCTTGTTTCACAGCGCATGAACACACCCATAAACAGAGATGCTAAATCCTGCTTAGAAAGGTGGAAGAACTACCTCAAACCTGGCATCAAGAAGGGATCCCTTACTGAAGAGGAGCAGCATCTTGTCATCCATCTTCAAGCCAAGCACGGCAACAAGTGGAAGAAAATTGCATCTGAAGTTCCAGGTCGTACTGCTAAGAGACTGGGAAAGTGGTGGGAAGTTTTCAAAGAGAAGCAGCAAAGAGAACAAAAGGAGAACAACAAGACAGTCGATCCAATTGACGAGGGAAAGTACGACAGAATTCTAGAGAGTTTTGCAGAGAAGCTAGTGAAAGAGCGCCCTGCTTCTACATTTTCCATGGCTACATCAAATGGGAGCTTTCTTCATACTGACCCGCCTCCCCCTGCACCAAGTCTTCTTCCCCCCTGGCTTTCTGCTTCAAGTGGCACCTCCACTGTTAGGCCAGCATCGCCTTCCATAACTCTAAGCCTCTCTCCCTCAACAGTAGCAGCACCTCCTCCAATCCCATGGCTGCAGCCAGAGAGAGGACCAGAAAATACCCCTCTTCTTTTGGGCAATATGCCACCTCATGGATCAATTCCTACTTCAGGTGAAATCCTTTTGATATCTGAGCTGGTTGAGTGCTGCAGAGAGTTGGAAGAAGGTCGCCATGCTTGGGCTGCACATAAGAAGGAAGCGGCCTGGAGGTTAAGAAGGGTAGAATTGCAGCTTGAATCTGAAAAGGCATGCCGGAGGAGAGAGAAAATGGAAGAAATGGAGTGTAAGGTGAAGGCTCTTAGGGAAGAGCAAAGGGCTTCTCTGGATATGATTGAAGCAGAATACAGGGAACAGTTAGCGGGACTGAGGAGGGATGCAGAAGCTAAGGAACAGAAATTGGCTGAGCAGTGGGCTGCGAAGCACTTGCGTCTTACTAAGTTTCTAGAGCAGATGGGGTGTAGACCTGGGCATGCTGAGCATAATGCCCGATGAGGAAGTTCTGTTATACAGTGGTCTGGCTTTCTAGTTTTGAATACAATGCATATTTCAATTCTTCTCTTTGTTTGATCATGTGTGCATTCTCTTCTCAAATTCTACCAAAGGTTTCTAATTATATTTACTGCCTACTTATGGCCTGGACTGAGTGAATGTAAGTGGTGGGTGAACTTACTCTATCTGCACCCACCTTCCAAAAAGTATATTATAATTATATTCCAAATGCTGCCAGGACCCTATTATTTCAGTCCACATTCGAATGTAAAATATTGTTAAGGTGCATGGTCCATTTTTCGCTCCCCTAAAATGGTTGCGTTTGTTTGTGGATTTAGTGATGAAAATGGTGAATTTGAGAGTGTCAACAGCTAGGCAGATGTTTATATTAGTCTGCCAATGAGAATATCTTCTAAAGCTTTTCTCCCTCATTTGGGTAAAGGCTGTTAGTAGCAGTATATTTCTTATGCTGCTGCTAATGATGTAGAATGCTGCATTGAGTAATCTGTTGCTCGCAAAAGCACAGCGAGGTATTTATTATCTTCGAGGTGTTGATCAAACGGAGTGAAGCAGTACACATCCAGTGCATATTTTTATCCTAGTAACCTAGTTTAAGCAGTAACAAACCAGCGCACAGCCCGTACCAGAATTATCTGTTAGTTATCAAGATGAAATATGCATCTGACTTTGGGAACCAGTATGTTTGATGATCCGAACAACTGTGCATTCATTAACCAGAAGCCCTGTGTTCATTTTACATTTCTACAGTCTCAGTTTTGTATCCAACTCATTCAAAATACACTGTATAGTCACAAAACAGTGTTGCCTTACTCCTCAGCATCATCTTTCCGCATGATACGGAGCCATGACTTGGCCAACATTAAGAACTCCTTCCGGTATTGCATTTGGTCTTCCCCTCTTTCTCGGCCTCACCTCGGCTTCGTTCTCATGTAGATGTAATGGCTGAGGTGCCGTTTCCTCCTGAATCTTTTTGCCTAAATAATTTTGGACCGCTCTAAATGATCGGAACTGCTTTCTCATAGTAGAACTGCACATACGGATAATTTGTCAAGCTACCACAGTTGAGTTTTAAGTCATCATTATATATATTTAATATATAGAGATATATGATCCGAATCTATAAAATGAGTGCTTAGCTATTTTTCTTACATCTTAAATGAAAAACAAACAAATATATACATGTTCAAAAATACACCTGCAGTTATGGTTAGATATGTGCACAAAAGACAGGGACGAGCGTGTGTGCACATGCACAATGACAGGACAATCAACAACCGATAAAAAGATATAACGGCAACCAGTGAGGCTATAGCATTGCATGGTTTTGGCATTAAATAACTGGTTTTCTTTTCTATCAGAAGTATATAATTTAATGAAACTGTGATGGGAAATTGTACAGCTGTTTCACCTGCAACAATGTCTTTATTCTTTAGCATTGCATGACCATGTGTTTTGTGTTTTCACATATGATCGTTTGACTGATCTCAAAACAGATAAGCAAATAAGAAGATGGGAGTCATGATCTGTCCAAATAATGAGTCATGACTCAGGAACCAATAAGATGAATAATTCTTCATTTTCTACTCAGCCCAAAATGTTTGGCAGAGTAGATCATCTTTAATATTCTAAGATTCGAGATCACCTTAAAACTCCAAATATTTCATTTCATCTTGTGAGGGAGTTTGAATGGAGAGAAAATGAGAGAACTTGGAGGGGTAGTCTTTATCCTTTCCTTTCATCTCTACCTCCATCCAAAGTCCAAAAATATATAATTTTCTTTAACCATAAGGAAGCAAACATAATACAAATATGTATATCAGGAATGTGCAGTGAGGATAGCACCAAGAGCAAATTTTTGCTAGTTCTCGTATAAATATTTTTGGTAATAATGAGTTTTCTATGTGGTTTTACCCAAATCATAAAGGATATTGATTGATGGATCAGCACAAAAGGAAAATTTCATATGGATTTATATCTGTTTATAAACATTGCTAAATGCTGATAGAACTATCATCAGGTTTTATGAAATGTTTCGTATATGGATTGTTAAAAGCCTACTGTCCAGGGGAACGGATCTAAGTCTGAAACCTCTTCTATATATTATTAAGAGAAGGGCCCTACTGATCAACACGCAGTCTCTTGTCAACCAATTCTATCTCACTCATACTCTTTATCGTATGATCTAAGGAATATCTAAATAAATCCAAGTTCGAAAAAATGTCAAAACCTCTAGAATAGACCTTATAATTAAAAAAAAAACTCTAAATTAGACTATTTTCTCTTTTTTTTTTCTATAAAAAAATAAAGGGTAAGAAATATAAATGATTTTTTTTTTTTTTTTTTAAAATGAACCTGCTGTTGCAAAAGAGAGTTACCGAGAAACAAACCTCAAGAGGGGAGGAAAATCCCTTTATACATGCAACAGATCACTATGATTGCCACCATTAAAAAAATTGTATACAATAATATTTTTTAATGAAAAAATATAGTAATAATAAAGAAAACTCTCTTAATTTATTAAAAAAAATACCCAATATCTCATTTTTCACAAAGATAATTAAATATAAAAATAACCTTTCTGATCAGACATGCAGAAGTAGTTCTAGTTACACACTAAATTAGCACAAAACTTGAAATATATATTTATAAAATCGAAATTGAGAAATGATGGAATTAAAAACCTGATCAATTTTGCCCCAGTACTTTCCGGTAGTACGAGGCCTTTTTTCCATAATCCACCCAGGAGGCAGTCCAATGGTGGTGCCGCTGATCCATTCTGTTTGCAGGGGGGGCCTTTGATCTTGATGATGATGAATGGCTGGGTTTGCTACGTATGGTACGATAGCAAGAGGACCAGGAAAAGAATAAAATTCTTCGTCTGTGATTTCTCTTATGATAACCATGGTTAGAGACTAAAAAGAAGTGATTAATCGAGAGGAAAGAGTGAAGTAGTAAGAATTGAAAAGGATCACAATGGAATATTAAGGAAAGCACGCACAGAGAGAGCTACCAGGCAATCGGATTGTTTGGGAGTTGTTAATAGTTTACGTCCAACAAGGAAGAGGGTGGCATGTATTTAAAGAAGAAAAGAAACGCCTTTTCCAAAATGTGGACCTGAGAATTAAATGTTGATTGCCATTAAAAGCTGTCCAAATCCAAATTATAGATGCTGTTCTCTTGTTACCTTAAATAAGCTTCTGTCATTAAAATAATTCACAACAATCTCTTTTTCATCTTGGTTAATCTTAAATAGCCTGCCAAAATTGCTTTTCAAGACAAAATTGTTATGCACCGTTTGGCTGGCACACCCTCAAAGTACAAAACCTGTAATAAAATTATAATCTCATCGTTAATATAAAAGGAAAATTTATTGTATAAATTTCACATTTTCTGTTTTTTTTATTATCTTCTTTTTTCCCTTGGATGATTTGCAAACTTATAATTAATTTCAAATGTCTAAATTAAGCTAGATATAACTCCGGTCTTGATCGCACTGACTTGCTAGTTATGGAGAATTTTCATGTATCGTCAATTGTGACGTGCATGAATGTGTACCCTAAAAAACTGCGTGACATGTGTTGAACTAATTTCAAATCATCAATTTCTAAATTCTCTTCATGAATTACGTATGTACATGCGTGGGGAGATTATTCTTTTTGAAAGGCAAAAACACAATTTATTAAAAGCATCAAAATGCCGAGACATGGGAAAGTTAATTATACAAAATGCAAAAATCTTAATATGACGATTTAAGTCATGCATCTTTTAAACTTAAGTTCTATAAAATTTAATACTTTACATGGTCATTTCTCTTGCGATATCGTAATTATTAGAAGAGATTATTTTTTTCATTAATGAAAATATGCCAAAGTATTGATGCCAGAAGTTTCAACAGTTCTACTCTATGTTGATTTAATTTCAGGTTACTTATATTTATATGCACGTATCTAAAATGAAGGTCTGAAGTTCAAATCTTCACTCACAAAAAAAAGAGAAAAAAAGTACTTACCCTATCTAACTTTATTTCTCCACATTCACTTTATTCATCTCTAAAATAATTTTGGCCTATGATAGTTCTAGTTTCAATAATTCTTAAAGAAAATCCCTCAAAGTCAAAAGATGTGAATGTATTGTTTTTGGGTGAATCAATTAAGTATCCTCTTGCAAGGTCTTCTTGCCATGCTGGTATTATTTTCTAGAAGATCACAAAGAGCAGTATTTGATGTGGTAGGCCTTATCATATTACTTAATCTAACCCAAACTGATCATATACTCAATTTTTCTAGTTTTGATTTTCCATCTTAAATAACTTCAAATAGACATGAGAATAAAAATAAAATATAAAAAATAAAAAACATATTACTGGATATCAACAACAAATCTTAATGAAACTTCAAATTGCATAAATGGATATTGCAATCTAGTTTATAAAAAAAATGTTGAAATTTAAAAGATTCAAACCTATATGGCTCTTCATTTCCCATTCTTTTGTGGATTATCTACAAATTATAGAATATCTCATTCAGAGGTCCCATTTTTGCTAAAGTTTCAAAGTTCAGAAGTGGTTTTTCAATATTTAGAATTTGAGGGGCTGCATCAACATGATGATTATGTGCGAACCGGACCTGCAAATGGTCCAACATCCCTTTCTAGGTCCAATGGGGCTATAGCAACGTCCGAATGATTTGGTGTCGAGGATTATCTGATTACCAGCAAATGGCTGAGCTTCCCTTTCCATGTTCATTGCAATGTTTGCAAGTACATCTAATGATGAAGGCCTCACACTACCATGTTGCTCTTGATCTACTGGTTGCCTATTAAAGGGTTTGCCCATTTGACCACAAGCACTAGCTAAAAGCCTTTTCGGAGTCCCTTCTGCTGCCACTTCATCATTTTTCAGTTTCATGTTGATATACACAAGACTGCTAATTTTAGAGTTCTCATTTTTTTCTCTAAGTTTTTGCCATCAATGTCATATCTTATCAGCAATCCTTTAGACTTTTTAGATTTATGTACCTGAAAACATTACAATGGCACAATAGGGTTATAAAGTTAATAATTACTAATATTTATAAGTAATAATTTATAACTTATGTATAATTTATTCTAGACTGTTAAGCACAAAAGATTTAGTTCATCAATTCATCGAAGAAGAATATTTTTTAACTGTAGACCTCTTTGGCTTATCAGGATAGAGCTTGAAGAGGATGAAGTTCAGTACTTCAACTATGGATCGAAAATGCATAATTTGATGGTATATAGGATAAGTACTGTATCAAAATTAAAGAATCATGTAAGTGTCTATAATAATCACTTGCTTATTAACTATATATAATCTATTTAATAAAAGAGAAAATTTTTAAATTACCATGTTGTGTTTCCAATTTGTGCGCTCTCACTGTTGAATGTGCCAGCCTTTTAATCTCTCGTGTTCAATTGTATTTGTTTGTCATATTCAGGCTATCATGCTTATACCATGAAAATTATATATATATATATATATATGTGTGTGTATATATATATGAGATCTTAATTAAACAATGTTAACTATAAGTATAATTGTTTTTTTAATGGAAAATTTTTAAATTTTATATTAATGATTAATGAAATCACCTTTTCTATGTTTAAGGCATGACTTAAATAATATTCTTCCGGTAGTTCCATCAATTTGTGGAGTCACTTCAGTTTTTTTTTTTTCTTTCTCCAAGTTATAACCTAAGTTGAATTTTTAACTTATTTGATACGCACATATAAATTCTTAAAAAAAAGAGAAAAAGAAATCCAAAACTATATAATGTGGAGAAATTAAAATTCTAGTAATATTATACCTCGTCAATGATTTGAATGGTTTGGTCATCTTCAGGTATACTAAACGATAAGGGTACCACTTTGGTCACTTGTGACTTTGAGTTTTCGTGAGCGACTTTTTTACGGTCACTCATCTTTTACTATTGCAAATAAACATATCAAATTATTAATTTATAGCATAACAAACCATTATAATTTTCATGAAATTAATTAATAAAAATAATTTTTTTACTGGTCAAATGGAGATCAACAAGTGTTAACTTACAATCACTATTTCGTGAACTCTTTTGATCATCTGAGTTCGCAGCCTATCTTCTCAAAAATACTTGGCTAGAATGTTTTAAACCTGCACAAAATTTCACTAGTAATTTTAAGAAATTTCACTGGTAATGCCAACATAAGCGTGGATCCCAAAGAATAATATTATCAATGAAGTTATCTAAAATTACCAGTGATGTATCGGACGGGTAATGTTTTAGAGCCTAGATCAGCCAAGTATTATTCCTCTATTCTTCATGATTAGTAGTAGATCCGTCTGATTGGTAGTAGTAGTAGTACTACTAGACCTATTTGATGGGTAATTACTTGAACAATTGATAAGTGCTTAAATAGTCATATTTAAGCCCCTTAATTTACGCTTGTTAGGCTCTTTGTTTATCTATTTTAGTAGATTCTATTTCATTTTCATGTTTTATGTGTTTTTCACAGGACTTTGACAAAAAGATGACATTTTGGAGCTCTAAGGAGTAAAAAGTAAAGTTCTTCAATCCAGCAAGATGCACCTTGTGATCGAGCGCACAGTCACATGAGCGCACACTTAGAAGGCTCGAGCGCACACATACCAGAGGCGGCTGAGCCAGATATGGAAAGAAGTCTCCGGACTTTGAATAAGAAATTAGGGTTTCGGGGCACCCTTAGAGCCCTATATATAATCTTGTATAACACAGAAACCATACATTTTGTTTTAGACTTGAAGTTGCAAGCTTAGAGAGGAATTGACGACTCGTCTCCTTAGTCTTCTTCGGGTTTTATTTTTTTGTTTTTTAATTATGGTTATAATGTTTAGTTCATCTAGCATGTGTAACTAAACTCTTATAGGGCTCGATTGAAGCCCTAATTATGCTTTTCCACATATATATTCATTGATTACTTTTGCCTATGGCCATGTTATAATGCTTAACTTGATTAATACCTGTTTGTATTTAAATTTCTCATATATGTGTGTCTGATCAACTTATGCATGTGGTATGGATTTGTTAGTTGAATCAATTTGGATGACCGAGTCCTGGGTTCAACAATAGTAACAAAAAATATCCACACCGGATTCTTAGGTTAATCAACATGGAAAATCGGGAGCAGACCAAGCCTTAGGTCCCGTGTGGTTGCTGATCTCCATAGCCCTTATGCCCTCTTAAGGAACAACTCAGTATACACCCATGCTGAATCCCTTAAGAGAGAAAAGAGTTAGAGTATACACTATGCCTAACTCGTTGCTTAGGGAGATCAATAGCCTAAGGTCCAAGCCCTTAGGTTGGCAACCATTAGGTATTCATAATAAGGCTAAAGCATTGGTACCTTAGTTAGTGGGAAAGTGTAATTAGTGGTGGATATCACAGCCCTATGTTCTTATTATTATTAACTCACACTTTACATCTATTTCTCTTTTTACTTTGAGAAACTAATTCTAAATCGAAGTTT
The DNA here is from genome assembly GCA_023935145.1 of Bretschneidera sinensis. NCBI lineage: Eukaryota > Viridiplantae > Streptophyta > Magnoliopsida > Brassicales > Akaniaceae > Bretschneidera > Bretschneidera sinensis. Next base: position 101,456,928 of record CM043699.1, read on the forward strand.
ACCAATCCCTGTGGAAATGATCTTGCACTTGTACACTATGCTTCCATTGACCTTGTGCATTTGCAAGTAAAACAAGTACGATTATTTATTTAGGTAGATAAACACATAACAAGTTTTTGGCGCCGTTGTCGGGGATTGCGCTTAAATTTCTTTTTAGAATTATCTTTCATTAATCATTGCTATTTCTTTTTCATTCTATTTATACTTTTAGCAAAAATCTCAAAATTTTTAAGTTTCTGTGTTTATCTTATTTTTGTTTCATTAAACCCTAATCTAATTCTTTTTGTTTTACTGTTTCAGGCACTCCAGGAGAGCTTTCTGTGCCACTTGCGATCGAGAGCACCCTCCTGTGCGATCGAGTGCAATTGAGGCAGAGAGTAAACACTGCTGCACTTAAGTAATTGTCACCGATTCATGCATGGACTTCGATCCAAGCATCCAACATTCTTTCCCCTCGATACCGAGCTTGAGCGAATGATCTGACAAAGGCTTAAAGACAACTTGGTAGAGGTAGAAGAAGAAATTGAGGAAGAAGTACCAATGGCAGAACAGATCGACAATCAGCAACCTCCTGAGCGAAGGCCGGTGAAGCAATCCTTCATCCCACAGAACCTCGATCAACCGTCCTGCATTGTTTATCAACCTAAGGTGGAAGAACACTACTACATATCTCCGCAGATACTCAGTGCACTGACTCACTTTGGGGGTACACCTAATGAGGACCCACACTTACACCTCCGAGAGTTCTTCGATCTTTGCAAGTTCCAGCACATCTGAGGCTTAGACCAAGAAGGAATAAGGTTAATTCTTTTCCCTTTTTTCTTAAAAGATAATGCTAAACTGTGGTACAATTCTTTGCCTGCAGTTTCTATCCACACTTGGGAGGAGTTGGCTAGCAAATTCCTAAGGAAGTTTTTTCCAGCCTAAAAGACGAGGCAAATGAGGAAGGAAATTCAATCCTTCCAACAAAAGGATGGAGATCTATTCTTCGAGGCCTGAGGACACTTCAACGAGCTGCTACTTAAAATGCTCACATCACAACCTACCTCAGGATGAACTGGTATAAGCTTTCTATGAAGGTTTAAGTGATACTAACAAAAGTATTGTGGATTCAGGTTGTGGAGGAGTGCTGATGGAGAAAAGCAGCGAAGAAACTATGGAGCTCTTCGAAACCCTAAGTGAACACACTCAGCAGTTCTCCTCTCAAGGTAGACATGTAACCAAGAGTAAGGGTATGTATGAGGTAAGCTTCAATGGAGGATCATCCACTCAGATAGCTGTTGTGGAAAGGAAACTAGACTTGTTAGTTAAAGCCATGGCTGCTCAGAATGTCTCACCTAACCCACCAGCTACACCACTCCAGGTATGTGCTATTTGTTCCCAATTTGATCATAATACTGATACATATCCCTTGTATTCATCTGCAAATCATGAGCAAACAAACTTTGTGGGACCAAACAACTATCTGCTGAAGAACAATCCTTATGCAAATACCTACAACTCTGGATGGCGGAATCACCCAAATTTTTCTTGGAGCAACAATCAGAACAGTCAAGGGCAACAAAGAAACTTCCAACCAGCAGCGCACTCAGCTCCCGAAACAAAGAAGAGTGACCTTGAAAGTCTTGTGAGGTAATTGGCATCTCAGCAGCAACAACTAATGACTTCATACGAACAATTCATGGAAGAAACTAGGCAATTTCGGACTGAGATGAGACAAACCACTGCAAAACATGATCAAGCCATTCAAGGATTAGAGGTAAAAATGGGGCAATTGGCCAAGGAACTGAGTAGCAGAAAGCAAGGTGAGCTTCCCGCCCAACCAATACCTAATCCAAGAGGACATCAACAACTGAATACTGTGACAACCCTGAGAAGTGGAAAGATCATAGGCATCGATGAGCCTGCACGAGCATCTCCCGACAAAGCATCCACATCTAAGGTAAGTGAGATGGAAAAGGTAAATGCACCTCCACCCTTCCCTCAAAGGTTAGCAAAGTCTAAGAAAAAGACTAAATTGAGTGACATTTTCGAAACTTTGAAAAAGGTGGAAATAAATATTCCTTTATTAGATGCAATTAAACAAAATCATGTTTATGCTAAGTTTTTAAAAGATTGTTGCACTAACAAAAGGAAGTTTCAGGAACATGAGACAGTAGCCTTGACTGAAGAGGTAATTACTGTGCTATTAAGAAAACTACCACCAAAACTAAAAGATCCAGGTAGTTTTACTAGTCCTTGCAGGCTAGGTGACCAGCTATTCGAACATGCACTATTGGATCTAGGAGCAAGTGTCAATCTGTTACCATACAGTGTATTGGAGACACTGGGTTTAGGGGAGCTCCAACCAACCTCCATCACTTTGCAATTGGCTTACAGAAGCATCAAACGACCAAGAGGTATCCTCGAGGATGTTTTGGTAAGAGTAGGTAAATTTATTTTATCTGCTGATTTTATTGTCTTAGATATGGAAGAATGTCGTATGCCATTGCCACTCCCCATCATCCTAGGAAGACCATTTATGATCACAGCCGACACAAATATTAGTGTAAAAAGGGGCATTGTCACTATGAAAGTAAATGATGAGGAGATGGAATTCAAAATATTTAATACATTAAAACCAACCAAAAATGATAATGAATATTCTAATGTAAGCTTAATGCAAGGTGTTGTTGAGAAAGTGTCTCAGGTCCTTCACACTGCTCCATCGGAGAGCATCCCCAACCATGATGACACAAGATTTGACATTAGACCGGAGGATGATGATGTGATTAAAGACATCAATAGAGCTATGCACCCCATCACGAACACACCAAAGCCTTCAAGTAAGTATAATCCTCAAGTTAAAAATTTTGAACTTACTAAGACTGTTTTTCCCTATTTTATTGACCAGGCACTAAGATTGGAGGTGCAGCAGCTGTCAAGGGCACTTGAACCACCTGATGTGGGTTCTAAGTGCCTCCTTCAAGGAAAGTAGCATCAAAGCTGCTATAGAGAGCACTTGAGTAAATCTCACTTTCATAAACTTCTAGCTCAAGTGCCTCTATCAAAGGTTAGTGGTACTGAGGCCACTACAAAGCGGTATGGTTGTATCATTGATAATTTTTCTATTACTGTTTGTTTCATTAATTTTTTACTTTCTGCCATGCGCTCAAGCGCACTATTCAAGTGCGATAGAACGAACATTCCCTGCACACCATCATATACTTGCACACAAGTGCGATCGAGCGTATTTTACCATGTGCTCAAGCGCACTCGGGGCAGAGGGGTCACATGGGGGATATAAACATGTTCCCTCTTATTCACTCACTTACGCTCAATCGCACTTCCTCTGTTTCTTTATTGAACTCTTGCCTTCTCAATTTCACACATCACTCACAGCACTCTAACCCTCTCAACCTCTTACTCCATCTCTTTTTCCATCAAAACATACCTCCCTATCCCACATTTTATTCCCCTATTTCACACACCCACTCACCTTACCGTACCCATAAGGTATGACCTCACCTGTTTTTATTTTCTTTTCAAATTAGATACACACAATCACACACGATTTTAGATTTACATTGTACTAATTATATGTCTTTACCATTTGTTGGGATTGTCTGTGATGTTTGTAGGAGGTTGAGCTCACATTTGAAAAAAATTCTCACAGCCTTGTGTTTTCTGTGCACAGAAACTGTTTGATAAATTGTCTAAGCCAGTGCAATCAAGTGCACATAGCCTGAGATCAAGCGCAAGTCTTCTAGTGCGATCGAGCACACAAAGCCTATGATCGAGCACATTTTTTACAGTAACTATAGTTCCAGACCTCAGAATATGGCTTCCACTTCCCGAACCTCTGGCAGCCACTTCCAGTCCACCCGACCTAGTTTCGAGCAGTGTGAAATATTGTTTGAGACTATATTTAACGTCGATGAGGATTTCAAGAGTTTGATGCCACAAGATGGGCGGTACAAGAATTCAAGACCCGGGGTCTCAAGCGGCTGTTCAAGTCGGTCTGTTCGACGGCATACACCCGATTCGTGGTCAGCTTCTACGAGAACCTAACCTATGACTGTACCAGACCAAAGATTCTATCATCCTTAGTCTAGGGCAGGTTCATAGAGCTGACCACCGCCGACATCGCCAGTTCCCTCAATTGCTGTGATGAGTCCCCTCCAAAGGACAGCCATATTGAAGAGTAGCCAAACACGTTTCCTCTACCACACATCATAGAGGACATATATTGGCCAGTATATAGATCGACACAACAATACGGGGAACCAATCAAGGTTGCCTCCCCGTTTATGGTTTGTGGATTTCGTCCTCTAGTGTAACGTGTGCCCTTTGGGCACAAGACTCAGAAGAGGGATCAGTTTTTACAGGCTCTCTATGTCTTTCACCGGGGTCACTAGTACTCCATCCCAGCAGTCATATGGAGTCAGATACACAAGTTCTGGGACAGTGTGCATAACTGTCAGACCACCACGACTAATGTATGGGGACTCCCTTTCCCTTACTTGCTCAGCCACATCTTTAAGAAGAAGGGGATTAGAGGCTCCTCTATAGATGGGCTAGTTAGCGATCATCCATTCTTTGGGAGGGCTTAATAGAGCCTCAGCCAGTCCCACATGCCTCGAGGACCCCGGATGCCAATTCCTGTTGTTGAGCCTGTAGTGGATGATCATATGGACACCGAGCACCCGACAATGAGCCCTCTGAGGGAGGAGGACCAGCCAGACATGGGATCCACCGCATCCTGACCCTTTCTCGAGGAGCTGTCCTCCCTTCGGCGTGAGCTCTTTGATATTCATAGAGAGGATAGGGAGGCGAGACTATTGATCCATTAGCGGATGGATGGGTTGGTGGCACAGTTCGCATGACAGGAGGTGATGCTACAAGCCATCCTCGATCGCCTATCTCCTGCACCCGGTACCTCTTCGACCGCACCATCTGATGACCAACAGTGAGAGGATACCTCGTTTGACTGAAGACGTAAAACTTAGCGCTAATGGGAGGCACCCCAAAGCATATCCTTTTCATTATAGTATTTTTTTTTATTAATATTTATGTTTCTATTTAAATATTTATTATCCATATTTCTTGTTTTCCAGCACAACGTTTATTTTTCTTTGTTAGGAACTTAGTGCGCGCATCTAGTTCAAGTTTAGGGGCGTGTACGAGCAATACAAGCAATCTAGTTCTCCATCTCCCAGGTTAGATCTTTCCATGTCACACACACATTGGGGACAATGTGTATATTAAGTTTGGGGGTAGTGAGAGACACTGACACATGCATACACTAGGTCCCAGTTTTTTTTAGAAAAGATAAATTCATGCTCATTTTGTGTTAAAAATTTTGGTTGATTTAAAAATATGATAAAACTTCATTAGTAAGCTTAAAATCTAGAACACATAGTCTTTTAATAGGAATTTTAAAAGTTTAGTACCTACCTCAAGGCACTTAAGAATTCACAAGTTTGATCCAGATCTGACACGAGCATATTAGCACGCATTTGCGTGGGACATGACATATAATTCTTATGTATATGTTTCCATGACCTAACTGTAATCGGATAATTTGTTAGAAGAACACTTTGGCATAAGAAAAACAAAGAAAAAATGTCCATCATGCAAAAAGAGAATAAAAAGCTTCTAATGATCATTAAAAAAAAAAAAACTTTTCACTGAGTAACTAGACTTCTTGCCTCAGTAAGCAGTGAGTGTTCACGTCAAAAGGTGGGAATTAAGCATTTAATGATCATAATAAAAATTTTCACTGAGTAATTGGGCCTCTTGCCTCAGTAAGCAGTGAGTGTTCACTTCAAAAGGTGGGAATTTCACTTGGAAACAAATTCCCTTGGAAGCATTAAGACCTATTAGTTCTGTAGCCTTTTTGACTCGAGTTAGTAAGTCCTTAGGGGTGTCTTTACACCTAATACCCTAAAACCATCTGGTTTGGGAGTCATTGGCTAAACACTTGTTACAAGGATCAATTAGAAAGCTTAATGGAACTCAACATGGCAAAAATCTCATGATAAAAGAAAAAAAAAAGAAGCAAGCATTATGCCATTTTTGTTCTATTTAATAAGGAATTCGATGAAGGCTTGGACATCGAAACACTATACATTAAAATTATTTGGAAGCCCCATCTTCTATGTGCTAATTTATCACACACAAATCAAACTTGCGATGCCTTAAGCCAACCTTAGGTAAGTAACATGAGCTTTTAAAATCCTTATTCATTACAAAAATGTGTTTTTATTATAAGCTTACTCGTGAATAGTCATAATGGTTTTATATGCAACCCAAATTTTTCGATATCATGAAGAATGAATTTATCTTTAATTTTGTTTTGACATAGTCTTTCATTTTGTATTGCTAAGGGACTATTAATATGTAAGTTTGGGGGTGTGATAAGTGCTTAAATAGTCATATTTAAGCCCCTTAATTCTATTTTATTTTCATATTTTATGTGTTTTTCATAGGACTTCGACAAAAAGATGACATTTTGGAGCTCTAAGGAGTAAAAAGTAAAGTTTTGCAATCCAACAAGGTGCACTCGAGTGCACCTCCCTTGTGATCGAGTGCACAAGCACATGAGCACACACTTAGAAGGCTACCGCATATGCTCGAGTGCACACATACTAGAGGCGGTAAAGCCAGATATGGAAAGAAGTCTCCGGATCTTAAATAGGAAATTAGGGTTTCGGGTCACCCTTAGAGCCCTATATATAGCCTTGTAAAACACAGAAACCATACCTTTTGTTTTAGACTTGAAGTTGTAAGCTTGGAGAGGAATTGACGACTTGTCTTCTTAGTCTTCTTTGGGTTTTATTTTTATGTTTTTTAATTATGGTTATAATGTTTAGTTCATCTAGAATGTGTAACTAAACTCTTATAAGGCTCGATTGAAGCCCTAATTATGCTTTTCCACATATATAATCATTGATTACCTTTGCCTATGGCTATATTATAATGCTTAACTTGATTAATACCTGCTTGTATTTAAATTCCTCGTATGTGTGTGTCTGATCAACTTATGCATGTGGTATGGATTTGTTAGTTGAATCAATTTGGATGACCGAGAGTCCTGGGTTCAACAGTAGTAACAAAAGATATCCACACTGGATTCTTGGGTTAATCAACATAGGAAACTGGGAGCGGACCAAGCCCTAGGTCCCGTGTGGTTGTCGATCTCCACAACCCTTATGCTCTCTTAAGGAACAACTCAGTATACACCCTTGCTGAATCCCTTAAGAGAGAAAAGAGTTAAAGTATACACCATGCCTAACTCATTGCTTAGGGAGATCAATAGCCTAAGGTGTGGACCAAGCCCTTAGGTGGGCAACCATTAGGTATTTATAATAAGGCTAGAGCATTGATACCTTACTTAGTGGGAAAGTGTAATTAGTGGTGGATATCACAGCCCTATGTTCTTATTATTATTCACTCACACTTTACATTTATTTCTCTTTTTACTTAGAGAAACTAATTCTAAATCGAAGTTTAGCAATTCCTATGGAAATGATCTCGCACTTGCACACTATGCTACCATTGATCTTGTGCACTTGCAAGTAAAACAAGTACGATTATTTACTTATTTATTTAGGTAGATAAACGCACAACAATAATACTGTAGAAGCCTGTGAACTCTAGACTCTCTTTGTCAAAGAAAATTGAGATCATCTTCATAGGCTGAATGAGAGAGAGAGAGAGAGAGAGAGAGAGAGAGATGCAAATGAGTTTTGTATAACTGATAGAGAAGATGGTGAATAGTAAAGTACATTTACCCTGCTGATGCTTATGGCAATGACACTATACTATTTCCCTGTTTTTCCAAATTTGGATTGTTGTCTTCATTCAAATATTACAAATTTAAAAAATAATATGCCATTATTAATTAACCAAATTCGATATGATGAAAAGGATGCATTTGTACATACCATGATATGCTCATGCGCGTAAGCTTCCTAATTGAGAGAGAAGAACTTATATCCAGGAATAACCTAAACTATATTCATTTCTTTTAAACTTAACAATAAAATTAACTATGTTATTTTATACGTACTGAGTTGTGTTTTTTTATAAACAAAATAAATTTTAATCTAAACCAATTTAATTGTTGTCTACCAAAGGAAAATATGTCATTGACATAAAATTTTTGGCATATAATGTTTAAATGTGTAGACTGAGGTTTCAACCCAAGAGGGAGAGGGGTGAATTGGGTTTTTTAAAAACTTTCGCGAATTAAATACAAGTTTATAAAAACAGATAAACCAATAAGCATGTAAACAAGTAATATGTGCTGTAAATAAAGATTTTAAGGAATAGAGGATGCAAACTCAGTTTATAGTGGTTTGGAAATATCGGATTCGTTCCATCCCTACAACCACTCTCTTCAAGAAACCTCCTTGAAGTAATCTACTAAGAAACTTAGTTGTGCAACTTCACGGGTATTGCACAAACCTTACAATCCCTTCCTCTCAGAAGCAACCCTTTCCTTTCGGAAGGAAAACCCTTCCTTATGGAAGCAAATCCATTCCTTTCAGAAACAAATCCCTTTACAATAAATACTGTAAAGAAAATAGTAGAGAGACAACAATGGAAGCTTAAACAACTGAATAATATATCTCTTTCAAGGTAAAGCTTAAAGAATGGCTCAACAATATATTTTTCAAAGCTTTTTGAGTATCAATGAGTAAAAACTTGATTGAATGTGTATTCTCTGCTCTTGAAATGCTCAATAGAGTGGGTTTATATAGCCTTGATGTAATATGTCCGTTTATAACTGATTTGGTACAATTTGTACTGAAATCTCATGTCTCAACAGTCATATTTTTTGAATTACCAGTCGATTGGGTCTACTTTAAAAATCTCATTTTTAAGGCTATTGAAGGTACCAGTCGACTGGGTATGACTTATCAACCGATTGGGAAACTTCTGCCCAAATTACCAGTCGACTAGGAAACTTCTATCCAAAGTACTAGTCGACTGGTATGTTTGATCCAGTCGACTGGGGACATATTTTCCCTTATACTAGAAGACTGGTATAAGTACCCAGTCAACTGGGTTGCTTAACAACCCAGTTTTCATGTTTTGAAGCGATTTTAATTTTAAAACATTTGATTAAAAGGTTATGTTAAAATGCTTTTCAAAAAGATCCATTGGATAAGCGATTTACCTGAACAAGTGAGACTTACAACTTGTTTATAATACCTTAGACCTATACAAGTTCTTCTGTCTTCACTTGGGTTGAGTTCTTGCACCTTGATCACTGGTTAAATGCTCTTATTGCTTAATACACTTAGATAGCATCGTTAGTATGATAAGAGTTGTGTTTTGTCATCTTTAAAATATAAGTGAGGGTCAACAATCTCCCCCTTTTTGATGATGACAAAACTTATGAGAAAGAAAAACAGTTTAAGAAACTAAGTGTTAGGTTTTTGAGAAAAATCAGGCAGAGTTTCCTCTGTTTTTTGAATAAAACCAATCTATAAACAAGTAAATAACAATTTATATGCAACCCAACCAATCAATTTATTATATTGAATCATACACCAAATTCTTTGAAGCAGTGTTCCCCCTAAATCTATGCACTGGTTTTCTATTTACATTGTTTTTCTCGTTTTCTCATATTTCCCCTCCGTTTTGATAACATCAATAAAAGAGATAATAAAGGAAGAAATAAGCAATACAATCAGTATAGGCATGAAGATCTTACAGAAAAAAACTTGTGTGCAAAAATTTGGCTCTATTCGGAGTTCAGAAGCCTTCCCGAAAAGAACCAAAAGTTTCCATACAAGCAGAAGTAGTTTTAAAGCATGTATATGAATTTACAGAGATATAAAACATGCAGACATATATAAAGTAAGTACATGAAATAGATCAAAAGTGAATTCATAGTCATATACAACAAAGGTCTATAAAATGTAGGCTACATAGAGCCGTAACATAAGTACAAATAAAGAAACTACATGAAGATATGTTCGTGCTAAGAATAATGAAAAAATCTACATCAAGTACATCGAAAGGAAGATCGAAAAGCGACTCATGGAGCGGGAGAGTCCGAGCTGTCACGAATGAGATCCCGAATCTCAGTTAGTAAACTCTCGGTGCACTATTGGTGTAGCTCAAAGTCATCCTAGAGAGTCTCAATGGAGGAGCTCAAAGTCTGGAATCCGGACTGCATGGTCAGCTGAAGACTCGTGATAGCTTGAAGTAGATAGTCTTACCCAGCCTGACCAGCACTCGAGTCACCCATAGGAGGTGCTCGGGCATCTATATCCATATCAACAACAACATCAGCATCCTCATCATCACAACTATCATCCTCTCCAATCCGAATGTGCTTCCTAGCCTTGGAGTAGATGAAGCCATCGCGGGCCGTGCATCCTATCTTCTTCAGCGAGGAGACATTGATGATGTCCTTTGGCCCGATATCCTGAGCTTTAGAGGTGGGGAGAGACATTCGAAAGTGCTAGAGTATGAGTGTGATAAGCATCCTGTAGGGAAGACATCTAGAGTCACTCACTTCACCATTAATTATATTGGCGAGCAGCAAGGAGTATATATTGAAGTGGTGCCTAGTCTCGGGTGGATGGTTCAACTCACTATGAGGTTGAAAATTTTCAAGTCTAGGGCCATGTCACTACAAATGTGAAATGTAGTGGGTCTGAACACATAGTTAGGGTCGCCCCTAACTATCTGACACGTCTCCTCAACCTCGAAATTGTCTGGCCATCCATCCAAACTCCATTGGATCCCTCCCACAGAGATCCTCAAAATGCTCATCAAGAGGTCAGTATTGACCTCAAACTCTACACCCATGACACTAGTTCTGAACCTCAGAGCCAGTGGACTGGGTTTCACCAAGTTCACCTAGAACTGGTGAATCAGTCTGAGGTAATACTTCTCATGTATCTTGACCAGTGGGGTCAAGTGTATTACCTTGAAGGCAGGTAATATATCAAAATTACCATGATGAATAGAGTCGAAGTCAACAACTCTACCCGTCATGATTTTCTTGCGGCTGATAACAGAATTATACCTTGCCTTCGCCGCTGGGCTGGAGAACAGAGTGTTGTTAAGCTCGGTTCTGAGCTTCTTGCTGGATGAGCCCGCCACACCCTTCCTCCTCGAATTTGGAACAGTGGATTTGGTGGAACTTGGCCTTATAGGCACATTTAGTCCCCTAGTGGTGTATTTAACTTGGATTCTATAGGTCATTTTGGGAAAAAAAGGTTTTTTTTTTGGTAAAAGGAGTTTTTGGTGGAAATAGGAGTTTTTAACCATAGAAAGTTGAAAATGAGGTTTTAGATGAGTAGATTGGTGTGTTTAGGTAGTGTTTTGAAGGTTTTTTGATTAAAATGATGAGATTTTGTAGAGAGAGAAAGCTAGGGTTTTTGAAAATGGCGTAAAAATCTGGAAAAAATGAAGAGACTATTTATAGAATCACGATACCAGTCGACTGGGGTAAGGATACCAGTCGACTGGGTCTTTTGCAAAGATGAACAGTTTTGCATACCAGTCGACTAAGTCAGGGTGCCAATTGACTAGATGAATTGGTAGAAAGATTCCAGTCGACTGGGTAGTTCATACCAGTCGACTGGGGTGATAATAAAATTTCAAAAAAATGGCTCCAAACAAAGTCTAGATGAACTAGTCAACTGGTATTGACTTACCAGTCGATTGGGAAATTAGGCAGAGACTTTCCAGTCGACTGGGATAGACTTACTAGTCGACTGGACCATTAAGAAGATTTTCAGTCTTGAGTTTTAGCACAAAATTTGTTTATCTATGCTATCTTGAGTGAGGGAGATATTAAACAATGATTAATACTCATTCACTATACGTCAAGTATGCATTATGATGAATGATGAAGCAATTTAGACATTCAGTTTATCATAACCTAACAATCCCATTAATAGTCTAATTTTGCAAAAACTAGCTTCACTTAGAGGTTTTGTAAGAATGTTAGCTATTTGGTCTTCTGAAGGTATGAATTCTAGTCTTATATCACTTTTTTGAGCATGGTCTCTTAAGAAATGGTGTCTAATTTCTATGTGTTTAGTTCTAGAGTGCTGAATAGGATTCTTAGTTAGGTTGATAGCACTAATATTATCACAATTAATTGTGATACTTTTAAAGATCATGCCATAGTCTTCTAGTTGTTGTTTCCTCCATAACACTTGAGCACAACAACTTCCAGTTGCTATATATTCCGCCTCGGCGGTTGACAGTACAACTGAGTTTTGTTTCTTGGAAAACCAAGAGGTTAACATTGCACCTAAGAATTGGTATGTTCCACTTGTGCTTTTTCTATCTAACCTGCATCTAGCAAAATCAGCATTCAAATATCCTCCAAGCTCAAAAGATGAATCTCTAGAGTACCATAATCCTATGGTTTGAGTTTCTTGTAGATATCTAAGGAATATTTGTACTGCAACTACATGTGATTCCTTAGGATTAGCTTGAAATCTAGCACACATGCATACATTAAACATTATATCAGATCTACTTGCAGTCAAATAAAGCAAGGCTACTATCATGCTTCTATAATATTTAGTATCTACATATTTACCTCCTTCATCAAGATTAAGTTTTATGGAGGTTCTCACGGGTGTTCCAAGTGGCTTTGAGCTTTGCATCCCGAACCTTTTTAGTAGGTCCTTAGTGTACTTTGATTGATTGATGAAGATGCCTCCTTTTAGCTGTTTTATTTGAAGTCCAAGGAAGTAGGTAAGCTCTCCCATTATGCTCATTTCAAATTCACCTTGCATGCACTTGGCAAACTCTTGACACATTGATTCATTAGTAGCACCAAATATAATATCATCAACATATATTTGAACTAGTAGAGTGTCATTTATGTGAGTTTTTGTGAAGAGAGTTGTGTCTACTTTACCTCTTATGAAATTATTGTCTATTAAGAATTTACTTAGTCTTTTATACAATGCCCTTGGAGCTTGCTTCAACCCATATAAAGCCTTAGAGTGTTTGTAGACATGATTTGGAACATAGGATTCTCAAATCCAAGAGGTTGCTCAAAATAAACTTTTTCTTCTATAATGCCTTTTAAAAATGCACTTTTTACATCCATTTGAAATAACTTAAACTTATTAAAGCATGCAAAGGCTAATAACATTCGAATAGCTTCTAATCTAGCTACGGGAGCATAGGTCTCATCACAGTCTATTCTTTCTTCTTGATTATATCCCTTAGCAACTAGTCTAGCCTTGTTCCTAGTTACTATTCCATTTTCATCCATCTTATTTCTAAATACCCATTTTGTTCCTACTATTGAGTGATTCTTAGGTATAGGAACTAGATTCCATACATTGTTTCTTTCAAATTGATTTATTTCTTCTTGCATTGCAATTATCCAATCATTATCCTTTTCAGCTTCTATAAATGTCTTGGGTTCTACTTTAGACAAATAAGCTACATAATTGCAAATATTTCTAATAGAGGAACAAGTTCTTACCCTTTGTGAAGGATCACAAATCACTTGATCAATCGGGTGATAATTTACATACCTCCAATCTTTGGGAAGACTATCCTCTTATCGACTTGTAGATGGTTGGTCTACTTTGAGAGTTTCCATCTCTCCATTTATTTGAGGTGGACTCTCCTTTGGGTCAACAATGAGAGTAAGAGTTTCCATTCTTAGAATAAAATTTGCATCATCATTAAAAGAAACTTCTCTACTACTAATTGGGTTAGATTCATCAAGAGTTACATATACGGATTCTTCTACCATTAGAGTTCTGATAAGTTCTTAAATAGTCGTATTTAAGCCCCTTAATTTACGCTTGTTAGGATCTTTACTTATTTATTTCAGTAGATTCTACTTCATTTTCGTGTTTTATGTGTTTTTCATAGAACTTGGACAAAAAGATGATAATTTGGAGCTTTTAGGAGCAAAAGTCAAGTTCTGCTATCCAGCAAGGTGCGCTCGAGCACACCTCCCTTATTATCGAGCGCATAGGCACACAAGTACACTTGAAGAAGGCTCGAGCACACACGTGCGCTCGAGCGTATCCCGTATACAATCGAGCACAATCACTCTAGAGGTGGCAGAGCCAGATATGGAAAGAAGTCTCCGGATTCCAAATAGGAAATTAGGGTTTTGGGACACCATGAGGACCCTATAAATAGCCCTGTAAAACACATAAACCATACCTTTTTTTTTAGTTTCGAAGTAGCAAGGCTTAGGAGAGGAATTGACGACTCGTCTCCCGAGTCTTCTTCGGTTTTATTTTTCTGTTTTATTTCATTATGTTTAGAATGTTTAGTTCAACTAGCATGTGTAACTAGACTCTTATAGGGCTCAATTGAAGCCCTAGTTATGCTTTTCCACATGTTTATTCATTGATTATCTTTGCTATAGCCTTATTCATATGTTTAACTTGATTAATGCCTGTTTGTATTTAAATTCCTCATATGTGTGTGTCTGATCAACGTATGCATGTGGTATAGATAAGTTAGTCGAACCAATTTGGATAACCGAGTCCTGGGTTCGACATTAGTAACAAGAGATATCCACACCGGATTCTCGGGTTAATCAACATGGAAAACCGGGAGCAGACCAAGCCCTAGGTCCCGTGTGGTTGTCGATCTCCACAGCCCTCATGCTCTCTTAAGGAACAACTCAGTATACACCCATGCTGAATCCCTTAAGAGAGAAAAGAGTTAGAGTATACACCATGCCTAACTCGTTGCATAGGGAGATCAATAGCCTAAGGTGTGGGCCAAGCCTTTAGGTTGGCAACCATTAAATATTCATGATAAGGCTAGAGTATTGGCACCTTATTTAGTGGGAAAGTATAATTAGTGGTGGATATCGTAGTCCTATGTTCTCATTATTATTAACTTACAATCTACAGCTATTCATCTTCTTACTTTGAAGAAACTAATTATAAATTGAAATTTACCAATCCTTGTGGAAAATAATCTTGCACTTGCAAACTATGCTACCACTGACCTTGTGCACTTGCAAGTAAACCTAGTACGATTATTTGCATATTTATTTAGGTAGATAATCGGCACAACAAGTTTTTAGCACCGTCGCCGGGGATTGCGCTTAAATTTCTCTTTAGAATTATTTTCGTTTAGATTATTCATTGTTATTTCTTTTTCATTATATTTTTATCAAAAATCTTAAAAATTTGAAGTTTATGTTTTTATCTTATTTTTACTTCATTAAAACCTTAATCGAATTCTTTTTGTTTTCTGTTTCAGGCACACTAGCAGAACTTTCTGTGCCACTTGCGATTGAGCGCACCCTCTTGTGCGATCGAGCGCAATTGAGGCAGAGAGCTACCCGAGCAACAGTGCTGAAATGCTGCACTGAAGCTATTTTTGTTGATTCATGCAAGAGCTTCGATCTAGGAACCCTACCATCGTTCCACTCGACATAGAGATTGAGCAGACCATTCGACAGAGGTCTAGAAACAACTTTGAGGAGAATGAAGAAGAATTCGAGGGAGAAGCACCAATGGAACAATTAGAAAACCAATAACCACCTGAGCAAAGACCTATGAAGCAATCCTTCATCCCACGGAATCTCAACCAGAGGCGGAAGGCAATTACTACATATCTTCGCAGACACTCAGTGCCTTGACTCATTTTAGGGGTACACCTGCTAAGGATCCACACTTGCACCTTCAGGAATTCTTTGACCTCTGCAAGCTCCAGCATATCCAGGGCCTAAATCAAAAAGGAATCAGGTTAATTCTTTTCCCTTTTTCATTAAAAGATAAAGCTAAGTTGTGGTATAATTCATTGCCTGTAGATTCTATCCATATTTGAGAAGAACTATCCAGTACATTACTAAGGAAATTTTTCCCAGCATAAAAGATAAAGCAGATGAGGAAGGAGATTCAATCGTTCCAGCAGAGAGATGGAGACCTTTTCTTTGAAGCATGGGGACACTTTAATGAGTTACTTCTTAAATGTCCACATCATAACCTACCTCAAGATGAGCTGGTACTAGCCTTTTATGAAGGACTAAATGATATGAATAAAAGTATTGCTGATTCAAGTTATGGAGGTGTGCTAATGGAGAAGAGTAGTGAAGAAGCCATGGAGCTATTTGAGGCATTGAGTGAGCACACCCAACAATTCTCATCCAGATAGAGACAAGGAGTAAAGAGCAAGGGCATGTATGAAGTTAACTTAATTGGTGGAATTCCAATTCAGATAGCTGCTATGGAAAGAAAGCTAGATATGCTTGTAAAAGCCATGACTGCTCAGAACGCCTCACCAAGTCCACAAGCCACACAACGCCAGGTATGTGCTTTATGTTCTCAATTTGATCACACTTCTGAGAATTTCCATGTATATTCATCTACAGATCCTGAGCAAACGAACTATATGGGACCAAACAGTGCATATGCAGATACCTACAATCATGGATGGCGAAACCACCCCAACCTCTCATGGAGCAACAATCAAAATGCTTTGAACCTTCAAGGGCAACAAAGGAACTTCCACCAAGCAGCCCATCAGTTCAAGAGTCAAAGAAGAGTGACCTAGAGAGTATGGTAAGGCAATTGATAACGTCACAAGAACAATTTATGGCAGATGGAAGGCAAATTCAAACTGAGCAAAGGCAAACAATTGCAAAGCATGAGCAAACCATCCAAAGATTGGAAGCACAAATTAGACAAATGGCTAAGGAACTAAGTGGACAAAGGTAAGGAGAATTTCCAACCCAAACAATGCCTAATCCTGGAGGACATCAGCAACTGAAGGCCGTTACAACTCTTAGAAATGGTATAGGAGTTAATGAGCCAGCACAAGCATCTCCAGCTAAGCCATCCACATCCAAGGTGAGTGAAATGGAGAAGTGGAATGCACCTCCCTTCCCTCAACGGTTAGTAAAGCCAAAGAAAGATAAATTGCTTGATTTTTTTGAAACTTTGAGAAAAGTATAAATTAACATTCCCTTATTAGATACAATTAAACAAATTCCTGCTTACGCTAAATTTTTAAAAGATTGCTGCACTAATAAAAAAAAGTTTCAGAAGCATGAAACAGTGGCTCTAACTGAAGAGGTAAGTACGGTATTGTTAAGAAAACTACCACCAAAGCTAAAAGATCTAGGTAGTTTTACCATTCCTTGCAGGATAGGTGACCGGTTTTTTGAGCATGCACTATTGGATTTAGGAGCAAGTGTCAATTTGCTGCCATACACAGTAGTTGAAAAGCTAGGTTTGGGGAAGCTTCAACCAACATCCATCACTTTGCAATTGGCAGACAGAAGCATCAAAAGACCTAGAGGTATTCTTGAGAATGTCCTGGTAAAGGTAGGTGAATTTATTTTACCTGCTGATTTTATTGTACTAGATATGAAAGAATCTCCTATGCCAATACCTCTGCCCATCATGTTAGGAAGACCCTTTATGAGAACTGCAGATACAATAATTAATGTGAAAAAGGGTATTGTAAGTATGACGGTGAATGGTGAGACAATAGAATTTAAGATGTTTGATGCATTGAAATTACCACAAGATGATCATGAGGATGAATGTTTTAATGAATATATGATGCAAAGTGCTGTCAAGCAAGCTTTTCAGGTCCATCACACTGATCCATTGGAGACCACCCTCACCTATAGCTTCACAAGTTCGAATGTTAAGCCAAAATCTGAAGATATTACTGATGACATCATTAAAGCTATGCACCTCCTTGAAGCCTCTCCAAAGCATCCAAGTAAGTTCACTCCTCCATTTGAAACTCTTGCGCATACTAATACTACTTTTCTCTCATCTATTGCCTATACACAAAACTTGAAATTGCAACAGTTGCCAGCAAGAAATCAGACAGTCATGGTACATGGACACAAAGTCACACCACACTCTGAAATTACAGTGCAACCAAGAGATGAAGATTTAGTACTCCAGACTATCCAATATGCAATACCATTAAGAGCACGTGAGCCATATGCAGTGGACTTTAAATACTCCCTGCCAAAAGACTAAAGTTAAAGCTGCTATAGAGAGCACTTGAGCAGTTTCGACTTTGATAAACATGTAGCTCAAGCGCCTCTATTGAGATCAGTGGTACTAAGACCCTTGAGTACGAACTTTCTGCCATAAGTGCGATTGAGTGCACTTTACAATGCGATCGAGCGCACTTAGGGCAGACAGTCACATGATAATTTTAAACACATTTCCACATTTCACTCCCATACACTCAATCGCACTCTCTCTCTGACATTCACAACCCACACTCACTATCCACCACCATCACATCCTTGATCGCCTACCTCCTGCACCCGGTACCTCTTCGACTGCACCACCCGATGATCAGCAGTGAGAGGATACCTCGTCTGGCTAAAGACGTAAAACTTAGCGCTCATAGGAGGCACCCCAGAAATATCTTTTTCATTTTTAGCACTTTTCTTTTGTTTATATTTATATTTACATATCTATTATTTATATTTCTTGTTTTTCGGAACAACATTTATTTTTCTTTGTTAGGTACTTAGTGCGTGCATCTAGTTCAAGTTTGGGGGTGTGTTACAAGCAAAACAAGCAACCTAGTTCTCCATCTGCCAGGTTAGATATTTCAATGCCACACACATTGGGGACAATGTGTATTTTAAGTTTGGGGGTAGTGGGAGATACTGTTACGCACACACTTGAAACGCATGCACACATTAGGTCCCAGTTTTTTTTTAGAAAAGATAAATGCATGTTCATTTGGTAACAAAAATTTTGATTGATTTAAAAATATGATAACACTTCATTAGTAAGCTTAAAAGCTAGAATACATAGTCTTGTAATAGTAATTTTACAAAGTTTAGTTACCTACCTCAAGGCACCTAAGAATTTACGAGTTTGATCCAAATTTGCACAAGCACATTTAGCATGCATTTGTGTGGAGTATGACATATAATTCTTTTATATATGTTTCCATAACCTAACTGTAATCGGATAGCTTGTTAAAAAGAACACTTTGGCATAAGAAAGAAAAAAAATGTTCATCATGCAAAAAGAAAATCGAAAGCTTTTAATGGTCATTAAAAACTTTCCACTAAGTAACTGGGCCTATTGCCTCAGTAAGCAGTGAGTGTTCACGTCAAAAGGTAGGAAATAAGCCTTTAATGATCATAATAAAAAATTTCACTAAGTAACTGGGCCTCTTACCTCAGTAAGCATTGAGTGTTCACGTCAAAAGGTGGGAATTTCATTTAGATGCATTAAAAACCTATTGGTTCCGTAGCCTTTTTGACTCGAGTTAATAAGTCCTAGGGGTATCTTTACACCTAATGCCCTAAAACCATCTGGTTTGGGAGTCATTGGCTAAACACTCGTTACAAGGGTCAATTAGAAAGCTCGATGGAACTCAACATGGCCAAGATCGCATGATAAAAGAAAAAGAAAAAGAAGCAAGTATTATGCCATTTTTGATCTCTTTGATAAGGAATTCGATAAAGGTTTGGGCACCGAAACACTATACACTAAAATTATGTGGAAACCCCATCCTATATGTGCTAAGTCATCACACACAAATCAAACTTACGATGCCTTGAGCCAACCTTAGGTAAGTAACATGAGCTTTTGAAAATCTTTTTTCAATACAAAAATGTGTTTTTATTATAAGTTTACTCATGAACGGTTATCATGGTTTTACACACAACCCAAATTTCTGAATATCATGAAAATGAATTTATCTTTAAATTTTGTTTTAACATAGTCTTTAGTTTTGTATTGCTAAGGGACTAGCAATATGTAAGTTTGGGGGTGTAATAAGTACTTAAATAGTCATATTTAAGCCTCTTAATTTACGCTTGTTAGGCTCTTTACTTATCTATTTCAGTAGATTCTACTTCATTTTCGTGTTTTATGTGTTTTTCATAGGACTTGGACAAAAAGATGATAATTTGGAGCTTTTATGAGCAAAAGTCAAGTTTTGCCATCCCGGAAGGTGCACTCGAGCGCACATCCCTTATGATCGAGTGCATAGGCACATATGCGCTCGAGGGCATCCCGCATACGATGGAGTGCAATCACTCCAGAGGTGGCAGAGCCAGATATGGAAAGAAGTATATGGATTTCAAATAGGAAATTAGGGTTTCAGGACACCATGAGGACCCTATAAATAGCCCTGTAAAACACATAAACCATACCTTTTGTTTTAGTTTCGAAGTAGCAAGGCTTAGGAGAGGAATTGACGACTCGTCCCCCGAGTCTTCTTCGGTTTTATTTTTCTGTTTTATTTCATTATGTTTAGAATGTTTAGTTCAACTAGCATGTGTAACTAAACTCCTATAGGGCTCGATTGAAGCCCTAGTTATGCTTTTCCACATGTTTATTCATTGATTATCTTTGCTATAGCCTTATTAGAATGTTTAACTTGATTAATGCCTGTTTGTATTTAAATTCCTCATATGTGTGTGTCTGATCAACGTATGCATGTGGTATGGATAAGTTAGTCGAATCAATTTGGATGACTGAGTCCTGGGTTCAACATTAGTAACAAGAGATATCCACATCGGATTCTCGAGTTAATCAACATGGGAAACCGGGAGCAGACCAAAACCTAGGTCCCGTGTGGTTGCCGATCTCCACAACCCTCATGCTCTCTTAATGAACAACTCAGTATACACCCATGCTGAATCTCTTAAGAGAAAAAATAGTTAGAGTATACATCATGCCTAACTCATTGCATAGGGAGATCAATAGCCTAAGGTGTGGGCCAAGCCCTTAGGTTAGCAGCCATTAAATATTCATGATAAGGCTAGAGCATTGGTACCTTATTTAGTGGGAAAGTATAATTAGTGGTGGATATCGTAGTCCTATGTTCTCATTATTATTAACTCACAATCTACAACTATTCATCTTCTTACTTTGAAGAAACTAATTCTAAATTGAAATTGCACTTGCACACTATGCTACCACTGACATTGTGCACTTGCAAGTAAAACTAGTACGATTATTCGCATATTTATTTAGGTAGATAATCGGCACAACAAGTTCTCTTGTTGAAGACTCTATAAGCTTTACTAGAGGTTAAATATCCTAAAAATATCCCTTCATCGATCTTAGAGTCAAATTTACCCAAGTTAGTTTTATTGCTATTTAGGATGAAGCATTTACAACCAAATGTACGAAAATAAGAGATATTAGGCTTTCTATCTTTCCATAGTTCATACGGAGTTTTATCAAGCATAGGTCTAATTAAAATTATATTTAAGATATAACAAGAAGTGTTTACCACTTTAGCCCAAAAGTATTTTGGTAAACTATTTTCACAAAGCATTGTTATTGAAAATTCTTCTAGAACTTTGTTTTTTCTCTCAACATTCCAATTTGTTGAGGAGTTCTAGGAGCTGAAAAGTTGTGATTAATTCCATTTTCATCACAAAATTTTGAAAAGCTTTGGTTTTCAAATTCTTTTCCATGATCACTTTTAATGCTTGAAATACAAATCCTTTTTTAAATTTTGAACCTTTTTGCAAAAGTTTTCAAATCCTTTGAAAGCTTCATCCTTGTGAGCAATAAAAATAACAAAGGTATATCTTGAATTGCCATCAACAATTACAAGAGCATATTGATGGCCACCTAGACTAATGGTACTAATTGGACCAAATAAGTCCATATGCAAGAGTTCCAATGGTCTAGTAGTAGAGACTATATTCTTTGATTTAAAAGAAATCCTAGTTTTTTTTTCCATTTGACAAGCATCACATACTTTGTCTTTTTCAAAATTGATTTTGAGAAGTCCAATGACTAAATCTTTTCTTAAAATGATTTTTAGCAAGTTCATGTTCACATGACCAAGCCTTTTATGCCATAGCTATGGATTTTCACTAATGGCAGGAAAACATTTTTCATTTTCGGAATGCAAGGATTTCAAATCAACTATATGGACATTTTCATGTCTATGGCCAACAAATTTGATCTTGTTACTCTTGATGTCTATAACTAGACAATGAGAGGTTTCAAATATGGCTTTGTTGCTCTTGTCACAAAGTTGACTAATACTTAGTAAATTTGGCTTAAGGCCTTGTACTAGCAATACATTATCTATGGTTGAGAAATTATTACCAACTTTTGCATGCCTGATGATCTTTATCTTTGTGTTGTCTCCAATGGTGACAAGTCCACCATTTCTTAAAGTTAGCTCATTGAATACACTTTTATCACCGATCATGTGTTTTGAGCATCCACTATCAAGGTACCAATAGTTACCTTTTTCTTTGGTGTGGAGGCATATCTACATCACATAAGGATACACAATTGCATTTTTAGGTACCCAAAATTTCTTGGGTCCTTTGGGGTTAGTCATTGAAAATACAGTTCCTTTTGGGACCCATACTTTCTTAACAATATATAGAGTTCTATAGACGTGATGATGCACAATCCTAGGATGATAGTTATTGAATTTTCTAGGAGTATTTAGTTGTGCATGCCTATAATGCTTAGGATATGAATTCCTAGGATACATGTTTCTATTGTGAGGAATATGAATATACATGTCATTTCTAGAAAATGTATGTAGATAATTTCTAGGATACATGATTGTATGCACAATATTTCTAGGATGATGGTAATTCTTAGTTTGTGCAGTGTGAAAGTCTTGAGTATACAAATTGTTCCTTGGATACACATGATGATTATTCCTAGCATGTGCATAAGCATTCCTTGAATGAGCATACATATAAGCATGACTATTTCTATGATCTTCAATCTTATATAAGCATTAGAATTAATATTTCTAGACATGCTATTATTTAATGTGTGTGTGATTTTAACCTTTAAAGTAGAGACTTCATTCACACATGAAGCTTTCATGAATAAGCCCTCTTTTGATTTTTGCTTGCCTAAAGGAGAGTATCCTAAGCCAGATTTTCCTCCACTTAATCTTTGGCAATAAAGCACTTCATCAAGCTTTTCTTTTCCAAGCATAAGTCTAGATATAATACTATTCAATTCTAATATCTTCTTCTTTAAATTCTCATTTTCATATTTGAGGAAATCTTGAGAAGCATCATAAAGCAATGAAGATAGTTTTTCTTTTTCTTCTCTTAGACTTATCATCTCTTTAGAAAGGGATGACAACTCTTTCTTAAGAGTAGAGGTCCTAGAATCATATTTTTTCAATTCATCATGCATTTCATTTATGACTTATAACAATTCTTCACTACTACTCGCAATGTTATTTTTAGAAGAGGGAGAAGATAATACATCATTTTCATCATCAATTGCCATAAGGCATAGGTTGGCAATTTCCTCGTATCTGGCTTCTTTATCTGAGGATTCTTCTTCTTCTTCATCATCACTTGATAAGTGCTTAAATAGTCATATTTAAGCCCCTTAGTTTACACTTTTTAGGCTCTTTATTTATCTACTTCTGTGGATTCTACTTCATTTTCGTGTTTTATGTGTTTTTCACAGGACTTGGACAAAAAGATGATAATTTGGAGCTTTTAGAAGCAAAAGTCAAGTTCTGCCATCCAGCAAGGTGCGCTCGAGCACACCTCCCCTGTGATCGAGTGCACAAGCCCACGAGTACACTTGAAGAAGGCTAGAGCACACACAAGCGCTCGAGCGCATCCCACATACGCTCGAGCGCAATCACTCCAGAGGCGGCAGAGCCAGATATGGAAAGAAGTCTCCAGACTTCAAATAGGAAATTAGGGTTCCGGGACACCATGAGGACCATATAAATAGCCCTGTAAAACACGTAAATCAGACCTTTGTTTTGAGATTCGAAGTAGTAAGCTTAGGAGAGGAATTGATGACTCGTCTCCCGAGTCTTCTTCGGTTTTAGTTTTCTGTTTTTATTTCACTATGTTTAGAATGTTTAGTTTAACTAGCATGTGTAACCAAACTCTTATAGGGCTAGATTGAAGCCCTAGTTATGCTTTTCCACATGTTTATTCATTGATTATCTTTGCTATAGCCTTGTTAGAATGTTTAACTTGATTAATATCTGTTTGTATTTAAATTCCTCATATGTGTGTGCCTGATCAACGTATGCATGTGGTATGGATAAGTTAGCCGAATCAATTTGGATGATCGAGTCCTGGGTTCGACATTAGTAATAAGGAATATCCACACCGGATTCCTAGGATAATCAACATGGGAAACCGAGAGCGGACCAAGCCCTAGGTCCCATGTGGTTACCGATGTCCACAGCCCTCATGCTCTCTTAAGGAACAACTCAGTATACACCCATGCTGAATCCCTTAAAAGAGAAAAGAGTTAGAGTATACACCATGCCTAACTCGTTGCATAGGGAAATCAATAGCCTAAGGTGTGGACTAAGCCCTTAGGTTGGCAACCATTAAATATTCATGATAAGGCTAGAGCATTGACACTTTACTTAGTGGGAAAGTATAATTAGTGGTGGATATCGCAGTCCTATGTTCTCATTATTATTATTCATTCACAATCAATCAGTTATTTCTCTTTTTACTTTGAAGAAACTAATTCTAAATTAAAGTTCCCCAATCCCTGTGGAAATGATCTTGCACTTGCAAGTAAAACTAAGATGGTTGTTTGCATATTTATTTAGGTAGATATTCGTCACAACAAGTTTTTGGCGCCGTTGCCGGGGATTACGCTAAATTTATTTTTAGAATTAATTTTTCATTTAGTTTAATTATTGTTATTTCCTTTTTATCTATTCCATTCTTAATTACTGTGTTTATCTTATTTTTTGTTTCATTAAAAACCCTAATCAATTTCCTTTTTTTTTCTGTTTCAGGTACTCCAGGAGAGCTCTCTATGCCACTTATGATCGAGCGCACCATCCAGTGCGATCGAGCGTAATTGAGGCAGAGAGTCATCCGAGCAGCAGTATTTGACTGCTGCACTTACGTAACTACCACCGATTCATGCACGGACGTCGATCCAAACATCCGACATTCCTTCCCCTTGATCCCGAGCTAGAGAGGACTATCCGACAAAGGTTTAGAGATAACTCGGAAGAGATAAAAGGAGGAATCGTGGAAGAGATACCAATGGCAGAACAGATAACAAAGCAGCAACCACCTGAGCGGAGGCCGATGAAGCAATCCTTCATCCTACAGAACCTCGATCAACCTTCATGCATTGCGTATCAACCTGAGGCGGAAGGAAACTATTACATATCTCTGCAGATACTCAGTGCACTGACTCACTTTAGGGGTACACCTAGTGAGGACCCACATTTGCACCTTCTAGAGTTCTTCAACCTCTGCAAATTCCAGCATATCCGAGGCTTAGACCAAGAAGGAATAAGGTTAATTATTTTCCCTTTTTCCTTGAAAGATAATGCTAAATTATGGTATAATTCTTTGCCTGCAGTTTCCATCTACACTTGGGAGGAGTTGGCTAGCAAATTCCTAAGGAAGTTATTCCCAGCCCAAAAGATGAGGCAAATGAGGAAGGAAATTCAATCCTTCCAACAAAAAGATGGAGATCTATTCTTTGAGGCCTGGGGACACTTCAACGAGCTACTACTCAAGTGCCCACGCCAAAACCTACCCCAAGACGAATTGGTACAAGCTTTCTATGAAGGTTTGAGTGACTCTAACAAAAATATTGTTGATTCAGGTTGTGGAGGAGTGCTGATGGAAAAGAGCAGCAAAGAGGCGATGGAACTCTTCGAAACCCTAAGCGAACACACGCAGCAGTTCTCCTCTCGAGGTAGACATATAACCAAGAGTAAGGGTATGTATGAGGTAAGCCTGAATGGAGGATCATCTCTTTAAATAGCTGCTGTGGAGAGGAAACTTGATCTATTAGTTAAAGCTATGGCTTCTCAGAACACCTCAACAAACCCACAAGCTACACCACTCCAGGTATGTGCCATTTGCTCACAATTTGATCATAATACTGATACATGTCCCTTGTATTCATCTGTAGCCAACTTTGTGGGACCAAATAACTATTCGCCGAAGAACAACCCCTATGCAAACACCTATAACTCTAGCTAGCGGAATCACCCAAAATTCTCATGGAGCAACAATCAAAACAATCAAGGGCAGCAAAGAAACTTTCAATTAGCAGCCCAATTTGCGCCTGAACCAAAGAAGAATGACCTTGAAAGTCTTGTGAAGCAACTAGCGACTCAACAACAACAAATCCTGAATAAACATGAATAATTCATGGAAGAGTCAAGGAAATTTTGGACTGAAATGAGGAAAATCACTAAAAAACATGATCAAGCCATCCAAGGACTAGAGGTGCAAATAGGACAATTGGCTAAGGAATTAAGTATCAGAAAGCAAGGAGAGCTCCCAGCCCAGCCACTACCTAATCCAAGAGGACATCAACAACTAAATGTTGTAACAACCTTAAGAAGTGGTAAGATCATCGGCACCAATAAGCCTACACAAGCATCTCCAGACTAAGCCTCCATATCTAAGGTAAGTAAGATGAAAAAGGTAAATACACCTCCACCTTTCCCTCAAAGGTTAGTGAAGCCTAAAAATGAAACTAAAATGATTGACATTTTCGAAACTTTGAAAAAGGTAGAAATAAATATTCCTTTATTAGATGCAATAAGACAACTTCCTGCTTATGCTAAGTTTTTAAAAGATTGTTGCACTAACAAACGAAAATTTCAGGAACATGAGACGGTAGCTTTAACTGAAGTGGTAAGTGTTGTGCTATTAAGAAAACTCCTACCGAAACTAAAGGATCCGGGTAGTTTCACTATTCCCTATAGGATAGGTGATCAGTTATTTGAGCAAGCATTATTAGATTTGGGAACGGGTGTAAATTTGCTACCATACACAGTATTTGAAATCCTAGGATTAGGGGAGCTACAACCAACTTCCATTACCTTGCAGTTGGCAGATAGAAGTATAAAAAGACCTAGGGGTACTCTTGAGGATGTCCTAGTGAAGGTAGGTGAGTTCATTCTACCTGCGAATTCCATTGTGTTAGATATGGAGGAATGTCCTATGCCATTACCCTTGCCCATCATTTTAGGAAGACCCTTCATGAGAACCGTCGATACAAAGATTTGCGTGAAAAAGGGTACAGTAAGTATGAAGGTAAATGGAGAAAAAATAGAATTCAAAATATTTGATGCACTAAGATTACCTCAAGATGATATGGAATGCTTTAATGTATGTATGATACACAATTTTGTTGAGCAAGATTTTCAGGTCCAGCACGTTGATCCCTTGGAGACTACTCTTACTCATAGCCTTACAACTGTGGATATTGAGCAAGAACTGGAAGATATCACTAACAGTATCAGGAAAACTGTGCACCTTATTGAGGCTTCTCCAAAACATTCAAGTAAGTATGTTCCTCCATTTGAAACTCTCATGCCTACTAATACCACTCTTCTTCCTTCTATTGTCCAGGCACCTACTTTGGAATTAAAGCAGCTGCCAGAACATTTAACTTATGCCTACTTGGGAGAGAAGAAAACATTACCGGTAATTGTGGCTGCTAATTTGAGTATTGGAGAAGAAGACAAATTATTAAGAGTTCTAAGGGAGCATAGATCCGCTATTGGATGGACCATTACCGACATTAAGGGAATAAGTCCGTCCAAGTGCATGCATAATATATACCTTGAGGATGAAGCAAGGCCCACTCGAGATGCTCAAATAAGACTTAACCCACACATGAAAGAGGTAGTAAAGGCCGATATATTGAAACTCTTAGATGTTGGCATTATCTACCCTATTTTCGACAGTAAGTGGGTAAGCCCGGTTCAAGTTGTTCCTAAAAAGAGTGGGATTACAATAGTGAAGAATGAAAATGAAGAGCTCATACCCACAAGAAAAACAACTGGTTGGAGAGTATGTATTGACTATCGAAGATTAAATAAGGTTACTCGAAAGGATCATTTCCTCTTGCCATTCATTGATCAAATGTTAGAAAGATTAGCTGGCCATAGCTACTATTGCTTTTTGGATGGGCACAGTGGATACAAACAGATTGCCATAGCACCTGAAGATCAAGAGAAGACCACCTTCACATGCCCTTTCGGTATGTTTGCATATCGGAGGATGCCATTCGGATTATGCAACGCACCAGCCACTTTTCAAATATGTATGATGAGCATATTTTCCGATATAGTGAAGAAATACATTAAGGTATTTATGGACGACTTCAGTGTCTTTGGTTCCAATTTTGATAAATGCCCAAGTCATTTGGAAAGTGTCCTAAAGAGATGTGAAGAAAGTAACTTAGTGCTGAATTGGAAGAAATGTCACTTCATGGTTCAACAAGGCATTGTGTTGGGTCACTCCATCTCCAACAAAGGTATTGAGATAGACAAGGCTAAAATAGACATTATTTCAAAGCTACCTCCCCCTCTCACAGTCAAGGGTGTTAGAAGCTTTCTCGAGCATGCCCCTTTTTATAGAAGATTTATCAAGGACTTCTCCAAGATTTCAAGACCTCTGTGTGCATTGTTAGCTAAAGATACCAAATTCGAGTGGACTGATAATTGTATGACAGCTTTCAACACACTAAAGGATGTTCTAACCTCCACCCCAGTAATGATGGCACCAGATTGGAGCCTTCCATTCGAGTTAATGTGTGATGCTGGTGATTTCTCCTTGGGAGCTGTCCTAGGTCAAAGAGTCAATAAGGTACCTCATGCTATTTACTATGCTTCTAGAACTTTAAATGATGCTCAACTTAACTACTCTACTACGGAAAAAGAATTGTTATCTTTTATTTTTACTTTAGAAAAGTTTAGATCATATCTTATTGGCTCTAAAGTTATTATATACATTAACCATGCTGCTTTGAGATATTTGTTTTCTAAGAAGGATGCAAAGCCTAGGTTAATCAGATGGGTGCTCCTATTGCAAGAATTCGATTTGGAAATCAAAGACAAGAAGGGCAGTGAAAATGTGGTTGCAAATCACTTATCAAGGCTACCCTATGAGAATGATACAAATGAATTGCCCTTAAATGAGAACTTCCCTAATGAGCAATTGTTTGCACTAGAGGTAAAACTCCCATGGTATGCTGATATTGTTAATTATCTAACAGCTAAAGTTTTTCCCCCAGGTATGACAACACAAGGAAAGAAACGGTTAATATCTATGTCTCGACACTACCATTGGGACAATCCTTACCTTTTCAAATTATGTCCTGATTAGATCATTCGACGGTGTGTCTTGGAAGAGGAGCATTTGAGCTTATTACAACACTGCCACAGTTTGCTTGTGGAGGACACTTTGGGGCCAAGAAAACAACACTTAAGTTTCTACAGGATAACATTTTTACCAGGTTTAGAACACCAAGAGCGATCATCAGTGACGGAGGTAGCCACTTCCATCATCATTCTTTTGCCGCACTCATAAAAAAATATGGAATCACCCATAAGGTTAGCACTCCATATCACCCTCAGACTAGTGGCCAAGTAGAGATAAGTAATCGAGAAATCAAAAGCATCTTGGAGAGAACCGTGAATTCTAGTAGAAATGACTGGTCCTTATGACTCAACGATGCTTTGTGGGCATTCTGGACAGCTTATAAGACACCAATTGGGATATCCTCATACCGCTTAGTCTTTGGCAAAGCTTGCTATCTACCCGTAAAGCTAGAAAATAAAGTCTATTGGGCCATTAAACAATCCAACTTCGATATGAAACAAGTGGGTGAGAAAAGGAGGCTAAACTTAAATGAGCTAGAAGAGTTATGGTATGATGCATATGAGAATGCCAAGCTTTACAAGGAAAGGGCAAAGGCCTATCATGACAAACAACTAGTGCGAAAAGCATTTCACGTAGGAAAAAGGGTGCTACTCTACAATTCAAAGTTAAGGTTGTTCCCTGGCAAACTAAAGTCCCGTTGGGCTGGTCCGTATGTGGTCACCAAGGTCTTTCCTCATAGGGCGTTGGAAATTCATAGCTCAAACAGCAATCAGACTTTTACAGTCAATGGACATCGCGTTAAACCATACCTCGATCTCACCATGCCTCTTCAGGACGATGACTTAACACTTGAAGCTGTACAATATATATCTGATCCTCGGACACCTTTAGTTTCTGTAGCACATAACGTCACTATTTGAGACATTGCGATCGAGCGCATATATCCCTTGCGATCGAGCGAATTTACACCAGAAGCTACCTCCTGCACCTGACACCTCTTTGACTGCACCCACAAATGATCAGCAATGAGAGGATACCCCGTCTGGCTGAAGATGTAAAACTTAGCGCTCTTGGGAGGCACCCCAGACATATCCTTTTCATTTTAATACTTTTCTTTAGTTTATATTTATATTTACATGTCTATTATTTATATTTCTTGTTTTTCGGAACAATGTTTATTTTTCTTCGTCAGGTACTTAGTCCGTGCATCCAGTTCAAGTTTGGGGCCGTGTCACAAGCAAAGTAAGCAACCTAGTTCTCCATCTCCTAGGTCAGATATTTCCATCACACACATTGGGGACAATGTGTACTTTAAGTTTAGGGGCAATGGGACATACTATTTTGCACACACTCACACACTTGAAACACATGCACATATTAGGTCCCAGTTTTTTTTTTTTTTAAAATGAAGATAAATGCATGTTCATTTGGTAACAAAATTTTTGGTTAATTTAAAAATACGATAACAGTTCATTAGTAAGCTGAAAATTTAGAACACATAGTCTTGTAATAGGAATTTTACAAAGTTTAGTTACCTACCTCAAGGAACCTAAGAATTCACGAGTTTGATCCAAATTTGCACAAGCACATTTAGCACGCATTTGTGTGGGGTATGACACATAATTCTTTTATATATGTTTCCATAACCTAACTGTAATCGGATAACTGGTTAAAAAGAACACTTTGGCATAAAAAAAATAAAGAAAAATGTTCATCATGCAAAAAGAAAATCGAAAGCTCCTAATGATCATTAAAAACTTTCCACTGAGTAACTGGGCCCCTTGCCTCAGTAAGCAGTGAGTGTTCACATCAAAAGGAGGGAAGTAAGCCTTTAATGATCATAATAAAAATTTCCACTGAGCAACTGGGCCTCTTGCCTCAGTAAGCAGTCACTGTTCACGCCAAAAGGTGGGAATTTCATTTAGAAGCATTAAAACCTGTTAGTTTCGTAGCCATTTTTACTCGAGTTAGTAAGTCCTTAGGGGTGTCTTTACACCTAATGCCCTGAAACCATCTGGTTTGGGAGTCATTGGCCCAACACTCGTTACAAGGGTCAATTAGAAAGCTCGATGGAACTCAAGATGACAAAGATCGCATGATAAAAGAAAAAGAAAAAGAAAAAGAAGCAAGTACTATGCCATTTTTGTTCTCTTTAATAAGAAATTTGATAAAGGTTTGGGCACCGAAACACTATATACTAAAATTATTTGGAAGCCCCATCTTATATGTGCTAATTCTTCACACACAAATCAAACTTGCGATGCCTTAAGCCAACCTTAGGTAAGTAACATGAACTTTTGAAAATCCTTTTTCAATACAAAAATGTGTTTTTTATTATAAGCTTACTCATGAACGGTTATCATAGTTTTATGCACAACCCAAATCTTTGAGTATCATGGAAATGAATTTATCTTTAATTTTGTTTCAACATAGTCTTTTGTTTTGTATTGCTAAGGGACTAGCAATATGTAAGTTTGAGGGTGTGATAAGTTCTTAAATAGTCATATTTAAGCCCTTAATTTACACTTGTTAGGCTCTTTATTTATCTATTTCTGTGGATTCTACTTCATTTTCATGTTTTATGTGTTTTTCACAGGACTTGGACAAAAAGATGATAATTTGGAGTTTTTAGAAGCAAAAGTCAAGTTCTGTTATCCAGCAAGGTGCGCTTGAGCGCACCTCTCCTGTGATCGAGCGCACAAGCCCACGAACGCACTTGAAGAAGGCTCGAGCGCACATATGTGCTCGAGCGAATCCCGCATACGATCGAGCACAAACACTCCAGAGGCAGCAGAGCCAGATATAGAAAGAAGTCTCCAAACTCCAAATAGGAAATTAGGGTTTCGGGACACCATGAGGACCCTATAAATAGCCCTGTAAAACACATAAACGGGACCTTTGTTTTGAGATTTGAAGTAGCAAGCTTAAGAGAGGAATTGATGACTTGTCTCCCGAGTTTTTTTCAGTTTTAGTTTTCTGTTTTTATTTCACTATATTTAGAATGTTTAGTTTAACTAGCATGTGTAACTAAACTCTTATAGGGCTCGATTGAAGCCCTAGTTATGCTTTTCCACATATTTATTCATTTATTATCTTTGCTATAGCCTTTTTAGAATGTTTAACTTGATTAATACCTATTTGTATTTAAATTCCTCATATATGTGTGCCTAATCAACATATGCATGTGGTATGGATGCTCCTAGTCCACTCGGCCTAGTTTCGAGCAGCTTGAAATACTGTTCGAGACTGCTTTTAACGTATATGAGGACTTCAAGAGTCTGGACACCACAAGATGGGCAGTCCAAGAGTTCAAAAATCGAGGTCTCAAGCGACTGTTCAAGCCGGTCTGTTCGACGACTTACACAATATATGTGGTCAACTTCTATGAGAATCTAATCTACGACTGCATCAGGCCAGAGATCTTATCTTTTTCAGTCCAGGGCAGATTCATAGAGCTGACCACCACTGACTAGTCGGTTCTTTACATTGTTGTGATAAGTCCCCGCCGGAGGACAGCCACATGAAGGAGCAGTCTGACCTGTTTTCTCTACCACACATCATAGAGGACATGTGTGCTGGCCAGTATGCAGACAACCACAAAAATATAGGGAGCTGGTCGAGGTTGCCTCCCCGTTTATGGTTCGTAGACTCCGTCCTCCAGAGTAATGTGTGTCATTTGGGGCATAAGACACAGAGGCGGGATCAGTTTTTATAGGTTCTATACGCCTTTCACTAAGGTCACTAGTATTCTATCCCAGCAGTTATATGGAGTCAGATACACAAGTTCTGGGACAGTGTACATAGCCGTCAGACCACCATGGCTAATGCATGGGGCCTCCCTTTCCCCTTCTTGCTCAGTCACATCTTCAAGAAGAAAGGGATTAGAGGCTCCTTTACAGATTGCCCAATTAGTGGTCATCATTTCTTTGGGAGAGCCTAGTGGAGCCTCAGCTAGTCCCACATACCCCGAGGACCCTAGGTGCAGACTCTTGTTGATGAGCCTATGGCAGATGATTCGATGGAGGCCGAGCACCCACCTGTGAGCCCTACATGGGAGGAGGACCAGCCCGAAATGGGGTCTATGGAGTATCAGCATGTTCTAGATGAGCTGTCTTCCTTCCGCTATGAGCTATCTGACATCTAACGAGAGGATCGTGAGGCAGCCCATTTGATCCATCAACGGATCGATGGGTTAGAGGCACAGTTTGCATGGCAGGAGGCAATGCTACAGGCCATCCTTGATCGCCTACCCCTTGCACCCGATACCTCTTCGACTGCACCACTCGATGATCTATAGTTAAAGGATTCTCCATTTGGCTGAAGACATAAAACTTAGCGCTAATGGGAGGCACCCCAAAGCACATTTTTTTCCTTATAGTATTTTTTTATGTTTATATTTACATGTTTAATATATATATTTTTTGTTTTCTGGCACAATGTTTATTTTTCTTTGCCAGGTACTTAGTGTATGCATCCAGTTCAAGTTTGGGGGAGTGTTACGAGCAAAGTAAGCAATCTAGTTCTCCATCTCTCAGGTCAGATCTTTCCATGGAATACACACATTGGGGACAATGTGTATATTAAGTTTGGGGGTAGTGGGAAATACACACTGACACATGCACACACTAGGTCCCAGTTTTTTTTTTTTAGAAAAGACAAATGCATGTTTATTTGGTAACAAAAAGTTTGGTTGAATTTTTTTTTTTTTTTATAAAACTTCATTAGTAAGCTTAAAATCTAGAACATATAGTCTTGTAATAGGAATTTTACAAAGTTTAGTGACCAACCTCAAGGCACCTAAGAATTCACGAGTTTGATCCAGATTTGCACGAGCACATTAGCAACGCATTCGTGTGGGCTATGACATATAATTTCTATGTATATGTTTCCATGACCTAACTGTAATCAGATAACTTGTTAAAAGAACACTTTAGCCTAAGAAAAATAAAGAAAAAATGTCCATCATGCAAAAAGTAAATAAAAAGCTTCTAATGATCATTAAAAACTTTCCACTGAGTAACTGGGCCTCTTGCCTCAGTATGCAGTGAGTGTTCACGTCAAAAGGTGGAGATTAAGCCTTTAATGATCATAATAAAAAATTTCACTGAGTAACAAGGCCTCTTGCCTCAGTAAGTATTGAGTGTTCACGTCAAAAGGTGGGAATTTCACTTGAAAGCATTAAAACCTGTTAGTTTCGTAGCCTTTTTTACTCGAGTTAGTAAGTCTTTAGGGATGTCTTTACATCTAATGCCTTAAAACTATCTGGTTTGGGAGTAATTGGCTAAACACTTGTTACAAGAGTCAATTAGAAAGCTAAATGGAACTTAACATGGCAAAGATTGCATGATAAAAGAAAAAGAAAAGAAGCAAGCATTATGCCATTTTTGTTCTCTTTGATAAGGAATTCGATAAAGGTTTGGGCACCGAAACACTATACATTAAAATTATGTAGAAGCCCCATCTTATATGTGCTAATTTATCGCACACAAATCAAACTTGCGATGCCTTAAGCAAACCTTAGGTAATAACATGAGCTTCTAAAAATCTTTTTTCAATACAAAAATGTGTTTTTATTATAAGCTTACTCATGAACAGTTATCATGGTTTTATGCTCAACCCAAATTTTTGAATATCATGAAAATGACTTTATCTTTAATTTCATTTTAACATAGTCTTTTGTTTTGTATTGCTAAGGGACTAGCAATATGTAAATTTGGGGGTGTGATAAGTGCTTAAATAGTCATATTTAAGCCCCTTAATTTACGCTTGTTAGGCTCTTTGTTTATCTATTTTAGTAGATTCTATTTCATTTTTGTGTTTTATGTGTTTGTCACAGGGCTTGGACAAAAAGATGATATTTTGGAGCTTTTAGAAGTAAAAAGTCAAGTTCTGCCATCCAACGAGCGCACCTCCCTTATGATCGAGTGCACAGGCACACAAGCGCACTTGTAGAAGGCTCGACCGCATACTTGCGCTCGAGTGCATCCCTCATACGATCGAGCGCAAACACTCCAGAGGCGGCAGAGCCAGATATGGAAAGAAGTCTCCGGACCTCAAATTGGAAAATAGAGTTTTGGGGCACCCTTAGAGCCTTATATATAGCCTTGTAAAACATATAAACCATACCTTTTGTTTTAGACTTGAAGTAGCAAGATTAAGAGAGTAATTAACGACTCGTCTCTCGAGTCTTCTTCGGGTTTTATTTTTCTGTTTTTGTTTCATTATGTTTAGAATGTTTAGTTTAACTAGTATGTGTAACTAAACTCTTATAGAGCTCGATTGAAGCCCTAGTTATGCTTTTTCACATATATATTCATTGATTACCTTTGCTTATAGCCATGTTAGAATGTTTAACTTGATTAATACCTGTTTATATTTAAATTCCTCATATATGTGTGTCTGATCAACGTATGCATGTGGTATGGATTAGTTAGTTGAATTGATTTGGATGACCAAGTCTTGGGTTCAACATTAGTAACAAAAGTTATCCACACTGGATTCTCGGGTTAATCAACACGAAAAACTGAGAACGGACCAAGCCCTAGGTCCCGTGTGGTTGCCGATCTCCACTGCCCTTATGCTCTCTTAAGGAACAACTCAGTATACACTCATTCCGAATCCCTTAAGAGAGAAAAGAGTTAGAGTACACACCATACCTAACTCGTTGCATAGGGAGATCAATAGCCTAAGATATAGACCAAGCCCTTAGGTTGGCAACCATTAAATATTCGTAATATGGCTAGAGCATTGGCACCTTACTTAGTGGGAAAGTATAATTAGTGGTGGATATCACAGCCCTATGTTCTTATTATTAGCAACTCACAACCAACCCATATTTCTCTTTTTACTACGAAGAAACTAATTCTAAATAGAAATTGACCAATCCTTGTGGAAATGATCTCGAACTTACACACTATGCTACCATTGACCTTGTGCACTTGCAATTAAAACAAGTACGGTTATTTGCATATTTATTTAGGTAGATAAACGCACAACATAACCCCAACTAGATATCTATCTCATGATGTAATTCCAATCTATGTTATTTATAGCTAAGCAATTAAAATTTTCTCATAATATTCAATATAACACTGAATAAAACTCTTATTAACCTAGACATATAAATCTAAGAGGCTAAGTGGGACCCTCTATAGGACCTACATATTGCCTGCCATGGTCACGGTCAGTTTAAACATGTAACAATTTTTTGTTTCAAATAAGGCAAAACATGTCAGCCAAGTGGGATTGTCTTATATATTATGTAATTAGTAACTAATTAAATAAATAATCTAGGTAGATACTATAAAACCAACACAAATTGATTTGATATATCAATTTATAGTAAGTGTAGTTAATTTTAAAAAACTATTTTTCTGGTATATCTTACTTTGAATTGGGGATCTCACTTTGCTCTTAAATTACCTAAAAAATAAAGACATTAACCATGAAGTTATTCACTAATTACAACATTGTATATATGTTTATTTTAATGGAAAATTTCTCAATTGCAGTAATAAATAACTATATTGTAACTGTTTCTAGTCTTCTACATGCAAACAAACACAAGGTGAAAGAGATGATTAACTCAAAGGTTTAAAGTGTGAGTTGTACATTGTCAACTTATTTCTCATAAAATTAATATCCCCTAAATTTAAATGGTAACTAAATCCATGAACATTACTTAGAACAAACAAATAGTAAATAAGTTGCTAAACCATTTTGTGGACGTATTACAAGACAACACCTCTATGTTAATTCACCTACCACATTTCCTTAGCAATGTCCACGTGGCTTCGAACCTCTACAAGTAAGAGTCTATAAATCTAAGCTTTTTATCTTCACAAAAACATACTAAAAAAACAAACACCCACAAAAACATTCAAAATATATTTTATTGTGCTGATATCTTTCTAGCTAGGTTCAAAAATGGTGATCATCTTAAAAATATTTGAGAATGAAAATGTGAATGAGGATAACAGAAAGTTGGGCACACAGGCCACACTACCTACATCCAAGGGGGATGGAGCTGAAAAAAGGCAAGATCTACATCTGAGTGCCCATGGGGTCCTAATTGACTTTGTGTTCTCCATCCCAAACCTCTTTAGCCAATCCTTTGTATACTTTGATTGGTTTATGAAGAGTCTTTCCTTTGTTTTTTGATTTGTTGACCAAGCAAGTAATTGAGCTCTCCCATAAAGCTAAGTATGCTTCTGATCTTCTTACTCGAACTAGTTTGACAGATAACAAGGTCTCCTCTACTCCTCTTGAGGCCAATGTCAAGTTCACTTCTACTTATAGTCAACCTCTTAGTGATCCTACACTTTATCGTCAGTTGGTTAGAAGCTTGGTTTATCTCACTGTGATTCATCCTGATCTTGCTCATGTTGTTCGTATTGTTAGTCAGTTTATGTCTGCAGCTTGAACCATTCATTTCATGGATTGCATTTCTCCTTACAATCTTCTCTTGAGCATGTCTATTCTGATGCTAATTGGGCTAGGGATCCTATTGATTGACATTCTACCAATGGTTTCTATTTTTTCTTGGGTGACTCACTTACTTTTTGGCACAACAAGAAATAAACTCTTCCTTCTAGATCTAGTACAGAGTCAGAATATCGAGCCATTGCTGATACTACTCCCGATCTTCTCTATCTTTATCGATTGCTCCAGGATATGAGTATTATACATTCTACTGCCATTGTTATTTATTGTGATAATTGGAGTGAACTTTTTGATCTATAGTTGAAGTAGTGAACTTTATCCTCTTCAAGCTCTATCCCGATAAGCGAAAGAGGTCTACGGTTAAAAAAGATTCTTCTTCGGTGAATTGATGAACTAAATCATTTGTGTTTAGCAATCTAGAATTAATTATACAAAAGTTATAAATTATGACTTATAAGTATTAGTAATTATTAGCTTTATAACCTTATTGTGCTATTGTAATGTTTTCAGGTACATAAATCTAAAAAGTCTAAAGGATTGCTATAAGATATGACATTGATGGCAAAAACTTATGAAGAAAAAAAATGAGAACCCTAAAATTAGCAGTCTTGTGTATATCAACAATGATACTAAAAATGATGAATTAGCAGCAGAAGTGACTTCGGAAAGGCTTTTAACAAGTGCTTGTGGTCAAATGGGCAAACCCTTTAATAGGCAACCAATAGATTAAAAGCAATATGGTAGCACGAGGCCTTAATCATTAGATGTACTTGTAAGCATTGCAATGAACTTGGAAAAGGATGCTCAGCCATTTGCTGGTAATCAGATAATCCTCGAGCACCAAATCATCCGGACATTACTATAGCCCCATTGGACCTAGAAAGGGATATTCGACCATTTGCAGGTCCAGTTTGCACATAATCATCATGTTGATGCAGCCCCTCAAATTCTAAATATTGAAAAACTACTTTTGAAATTTGAAACTTAAGCGAAAATGGGACCTCTGAGAGATATTCTATAATTTGTAGATAATCCACAAAAGAATGGGAAATGAAAAAACCATATAGATTTGAATCTTGTAAATTGCAATATCCATTTATAAAAAAAAACTAATTTGCATCTCTCTCTCCATCTCTCAATTTTTCTCACTGTCTCTCTCTCTCTGCCTGTGAAGATGATCTCAATTTTCTTTTTCAAAGAGAGTCTAGAGTTCACAGGCTTGTACATTATTGTTCAAGCAATTACCCATCAGATGGGTCCTAGTAGTAATAATACTACTACTACCAATCAGGCGGGTCTACTACTAATCAAGAAGAAGATAGGAGGAATACTAGGCTAGATCGGGTCTAAAACATTACTCGTCCGATACTTCACTGGTAATTTTAGTAACTTCATTGATAATATTATTCTTTAGGTCCCATGCTTATGTTGGCATTACCAGTGAAGTTTTCTAAAATTACCAATGAAGTTTCGTGCGGGTCTAAAACACTCTAGCCAAATATTTTTGAGAAGATAGGCTATGAACCCAGATGATCAAAAGAGTTCGCGAAATAGTGACAATAAGTTAAAACTTGTTGATCTCCATTTGTCTAGTAAAAAAAATTGTTTTTATTAATTAATTTCATGAAAATTATAATGGTTTTTTTATGCTATAAATTAATAATTTGATATGTTTATTTGCACGAGTAAAGGGTGAGTGACTGTAAAAAGTCTCCCACGAAAACTCAAAGTCACAATTGACCAAAGTGGTACCCTTATTGTTTAGTGTACCTAAAGATGACCATACCATTCAAATCATTGACAAAGTATAATGTTACTAGAATTTTAATTTCTCCACATTATATAGTTTCTGGATTTTTTTTTTTTTGTTGAGAATATATATGTGTGTATCAAATGAGTTAAAATTTCAACTTAGGTTATAACTTCGTTTTGTATATATATACATATAAATTTTTCATATATATTTGCAATATTGCAGTTGATAGACCGGCCATCAATGGAAAATGAGAAAAAAAGAGACTGAAATGGCTACACAAATTGATGGAACTACGGGAAGAATATTATTTGGGGCATGCCTTAAACATAGAAAAGATGATTTCTTTAATCATTAATAGAAAATTTGTAAATTTTATTTTTTAAAAAAAACAATTGTACTTACAATTAACATTGCTTAATTAAGATCTCATATATATAATTTCCATATAAGTATGATAGCCTGAATATGGTAAACAAATACAATTTAACTCGAGAGATTAGAAGGCTGGCACATTCAACAGTGACAGCGCACAAATCGGAAATACTACACGGTAATTTAACATTTTTCTCTTTTATTAAATAGATTATATATAATTAATAAGCAAGTGATTATTATAGACACTTACATGATTCTTTAATTTTGAAGCAATACTTCTCCCATATACCATCAAATGTGCCTTTTCAATCCATAGTTGAAGTAGTGAACTGTATCATCTTCAAGCTCTATCCTAATAAGTCAAAGAGGTCTACAGTTAAAAAAGATTCTTCTTAGGTGAATTGATGAGCTAAATCATTTGTGTTTAGCAGTCTAGAATTAATTATACAGAAGTTACAAATTATTTCTTATACATATTAGAAATAATTAACTTTATAACCCTATTATGCTATTGTAATGTTTTCAGATACATAAATCTAAAAAATCTAAAAGATTGAAGGCTTACACAAACCAAAGAATTGAAAAATCTATTTCGACAGGACTGAAAGCAATATCCATTTATGCAATTTGAAGTTTCATTAAGATTTTTTGTTGATATCCAGTAATATATTTTTTTATTTTTTTCTCATGTTTATTTGAAGTTAATTTAAGATGGAAAATCAAAGCTAGAAAAATTAAGTCTATGATCAATTTGGGCTCGATTTGTTCCATTTTAACTGTTAAAAGCAGCCAGCCCTAAGTAATATGATATGGCTTACCACATCAAATGCTGCTCTTTGAATCTTCTAGAAAATAATGCCAGCATGGCAAGAAGACCTTGCAAG
The DNA here is from genome assembly GCA_023935145.1 of Bretschneidera sinensis. Lineage (NCBI taxonomy): Eukaryota > Viridiplantae > Streptophyta > Magnoliopsida > Brassicales > Akaniaceae > Bretschneidera > Bretschneidera sinensis. Next base: position 101,497,447 of record CM043699.1, read on the forward strand.
AGGATACTTAATTGATTCATCCAAAAACAAAACATTCACAACTTTTGATTTTGAGGGATTTTCTTTAAGAATTATTGAAGCTAGAACTATCATAGGCCAAAATTATTTTAGAGATGCATAAAGTGAAAGTGGGGAAATAAAGTTGGGTAGAGTAAGTATTTTTTATCTTTTTTTCGATTAGTTGCAAGTGAAGATTTGAACTTCAGACCTTCGTTTTAGATACGTGCATGTAATTATATATATGTAACCTGAAATTAATAGCATAGAGTAAAACTATTGAAACTTCTTGTGGCATCAATACTTTGGTATATTTTCATTAATGAAAAAAAATAATATCTTCTAGTAATTACGACATCGCAAGAGAAGTGACTATGTAAAGCATTGAATCTCATAGAACTTAGTTTTAAAAGATGCATGACTTAAATAGTCATATTAATATTTTTGCATTTTGTATAATTAACCTTCCCATGTCTCGGGATTTTGATGTTTTTAATAAATTGTTTTTTTTCCTTTCAAAAAGAATAATCTCCCCATGCATGTACGTACGTAATTCATGAAGAGAATTTAAAAATTGATGATTTGAAATTAGTTCCACGCGCGTCACACAATTTTTTTGGTTACACATGCATGCACGCCACAATTGACGATACACGAAAATTCTCCATAACTAGCAAGTTGAAGCGCGATCAAGACCGGAGTTATATCTAGCTTAATTTAGACATTTGAAATTAATTATAAGTTCGCAAATCATCCAAGGGAAAAAAGAAAGATAATAAAAAAAACAGAAAATGTCATATTTATACAATACGTTTTCCTTTTATATTAACGATGAGATTATAATTTTATTAGAGGTTTTGTACTTTGAGGGTGTGCCAGCCAAACGGTGCATAACAATTTTGTTTTGAAAAGCATTTTTGGCAGTCTATTTAAGATTTAACCAAAAATGAAAAAGGGTTTGTGAAATTTTTTAATGACAGAAGCTTATTTAAAGTAATAAGAGAACAGCATCTATAATTTGGATTTAGACAACTTTAAATGGCAATCAGCATTTAATTCTCAGGTCCACATTTTGGAAAAAGCGTTTCTTTTCTTCTTTAAATACATGCCACCCTCTTCCTTGTTGGACATAAACTATTAACAACTCAAAAACAATCCGATTGTCTGGTACCTCTCTCTGTGTGTGTTTTCCTTAATATTCCATTGTGATCCTTTTCAATTCTTACTACTTCACTATTTCCTCTCGATTAATCACTTCTTTTTAGTCTCTAACCATGGTTATCATAAGAGAAATCACAGACGAAGAATTTTATTCTTTACCAGGTCCTCTTGCTATCACACCATACGTAGCAAAACCAGCCATTGATCATCATGATGATCAAAGGCCCCCCCTGCAAACAGAATGGATCAACGGCACCACCATTGGACTGCCTCCTGGGTGGATTATGGAGAAAAGGCCTCGTACTACGGAAAAGTACTGGGGCAAAATTGATCAGGTTTTTAATTCTATCATTTCTCAATTTCGATTTTTTTGGCATATATATATTTCAAGTTTTGTGCTAATTTAGTGTCACTAGTACTACTTCTGCATGTATGATCAGAAATGTTCGTTCTATATTTAATTATCTTTGTGAAAAATGAGATATTGAGATATCTTTTTAAAAAAATTAAGAGAGTTTTATTTATTATTACTATATTTTTTCAGTTAAAAAATATTATTATTATATACATTTTTTTAATAAAGGCAATCATAGTGATCTGTTGTATAAAGGGTTATTCCTCCCCTCTTGAGGTATGTTTCCTGGTAACTCTATTTTGTAACATCAGTTTCAGTAAAAATATTTCATTTATATTTCTTACCTTCTAATTTTTTTTTAAAGAGAGAGAAAATTGTCTAATTTAAGTTTTCTTAATTATGAGGTCTAATCTAAAGATTTTGACATTTTGTCGAACTTTGATCTATTCAGAAATTTCTTAGATCATACGATAAAGATAGATAGAGTTGGTTGACAAGAGACTGCGTGTTTATCAGTAGGGCTTTCCTTCTCTTAATAATATATAGAAGAGGCTTCAGACTCAAATCCATTTTCCTGGACAGCGGGCTTTTAACGGTCAACATACGAAAAATTTCATAAAACCGATGATCCATCAGCATTTAGCATTTAGCAATGTTTACGAGCAGATATAAATCCACATGAAATTTTCCTCTTGTGTTGATCCATCAATCAATATCCTTTATGATTTGGGTAAAACCACACAGAAAACTCATTATTACCAATAATATTTATACAATAACTAGCAAAAATTTGCTCCTAGTACTATCCTCACTGCACATTCCTGATATACAAATTTGTATTATGTTTTCTTGCATATATATATATATATATATATATATGGACTTTGGATGGAGGGAGAGATGAAAGAAAAGGATAAAGACTACCCCTTCAAGTTCTTTCATTTTCTCTCCATTAAAACTCCCTCACAAGATGAAATGAAATATTTGGTGTTTTAAGGTGATCTCGAATCTTAATAATATTAAAGATGATCTACTCTGCCAAACATTTTGGGTTGAGTAGAAAATGAAGAATTATTCATCTTGTTGGTTCCTGCGTCATGACTCATAGTTGGACAGATAATGACTCATTTTCTTATTTGCTTATCTGTTTTGAAATCAGTCATATGATCATATATGAAAACACAAAACACATGGTCATGCAATGCTAAAGAAAAAAGACATTGTGGTAACTTGACAAGTTCTCCCTATGTGCAGTTCTACTATGAGCCCGGAACAAGAAAGCAGTTCCGATCGTTAAAAGGGGTCCAAAATTATTTAGAAAAAAAGATTCAGGAGGAAACGGCACCTCAGCCATTACATCTACATGAGAACGAAGCCGAGGTGAGGCCGAGAAAGAGGGGAAGACCAAATGCAATACCGGAAGGAGTTCTTAATGTTGGCCAAGTCATGGCTCCGTATCATGCGGAAAGATGATGCTGAGGAGTAAGGCAACACTGTTTTGTGACTATACAGTGTATTTTGAATGAGTTGGATACAAAACTGAGACTGTAGAAATGTAAAATGAACACAGTGCTTCTGGTTAATAAATGCACAGTTGTTCGGATCATCAAACATACTGGTTCCCAAAGTCAAATGCATATTTCATCTTGATAGCTAACAGATAATTCTGGTACGGGCTGTGCGCTGGTTTGTTACTGCTTATACTAGGTTACTTGGATTAAAGCATGCCTGTGCCCGAACTGGATGTGTACTGCTTCACTCTGTTTGATCAACACCTAGAAGATAATAAATACCCTGCTGTGCTTTTGCGATCAGCAGATTTCTCAATGCAGCATTCTACATCATTAGCAGCTGCATAAGAAACATACTACTACTAACAGTCTTTACCCAAATGAGGGAGAAAAGCTTTAGAACTCAACTTTCTCATTGGCAGACTAATATAAACATCTGCCTAGCTGGTGACTCTCAAATTCACCGTTTTCATCACTAAATCCACAAACAAACGCAACCATCCAAGGGGAGCGAAAATAATATTTTACATTCGAAAGAGGACTGAAATAATAGGGTTCTGGCAGCATTTGGAATATAATTATAATATACTTTTGGAAGGTGGGTGCAGATAAAGCAAGCTCACCCAGCACTTACATTCACTCAGTCCAGGCCATATGTAGGCAGTAAATATAATTAGAACCCTTTGGTAGAATTTGAGAAGAGAATGCACACATGATCAAACAAAGAGAAGAATGGAAATATGCATTGTATTCAAAACTAGAAAGGACCACTGTATAACAGAACTTCCTCATCGGCCATTAAGCTCAGAAAGCCTGGGTCAACACCCCATCTGCTCTAGAAACTTGGTAAGAAATGCTTCGCAGCCCACTGCTAAGCCAATTTTTGTTCCTTAGCTTCTGCATCCCTCTTCAGTCCCGCTAACTGTTTCCTGTATTCTGCTTCAATCCTATCCAGAGAAGCTGATGCAAACCTCAACCGACACACTTTTGAGACCTAACAAACAATATTTGAATACTTGTCCAAAAAAGCTAAAATTCAGATTTTTGATAAAAAACCTGACCCAAAGTTTATAATGAAATGCGAACCGAAGGTATAAAGTAACAAACCTCGACCCAATGATTATAATTGAATCACGAACGAAGGTATAAAATTTGAATGCCACAAGGAAGAATCCTTGATAAGTTCACAAGTTCTTTGAAGAACCAATAGAAGAAGCAAACCTCAAGTTTTTTTTTTTTTTATTTCTATTCAATAATTCATTTCATTACAATGAGTGCATGCTATTTATAACATTTTCAGCCCTACACGCCCACTATAAGGAAAAGGAAACTAACTTTGATCCAACATAAGAAAGTAGATAAAAAATGATTAAATAATAAGAGCCTAAAATTTGCACTGATTTGGTATGAAATTAGCAGCTCCTCCACGCCAATAATAGACTAAGATGGGCAAAGAAATCACGCTTAAGGAAGATATGAAATAGGCAAGTCAATCAGCCAATTAATTGGTACAGAACTGGAAAGTCAATCAGCCAATTAATTGATCTGAAATTAGAAAGTAATTAGCCACTTTCTCCTTCTAATTCCACGCCCACTCAAGCCATAATCAATCATTAGTCCAAGCCATTTCTAAGGAAATTACAGCCATTAATCCATGCCATTGCTAAGGAAATTACAACCATTAATCCACGCTATTGCTAAGGAAATTACACCCAATTAAGCAAGATCAGCCCCATCAATAGCTTGGATTAAATTTATTACGCCTTCATCGTCCTTTGGGCCAAGCTTGGAATGTCCCGTTTTAGAATCAACCCATATAGTGTTTTTTTTTTTATCTTTTTGGATCTTGCTCTAGCAATAGGCCCAACTGGAATACGCAATGGATCCTTTAATGGTTCTTGTTGATTCTCATCATCCCCCCTCTCTTCAAAAGGATTCGACCTCGAATCGTCACCTACATCAAAAAGAGAAAGATCAGAAACATTAAATGTAACACTAATGTTATTCTTACCTGGAAGATCCAAATTGTATGCATTATCATTGATTCTCTTAAAGACTTGAAATGGACCATACCCTCTAGGATGTAGCTTGGACCGCCTATGAGCTGAAAATCTTTCCTTTGTCATGTGCTCCCAAACTCAATCACCCGGTTTAAAGATGACTTATCTACGACCCTTGTTGGCTTTGGGGGTGACAAGTAGTCGAAAACAACAATTTAGTTCCCAACTTTCTCCACAAGACTTTCCAAACATAGCTAAAGAACTTAACATCACGATCAGACAAAATACTCTTTGGAACACCATGGAGACGTACTATCTCTCTAAAGAACAAATCAGCGATGTGGGTTGCATCATCTGTTTTATGACAAGATATGAAATGTGCCATCTTAGAAAACCTATCAACAACCACAAAAATCGAATCCCTACCTTTCCTTGACCTAGGCAAACCTAAAACAAAGTCCATAGAAATATCTACCCAAGGCGCACTACGTACAGGCAAAGGAGTGTATAATCTATGTGGTAAGACTCTAGATTTGGCTTGCCTACATGTAACGTGTCTAGCACAAACTCTCTCCACATCATGTTTAATATTTGGCCAAAAAAAATGTTCATGCAACACGTCTAAAGTCTTCTTTACACCAAAATGACCCATCAAACCATCTCCATGTGCTTCACGCATAAGCAACTCACGCATAGAACTATTAGGCACACAAAGTCTATTCTCTCTAAACAAGTACCCATGTAGTCTATAGAACTTACCAAACGCTGCCTTCTCACACGCTCCATACACACTAGCAAAGTCATTATCATTAGCATACAATTCCTTAACATATTCAAATCCCAATAACTTTGCATTTAAAATAAAGACAAGGGCATACCTTCTTGATAATGTATCAACCACAACGTTTTCCTTACCTTATTTGTATTGGATTACATAAGGGAAGGTCTCAATGAATTCCATCCACTTGGCATGCCTTCTATTCAACTTACCTTGTCCTTCAAGGACTCATGGTCGGTATATATGACAAATTCTTTCGGCCAAAGGTAATGTTGCCAAGTCTCTAATGCTCTCACCAATGCATAAAGCTCCTTGTCATATGTCGAGTAGTTCAAAGTTGCCCCATTTAACTTTTCATTAAAATAGGCTATTGGTTGCTTCTCCTGCATCAAAATAGCTCCAATCCCTATTCTTGAGGCATCACACTCAATCTCAAAAGTTTTAGAAAAATCAGGTAACGCTAATAAAGGAGCACCACATAACCTTTCTATAATCTCAATAAATGCATGATTTTGCTCACTACCCCATTTAAAACCCATGGATTTTTTAAAAATTTCAGTGAATGGTGTGGCTAGTGTACTGAAATCTTTGATAAATAGCCAATAAAAACTAGCCAAACCATGAAAACTTCTTACCTCCGTGATTAACTTAGCAGTAGGCCATTCCTTGATAGCCTTCACCTTTTCCTCATCCCCCTCAATTCCTTTCACGCTAACAACATAACCAAGAAACACAACTTTGTCCAAGCAAAAGGAACATTTCTTTAAATTGGCATATAGTTTTTCTTTTCTCAGAACATCAAGCACACAATACAAATGATCAATATGCTCATCTAAGCTCTTGCTATACACCAAAATATCATCAAAATATACCACAACAAATATAACTATAAATGCATGCAATGCATGATTCATTAACTTTGTGAATGTACTTGGTGCATTAGATAGACCAAAAGGCATTACCAACCACTCATACAATCTATATTTAGTTTTAAAAGCAGTTTTCCATCCATCACCCTCTTTCATCCTAATTTGATGATACTCACTTTTCAAATTAATTTTTTGTGAAAATACATTACCCATGCAATTCATCCAACATGTCATCTAGCCTAGGAATGGGATATATATACTTTACCATAATGTTGTTGATAGCCCTTATATCAACACACATTCTCCAAGTTCTATCTTTCTTAGGCACAAGTAGCACCGGTACAGCGCACAGACTCATGCTCTCTCTCACGTGTCCTTTGGCCATCAACTCCTCAAATTGCCTTTGAAGTTCCTTTGTCTCCTCCAAATTACTCCTATAGGCTAGTCGGTTAGGAATTGTTGCATCTGGTACAAAATTAATTTCATGTTCTACTCCTCTAATAGGTGGCAATCCACTAGGCACATCGTTAGGAAGTACGTCCTCATATTCCTGCAACAAAGAGACAACAATGCTAGGCAATGATTCGTCAAGTTCGTTAGTATTAAAACATACCTCTTTGTACGAGAGTACAAATATAGGCTGGTTTGTATAAAAAGCACTCTTGACATCACTCGCCTTAGCATAAAAACTCACTTATTTTTTTTTTCTCTCATTTTCTTTACTCTCTCTTTTCTTTTCACTCTTTTTTTTCCTTTCACTTTCTTTTTCATCATCTTTTTTTTGAACTCTCGATCTCACAATTTTTTTTTCAACTCATTCTCTCTTTTCAGTTTCATTTGATCTTCATTAACTTGTCTTGGAGTCAACGAGATAAGAGTAACGGTTTTATTATCTTTTACAAAGTAATGCCTATTCTTGAAGCCATCATGAGTGACCTTCCTGTCAAATTACCATGGCATACCCAATAATATGTGAACCGCATGCATTGGAACAATATCACAAAGTACTTCATCCTTGTACTTGCCAATTTAAAAAGAAATTAGCACTTGCTTATTTACCTTAACCTCCCCACAATCATTCAACCACTGCAACTTATACAGTCGAGGGTGTTTCAATGTAGGTAAATTCAATTTTTCAACTAAAGTAGTGCTAGCCACACTAGTACAACTTCCCCCATCAATAATCATACTACATACCTTCTGTTGATGTGGTATCTAGTATAAAAAAAAATTTCTCCCTTTGTTGTTCCATGTCATCCTCTTTGACTTGGACACTTAAAGCACACCTAGCCACAAGTGACTCAGCCTCCACCAGATACTCCACATCATCGTCACAAGCATCCTCAGGCAGTGACATTTGGTCATCATCATTCTCACTTTTGGTTTCCACCTCTCCATCAACACGTGCGATCATTGTCCTCTTATATAGGCCTTGTGAAGCTATGTGACCTACTCCCAAACAACGAAAACATTTAATATCATGATTACGAGTTTGGTATTCAGTTTTACCTTTGTTGACACTGGGAACTTCATCTCTCCTTTTTGGTGGTTCGATTTTGGACTTTAAAACAGCCCTTTCGTCTTTCCTCCAATTCAACCTCCATGAAGTAGAAGAGCCCAGATTTTGAAATGACCGAGTTCTATTCCTTTTAAGCTACCGTTCCACCTTTATTGCCATGTGCACCATGTCCTCCAACTCCATGTAGTATTGTAACTCCACGTTGGCAATGTCCCGGTTTAGCCCATTCAAAAACCTCGCCATGGTAGCTACTCTTTCTTCCTCTACATTAGCTCGAATCATAGTGATCTTCATCTCCTTGTAATAGTCATCCACGCTCCTATAGCCTTGAGTAATACTTTGTAATTTATAATACAAGTCCTTATAGTTCCTATAGTAGTAACTTGGGACAAACCAACTCCTCATGATGGCCTTCATTTCCTCCCACGCCTCAATAGGCCTTTTATGGTTTCTCATTTTCAATTCTTTATTAAACTAATAAACTTGATAAAAAAAATTCAACTTGTAGTATTTAAACCAATACTGACGGCAAGAAAATATTATAGAAACAACGAATCAAAGGAAGAGGATAAAAATCAGATTTTTTTTTAGAGAACTGAAACTACAAAAGTCACGATTCAAGAAAAAATTAACTTTGATAAGTACGATGAATGATAGTATATGTTACTTCAGTATCACCTTTTTTTTTAAACTTGGTGCACAACACAAAACAAGAACAAGGAATAATGAACACAAATGGGAAAAGATAGGATGATAACAAGAAACAAGAGATAAAAGGATAGTAAACCTGATTTTAGAACCTAAGCTTTGATACTAAATGATGCAAACCTCAACCGACACGCTTTTGAAACCCAATAAACAATATTGGAATACTTGCCCAAGAAAGTTAAAATTCAGGTTTTTGATAGAAAACCCTAACCCAATGTTTATAAACGGGAACTAAAAGTATAAAGTAACAAACCTCGACCCAATGATTATAATTGAATCACGGAACGAAGGTATAAAATTTGAACGCCACAATGAAGAATCCTTGATAAGTTCACAAGTTCTCTAAAGAACCAATAGAAGAAACGAACCTCACGTCTTTTTTTTTTTATTTCCATTCAATAATTCCCTTCATTACAATGAGTGCATGTTATTTATAATATTTTCAACCCTACATGCCCACTATAAGGAAAAGGAAACTAACTTTGATCCAAAGTAAGAAAGTAGATAAAAAATAACTAAATAATAGAAGCCTAAAATTTGCACTGATTTGGTATGAAATTAGCAGCTCCTCCACGCCAATAATAGACTAAGATGGGCAAAGAAATCATGCTTAAAGAAGGTCTGAAATAGGCAAGTCAATCAGCCAATTAATTGGTCTGAAATTATAAAGTAATCAACCATTTTCTCTTCTAATTCCACGCCCACTCAAGCCATAATCAATCATTAATCCATGCCATTTCTAAGGAAATTACAGCCATTAATCCACGCCATTGCTAAGGAAATTACACCCAATTAAGCAAGATCAACCCCATTAATAGCTTGGATTAAATTTATTACACATTCATCTTCCTTTGGGCCAAGCTTAGAATGCCCCGTTTTAAAATCAGCCAAAATCTCTTGAATCAGCCCATTACATATTTTATTCTATTTTACTTCCTTTTTGTGTTTTCTATGTTTTTTATAGGCTTGTGAAGAAAAAAAAGCATTTTGAAGCTTTAAAGGAAGAAAACTGAAGATCTGGAAAGAGCTAGTGCGATCGAGCGCAACATGACTGCGATCAAGCGCACAAGCAATTGCACGCACACATAGAAGGCTCGAGCGCACCCATGCGCTCGAGTGCAGAAGCATACGATCGAGCGCACACGCACAAAGAGGCGGCAGAGCTAATTTTGGAAAGATTTCTTCTGGACCTATTTTGGAAATTAAGGTTTCAATGAACCTTTAGAACCCTATAAATAGCCCTGTAAAACACAGAAACAGTATCTCCTTTTTTAGGAGCTTATCTTCCTTTTAGTATACCTTTTGTTCTAGATTCGAAGTAGAGAGCCTAGGAGAGGAATTGACGACTCGTCTCCCGAGGCTTCTTCGGTTTTAGTTTTCTGTTTATTTTAATTATGTTTAGCATGTTTACTTTACTTAGTATGTGTAACTAAACTCCTATAGGGATCGATTGAAGCCCTAGTTATGCTTTACCACATATTTATTCATTGATTATCTTTGCTATAGCCTTGTTAGAATATTTAACTTAATTAATACTTGTTTATATTTACATTCCTCATATGTATGTGCCTGATCAACGTATGCATGTGGTATGGATAGGTTAGTCGAATCAATTTGGATGACCAAGTCCTGGGTTCGACATTAGTAACAAGGGATATCCACACCAGATTCCCGGGTTAATCAACATGGGAAACCGAGAGCGGACCAAGCCCTAAGTCCCGTGTGGTTGCCGATCTCCACAGCCTTTATGCTCTCTTAAGGAACAACTCAGTATACACCCATGCTGAATCCCTTAAGAGAGAAAAGAGTTAGAGTATACACCATGCCTAACTCGCTGAATTGGGAGATCAATAGCCTAAGGTGTGGACCAAGCCCTTAGGTTGGCAACCATTAGATATTCATAATAAGGCTAGAGCATTGAAACCTTAGTTAGTGGGAAAATATAATTAGTAGAGGATATCATAGCCATATGCCCTCATTATTGTTATTCACTCACAATCAAACTATTATTTCTCTTTTTAACTTGAATAAATTAATTCTAGATAGAAATTCACCAATTCCTGTGGAAATGATCTCGCATTTGCGCACTATGCTACCACAGACATTGTGCACTTGTAAGTAAAACTAGAACGGTTATTTGCTTATTTATTTAGGTAGATAATCATCACAACAAGTTTTTGGCGCCGTTGCCGGGGATTGTGCTAAATTTCTTTTTGGAATTATTTTCGTTAGTTATTTTATTTTATTTTATTCTGTTCTGTTTTATTTTTATTTTTATAAAAAAAATCAGATTTATTCCTTATTTTCATTTTCTGTTTTTGTTCAGGTGTGCAGAGGAGTTTCTGTTCTCATTGCAATCGAGCGCACTCCATGGTGCGATCGAGCGCATTCCCAGTATGATCGAGCGCTGTTCTTGGTTCGCTCGAGCGCAAAAGCTCCAGAGAGTACCTGAGAATCAGTACTGAAACTGCTACCCTGAAGTTTTTCAACTAATTCATTCAAGGGAGAAGCACCAATGGCGGAAGCTAGATATGTTGTTATGGAGAGGAAGATAGATATGCTTGTAAAAGCCATGACTGCACGAAACAGCCCACCTAATCCACGAGCCACACAACTCAAGGTATGTGTTTTATGTTCTCAAATGGATCACACTATTGAGACTTACCATTCGTATTCATCTACAGATTTCGAGTGAGCGACTTATGTGAGACCAAACAGTGCTTATGTAAATACCTACAATTTTAGATGGAGAAACCACCTCTACTTCTCATGGAGCAACAATCAAAATGCTTTGAACTTTCAAGGGCAGCAAAGGAATTCCCAATCAGTTTTGGAATCAAAGCAAAGTGACCTAGAGAATCTTGTGAGGCAATTGGCAACTCAACAACAACAGCTGATGACTTCACAAGAGCAGTTCATGGCAGAGGAAGGATAATTCTGGACTGAGCAAAGGAAAATCATTGCAAAGCATGAGCAAGTCATTCAAAGATTGGAAGTACAAGTGGGGCAATTGGCTAAAGAGCTGAGTGAACAACAGCAAGGTGTTGTTGAGCAAGTTTGTCATGTTCATCACATTGATCCATTGGAGACCACCCTCACCCATTGTTTCAAAGGATCAGATGTTGAGCCAAAATCTGAGGATGTTACTGATGACATCATTGAAACTGTTCACCTTCTAAAGGCTTCTCCATGCATCTAAGTAAGTACACCGATCCATTTGAACTTCATGTGCCTACTAATACTATTTTTTTCCTTTCTATTGTCCAAGCACCATACTTGGAATTCAAGCAGTTTCCAGAGCACTTAACTTATGATTATATGGGAGAGAATAAGACACTACTTGTGCTAGTTGCTGCCAATCTTAGTTTTGGGGAAAAATAAGGCTTGGTCCGGCTGAAGACATTAAACTTAGCGCTCATGGGAGGCACCCTAGACATATCCTTTTTTCATTTTCAGTACTTTTCATTTGTTTCTAATTATATTTACATGTCTATTAGTTATATTTTGTTTTCCAGCACAATGTTTATTTTTCTTTGTCAGGTATTCAGTGCGTGCATCCAATTCAAGTTTGGGGGCGTGGACAAGCAAGCGAGCAACTAAGTTCTCCATCTCCCAGGTCAGATCTTTCCATGCCACACACACATTGGGGACAATGTGTATTTTAAGTTTGGGAGTAGTGGGAGATACTAGATACTATCACACACGCACTTGAAACACATGCACACACTATGTCCCAGTTTTTTTTTAGGAAGATAAATGCATGTTCTTTTGGTAAACAAAAATTTTGGTTGATTTAAAAATTTGATAACGCTTCATTAGTAAGCTTAAAAGCTAGAACACATAGTCTTGCAATGGGAATTTTACAAAGTTTAGTTACCTACCTTAAGGCACCTAAGAATTCACGAGTTTGATCCAAATTTGCACGAGCACATTTAACATGCATTTGTGTGGGGTATGACATATAATTCTCTTGTATATGTTTCCATAATCTAACTGTAATCGGATAACTTATTGAAAAGAACACTTTGGCATAAGAAAAATAAAGAAAAATGCTCATCATGCAAAAAAAAAGTGATTAAAAGCTTCTAATGATCATTAAAAACTTTTCACTGAGTAACTGAGCCTCTTGCCTCAGTAAGCAATGAGTGTTCACGTCAAAAGGTAGGAAGTAAGCCTTTCATGATCATAATAAAAATTTTCACTGAGTAATTGGGCCTCTTGCCTCAGTAAGCATTGAGTGTTCACGTCAAAAGGTGAGAATTTCATTTAGAAGCATTAAAACATGTTAGTTCCGTAGCCTTTTTGACTCGAGTTAGTAAGTCCTTAGGGGCGTCTTTATACTTAATGCCCTAAAACCATCTGGTTTGGGAGTCATTGGCCAAACACTCGTTACAAGGGTCAATTAGAAAGCTCGATGGAACTCAACATGGCAAAGATCGCAGGATAAAAGAAAAAGAAAAAGAAGCAAGCATTATGCCATTTTTGTTCTCTTTGATAAGGAATTTGATAAAGGTTCGGGCATCGAAACACTATACACTAAAATTATGTGAAAACTCTATCTTATATGTGCTAACTCATCACACACAAATCAAACTTGCGATGCCATAAGCCAACTTTAGGTAAGTAACATGAACTTTTGAAAATCCTTTTTCAATACAAAAATGTGTTTTTATTATAAGCTTACTCATGAAAGATTATCTTAGTTTTATGCACAACCCAAATCTTTGAGTATCACGAAAATGAATTTATCTTTAATTTTGTTTTAATATAGTCTTTCGTTTTGTATTGCTAAGGGACTAGCAATATGTAAGTTTGGGGGTGTGATAGGGGCTTAAATATATTTAAGCCCCTTAATTTACATTTGTTAAGCTCTTTGTTTACGTATTTTATTCTATTTTACTTCTTTTTTTTTGTTTTCTGTGTTTTTTTATAGGTTTGTGAAGAAAATAAAGCATTTTGAAGCTTTAAAGGAAGAAAACAGAAGATCTGGAAAGAGCTAGTGCGATCGAGCGCAACATGACTGCGATCAAGCGCACAAGCAATTGCGCGCGTACATAGAAGGCTCGAGCGCACACGCACAGAGATCAGCAGAGCCAGTTTTGGAAAGATTTCTTCCGGACCTATTTTGGAAATTAGGGTTTCAAGGAACCTTTAGAACCCTATAAATAGCCCTGTAAAACACAGAAACAGTATCTCCCTTTTGAGGAGCTTATCTTCCTTTTAGTATACCTTTTATTCTAGATTCGAAGTAGAGAGCCTAGGAGAGGAATTGACGACTTGTCCCCTGAGGTTTCTTCAATTTTAGTTTTCTATTTATTTTAATACGTAAAGCATGTTTACTTTGCTTAGTATATGTAACTAAACTCCTATAGGGCTCGATTGAAGCCCTAGTTATGCTTTACCACATATTTATTCATTGATTATCTTTGCTATAGCCTTGTTAGAATATTTAACTTGATTAATACTTATTTATATTTACATTCCTCATATGTATGTGCCTGATCAACGTATGCATGTGGTATAGATAGGTTAGTCAAATCAATTTGGATGACCGAGTCCTAGGTTCGACATTAGTAACAAGGGATATCCACACCGGATTCCTGGGTTAATCAACATGGGAAACCGGGAGGGAACCAAGTCCTAGGTCCCGTGTGGTTGCCGATCTCCACAGCCCTTATGCTCTCTTGAGGAACAACTCAGTATACACCCATGCTGAATCCCTTAAGAGAGAAAAGAGTTAGAGTATACACCATGCCTAACTCGTTGCATAGGGAGATTAATAGCCTAAGGTGTGGACCAAGCCCTTAGGTTGGCAACTATTAGATATTCATAATAAGGCTAGAGCATTGAAACCTTAGTTAGTGGGAAAGTATAATTAGTGGTGGATATCATAGCCTTATGCCCTCATTATTGTTATTCACTCACAATCAAACTATTATTTCTCTTTTTAACTTGAAGAAATTAATTCTAGATAGAAATTCACCAATCCTTATGGAAACGATCTCGCACTTGCACACTATGCTACCACAGACCTTGTGCACTTGCAAGTAAAACTAGAACGATTATTTGCTTATTTATTTAAGTAGATAATCGTCCAACAATCTTGCTCTAGTAATAGGCCCAACTGGAACATTCAATGGATCCTTTAATGGTGCTTGCTGATTCTCATCAGAAACCCTTTCTCTTCCCTAAGAGCCTTCACCTTACACTCTATTTCTTCCATTTTCTCCCTCCTCCAGCATGCCTTTTTAGATTCAAGCTGTAATTCTACCCTTCATAACCTATAGGCTACTTCCTTCTTATGTGTGACCCAACCCTAATGCCCTTCTTCTAACTCTCTACAGTAATCAACCAACTCAGATATCAAAAGGTTTTCACCTAAAGTAGGAATTGATTTAAGAGGTGGCATACTGCCCAAAACAAGAGGGGCATTATCTGGTCCTCTATTTGGAAGGAAATAAAACTAACTTTATTAATAGAAAGAAATAAATCGCAGGACAAATTAAAAACGAACAAAAATAACAATTATGAAGCTATTTTACACTACACAATGGACTCTATTAAAGCAAGGATCATAACAACAAACGAAATAAAAAAAACTAAGAATGTAGCAGAAAATGCCATGCTCCTGAAGCATCCTTGTCAATAAGTTTCTAATATTAACCTTTGTGCATATGTATAATATGGACTCCTTAAACTATAGTTTTAAACAATTAACAGTTTCAACCTCTCCACCTTGGTAGCTGGTAATTATCAGCCATAGTATTAGCACTTTGAGTTCTCATCATACCACATGCAAGATACCAGAGAAATTTGATGACAAGTTATGATGTTACTCTTTAACTTTGATGCAGTATTTCTCCCATACACCATCAAATGGGTCTTTTCGATCCATTGTTGAAGTGGTGAACTTTATGCTCTTTGAGCTCTATCCTGTTAAGCTGAAGAGGTCTGTGGTTAAAAATGATTCTTCTTCAGTGAGTTGATGAACTAAATTATTTTTGTTTAACAGTCCACATATAATACACAACTTATAAAATTTTAATTAAATATTAGTAGTTGTGGACACCCAAATTCGTTTCAAAATTTTTTAACTGACCACCCACAAGTTCCTATGATGAATCTTTGATCCAAGTGTGCTTGAACTTGGTAAATAAGGAAGTATGGATTTAATTGGGGAGTAAGACCAATTGTAAGACCCTTTTGTTCAAACCATTTAATTCACTTTGGGTTTAAATCAATTAGACCTTATTTGATTCAATTAATCCAAGACCAAAGTCTTCATTTAAACTTTGACCCAATCCAAAACCCACTAAAGCCCATTAATCATTCCTAAGCCCAAACACTTTTGGCCCAAATTTCAAGTCTAAGAAGACTTTTAATTTTTAGGTTTGAACTTCCAGTTTCAACCTCCACTTGTCACTTCTTCATTAGTTCACTTTTCTCAAACTAAAAGTTACTTTTTTTTAAAGATGTCTCTTTCCTCTCCTTATGTGGTTGGCCATAATGACTAATTTTCACACTTTCTTTTTACTTTTTGAACTCACATCTCCCTCTTAGATTCTCTCATCTTCTTTTTTATCAAATGCTACATTTTTTCCACACAAAATAAGATTTGTTTAACCTAAAAAGCAACAACAATGCACTTATAAAGTAGCTGATTTTTCTCCCTCTTTGGACAGTCATGTGTACCAAAAAGAAGGAGTATATCTTCTTCTTCTTTTGCTTAATTAATCGGACATTACCTTATTGATATTCCTCTATTTCCTAAAAGTTAAATAACACTTTTTTTACCCAAAAATAGCACCTAAAAAACAGCAGTTTTTTTTTTAGAGTATGAAGCCTTTTTTTCTCCTTTCTTTTGCTTTGTAATTGTACTCATTTTACCCTAAGCTTTTCCACTTTATTATATTTCAAAAACCAAAGAAAATTGTGTCTTTTCTACCCTTTTTATTCATCCAAAGCAAGGAGAGTTTCTCCTCACTTTTTTTTCTTTTGCTTTTGCTTTGTTGAAAACACTCCAAAATGTCATTTCTTGTTCACCGTTGTGCAAACCTTCTTCTTCACTTTTTTCACCTCAAAGAAACCCCTACCTCTTCTCCATGTCCAGCCTTTTTCACCTCAAAGAAACCCCTAACTCTTCCCCATGTCCAACCACCTAAAAGTCTTTTCCCTTTCACTTTTCACTTGATTTACCACACCTCACTTCTCTAGCCCCACCTTTACACCCGAAAAGTGAAACACCTTTTACATCTCAAAAGTTGAAACTACTTTTCCCCTTCCCTATATGACTAGCCATGTACCTTCTTTTCACCCATTATTTTACTTTTATTTAATCTCTTAGCCAGCCCTTACTCCACCTATAAATACCACCCTTTGCTAACACAAAAAAAAAAAAAAAAACAAAAACATAACACTAAGGCAAAGTAATGCAAAAAAAACATAAATTAGAGAAAAAAAAAAGTAAGAAAAGAGATAAAAAGATAAAAGAGTAGGAAGATCAAAGAGAGGAATATAACAAAAGAGAAGAGAATGTGAGAGAAATGTGAGAAAAGAGCAAAGAGTGAAACACAAAAGAAAAACTAGTGAGAGTTCTTCATCATTTTCGACCACCTTTTGTTTTTTGGTCTTCTAATCTTCATTGGAATCATTCTTCCAACTTCACTAAATCAACCCGAGGACAATCCCCGCCCGTGAAATTTTCCTTAGCCAAAGAAGGTTAATTAAGCTTCTACTTTTTGCAAAATAAATTGTTAGCATGATTCATGTGTTTAAACTACCTTGACAATAGACTTGATTAATTTGGCTGACTTAAAAAGTTTCATCTTAAGATACTAGTTTCTTAGCATTTTATTTTTCACTAGTTATATGTCTTTCTTCAGTTAGCTACTAGTTATATGTAGTCTCTTCGTTAAATGCAATGTTAAGAATAGTAGTTTTAATCTTCTTTCCTTTAGTTTAGTACCATAAGAATTTTTATGTTCTCTAAGTTAGATGTTTTATTTTAAGTTATTAATTACATGTGAACTTTAATTCTTTAAGAAGAATTTTGGGCCCCCTTGGTCCTTGTTAATTTTGGGCTCCCTTTGGCTCGTTAAAAATGTTATTAGTTATTTTGAATCTCATCTTTAAGGTAGTTTAGTTTAAATCTATTTAGCTTAATTCCTTCTTTTTTTTAACTCGTCTAGTTTAAAGTAGATTAGTTTAATTCATTCAATTTAGTCTTCAAGTTTAATTCATCTAGTTTAACTTACATAATTAATCCACCTAGTTTAAACGCATGCACTTTAATTTACTTCTCATTTATACTTTGCAAGTAGTTTTAATATTTTTTTTCATAGTCAAAGCAATTTATTTCATTTATATACTTACTTTTACCGCATTACTTTAAAGTTAATATTTGGTGTTTCTTTGTTTAAATAAAAATTGTGAAATGTGTGCTTGGTTTTATTAGTAGTGTATTATAATAACACTTGAATTAAAATTTCAATTAATTCCTTTGAAACATAAAGGGCTAGATTTCGGTCTAGGTAAGAGAGAGAGAGCTTTAACCCAAATCTCTCGAGCTTTGGAATTTCTCACGTAGACCAATGATAAGGGATTTGACCCCCTTTAAGGTCAAATATCTGCTCTTTACCCTTCAACCTTACTTTGTGCTTGGATGACAAAACGGCCCATTGTTTAATACATTAAAAGTGCACCCATAATGGGAGCTTCCGTACTACTTATAAAGGGTTTGTATTAGACTTTGTAGGTTTCACTCGTTTCTATATGCTTACTCATCGTAATCCGCACCTTCACCATATCCACTTTCTTTAAGGGGAGTGGCATTGGGTATTGAGTCGGATGTATGGGTCTTTGGAAAAAAAAAAAGAGTGGTATCTATAGTTGGCAACTCCACTAGGGAGATTTAACCTTAAAGTGTTTCTTGGAAATCTTTTGAAATTTTAATTTTAGTAGTTATTTCATACTTGACTTTGCACAGTAGCACTTACCCTTTGCTCTCGGCGGAGTAAATTGGAGGGCCTGTTTCCTCTTGGTTTCTAGTGTGACTTTCATTTTCTTATCGTCAGCTCTTGGTGTAGGACAAGTTCCTCTTGGTTCTCGTCCGTGTAACGAAGGTTTACGAAACATGTTTGTACTCTTGTGGCCCACTTTTCAAGCCACTAGAAGAGCATGATAGCATCCTTCTAGCCATGGGGTACCTAAGCCCACTGAAGTTATAAGGCAAGCCTACCCTCTTTTAAGCAAACTCTAGAACCTTTTCATCTAGGACAAGAACTTTTCTATCCTTTTTCTTGTTTGCTTGTGTTTTCCTTCACCTCACATGTTAAGGAAAGATAAAATCAATTTGTTTGACAACATGTTTAGTAACTTGGTGTTTCCTTTGGTTAAATCATAATCAAATAAATTAAACTCAATGTCGGGCATAGATTAGCCCAAAATAGTGGTTTTTCTCTTAGTTAAGTCTTGTTAGTTTGACCTCATTAAGGAGCCCACAAAGGAAACTAGTGGTGATTGGGCTTTAACCCAAGAAATCTAAAATGAATGAGACTAAAAGCCCATGGATCAGGTGGAGAGATCCATGTCAGGAGAAAACTTCATCATTTGTTTAGGCTTCTTGGATTTAGCCCTAATCACCACTAGGTTCCAAATCTCTTGGAAAACTTAGTGATATCAAACCCATAATATTTAACTATGAGAAAGCCCATGAAAGATTGAAGGGGCTCAGACTAAGGAAGTTTGATTGGAATTTAATCAGAGAAAATTTCTTTTGATTAAATTATAACCAAATGAAATGAGTCCAATATTAAGCCCAACATTGAGCACAATTCGTTTCAAAATAGAGGATTTTTCCCTTAGTTAAAGTAGTTTGATATCATTAAGAAGCCCATCAGAAGAAATTAATGTTGATTAGGCCCTAACCTAATAAATCTAAAATGAAAGTGACTGAGGTACCAAGGATCCAGTGGAATGATCCATGTAAGGGGCAATCTTTATCTTTCATTTGTGCTTCTTGGGTTTAGCCTAAATCATCATTAGAGTTTGACCCCCTTGGGAAGCTTGTTGATGTCAAATCCACCACATTTAACCATGTGAAAACCAAGAAAATTTGATTGTAATTTAATTAGAGCAAATTTTCCTTTATATTTATGTCTCCACCTAATTGGGCTAATTGAGAACTTATTCGCAAATGGACTTTACTTCATTCAGTGGGCCTTTGGATGCAAAACCGAAACCTATTGATAAAGTTAAAGTAATACTACAGATAAGCGAGCATAGCAAAAAAAGATTCAAAGAATGAAGAACTTAAAAAATGGCTTGTTTTTTTGGTAAAGAAAAGTCATAGGTCCAGGACGAGGGGCAATCCTTCCTCATTTTGGTATCGATCCTCTAGTGGAAGGCTATTGAAAAGGTCTTCTATGAGTCCAGTCTCACCTTCAATGGAAAAACTTACTGGTGACTTAGCTCCCATGCCTAATTATGCCTCACTAAACTTCTTAACATGATCAAAGAATTACTCACTACGCTTGACCCGTCCACCCTAAACACAACCAATGACCCCTTCACCCAAAACACAACACCTGACCCCTCCACCATAAACATAACCCCAAACATAACCCTAAGCACAACCAAAAACACTAACCCTTCTAAGCCCAACTTCGGAGAGATGAGTAGTGCCGAATTTTGGGGGCTCATGGCCCTAATTAAAGAATTCCTGGATCCAGATGGTTCGGCTTTGAAGATCGCAACGGAAAAGGAAGGCAATGTGATGTCAATGGTAGACCCTATTATAATGCATGAACAACATATCGAAAGGCATGAGTAGTGGATCGATGGACATCAAACTAAAAGGATGCATTTGAGAAACAAATCAGAATTGAGAATGCCAGCTAGGTTCAGAGTATGTGAAAGATGCAAGTTAGTTTAAGAGCATCAATAAAGATCTCAAATGGTTATACCAGTTTGAGTCAAAGATCTAAACCCTTTCTTTTAAAGGATGAGCAGGGAAATATTGTCTCCGCCTTTTATTCAAATGAATTTCCCTTGTTAATGAAAGATGTCTGCTTTTGAATGTGCTATGTTTTCAATATGTGATAAGAAATCCCTTTCAATGAACGTGATTTTCAAAACCAAAAACTGAAACAAGTGAACTTCGACTGTTAATCTAGGTACTATATTTGTTCCGTTTTAATAAAAACAAAAAAAAAATTCCATGGTATGCCAAAACATTTTAGCAAAATTGCACCTCAACCTAAAAAGAAACATTGGGAAGTTCACTTGTAATCCTGAACCTATAAAATATTTGGTTTGGAATGGCTAAGCAGTTGGATTTGAGACAATTAGAGGCCATCATTCTATTTTTTTCCCATTCATCAAGATTTTTTCTCATTATGATTTCTTTCAAAACAACTCTCGCTAAGGATTGCTTTCACACCACCCAATTAAGGCCCGACATGTGACCCCAATGAATTCAGTCCAAAGTGGATTCAACTCGAACAGTTTCCCCCATCACGGTTTTTTTTACTCAAGTGGATCGGCCTAAGTGAATTTTCCTCTTTGGTATAGTGGAGCAGATTCCACTTCCTTTCGACATCAACACATTTGACGATGAAAATTTTCAAAAAGAACAGGCCACACCAAGGGGTTAACGAAACAAAGAGACAAAAACGAGAAGATAAAAAGAGAGAACAATGACCGATGAATGAGATGAAAAAGAGAAGAAGAAAAAATAAGGAGGACTGATGAAGGAAACGAAAGTCAAAAGACAAGAAAAAATGAAGAGAATAATCGACTAAAGAGACGGAAGTAGAAAAAGAAAAGGCAAAAAAAATTAAAATGTAATCCTTGGCTCATAGGAACCCTAAAACACCTTTTAAGCCTTTCGATTATCCTTTCTTTCATTAGCCTTAGAAGCCATTGACCATGTTACAAACCTTGAGAAATTCGTCTCAAATTGATGAAGATCGTTTAACTTCATAAACTATTTTTGGGTGATGATGGAACTTAGCTTTTCTGAGCGAACATACCCTATCTTGAAACCACTTGCGAAAGATTATCCCTCTGAAATAACTTCGCCAAACCAACACTCACTCTTTCACTACTTGGAAAAGGTTTCCACCAAATCCTACCTTACATCCAAGCCAATCGATTGTGTTTGCCGAACACATAAGATGAAACCCTCGAACTACGTATGGATTGATCCCTCTTTGGGTACTTAGGTAACCACTTTGGTGCAGCCACGATCTTGCAAAAGAACCTTAGTTCCCCTTTTGTCATCGTCAGAACCATGCAAATACATCACTAAGACATTATTGAATGAACAAAACAAAATGGAATTGTTTCAATATCCAAATTAACAGAAACTTCTTTTTTTAAAAATGGCTCATGCCAATCATTTATTTTTAGTGGATTTCATAATACATATAGTAGACAAAAAAAAACGAAGAATCACAGCATCGTTAAGTTTTTCTTTTCGCTCGGTCCCAAGCTCAACAATGGGGGCAGATTTTGAGCTAGAATAGTAGGGGGGCAAATTGGAACAAGTACGTGGGTGTCAGGATCCCACTTTACCAGTATAACCCTTAAGAAATTCTAATCGATCCTTACACCTTCAAGTGAGAAGATTGCATTGATGCCTTACCAAGAGAAATTGTGGAGCCAGATACCCCTCACGTTGTCGATCTCGCATACCATTTGACCTAAGATAGCTTCCATCACCTTTCTGATGAAGAAGGATAGAAAGATTGTGGACAAGTTGCGAAGCTTTGTTCTTAGATCTATTAAATGATGTGTACCAAATAAGAGGAAAGATGGGTTTAAACATAAGTCTTGAGTCAAATATTTTTATCTCGACTCCACTAGGAGGAAAGATGAGTTTGAATACAAGTTTTGGGTCAAATAAAATAAGTTACCAAAGAAAAGGTCACTAAGTGCATTGTTCTTCAAAAGTCGTCTCTTGCATGCATTGTTTTTCCAAACTCTAAAAAAAAGAATCCTAAATGCCATTACTCAGCTCACACCCATTTTTTAATTTATTTTTTTAACTAACAAAACTCTACATAATCACTAAAAAGCACTCACAACAAGCAAATCACAAAAAAATCCTCATTAGCAAGCAAAATCACCAAAAAAAAAAACCCTCACAGCAAGCAAATCACCATAAAGCCCTTATTTATAGGCAAAATAACCAAAAAGCCCTCACAGTAGGCAAATCACCAAAAAGCCATCACAATAGGAAAAATTACAACAAAAAAAGCTCTCATGACAAGCAAAATCACAAACCAAAGTCCTCGTAGCAAGCAACTCAATGTCCTTATCAGTAGGCAAACCAAAGTCCTCGTCAGTAGGCAAAACTAAGTCTTCAATAGCAGGCAAAATCATAGACCAAAGTCCTCTTAGCAGGTAACCCAGTGTTTTCATCAGTAAGCAAACCAAAGTCCTCGTCAGTAAGCAACCCAATGTCATCATTAGCAGGCAAAATAATAAACCAAAATCTTCGTCAGCAGGCAAATCAAAGTCCTTGTTAGTAGACAAAATCACAAACTTAAAGTCCTCATCAGTAAGAAAACCAAAGTCCTTGTCAGCAAGCAAACCTAAGTCCTCATTTGCAGGCAAAATCATATATTAAAGTCGTCATAGCAAGAAACCCAATGTCTTCATCAGCAGGAAAACCAAAATCCTCGTCAGCAGGTAACTCAATGTCCTTATCAGCAGGCAAAATCACAAACCAAAGTCCTCAACGGCAAACAAATCAAATTCACCGTTAGCAAGCAAAATCACAAACTCAAAATCCTTGTCAGTAAGGCAAACCAAAGTCCTCGTCAGTAAGCAAACCAAAGTCCTTATTAGTAGGCAAAATCACAAACCAAAGTCCTCGTAGCAAACAACCCAATGTCCTCATCAACAGGCAAACTAAAGTCCTCGTCAGCAGCCAACCCAATGTTCTCATTAGTAAGCAAAATCACAAACCAAAGTCCTCAACAACAAGCAAATCAAAGTCCTTGTTAGCAAGAAAAATCACAAATTTAAAGTCCTCATCAACAAGCAAACCAAAGTTCTTGCCAGCAGGCAAACCAAAGTCCTCATAGTAGCCACCAATCGGTCAGAAGTATCACACGAGTGAACGAACGCCAGCTCCATCACTCCAGGTACGTATCATTCTCATAGGTGATCCTATGACACCAACTTTGCCAATAACACGTTTACTTTTATGCGCACATCACATATTTGTCGTTCTAAAATTTTGAAACGAAACAGTACTCACTCACAACCTCTAATTAGAACTCTCAAAGGAATGGGGCCAAACTGTAGACACCTAATTTCGTTCCAAAAAAATTTAACGGACCACACGCGGGTTCTTATGATGAATCTTTGATCTTAGTGTGCTCAAACTTGGTAAATGAGGAAGTATGGATTTAATTGGGGAGTATAAGCAATCGCAAGACCCTTTTGTTAAATCCATTTAATTCACTTTGGGTTTAAATCAATTGGACCTTATTTAATTCAACTAATCCAAGACCAAAGTCTTCATTTAAACTTTGACCCAATCCAAAACCCACTAAAGCCCATTGATCTTTTCTAAGTCCAAACACTTTTGGCCCAAATTTCAAGCCCAAGAAGACTTTTAAGGTTAAACTTCCAATTTCACTCTCCACTTGGTACTCCTTCATTGGTTCACTTTTCTCAAACTAAAAGTTACTTTTTTATAAAGATGTATATCTCCTCTCCCTATATGGATGGTCATAATGAGAAATTTTCACTCTTTCTTTTTACTTTTTGAACTCATATCTCTCTCATAGATTCCCTCATCTTCTTTTTTTTTATACCAAATGCTACTTTTTTCAACACAAAATAAGACTTTTTTCACCTAAAAGGAAAAACAATGGACTTATAAAGTATCTTATTTTTCTCCCTCTTTGGACAACCATGTGTACCAAAAAGAAGTTTCTCTTCTTCTTCTTTTGCTTAGTTAATTGGAAATTACCTTATCAATCTTCCACCTTTTCCTAAATTTTAAATAACACATTTTTCTACCCCAAAAACAGCACCTTAAAAACAATAGTTTCGTCTCAAAGAAACCCCTCCCTTTTCCCAAGTCCAGCCACCTAAAAGCATTTTCCTTCTCACCTTTCACTTGGTTTATCACACCTCACTTCTCTAGCCCCACCTTTACACCCCAAAAGTGAAACACATTTTTCATCTCAAAAGTTGAAACTATTTTTCCCCTTCCTTATATGACCAGACATGCGTATTCTTTTCACCCATTATTTTGTTTTTTTTCAATCTCTTGACCAACCCTTACTCCTCCTATAAATAACCCCCTTTATTAACACAGAAAAACAAAAACACAACACTAAGGCAAAGTAATGCAAAAAAGAAAAAAAGTTTAGAGAGAAAAGATTGAAAGTTTAGAGAGAAAGAAAGAAGTGAGAAAAGCCAAAAAAAAAAAAAAGAGAAGAGTAGGAAGACCAAAGAGATGATTATAAAAAAAGGAGAAGAGAGTGTTCAAGAAAGGTAAGAAAAGAGCAAAGAGTGAAACATAAAAGAAGAACTAGCGAGAGTTATTCATCATTTACAACCACTTTTTATTTTTTGATCTTCTAATCTTCATTGGAATCATTATTCCAACTTCACTAAATCCACTAGAGCACAAAGATCTCCGAGGATAATCCTCACGCGTGGAAATTTTCCTTAGCTAAAGAATGTTGGTTAAGCTTTTACTTTTTGCAAAATAAATTGTTAGCATGATTCATGTGTTTAAACCACCTTGACAATAGACTAGATTAATTTGGTCACTTAAAAAGTTTCATCTTAAGATACTTAATAGTTTCTTAGCATTTTATTTTTCACTAGTTATATGTCTTTCTTTAGTTAGCTACTAGTCATATGTAGTCTCTTTATTAAATGCAATGCTAAATTAACAGTAGTTTTAAAGTTCTTTCTTTAGTTTAGTACTTTAAGAATTTTTATGTTCCTTAAGCTAGATGTTTTATTTTAAGTTGTTATTAATTATATGTGAACTTTAATTCTTTAAGAGAAATTTTGGGCCCCCTTGGTCCTTGTTAATTTTGGGCTCCTTTGGCCCATTAAAAATGTTACTAATTATTTTGAATCCCATCTTTAAGGTCATATAGTTTAAATCTATTTAGCTTAATTCTTTTTTTTTTAATTCGTCTAGTTTAAAGTAGCTTAGTTTAATTCATTCAATTTAGTCTTCAGGTTTAATTTATCTAGTTTAACTTACATAATTAATTTACCTAGTTTAAATGCATGCACTTTAATTTACTTCTCATCTACACTTTGCAAGTAGTTTTAATATTTTTTTTCATATTCAAAGCAATTTATTTCCTTTATATACTTACTTTTACTGAATTACTTTAAAGTTAATATTTGGTGTTTCTTTGTTTGAATAAAAATTGCAAAATGTGTGCTTGATTTTATTAGTAGTGTATGATAATAATACTTGAATTAGAATTTCAATTAATTCCCTTGAAACAAAAAAAGGCTAAACTTCGGTCTAAGTAAGAGAGAGAGCTTTAAATCCTCACTATTTTGCTCCCAAATCTCCAGAGCTTTGGAATTTCTCATGTAAACCAATGACAAGGGATTTGACCCCCTTCAAGGTCAAATGGCGGCTCTTTACCCGTTATTCTTATTTTGTGCTTGGATGACAAAACGGCCCCTTGTCTAATACATTAAAAGTGCACCTATCATGCGAGCCTCCTTACTACTTATAAAGGGTTTGTATTAGACTTGGTAGGTTTCACTAGTTTCCATATGCCTACTTATTGTAATTCGCACCCTCGCCATATCAACCTTCTTTAAAGGGAGTGGCCTTGGGTATTAAGCAAGATGTATAGGTCTCAGGCGGAAAAGAGCAGCACCTACAATAGTATTTAATTTTTTATTAACTTCGTAATGCATTGTGCTATTGTAACGTTTTCAAGTACATAAATCTAAAATGCCTAGAGGACTGCTTATAAGATATGACAGCAACAAAAGAAATAAAGAAGAAGAAGAAAATAGGTAGTGCCTTTAATATTCAGCAGCAACATATTTCATTGGATACACTTGCAAACGTTGCATTGGATATGGAAAGAGATGCTCGACCATTTGCAAGATTTGTTCTACATAATCCTTGAGTATCGGTTCATTCATAAGTTGTTATAGCCTTATTAGAACTAGGAAGGGATACTTATCCATTTGCGGGACTAATTGCAGATAATCCTAGAGCACCAGTTCATCAAGACGTTGCTATAGCACCTAAAACGACAAATATTCATGAATAAACCACTCGAGAACATTGAAAGTTTTGGATCTGCAAAAGATATTCTAGATTTTATATATAGATAATCCAAATAAGCCCCAATTTCAATTTTTAACTGTAATTTGTTATTAGTTAATTAGGAAAATATATTAACATATTTATTTTTAAAAATATACCAATACATTCATTTAAGCAATTTAAAGTTTCATTTTAGATTCGGCATGGCAAGAGGACTTTACAAGAAGACACTTGATTCATCCAAAAACAAAATATTCACAACTTTTGAGTTTGAGATATTTTATTTAAGAAATATTGAAGCTAAAACTATTTTAGAGATATGTGAAGTAAAAATGGAGAAATGAATTTGGACTGAGTAAGTGATTTTTTTTGGATGATTGGGAGTGAGGATTTGAACTTCATGAAAGCAGTTATAGTATATGACTATATTATCTCTAAATTTTCTCTTGTATATTTCATAATTGTATTAGATAGAAAAGATAGAATACTATAATTCTATCAATTAAGCCAAGTTTATTCTAGTTAAAATAGAAAATTTTATTTAGCATGGCTTTAACTATGGCTTTCACAAGGTATCAGAGTAGTAGTGTTCCTAAAATCTCTCTTTTTTTTCTCTTATTTCCCTGTGAGCATCATCTATAAAGCCATAAATAGACAATCTACCACCATATCTCTCTCTAACCGAACTAAGAAATCTTCATGACTTCATCTATTCTTCATATAATGAATGACACTACCCTTGCCAACACCTCATCTTCTTTCACTTTACTTGTTTCCTTTAACATCTCAAATCTCTTCAACACACCTATGGAACGTTCAACCTATTCCTGTTGGCATTCTTAATTCTTAGACCTTCATGACCTACATGAACTTCAGCATATCATTGATGATAGTAAACCTGTTCCACCAGAAAAATTCATTGATGAGTCCATCAATCCATCCTTTGTCGCATGGAAGAAAACAGACAAACTAGTTTTAAGCTGAAACAAGCCACAATTTTCCCATATAGCCAAACTCTTATCTTACCATGAAAAACTGCAAAACAAGCTTGTATTCTACTTGATAAATGGTTATCACCTTTCTCCAAAATACATATTTGAAACCTACATGTTCAACTTCGATCCCTTCATAAAGTATATGACAAACCAATCTTTGATTTTCTCCTCAATGCAAAATATATCTTTGATTCTCTTGCATTTGCTGGAAAGCCCAATAAAGAACAAAAACTCATTGAATTCATCATTATGGCCTTGGATCAGAATTTAAAGAGTTGATCGCCTCACTTCACGTACGACCCTCTCTCAATCTAAATGAATTTTATGACATTTTCCTCTAAGAAGAACATCTTATCAAAAATTAGCCAACTCTATCTCTTCCATTACCTCCTCCTTCACTACCCAAAATATTCCACCAAAAATTACAATCCACCGCCACAAACACCACCCACCTACCACTACAATTGAGGCAACTACTGTGGAGGTTCCACCAACCACCGTGCCCTTTCTTCTCACCAGCCGCACTCTTTTCTTTTTCTTGATCACAAGCTTCCTCTCCTACCTATCCCTTCATCTCTTAATACACTTACCTCTTGCCAAATCTGCAACAAACATGGTCACATAGCTCACCAATGTCCTGAACGTGGTAACTTTGCTTATACTGCCGAGACTCTTATTGATGCAGTTTACAACACTCATCTCTTTGACAACACTTCCTTTACTCGGTGTCTTAGCTCTCTTATTTCTCACCACATGACTTCCTCACCATTGTCCATGTCAAAAGCACAAACTTATTTTGGTAAAGATTCTATAGTTGGTAGTAAGGATAATCACTTGCCCATGTCATACATAGGAAAAATTTCTTTCTCTTCTAAAAATAAATTCTTTTATCTTAATGAAGTCTTATATGTTCTAGCAATTAAGAAAATGTTTTATCTGTTTGGCCTTTTTTTAGTGATAATAATTGCTATATTCTAATGCATGCCAATGGTTTTGTGGTGAAGGACATCAAAACAAGCCATATTCTTTTAACTAGTATTAGCTCCGATGATCTGTATCACATCCAAACAAACACTGCCACATCCCATAAGTTTGGTTTCCTTTGTCACGTTTTTCCACTAGGAAAAGCTATTCACCTTTCTTTTTTAGTTTTTCATCCTTTGGAATTAAGTCATCTTGATTTATAGGGACTGAAACCTATTATTTATAATTCAAGTTTTTGGTACTACTTAGCTATTGTTGATGATTTTAGTATATTTATGTGGTTTTATCCTCCTATGAAGAAATCATATACTCTTGCCTTGTTTCTCATTTTTTAAACAGGATATTGAGAATCTGCTAAATTTTAAAATCAAATTATTCACTACGATGAAAAAGGTGAATTTACTAGTCATAAATTTAAGTTATTCCTTCAAACTAATGGAATTTTTCAGCGGATCTCTTGTCCACACACGCCTCAACAAAATGGAGTGGTGGAAAGAAAGCATCGTCATATAGTTGAACTAGGTCTTTGTTTATTATCCCAATCACAGTTTTTATCAACATTTTGGGTTAAGGCATTTTCTTCCGCAGTTTACCTCATCAACAAGTTACTGACACCTGTTTTTGGGGATTACTCTCCATATGAATATCTTTTTCATCGATATCCTAATTTTGAGTTTCTTAAAATGATTGGATACACATGTTTTCCTCTTTTAGTGCCATATAACTCACATAAGTTATTGCCCAAATCTATCAAGTGTGATTTTTTTTTGCTATAATCGGTCTCACAAAGAGTATAGAAGTTATGATCCACTCTTAACTAAATTTTACATTTCGAGGCAAGTTTCCTTTTATGAAACTTCATTTCTTTACAAAGACTTATCTACAAAACCACATGCTCCACTACTAAAAACTCATATCTAGTTTCGACCACTACTTCTCTATACTTCTCCCATTCCCGTCAACTTACCACCTCCCATCCTTGAGCCCACTATTCACCCTCCTAATAGCAACACTTCTCTGCCATACACCCTTCCTACAAGCCACAACCTGACTCGAACCATAACTGTCAAGTTGACCCATGAGTTACATGTACTACCATGCCACACCAACTTGGAGCACCTCCCCTCCTCAAAAATACAAAAATATTAATGATCTTACCTACAAAACTGACAAGCATCCTCTACCCGAGACCTGTTTTACTATTCTCACTAATCCTCTTTCCGAAGAACTAACATCCTACACTTAAGCTATCAAACACTCTCACTAGAAAAAGGAAATGCAAGAAACATATGATGCACTTCTCCCCAATAATACTTTGTTACTGGTACCCTCTCATCCCTCTCAGAATGTTGTTGGTTGTCGATGGATTTTTAAGGTTAAAAGAAAATCGAATGATACCACTGAATACACAAAGCTTGGCTAGTCGTTAAAGGCTTAAATCAATAGGAAGGCTTAAACTTTGATGAAACTTTTAGCCCAGTAGTTAAGCCTGCTATTATCCGTAATGTTCTCACCTTAGTTGTTTCCTATATTTAGTCACTGAAACAACTTGATAAGCGAAATGCATTTCTTAATGGTTATCTTAAAAAAGAAATGTATATCAAGTAACCACCAGGTTCTTCGAATCCATTTAAGCCCAATCATGTCTCTAAACTATATAAAACACTTTATGGTCTCAAGTCGGCCCCTCGAGCATGGTTCCATCATTTACAATCATTCTTGTTTGAGCATGGGTTCTTTGCCAGTCAACCTAACCCCTCTCTATTTGTTTAACATTTTGATTCTCATACACTTATTGTACTTGTATATGTGGATGAAATTATAATTATGGTTGTTGAGATTAATCAACTCATTTCTCAAGTTTACTTTACATTTGATATAAGAGATCTTGGTGAATTAAGTTTCTTCCTCAGCATAGAGGTGTCTCGTACATCTCGGTCTTTCATCCTATTTCAGGTTCAATATTCAACTGATCTCCTCAAGAAATTTCAAATTCATAAAACCAAACATTGTTCTACATCGATCTCCACTGGCTCTTGGTTGTCTTCCACTGATGGTTCTCTCTTATCTAATCCTACATCATATTAGAGTGTGGTCGACGGTCTCCAATATCTTACTATCTCTTGTCCCAACATTACCTTTGTAGTAAATCAAGTTTTTCAGCTCAAGCACACACCTCACAACTATCATCTTAAGGCAGTAAAAAGAATTCTTCGATATATTAAAAGAACTCTTTTGCATGGTATCTATTTTCATCCGTTCATTGACTTCTCCCTACGGACCTTCTCTGATGCAAAATAGGATGGTTATCC
Source organism: Bretschneidera sinensis (assembly GCA_023935145.1). Taxonomy (NCBI): domain Eukaryota; kingdom Viridiplantae; phylum Streptophyta; class Magnoliopsida; order Brassicales; family Akaniaceae; genus Bretschneidera; species Bretschneidera sinensis. The sequence goes on from CM043699.1 coordinate 101,528,925, forward strand.
TAATGATCGGCGGTTAATTACTAGTGATTACATTTTTCTTGGGTAATCTTCTTATCTGGACTGCTAAGAAACAATCAATGGTTTCTAAATCTACTGCTAAAGTTGAATGTCGAGCACTTGCCCATACAGTTGTAGAACTTTGGTGGTTTTGCTATCTCTTTCATGAGCTCGGTATAAAGCCCTCTCATTTTCCCTTACTAGTTTGTGATAATATTTTTGCTATTCATATAACTGTGAATCCAATCTTTCATGCCTATACACATCATATTGAAATTAACTATCATTTCATTTGGGAACCAGTTACACGAGGAGTTCTACGTATCTCTGATGTCTCATCTTTGGATCAATTAGCCGATATTTTGACCAAAGACCTACCTTGTGATTAATTCCATTTGTTGTTTGTCTAGCTTAATCTTCACTCTGTATCGTTTCGCTTGACGAGGAGTGAAAACAGTTAGAGTAGATGACTATATTATCTCTAGATTATCTCTTGTATATTTCATAATTGTATTAAATAATTAAGATAGATTACCTAAATAACTACAATATCTCTTGAAATCTATCAAGGTTGTATCATTTTTTTTATCAAATTATAACATATATATGTGCAATACATGTGGTATTAGGGTCTTCCAAATATCCTCACATAATTAAACTCTCACACTTTATACCCTCGCTTTAGATACATGCATGTAATTATACGCAAATTGAAATTACATCACTAAATAAATGTAGTTTAAAAATGTTGCAACTTCTTATGGCATAAACACGGTGAATATTTTCATTTATGAAAAAGATAATCTCTTCTAGTAATTACGACATCGCAAGTGAAGTGATTATGTATATCATTAAATCTCATAGAACTTATGTTTAGAAGAAGCATGCCCTAAATCATCATATTAAAAATTTTGCATTCTGAATAATTAACCTTCCAATGTCTTGGCATCTTTAATGATTTTAATAAAATGTACTTTTGCTTTCCAAAAATAAAAACCTCCCTATTGCTATGAAAGATGTCAAATCCATTACAAAAAATGTATTTCAAAACACACAAACTTCGTTAACTGATTATAAATATCTATATAATCAATTTCACTTTAATGTTTGAGTTTATGGCCATGAACTCATGGTTGCATCTCTCGAGAGGGAAAATAATGTCTTGATTTTGTTATCAACTCTCAGAAAAATTTAGTTTGACTTAGTGAGAAGTGTGGGAAAAAGAATTTAAAGCTTTTTCATGACAAAAAAATAAAAAAGAAAAGAAGTAGTTTAGGGGTAATTTCATCATGTTTTTCTCTTTACATTCATCAAACCCAAATAAATATCTATCTCATGATGTAATTCCAATATATGACATTTATAGGTAAGCAATTAAAATTTTCTCATGAAATTCAATATAACATTGAATAAAACTCTCATTAACCTAGACATATAAATCTGATAGGCTAAGTGGGCCCCACTATGGCACCTACATATTGTGTGCCATGGTCATGGTCAGTTTGAATCATGTAACAATTTTTGGTTTCAAATAAGGTAAGGCATGTCAGCCAAGTGGGATTATCTTATAAATTATGTAATTGGTAAGTAATTAAATAAATAATCTGGGTAGACACTATAAAACCAACACAAATTGTTTTGAATATCCATTTATAGTATGTGTACTCAATTTTGAAAAGTCATTTTTCTGGTATATCTTACTTTGAATTAGGGATCTCACTTTGCTATTAAATTACTCAAAAAATAAAGACATTAACCATGAATTTATTCGCTAATTACAATGTGTATATATGTTTATTTTAATGGAAAATTTCTCAATTGTAGTAATAAATAACTATATTGTAACCGTTTCTAGTCTTCTACATATAGACAAACACAACATGAAAGAGATGCTTCACCCAGAGGTTTAAAGTGTGAATTGTATATTGTCAACTTCTTTTTAATATCCCCTAAATTTAAATGGAAACTAAATCCATGAACATTACTTAGAATAAATAAATAGTAAATAAGTTGCTAAACCATTATTTGGACGTATTACGAGACAACACCTCTATATTAATTCACCCACCACCTTTCCTTGGCAATGTCCATGTGGCTTGCAAGCCTCTGCAAGTAAGAGCCTATAAATCTAAGCTTTTTCTATTCGCAAAAACACACTAAACAACAAATACCCACAAAAACATTCAAAAATGTATATTTTATTGTGTTGATATCTTTCTAGCTAGGTTCAAAAATGGTAATCATCTCAAAAATATTTGATAATGAAAGTGTGAATGAGGATAACAGAAAGTTGGGCACACAGGCCACTCTACCTGCATCCAACGAAGAGGGGGTTAAACAAAGGCAGGATCTGCATCGTAGTGCTCATAGGTCCCAATTGACTTTTTATTCTCCATCCCAAACCTCTTTAGCCAATCCTTTGTATACTTGGATTGGTTGATGAAGATTCCTTCCTTTATTTGTTTGATTTGTTGACCAAGCAAGTAATTGAGCTCTCTTATCAAGCTAAGTATGCTTGTGATCTTCTTACTCAAGCTAGTTTGATAGATAACAAGGTTGCCTCTACTCCTCTTGAGGCTAATGTCAACATCACGTTTACTTATGGTCAACCTCTTAGTGATCCTACACTTTATCATCAGTTGGTTGGGAGCTTGGTTTATCTCACTGTGATTCATCTTGATCTTACTCAAGTAGTTCATATTGTTACTCAGTTTATGTCTACACTTTGCGCCACTCATTTCATGGCTTGCATTTCTCCTTACAATTTTCTCTTAAGCATGCCTATTCTAATGCTGATTGGGCTGGGGATCCTACTAATAGATGTTCTATCAATGGTTTCTGTTTCTTCTTGGGTGACTCACTTATTTCCTGATGTAACAATAAAGAAAGTCTTACTTCTAGATCTAGTACAGATTCAAAATATCGAGCCATTGTTGATACTACTGTCGAACTTCTCTAGCTTTGTTGATTACTCTAGGATATGAGTATTATACATTCTACTACCACTAATATTCATTGTGATAATCAGAGTGCCATAACTATTGCTTGTAATGATGTTTTTCATGAACAGACCAAACACATTAAGAATGATTGTCATTTTGTCTGTCAACATATCGAGCGTGGTACCATTCACCTTGTTTTTGTTCGCTCTACTACTCAGATTGTTTACATCTTCACTAAAGCTCAATTACACGGTCATTTTCATGATTTAGATGGCTAACTCAAGTTGGCCTATGCTTTACCACCTTAAGTTTGAGGGGGTTTTAGAATATATATTGGGTTGTCTAATTAGGTTTTAATTACTTGCTTAATTTATACTTGTCATATATTACTCTTTATACCACTATATAAACTGTAGTATATTTGTAAATCAAGACATAATGAACATAATTCTTCTTTTCGAAAACCCTAGTTCTCTATTGTTTTCTAACACTCCTAATTAGGAAGCTTACACGTGTGTATGATGTCACGGGATAAATCTCTTTGATCTAACTCATGAAGCACTAGTCAAGAACAACCCATTTGTTCTTGACTAGTAAGCCTTGAAAACCCTAGGCTTAATTAAAGTAAATTAATAGAAGAAATATGTAAATTGAAAGAATAAGAATATGGACGAGATTGAGAGATTTTATTGATGATCGAAACTATGAATTGAGTGAGTACAATTGTAATACCTACCTCCATTTATATAAGCTACTAAACTAGAAACAAAAAGGAAAGTAACTTAATACTACTCCTACTTGTAATAGTAAAAACTAATTCTACTAGTACAAGTTATAATGGAAAAATAAAATTACAAAAATCCTATAACATAAGGAAAATTCGTGCACCCTCAATTCTATCCATGCGCAGTGAGCTGAGGCGGTGCCAGACGGGCCTAATGTTGGGCTGGTGCGTTGTGGGCCTGCTGACAATGCAGTGTTTGGTCCAGATTTAGTGCATCATCGCCATAATTTGTGCATGTTGGTGATTCGAGCTTTTGGGCTAGTCTTCTATCTGGGTGCATCACGCATACGGTCATGTAATGGTCCTTGATACTTGTTCTAGTGTCTTTTCCCAGTTTACAATATTTAAAATTTGAGCGGATAAATAGATTGGATTCTTGCCTGTTCTGATGTTGGACATAGCATGCACGCAAGTATAACTTCATCCATGACATCCTCCCCTACTGGATTTGGCAACATCCTATTTGCCTTGCGGTCCTCATATTCTACAATTTGGTCCTAGAACTGCCACAGTTCCTTGAAGAGCTCCTAGCTAGCTTCACATTCAGGTTGTCCCTTCTATTTTACTAGTAACTCTCAAACAACTGGATTGGGTCCATAACGTATAGTCTTGTCGAATAAAATGAAATAAATCTTCTTCTCATGAGATACTCTGATGCCTGTAGCAGCTTTTCAGGATGCTACACGGTTAGGATCTTGTTCATCGGTATGAAAAGGTTTCAATGCCCTGGCATGGAATACAGGGTGGATTCAAATTTCGCAAGGTTATTCCACTTTTTAAGCCAAGGTCCCTACTCTCTTGATAATGGGGAATGGTCCTCCATATCTTCATAATAAGCCTTTGTGCCAGCCCTTTGATTTGTGATAGGAGAAAAAACTTGACAAGCACTAAATCCACACTTGAAATTCTCTAAACCTTCTCTTCTTGTCCATCCACTTTTTCATATGTTTTTCTGCTCTTACTAAAGAGCTCTTGCTGTATCATTCTATTCATGCCAATTGTGAGGAAGCTTGAAAGTTGCTGGACTTTTTTCTGCACACTCTACTATTAGAACACTAAGAATTAATGGTTGTTATCCTATGACAACTTTGAAAGGAATTTTGTGTGTAGATCACCCTTCTACAAGTTATAGAAATATTTTACAATGTCTAGTAGCTTTACCCAATCCCTTTGATTGGCGCTCACATAGTCCCGTAAGTACAATTCTAAGAGTGCATTGATATGTTCTATCTAGCCATCTATTTGCGGGTGTAAGCTAGTCGAGGACTTATATAACGACCCATCCTGGGTTGGCCACCCCCGAGACAATGTTGTCACATTTTGAAGATCCCAGCATGACACATATATGCAACAATAAAAAAAAATAATATCAACTACAATTTTTACATCAATCCTCAACCCTCAACAAGGGAGATACATCATTCAAATCTTGACTTAAACATTATATACAATGTAATATGCATGAATATTTACAAATAAATTTTTATTTTTATTTTTTGTTTTCCATTAGTCTGAGGATATGAACCATGTGGCTTACAGATAATGACTTCGTCTGAATCTCAACTCACCAAACTATCTGTCCAGCCTGGTACCTGAAACCATTGTACAATAAGGAGTGAGCTTCACAAGCTCAGAGAATTAAACTTACTAAAAGTATTCGATTTGTATAATTAGTCTTCAAATATTCATTCATCTATATCTCATATATTTTGATAATAACATTCTATTATCACTACTCGTATCAAATCTTCATCCTTTATAAATCTCTTCTTCTCATATAGTTAATCATCATCTTGAGATTAACAATTCTATCCCATTATTACCTCACTATGACATTCACAGCATATAATCAGTCACCCAGATAATTCTCATCATTTAATATTTCCATGTTTCTTCTCAGCATAATTGTCTCTCTGTGTGACTCATTCATTTATAAATAAATTTACTATCATGAATAGCACTTTAGCATCTCAAGTAATAACAATCAATATTTAAGCAAATGCAATGCATGAATTTAAATGTTATTATTATTGTGAACATCTGCCCACATGTCGACATGTTTTTATCTTAGACAAGCTGTCTTCCCGATTCTTTCATTCTCATTTAGACCAGCTACCTTCTCTGCTATTTTATTCTCATTTAGACTAGCTTCCCTCCCGGTTCTTTTATTTTCATTTAGACTGATTGTCTTCCCAGTTCTTTTATTTTCGTTTAGACCGGTTGCCTTCACGGTTCTTTTATTTCATGCATATGCATATAAATAATGATATGAAATATGCATATGAACAATAATATAGAAACAAGTATGTCTTCAAACATTCAAATTAGCTATCCTGATTATTTTCAAATTATTATTTGAAAAATTCCACTAAATTCCTCTCGTCATAAATCATATCAAATCATCAACCATAGCTCGTCACAAATTTCATTTATCACATTTATTATTAAATCAACTCATTATTCTAATAATATTATTTATCATAAAATCGTTCTCTACACATCCATTATTCCTATCATACATATCAACCAACTTTCATCTATCACCAAATCATAAGTTAATAATTTATTCAAATATTATCACTATGTATTTCATATTTATCTTGATTACTTAAAGTAAATCTAACTCACCACGTAGCACTTAGAGCTACCCATGGATCACCTTCTTGATTTTCCTGCTCCTCTTAGCAATTTCCCTCGATTGCTGATCGTCAACACCTGACATAATATTTATATTATAATTTATAATTTACTCTTCAATTCTTCCATAATTCACACCCTTTTGAAAATTCCCACTTTGAATTTCAAGAAATTTCATGTATACTAAATTTCAAAAATAAACTTCACATTATTACCTTTTGCTTTTCTTAGAGCTTCTCGTGACTCTTTATAAAATTTTTCCGTAAATCCCTTCAAAATTTTACTCTTTCAACCTTTCTCTTGGTCCCCAAGTGTTTAGAGAAATAGAGTAGTTTGAATTGTAGAAGAAAGAAAACCAATCAGGATTTGATAAGAAATAAATAAAATAAAGAATAAAGTGTGTGTGTGTATGTGTGTGTGTGTGTGTGTGTGTGTGTGTGTATATATATATATATATATATAAAACTTTGCCACCGTTTGCTTAATGTTGTGATGCTAAACATGCAGCCTATTTACCATCATTTGGCAACACCTAGACTCCAGGTGTTGCCACGTTATTGTTTTCTTTTTTCTTTTTCTTTTTCCTTCTCCATGCTGGAGCCTTCCATTTTTTTCTTTTTCTTTTCTTTTCTTTTTCCTTACATGTTGTCCACGCATCCTCATTCTTTTTAAGAATTGTTTTATAAAATTTTGATCTTTCGTATATATATTATTTTAACTCCATGTCATATTTATTAAATTACTTCTTTACCCTTACTTTACAAACACGGGTATTACAATTCTACCCACCTTACAAAAATTTTGTCCCCGTAATTTTCTTACCTAATTCATGAAAGAGTCGGGGGCATTCTTTCCTCATTCTTACTTCATGCTCCCAAGTAATTTCTTCAACATCTTTGCTTCGCCATAATACTTGAATCAATTGAATAACTTTATTATGCAAGACTTGTTCTTTTCTATCTAGAATTCTAACCGGTACTTGCATAAAGGTCAAATCTTCCTAAGTTCTATCGCCTTATTCGAGATACTATGGGATTCATCGTGTAAGTACTTTCTCAAAAGTGACACATAAAACACATTATGTAATTGCTTTAACTCTTGGGGCAAATCCAATCGATATATTATTGGTCTAACTCTCTCAATCACCTCATATAGCCCCACAAATCTCGGGCTCAACTTTCCATTCTTTTTAAACCTCAACACACTCTTCCATGGAGATATCTTCAAAAATACCCAATCACCAACTTGAAACTCGAGATGTCATTTTCCATTATCAGCATATCCTTTTTGTCTATTTTTTGCTACTCTAAGGTTCTCTCTAACTAGTTTAATCCTCTTAGTAGTCAAATCTATCATTTTTGGACCAAATATCTCTCTCTCCAACTTCTTCCCAACATACTGGAGTTCTACACCTCCCACCATATAAAGCCTCAAATGGTGTCATTCATATACTAAATTGATGTTGATTATTATAAGCAGATTCCATCAATGGAAAGTATGCATCCCAAGTTACTAAAAAACTCATCACATTTGCCCTTAACATATCTTCTAATACTCGAATAATCTTTTTGTCTGCTCATCTGTTTGAGGATGAAAAGTTATAATAAACTGCAACTGTGTACACATGGCTTTCTGATAGCCTCTCCAAAATCAAAATGTAAATCTAACATCTCTGATTGATATTATGCTCAATAGTATTCCATACCACCTCACAATCTTAGCTATATACAGTTCAGCCAACTTTTTAGGATTACAATTAGCCTTAATTGGAAGAAATTGAGATGACTTAAAAAGTCTATCTACTATCACTTACACTGTATCGTGACTTCTTTAAGTATGAAAAAATCTAGAAACAAAATCTATACTCACATTTTTCTATGGTCATTCAAGCACAGGAAGAGACTATAGTAAGCCTCCTGGATGTTTGTTCTTTGACTTCACTTGCTGACAAACCAAACATCTAGAAATATATTAAGCTATATCCCTCTTCAATTCTAACCACCAGAAATTTTATCTCAATCCTCTGTACATCTTATTGTTACTCAGGTGCATTGAATATACATCATCATGTGCCTTTTTCAATATCTCCATTCTTAATTCCGCATCATCGAGAACATATATTCTATGTTCCCATACTAGAACACCATTGTTTCAAATTTTTTTAACTCATATTGCTTTCTACTAAGCACTTCCTGCTTAATCTTCTCTATCTCTTCATGTCTACCTTACATCTCTAACAAGCATTTTACTATGGATGACTGTACAACCATGTTTGTTAACAATGATCCTCTATCACTGATATTCAACTTTACTATTATCTCTCTTAAATCTATCATCAATTTCACATCAGGACTCTCAATAGCAGTTAACCTTCTTGTAGACTTTCTATTTAATGCATGAGCTACTACATTAGCATTTCCTGGATGTTAATGAATTGTACGTCATAATCATTAATCAACTCCATCCACTGCCTCTGTCTCAAATCCAACTTTCTCTAGGTAGGTAAGTATGTCAAACTCTTGTGATCAGTAAATATCTCACAAGTGGCTCCACACAGATGATGTCTCCAATCTTTAAAGTAAACACTATGGTAACCAACTCTAAGTCCTGGGTAGGGTAATTTCTCTCACGATTCCTCAATTTCCTAGAAACACATGTCATTACCTTCTCATGTTGCATCAACACACATCCCAACTCTTGATGGGATGCATCACTATACACTATAAATCCTTCATCACCAGAAGGAAGCACCAATACTGGAGTTGTAGTCACTTTCTCTTTAAGTAATTGGAAACTTTTCTCACACTTCCAGACCATACAAATCTCACCTCTTTCCTGGTCAATCTAGTCAACAGTACTACAATAATAGAAAAATTCTATATGAATCTTTTATAACAACTAGCTAACCCTAAGAAGATTCTAATCTTAGTCACATTAATTGGTCTTTCTCAACTCAACATTGCCTCTACCTTTTATGGATCAACTGTTATACCATCTTCAGATATTACATGCCCCAAGAAAGTTATTTCATTTCACCAAAATTCATATTTAGGAAAATATAACATACAATCTCTTTTTCCTCAAAATCTGTAACAAAATTTCTAAATGTTTTACATGTTCTTCCTTAGTCTTAGAATACACCAATATGTTATTAATGAACACAACCAAAACTATCAATAAATGGTTTAAACATTTTATGCATCAAGTCTATGAATGTTGTTGGAACATTAGTCAACCCAAATGGCATCACCAGAAACTTATGACCATAACATGTCCTAAAAGCAGTCTTAGACATGTCTCTTTCTTTTATTCTCATATGGGTGATAACCTAATCTTAGGTCTATCTTAGAAAATACTCTTGCTCCCTGAAACTTCTCAAATAAATCATCTATCCTGGGTAAAGGATATTTGCTTTTAATAGTTATCCTATTCAACTATTTGTAGTCTATACACAATCTCATTGTTCCATCTTTCTTCTTCACAAACAACATAGAGGTTCCCTAAACACATTAGGTTTGAAAACATGTTTAGCTAACAATTTTTAAAATGGTACATTCAACTCTCTCAACTCAGCTGGTGTCATTCTATAAGGTGCTATAGATTTGTGTGTTGAACCCAAAATCACATCTATAGGAAACTAAATCTCCTTACTGGGAGACAATCTAAACAACTCTTCACGAAACACATCAGGAAAATCTTTCACTACTAAGATTTTTTCTCACTTCTTATTTTCCTTTTTAGAATCCATTATGTATGCCAAATACTCCTCACATCCTTTCCTTGACCATTTACTAGTAGTCAGAGCAAAATAAGATAGTTCGAGAGTATCTTACATTCTCCCAAAAGCTAAATTCCTCTTGTCTTAGTATCTTGAACACCACTTTTTTTTTTTACAATAATCAAACCAGACATGATACGCCGTCAACCAATTCATTCCTAAAATCAAATGAAAATCTATCATATTCAAAGGTAATAAATCAACTTCAAATTCTTTATCACTAATACGAATCATACAACCCTTGTAAACATTTATGATTATCACTCTATCTCTAGTGGGAACTTCAGCAATACTATTATGCATCAAAGGACTAATACATGCATCAATAAACTTCATAAATACATTAGATGCAAAGGAATGGGTTACACCAGGATTAACCAACATTGATATGTCCACCTTTTCTATATATAAGGCACATCAAGTTAGGATAATTCTAGGATAAATATCTTATCGGATTGCATCTATAACACGTTCTAATATTTTTATCACATTATCACATCCTCTAGATAGTACACTCCCACATTTACCATAACTTCCAATTCCCACAGACTATCTCCCAAAATAAGGGTCCCACCGATATTACTCTGAGCTACAAAAGCAACAGATCTTACTTGCCTCTGATTCTGTATAACAGTTCCTTGTAATAAGGAGCGCCCCATCTGGGGTGGTCTCTCATCTTGTACACTCATACCACCACTACCTCTAGAACCTTCATGTCAAAGCCTCTTTAACCACTCTTTCTCTTTTCCTTAAACTCCATCACATTTTTCTCAATCTGAAGTGTTATATCCACCACCCTGACATAATTCATATGCCTCATGTAAGATAGTTTCGATTTAATCTCAAAATATAATTCATCTATGAATCTCTTACACTTCTTCTCCTCTAGCTTTACCATTTTCGATACAAATCTCGACAAAGCCATAAAACTCCTATCATATTGAGTCATAGTTAATACATTTTCCTTAATAAATAAAATTTTTCTCTTGTTGGGCTCTAAAGGTATAAGGAAAGTATTTATTAAGAAAAACCTCCTTATACTTATTCTAGGTTAAGGGTCTATCAACATCTACACTTACCCTCATAAGAATATCCTCCCACCATTCTAAGGCCTCTCTCTCTAACTTGAACGTGGCAAAAGCAACCCTCTGCCTATCAGTCATTGGTAAAATATCAAATAATCTCTCTACATGTTTCACCCAAAGCTCAGATTCAAAAGGATTCATAGATCATTTAAGCAACCAAGCATTCAACTTAATATATCTAACAAAACAATTTCTCTGCATCTCGTGCATAAACTCACCTTTCCCTTTTGAACGTTTACCATTACTTGATTTACAACAACCTCAGGCACTGCTCTAGCCTATTCATCAAGTCTATGCTATAGACTACCAACTCTATCATTTGTTACATTCATTTTCTCAAGAGCATGAGCAAGAACTTCTCTTAACTCATCTCTTTCAATTCTAGATTCTCTCATACCCCTACTAATATTGATTATACTATCAACATGTTCCCTTTCTAGGAACCATAGATCAACTTCCATCTCAACCTCAGTTCGTTTAAAAATTGGGGCCTACCACGCCCTCTCAAGTCAACAACTCTAAATCTAATTCTAGCACGTCCACATGTTATCCTCAGACTTTTCATTAAAATATAATTTATTTTAATCTTCCACATTCTTTTACTTTATGCAGTCTACAAAATCATAAAGCATAATGCTCTGATACCAAAAATTGTAACGACCCATCTCGGATTGGCCACCCCCGAGACGGTGTTGTCACATTTTGAAAATCCTAGCATGACACATATATGCAACAATAAAAAAAATAATACCAACTGCAATTTTTACATCAATCCTCAACCCTCAAAAGGGGAGATACATCATTCAGATCTTGACTTAAACATTATATACAACGTAATATGCATGAATATTTACAAATAAATTTTTTTTTTATTTTGTTTTCCATTAGTCTGAGGATGTGAACCACGTGGCTTACAGATAATGACTTCGTCTGAATCTCAACTCACCAAATTATTTGTCCTACCTATTACCTGAAATCATTTTATAATGAGGAGTAAGCTTCACAAGCTCAGTGAATTAAACTTACTAGAAGTATTCAATTTGTATAATTAGTTTTTTAATATTCATTCATCTATATCTCATATATTTTGATAATAACATTTTATTATCACTACTTATATCAAATCCCCATCTTTTATAAATCTCTTCTTCTCATATAGTTAATCATCATCTTGAGATTATCAATTCTATCTCATAATTACCTCATTATGAGGTTCACAGCATATAATCAGTCACCTAGATAATTCTCATCATTTCATATTTCCATATGTCTTCTCAGCGTAATTATCTCTCTCTGTGACTTATTCATCTATAAATAAATTTACAATCATGAATAGCACTTTAGCATCTCAAGTAATAACAATCAATATTTAAGCAAATGCAATGCATGAATTTAAATGTTATTATTATTGGGAACGTCTTCCCACATGTTGATATATTTTTTTTCTGAGACCGGCTACCTTCCCGGTTCTTTTATTCTCATTTAGACCGTCTGTCTTTTCGATTTTTTTATTCTCATTTAGACCGACTGCCCTTCTAGTTCTTTTATTTCTAGCATATACTGGTTGTCACGATTTTCATTTAGACTGGCTACCTTCCTGGTTCTTTTATTTTCATTTAAACAGACGTCTTTTTCGGTTCTTTGATTTTTCATTTAGACCGACTGCCTTCCCAGTTCTTTTATTTCATGCATACGCATATGAATAATAATATGATATATGCATATGAACAATAATATAGAAACAAGTATGTCTTCAAACATTCAAATTAGCTATCTTGATTATTCTCAAATTATTATTTCAAAAATTCCACTAAATTCATCTCCTTATAAATCATACCAAATCATCAACAATAGCTCGTCATGAATTTCATTTATCACCTTTATTATTTAATCGACTCATTATTCTAATAATATTATTTCTCATAAAATCATTCTCTACACATCCATTATTCCTATCATACCTATCAACCAACTTTCATCTATCACCAAATCATAAGTTAATAATTTATTCAAATATTATCACTATGTATTTCATATTTATCTTGATTACTTAAAGTAAATATAACTCACCACGTAGCACTTAGAGCTACCCATGGATCACCTCCTTGACTTTCCTATTCCTCTCAGCAATTTCATTCGATTGCTGATCGTCAACACCTGACATAATATTTATATTAAAATTTATAATTTATTCTTCAATTCTTCCATATTTCACACCCTTTGAAAATTCTCACTTTGAATTCCGGGAAATTTTATGTATGCTAAATTTCAAAAATAAACTTCACATTATTACCTTTTGCTTTTCTTAGAGCTTTGCGTGACTCTCTATAAAATTCTCCTATAAACCCTTTCAAAATTTTACTCTTTCAACCTTTCTTTCGGTCTCCAAGTGTTTAGAGAAATAGAGTAGTTTGAATTGTAGAAGGAAGAAAACCAATCAGGATTTGGTAAGAAATAAATAAAATAAAGAATAAAGTGTGTGTATATACATATATACATATACATATATGTATATACACACATATTTACCATTTTTTGGTAACACCTGGACTCCAAATGTTGCCATATTATTAAAATTTATAATTTATTCTTCAATTCTTCCATATTTCACACCCTTTGAAAATTCTCACTTTAAATTCCGGGAAATTTCATGCATGCTAAATTTCAAAAATAAACTTCATGTTATTACCTTTTGCTTTTCTTAGAGCTTTGTGTGACTCTCTGTAAAATTCTCCCATAAACTCCTTCAAAATTTTATTCTTTCAACCTTTCTTTCGGTCTCCAAGTATTTAGAGAAATATAGTAGTTTGAATTGTAGAAGGAAGAAAACCAATCAGGATTTGGTAAGAAATAAATAAAATAAAGAATAAAGTGTGTATATATACATATATACATATACATATATGTATATGTATGTATATATATATATATATATATATATATATATATACACACACACATATTTACCACTATTTGGCAACACCTGGAGCCACGTTATTGTTTTTCTTTTTCTTTTTATTTTTCTTTTCTTTTCTTTTTCCTTACATGTTGTCCGCGCTTCCTCCATTTTTTTTAAGAATTGTTTTATAAAATTTTGTTCTTTCGCATATATATTATTTTAACTCCATGTCATATTTATTAAATTACTTATTTACCCTTACTTTATGAATACGAGTACTACAACTTACCAGTGCATTTACTTTATCCAAGAATTCCAATCCAATCACAAAATTGTAATCATTCATTGGGACAACAGACACGTCCTATTTTTCGCTCTATTCGCTAATTCTCCATGGCACACTTGTGCAATCCTAATCAGAGGTATGGGGTCTGAATTCACTGTCTTCATGTTGGAATTTGTCCTCTGAGTTTCCAAATTTAATTTTCTTGCAATCTGTTCAGATACAAAGAGATATGAAGCTCCTATATTTATTAGGGCTTGAACGAGCCTTCTTGCAAGTGTTTTTTTCTAAGAATATTGCTCTTATAGGATGTTCTCTAATGTTGATGGTTCCAAATACCCACATTGTTGCTAGCTTTTTCTTCTTAGCCTGATTTGTTTCTTCGGCCACTATGGCTGCAATTTTACTGTGCTTAGAGCACTCAAAGGAACGATCAGGTCCTTCACATATAAATCATGCAAGTCTTCGTTTCGGTTGGAGAAAAGACTCACTTTGAGGATTTTTACCCGTTGCGGCTTTTCTTGGTCCATTCTCGTGACTTCTTCCTCAGTCCTCTCTACATACTCCACTGTATCCCGGATGCTAGGTCCTGTAAGGGTTCAGGTCCCTTCTTCGAAACTTTATAAATGATTTTGCTACTACTATTGTGAGTGCAAGGTCTTGAACCCCTCTTCGCTGTAACTCCAAATTGGCCCACCATGTTAATCCATCCATGAAAGTAAACAATGTCTCTTTCGGCCATGTCAGGGATTTCTAACGGTAACTCTAAAAATTCAGGGACATATTCTCGGATGGCTCCTTTCTTTTGCTGGAATCTTCTTAGTTTTTCTTATGCCTTGTCCTTTATGTTCCAGGGGTAGAATTGCCTTTTAAGGTCTCATTTGAACTCCTCCCATATGGTTATGGAATAAGTTCCTCTACGAGTGTCTCCACACTTGCATCTCCACCATACCATTGCAACATCAACCAAATATAGAGGTGTTGTTCTGACCTTAGTACCCTCATTTTAGATCCATATGGCATCAAAGTACCTCTCGAGTCCCCATAGGAAGTTGTCTATCTCACGGGCGTTCCTCATTCCTCTATAGTTCTCAGGTTTTGGTACGTCTAGCCTTCCACCTATGTTGTGAGTAGTCTTCACGCTCTTGATCACTTCGATCTTACACAAGGTCAGTTCCTCTTTTAGTTTTTCCACCTCGTCCTGAGGTCTAGTACTATGGTTTTTATGGTTTGGTCTCTCTTGGACAACACATCAACAGCCGTGTTGAGTTCACCCAGCATCTGACCTCTCAGCTCTTCGCAATCCTCCATGGTTGCAGTCCCCTATTTTCATTCCTCAGCTTGCTCCATTTCCTCGGAAATAGCTGTTTTGAGCCTTCCTATGCGTTTCTTTAGTGTGGTCATCATGTTCCTTGACTTTTCCTTGCAGTCATTGGGGCAATGTTGTCGACGAGCTCCGTTCCCTAGATCTCCCTGGCCATGTTCTATTGACTACCCAAGCAACCTATGCTCTGATACCAACTATCATCATGGACTGAATTTTCTTGATCCAACTCGTGGGGCATTAGTCAAGAACAAATGGGTCCTTATACTTTGATGGTGTGCCAGCCAACAACCTAAAACAATTTTGTCTTGGAAAGTAGTTTTTTTTTACAGAAAATTAAATTTATTAGTATAAAGACATTACAATGCAAAGAAATCCCCACAACAAAAGAAACATATGACCAACCAACTAGACAACCACAAAACCAAACCCAACTAAAATTCACATGACACCACATATAACAAATAAATAAACAAAATGAAACATAGCTAAATTATACCTAAACAAGCCACAGAAATTTCAAATTCACCGAACGAAATTCAATTTTTGATGCACTTCTACCAATTTCCTCTTTATCCCTCAATTCAATTTGATAAATCTTTTCAATAATGGTCTCATCTCTACCATCAAAACTTAATCTATCTTCTTGCCCAACTTCCAAGCCCTAATAGCCTCATCGCAAGCTTCTCATCCTTAGAAGAGGATGGCACTCCAATTAAGTTGTTCGACGAACCATTTTTGGAGACAAACTTGCTTTCAAAATCAATCTCAACACAATCATCCAAAAGTCTTTTCATAGTAAACTTCTTCCATTTTTTTCTTTTTCCTCATCCTAAGAAGATTAATGGAAGGGTGGCCAAGAAGGCTAGTTCAAAGGATGTGATGTCAAGCATGGATGCTCGCTTGGCTAAGGTGGAGTTAGTCGTGGGGGAAGTGCGGGACAAGTTTGAGGATACCGATGGTATCATCGAGGAGCTAAACTCCATGAGGGAGGATCTCCAAAGAGCGATGCAAGGTGCCCTCAACGAGGCCATAGATGTGCTCACGCAAAAGAACGACACCCTTGAGGCCGAGGTGGTGTCTATGCGGGAAGAGATGGAAGAGCTCAAGCAGGAGCTCTCAGCTTGCAAAACAACCTTCGAAGGTAGTATGCTTGCTATGACACCTAACCATTTGATAAAACAACACAATTTCAACAACAATTCATATATATAGATTTCATATAATATATTAATTTGTGAATTTCACATAATATATGGAAAAATTAAAATTACATTATTTTATTAAAGGATAGGAATGAAAACCAAACCCTTCGAACTAATGTTAGCTAAGGCAATTTTTTGAGAAACTTTTAGTTCAATCAATCTCCTGTATTCTTGTCTGCAGGGTTCCCTCATCTTGTATTTTGTGCTTTGGGTAAATAAAACATGCTTTATCCGGACAAAAAAGCCAATACAATTTTCTAACAAACAGTTAAGATGGTTATTAGTGTTGGAAATTTTTTATATAATTGGTGATAAAAACTAAATAGATAATTTCAAAATATAAACTCGTAGAAATCAAAATAATTTTAACTTAATATAAATGTATGATATTAAATAATATTGTATCATAAAAATAATTAATTAAAATAGAGAAAACAGAAGGAGCTGGTCTGTGAGTCGTGGAAAGCCCCTGTCTTAAAACTATTATAGCCTCCCTACGTGCAGAAACAAATGGTTAAGACCGGCTCCAAGATAAAACCCAGGTGCTCGCAGTTTTGCCTCCTACAATGTGCATATCCACTGGGAAGCGATGTGAAATCACCTGATCAAGGTTGCCCAAAAATGTAAATATGTAGAAAGTAGAAAACAAGAAAATAATCTGAAAAATTGTGTGTCTTAGGCTCTTGAAAATCTTGGTATTTATAGGCACAAATGAGCCTAAGAAAATTCAGAATTTAAAATAAAAATGATTACAAGATTTGTAACTCTCATTTTATTTAGATTAATCACAAATATATAACTTCCAATTTATTGGCTATATTAAAATAGGCAAATAATGACTATTGAAAAGTCGTTTGATAGTTACAAAATGTGTAACTCTCAATTTGATTATTATATTAAAATGACCAAATAATGGCTATTAAAATACTATGAATAATTGTGAGGAATTAAAAAAAAATTCCAACAATCCCCTACAAGTTTTAAAATTTTGAAACTCAAAATAAACAAAACAAAATAAAATAAAATATAGAAAGTATATAAGAGCAACTCTAGTACTATGCAATGGATGTAGGAGTCCTCAGGACTCAAGCCTATACTTAGTGTTGACAGTATTCATCTGAGAGAACCGTAATGGACTACACCGTGAATTAAGTCCCTTGATCAGACTTCAATAAGTCACACACACAATACTTGATATAGGGTCAGGCTCACGGGTTAGAGCTATTAATGATCATGCGCACTTATCTTGATTCTCATGAGAGTCTCTAGTTACCTAATCCCATAGTCGCGGTCTCACAACAACTCTCACTTAGGTGAGCCTCCAAGTGTACATGTGACAAGTACCTTGAGGTAATACTCGCCTCGATCTCATTAATGGTAAATATCAATCCTGAACATCACACTAATAAGCAATATCATCTTAAAGATGAGAAAGAGATGCTTTCATGGAGAATGCTCCTTAAAAGTAGTGCTACTAATGAGTTATGCACTGCATGTTGTTTCTACCCATTGAACCTTCTTCATGGGATCTCCAATCACAAAGGTTGGGTTACTCTTGTTGGTGACTCCCTATGGGCTAAGCCTATCCCCCTCGATGTATCAAGTATACCCCTCATGAGTAAACTTTTAGTCAAACTGTCAGCTATATTCCTTTCATATCTCACAAACTCTAGAGATATAACACTTTTACTCAGCAGTCCTCTGACTGACTTATATCTCACTTGAATATATCTATTCATTTTCTTATAAGATCTATCACAACTTTACAATCACAGTGTATATGTATGGATGGCACAAGTTTATTCACAAAAAAAATATCTTTCAATATTTTTTTAACCACTCAACCTCTATACAAATTGTGTCTAAAGCTATTAACTCAACCTCCATAATACTTCCATAAAGTTTCATCTTTTTCTTGAAAACCTACTTACAACCTATAAGCTTACTCCCGGAAGGTAAGTCTAATAAAACTTAAGTATTATCATGTATTATTAATTTAAATTTATTATCAATAACTTACTTCCAGAAAGGTGCATCTCCACAAGATATAGCCTTACTATAGGTAGAATGTTCTCCTTATAGTAAAACATAAAGAATCCATTCCCAAAAAAATTTTCAATTCTAGCCTTCTTACTTTTTTATGTTCAAGATATTTCACTTATTTCAAAGTTTATCACTAAGATCATGTCTGCTTTACTATCTTGAGCTTAACCTATAAAAACAACATCTATAGTTTTGGGTCTTTTTTTTTCTCTTTGGTTTGAGTATATCTACTTTAGTTAGACATCCCCACACTTTTAGAATATCACGCTTTGGAGGTCTATTTTCTCAGATTTCAAAAGGAAATTTTCTCACTATTTTAGATTTTTGTTAGTGATTTTTTTTTATTTCTTATTTTCCTAAGATTCTTTCTTTCTATCTTTTTCATTCCATCTACTTGATTACAAATCATTTCAAAATTATTAATTTTCCTCTTCCTTTCCTCTTTCTCCACCATAATAATGTAACTTTCTACACTCATACAATTTATTCGTGTTTATTTTCTTTCTCAGTCATGTTGTGCAAAGTATTTAAAGTCGAAGCTTAATTTTTTTGCTAATAATGGGTGTATATGTTTTATGGTCTTTAATTTTCTTCTATTGTTAGCGTTATGGATTGCTTTATATAAATACTTATGATTGATTTTAGCATTTTTTTTAAAAATATGTCTATATATATTTTACAAAAGCTTCATATTAGTCACCAATCAAACTTTGATTGATAGATTCAAGCGTAAAATCTCACTTGCTTTTAATTTATATAAGTTTTGCGCCAATTTAGTTTCTGACTTAGATTTTTGTATCAATGCACTATATTTAACAAATTTGGTGCTACCATTCGCACTATATATTTCGAATGGTCATAAGCTAATATATGAAACAAATAGATCTAAGTCATTGAATATATTCTAAGTACTATATATAATATTTTTTATATATATACATTTTCTTAATAATTCATAATAACTATTTTCTTACAGTAACAGATATTTTGTATTTAGAATGCAAAATTTTTTAACCAAATTCTAGAATAAGTTATACCAAAGAAAAAAAAAACTTTGATACCACATGCATATATAGAGATATGAAAATATTTCGAAATATATAAGACACTATAATATATATATATATATATATATATATATATATATATATATATATATAGCACATATATAAAACAGTTGGTCACTGATCAAAAGCACTAGGTCTTATAATAATTCATAATTCTTCAATTTGATTTTTTTTTTAAATTTAGTATATAATATATTTTTTTGTTATTTTAATTTTCATCTCTTTTTTTAATCAATAATAAAAATCAAATGATTATCATGTTTTCGTTGATATCACATTATCATAACACTCTATGATGAATAATTAACTTATATTCAATAAAGGCATAAAAAAAATTTAAAAAAAATATCGAAGCTCTATGCCTCAACTTTCTATTAAATGGACTAACGTTTTTTTATATATGTTCATTAAGCATTTATAACGTTTACAACAATTCATTATAGTGATTACTATATTAGTATAATCATGGTCTTTATATATGTAACGTATATTGACTTAATTATATAACGTTTATAATAACGTTTTCATTTATAACATAATAATGGTTTGATTTGAATTTTTTATATAACATTTACAACATTAACGGAATGATACTTAAAGTCATACGTAATATGTATATATGCTACAATAATAATTTGTTGTTAGAAACATACAAATCAATGGTAAGTATATCAAAATCACTAAATCTTTGACAACATTCCCACGTGAATGAAGATAGTTTTTTCTTGTCATTTATTATAATAATGTAATGATTTGGTATTATAACGTTGTATTTTATTTTTTATTTAAAAGTTGTCTTTAGCATAAAAGTCTTACATATAATGAATATATATATATATATATATATATATATATATATATGTTTTGTACTTAAATTTCTTTTGTTCTTTCTAAACTGAAAATTCAGTATATCCCTATAATCACTCTTTTAACAACAATTCAAACAAACAAGCATATATATTTGAATAAAGGATTACTTTAAAAAAAAAACTATTGATATGTAATACAAAAAAAATTCTCATACATATATGGATAAATATATGTAACACATTCAAAATTCTTATATATAGACATATTATACATATCATGAAAAAATAAAAACTATACATATACAACATAGTATATAAAACTAGTTATTTAACACATACAAAGCCTAGTTATGATACCACATGTTAAAAAATTATAACGACTTTAGCTGTTAGAAATTTTTATATAATTTGTGATAAAAACTAAACATATAATTTCAAAACATATGCTTGTAGAAATCAAAATAATTTTAACACAATATAAATGTATGATATTAAATAATATTGTATAATGAAAACAAAATAAATAATTAAAATAGAGAAAACAGAAGGAGCTGGACTTTAGTCGCGAAAAGTCACTGTCCTAAAGCTGTTATAACATCCCTACGTGCAGGTACAAATGGCTAAGACCGGCTCCAAGATAAAACTCAGGTGCTCGCAACTTTGCCTCCTATAATGTGTAAATCTACTGGGAAGCGGGGTGAACTGACCAGATCAAGGTTGCCCAAAAATGCAAATATGTAGAAAGTAGAAAACAAGAAAAGAATCTGAAAAATTGTGTCTTAGACTCTTGAAAATCTTGGTATTTATAGGCACAAATGAGCCTAAGATTTAATTCAAAATTTAAAATAGAAATGATTACAAGATTTTTAACTCTCAATTTATTGAGATTAATCACAAATTTGTAACATTCAATATATTGGCTATATTAAAATAGCCAAATAACGACATTGGAAAGTCATTTGATAGTTACAAAATGTATAACTCTCAGTTTGATTATTATATTAAAATGGTCAAATAATGGCTATTAAAAAAACTATGAATAATTATGAAGAATTTAAAAGCTTTTTTAAAAATTAGAAAGCTAACAATCTAATACATATAGTGGGGCGACATATATACACATTGTAACTTATATATATAGGAAAATGCTAACTTGTCGGCACAAGTTAGCATTCTGCTTTAATTTTTTTTACCACAATATCTATGATTCCTTCCTAGCCTTCTACCAAGTCATCAGGGATATTTTAGTATTTATTTTTTCCTCTTTCCTTCTGTAAAAACAATAATGGAGAATCAACCCCACACATTGTTGACGGCGTGTGGGACGCATGCAATTGATTGTGACGGAATCAAACCACCGCGGTTTGACGGTTCAGTAGATCTGATCATTTTTCGACTCAGCAGTAGTAGTGGTTTTCGGTAATACTAACAAAAAAAATTACAAATCTAAGTCGAATCCTTTCTTTAACAGGTGGCACATAAGGGTGGTCAGACAATCGTTCAACTATTTTTCTTCTATATGATTGTGCATTCGATTATTTATAATGCTCATCACAAATGGCTAGATAATTTATACAAACATTTTTAAGAAATTTTTCTATTTCTTCTAATAAAATAAAAAGTTTACACGTGAGACAATTTGTGGGCAATTACATTAAGACTATAATTTACACATAAATCCAAAACTTTTGAAATACATAGAAATTTTACATTAAGTTTAAATAATTTTTTAATATTTGTGAGGGTAATTTTAAAAATATATATATATTATTAATTTGTTTTTCAAATATTAAGTGGAAGCGGACGATCCACTTCTCAGTGTAAATCCGCCCCAATATAAATATATATATATATATAATTATTTTGTCTTCATCAAATTAAAATTTT
Source organism: Bretschneidera sinensis (assembly GCA_023935145.1). Taxonomy (NCBI): domain Eukaryota; kingdom Viridiplantae; phylum Streptophyta; class Magnoliopsida; order Brassicales; family Akaniaceae; genus Bretschneidera; species Bretschneidera sinensis. The sequence goes on from CM043699.1 coordinate 101,551,665, forward strand.
ATTATTATTTTATATCTAAACTTTGGTAATTAAAAAGTCGGAACAAAATTCATTTATAAGCAGTACGGCCACTAAAATTAAAATAAAACCCACTCTCGTAGTCCTAAAGTAACAACATTAACTAGAGAGTCTGAGAGAGAGAGTTTGGCGGGAAAGTGGTTCCAAAAGTAGAAAAGGAATAAAAAGTGGAACTTTAGGACCAGACAAAAAATCAAAATCCGAAAACCATGGGTTGAAAATGAGCTTCTTTAGTTTCATTTTTCTCTCTGCAATTGCTATGGAAAATTACGAGGACTTCTTTTCAGCTTACGATTCTCCTCCACAAGGTACGATATTTGATTTATCTATCTTTTTCATTGCATTTCTTTGCATATATTTTTCGCTTATAGGACGATGATGTTGATCATGATTAATTTTAAGGATAGGCAAAAGGTAAACTAAATTAGCTAGGGTTTGAGATGATTCTTTCCCGCAGAAATCGTAATCGTTTCTTTTTACTAAGAGCAGAAATTGTAATCTAGAGCTATGTTTAGGTGCTTTAATGTTTACTATGTAATTAATTTGTGCCCTGTTTTTGTTAGTGATCTCGTAATATTTGCAGAATTCTGTAGCTTCCTTTTTTGGTGAAACAAAAACATAAGTTTAATTCAGGATAAATGTTTGGTGTTCAGTAAATTAGCAGTGAAGTCCGAATTAATGAGTTTCTTCTATAGGGGATTTCTATTTCTATAAATGAAAATTACAACGAGAAGCAAATATGCATGTAATCTCAGCGGAGTGAAAATTATTCTATTCCAAGGATTTGAACAATAAAAACAATTGGTCCAGAAAGGAAAACAATCCTGGATAATACAAAATTAAAGCTAAATTCTTTCCCCCTTTTTTTCCTGGCCATTTTTCACCAATTTAAAAAGGAAAATGACCCATCAAAATGATATCAAAAGTATTCCTTTCACAACCTTTTTGAAGCATTTTCCTTCCCCCCTCCTTTTGGGTCTGAAACTCTGAGGTAGACCTTCAAATTGAATCCCATTTAGAGTGCTCTCTCTGTTTTGAAGAAATGCATCTATTATTTCATTGTTTTATGCCATGGCAGGCACTTGAAAATCTTTGCTGACTACGGTTTACCTGCCCTTTTTCATCAATACCTGTGAGTTGCACCATCTGTTTTCGATCTTTTTAGCTATTACAAAGCGATGTTTTTTTTTTCTCATAGACTATTCTTATTCATTTATTTAATGATTGTATTTTGGTGCTTGTATGCACAGTAGAAATATCTATTCTAATGTATGTAATGATGCTTGAATAATGATGTTGAATTTAAGAGAGGAAGTGAGACAATACAAAAAAAAGAATTGTATTGAATGGTGTGATTTACTTACAAAGGGAGCTATCCTATTTATATAAGCTAATAGGAGAAGTAAAGCTATACACAACCAATGTGGGATTATCCTATTTATACAAGCTAATAGGAGAAGCAAAGCTATACACAACCAATGTGGGACTAAGCCCATATAATACATTAACATCCCCCTCAAACTCAAGGCGGTAAGTGGGAGGTGAACTTGAGTTTGGAAACCAGAGAGTGAAAGCGTCCGGGTGGATGAGCCTTAGTGAAAATGTCAGCTGTCTGATCGGCTGAACTGACGGATTGTAGACGAACCGTATTCTGGAGAATGTGATCACGGATGAAGTGGATATCATTCTCGATGTGTTTTGTACGCTCGTGGAAGACATCATTGTGAGCGATCTGAATAGCACTCCTGTTGTCACAGTGTAGGATAGTGGCAGCAGGAGAAGAAATACCCATGTCAGCAAGTAGCCATCGAAGCCAGAGAAGTTCTTGAGTTGCATCAGCCATGGCACGATATTCAGCTTCAGTACTGGAGCGAGCAACCACAGTTTGTTTCTTACTACGCCAGGAAATGAGAGAATTGCCCAAAAAGAACCAGTGGTTGAACGTCTGTCGGTGGGGTCTCCGGCCCAATCGGCATCAGAATAGGCTTGTAAAACAGGGACAGACTGTGCTGAGAAATGAAGCCCATGAAATAAAGTACCCTTGACGTACCTAAGAATGCGAAGAACAGCCGAGTAATGGGTGGTCCGAGGAGCGGACAAGAACCGACTGACCTGATGAACGGCATAGGCAATGTCAGGGCGAGTGACAGTAAGATATACAAGACTTCCAACCAGTTGACGATATAGAGTGGCATCCTGAAGAGGTGAACCATCGAGTGGGGTAAGTCTGACATTCGGTTCGAGAGGAGTAGTGGCAGTGGTTGAGTCAGTGATCCCAGCCTTGGAAAGGAGGTCCGAGCCATATTTGGCCTGAGAGAGAAAAAATCCATCAGAATTAGATGAGACTTCGAGGCTAAGAAAATAGGTGAGCACGCCAAGATCTTTCATCTCGAATTGACCACTGAGAAACTTTTTGAGTTCAGAAATACCATGTAGATCATCTCCAGTAATAACCATATCATCCACGTATAGTAAAAGAATGATAATACCGTTGATAGTATGGCGGATAAACAGAGCTGAATCATGAGCACTCGGTGTGAACCCAAACTGATGAATGGTAGTGCTGAATTTGGCAAACCAGGCACGTGGAGCTTGTTTCAAACCATATAGGGCACGGCGAAGGTGACAAACTTTGTTTCGAGGGGCATCCAAGCCGGGAGGTGTATGCATATAGACTTCCTCAAGAAGATCCCCATTGAGAAATGCATTTTTGACATCCATTTGAAATAGAGTCCATCTTCGAATGGCGGCGACAGCAAGGAGTGTACAGACAGATGTGAGCCTCGCCACTGGAGCAAATGTCTCTTCATAGTCAATGCCATATTCCTGAGCAAATCACTTGGCAACAAGTCGGGCTTTATATCGTTCAATAGAGCCATCAGAAAGTGTCTTGATCTTAAACACCCATTTGCACCCAATAGGAGTTTTTCCAGGGGGCAGATCAACAATATCCCAGGTATGAGTTTTAGCTAGGGCCTGAAGTTCTTCATCCATTGCTTTCTGCCAAAGTGGATTAGTACTAGCCTCCTTATAGGATTGAGGCTCATGCAGATGAAGTATAGTGGAAAAACAATGATAATCACAATGGTAATCAGCAAGATGAGAAGGGGGATGAGTTACCCTGGTAGATCTGCGGGGGTGATCTGGAGGATGGCTCTCAGAGGGAGTTGGTGCAGACTCATCAGACATAGGAATATCCTCGGGCACGACCGATTGAGTTGGAGAGGTGAGGTCAGTTGAGGGTTCTGGAGCTGAAGCTGGGTCCGGAACGAAAGGGGTGATATCGGCTGGTGATTCGGAGGTGGACTCAATAGTACCTGAAACTGGATTCTCAGGAAATAACTCAATAGATGGATCAGTAAAGAATCTGGAGTTAGTGATGGTTGACATGTCAAATGATCGTAACGAAGAGAACATTTGATGTTCCCAAAAAATGACATGACGAGAGATACGAAGAGTTTTAGAAATAGGATCCCAGCACCGATACCCTTTATGTTCAATACCATATCCAATGAAACAACACAGATGAGCCCTTGGTTGTAATTTGTTGTGTTCATGTGGTTTGAGAAGAACAAAACAAGCGCAACTAAAGACTCTGAGGTTAGAGTAATCAGGAGATTTACCAAAAAGGCGCTCGAATGGAGACTGATTTTGGATTGTAGCGGAAGGGACACGATTGATTGTGTACACTGCGGTTAAGGCAGCATCACCCCAGAAACGTTCAGGACATGATGACGAAATGAGTAGAGCACGAACAGTGTCAAGAATATGTCTATGTTTGCGTTCAGCTCGTCCATTTTGTTGGGAGGTTCCAGGGCACGAACGGTGGGGAAGCGTGCCATTTTTGTGAAGTAGGTTTAGAAAAACACGGTCTTTATATTCCATTGCATTATCTGAACGAAAAATTTTGATATTCCGAGAGAATTGAGTTTTAACCATAGAAGAAAAATCAGAATATATATGAAAGAGTTCAGATCTGCTTTTCATAAGAAACAACCAAGTATAACGAGAATAGTCATCCACAAATATAACAAAATAACGAGCACCACCCATGGATGTATGAGGAGAAGGCCCCCAAACGTCAGAATGAACTAAATCAAAAGGTGCAAGGGAAACAGACTGATTCTCATTAAAAGGTAAAGCTGATTGTTTTGCAAGTTGACAATGAATACAATGAAAAGACTCATGCTGAAGTGATCCTAACTGACCACTAGAAATAAGAGAACGTAGAGGGCTGGATGAAGTGTGACCTAACCGAGAGTGCCACAATTCCACAGGAGAGTGTGCTGGGATGGATGCGGCTGATTGGTTTGGTGATGGTGATGATGGGACTTGGAGGTGAGTAAGCTCAAAGAGGCGTCCAACTTTACGGCCGGTTCCAAGGAGTTTTCCTGTCTGAGGGTCCTGCACACGACAACCAGTAGAAGAAAAATGCAAATCAAGTCCAAGATCACATAGTTGTCCAACAGATATAAGGTTAAGCGTAAGATTAGGAACCAAATATGTGTCAGGGAGAGACAGATGAGAACTGTCAACATGTCCAGTGTGGCTGACCAACATATTTGATCCATTGGCAGTGTGAATAGTAGGTGCATGCTCATCACGGGTTTTAAAGGAAAATATGGAGGCATCAGAAGTCATATGATTGCAACAAGCAGAATCAAAATACCATCGGGATGTACCTGGTGTAGCTGACATGGCTATATTATTACCAGTTTTAGTTAGAGCCTCGGTAAGAATGGTGCATAAACCACTCCAATCAGGTAAAGAGCTGGATGAAGTTGGTGTAGCATCAGTGGCTACAGCAGCAGTATTCTTTGACTTGGAATGGAACCGATTGTATGAGCCTCGTGAGCGATATTGGTTCCCATTTGACTGATTTCCAGAAGGAAGTTTAGGGCAATCTGCAAGATAGTGACCCGGTTCTCTGCAGACTTTACATAGGCGAGAAGGACATTTGAGCAATTCATGCCCTTGTGAATGACAATACTTGCAATATAAGGGCTTCTGGTATAAGTTTGTCTTGGCAGCTGGTGTGGCAAGAGCAACGGGTGCTGCAAGGGTAACATCTGTATGAGATCCCTGTAATGTGGCGAGACGTGTTTCCTCACTGAGTAGATCAGAAAGAACGTCGTTTAAGGGAGGTATTGCGCCTCGGTGTAGGATTGAAGCTCTTACAGGTTCAAATTCCTCTTTCAAGCCCATCAGGAATTGCATAATGCGTGTCTCAGTTTGGTACTTTCTATGAACATCAGCGTCTTTTGTGCATTCCCAAGTTGGCTCAGTGAGAGCTAACTAGTTCCACACGGCAGTCATCTGAGATAGAAAGCTGTTGATAGTTTGTCCAGGTTCTTGGCGCATGCTTTGAAGGATGGAAAGAAGACGATACCGATTTGAGATGTCTGCCCTGGTGTAGCGGTGTTGGAGAAGATCCCAAGCTTCTTTAGCTGTATGGAGTGTACCAAATTGAAGTTTGATTTCTGCGATAATAGTGGCACGAAACCATGTGAGAATCTGGTGATTTTTACTATCCCAGTCCTCTAGACGGTCAACATATTTGTCAGCATCTTCATCGTCCTTCTTCTTGGGTTCAGTGATATCTCCAGTCACGTAACGCCACAATTTATGTCCACAGAGGAAACCAGACATTTCTTGAGCCCATATAACATAATTAGATTCATCCAGAACAGTAGTAATAACCCGGGGTAAGTACGATTCAGCCATATGCACAAAGAGGAAGGTGAACCTCCAAGAAACCGGTGATGTGGCGGTCAACTGATGATGTGGTGGTCAACGGGTGACGTGGCACTGACGTATCAGTGAGGTGGCGTTGATGTGGCTTTTAGGGCTGACGTGACAGCAGCGTTTCTGAAACAGGAGCGGCAGCAGATGTGATGTCAACAAGTGACGTGGCACTGACGTGGCAGTGAGGTGGCGTTGATGTGGCCTTTAAGGCTGACGTGGCAGCAGCGTTTCCAAAACAAGAGCGGTAGCGGAAATGATGTCGATGAGACTCCGACTATAGTGATGACCCGACAGGTATGAAAATGATATACTAGAAGTTTTTCTGATGTGAAGGATCCACTAATAGTGGCAATCACAGAGCATACTCAACTCTTAATATACCGAGAATTTCTGATGTGAAGGATCCACTAATAGTGGCAATCACAGAGCATACTCAACTCTTAAAATACCGAGAACCATTATGGCTCTGATACCATTATGAATTTAAGAGAGGAAGTGAGACAATACAAAAAGAAGAATTGTATTGAATGGTGTGATTTACTTACAAAAGGAGCTATCCTATTTATATAAGCTAATAGGAGAAGTAAAGCTATACACAACCAATGTGGGATTATCCTATTTATACAAGCTAATAGGAGAAGCAAAGCTATACACAACCAATGTGGGACTAAGCCCATATAATACATTAACAAATGAAATGCTTTGTTCTTGTGGCGCTCAATATTTAGTTGGAACCTGGATCAGATTTGAGAATCTTGTAGCTGAGCAGATCTGAAAAGTGAATTTTGTGACCTATGGGAAAGAACTAGCGACACAAAAACTCTGGCATCTCTGTTCAGAATAATCCTCCGGGATGCACGTGGAGCGTCCTTAATATACTTTAAGTACCACCACTGGCATTATATCAAGAAAAGACTTCCGCACAAGAGACATGACGGTAAGAGATATGCTGTGGGTAATTACACTCACCCAATTCTCGTTTAATATGAAAATTTCTCCATCGGCATTTTATCCAATTATTTTGAGTTACTTGCTTTGTTGGTTGTTCCAGCAAAATGTTAGGTAGTGTGAATTGAATAGTTAATACACAAGGTAGAAGATATGTTGTGGGTAATTACACTCACCCAATTCTCATTTAATATGAAAATTTCACTCCATCGGCATTTTATCCAATTATTGAGTTCTTGCTTTGTTGGTTGTTCCAGCAAAATGTTAGGTAGTATGAATTGCATTGTTAATTTGTGTAAATGTGTACAGTACATGGATCCTCCGGAATTTTACCAAGGAACGGTTTGTTGATGTTTTATATGCCTACCTAATTCAGCTTACTATGAACTTGCATGTAGTGCGGTGATTTTAGAATTAAGAACCAATTTGAAATTTTATGTTGTTAGCTGTTGAACAATGCTTAAAGTAATGAAGCAATGCATAAGTCATGAATGCTTTGTAGTGGTTGCTAGCTATGTTATTGGGAATCCTAATGCAGGTTCCTATCTGATCTTTTGTAACCTCTATATCCATTTATCTATAGTATAAATGAGAGAAATCATTGAAATATACAGAGCTGTAGCACTTCTATTCCTCCAACTTGGGGCAAATATAGTGTTGGTATTTGTCTAAGGTTTAAACATGGTTTAAGGTTTAAACAAGGGTAGAAGAATTAATTTCAGCATGTTAAAGGAATGCACACATGTGTGTGCATCACTTTGGGTGTGTGTGCACACTCTATTCAGCAAGGCAAAAGAGTGCGCACAGTTGTGAGGGGGCCAGCACCAGTGTGTGCCGCACCTCTCCCTCACCAGCGCCGCACCGCCCAGCAAGTGGAGAAAATTGTGTTTTGCCTAGCGCCGCACTGACCCCTGTTCAGTGCCTAGGCGCTAGGCACACTGATGCACACATGGATAGCTTGTTTCAGCCTCTTGTTAAGTGCGTGGGTGCAAGGTTAAAACGCACAGTATCACTTAAGATTGATGGAGGGCCATGGTTGAGTGGTCATTAAGATCTAAAGGTGAAGAATGACACTCAAGAATGAACAAGAAGTTGGTGCACTATATAAAGGGTCACCTATGTTCAATCTCAAGAAAGAATGTGATATATCTTGTGAGACATGTGATGTGAATGAGTGGTGTGTGAGAGTGCAAAGATACTAAACACATGAGAGACTCATTGTAGAGAGGCTGGTTGTAAAGAGAGAAGCAGTATAGATTGTGGGTAGAGAGCTTTTGTAATAGTCTTATCACTTTCTTTCTTCTCATCTTTGTTTCTTCAAGAACTTGAGGTTTCTTGGAGAGAGTTGTTGTATTGTAAAAGAACCATTGAGATTTAGTGCAGAGAGTTCAGATGAACTCACGGGGACGTAAGCTATTGCCGAACCTCGATAACAATTGCTTGTCTTCTTTCTTGCTTTGGTTGCTGTATCTTTTCTTTACAAGTCATTCTAGACTTGGGTTTTTGGAAGATCACCACTTAGGCATCTTGTCAAAGTGATTTCCAACATATAGCTCTCAAGAAATCTTGTAGTCAGTAAGGGAATGAGAATATAGTAATGTGATGGCTCTTAGATCAGCAACAACTGGCAAAGTGGAGTCTGGATTGCTACTTCTATTTAATGAAATCTCAAGTTACTAATTCCTATTTATCAACAAAAAAAACTTACCAATTCCTTGCAACGTATAGTTAATGCGATGATATGATGTGGCTCTTTTTGCTTTGTAGATTTGAACTGGACTCTCATTTTCCTTGTGTCCTGTAATTTAGTGAACTGTGCAAGACAGTTTGATGCTTTCAATTGTTATTTTATTGGATGGATATTTGCGCCGAAAGTGTCCACCAACATGATAATTTTCAATTAGCGCAGGACTTCTTTTGCTATCCGATGATATGAACTCTTTTTGCCATGTTTAGGGGGCAGAAATGAAGGAAATAACATAAAAACCTCAATTGCTGATGATTTTCAAGCTCACAGCAACGATGAAGAAGACAACTCTATAGTAAGTTCATGCAAACTGATATATTTGTCAGCATGCTTAATTATTTGCTAACATTATATTTTGGGATAATTACATAAACACCCTTATGTTTATATGAAAAATACACTTGCATACCTGAAAATAGAGATTCAGAGATGCAAGTGTATACTTTTGACTAACGGTTGATTAGGTTTCAATGATGCAAGTGTATACTTTTAAAATGGAGGGATGCAAGTGTATTTTTCATATAAACAAAAGGGTGTTTTTGTAATTGTACCTCATACATTTAAATAAAGCAAATGCAAGTTGTCTGGTTCGTTCAACTCATTTATTTGGGATTTGATCTGAAGATTAGATTGACTCTAAAATGTTTCAGTTAAAGCATTGTGACTTCTTGTTTACATGCAGAAGTATACAATGTGAGTAGAAGTCACCTTCACTGTGAAATTTTCAGGTTTAACAGAAGTCAAGGAAGCCTGTCAAAGCTCGAATTAAAGCACTGATTACTGAAGAGAACTCTAAAAGGAAGGGTCGACATCATCAAACTTCAACTATCCTATTCAATCAAAGTTGACACAAAGTGATTCCATTCATCGTTCAGGGCCTTTAGACCAGGATCCCTTCACTGAATTAGTGTCAAATGTTGTCGACCAGAACAATGAAACCTCTTCTGCTATCAGCTCACCGGATCCACTTTTATCGAATTCCTCTGATGAATCAAGTAGCAGCGATAAAAGATATGAAGAGTTTGGCACCTTGCTCACTTGGAATGACTTGAGTAACAAGGTTGATGAAAATGGGAAGTAGATATTGAAGAATCACATGCTTCTTCAGGAAGATCTAAAGACAAAAAAAGAACACTTTGTTGGACGCAAAATTGTTGCATCCAAAGGAACTCACCATGGATGCTTCACCCTGCTACTCAAAGGTGTTTCTGGATGCACTGAATTTAATCAACATGAATAAGGAGTTTTTACTAAATATTTTACAGGACCCAGGCTCTCCCTTGGTTCGTCACTTTCACCGTCAACACACATTTAGCGCCAAAATGGGATTAACTAAGTCTGGGTCGTTCCCTGTACCTGATTCATCAGGGAGAGGAGGTTCTGAATCAAGCGTACTTAAAGACAAGGAAGATAGAAATGGGTCTTATGCAAAAGAGGAAGGGAATTCGCATGTAGGCGGTCAAGGAAAAAGTTAACTGAGCTTGACTCTGCAGAAGATATCTGTAAACAGTCAACGCCATTGATAGCCGCAGAGTACAGGGCAGATGGAATTCTAAAACTAAACCAAGTGATGGCTGAAACAGCTGATAATTCTTCAGATTCTTGTCACCATCTGAAAAAACATGGAGAGAATTAAGTGGTGGTTAAGCGTTTCAAGGATCTTAAAGAGAAGCTAAGACATGCACTTAAAGAGAGCAAAAATGAGATGCATCGGATCACGATGGATGCCGTCCTTCACAAAATTCCATATAACCATGGGTTTTTGAAGGACTTGAAAAAGGAGATTGTTGATCAGTTTAAGAACCTTTTAATGAACAAAAGTAGAAAAGACAGTCCTGGAAGTAGTTATGAAACTGATCACTCTGTTCCTTCTGTCAACAAGAGTAGACTTCTCCATATGAGAAGAACATCATCTCTCAGTGAATCAATGGATAGATATCTTCAGTTGTACGAGTGTAGTTTCAACAGAGAATCCAAACATCATATATCTGATGTTGGTTTTTTGTCTGAGAATTAAAGGTTGAGGAGTTCTAGAGAAGAGATGGCCTTGCTGCAGAATTTCAACTTCAGCAGCATTTGGTGCCGCGGCACGAATTCTTCCTGAAACAAGATTTCGGACTCCTTCAGCTCTTGTGTTGTTTTGATTGAAACACACAGTTTCACTTAAACCACTTAGAGAACTACGATTGTTTGGTTCTCAAGATCTAAGGGTTGAGATTGGTTTCAAGTTGGTTATGATAGTTATTGCTCTATATAAAGGGTTATATAGTAGCAATAAACACAACTTGTATCAGATACACAAGTGTTCATCTCATATCAAAATTGGCTGTTGTTTTAGAGAGAGATGCTCTAAAATCTTCATAGGTTTTTCTAGTGAGAGAGTGTATGTGAGATTGGGGTTATAGGGTTTTGTAATTGAGATTTTCTTGGGGAAAATTCTAGGGAAACACTTTGTTCTTATTTCTTTCTTTTCTCTTCTCTCATTCATCAAGAACACATTGTTCTTGGTGAGTTGTTGTAATTGTAAGAACTCCATTCTCGATAACAATTGTTTGTGTTTTCTCTTTTGTGGTTTAATTCTTGTCTTGGTCCAAATCATTCTAGATTTGGGTGTTTGAAGGTCACAACCTGGGATTAGTTGATGATTTTCTACAGCGGAGTTGCCTTCTAGAAGTGCCCCTAAATCTCTGGTAAGGATTCTTTCATTACCTGAACTTAAATCATATTTTTATCCAAGTGAGATCTCTCTTGACATCTTTTCTTCAGGGATGCATGTATCAGGCTCTGTGAGCTTCAGTAGTGTGGATTAACAAAAAATTGTAGATATTCCTACGGCTTCAGAAGATCAGTCGCTGTTAGACACTTTCGAAAAAAGTGAAATTCCAGAGCACTTGGTAGACATTTGTGAGACAAATTCAGTTATGGAATATCAGCTGGGATCAACATCTGTTGCAAATTGTGAGGCAAATGCGAAGGTGAGTGAAATTAGTGATGATTTGGGAAACTTGGTGGTGGGGGACAGTACATTTTACAATGAGCAGAATATTGACCCTGCAAGAAAATGTACTGCTGAACCTGCAGATGTAAGCCCTCTCCTTATGCCTGGCTTCAGTTTTAAAGAAGAGTTTACAGAATTTTTCATATCTGAAGTTATACTACTTCCCAATTGTTTTCTTACCATAATCACCCCTAAGTATCTGTATATAATAACATTGGCAGTATAATTTGATCTTTTTGAAGAATTTGTGGAAGCTTGCTTTCCCTATTTGCTAATCTTTGTATTTTGTGGGTGACATGGATGCTTCATGGATTTTAGTTACGCGGCAGTAGATTCGGTGTTAAACCTAAGATGCCTCCTTCCTAATCAACTTGACTCCTTGGCTGACTAGCAATATCAATCCAGCATGGATACCCTTATGGTAGCTGAGAGTGGAGTTGACACCAAGAAATTAGAAGTTACAAGCGAGCAGTTAGATAGTGACATTATGCATGTTCATGTAGATGCAAAAGACAAAACAAAGTTTGATTATGTCAGAGACGTACTGGAGGTCTCGGGGTTCAGTGGAAACAAGTTGCTTGGGACATGGCATTCTGATGACCAGCCGGTGGATCCTTTAGTGTATTATGAAGTAACAGGCTGCATGCTTCTTGATCCCGACTATTCTGGAAACCAAGAAGGGGATAATTGTAGTCACTTGCTAACGTTTGATCTAATCAATGAGGTCTTGATGGAGATATATGAGAGATCATACGGTTACTTCCCCACGCCCTTGTCTTCCTTTTGCCACATCCGTCCTATGCTAGTAGGATACCATGTCCTTAAGGAGGTATGGGAAAATATAAGCTTGTACTGGAGGTTAAGACATGAAGATGACAAATCATTGGATTACCTTGTGACTAGAGAGATCTAGCCAGGGGCGATGGGTGGATGAACCTCCAATTTGATACTGAATGCGTGGGGCTTGAGGTGGATGATTCAATCTTTGATAATCTTTTAGAGGAAGTTATCTGAATTAAAGGAAATTCTTCTCCTCCTACTTGATTCTAGGAAATCATGCCATGATCTCAGGATGTCTAGCTTCTAAGAATGGAAACTTCTTTAATTTGTTTGACTAAATAATTTCAGAATCTGCAGTAGTCATGGCTGCAACATTAGGCTGTAAATAAGTTGATTTTTCTCTTGATTCTTTCCGTACCAGTACACTTGTAAACACCTATATGTATGGTACTTTTCACAATAATAAAATGTATCAGAAAAATATTCTCAAACTCTTTATGGTATTAGAGCCATCTTCTCTCACGAGACAAAGATCCTAAGTTTCTTCTTCCTCTTGTCCTTCCATGGCTGAGGAAGTTTCAGCAACTACCAGCCTTGTTGTAGCCTCCAACACCCTTTCTTCGTACCAAAACAATACATTAGTCTCAATCAATGCAGAAACCCAATTACCATTAAAACTGACCAATAACAATTACCTATAATGGCGTGCTCAATTCCATTCACTACTCTTTCGCTATAATCTCATTGGATTTATTGATGGAACCAACCCATGTCCCAGAAAAACCGTTGTTTCCAGAAATGAAAAAACAACTGCCAATCTTACGTACACATATTGGAAGCGACAAGACCAGCTGCTTTTACATGCCATTATTGCCTCTGTTTCTAAATCCATTGTGCCTCTCATTGCCTCTGTTTCTAAATCCATTGTGCCTCTCATTGCCTCGACAAAGACTTCCTTTGAGGCATGGGAAAAACCCTACAAACTCTATGCGAACAAATCTCGGTTGAGAATGATGACATTGAAAGACAATCTGACTTGCACTACTCATGGAACAAAAACCACTGCTGATTATCTTGGCCAAGTCAAATCTACTACCGATGAGCTCGCATTATTGGAGCACCTGCTGACGAGGTTGATCTTGTCATTCACATAGTCAATGGGCTTAGGTCCGAATACAAAGAAATCAATGCCACTATTCGAGCACATGAAAGCTCCATCAACTTTGAAGACTTACATGACAAACTTACAGATTATGAAAGCTTTCTCAAGAGAGAAGATGCTATTGCTGATGTTTCGATCCCAACAGCCAATTTCACTTATAAAAACAGCAACAACAACTACCAAAACCGCAATGGTAACAATCGAAACAACAATAGGGATTCCAATTAAAACAACAACAGGGATTCCAATCGATACAACGGTAAGGACTCCAATCAATATCGTTGGTCAAAGCAAGGTTCTAATACAGGACCTAATCCAAAAAAGACATAATGGTCGTGGGTCATTCATTCAGCAACCTAGAATAGTGTGCCAACTGTGTGATCAAGTTGGGCACTTTGCAAAGACTTGTCGCCAAGGTTGGCCAGCAACACCTATGGCCAATCACACAACCTCTTCTCCACAATATGGACATGGGTAGTTAATGGACTCTGCTGCATCGCATCATGTCACCTTAGATCTACAAAATCTTTCCATCCAATCTGATTGTACTGGTACTGATGAAATTATCATTGGAGATGGATCAGGTTTGCTTATTACATATACTGGGTCGGCCAGAATAAGGATGATGTCTATGAGCTGCCTTCATCTGTTCAAGTTTCCAAATCCCACCCTATGGCCATGACTGGTATTAAAACATCCTTTACAAATTGGCATCGTCGCTTGGGTCACCATTCTTCTCGCATTCTTCATTCTGTTCTTCAATCTTTTTCCTTACCTTTTTCATCTACTTCGACTTTTCTAAGTGATGCTTGTCAATGTAATAAGATTCATCAGCTCTCTTTTCATATTTCAAGTCTTAAGAGCAATGCTCCTTTGGAATTAGTTTATACGGATCTTTGTGGACATGCACCCATCCCTTCTATTAATGACTAATTATTATGTAATCTTTGTTGATCATTTCTTTAAGTATTCTTGGTTATACCCTCTAAAAGGTAAATCTAATTTGTTCTATCTTTTTCCTAAATTTAAAGCCATTGTTGAGAAATACTTTAATCGTTTCATTGTTTCAGTTTATTCTAATAGGGGTGGAGAATATAAAGTATTAAAAAATCTTTTATCCCTTCATGGGATTACTCGCTACCTCGCACCCCCACATACCCCTCAACACAATGGTACAGCCAAGCGATGCCACAGAATAATTGTTGAGATGGATTTAACTTTGTTGCATCAAGCCAAAGTCCCACTTGAATTTTGGACATATGCATTCCAAACAACTGTTTATTTAATTAATAGGCTCCCAACTCCTGTTTTAAAATTTCAAACTCCATTCAAATGTCTTTTCCATGATTTGCCCAACTTTAAAAAATTTAAAATTTTTGGTTGCTTATGCTATCCCTGGCTTAAGCCCTATGCTCCTCACAAACTCGCTCCCAAGTCTACCCCATGTGTCTTTATTGAGTATTCTTTATCCCAAACTATTTAATCTATTGGGTCTCCAATGAATCCTCCATGTTGCTGGGGCATATTGAAGGAAATTGTTCTCCTACTTGATTCTAGGAAATCATGCCATGATCTCAGGATGTCTAGCTTCTAAGAATGGAAACTTTTTTAATTTGTTTGACTAAATAATTTCAGAATCTGCAGTAGTCATGGTTGCAACATTAAGCAGTAAATAAGTTGATTTTTCTCTTGATTCTTTCCATACCAGTACACTTGTAAACGCCTATACGTATGGTACTTTTCACAGTAATAAAATCTATCATAAAAACATTCTCAAACTCTTTAATCTGGACTTGAGCTTGAGGGTGATCAGGATCTCCCTAACATGCCTTCTTCATCTCAACATTTTTTTTTACTGATTTTAAAATTGATATTGTTTCACTCAAACACCATAGAAACAAAATGGAAAAAAGGATAGTGGAAGAAAAAGATGAACGTTCTGGTTATATTCACACCTTGTACAGTAAATGAGAGGTAATTAGGGCATGTTTGGTAACAGTTTTCAATTTTTAGTGTTTGAAAATTGTTTTCGAAAAGGGTTTATGAAAACAGTTTTATGATGTTTTCTGAAAAAAACATGTTTGGATAACCGTAACTCGAAAACTGTTTCCAAAACTAAAAACAGTGAAATGTTGTTTGGATAATCAGTGTTTGAAAACTGTTTTAAAAATAGAAAATTGTTTGGATTACACTTTCTTGTAATTGTTTTCAGTTTTCAGTATTCAGTTTAAATTTTAATATCTAAAATTAATTTTATTTCTCATATTTACTAAATACAATTTTTTAAGCACACACCAAATACTTGGAAATAATTAATATTATTTTATTTTTAAAATGTTAGTATTTTTTATATATCATCGATCAAACATAACAACACTCTTCCCCTGGTCATGTCATATTTGCTTGTTAAAAAAATTCTTAAAAATACAATACAACTTTTACAATTTGATAAAATTTGAACCACTAACCCATCAAATACAATATTCAAGTTTGCTCAATATCTAAAAGATGACATACTTTTCTTCTTAAAAATAAGATAGTTGAGGACAACTTTAAGATACAATATTCATTGATCAAATACAACTTTGATAAATTGATAAAATTGAAATGAACGGCCCAAAATTCTTCCTTCAAACAGGTTTGCCTCAACTGCCAAATTTGATTGGTTTGTCATCCTCACATCCTATAAGTCAAATAATATATCAATATGTGAAATATATTCCTAAGAAAAAAAAACATAATTCAGTAACTAAAAAAAACTAAATTAACAAAATAACGACGTTAAATTAACTAAATCTTACCGACAAAGATTAACATGATTACCATATATTAAATCAAATACCAAAACGGTCGGCCATTATGGTTATCATGTAGTATAGTTTATATTCCACAAATCTAAATAGATTGAAGTTTAATTCTATTTAAAAATAAATAAATCGACAGCACATCCTCTGTTTTCTATGAATTATCAAATCTAATTATACATGTATACACAATTCTAATCATAAGCAATTTCAAGTTACATATCTTAGCATGTAAAAGGGTTTTCCCATCCGATTGTTTTACTATAATGAGGTGGAAATCAATTTGTTTTGACATG
Source organism: Bretschneidera sinensis (assembly GCA_023935145.1). Taxonomy (NCBI): domain Eukaryota; kingdom Viridiplantae; phylum Streptophyta; class Magnoliopsida; order Brassicales; family Akaniaceae; genus Bretschneidera; species Bretschneidera sinensis. The sequence continues at coordinate 101,568,163 of CM043699.1, forward strand.
AACAGATCAAAAAGTTCTGGAAAATAAAGTGCATAAACTGGGAAAATTAATTTCTAGAATTATGTTTGATACTTTTTTTTAGTAAGGGTAAATTTTATTTATCCAAGAAAAACAATACAACATAAGCTTCAATGCTATAACAAGGAGGAAAAAAACAAACAAGAAATAAATTGGCAACAAAATAAAGGGAAACAAGCAGACCACGAAGCTACAACAGAGAAAACAAGGAACTAGAGAGCAAAATTAGCGATTGTCACAATAAAGTTGTTGTATACAAAAGGCTAAACAGAAATTAAATAAAAGCACTGAGACACCACTGTTGAGCTATAGATTCATCAAGAGAGCTGCTATTGAGATTAGAAATAGCCCAATGCATCTCCTATCTGCCAATAACCAGACTTATTAACATTTACCATAGCTAAAACCTGATGCCAAATGTGCTTGGAAAAACAGCATTAGTTGAGATTATGCTCCCTGCTCTCAGCTCCCTTGTTACAAAGAATACAGGTTGTGGTGACCTGTGATCCCCATCTCTGCTGCCTTATCCCTCCTCACCAAACAAGATCATCATCATCATCATCATGACACCTCCATTTCCATATCCATCTCATGGTGATCACCAGATTCACCACCCATACTTTTATCACCCTAAGGTTTGTTTGTTATCATACCAAAAACATCATTTTAAACCCAGCAAAAGGAAGAAAAAAAAAAGTAGAAATAATAAACACATGCTCTTTCAATATAATATCAAAAATCACCAAAAATCAATCGCAGTTTTCCAAACAAATCTACATCATTTCATATGGTATTTAGCATAAGATGCAATGCTTAATTGCTGATTAGACCTCTAAACATAAAATGAATGGAAAAAAACAGTAAAAATAAATAAATCAAGGGAAAAGGCATCTAATTAGCAGAGAGAGGTTAGGAATAAGAGAAAACAAATTAAAGTATGTTATTCAAATATCAGATTGGTTGCTAAGAGATACTGAATCTCATGTGGTTCCAGGGAATGAAAATTAACCTCAATTAACCCAAAACATATAATTTAAATTCAGCACATCATTGGTAAATTGGAGACAATTTCTTAACTGTTTCTTACCTACATTTTCTCAGCGACCAAACAGAGTATAAGAGGAAAACCCCACCAGGCAAAGGGAAACAAAACTTAAAACGAAGACAGAAAACAGAAATGATGAGATTAATCGACTTCGTTTTCAACTAATCCCCTAAATTTCTCAACAGCCAAACATAGGATATCGTAGCCGCTTAAAACACCAACTCCAAACAAACAATCGCATAATAAGCTTGATAGAATCAAATCTTTGCAAAAAAAATATTCTCAGCAACCAAGCAAAAGGTACGACAAACCCATCAAGCAAAATCAACAAATGAAATTATAAATAAAAATAAATAAAAAAACAGATGCCATGAAATTTAGTTTCCCCTTTCCTCTCTTTCTCTCAAACTCCTTAAGGGTCCAAACAGAAGAAGATAATTGTAAACCCGTCAAGTACACAGAGAATATCAAAGAGAAAAAAAAAAAGAAATAGAAAAAGATAATTAGAAGTAGAAGCAACCTAATTCAATAACTTACTTTGAAAATGGAGATGCTTTTGCTCAGATCCAAATAAACGACTAGAAAATTTCTCTCCTCTCTTCTGGGTTTCTTGGAGCTCGTCACCGTCGCGATTTCTATTGAAGAGGAAAGGAGAGAGACTCGGTTCAGAGAAAGAACAGACAAAGAAATTGAAAAGAAAGGAAATAGGGAGAGAGAATGATGAAGGCGTTGCAGAGAGAGGGAAAAGCTCTATGAATTGGAGAAGGAGAAGGCGAGGTCGCGAGTGAGAGAAGAGCTCTGTGAATTAGGAAAGCGAAAGTGAAAACTGGACAGTGATTTCAAACTGAAAACTCCAATTGGGAGTTTTAAAATATCAGTGTTTGAAAACACATTTTTACAAAACCGTGTTCAAAAACTGATTTTGAACACTGCTTACCAAACAAGCAAAGCAGTGTTTGAAAAGCCTTTTTAATGTTTGAACACCGAAAAGAGTTTCTGAAAACCCTTTCCAAACAAGGCCTTGATTTTTCATATTCGAAAGTTAATGGTTCACTGGATTAGGGGCCTTTTGGGGGTATTTCAACTTGTCAGTCAATTTATTGGATTTTTTGTCCTCTCAATCATGCAAACATATAATTTATTCATATCAACTCCCGTAGAGTATGGAAGAGAAAACTCACTACATATGGTGGGAATTACACATTGTTTTGTTAAGACCTAAAGAGGGAAGACAAGTCTTAATTCTTTGCCAAGTGACAGAATAAAAACGATAAAGAGAGAAACTGGTGTGAGATAACTAAAGATTTTCGACAAGATAAAAAGTTGGGTTTGGCCCTGATAATTTATGCTCCCACAATATCACAAGTCCATCACATCTTTGATCATTCATGTGAAACGCTTATGATGGTTTTTTTCTTCCTCGAGTTCGAAAGAACAAACCTAAACATTATTGGTTTTTGAAAACATATGACGACCTCGACCAACAACTAACAATGCTTGTCTAGCTTAGTTGGCAGAGTGCAAGGCTCTTTAACTTTGTGGTCATGGATTTGAGCCTCACGGTGGGTGAAAATGAAATTTTGTCTGATAAAGAAAACTCAAAAACATCTTTTTTATCTATCATTTTTTTCTTCCTTTGTGGTGCATATGTTCCCTAAAATATTTTTTAAAAATTCAACTTAAAAAGGCCGTCAAATATATAAACATTTTTTTTAAAAAAAATGAAAAAAATTGGGGAAATTAGGATGAACGAATACAAGAAACTGAGTGTAAGAAGAGAGACGGAGAAACTGCAGCACAGAGGCAATAAAGCATGCCTAGAAGAAGAGACTGCATTTACGTGCCACTTTCAATGGTTACGTGATAATGAAACAAAGCCCAAAAAGTTGAACAGAATGATTGGACATCCAAATTATATTCCAGCATCAACAGCAAAATGGACCAAGTTAAAAAAATCAAATGCTTAGTGTAATTTGCGAGGTGGGCCCTTCTTCCGTTGAATCTTTATTTGACTACGATGCATCTTTTCATTGATTGTGTTGGACCCCCGGGAAGAAAAAGTGAGGCACCCACCCTCTATGAACAGTCTTTTCGGTGAGAAGTACAAATTTTCTTCTTTTCTCTCTCATCACTTACCATTTATTACAATGTCTAATCGTTTTGGTTTATACAATAAGGTCCGACTTTCATTTCTTATTCTTTTATTGAATGATATTTTATTTTTTTTTATCATAATATCATTCTTTAAAAGATCAAAAATTGAGATTTAATCACGTGTTAATTGATAACCAATAATGATTCTAAGATTTGTCAAAGAAGGAAAACCATAAATAATAGCAAGATTGGACAATAAAACCTCAAGAAAAAAGAAATGTGAAACTAAATAATTTTGGATTGAAATTTGTTTTGAGGCATGTTGCTGTCAAAGCATAAGGACCATGAAGCCTTGGAAGAAGAAAAAAACAATCCATGGAATTAAAAAGTGACAAATATCATACTACTGGTCTTTTTTCAATATATGGAATTTTAAAACCTTAAAAAGAATATTTTTAAACAGGAAAAATTTGAAAGATAAATTTAACTCGGTAATTTTTATTGTGAAATAAAACTCATTTACCATATCTTATTCATTGCATGAAGGATCATTCTTTTATCAATATTCACTTTTTTTTTATATATACAGATTTCGTTAACTCGTAGTTTTTTTTGATCGATTTAAAATTATACAATAATACACTTTAATAAATATAAAAGAAAATCAACCAACCTTTCAAAATCTGACAATAACTAATTAATGCAAGAAAAAAATAGAAGTGGATATATATATAAATAATATGTACTAATTTATATCCATAGAAAATAATCAATTAATCAAAATAAAAATAATTAAAAATATTAAATATTGTGAAAAATTAAAAACGTAATACTATAAAGTGTCACATCATCATAGATTCATAATCATGGAGACCCAGAGCGAGATATGCCATCACCACAACTTTAAAGCTCATTGTAAACTTACAATGGATTTCCCTCCTATTGCTTTCTTGTGACAAATCTGCCATGAAACTACCGTTGACATTCCATATCACCACCCTAATCTTCTTTGAAAATGCTACCATCAACCAACGACGAATTCAGGATTATTGTCTTTCTTTCAGAAAAAAAAAAGAAGGATTACTGTCTTGACAAATAGGGATTATTTTTTGTATAACAAAAATCTTATTAAATAAAGTCAATTAATAAATTAAATTTATTAATAAAAATAATAATTGATGTTCTTTCAAATAATAAAATTCGTCTATGATTGAATTTTTATATAAAAATGTCTAGCATTAAACTTTTCCTATAAAGAATAGCATTATTTCTAAATATGTTACAACCACATAAGACAATTATAAAAGAATTCTAATAGTATAAAATTATCTTAAATCAAACTAACAACCACTAAAAATAATAAATAAGGTCACAACATTATTTAGTCAGAAACAAGAACAATTTAACAATAACAAGATTTTGTTAAGTTTCCTCACCAAAAAAATTAAAATAAATAGTCGTGCTTTGATGTGGTCAATATAAAGAGAAAATACACAAAAATAAATTATAAAAAAAGTGATAAATAAAAATTAATCACGTTAAATATTGACCATGTGTAACAAGTCCCATGATAGCTAACCTGACCAAAATGCACAAAAAATGAATTAACATAAAAAAATTTATAAAAAAAGATATCCATTTTCTTTTATTTAATAAAAAATGACGGTGAGTCCTAGATTTCTTGCACACACATGATAAAAAGTAAAAAAAAACTGCACACAAAATTAAAGTTTTTCTTTATTTATAATGATGAATTAGTTTATCCTATTTTCTTTGTTCCATTCACACAAATTTTCAAGATATTCAAACTGACTTGTAAAAATAATCAAATATATAACAGAATTAAAGTTGCTTTGATAGATTTTGGTGAGGTAGGTAAAAACTCTTTATCAATTTATGTGGATTTCTTTGGCCAGGTTTACTGTGAAAGTGAAATGATCCTTCCAAAGTCACCTCCACTAATCACAAGGACTCACAAGTCACAGAACTTACAAAAGGGCTTCTAAAAAGTCAGTGCTTAATGTAGATACAAAATATAGGATAAAGATTAAAAAAAATCATCTTTCCATAACACTTCTCCGTCTCATATTTTTAATTCATTTTATATTTACCTCAAGTTTAATATATATATATATATATATATATATATATATATATATATATATATTGTTGTGTTTAAAACGCTATTTAAAATTAAAATTAAATTAATTATATTTAAATCCTACAAGAGTTATGTGTGAGATAAAAAAAAATTAAAGGTATACTTGTAAAGTAATTGATTTTTTAATCTTATTTAAGATTAGATTTCGAACATTAGTCCGTACCCATTTTTTATCTGTTACTTGTTCACAAAAACACGGATATAGACATGAAAAATAAGACATATTAAAAAATGAATATTTTTATTCAATACCTGTTGATCCACTATTCGTAGACCCAGTCCGTATTCTGTACGGGTCACTTTTTTCTTATCTAAATAGGAAAATTTTTGTCAATACTTATTTTTGATTTATTATCCGCTAGCTAAAACACCCGTATGAGCATAAAAAATAAAACTCATTATAAAACATATATTTTTAACTCGTACCCATTGATCTGCTACCCATAAGATCTGACCCATACTTGACCCAACCCAACTCAACCCGCCCTTTTCTCACCTCCACTTAAGATTTCCTTTTTGATAACATCACACAACGAGAAACAAGTACTAACGAGGCAAAAAAAAAAAAAAGAGTTAATTAAAGAATTTAATTAAACCAAATTGAAATTTTGAAAATTAATTTGACTAAATTAAAATATTGCGGACCATCTTGATTATAAAATCAAACTTTGAGGATTTTGATTAAATTAAAACTCTTTTGAAGTAATTTGATCAAGAGATCAAACTATGCAGATCAATAGTGTGATTTGATTAATGTTGTTTTTGGATTTTTAAAGAAAAATTTAAGAAAATAAAGTTATAAAGAAATGAAAGAAAACAACACATATTTTTCGTTTATTTGTCTAAAGAAAAGTTAGAAATAAAACATAATTCAACAAAATTAAGTGGGAAATGAGTTTTAAAGGAAATTTTTACTGTCCTTTTCATTATTTTTCCTTTTTTTAGAAAGTTTTTTTTTTCTATGATATTTTTCAAGATCTAAATATATCCTTTGAGGATTTTTTTTTATTTTTTTTAAATTCATTTTTTTTTCATTCTCCAACATTTTTCAAGATCTAAACATATTTTTTAGAGATTTTTTTTACAAAATAACATTGGCTTTTGAGATAATAAATTAAATATAATTAAATGGGATGACGAAAAAGATTTATCAGTCCTCATCCCCATGTGTGTATTTTTTAATTGAATTTAAAAAAAAATCAAAACTTTGTCAGAATATCTAATTGATAGTCACACAAACATTATGAATTTCTACTTATGATTTTGTAAATAAATAATTAAAATATTTTAAATTTATAAGTTTTTGCAAATTTAAAAATTCAACTATCTACTATGCTTTTTTAATTGTTAATTTTATAATAAACAGTGTAATATTTGATCAAAACATTTTTTTAAAGCCGGTTTAAAAGTTTTTTTATTAGAAATTTTGAAAGCTTGATGATAAAAAAATGTTTTAAGTTCATCAATCAATAAATTGCGATCTTCTTCCTTTTGCACGAAAAAAATTCAATAAATACTTTTGTAAGGTGTACAACTAGCCGCGATTGCTTTATTTATTAATTATTGCGTGTCAAAATTTGGATTCTTTACGGTTTTCTAGCTAACTCTACGAATGAAGCTTTCCTTTGCTGTTGAGAAGATATGACATGGGTGATCCATGAGCCAATAATTCTACCGTACAGATGAACTGATGGGTCCACAGTTTAGATCAAAACCGTTGAAATTAGTTTCTGATCAAACCGACATGCATCGCACGGTGAAGGAGCGTCGGACGATGAACACTCTAGCCCACTGACAAAAAGACCATAATATTAATTATTAACGACAAAACGAAGACAGATGAAAACGAGCGATACATGTGCAAAAAGGCGGTTACAAGTACTACCAATTTTGGACCGATTCGTAGGGATAAGCATGACGTAAGATCTCGCCACGTGTACGGTTGATATCCCCTATGTCGCGCTATATATTGAAGAGTCATCATGCCCCTTTTTGTAAACTGTTAAGTCGAACGCACTACTACTCTTTTAATCTTTTCCGTCAACTTTTCTCGAGAATTTGAAAATGTCTTGCTGTGGAGGAAACTGTGGTTGCGGTTCTGGCTGCAAGTGCGGCAGCGGCTGTGGAGGGTAAGTTCATTTTCCCCATTTTGAGCTCTGTTTGTTTCCGTAGAAAATATTTGTTCTTGCTACAATTTTCTGGGATAAGCCTTTTCCTTTACAAAAATAAAGGATTTTCTCCAACCCTTTTCTGTTAACATGAGTTGAGCCTTGTGCCCATAGATTTAAGATCATCTTTATCTCCATCTTATCCCAAATTAAAGGAAAAAAGACTCTTTAATTGTAATTCTCTGGTGGATGATTTAATTGTTTCATTCGTGGTTAAAATTCTGACATGATTACGCTTTGTTGATGAGTTTGCAGGTGCAAAATGTACCCAGACTTGAGCTTTGCGGAAAAAACAACCACCGAGACCCTTGTTCTCGGTGTTGCACCAGAGAAGGCGCACTACGAGGGATCTGGCGAGATGGGTGTCTCGGCTGAGAATGGTTGCAAGTGCGGAGACAACTGCACCTGCAACCCTTGCAATTGTAAATGAGAAACCCTCCTTGCTCCTTCCACAGCAGAGATGAGCTCCTATTAAAATAATAGCAGTGTTGGTGTCTCTGGGGCTATTTATGTCTTTAGGCTTTTTATCTCGTCAATTTTTAATGTTAGAATAAAGTTGATTTAGCAGATCTTACTAGGGTAGGGTTTGCTTTGGTGTTTGTCAATTTGTCATGCTGCTTTTTGTTTGGTTTTCTGTTGTACAAAGAGGCAGGAAGTAGCATGAGTTGTGTGTGAAGCATGGGTTGTGTGTGATGGGAGTCTCTGCGGGTTGGTTTATTATGGTTATAATATTTTTTCCATTTTATGGTGTTTAACGGATACTCCTTTCTAGTGCTATTCTGCCTCCTGTTATCTCTCTGTTATTGTTTTTTTTTTTTTTATTGAATGCTTATATCTTGCGACTCATGAGAGCCTTGTTAATGGAATGGGGAATCAGATCAACGGTTAAGACTTTTTAGCTTAATTAGTCATTGGGAGTAATCAAAAGATGATCCACTTAACAGTCGTGCAGTGTTTTAGCTTTACCTGGATGACACTAGCTTTACCTGAAGCAATACAAAAATAGATAAGGGAAACAGCCGTTGGGATTGTAAGTTTTAAGCTAAATAGACATTTGCCTGTGAGGTTGTTCGGACTGAGGTTTGAGAATGTTAACAATTATGTTAGTTGTTTTTCTTTTACAAAATTATAAAAGTTAAAAGAAAAACAAAAAAAAAAATTGTTTAAAAATATTATTTTATTTTTAATTTTATTTTCTCATCATCCAAACAAACATGAACTATAATAAAAAAATAAAAAAAAAATCTCAATTTTAAAAAAATTAAAAATCTTGATAAACCCATTTTTCAAACCTCTATTGACCAGATCAACATCACCATAACCGAAATGAAATCAAATCTCTTGAAATCAGAACAAAATAACCTAAATGAAATCAGATCTCACTTGACCAGATCAACATCACCCACCACAATCTTCACCACCACCACTCCTCTTCACCAAAATCAGCACCATCACTACCTTTATCGCCTCAAAATTTTATGACCAATCCTTTTCCCACACAGCACTCTTGGCGCCGATCCTTTCTCACGTCGGCTTCAACGACCTCGCCATGGCTGCGCCTTCTCTCTCCTCGGATCTTTCCACCGTCGCCACCACTGCCTGGTCTGGTCCCTCCACTTTCTGCGTCCCCTCGATTCCTCTCTCTGTACATGCTATTCTTGTTCGGTGCTTTCTCTACTTCACGAGCACATGGTTTCTGGCCTCTTCACCATCTACTATCCCCACAAGCTCACGAGCACATGGTTTCTGGCCTCTTCACCATCTACTATCCCCACAAGCTCACGAGCACATGGTTTCTTTCCAATTTTTTTTGGTTTTGCAGATTATTTTATAAAGATTTTTAATTTTTAAAAAATGAGTTTTATATTAAGAATTGTGTTTGTTTGTTGGGTTAAAAAATAAAAGAAGTGAAATAAGTATTTTTAATTATTTTTTGTTTTCTTTTTATTTTTATAAAAGAAGTAGAAACGAAGAAGATTTATTTTTAACTATTTTATTTTATTTTTAATTTTTGTAAATTATTTTATAAAAAATTTTAGTTTTTTTATATTTATTTATTTGAGATGGTGAAAAAGCCTTGAATTTACAATCAAGTTTTTTTTTTTTCAATCGGATTGTTGACTAAGCTCTACAACATCCCAACGTGAATCTCTTATCATCTTCATAACTAGCGAAATCTGAATTTGTGTGACTCACTAGCTCAAGGTTTTCAATTTTTCGATAAACCAACTTAAAATCCATTGTTTTCTTCGGGTACATCATCACTTTCTTGACAATTGTTAAGTGATTCTTAATCGGATTAGACTAATATCGAGTAAAAAGACTAATTATAAAAGCAAAATCAAATCTATTTCATGGTGCGCTGGATTATGATTGAATACCGCTAAGTTAAAATTCAAGCTAAAATGATGCATGTATCCTTTGCCTGATTGATGCATGTATCCTTTGCCTGATTGTCGACCTGCAATTTAGGCCGTTTGGCCACCAAAAACACGTGTCGTATCATTTGTTGGATGGATGGAAACATTGACAACAATAACATGATTATTAACATTTTCAAACTTAAGTTTCTATATTGTACATTTTCAAACTTTAGTGACAAAAATATTAAAAAACAAGCAAAGACAAAAATGTCTAATTAGTCATAAGTTTTACATTTTAAAATACGATCTAATCAGTTCATGCCACATAATTAATTATTAAATGGTCTGTTTTTTTAATTCTTTCAACGGAGGTTTTAAAATTTCAAAGAGCTATTAATGAAATTTTTGGATTGGAAAATGTAAAATCTATTGTCACTTGGATTGAAAAACGTAAAACCTGCCGTCAAGCGGATGACTGCTCATGCTTTTCTATGTTTAAAAGGAAGACGACTTTATTTTGGAACTTTGTCAAAAGATATGATTGAATAATAATGTCACATATTATTAAGAAGTTAATTTGGAGTAATCTACGTGATAGTTGTATTGCAGTTTGTTTCAGAAGCAATAGATCACTGATTTCATGAAGATTACAAATGTCATGTTACATTTTCATGAAGATTACAATCTCACTCACACATCTGGGATTGCGAGTAAGTAATACAAATTTGAACACAAGCTTATGAACAAAATTACAAGGAGGAAATTCATGTTGAACACAAGCTAATGAACAAATTTATCAAGGGAAGATATTCACCCGGAACAACTTGGTGTTGTAATTTCTGGTTTATCAAATATTCCTCTAGCAGCCTTACTGAACATGTTATGAACCTGTAGATATGAGTAATCATTAATCAATAATTCCGCTTTTTTTTTTCTTTTCTTTTTTTAAATGTGTAAGACTCAGAACTTCACAGCTTCTATGAGCGAGAAAACTAATGATTACCTGTTTGGATGAGAGGCCTATCTTCTCCAAGTCATTTAGCTGTTGAACACCAAATTATACATTTTAGTTTTATACTTGCATAAATTTGGAAAACTTGAAATTTGCACCGGAAATTACATTCTCTTACCGATCTTAAGGAACTTGTTTCTCTAAGTTCGATTATGTACTCTGCCATCTTCACTCCTATCCCCTGAATAATGCACTCAAGAGAGGGTCAATAAAAGGTAGAAGTAAACACATAATCAAAGTAAAGTAATATAAGTAGATGTTGTCCAAATCATGTTACTGTTTATGCACCAAGGTATATACCTTTATCTCCAGTAGCTCTTCTCTGTAAACATAAAAGACAATTGATCAACTTAGTTTCTTTGTGCACAAAAGGATACTATGCAACTATTGAGACAGAAACAGAACTTACCTGCTGGCTGTATTTAAGAAATGGATATATTCTTGTATAAGAGAACTCTGCACATCAAATTCTAGAGAAATAAGAGCCTAAATTTAGGGAACTTGAAAGAAAAATTATGTCATGAAACATATGCATACCTTCAAACTAGAACTCCAAGCACTGAACTTATCAAGAGAGGTATCCATAGTTTGTGAGTTGTTTGCACATGTACCAAAAAAAGGTGTCTTTGGAGTCTTTGGCTCAAAGAGTGCAGGACACCTTGAATCTGTGGATGATATTTCCTTAAGAAGGTTTTGATTTACATTTAAATTGATGGGGGAGAGAGCCTTTCTTGGAGGAGTTTGTAGTGCTTTTTTCCCCTCATTAATTGGTGATGATCCAACAAAATTGACAGAGTTGGTGAACTTTATTTTCTCGTCCTTGGCATCTGCAATTATGCAGTTTTAGAAGCCTTCAAAACTATCTATTGAATAACCAGTGAAACAATTTTAACAATTTTTCATTTGATGCGCTCGGTTTTCTTACGTATCATACCTGGCAAGTATGTAGCTGACTCCACCACAATCCCATCAGCAGCAGCATTCATCTCTTCTTTTTTGTTACCAGCAGCAAGGTGCAGATTCTACAGTGGTACTTTAGTGGGTAAGCGTGACGTAATGAAATTCTGAACAGGCTATAACATACAAATGTTCTTTTTGCATATAACGAGAATACAACTCAGTTAATTCTTGGATGGTGCTGAATGCTAATTCACTGTCTCTTCAGTCTCTATCTTAATAGCCTTTTATTTTCTAGAAACTTGAGATTAATAAATATATGTTTTTTTGTCAAAGTAAACATCAATGATGAAAAAGAGGTGACATTGGTGCACTGAATTGTGGGACTTACCTCAAACTGAGAATCAATCATAACTTCATTGTTGAATAAATTGTAGGAACCACATACAGTCCTGCATATGCATGAAGCAAATAAGAAGTGGAGCCAAATCATCAGGTTTATATAATTAAAGTTCAATTATTTATCCTATACCTTTGTTCTGCCTTAGAAGTGCCTTGGTTGGTACTAGGCTTTGCTTTTGCAGTGTTGTAACAATTGGATTTCTTGATAGAAGTTACAGAACTAGGAGTTTTGCTTAAAAATGGAGAACCAAATACTCTCATTCTCTGTGCACTCATTGTCTTGCCTCTTGATTCAAGCCAAGCTTGCAATTTTGCCTCCATATCTACTTTAATCATTGGAGTCTCTACCTTCTGAGTTGAAGAAACATAATTCGAAATGTGGCGTGACCTAGCAGCCAAGCTAACAGTATAAACAGATTCTTGGTACTCTCCAGGATTCTAGTAATGAAAACATGGGAGCTCCAATTAAAGTTCAAAATATTCTCTTAATAAATAAATTTCAGAGACATTTGTGGCTGGCTAAAAAGAAAGCATGAATAAATGACCATCAACGAACTTGAATCTCCTTACCAGGCAGGCAACCATCAAGGCACGACTTGTTCCTCCTAGAGAGTCCTGCAGTATACGAGTCAATTTGCTTTCTCTGTAGGGTACCCGAGGTTTGTTGTTATTCACTGCATAAATAACATTCGACAATGCAAACAAGGACTGGTTGATCTTGGCGCTCTCTTGAAGACGAATACCTTCGTTGCAGGTCCTTCTGTTATCTTCGTTTCCTATTTAAACCATAGATTATAATCAATACTGGCAAAAACTATATAAACCCATATGCAAAGCAGCTCCCCTCTGTCCCTAACTCTAAGCTACTTAAAATAGTGTACTTCCTTGAGAAATTGAAAAAATGCTGGACATAAACCCATGTAGTGTGCTGAATTTTGTCCCTAACTTGAGGTATTTGGAAATGTGTAGAAATAACCTGCCAGGTCTATGAGATTGATTTTCCCAGTGAGAACAGCCCCAGAACCATCCCCACAAGGGAAGGTAACAGCAATCACAAGCACTCCATGGCTTCTGCTAGAAACATCATTGAGTTCTGTGTGTGCGACTTTTCGCCTCTGAACTCCGCAAGAGAAGACCTCCTTAAATTCAGTCATTGAATTAACTGGGACCCGAGATAGTCCCCTGAGATGAATCTGTCCATCTTTGCCATCCAGAATTGCAAATTCTTTTTCTTTGACTCCTAGAAGATCATAACACCGATCCATATAAACCTCATAGTATGAAATCTCTGATGTACTCCCCGTCTTCTGGCACATAGACAGAATCATGGACATGGCCAGTGGCATTAAACCTGGTAGCTCATCAGTTCCCTGTAACATCAAACATGTCCCATGTATCTCCGCTTGAACACATTAACCAAATTCAAGTAAGAAATTTGAAAGAGCAACTCAAGCTGCTCTTAGTTGCTCATAGTGTGTAGTATTATAGGCTAAACTTGTTAAATTGTTGAGGGGGATAAATGTACATTGTCAGTCCCTTCCTAATTAACCTTTGGGATTCGAGATAATCAATTAATTAAAACATGGAATCAGAGTCAAATGTTGTTTCTTAAGCTTATATTGTTGGTCTTTTTCTTATCACTTACCAGGTTAATATTTTTGGAAAAGATTGATTCACTAACAAAAATAATACCTTAAACCTAAGAAGACACTAATCTGTATACATATTCGATTCTCTTTGAGGTAAGAATTAAAAAAACAAAAGATCATAAATTGAATGTTTTCCTTAAATTTTGGCAATAAAACAAAGGGTAACTAGAAATTGAACTCTGTACCTGCATTGTGTAGGTTTTTCCACTTCCAGTTGCACCATAAGCAAACACCGTAGCATTGCAGCCCTGAAATACCCCTAATATCAAAGGATTCACTTCCCTGTAGAAGATCTGGCTCACATTGTTGTCTTCTTGGCCAAAAAACCAATCCAATTGATAGCATTCGTTTCGGCTAAATCCAGACGAGAAAAGAAAACTGTTAAGATTTTGGCTCAAACCCCTACAAGGAAGACTTCTATTTGGTTTGGAAAAAATGATTTCCGATTTTATAGTTGCTATTATAGTGGAAGTAGTAGTAGTTGTTGTTTTCTATGTTGTTAATAGTATTAGGAAAACCTTCTCCATATAAAGGTGATCCTTGAGAAGGTTTAAAAAAGCATACTCATAATTCCAATATACATTATAAATCAGAGGGATTTACTATTAAAGCTAGGATGAGAGTTTTGGATGTATTGAGATTTTGGGTTGTCAAGTAGAGAGAGCACTTACAACTAGAGCTAGGTTGAGAGTTTTTGGTATATTGGGTTTTCGAGTGTTGAGGTGTGAGAGTTTAACAACTTTTCTCTTCCTAAAGTTGTAATTAAATATTAATAAAGTTGTTGATTTGTTGGTGTATGTAAGCAAAGAGGTTGTCTAACCATGTAAATTGTTGTCTTTTTTTTATATTTGTTTGTTTTGTTTATTTAATTGTTGTGATTGTGTTTTTTTTTTGCTTAAAATCTGAGTAGGTGAATTTTAGAGGTAAAATCTCAACAAGTTGTATGAAAGTTGTGATTGTGAGGGCAAAAACACTAAATATAGACAAAATTAATATTGAGCTATTTGATGAAGAGAATGATTTCTCTCTCTGTCAAAGATGTGTTGATGTGACAATGACTCTACAAGACGATTGAAGAAGAGATAATCAAATAAATCTGGATGGATGAGAGAAGCTGGTACCTCCACATAGATAAGTTGAAAAGTCCAAATATGTTCGAGGATGAAGAATTTCTCGTGACTATATTAAGTGATGAGCCAAACAATGAGAGGATGATTGCTTTGGAAAGTAAACAAATGAGATGGGTAGACCAAAAAGAAGGATCGCACTAACCAAAGAAGAAAGCCAAACTTGTTGATGAGGTACAATATTTGAGCCAAGATGGAAATTTGTTAGGATTTTCACTCAAAATCCCCGTAATTAGGACTTTTAATTAGTTTGCGAAAGTGATTTCTTATTTTATAATTACTTATTGTAGTAGGTGTAGTAGAAGTTCTCTATGTTGTTCTTTTCTTAGCATTAGGAAAATCTCCTCTACATACCGCATTTATAGTTTCAATATATAATGTAATTTAGAAGAGTTTATTACTAAGATGAAAGCTTTGAGTGTGTTGAGTTTTTGAGTTGTCAAGTTGAGAAATATTAGGATTAGAGCGCTTTGAGTCCATTAGGTTTGTGAGGTTGTAAAAGTTTAGCAACTTTTCTAGACCTAAAGTTGTAATTTAAGATTAATAAAGTTGTGGATTTGTTGGTTGATATAGCAAAGGGTTGTCGAATCACATAAATTGTTGTTGTTGATACGGGTTTGTTTTACCCGTTTTGATTGTTTTTTTTAAAGTTGGTGGACTTTTTTGGTAAAATACTAACAAAACATACACAATCCGTAATCAAAACCAAAATAACCAAACCACCGAATTTCATGACAAGAATGAAATAACAATCAACCAAAAAAAGATTTAACTGACCTGGTGTCAGGATCTTTAAGATGAACAGCAACTTCATTACGAGCCCCGCAATTCTGATCAAGAACCGAAATACAAGAATTCGGGTTGCCATTTTTTGCAGCGATTTCTTGAGGGAGAAAAGGGCGAACCCTAACTGTGACCCTGACCTTAGAGATGGAAATCGGGTCCACGGATTTTGCAGGAGTGCCAAATTTCAAATTCTCGGTTTTGCTCAATGGACTGTTTAGGGTTTCCATCAAAACAGAATTTTTTGGGTTTCAGAGAGAGGAAGAGTGAGAGTGAGAGTGAGAGCAGTAAATGTTAAAGAGAAGAAGACGGAGATTTTTTTTTTCAGTAAGCGACCAAGAACAGAACTGGATCTCGTTGCTGTGAAAGTATTTGACCGTTAGTTTTTGAACTTGTGCATTTGGCCTTTTTAATTTGAAATTCTCTTGGCCGTTGAGCCTTTGTGGGCCACATGGAGTGTCCTTTCCGGGTGTCCCTGCCGTGATCTCCAACAGTTGCAAAGATTTTTCTTTTCCCCTAAAATCCCTCTTAAGAATGAGATGCAGGTATGATGCAGTTTGGGCCGGTTTTTTTTTATTTTAATCTATGAGTTTTGAGGGTTGAAAATATGTCAATATTGATATTTGAAAACATTAAGGATCATATCATTGTTGTTGTTGAACACTTAATAATAAAGGATGTAGAGTTTAATCAATTGTCCAATTTAAACAAAAGCTTAATTCTACAGGTCTTTCATGTATTAGCTCTCAAATAAAAAATAAAAAATATATTTTTATATATGAATTTAAAAGATAATTATAAAAACATATTTGTGATATTAAAAATTATTGTTTCATACATAAAATTCGTCAATTATATTATAAAAACATAATTCCATTAGTTACTTCATTAATATTAATCAAACGTGAGATTTTCGATCAAATGTTAATCCACCTCATCAAATATTTTTTAAAACTCTTAAATACCACTCAAATAACCTAATCCCTTCTTTTTTCTACATTTTCACTTTCCCTGAAGATCTTCCTCGTTCCTTTTCTCATCCCTTCATTTTAATCTTCAAATATTTAAGGAATTTTCAAGATTTCTATTTCTATCCCCTTTTCATATAATTTTTGAGTAAACAAGCACAAGCGGAGAAAAAGGGAAAATTTCTTGAAAACCCACTCCATTTTTTATCCAAAAGAAGAAAAAGAAGAGATATTTTGAAAACCAACAATCATTTTAGAATTTTTGAAATTGTCGGAAGATCCACCACCATGGCTGAAGAAGCATAGTGGAAAAGAACAAGCAGAGAAAAAGAAGAAAATTTTCTTGAAGACGCACTCCATTTTAGCCCAAGGGAGAAAAAAAAACATTTTTTTTGCAGCACTCATTCTATTTTAACGGTGAAAAGCACGAAATCAAGAAACAAAAAATTTTCAAAGACCATGCCATTTTTTATTCAAATTGAGAAAAATAAGTAAATTTGTTAATGACCCATGCAATTTTCGGACAAAAGAAAGCAAAGAATAATTTTTTCGGACACCCATGCCATTTTTGGTTGAAATGAGAAAAAAAAAAATTGCAAGACCACTCTAGGTTATCTTGCACTAGAGCTGCCTAGAACAGGGAAGGCCACTACAAGCTCAGATGTGTATGTATTTGGTGCACTCTTGCTTGAGGTTGCATGTGCACGAAGACCCATTGAGCCCAAAGCATTGCCTTATGAGTTGGTCTTGGTGGATTGGATGGGGAAGTTGAGAGCATCAAATAGTCTAGGCAAATCAAAGAAAAAAAAAAGTTGGAGAAAATCACCTCAAGAGAAATTAGAAAATTACAAACATCATCACTAATTAATGAACTTCGTCGCCAGAACTAAAAACATTAAAAAAGAAAAAAGAAAAACTCAACCTCAAGTCCCCTACTCTAGCAGCCCACTAGATCAGCTGCTTGAAGTAAGACCCAACGTGTTGGTGGATCAAGTAATCATCACTTTTGGATGCATCAAACACCAATTTCTGATCATGATGATGGAGGAATTTCTACTGCTGTTGCTGCTGGGACCTCTTCATCTCTTTTTGACGCCTCAGCTCGAGCACCTTACGGTGCGAGTTCGAGTGCTTCGTGAGTACAAATTTCGGTCTAATTCACTTGTTTTGATAGGCAAAAAATTTTAGGAATTAGAAATTTAGGGATTTAAGTGTTCACAAATTTAGGATTTAGGTTAGGTTCAGACGTATGGAAGAGTGGGAGAGAGAGAGAGAGAGAGAGAGATGAGGAGAGAGAGCGTTAGGGTAGGTTAGATTCTGTTGAAGGACAATTCGGACAATTTTCATTTTCTGTCCAGAGTTATCAGTTTTTATCGAGTCAAATTTGATTAAGGCATAAAATAATAATTTTTAATATTACATGTATATTTTTATAATTATTTTTTTAATTAGAATATGAAAATATAATTATTTTTATAAAAATTAAAACTTTTAATAAATAATATGTACAACCAGAAAATTTTAAAGAAAATAAAAAATGTTAAAAAATTCTCCAATTCTTCTTTGTTTCAAACCTATCGAAATTAAAAATTAAACAAAAAACATTTCACTTCTTTCATTTCTCAGCTTCCAAATTAACAAAATCTAGAATAGAAAACCCATTTCACCATCATCTTATTCCTCTTTTTACAGCAAGAAATTTATGGAATCCAAAACTTTATGGAACCTATAAATTTAAAAAACAAAGCTCGAAACAAAGAAAAAAGGCTTCAACGACTGCATACTCAAAATTTTCAAAAATTAAAACAGAACATATATTAATGATTCCAAATATCTAGAATAAAAAACCCAAAATAAAATTAAAGAGCAACAACAAACACAAGCAATATCATCAACAAAGCATGCATGAGAATCTTTGCGGCACTATATCCCTGCACCCTCTCTCAAACTCCACGCTCATCTCCACACTGAAAAATTCAACTAAACAAATGCATGATCTCAAGCATATAACACTGATCTAATTTATACAAACAAAAATAATACGAAAAATTCTCTAAAAATTTATATCTTCCCACATTTTCTCACTTCCTAAACAAAAAAAAAAAGTTTTATTTTCCTCCAATATTCTTTATTTTTTTATACACTTTCTCACTTCCCAAACAAAAACCAAAGCATTAAGACCTGTGGTGAACTAAATAGAAAAAATAAAAAAAGAAAGAAAGAAACAGGAACTAATCTCGCCGGCGCCGAAGCCCATATGTAAAATCCGCAATGTCAATCATGCATCCTAAAGCACGCGATGGCTGATCAGGTCGGCTTGTGTTGGATGATCCAATTCAAAGAAATCAAGGATGAATTCTACCGTCCTGTTTGGAGGACTAAACGTTCATATTCGTTTTAGTCCTGTTTGCCCTAAAATTAAAAATATTTTATTGTTTAATTTATGATTTTTGAAACCATTATGGTAAAAATAGTGATAGAATCAGTGAAAACATTTTTTTTTGGAGATAGATTCAAATTTTTATAAATAGAAACTATTCCATAAACCGTAAGGTTCCATTTGAGAGAGTTTATAAAATGGTTTATGTTTCTATCAACATAAATTAGGAAAAATAGTTTAAAAAATAAACAAATTTATCCTTGAGGTTTCACGAGGTCAATTTGACCATAAGTTTTAAGAGTGTCAATTTGCCTCGAAGTTTTATTTTGAAGGTCAATTAGGCGTTCTGTCTAATTAGATTGGTAAAAAACACGTAAAAGACATGTCAAGTCTCCCAAATAAAGGTAAACTGAACTGAAAAATAATATTAGAAGGCAAATTGACTGGAAAACAATACATGATATGTCTTTCACTTGCCTCTTAAATATCCGATTGGACGGAATGTCCAATTGACTTAAAAAATAAGACTCCAAAGTAAATTGACACTATTTCAAGACTTAATTTCAAATTGATCTAGTCATGAATCATCAAGGATAAAATTAATTTTTTTTCTTTTAAAAATATAATTTACGAAAAGAATCAAAAATTAAATAACAGATTTAAAAAAAATTAATTTGTTCTAGAAAAACTTTTTACAATGTTATTTTATCAAACACTAACTTTTTTTAGCTCCATTTCTATTATACCAAAAACTGTCATGTAAACCATAAACCGAATCTACACAAGCAAGGCCAAACCGTTAGTGCACTCATAGGTAGTGAGCTCATTGGCTTTAAAATTTTTGAGTTGTTCTAGCTGATAGGGTTAGGACTCTTGCATTTGAGGAGATCCTAATATACATGGACGAACACTGTCTTCAGCTAAAAACTTAAGTCAATCCATATATGTCATTTTCTCTTTCTCGTTTTCCCCTGTACCATGGCAGGATTAGAGCAGCTTCATCTAGAGAGCGACGTACATGTTCTCTTGGAGATATTTGATGTTTATAAGGATCATTTAATGACTTTCATGAACTCTGCAGTAATAGTTCATTTCTTTTGGGGCAGCTTATGTATAATTTAATATATTTTTGTTTTAATGAATAATTCCTTTTGAATTTCAGTTTCCATTGAGATATAGTTATTGCATATAACAGATGTTGTAAATTTACATCAGATTGTGTCTTGGTTTAATTATTTAAATAAAATATTTTAGTTTTTTTATATGTCGTTTTAGATTTGACAGTATTTTTAAATACGTATTTGTTAAATTACATATATTTAAGAAATATATAATTATGATTAAAAATTATAAAAAAAACAATCACCATTCAAATTTATAAATTAATTTTACCCTAATTTTTGTTTTAAATTAAATTATATATATTTTTGGTATAAATCCAAATTGAAACTTTGTTTTTATGTTAAATTACATACCTTTCAAATATATATATATAATTTAAACATCAATCTCTAATCGAAGAAAGTGAATTTTTTTCAAATTACCTTTTTAAAATTTTTAAAAATATAAAAAATTAACATTGTAATATTTTGATCGAAACAAATTGAAACAAATCGAAAAAAATAATAAAAAATATATAAATATTTCATTTCAATTTATATTTCGAATGAGCAAAATTAATAACACAAATGAGGAACAAGGTGGAGATGAGTTCATGTTATTTTATTGATTTAATTTCTGTTTTAGCAATACTGTTACAGCCTTTCAAAGCAAAAGGAGTACTAAAAAGCTGCTAGCCTGAACATTCAAGTTTAAAATCCCATATAATTAACTCATGATTAGATTATCATTAATTTATTATTTTTGACAATCAATAATATCTTCTATCAATTTTAATAGGTTTTAAATCATCAAAATTATGGTAACCTTCTAACTTAAAATATAATATTTGTAAATTATGTAAAAAAGTATTAAATTAGTTGGCTTTACTTATATCGAATTAACTCTTAATCTTGTTTTAAGTGACAGCTGTTAAAAAAACTACACAAAAAGTTTGTTTTTGTTATTGAACGAACTATTTCTATATACAACAGCAACAAATATTATTAGGCTTAACTGCAATTTTTCCTCACAGTTCAGGATCAAGTGACAGATTTTTCATTCAGTTTTTATGATGATCAATTTAATTCATAATTTTAATAAATTAGTGTAATTTTTTCCTCAATCTGATTCTATTTGATTTTCGTGAAAATTTCCATCACATATAGTTAGTGTGAATTTTTTAGTGTCAATTCTCACCACATCAGTACTGTTCAACCTTACACGTGAGAAATTAAAAAATATATAAAATATAAAAAATAGTTAAAAAAATATAGTAAAACAATTAGTTCAAAATCTTCAAATTTCTGTATTTTTTTATTTTTATTAAAGTGACTTCAAAATTTGAGAAGTTGGAGCTAGAGTTCTATTACATTATTACTCTTTAACAATCAATTTTAATTGTTCTATTTTTTTTAATTTCTCATGTGCATGATTCATTAATGTTAATGTAACGAGAATTTTGATGTCAAAAGGTTCATGCGAGCTGCGCATGATAAAGATTTTAACAAAAATAAAATGAAATCAAACTAAAGATTATTAAGGTTAATGATTAAATTGCTTGTCTTGAAAACTAAGTATGAAATTTGTCAACTGATCCCAAAGTAAGAGAAAATTTGTAATTAAACTATTTTATTATTTATTATAATATTACGATGATGATAATAGTAGAACTCCGTATATCTTTAGCATTTAACGGGGAATTTTACAATACAAAGTGAAAGTGATGACAGCACCTGATTTCCCACAATCAAACGATGTATATAAAACCAAAAAAATATAAAGAAAATTGACATAATTATGAACTGTTGATGTCTCACGATCTGACGTTCCAGTCAAACATTAACACCCTAAACCCCTCTCTATTAGTTAAAACGTCTCTTTCCGTATATCACCTACGTAAGCCCCGATCAATTTACGAACAATCTGACGGTCCAAAAACACCCGCGAACCATTGTCTTCAGCATCTGCAACTAAAACTTGCTAGACAATTAACGTGTGTGGGGCTTTCTAGCTAGAGTGCCGTTTGAGGTTCAAACTTTTGTCTCCTAACGTTAATTTGGAGCCGTTAAACAGCCGTTAACCGAGAGGGTTTCTTTACATTTTGACACCCTCAGAAGAAACACAGTACGTCTCTAAAACGGCAATTAACGGAGACGTCGGTGCTCATGTATTCGTTATAGCTGTTTTTAACATTTTTAATATTTTTCCTTTTTATCATAGTCTTCTCTCTCTCTGTTTCAACGGGCAAGGATTTTTTCGAAACATAGTGTTTTTGTTTTCTCAGAGAGGCGTTTCGCTTCTTTGGCTCGAAAAGGGATTTTCTTTCTCGATGAGCTCTAGTTCGATTCCCGCCACTTCAAATCAAGAAGAGGTCAGTTTTACTTTCGCTAATCAAAATCTTTTTGTTTTTCAAAATCAGTTTCTTGTTTTTTCATGCTTTCACTGTTTCTGATCTTGTCACCGCTATCCCTTGAACCCCGAGTAGCTCTGATTTGTAAAAAGGATTTCTTGGTTTTCGCTCTTTCTAATAAAAACCCTAGAGTTATGTGCAGTAAATGTAAAATATTGGTTGTTGTTCATTACTTTTGATCTAATTACTGATTTTAAGATCTGAGTTTTGTTTTTATTCATCTTTGGTGGAGGAGTGTTCCGAGATTTGGTCACAACTGGGGTTTTGAGGGTTTGTACTGAATATGATTGGTTCTTCTAGAAAGCTTTTATTTGTTTGGTTATTTGTTCAGTTCTTGTTGATTATGATTTTGGGTTTTGGAGATGATTGTAGAATGAGATGGCTGAGTTGAAAGTGGAGGAGTGCTGTCTTGAGAATAAACAATTAACCACCGCCTCAAGCTCTTCTGTTTCTGGAGGCAGTGGCAGTTCTTTTCTCAAGTCCCCGGGGATCTCTAGTCCTACAACAACATCACCGACTCATCGGTATTATCCGTTAAATCTTTTTGCTTTATGCATTTTTTTCTATAACTAATGTGGATTGCTTTTGTGTTCCGTCTAATGAGCTTAATTATGTCAATTTGATTTTGCAGTAGGACCACTGGCCCTATTAGGAGAGCAAAAGGTGGCTGGACTCCACAGGAGGTTAGAAATTGTTTTTCCCCATAGTTATGTGAAATTATGTGATGGGCTAGCTAGAGACCATATGAATTATGTATAGTGTATGTATATGACGTATGTATATGACATATGTATGTGTGTAAAGAGTATCAAAGAGAGAGGTAGGTTTGGGTCATTTGTATTCATCTAATGTGGAAAGAGATGAAGCTTTGTTTGGTTTAAGAACAATTAATTTTCCTTCTATATTTAATTTTGTCAATAATAACTTCATAAATCATGACACTAAATTTTGTGTGGCTCATATTTGCAATTTTTGTTTTTACCTATGTTGGTCTGCTGTTGCATTGCTATGTGCTGCTTGTTTCTTAATTACTTTCTATTGGGTTATCTTTTTAGTCATTAACAATCTCTTTCTGTTGCAGGATGAGACATTGAGAGATGCTGTTTTAGCTTTTAAGGGGAAGAGTTGGAAGAAAATAGGTTTCTCTTTCCTCAGTATTTTCTCTGATAGTCTGTGTAATATTTTCTGATTAGTTACTGAGATTAAAATATGCAATGCATCCTTGAACTGTAGTTGCATTATTACAAAATTCTATTATTCATCTAGCATTGATATTGAGTAATAGTGTTCAATGTTTGGTGGAGTTAATTGAGGATCATGAAAAGGCTGCAGAATTATTATAGGGTATGTTAAAGTAGATCTAGGGATGACAAAACCTTGTTGGGGTCAGTTATGTAGAAAAATGGTAGAGCCATAAGTCGTTGATAGTAAGAGCCCATCATTTGTTGCAAATTCGAGACAAAAGGGGCAATTAGTATGGATGGAAATAGCATGTTATAAAACCTCTTGGCCTAGTGGTTACCTCCAGGTCCTCCATATAGTCAACTTGGGTTTGATCCCCCTCCTTTACCAATGTACCAGAAGAAAAAAAGATAGCATGTTATACAAGTTGGTGATTCTTGTTGGTAGGGGTGAGCATGGGTCGGCTTATCCTAAAATTTCAACCCAACCCATTTATAACGGGTTGGAAAAATCTTAACCCAACCCAACCCATTCTAATCGGTTTGGGTCACCGGGTTGATATATTTTTTTTACTAAATAATTAAACCATACATATTACATAAAAAAAATATTCTATTAAATCCAAAACTAAATCCATTCATATTACAAGAAAAATATGTGTGCTTGACAGCACAAAGAATATTTGATAACATAGAAAAGAGAAAAATTGTCTCATGAACTACAATGGTCGTAAGTTATGCTAAATTTGGTTTTCTGGATACTGCTAAGAAATTTTTTGATGACATGCAAGAAAATAATGTTGTGTTACGGAATGCCATAATTGGAGGCTACATTGAAGCCAAACTTGGCAAGGATGCTTTAGCATTGTTTCATGAAATACAAGTGAGTAATATAGAGCCTGATGAAATGACCATGGTCAATTGCTTATCCGCATGGTCACAATCTAGAGTCCTTGATGTTAGAATATGGATTCATCGTTATATTGAAAAACACAATCTTCATCTGAATGTTGTGCTAGAAACTGCTTTAGTTGATATGAATTTAACTTACTTTAGAAGACTGTTCAATTACGAAGGAAATCTGGATTTTTGGACAGTTGCTAATAATATATTTTAGCAACTCAGCATTTGTTGGCCGTGCTAGTGCTTTCTCACTAATCAATCTAATTTTTGGACTATGCTTTAATGCACTTGGAAGCGACATGAAGGCTCTTAAAGGGTCACAGAAAGGCAAATTGAATGGTTCAATAATGTTTGTATGAAAGGCTTCCAGCAAGTTGGTATTACTAAGCTTTATCATGCATTTAGCACTTCTTCCATCAACATTATGGTACATTTTTTTGGAATATAAGTTTATCTGCATACATTGATCTCGACTGGAATTTTATAGAGTAGTGTTAATTTCTATGTTTATTTTATAGTTACAACGGTATAGGAAATCAAAATTTTGTTAGCATAAGTTAATGGTGCATTAATTTATTCTGATTGAAGTTATGTTTAAGAATAATTATGAAAACTATTTCATAACTCGAAATCAGTATTTGTTTCTAGTGTAAATATTTGAAACAATGATCTGTGTAATTGAAAAACATGAGACTTGTTTGGACATTGGAGTATTTGCTATGTATAATTTTACACATTAGTAGTAATTAGAATAAACATTTTATGATTATATATTTTACAATTATATTATAATTATTTATACACTATTTTTTATTCAATAAATATAAAATATATAATTATATATTTGACCGGGTTATCGGTTTGGGTCGGGTTGAAAATTTTGAACCCATGACCCAACCCAACCCATCGGGTTCAAAATATTTTCAACCTGACCCAATCCAATCTCTAAAAAGACACAACCCAACCCAACCCATTATATCGGTTTGGGTCGGGTTCGCGGGTCAATCGGGTTCCATGGTCACCCCTACTTGTTGGTATGTATAGTGATGGGGCTCTACTGTACAATAAAATCTGTAATAGTTGCTGATATTATGAAGTTGGAGCTGAAGTTGGCGAAAGATTCAAATTGTCATACCCTTTAAGAAAAAGGATTGGAATGGAGAAATGATGATTAGTTTCCCGGTTGAAACTTTTTGAGCTCTATTTTGTTTAACACCAAATCTGGAAGACCTGTTTAGTGTCTGGATGTAATGATATTCTTTCTGATGCCTACTTTTGTGATGGTTTTAATAATAATTTGTTTATATCCATGTCTGTTTTGAATTGCAAAGAAATTTAGCATAATAAACGTTTGAGTACAGTCAGTTTAAATCATGATGTTGTTCTTATATCTAGATACATTGTGCATGCAGCTGAGTTCTTTCCTGATAGATCAGAAGTGCAATGTCTGCATCGATGGCAGAAGGTTCTTAATCCGGATCTTGTTAAAGGACCTTGGTCTCAAGAGGTTCCAACTGGCCTGCGCATTTCATTTTTTCTGTTTGTTCATAGAATTCAACATCTAAACTTCGGGTTGCTTCCGTGGTTTGTAGGAGGATGATAAAATTATTGAAATGGTAGCAAGATATGGGCCCACGAAATGGTCTGTCATTGCAAAGTCTTTGCCTGGTCGAATAGGGAAACAATGCCGAGAGAGGTAACTTGTACAAGCGACTTTAAATTCAAAATATCTTTCTTTTACTATGCTTATTCATAATTTTTAGTGTGTCATTTGCTTTCCTCGAACATAGTCCTGGAATTCTTGAAAATTGTGATGCTGACCCTATGTTTCTCACTTTAAAAACTTGTCTTCCTTTTGTTTTAAAATTTATTACCGTTTTAAGTCATAACTGGGATGAAGAGAATTAGGTTTAATTTTACCGATTCAAATGACTAATGAGATTTTATTTATGAAGAGAATGATCAAGATTAAATTTTCCCCTCTTCCACCTTGGAAGTTTGTATCACCTAATTTTGGCCATCTTCATAAAGAGCAAAGAAATGGTTTGATTCGTTTATTTATATACTTATGGAAAGCATTCTTTGCAGGTGGCACAATCATTTGAATCCTGATATAAAGAAGGATGCTTGGACTTTGGAGGAGGAATTAGCTCTCATGAATGCCCATGGGGTACACGGGAACAAATGGGCTGAAATAGCTAAGGTTTTGCATGGGAGGTACTCACTTTTGTCTGATTTGTGCTGAATATGTAGGAAATTGAGGTGCAATTGTTGATATAATAAGTTGACCATTTAGAAATATTTTTCTCTTGGACTGATAGTGGTATTCTGTATAGCTGTAAATCAGCTTAGTTATTATTTTCATGTACATCTGTTCTTCGAGAACTTCTTTTGTTACAAATATTTGATGTCTATGTTATTCTAAGAAGGAGAAGAACTAGTCACAGAAAAATTTACACCCATATGTTGTAATACTGATGTCAGAAGCCAATGTTAAGCCAATACTAGGCATATATAAAGAACATAACGAATTATTAACTCATACCCTCTCTTCGGCAGATCAAGACACATTTTTGAAACTATGTTCAACATCATTCTGACTCCCTTAAATTTACCATATTGCATGGCCTATTTTCCTTCTATGTTTATATTTTAATGTGTAAACTAATGAGTTTCACTGTCTTATTGCCAGTGGGATTTTTTCTTGTCACATGGTTAATCCTATCTGATTGAATTTATCCATTATTTAGAGAATTTGGTCTTGATTGTTTGGTTTATGGAGAGGGCAAATGGATGTTAAATAGAATTGAAACAGTTTCATATTATTTTTTGATAGCATATTAGAGTGGTCCAAACACATCTTCAAATTGGGGCCATTGCAAACAAAATCATAGTCAACAAAAGAGAATCATCGTTGTTTTCTCCCCCTCCTACTTACCAATGAAGTTGATGCCTCAGGACTAGAAGAATTTTGGTTAATGGTTACAACTTGAAACAAATGTTGAGAATTTTGTTTTCCTGATCTGTCCATGACCCCTAATGTATATTTTATACCAGTGCTATAGAATCGGGCTGAATTTATTTGAAATGCCATTTAAAACATTTATTCTCTTTCATAGTAACTTTAGCTAACTCTTGTCTGTTACGGTATTTTGTTAATACAGGACTGATAACTCAATAAAGAATCATTGGAATAGTTCCTTGAAGAAAAAGTTAGATTTCTACTTGGCTACTGGGAAATTGCCACCAGTTACAAAGAATGGTGTCCAAACTGGCACTAAAGATACTAATAGACCTACTAGAACAAAGTACTTGCTTGGTTGTTCGAATAAAGATTCAGATTCAGCTGCTCAAACTTCATCAGGAACTACAGACATATGTAAGCTAGACGAAGATGTTAGGGATCATATAGATTCCTCGGCACATGCACAAGATGTGGCTGCTTCATCAAATGTTCTTCTCGAGGCTGCTGATACTGAAGGTGGAGAATATAAGCTGCAATCAAATGGTGTAGATCTTAGCTGCAGTAAGTTAGAGTCAGTGCCAAACTGTGATAATCGTGGAAGCAACTCTGAAATTGAAGAGAAAGTTAGTGGGAAACATTTGCAGTTTGGAACTCCAACATATAGTTCTTTGTACTATGAGCCACCTCGGTTAGAAAGTTGTATTTCATCAGATTTGGATCTCTTAAGCATGTGTGGTGTACGGCGTGAATGCAGTTGTAGTCCCAGTATCTCACCAGTTAGTTTCTTCACTCCAACTTGTGTGAAGGGCAGTGGTTCTCTGGTGCAAAGTCCTGAATCAATATTGAAAATTGCTGCTAAGAGCTTTACTAATACTCCTTCCATATTTCGGAAGAGAAAGACAGTTGCTCAAGGGCATCAGGTTAATAATGAAGTTGGGAAACTAGATAAGGGAACGGTCAAGGACCGCCTTTGCAAATCTGATGAACAGGAAAGAACTGAGAATAGTTTGGAGAAGTGTCGGTCTCAATATGAAAGTTTGTGTGAGAGTCCTGCGCGTCAAGGTAGCAGTGTTATTGGGCCTAATGGAAGGGCTTTTAATGTGTCTCCTCCATACCGGTTAAGATCCAAACGAACTGCTGTCTTTAAGTCTGTGGAGAGACAACTTGAGTTCACTTTCGAGAAAGAGAAGTGTGACGGTAATACCAAGTCGTCTGAATTGTCTGTCAACAGAAGCTCTCCTGCCAGTGAAGAATGTTTGCGTGCAACGAAGATGGGAGTGACCTAGGAAAGAAACTGTAAGTTATTACATTACTAACTGTCATGCTCCAACTTTTTACTTTTTACTTTATATGCGGCTTTTGTTCTTTGATTTTCCCTGTTTGTCCAAGATCTTGATGAGCTTCTTGATTATGCAATTCCTTGGGATATACTTGTTGAGTTAATGGGGAAGTTTTCATTAGATAGTCTAGGTTTGCAGTTCTCTCTTTGATAAATTTTTAGTCATACACACACAAATTAAAAGCCTTAAATGCATGCATGCACCAATATTCTATGCAAGCTGGACTACACACAGCAGCATTTTGATATTTTAATTCTTTGATAAGGGAATAGTGTATCATTATATCATATATACTTTTATAAAATTGACTTCTTCCTAATAGTAATCATACAAGTACTTTATATATTTGCACTTGTTTTTAATCCCTTAAGTTCTTTCAAGCAAAAGCCCTTCACAGGGTTGATGTGTTGTGACAAGGAAAAAAAGTGTAGGAAATTATTCTTGAGCCCATATGACAAAATTTCTCATCTATGAGAAGAAAATCTTAAACGGGGCTAACCTCCTGGGATCTTTAATGGATAGTATTGTGACGCGTACAGAATTGAAAAAAGAAAAAGAAAAGATGAGAAGATAATCTTACCTCAAGAATCATCAAAAGTGGGCCATCTTTATAAATTGG
Organism: Bretschneidera sinensis; assembly: GCA_023935145.1. NCBI lineage: Eukaryota > Viridiplantae > Streptophyta > Magnoliopsida > Brassicales > Akaniaceae > Bretschneidera > Bretschneidera sinensis. The sequence continues at coordinate 101,597,749 of CM043699.1, forward strand.
TTAGCTATTAGGTTTGTGAGTGAAAAGTGCGTTATGCTCCCATGAATTACTGAAGCTGATAAATACATTTAAAAGCCGCCATGGAAATTAGAATCTGCAATAGTATTGCAGTGAATAGTCCATTTGTGTTTTTTTTTGTTCTAGTTTCAAAAGCTTTAGTATTATTGTAGTCTTGTCAAAGAATTAACACTTGGTACTCTCAAGGAGGAGCAATTAACCTCATCAGTTAAAACTGAAGGCAATTCTCCTCTAGCCATTGTGATTAAAGAAACAACATATTGATAAACCTGTCCACCAAGGTTTGTATCTTTCTATCGCTTAAATTGTTTTGTTGCATGAAGTCTAGATGTTCTCCATTGAGTCCTTGACACCCCTCAATCATTTTAAGAACACCGTCTTTCTGCTGTTTTTCCTCTCATTTTTTCCCCTTGCACGAGGTCTAGATGTTATCCTTCTCACCCCTTTTTACCCCTCAAAATCATTTTAAGAACAATGTCTTTCTTCTCTTTTTCTGGTCTCATTATTTCCCCTCCTTTTCTATGTATTTATACAGGGACAAGGCTGATATGCTTGGAGTTGGCTAATTGTTTCCTCTAAGATGGCATCTAGTTTCTGATGCATACATAGCTGTTCAAATGTGATGAATTGATAGCATCTAGTCTACGCTTGGGACGTTGCACCTTCAATGTAATAGCTGGATCATATTGCAAATATAGTTGCACAGGTATATGGAGCATTCTTTTTTCTTAACATACCATTGTGAACAAAATTCAGTGGCAGTAGGCTTCCGGTCTGTGTAAAATAAGAGAATAGAGTCCCAATAACTTGTGAAGACATTGACGAAATGATTTTGTACAGAACCTCCTAAGATAAGAAATGAAGGTTCTTTATCGTTCAAACAAAAGATGAGAACTGAAGGCTGAAAAAATTTCAAATCAGAAGTTCAGTTCGTCTGCCACTAATCTAAAATCTTTCATTGTTACCTCACCAATGTTTTAAAAGCAGAAATAGACTCACCGCGGCACTTTTATTTTAGAAATCTTGATTCGCTTTGTGTTTTGGATGGTATTTTGAGTATATAATTATTGACACATTTTTTTTCTTCAAATTGTGTATTCATTTTGATTTTTTTTCCTATTGTCAAATAATTATATGATTGTCTGATGAGCTTTGGGTTGCTAAGCGACTTGCAAATCACCGGATAAGATGCCGGTGGAGTAATTTTAGCAACTTCTTGGATCAGATTCTTGACTGCGAAATTAGTATCAGATGATATCATTACAATGCAGTAGTTTTTTCTTGGGCAGTGCTGCTCTTTCTGCAAATCTCTATGTTCTCTTTGCTTACCACTGTCCTGTTATTTGCTATAAAATTTTGAATAGTAACAGAGTCTCCTTAGTTACACTACCTTTTTTTTTTTGAATAATACAATATTTGGCCGCAATATTTTTTTTGATATATGACATATATTTGCTAAATCAATAGGTGATTTCACAGGAAATGAAAAACAAGATGCATGGTGCTCTCATTTTACATTTGTATTAAGATCATTGCGTGGATAACATAATATGAACAACACTGAATATCATGGTGGGATGAATTCTTGTGAACTTTTTTTCTTTTCTTTTTTTACAAGTAAAATGTTTATACGTACAAGATATCAAAAGGTAAGAGGTAACACCCACATACAAAGTGACTGTATTTGAAGTTTATTTTTAAAAAAATCTTTTCTAATAAAAGAGTAGGGAGATTAAACCAATCCTCCTTAATAAAGGCACTATCTTTTCACTAAGATTTTTACTCTCTTTTAAAGATTGTCGTTGGCCAAAATTCTTCTTTATGTAACTTTTCATATGCTACTTTAAAAAGTAGAAAATACCTTTCCACGGGAAACTTGAATTTCTTTCTATAGACAAAAGAAAGGCCTTTTAGAATTAGATTAACTTGTAATCTCCCTTGGGCCTTAAGGCTCCCACTTCAATTCTCTTCTCGCGTATCAAAATCTTCCAAGTCTTGAAGTTCTCAATTTTGCATATTTTGGCTAAACGAAAGGTTCCAAACCAACTCTCCATTAGTCAAAAAAAGCATAATTACAAATCAATACTTTTTTTTCCTCTCGCTGAAGAGTATCCCATAATTAGCCTTTCAAGACAAATCATACTCAAAAAGTGAAATATTACCATTTTTTGACTGGAAATTTGTACTGGCATAAAAGCACACGCGTTAAGGCATGCACACATTATTAACAAACGCAATTCTGATTGGGAGGTTAAATCTTTTTTTTTTTTTTTTTTAAAGATTTACTTGCACCAGATAAGATCATCTCACAGTTATTTGGTTAAATTTAATAATAAATTATCACATTTAATGATAAAAGTAATGTTACCGACATATTAGGTTATTTACTACCAAATCTAACTAAATTACTGACAAATGTTATGACTTTACTTTATGCCTTAAATATATGCAAATCACTACAGAATTCCCATATCCCATAACTTCATGAGAGATCTTTAACTTAGAAATGCTGTCAAAACTCAAAAGAATCAAAATTTGAGTTTTCTCAGACTTACAGTGGACAATTTCAACTGAACATCTGTTTAACAATTTTTAAGGCTATGATTGACTAGAGGGAAGAAATTGAAAAGGATCGAAAGAGTAAAATCACTTTTGCACTCAAATTTTCATCCTCTATCAAACACATTTTTTTTTTTTTTTTTAACTTTTCAATTATATTCTCGTACTCTTCACTTTGCATCTCATATTTCTCACCTACCAATATAACCTAAAAGGAATAAGTTGAATATTCCACATAATTTTCAGAAAGTCGAAGTACCTAGACTTCATCTATATGCCATTGCAATTCATACTGCTGACGAATTGGAGAAATTAATTTTAAGTCCTACAATTTTCAATTTCTTGAGGGAAGCAATATCAAAAGTTCTCTCTAACACGAAGCTTATATTGTTGTCTTGCATAAAATTGTACCTTACGCATTAGCTGTCCTATATCATTAAAGGCTAAAGATGCCCAAGTATTTCTCGAAGGGAAAGGTCTTCTTTGTAGTTGATGCCAACAATTTTGGTGCTCATTATATTCTTCTCGTTCATAATCGCATAGCCCAGCAAATAAAAGCAAGTAATAGACTTCTAAGTTTTAAGTTGACCTACCGAAGCATAGACAAGATATTCTTGAAATGCTGTCAAATCACAGAAAGGATGACTGATATAAAACATTTCCATAAGAAAGGAGAATATACCCTGCTCCTTTACATGAGACATTATGGCAAACTCCTCAGCCCAAAAAGGTTAGTAAAAGGGAAAAAAGGAGAAATAAATTAGTAAACTTCACCTGCTACATCCAGAATTCAATGAATCAGTAGCGTAAAAAACAAGTTCCCTTCAGCACGGCTTGTCACTAATAACATATCATCAGCGCCAGCTGCAGACTACATATCCAATAAAGAGCCAAATGCAGCAGTTCCCCAGGAAACTGTACAACCAAGAGGAACAAGTTGGCAGCAGATGAATCCACCAACCAGACTTGTGGACAGGAAAATCCAAACTACCTACATATTTCATTAAACATGATAGTTTTTTGATGATTCACTCATGACTGTAACATGACAATCCATACCAAGATAAAATCTATCTTACAAACCAAAATAAGGGGAAATGAAGGTCCTTTAGCTTAGCCCCTGCAGCGATTCCTACATCAGAATACCAGTTTTCAAATGGTACTTTCAACTTTGTTTTACTGTCACATACAAAGGTAGGAAGCTACAGACCACTCCTGACTTTTTCTTGGGGGCCTTGGGGGAGCCTTCCCACTTGCTCTTATTTTCCTAAAGAGAGCTAAGACATCACTGAAACCAAAACCCTATGACTGATACGACATAATGCAGGAACTCAAAAAAAGAGGATTTCCATGACACATCTACATGATTGCATCAGACTAGTTCACATGTTCCGTTCTATCCTATCATCTAAAATCAGTACTTCATTTTAGTAAGGGAGGTGGGTGTTTGTTGGGGAGCACGTAGTAAGGAAACTAGGTAAAAATTATCCCTTTTATTGCCACTACTAAAAATAAACTAAAAGAAGAATGCTGGAGGATTGTAAAATCAATAAATACACTTCCTTAAACTGACCTGAATGAGCAGTGCATCCAACCATTGCACGCCACATCTAAGTCCAAGATCCGTAACATATTCCCCACAATCATCTATGTAAATTTGACAACATTGGCATTTGTGGGATCATTTTCCATCACCTTCATACAAATCGAATTCAAATTTCTGTACTTCCTGAGAGAATCCAGATAAAATATTCAGCAACCATCATAAAATAACTTAACAGATTTATATGCAAAAAAAAATCCCAGTAATGTCAACAATGACCTTCTCAGGAACCTTGAATTACAAAATCCAACTTAAATTATGATGAATGAACCAATGGAAGTTTGCCCAAGAACCTTTGAACTCCGATCAAGGCCATGAGAAGCAACCTAACATGCAGAAAAGCATAGGATTAACGCAAAGAAAACTAATTTATACAAACAACATCCTGTATAGGGCATAAAAGTACTAAGTGACTTGTAACCTCAACGATTCTAATACTTATGCCATTATAAGTCGTATGACATATAAAAGATGAACAAAACATGATCATTACAATACAAGCCCCCCCTCGGGTTAGAGTTGGTGCATTCTTCAACGAGTCCAGATCTATAGAACCCCTGAAGATCACAGGGTCCCGCTCTCTGGTGAGCGAGCGGGCAGGGGTTAGGGGTAGTGCACCTGAAACTTTCAAGCCCTGTACATGAGTTGGGCCTGGTTTTTTTGCTTGGCGATTTGGGTTTGAGCCCATGAATAGCCGTGGTTTTGCAGCAGGGCGAAACCCTAATTAGGGCGTCACCCTAATTAGGGTGTCTTAAGTTGCTTATAAATACTCTCTATGTACTGAGCATACATTGTAACGAGAGATTTGTGTGGTTGATAATAAAAAACTTCTGACAAGACGTAGCTTTATTCTGGAGTGAACTGGGTAAATCTTGTCTTCTTTTCTTTCTGTTTATAATTCGTGTGATTAACAGGTCTCGAATCATTCAACCCCCCCCCCAAAACCGAAAAAAACACATACACACACCAAAAAAGGAAATCCTCCTCACCATGTAAGTTAGAGCAGCATAGCGTTCCTCATTAAAGTAAAGTGGTTTTCCTCTATGCATTTCAATATCCTGTAATAAAAAATTTAATGACGCATGTTAATACGAAATAAACCCTAAAAATCATAAGATTTACACACTTAAAATTTATAAAAACACAAAGAGAAGCAAACAGAAGGCTTGGGCAATGTTTGGGAGAGTTTATGAAATGGTTTATGTTTCGTATAAACATAAACTAGACTAAACACCCCTAAAAACGATTTAAGAAAAGAAAAAAAAGCTGAAAAATAGTTTTTAAGAAACTGTATGTGTAAGAAAAACTGTTTTCACTCCAATTTTACCAAAAAACAAACACTTTTTAGCTTCATTGCTGTTTTATCAAAAATTGATTCAAAAACTTTTTTTGTAAACCATAAACCGAAACTACTGCTAGGCCAAACCATACCTAAATATCAAACAATGGGTAAGCTCATTAGCAACAGCTATAATATGCAAACTTGAAAATAAATTGATAGTATAAAGTATGGTTTAGCTTTGACCCTTGGTAAGCAAACTTGTATCTTTCTTAAGCAAACAACAAATAATGGGCATGGAAAAGGAAATATGAGAGTTTTGACAGTGTACTTTGTGTTCTTCCTAGCAATCTCTTGTCCATTTTGTGTTCTACATCACATCAATATCACAATATTCTTTACATGAATGATTTTGGTATTCATTCATCCATTAGTCTAGCCTCCTGAGTTATTCTCATCAGTTTCACTATACCTTTCCATAAATTTTCCCCAAGAGTTACTTTAGAAATAAAAATACTAATCAGAAAATTAGAGAGAGAGACAGAAAGATGTGCACAAATAAATAACAAGGCTAAATCACACCACTGGTCCCTAAGGTTTGGTTTGAAATCCAAATTGGTCCACCAAGTTTCAATTCATCGCTCAACTCCTCGCACTTGTAATTTTTGTTCAATGTCCCCCTGTCAATTCCCAACTATTGGGTTAAGTGAAACTGGATACACATCCAATATTTTTTCCACATAGGACATGTAGCTATTAATAGGTGGGACAAAAAGCACATAAACCATTTTAACCCCGTCAATTCACTATTTGTAGTCGCATAGTTCTCTTTTCCTGAAACAAACCATCATCTTCAGATCACGTAAGAATGTTTGAATGCATCTTTTTCCCGCAATAAATGCCAACCTGTAATCCTATGTGGAATGAACTAGACATATGTCCAGTTTTACTAATCCACCCGGTGAGGACAGCATTGAACAAAAGTAGAATGTGTGGGGAGTTAATGTTGCAATTAAAACATGTGGCCAATTTGGATTCAAGCCAAACACTAGAACAACATTAATTTTTCTTTTTCAAATTTTGGTATCACTTATCCTAAAAAAAATGCAAATCAGGGCTTCTCTGGGAGCTGGCATCTCCACATCATCCCAAGCAACAAAAACACATTTGGGTTTGTGATTTATGTACCTCATAGAATGAGGTTTAGTTTTTTTTCTCACCCAGCAACATGTGTTGATACGAGAGCTGGCTAAGAAAGAAGAAACAATCATACACAGGGAATCTTGTTTGTACACTGTTTACTAGTGCAGAAACCAATTTACCTCTTCACCGAATGCATCCAAATAAGGAGACGGCCAAGAAGCCTGCCGTGCACATCTTTGTAGCAAAATATTCGTTCTCTATTTAAACAGAAATTTTGGTCATCATCACACCAGGACAAGAAGCAGAAAAGAGAAACGAGAACTCACAAGAAATTAATACATGAGAGATTAGATATGGAATCCAGACAAATTTCATGAAAGAGAGAGCGACTATACCCTGATCAACAGAAATACACCAACACCAGCACCACAGGCCATTGCATGAGTTTGACACTCACTTTCCCTTGAGAAGAACCAGAAAAAAGTTGTTAATTTCCCAAAATTTTAGCTACGAAGTCCTACACATGATGAAAGTATAATTTGACGGATACGTACTCCAGCCATTACAGAAAAATGAGAATTAGCGACACATATACCTGCAGCATGACTTCCAGCTTGGAGAGCATAATCTACCACACAAGAGGCATAATGCAGGCTCATCAATAACAGATTTGCAGTCTGGGCAACATTGTTTTATGTACCTAACAAAGCATGCATTTTTTTGTTAATGAACGTGATTTTCATGAGAAGTGAGCTACTATCAGCAAATATAAAGAATCATATCATAACCAACCTCTGCAACAGATCCTGGTAAATGTGCGGCAAATTCATTAACCTGAACGGAACAGCAGGGTTGGAATACAAAGTGCCTTTATAAGCTTCAAATTCCCTTAGGAAATGACGGAACCATTTCAAAGCTAAAGATCGTAGCAACTCATCCTTAAGAACAACATCAATTGGTGGAATCTTAAACATCTTCTCCAGCTCTCCTACTTCATTGAGCTCAGATCTATCCATCATATTATTTATGGCATGATATGATGCATCCAATACATAATCCCTATCACAGAATGGTGCTGGAGCAGAGGAGTTCAGTAGTCTCCAAAGCAATGCACACCTCCGCAAATAAGGGAAAGACAACCTACGAAGTCTATCCTTAATATCACAAGAAGGTTCGATATAGTTTGACACAAAATTCTGTTGGGCATATCCAGTTTCCCCCAGAACTTTGGTGATGTCAGTAATTAGACAATCCTGAAGACCTAATTCAGTAACGTTGTGTTGGTCTTTTGCACAATATGTAATTGCACCCTGCATTACAGCATATTATGATTAGGAAAATAGGTTCCTAAGAGATTGAACCACCATTACAAAAGAACAGAGTAACTAGCAGCACACCTGCACAATAGAGACCACATAGAAGATATGCACAAGGGATAACAGGGACTCCTTGCATGATATAAAAGGGTACGGAAGACAAAAGAGAACCCACATCAATGATGAAAAAGGGTCACGTGCAAGAATAGGATCAGATACCCGATTCCAAAATTGAATATCAGCAGATGATATTTCCATATGGACATGTTTCAGAAAACCTAGCATGTTACCTGTGAACCACAGAATTGATAAGATCAACATAAAACTGGTAGAATAAAAAAGTTAACCATTTCTAAATCAATTGATAGCAAATTCAAAAATTTAGTTACTTCTCCCATGGGTCCCATCTCTACGCCTAAATGGATTCATTGCCCTTTCCTAGCAAAAATTTATTAATCGACTGAAGGAGGAAAATGCCCCACTCAAAAGTTGTAACACCTCTCTTGACAAATTCTTACGAATAAGGGTTCACTTTATAAGTAACATATAATACAACTATTCAGCAGATGCAAAAGTGCAAAAGTGAAAGAAAAAAAAAAGATAGCTTAAAATGTACAATGTTTAGGTCATGTTCACACAAAAAAGGAAAAAAAAATCAAATTTGCTTCATTCAGCATGACTTCAGCAGCAATAAACCTTAATTTTGGGTTCTTATCTCCTTATCTCCAAGACTTGAAACCAACCTTGATGTTAAGGACGATAACTTTTCGCCATTATAACATGAATATTCAGTGCATCTTTATGTGTAAATCCAAATGGTGAATGATAAGTAAACCAACATGTATCTGTATGTGAGAGACAACAACCATACCTCCTCGTCTATGTGTGCCACTCGGATAATCAACAGAAATCCCAGAGCAAATGGACTCTGCAAAGAGCTGAATACCCCTAAATCTTTGAAGAACGTGAAGAGAATCCTTACTTCGTGTGCTTTGGATAACTTTTAATAACAATGACAAAATAAACCCGCTGGAAGATTTGAATTCTTCATGCAAGGAATCCATACCATAGGTTGGAATCATACTAGACCTTCCACAACGAGCTGCAATTTCCATTGACATGAGAGAATACTTGAGAGTGTCCCACATGATACTTGACTGGCTTATCCTGGGAGATCCTGGGAATTTATTGTGTTTTTTCGGAAAATACATTCTGGAGAGCACATGAGAGACAGATTCGAGATCTGGCCTTATTCTTTCATTTCTCTTGAGGGCAAAAGCTTTAAGTATGTCACCCTTTCCAATCACACCGGCAGAAGATTGCAAGAGACACAAGGCTTGCTGAAGCCGAAGAGAACAAATTTCTTCATTTGATGTAACTGAAGGGTCTGCAGCAAGCAGTGAATCAATACTTGAAGCCACAGGCTGCCTCCAAGCCTTCTGCAAATCCCCAGGGCTTGCAGGCAGGACAGAGTTTGCCAGTCTACGACACACAGGGCACAGAAACTCTCCCTGACAAAAGAAACAAGTACAGGAGTTTCTTTAAAAAAAGGAAAAGAATTCATTTCCATCAAATGCATGAAATAAAAAGACCAGAGAAAACCTACTAGCCAGGAAAAAAAGAAGACTAAAAAAGAATAATAAAAAGCTTGTACCTGATCTGGATCCACAATATGTGTACCTTCAAAAACATTTCTTCTAACATATCTGTGAGAGCGGTATAAAACATATATTAAGCCTTTACATTTACACACAAACACATGCATGCACATCAAAGTTTTTCCTCAGCCTAATGGTACTTTCTGGCTAATCATAAAAAAAGTGATAAATAAAGACCAAAACCATCCAGACAGCAATCTCAAAATTTCAAAGTACATTTTCGAGGCTCATCTTGGCAATCTCATGATTTAGAAAACACTAATGAGGCTCGACTTGCAACTTGCCAACCAGAAAGGCGGCTATAAATTGTTTAAAGGCTTTGATAACTAACCATGCATCATGCATGCAACCCACAATCTTCTATTTTACTTCTATTGAAGTATCAAACCACAATTCAATATTTATCATGTTCATTCCATTTTCATGTCCTGATATACAACCTTCACATTATTCTAACTGACTGACCATCTTCAGATGAAAATATTAACTTCAGTTTTTTCTTCTTCTTTTAATTACTAGTTTTTCTTTATTCCTTTATTTTTCTTTGAGCTTTTCAACAATGAAGCAAAAAGACAAAAGGCTCTGCACGAACACCATCTTGCAAGATATGCCAAATAGCTTACAAAACCTTGTAATGCCCACCAACAGACTCTCATATATACAAAAGAAAAAGACAAAAACCGCTATACGAGGCGAAACAGTATGGAACCCTATTCCACAGTTCCCAATCAGGAGCTAAGTTGGGCTAATGATTCTGTTTGATTAAAATGGCAATATGCTTTGACAGAACAACATACTAGTTTAAAACACATTTAAGTCTTAATGGGGCACAATTTCTTTATAGATGCTCAATTTTAACTCCAAAAATAAAAGACGCAATTATTAATTCTAACGTTGAGATTACCATATTAAATATTTAAATAGTTTTCCTATTCTTCAAAGATTCAGTTAAGCAATCAAGAAGACCCTTATAGTAAATAAGATTTTCGTTTCTTTCTAAAAGAACTTGCCTCTCCCTCAATGATGATAAATAGTGATTGAGACAACCCTGATGCACAGCATGCCCACATGATGAAAGATGAATTCCATCACAATCAGAAGGGCCAAATCCATCATAAACTGGCTGTGACTCGGATTCTACTAGGACTTGATCGCTATGAGAATTTTCTGAAGCTGAGGGATTTCTGGTCATCTCTCTTGAAAGAATGTCAATGTATTTACCAAGCAAGACAGATTGAGCACCACCCATTATGCATTTTAGGCCACCTTCAGCACCAGAGTTCTTATCATCCTTCTTCGCAAAATTTTCACATTTCATATTATCATGCATTTTACTACAAATAGACAAGTATAAATCCTGTTCCAGCATATCAAAGGTATGCAAAGCATTCTCCCTCCCATCACTGGACGTGCTTGGTGCTTGCATATTCCTCAGTGATGGGAACCGAGCCTTGAGAAATTTAAGGATAGGATTTACTTCCCCACGCTGCCCATCATAAGCAGACTCATCTGAAGATGAACTCACTCTTGAACTACCCGAAGAAATTTTCATTCCAAATAGATCAGTCATCCTATCTCTGGTGAAAATGGCCTTCTCCTTGTGGACTTTTTCCCATGATGGGGGTCCTCTGTCCACAAAGCTCAAAAGCCTAGATTTCTTGATACAAGAAAGAGATAAGATTCAATTCTTCAATTAGTAGTCTATCAATGATCTCAAATGACAGCAGACATACTAATTATATTGCTTACCTGGAGAAGAATTAAGAAAGAAAGAGGATCTTTTAAATTAGAATCATGGCAAAAAGAGCAAACTTCTTGTGCAGTATCTTCTGAAGCAGCTTCCACATCAGAATTACTTGCTTCAAGTCCAGACTTTGAACAATCATCCACACTGGAATTAATGCTAGACAAAAATTTCGACTGCTCGGCTTTCATGTTTGCCTGCAGAAAAAACCATGTAACCATAAGAATATTAATTCATACCTGACAGCAATTGGAAAACAACTGATCTAAATTAATCAAAAATGATAACAAAGTGAACCATCAGACAAGAAAGTTTAGGTTGACATTCAGGTTCCCTTCTTCCGTTCTTTCTTTTTAATCCCTGGTACATATATTCAGATATACATAATTACATACCTACCATGGCCCTCTTAGACCAGGAAAACAGTTTAAGAGCCCGAACAAACACATTTATCTTCCCATCATTTGGCAGAAGTTTCAGGAAAAAAAAAAAATTTGTTACAGAACAGTATCTCACCAATATGGCAGCCTGTCTCTCTCGAGCTTTGGCCTTGCGTTTCTCACCATCAGAAGCAGATGATGACATATTTACATCACAATGTGCAACAGGTTGTGATAAATGACTGACCACTTCAGGAGCAAGTTCTTGCAGTTTGGTAATGCATCCAGAATCCATCTCAGCAAACTTTTTCAACAAACTTTCAATCCATGAAGAAAGATTGCAATTGCCTGCTTCCAAAAAGTGGTGCAAATTGTCTTTCTTGTGGATCCTCATCAATGAAACAAGAAGTGACAGCAAGCTTTGTTTACCAGCACCATATTTAAATCCTTCAACAATCTCTTCACCAGCAAAAGCTAGCATGGGAATTGAATCTCCAATGTAGTATATCAGACTACTAAATTCTCTCTGCTGAAAACAGATATCTAATGCTAATGAGAGCAAGTGCAATGCAGTTATAAGAACACCATCCGGAGCACGTGATTCAGTCAGTTTATCAGTAAAAACAGCATAAAACAGCACCCCACGAATGAATTGGAGGGCCGCTTTACAAGTAGCTACACTAGATAACCCCTTGAGAGAAGGATATATCTTTGTCCAGCTGGGCAGTTGAGTGGTCAATGCGGAGACACCACAGAAGCGCATGTATCTTTCTTCTGCGACTTGCAAATCCCTTGAGTTCCAACGTGGGTGGAACAAATCCAGTTCTTTCCAACAAGACAATCGCAATGTATACATCCCCTGAGACACGGAAAAAAATATCAGAAAACTTGTAAATGCATGTCAACTGGTGACAATAATAGATATTTAGACCAGAAATCTAACTTGATTAAAGCCGGATGGATTAGAGTATACAGCAACTCTATCCAAAATTTCCTGAAGCTGGTGAAACTTGGAGAGGTCGCCAGGCAGAGATTGGACCAATTGACTGCGAGTGGCATCTCCAATGGCTAACTTATAAACTAACTCCCTTCGCAAACTTTCAGCTGTGGTTAGCCCACAAAATCGCCTTTCTTGTAGAATTTGTATAATAAGAGTGAGCATTTCCTGGACAAGAGTTGGTTCATACCTGAAAAAAAAATTCTTCTTTAGCATAATGTCAAAATTACACAACTGAGTAAAAAAAAGAAGATAAAACACTAACGGCAGCATGAAGCCACACTGATGAGATCCTTTTTTTAAAGTAAAAAGATCACTATAAGGGCACCAAGGGAGTGCCAACCCATTACCCATGTACAAAATCATTTACAAACTAAAAGCTCTAAGAAATCTATAAACTCTTCTTCAATTACCATTTTTTTTTATAAGTTCAATTACCAAAAGAATGGCCCCTAAACCAGATGTGGAGAGTATGAAGCACCTATCTTTGAATAATACAGTCGACTTCTCCTCTATCGAATGCCCTATTCCTCACATTCCACACTAACTAAAAAATATAGAGTGGAATTAAGGCTATTACTCTTTTCAAATCTTTAGACCCACGTATGCCACTCCAAGCTCCAATCTCCTTTTCAATGTTTTCTGTCCCAACCCAACAAATGCCTAAGAAACCAAGGCCCATCTCCCAAAATTGCCTTGTCCATCATGTAAAAATGCAATAATTTACACCGAGATTCTAGGAACATATTGTATCTAGCTAGATCAGGTTATTATGTTGCATAGACTCCCAACAGTAAATTTTGCTCGCACCCACAAAGAAGAGAAATTAATTATTAAAAAGAACTAAACATTGCTAGTAAAGTGAACCATAAGTATTCAATTATATCAGGTAGAAGTCAAAGGCATTGGTACATACTGGCTCGATCTTTCAAGACTCAGAGAAAGGTAACTTGAAAGCCCAAAGCGTTCTATAATTCTACTGACATAAAGATCAGCTGGAGCTAATGCAGCACAGCACTGAAGAAGAAATAGATCAAGCTCTAAACCCTGTTCAGACCTGCAACAAAAACCATCAGAAAGAATTTAGTAACAAACCAACAATGTCTCCCCAACAAAAATCAGTGCACCCCCCCCCAAAAGAAGTAGAGAAAAGAAAAGACATATGCAAGTTTACGAGCTGAGCAAGACATTTTTTCCCAAAGTGCATTTATAATACAGATGATACTTATAAAAAAATACATAAGATACTTGTACATACCAGCGGACTGATCGATACCACTCACAAGATACCAGAGCACCATCCCCATTCTTCTGCCACATTCCAGCATTAACCTCAGCACAAAATACCCTAATTCGCAAAGGGTGCTCCATAACAAAGGCAGAAAACCCATACGGGTGGCAGCCCCCAAGAACATGTCCAAAGAAGTCCATATAGATTGCTGATAATGGACTTGCAGAACTAGTACCAGTCGTATTTGGCACTGCAGATTCACCATAACACCTTCGTAATGCTTTTTGTAAAAGCAAGGAAAGGAACCAGTGTAACGGAATGTGAACAGATACATCTTGGGAACTAACATCATAACTGATGTCTGGCCAATCAGAGAGACTCAGGACACGTAAGGCATTTAACTCTACAGCACAATCTGCTTCCATTGCACTCTCATCAACACCTGTAGAGCTGCAGGCAACTGAATCAATTTTACCAGTAATTATTGTTTTACTTTTCTGCACAGCACTTCTAGCATTCTCTAAGTCAATACTCACTTGCATATCACTACACTGTGTACAGCGATCTTCGCTTGAATCTGCAAATCTACTGAAAATATATTTTCCTCTTCCAATCCTTGATATGGTTCTTTTCAGTGCTAGAAAGTTGCTACCAGAGATGCTGCTGCTAGCATCTGGAGAGGATACATTGCAAAGAGCCCCAAATGTACCATCACCAACTCTCAACCAATTCTCCATAGCCCTCAAACACTCATGTATTAACCATGTGACAGACGGAGGAAGTAAAGCATGACAAATGACATCAGAATTAACTTCAGCAACCTTTGACACACAAGCAAACGCAGTGCTCCTCCCTGTTGCGCTACAAACAGAGCTTTCCTGGGATAGTCGTCCTACTTTTGCACGTCTTACACTATCTCTATCATCCATATCTTGTTTATCAATGTTAAAAAGAAACTCATCATCTGCTTCTTCACAACTAGCAATAGAAAAGGCTCCATCCACCAAAAGAGAATGAATGTTGGCAATGGAATGACCTAAAACAAAAAGTAAATGCATAGATTCATTTTCTTCTTCTATATGAATGCCAGTTTCTCTCTTCAGAGGGTTCATTCCTTGCACAAAAGCCAAAAGTCTCATCCAAGTTCTTAAGATATCTTGCTGCTCATGGGTTGCATACTTGCACACTACAGCATGGCTCATAACAAATCGAAGATCTCCAATAACATGAGTAGTTGTCTCATACAAACTTACCCACTTCGTAGCCTGCAAATGGACAACTATCATCAATTTTGCATTGTGAAACAGAAAGGAAAAATAATAAGAGCAGAAACATAAAAACGATAGCGGCAAAAGACTAACAAATAAAAAATAAAAGTAGAAGCATGAAAGGCCATCAATTTTTCAGTCAACAACACCAGCGAAAAAGGAGTTGGTAACTCTGATGAGACTGAACTATATCAACAGACATCCCCAAAAGCCACATTACTCTGAAAGTCTGAATTACAAAAGCGATTGAGAAATAAAGATAGGAGGCTCAATAAAGGCTCCAATATCCTCAACATATGCTTGCACAGAACTCAGGGGATATCTTCCTTTCACACTTCACTTCACACAAGCTTTCAGGGAATAAATATATCCTTTTACACGAGAAGCCTATCGATAAAATATTTTCCCTTTACATTGCCCAAGTAAATAAAATAAATGAAAAACTGAGGTAAGGTCCGTAACCATAATATCCAAAGTCCAAAGTGACACAAGAACATTCAAATTAGTACCACGAAGCAGTGCAACACGTCTTAGCAGAAAAAGAAAATGACAAGTGTATAAATCAAAACAAAATAAAAGTGTAAATCACTAATTTTCAGGAGGCTGGAATGCATAGGAACTCAATTATGGACAAAACACACGCAAATACAATTTCCAAGTTCATATTGTGCACATTGTAGACAACTAATTCATATCACTTAGCAAAAACAACAAATATACAATATATTCAGCATTAAAATGAGCTGACCTATAAGCAAATGGTAGGGGTTCTGGCCAACTCAGATTTTGGACCAAGGTTAACAAAACAGGTGAGAACCAAGTCAATCCCAATCAGAGTTAGAAGCCTACCTAGTACCAACAAGTACACAGAAATTATTTCTTCTACCATGAAAAGAAATCTCAACCAAGTTCCTGAATGGCATAAACACTACATATGAGGTGGGGAGTGCAGTCAAATATGTTGGTAGTTTCAGCAGGTACTGCCTGTGCCCAGGAAGCTTGGACTAGATACCAGTAATCTATGCATTTCTAGCTTTACCTATGCACACCCAGGCAAAACCACCATACTTCATAATATATTAGCCACTCTATGGTGATATATCAAACCAAATTCCTTTACATGATTGCTATTTCCACAATGGAATTATCCCAAAATGAAGTCATCATAGTGCTTAAAGTATAACATTTATCTACAACATTTAGGCAGAGAAAGAACAACACATGCATGTATACAACATAAACACAACCAAAGTCATGGGTAAAGCCAGGATTTTCATTTAGGGGGTGGGGGGAAAAGTCTATATATACTAAAATAAAAAAAAGTTTAGTTGAAGTGGCTTGGGCATAACCCAATTGGTAACTACACTTTCCCTCTAAAGAATATGTCTCAAGTTCAAATCCTCCCACCCTCAGTTATAAAAAAATAAAAAATCAGTTTAAGTAACATCATTACTTCGTTTGTATACTCCTAAAATTTTAAGGAAAAAAATAGTAACGAAAGTAACATGCATTAATATTCTATGTTGATTCTCAATATTGTTTGGTACTAGTCACAAATACCACAAAAATACCATAATTGTGTATATTGATAATTACGAGTATGTGACTATTTGATTCTTCACATCTACTAATTTAATATAATAAGTTTGATTGTCCAATGATGCTCGATATATAGCTTAGTGATATGTTGGCGTTGTTACTATGTCAATTAGGATATTGTTCAAATAATATGTTTCCACTAGACCAATGAAAGAGAATTTAAATTATTTACGTTACACTTGGCATTGATTATGTGGGTGGATATATAAATAAAAGTAGTTAAGACTTATTTGGGAAAGTGAATTTTTAAAAAAAAAAAAAAAGTAAACAAGTGAATTGAGTTGGCACAACCAAACCTATAACTTTAGTTTTATCTTTTAATAACTTATAAAAAAGTGGCTCAATAAGCGTAAATCTCTAGAAATTTTTTTGAGGTATGGGGGGCCAGGGCTCCCCTAGTCCCCCCTGCCTCTACCCCTGCCCATAGTCACACTTGCAAACACCATTAGTCATAGAAATACCCGTCCCTATAGTTCTCAGGGATACCAATCAATATTTGATAATTCAATTAGCATACTGACACAAACTCAGCAAAGCCGTTAATCTTTTCATTCTTCTTATTCAGTTGTGAGAAATACATAGCCTCACATGATCTATGTAATACAGGTAACATAAGGAATCAAAGCAGCCCAGAAAAGGTATGATAATGGGGACATAACATAAGAAACCAAAATACACAATTGTGCCTCTAAACAAGTCAGAGCATACAAGATAAATTGAATAACCTTATGAAGTCCACTATGAAAATAAGCAGTACTGGTACATATGCTGATAAATATAATTATTTCTGTAACTAGCATTTACATAAGGAACCACTACACTAGTGCTATTACCTGTAAATGACCATCTTCTCCAGCACAAGAGATGAAAATGTCACCAAAGCATTGCAACAGCACAGTGAGTAGATTCATCTCCTTCACAAGACGTGAGGTTAGAGTTGGCACCGTGAAGATTTGCACAGAGAACGTAGATAGTAGAGGATACTTCTTGAGGGCACTGTCACTGCACTCTTTTACGGCTTCATTCACAACAACATGGTAGTAACTCAGAAATACTTTAGCAAACACGTATTTGAACATAGGTTCTCCTAGCAATTTCAGAAGCATTTCATGGAGTTTTGTCACAACAATCTCACTCAAGTATCTCTCTGCCCTGACCAGAATATCCAATAAGCCAACTGAAGATATCATCATCCCAGAAACAAAACTGAGCAAACTCTCACTGTACTTGCAAAACTCCAAAAGCATCTCAACCACCACAAATGTTAGCTCATTCGCAATTTTTTTCCGTTCTGCAACACGGTCAGTTGATCTAGAGTTTTCCTCACAAATAATTTCTTCACACAACAGCTTATTTTTCCAACAAATGAAAAGAGCATCAAGGATAGGCCTCATAGAGTTTGCTAACTTCTCCGGAAGGGGTTGTATCTGTTCTGCACCTTTATGCTTTGAGCAGAAACCCTCACGTTTCCATGCTGTCTCATCCCCACAATCACAGCAACCACCACATGTGTAAATGAAAGAATAATCATGGCCCTTATGATTCCCGTTCTGGAAACAAGGAACACAAATTGCACACGTTCGGTCATTTTCACATGTCCTGCACCTATACGCTAAATCATTAAGTCCCCAAACAGCCCCACAAACACCACCCTGTTCAGCACTCATTTTGGCTAGGTTCTTCAAAGTGACTGCTGGTTCATCCCCAAACATCAACCATTGTAACCAAGCCATGCTCTCACGAAATCGGGTTTTCATGCTTAAGCGGACCGTGGTCTTTTTAGACCGTGCCTTAGTTTCACGCAAAGCCTCTGCCACTTCCTCATCTGTAGGTAAGATAGAAGATACTACCTCTGGGATCAAGGAGGGGTTATCCTTGACAAAAGCAACTAGGCCACCATAGAGCGAATCAAGGTATGCCCGAGGAACTCCAAGATGCGTAAGCCTCTGATTTGAAAATTAAAATGAAAAATGTCAAGATGTAGACCCATATTCACCTGAAATTTTGTTCAAATAGCAATAAACTTGAGTAGCAAGGAACTATCCCCTGAATTCCAAACATGAATCGAAGTATAACAAAATTTGATGTTAACCAAAAGTAAGATACTACACGCCCACACAATTCAACAATAAAAATGGCAAGGAAATGTTGATCTGAAGTTCTAATTCTGTGTGCTCATCAAACAAAACGATAAATATGACAAAATATACATGACAAGGATTACCAATTGCAACATATCTTCACTTTTTCCCACAATTAACAACGCATTACCAAAACATAATAAAATCACGAAACAAGTGCCAGAACGAAAGCAAAATTTGCAGCATAATAAATTAGTTTCGCCAAACAACCACAAAAAATGAATCATTCGTGAAACAAAAACGAAAATAACTATTAAAAGAGCCAAACAACCACAGAAACAAAAGCGAAAGCAATAATCAGAGAGTAGAGAGAGAGCGAGAGGCGTACACGTAGGACCCGATCACGGGGCTTGAGAGGAGCTGATTCAGGGGGTGAGTCGAACTCCATTTTAGCCAAATACCATAAACGCAGTACCCAATCCGCGCAACACAAACACTGCCTTAACCTGAATCCCCAGGTTTGCTTCTTTCACATAGAACTATTTTTATATAACTTACTATAGTAATTTACTACTCCAAAAACCCTAATCCTTTACTTGTGGCCCCGATCTTAATATTCCATCCCTTCCTTTATCCTTTCCAATAAAAAATTATATGTACATACACCACTGTGTTTACCATTGACTCGAACAATCTTCAGAGAATAAAATGAGATTTTGTTCCTATTGTGTATAGCAATTGGAAAAACTTGATAATTGCATGTTTTTCTACACCTTACTGCTGTTTATGTGAATTTTTCTGCTATTTGATTTGATGTTCGTAAACCTTTTTTAAGTGAAGTTCGTTCAACTTCCCTTAGGTAGTTATATACTTTTTACTATCCACCTTACGGTGCCGTTAGACGGTCGCCTTTGGCTGTGAATAGTGGCTCACCGATTGGCCTAAATTAAATATGAACCTTTTCCAGATCCAACAAATTAGAAGTAAGAGTTGTTTGATTTTAGTTTTAGTTTTATACTAGATCCACATCTATGAACCTCTGTCCGAGTGTGATCAACTCTATTGCAATCACTTGTTAAAATCATCATTGTCCGAAAGATGATCTCTTTTTATTGAGAAATGTTTGCCCGAATTTGGGTCCAAGTGAATCATCATTGCCCATTGTTCGCATAGAGAATGAACAATCTCCATTTTGAATGATAGCGATTGATCACTTTGTCTCAAGTATCCTACCTAGATAAATTTTTTTTTTTTTTCCATGAAGGAGACCAAACAAAGGTTTGAGAATCGGTCTTAATTGATTTGGCTTAAAAAAATAAATCCAATCCATTTACACAGGTGTGAAAATATTTCAATTCATCTAATCTTAGTCTGTCACAACTCAATTCATTTAAATTGGTTTGGATTTATTTGGGACATCAGTTTAGTATTTTTTTCATTTAAAAATTAAAACAAACATATTATGTAGAAAAAGTATTTTACTGCAATTATTCATTATTATTATATTCAAAATCAAATTCATACAAGATTTTAATAAATCTTGCAATCCATCATTTGCAAATTAAGTTTACACAAAGTTCAAATAATTTTAGTTTAATACAAATCATGCAAAAGTAAATAAAATTTTGTTTTTAATGGCGTTTGATTAATCCAATTCTTGAGCACTAATATACACTTGGTCGAAGAATCTCTGTAACCAAGTTCTATTATACCCAAAAAATAAAGTGAATGAACATAAGATAAGAAAATTAATCCAATTAGCTTTTGGAAAGCATATTGACAGTCCGAAAGAAATACTTTCACAAAAACAAATGATCTTCTTTAACTAAAAAGTATTAAAAAAAACATGCTATCACATAATTAAATTATAGTTAGTATTTTTTATAGAAGCTAGCATTTTTTGTTGGATTGTTTCTAAGAAGAAAAATAAAACGAAATTAGAATATATATATATATATATATATACACACACACACAAACACACATAAGAAATATATATTGCAATCCAAAGTAACTTATCAAAATATAAATGTAGTCCATCAAAACACACAAAATATATATTGAAATCCAAACTAACTTAACAAAATATGAATGTAATCTATCAATCCTTAAAGTAATTATATTTTAAATAAACATAAAATATAATTATATAATGACTAGATTATCGGTTTGGGTCGGGCTGAAATTTTTTAACCCGTGATCCAACCCAACCCAACTCATCGGGTTCAAAAAATTTTCAACCCAAACCTAACCCAACCCAACTTTTAAAAACCTCAATTCCTTATATCGGTTTTGATTGAATTTGTGGATCCATTAGTTTTATGCTCACTCTTATTAAAAAATGTCCAGTCCAACATAGAGCTAGCACAAACTATATGAAACTATCAATAGTAGAATACTGAATACTATATATATATATATATATATATATATATATATATATATATATATATATATATATAGTGGATAGTAAATTATATCAACTAATCATGTAACCTATGATCTAAAAAAAATCGTGTAACCCGTGCAACGCATGGGTGTTGATAAAAAATGTATGAAATAAAAATAAAAATAAAAATAATTAAATTATTTTAATCATTATATGTGAATAAGAAATATACAATAATTTAAGTACATAATTAAATTATACTTGAATAAGAAATATAAAATAATAAAATAAAAATACATAAAATATATCTCAAATATATGATTTAAAACTTACGTAATTATTAATGTTTATTGAAATTTAATCTATTACATGGAATTTGAAATGTTTCGATCATGGCTTATTCCGTGAGGAAAGGCGAGGATAGTGACTTGGGGCTTTAGAAGCTGTCATACCTCTTGCAAGCTAGCACGCCAAAGGAGTTGAATAGGTTTTGTTGCTTGACTGTGTGATGGTGAGATTTGTCCGGAGTTGATGCCATTAGGAACCAAACTAAGTCCCACATTCTGGCATAAGTAGTCTTTAAACTTCACCGCTAACATTTATTTATTTTTTCTTTTTTTCTGTTCAAGTTTTAATTTAGTTACAGAGTGAGGAGGTGGGTAGATTTAGGTTGGATGCTTCATACTTGTAATTAGAATCGGGCGTTGCCTTTTTCTTTTTGTTTATTTTGGGTTAAAACTTATTAATTGTAAGAGTACGTAATATTGTTTTATTTTAAATTTTTATTACAATTTGAGCAGTTGGTCCATTTACTTATCTCTAATAATGCTCCAATCTCTTGATTTACTTTTAACCAGGGGTTGAGTCAGAAATTTTACACTGGGGGGAGGGGGCTAGAGCCACTTAACACAGAAAATGTTACTATTATCTAAAAAAATATACATGAAATTTAAAATAATGTTTTTTTATTTTCAAATAATATTTTCACTTAAAAAAATAAATAAATAAACTAACTGGCGGATGTTAGCCCACTTACAAACAACAATATTCTAAAGCTTTTATTGAAGAAGGAAGAAAAGTAAACCCTTGGAAAGAAGAGAAAATGAAAGAAAAAAAAATTGGTATTTTTCATTATGCATTTGATAAAGATAATGGGAAAGTTTAATGAAAAAAAAAGTGATAAAAAAAGTTTATTTTAACTTTCACTCTCCAATCACTATAATTTTAAAAGAATGTGATTTATTCATGTGGGAAAAAAAACATAAATCATCTCATTTTTCATTTTTCTTATTTTTCTTCTCTTTCAAACAATAAAAAGTGCTATTTTCTCCTCACTTTCTTCAATTTTACCACTTTACTCTCTACCAATCAAAATCTAAATACAAATTTGGCTTTTAGGCTTTTTAATTAAGATGTAATTAATCATTGAAAGCTGCCAGTACATCCGAATTCAATCTTAACTAGACTCCATGCTTTAGATTTGATTATTTGATCATGCTACTTCAAAATTAATAAACCCTCCTACATTTAAATTAGCATCATTTTCATTCTCTCTATAATAGAAAACAAAAAAAAACAAAGGAAGATTAGTGTGATTCTATGATAATCCTTCTCAATTGGAGACGATGATCGATCACGAAGAACAAGTGTCTTAACAGCTTATGTACAATAAAATATATAGCATATATTTGTTAATTGTTTACTGTTTGCCGTTTATTATTTAATTATTTACTGTTAAAAAGAATTAATGGTACCATAACCAAAATATTTGAACTTCATATAATTCAATAAATTTTTATGGTTTTAACGATTTTTTTTTAAAAAAAATCTTACCTAGTTTTGTGTTGTTCTTCATTTTAATTAGAATAGTCTGCCAACAAATATTTAATGATAAATTAATCTTTTCAACAACTTTATATAGATTATGTTGGGGCCACGTGGACCTCATAGTCATGTTAGCAAGAATCATGTAATAATTTTTGTTTTCAAATAAGGATTGTCTTATACATTCTGTAAGAAATAAAAATAAATAATTTGTTAGACCATTTGTGGATCTATTACAAGATAACACATTTTTGTTAATTCACTTAAGTCTCTGCATGTATAAGCCTATATATATATATATATAAGCCTATATATATATATATATATATATATATATATATATATATATTGGTTAGATCGGTTTTTAGGTCAGTTCGAAATATTATTGGTAATTTTAGATAATTTTATTGGTAACGTTAATATAAGCATGAGACTAAAAAAAAAAATAATGTTCTTAGTGAAATCTCTCAAAATTACCAATAAAGTTTCGGACGGATCTAAAATCAACATTGATTTTAGACCCGATCTAGTCAAGAATTCCTCTTATATATCTGAACTCATTCTCTTCACAAAAACACACTTAAAAAAACACCCACACCACAAAAGCATTCAGAAGTATAGTTTATTGTGTTGATATCTTCTTAGCTAGTGTTGTGGTATTTAGTTTAATCCTCAAATATTTTGATGTAGACAAACCTTGCATTTATTATTGATCAAATCATTGAGTGTGCATGGTATTTAGTGTTAAATTGAAGGATCATAATATTTACTGTCGAGATATGGTATCAAAGAGAGATTGTGGAATCCGAGGAGATTGCAGATCTTGAGAAGATCTTGGGAAGATTGAAAAACCAAAGAGAATCGGAGAAATGATCGTGGAAAATAAAGAAAGGACCTGATAGGGAGCTAGACGCCTAGCTAGGTGTCTGGTAAAAGAAGTTTCACTTTAAGTCTTATTTGATTGAAGATAAAGTCCAAATGAGTTGGAAGTTAGGGCTAGGTGCTTGACTAGTCGACTTAGGAGAAACTGGTCGACTGAAGAGGAACTAGTTGACTGACATAGTGAAGATCAATTTTTTGGACCAGTTTGAAGACCCAATCTAGTGAAGAGAAGACTAGTCGACTGAGGAGGAACCAGTTGATTGGCACAGTAAAAATCATTTTTTTGGACCAGTTTAAAGACCTAGTCTATTGAAGAGAAGACTAGTTGACTGTGTAATCACTTGGAGATGTCCGTTGGAGATAAGAAGATCAACATTTAAGGAAAATCTCCATCATAAGTTCAGAAGGAGCAAATTTCAAAGTTTCCTTTTATAAAGGTTCAACTGAAGGCTATAAATAAGAGGTTGCTGAAGGGAGTTCAACAAGAGAGAATAATCAATCTCAAGTTTTACGTACGAGCTAATAATTTTGTTTTGTTTACTACTTCAATAATGTTTCATCTGTAAATTGTAAGAGTTGTGAGATTGTGAGTGATATCTCTATGTAAGGTTGCATACTACTCGTAAAGTCAAGTTGAGTGTAAGGTTCGCTTGGTACCTAGAAATTCAAGCAGGTGTAAACGTTGTGGATTAGTGGAACTTAGTAGACCGATGAGGCCTATTGAAGAAGTGGACATAGGCACGATTATTGCCGAACCATTATAAATCTGTGTCCCTCTTCTCTCTCTCCTTAGATCTTTATTTATCCATCAATTTTTGTTTCAATTTTTATTGTTACTTATTGTGCTAGTCATGATTAACTTTCTTGTAGAACAAGCTTATCCCCTTTCATATTTCCTAACAATTGTATCAGAACAGATCTTCATTCCGTTTGACTAATTGTCAAGGAGTTCCTGAAGGATGCAAGCATACATTGGAACCGGATACAACTATGTTAAGCAACTTACCAAGTTCAACCCTTCTATATTTGATAGGTCAAACTACTCGTTTTGGAAGAAAAGGTGGACGATATTCATCAAGTGTAACGACCCATTCCGGGTTGGTCACCCCCGAGACGGTGTCGTCACTTTTTGAAATCCCAGCACGACACATATATGCAACAATAAAAATAATACAAGTGCAATTGTTTACATCGATCCTCAACCCTTAATAGGGGAGATACATTATTTAGATATCATCTTAAACATTTTATATAACATAATATGCATGAATATTTACAAATAAAATTTTATTTTATTTTCTCATTAGTCTCAGGATGTGGACACACACGTGGCTTATAAATAATGACTTCGTCTGAATCTTAACTCACCAAACTATGTCATGCCTACTAGCTGAAATCATTGTACAATGAGGAGTGAGCTTCACAAGCTCAGTTAATTAAATATACTAGAAGTATTCAATTTTATACTTCCAATTACATCTTATAATTCAATTACTTCTAAAAATCTTCCGATATTCATTCATCTTTTTCCTTAAATAATTCAATAACAATATTATGTAATCACTACTCAATTTCGTAATTCTCCTATTACACAATCTCTTTTTAATTTACTCATTAGACATATTTCCATATTTATTCCTTAGTATTTTTGTCTCTCTGTGAGACTCATTCCTTTATCAATAGATTTACAATCATAAATAGCACTTTAACATATCAAGCAATAATAATCAATATTTAAAGTAAATGCAATGTGTGAGGTTAAATGTTATTATTATTGGGAACGTCTTCCCACATGTCGACATGTTTTTATCTTAGACCGGCTGCCTTCCAGGTTCTTTCATTGTCATTTAGATCGGCTGCCTTCCCGGTTATTTCATTCTCATTTAGACCGGCTGCCTTCCTGATTCTTTCATTCTTATTTAGACCGACTGCCTTCCTGGTTCTTTTATTCTCATTTAGACTGACTGCCTCCCAGTTCTTTTATTTCCAGCATATACCAGCTGTCACGGTTTTCATTTAGACCAATTGCCCTCTAGTTTATTTTATTTTCATTTAGACCGGCTGCCCTCCCGGTTCTTTTATTTCATGCATATGCATATGAATAATGATATGAATATGCATATGAATAATAAAAAAAAAACAAGCATGTATTCAAACATTTAAACTAGCTATCCTGATTATTCTCAAATTATTATTTGAAAATTTTCACAAATTTCCTCTCCTCATAAATCATATCAAATCATCAACCACAGCTCGTCAAGAATTTCACTTATCGTCTTTATTATTAAATCGACTCATTATTCTAATAACATTACTTCTCATACAATAATCATCTACCACCAAAACATAAGTTAATAATTTATTCTAATATTATCACTAGATATTTCATATTTATCTTGATTATTTAAAGTAAATCTAACTCACCACGTAGCACTTAGAGCTACCCGTGGATCACCTCCTTGCCTTTCCTGCTCCTCTCATCAATTTTTCTCTGGTTGCTGATTGTCAACACCTGACATAATATTTGTATTAAAATTTCTAATTTATTCTTCATTTCCTTCATAATTCACACCATTTGAAAATTCCCACATTGAATTCCGGAAAATTTCATGTATGCTAGATCTCAAAAATAAAACTCATGTTATTACCCTATGTTTTTTTGAGAGCTTTCCGTGACTCTTTATAAAATTCTTCCATAAACCCTTTCAAAATTTTATTCTTTCAAAATTTTATTCTTTCAACATTTCTTTTAGTTCCCAAGTGTTTAAAGAAATAAAATAGTTTGAATTGTATAAGGAAGAAAACTAAACAGGATTTGGAAAGTAATAAATAAATTGAAACTATATATATTTATATATCACACAAAACCGCACACCACCTGGCACCAATCTTACATTTGTAAGGCATGCAGAGATTTAAAAATCTCTTGACAACACTTGAACTTCAGGTGTTGTCACGTTTTTGGTTTTTTTTTTTCCTTTTTCTTCGTAACTACGCCCTCATGCATCTAGTTTTTTTTGTTTTCAAAAGAATTATTTTATTCAAT
Organism: Bretschneidera sinensis; assembly: GCA_023935145.1. Classification (NCBI taxonomy): domain Eukaryota; kingdom Viridiplantae; phylum Streptophyta; class Magnoliopsida; order Brassicales; family Akaniaceae; genus Bretschneidera; species Bretschneidera sinensis. The sequence continues at coordinate 101,624,766 of CM043699.1, forward strand.
ACTAAATCCTTCACGTGTGTGTATATATATATATATATGTAATTTTAATTTCATGTCATATTTATTAAATTACTTCTTTATCCTTACTTTACGAATATGGGTATTACAATTCTACCTACCTTATAAAAATTTCGTCCCCGAAATTTCCTTACCTATCTCAAGAAACAATTATGAATAATTTCTTCATAATTGTCTCATGCTATCACGTAATCTGTTCAACATATTTATTCCGTTACAGAACTTGAATTAATAGAATTACTTTATTATACAAAACTTGTTCTTTTCTGTCTAAATTTCTCATTGGTATTTGTATAAAAGTCAAATCTTCTTGAATTTTTACCGCTTGACTTGAATTATTATGAGATTCATCACGTAAGCGTTTCCGCAAAAATGAAACGTGAAATATGTTATATAACTACTTCAACTTTGGGGGCAAATCCAGACTATTCACAACTAGTCCAACTTTCTCAATGACCTTATAGGGTCCCACATACTTCGGACTTAACTTTTCTTTCTTTTGACCCAATCACTAACTTGAAATTCAAGAGGTCTCCTTCTATTATTAGCATAGCTATTCGGTCTACTCTGTACTACTTTACGATTCTCTCTAACCAATTTGATCATCTCAGTTGTTAACTCAATAATTTATGGACCAAATATCTTTCTCTCTCTAACTTCTTCCCAACATACTAGAGTTCTACACCTCTTACCATATAAGGCCTCAAATGGTGTCATCACAATACTAGTTTGATACTGATTATTATAAGCAAATTGAATCAGGGGAAAGTAAACATCCCAACTTACTAAGAACTCATCACATTTGCCCTTAACATAGCTTCTAGTATTCTAATAATCCTTTTTGTCTGCTCAACTGTTTGAGGATGAAAAGTTGTAATAAACTGTAACTGTATACACGTGGCTTTCTAAAAACCTCTCCAAAATCGAGATGTAAATCTAGCATCTCTAAATGATTCTATGCTCAATAGTACTTCATACCACCTCACAATCTCAGCTACATACAGTTCAACCAACTTTTTAGGATTCCAATTAGTTTTAATTGGAAGAAATTTGGAATGACTTAAAAAGTCTATTTACTATCACTTACACTGTATTGTAACCTCTCTGAGTATGGGAAAATCCATAAAAAAAAATCCATACTCACACTTTTTTTCTATGGTCATTCAAGCACAGGAAGAGGTTGCAATAAGCCTCCCGGATGTTTATTCTCTAACTTCACTTACGGACAAACCAAACATCTAGAAATATATTCAGCTACATCCCTCATCAATCTTGACTACTAGTAATTCTGTCTCAATCCTCTATACATCTTATTGTTACTTAGGTGCATTGAATATACATCATCATGTACCTCTCTCAACATCTTCTTTCTCAACTCCGCATCATTGGGAACACAAATCCTATGTTCCAAATCCAAAATACCATCATTTCAAATTTTGAACTCATATTGCTTTCTAGTAAGCACTCAATGCTTAATCTTTTCTATTTCTTCATCTCTAACTTGTATCTCTAACAAGCATTTTACTATGGATGACTGTACAACCATATTTGTTAACAATGATCCTCTATCACTGATATTCAACTTTATTCTTATCTCTCTTAATCTATCATCAATTACGCATCATGACTTTCAATAGCAGTCAATCTTCTTGTAGATTTTCTACTTAATGCATCAGCTACCACCTTCGCCTTTTCTAGATGATAGTGAATTGTACAATCATAGTCACTAATCAACTCCACCCACCATCTTTACCTCAAATTCAACTCTTTCTAGGTACGTAAGTATGTCAAACTTTTATAATTAATGAATATCTCACAAGTGGCTTCATACAGATGATGTCTCCAATCTTTAAAGTAATCACTATGGCAGCCAACTCTAAGTCATAGGTAGGGTAATTTCTCTCATGATTCATTAATTGCCTAGAAGCAAACACTATTACCTTCTCATGTTGCATCAACACACATCCCAACTCTTGATGGAATATATCACTATACACCACAAATCCTTCATCACCACAAGGAAGCACCAATACTGGAGCTGTAGTCAATTTCTATTTTAAAAATTTGAAACTTTTCTCACACTCCCAGACCATACAGATCTCACATATTTCCTAGTCAATCTAGTTAACAATACTACAACAATAGAAAAAATTCTGAAAGAATATTCTATAATAACCAACTAACCCAAAGAAGATTCTAATCTCAGTCACATTAGTTGGTCTCTCCTAACTTAACATTGCCTCTACTTTTTTTGGATTAGCTGTTATGCCATTTCCAGATATTACATGCCCCAAGAAAGTTATCTCATTCAGCCAAAATTCACATTTAGAAAATTATAGCATATAATCTCTCTTTCATCAAAATTTCCAACAAAATTTCTAAATGTTTTACATGTTCTTCCTTAGTCTTAAAATACACCAAGATGTTATCAATGAACACAACCACAAGATTATCAAGAAATTGTTTAAACATTTTATTCATAAAGTCCATAAATATTTCTAGAACATTAGTTAACCCAATTGGCATCACTAGAAACTTATGATCATAACGTGTCCTATAAATAGTCTTAGACATGCCTCTTTCTTTTATTCTCAAATAGGTGATAACCTGATCTCAGATTTATCTTAGAAAATACCCTTGCTCCCTGTAACTTCTCAAATAAATCATCTATCCTGGGTAAAGGATATTTTTCCTTAATGGTTATCTTATTCAACTATTTGTAGTCTATACACAATCTCATCATTCTATCTTTCTTCTTCACAAACAACATAGGGCTCTCCAAGGCGACATACTATATCGAATAAATTGTTTATCTAACAACTCTTGAACTTTCAACTCTCTTAACTCAGTGGGTGTCACCCTGTAGGGTGCTATAGATATATGTGATGAACCTTGTATCGCATCAATAGAGAATTTAATCTCCCTGTTAGGAGATAAACTAGACAACTCATCAAGAAAATACATTAGAATAATCTTCCACCTCTAAGATTTATTCTAACTTCCTATTTTTCTTTTTAGAATCCATTATGTATGCCAAATACTCCTCACAACCCTTCTTCAATTATCTACTAGTAGTCAGAGCAAAATAAAATAGTTTGAGAGTATTGTATTTTTTCCCTGAAAGTTAAACTCTCTATGTCTATATCTTGAACACTACATTCTTTCTGGAACAATCAACCCAGATGTAATACGTAGACAACCAATTCATTCTCAAAATTAAGTGAAATTCTATCATATTCAAAGGTAGTAACTCAACTTCAAATTCTCTATCACCGATATGAATCACACAACCCTTGTGAACAATTATGATTATCACTTTATCTCTAATGGGAATTTCAACAATACTATTATGCATCAAAGGACTAATACATACATCAATAAGCTTCATAAATACATTGAATGCAAAAGAATGGGTTCCACCAAGATAAACCAACATTGATATGTCCACATTTTCTACATATAAAGCACTTCAAATTAGGGCAATTCTAGGATAAATATGTTATCTGATTACATTTATAACAAACTTCTGTCTCTCGATCATACATCAGATTACCACTTCCCCTTGGTGACATATTTACTTCCTCTGCCATGATTCTCAGTTCCCATAACATGTCTCCCAAAATTAAGGGTCCCACCGATAGTACTCTAAGCTACAAAAGCAACAGATCTTGTTTGCCTCCAACTCTGTACTATAGTTCTTTGTAATAAGGAATGCCCTATCTGGGGTGATCTCTCACCTTGTACACTCATACTACCATTACCTCTAGAACCTTCATGTCTAAGCCTCTTTAACTACTTTTTCTCTTTCCTTTAAACTGCATCACATCTTTTTCAATCTGAAGTGCTATATCCACCAACCTGACATAATTCATATGCCTCATATAAGATAGTTTCGATCAAATCTTTAAACATAGTTCTTCTATGAACCTCTTAGACTTCTTCTTCTCTAGGTCTACCATTTCCGATACAAACCTCGATAAAGCCACAAACCTCCTATCATACTGAGTCATAGTCATTACATTTACTTCAAATAAATAAAATATCTTTCTTGTTGGGCTCTAAAAGTATAAGAAAAGTATTTATCAAGGAAAACCTCCTTTAACCTATTCCCATCATTCTAAAGCTTATCCTTCTAACTCAAATGAAGTAAAGGTGACCCTTTGCCTGCCAGTCGCTGGTAAAGTGCCAAATAATCTCTCTACATATTTCACCCATAGCTCAGGCTCAAAAGGGTTTATAGATCTTTTAGACAACAAAGTATTCAACTTAATATATCTAACAAAACAATCTCTCTGCTTCTCATTCATAAACTCACCTTTCCCTTTTTTGAAAGTCTACCATTACTGGATTTACAATAACCTCAGGCACTACCCTAGTCTGTTCATCAAGTCAATGCTATAGGCTATCAACTCTATCATCTATTACATTAATTTTCTCAAGAGCATGTGTAAGAGCTTATCTTAGCTCATCTTTTTCAACTTCAGATTCTCTCATACCTTTACTAATATAAATTATATTGTCAACATGTTCCCTTTTAGGAACCACAGATTCAGACTCAACCTCGACTTATCAAAATATTGGGGGCCTACCACGCCCTCTCAAATCAACAACTCTAACTTTAGCTCTAGCACATCCATGTGTCATCCTCAGACTATTCATTAGAATATAATTTGTTTTAATCTTCCACTTTCTTACTTTTTATGCAGTCTACTGAATCATAAAACCTAATGCTCTAATACCAAAATAGTAACGTTCCATCCCAGGTTGACCACCCCAGAGATGGTGTCGTCATTTTTTGAAATCCCAGCACGACACATATATGCAACAATAAAAATAATACAACTGCAATTGTTTACATCGATCCTCAACTCTTAATAGGGGAGATACATTATTCAGATCTCAACTTAAACATTTTATACAACATAATATGCATGAATATTTACAAATAAATTTTTATTTAATTTTCTCATTAGTCTGAGGATGTGGACACGCACATGGCTTATAGATAATGGCTTCGTCTGAATCTCAACTCACCAAACTATCTGTCCTGCCTACTACCTAAAATCGTTGTACAATGAAGAGTGAGCTTCACAAGCTCAGCGAATTAAATTTACTAGAAATATTCAATTTTATACTTCCAGCTACATCTTATAATTCAATTACTTCTAAAAATCTTCCAATATTCATTCATCTTTTTACTCAAATAATTCAATAACAATATCTGTAATCACTACTCAATTTCATAATTCCCCTATTACGCAATCTCTTCTTAAGTTACTCATTAGACATATTTCCATGTTTCTTCTTTAGTATTTTTGTCTCTCTGTGAGACTCATTCCTCTATCAATAGATTTACAATCATAAATAGCACTTTAATATATCAAGCAATAACAATCAATATTTAAAGCAAATGCAATGCGTGAAGTTAAATGTTATTATTATTGGGAATGTCTTCCCACATATCGACATGTTTTTATCTTATACTAGCTGCTATCCCGGTTCTTTCATTCTCATTTAGACCAGTTGCCTTCCCGGTTCTTTTATTTTCATTTAGAACGGCTGCCCTCCTGGTTCTTTTATTTAATGCATATGCATATGAATAATAAAATAAAAACAAGCATGTATTTAGACATTTAAACTAGCTATCTTGATTATTATCAAATTATTATTTAAAAAATTTCACAAATTTCCTCTCCTCATAAATCATATCAAATCATCAACCATAGCTCGTCAAGAATTTCACTTATCGCTTTTATTATTAAATCGATTAATTATTCCAATAATATTACTTCTCATATAATAGTTTTCTGCACATCCATTATTCTTATCATACCTATCAATCAATTTTTCATCTACCACCAAAGCATAAGTTAATATTTTATTCTAATATTATCACTAGATATTTCATATTTATCTTGATTACTTAAAGTAAATCTACTCACCATGTAGCACTTAGAGCTACTCATGGATCACCTCCTTGTCTTTCCTGCTCCTCTCAACATTTCCCTATGTTGCTGATCGCCAACACTTGATATAATATTTATATTAAAATTTCTAATTTATTCTTCATTTCCTTCATAATTCACACCCTTTGATCTCAAAAATAAAACTCATGTTATTACTTTATGTTTTTCTGAGAGCTTTCCGTGACTCTCTATGAAATTCTCCCGTAAACCTCTTCAAAATTTTACTCTTTCAACCTTTCTTTCAGTTCCCAAATGTTTAAAGAAATAGAATAGTTTGAATTTTGGAAGGAAGAAAACCAAACAAGATTTGGAAAGTAATAAATAAACTGAAACTATATATATTTATATATCACACAAAACCGCACACCACATGCCACCAATCTTATATTTGTAAGGCATGCAGAGATTTAAAAATCTCTTGACAACACTTGGACTCCAGGTGTTGTCACATTTTTTTTAAAAACAATTTTTTTTTTTCTTTTCTTCTTCTCCACGCTGGACATGTCCAGTTTTTTTTCAAAAAAATCATTTTATTCAATACTAAATCCTTCACGTATATATATATATATATATATATATATATATATATTATTTTAATATCATGTCATATTTATTAAATTACTTCTTTAACCTTACTTTACGAATACGGGTATTACATCAAGAGCATCGTCTCCAACTGTTGGAGAGTGATCAGCAAAGGACTATACATACACACCAGGAAGATTGGTGATGTCGAGATCGAGAACGATGAAGTTGAGTGCACCACAGTTGAAAAGGCTCAATAGGAAACTAACAACAAGGCTATGTATCTGTTGTATTACAGGATCAACAAGAACCAATTGAATAGGATTCAAACTTGTGAAATAGGCCAAGAAATTTGGAACAAGTTAGAGGCTGCCTTTGAAGGTTAGTGAGGTCAAGCTAACTAAGATTAACATTCTAATATCCTCCTTTGATTCTTTCAAGATGGGTGCGGGCAAGAGCATTTCGAAGATGATCATTTGGTTCACTAAGATAGTGAATGAGTTGAAGTTGCTTGGAAAAGAGTTTACGAAGATGGATATGGTGATCAAGATGCTTAAATCCTTACCCACGGAGTGGTTACCCAAGGTGTCAATGATTGATGAATCAAAAAAGATTACAACTATGACCTTGGAGGACCTCGTTTGACCATTGATGACCCACGAAATCAACCTAAAGGCACTGAAGGTTGAAGAAGATAACTAGAAGAAATTCATTGCCTTTAAAGTATCTGGACATTACTAAATTAACCAGACAATTCAATAGAAATCCTGAACGATTCAAAAGGGTAAGAAAGTCAAATTATTTTGTTTGATTTTACTAATAAATCTATTAGTAAGTTTTTAGATCAGAAATGTGAGTCATCAAGAAGGAGAGAACCTGTGTGCTTTGAAGGCAATAAGCCCAGTCACAAGATGGCAGATTCTCCAACGCTAAAAGGATCACATCTCAAGAAGAGAAAAGGTTTAGTAGCAACTTGGAACAATATGGAATCCGATGATTCAAATGTAGAAAAGTATATCATGAACCTCTACCTTGTAGCCTTAGATGACGAGAAATATTTACCAAACGAAAAAATAGATGAGGTAAATAAATCTGACAAAGGTTGAGCTATCGAAGTCTAATTAGTAGTAGTTTAATTGCATGTTTATGCTTGTTTCTTTTTTTTGCATGTGTCTAGGATTTGCATGCTGAAGTGTTTTAGTTAGTTTAATCCCCATGTGTTCAGGGGGAGCTTAGGTTTGTATGTTTTGTTTAACCTGCATGTGTTTAGGGGGAGTTTAATACCCGCTTTTTGATTTTAGACGAAAAAAGGGAGAAGCTTAGACAGTGTTTAGGTTAGATGCATGTATCTATATATTTTGTTTAACTTTGTCTGTACTGTCTTTTGATGGTTTTGTCTACATAAAAAAGAGAGATTGTTAGGGTATTTAGTTTAATCCCCAGATATTTTATTGTAGGAAAACCCTACATTTATTATTGATCAGTTCATTGAGTGTGCGGGATATTTAGTGTTAAATAGAATGATCAAAATATTTACTGTCGAGATACAATATCAGAGAAATATTTCAGAATCCGAGGAGATTGCAGATCCCTTGAAGATCTTAGGAAGATTGAAGAATCAGATAGAATAAGAGAAATGATTACAGAAAACGAAGAAAGGACCCAAAAGGGAGCTAGGCGCCTAGAAGATGCTTGGTTATAGAAGTTTCACTTTAAGTCTTGTTTGGTTGAAGATAAAGTCCAAAAGAGTTGCAAGCTAAGGCTAGGCGTCTGACTAGTCGACTAAGCAGGAACCAGTCGATTGGTTGAGGAGGAACAAGTCGACTGAGGAGGAACTAGTCGACTGGCTAGTTAACTGACACAATAAAGATAAGTTTTTGGGACTAGTTGGAAGATCTAGTCTACTAAAGAGAAGATCAGTAGATTGGTTAGTTGCCTGGAGATGTTTGTTGGAGATTAGAATATTAGCATTTAAAGAGAATCTTTGTCGTAAGTTCAGAAGGAGCAGATTTCAGAGTTGTTTTTTTTTATTTTTATGAAGGCTTAACTAAAGGCTATAAATAAGATGTTGATGAAGGGAGTTCAACAAGAAAGAAGAATCAATCTCAAGTTTTATATATAGGCTAAAGATTTTGTTTTGTTTACTACTTCGGTAGTGTTTAATCTGTAAATTTTAAGAGTTATGAGATTGTGAGTGGTATCTCTTTGAAAGGTTACTTACTATCCGTAAAGTCAAGCTGAATGTAAGGTTCGCTTGGTACCTAGAAATCTAAGCAGGTGTAAACGTTGTGGATTAGTGAAACTCAGTAGATCGGTGAAACCTATTGACGTAGGTACAATTATCACCGAACCACTATAAATCTGTATCACTCTTCTCTCTCTTTTTGATCTTTATTTATCGATCAATTATTATTGTTGCTTATTGTGGCTAATCGCATTCAATTCTTTCGTAGAAGAAGCTCATCCCCTCTTATATTTACTAACAGCTAGGTTCAACAATGGTGATCATTTCTGAAATATTTGAGAATGAGAATAACAAAGATTTGGGTACACAGGCCATAGTGCGTACAACTCGAGGAGGGGCTGAACAAAGGCAGGATCTGTCGGCAATCACATATAAAAGGAAACATGGATGAGGTAATTTAATTAACTAGTTCAATTCCCATTCAATTTTTGAAGCATAGACATGGTTTTATTGCTTAAAATACTTATCATTATTTTTTCTTCTAGAAGCACCGGTCCATAAAGGTGCAATTCATTATTTATTTATTTATTTTTTAGTTTGGGAATTAAGAGCAATCTTGATCAGAGTTTAAAATTATATACCTTCAGTTTCACGTCTAGTTCACCAAGATTAATCTAATTTATTTTAAATAGTTGATCATATAGCATTTTCTTTGAACAAAAGAATAAAAATTAAATTATTAATGTTACAACATAACCAAAAAATATAATTAGAAAACTCGGAAATTTTCTAATTATATTTTCCGATTATATTCTGACAATTAACATTTGAATTCAGCAGAAAAAATCTGTTTTCATTTATTTTTGCTACCTCATAAGGCTTGAAAACCCCTCTGTTTATGATTTTGTTTTTATTTTCTTTTTTAAGAAGTGTAAAGAAATATTAAAGTTCTTTGCAGATTTAGATTTTGTTAACCCTCCTCAAAAATAGATTGTTGCTTTCTATGTTCCTAACTTCGATTGATCTTTTTGTGATAGGATCAAATCGTCACTATATGTCTAGGTATAATCATGTCACTCAGTTAAGATATGTTTGGAATTTTGAAAAATTGGAGGGAAACGTAAATCTTAGGAAAATAAAAAAAAAGAGAAAAATAAAGTTTCATTTTAAACTTTCTTTTTCACTTAGTTTTGTCTGCTTTTCTTACCTGTTTGAAATGTGAGGCAAAGACAATCCCAACACAACCTCTTGAACAATGGTTCGCCAGTAGTAGAAGGTGAAAGACCAACTAGCAAATGATTATTAAGTGGTGCGTAACTAATTTTAGATTTCCATTCAAAAGTGGTATAATTCTTTTTTTATGGTGTTGTTTTTAGAAAGTGAGATTTTTGTCTTGTGTTGTGTATTTTAAGAAGTATATGATTTGAGCAATGTAAGTAAATGTTAGTCAGTTCATCATGTTGATATGGTAATTCTTGGTCAAAATTTGTTAGAATGTCGTCTGAAGACCAAAATAAAATGCAATCAATAATTGATGATATGAATTGAGAAATTTTTTAATCAATGGACCAAAATAAAAAACAGGGTATACTTAAAAAATTACAAATGAAATTTACCCTTGAAATGAACATGGATCGAATTTGCACGAGTTTTGTGATAGTTATCTAAGTTTTTAAATTCATTTGAAAAAGAATATGATAATATGATAAGTTATTTTGTTTACTGGTCACTAAAATAACATGTGATTTGTATGTAATTTATAGTTAATTAATTTAAAATTTGACCAAGTGTTTTAATAACCCGTGCATCAAGATATATAACAATTGTTCGTTAAATATTTATTATTTATCATATGTTGTTTACTGTTAACTTTAGTTAATCCTATCAAAGGAATCAAGTTGATTATAAATATGCTTTACATGACTATAAGGGAAAAAGGTATCAGAGACGGAAAAATCTGTCGCTAATACTCTGAAATCTACTGTTGAGAGATATCAACTGCAGATTTCTAATTAAAAACTACGTCGCTAATAAGATATTTTCATGGACGGTTTCACATCCACCGCTAGAAATATTTTTAAAACCTAAAGATAATTGGTCACTTTTAAAAATTAATATTAAAAAAATACTATTACTTAAAAATGGATTATCGACGGATTATAGATAATAAAAACATGTCCATCTTAGATAATTCTTAATAAATTTCTTTAGTTATTTAAAAATTGTTTTTAATTTAATATTATTAGTGAAAACTGCGATTGCCAAACTTACTCAAACCGCATTCATTCTTAACAGTCAGTATACCAAATCATTAAGTCTTAATTATATTAATTAATAAAAAATATTTACAAAGATTCTCCATGTAAAATATGTACAAAACACAATCCAATATTCTTAATTCTTCTTTTTGTTCTTCTTCGTGGTACCCAAAAGCACCCATATGATAGACCACATCATCATACTCTTGACCCATAGGGTGATTCTGTATAACAAAACAAAAACCATAAATGAGATTCATTACATATTAAAAGAAAATAAAAAAACATCATTTACTACTAAAAGTTTTACGCTCCAATAATAATAACAAAAGAATCAAAGTTTTGCAGCCCCCTTTTTTTTTTTTTTGTAAGTTTTAATCTTCGTTCTCTTTATTATTTTGATATGTCATTCCTTATTTTACTGAAGAGAATTATAGGAACATTGAGGAAATGCGTAACTAATTTATACAAGTCTAACTCTGGACATTGTTCAATCTTTGCCATGAATTGTAATTTTATTGATAGGAATAAAACTCGAAAGGTGTCCCCTATATTTTTAGGAATTGAAGAAAAGGCATGAAAAACACCAAATCCCTACATTTCATATAAGAAAAATAAATAATAAATAAAAAATCAAATTAATCAAATGGATTTTGGTGGTAGGGGTTATGTGCTTAATAGTTTTGGTCCTTAGCAAAAACATAAAAATTGGTCCACTAACACAGCAGAAGTTTGTTCCTAGTATCTTGGCAAATACGTACTTCTCAACTTTATGATTATATATGTTAACTTTCTCCAATCCATTGCACCAAACAAACGGATTTGTTGACCAAATATATTGATTTAATAGTCTTATAGAGATTATTGTCCAAAAGTTCATATTAAAATTAAAATAACATATAAAATGCCTGGGATGAATCAACCCAGAAATTTAATAGTTTAATTCAAATACAATTTTTAAGAAATTCTTAAGATGACGATATTATACCACTTCCACTAGTATCGGTAAAAGGAAGGATATACATGAAACCATACTTTTTTCAATTCCTCGACTCCTTCATAACATTCTCTTTTCTGTATCAATGCAAGTCCCAACATATAATGGGCTTGTCACAAAGCAAAATGTGACAAAGCTTGGTAAGATTGTAACAATCCAAGGCAAGGAAAAGTAAAAAAAAAAAACAAAGGACTAGTAAGCATACATTTCAAAGATGTCTGGCAAGCTAACAATTAAACATTAATGCTACGTATAAGAATGCATTTGAAAGATGACTAACTTTTGCACAAGAAGTAAAAAGTTTCCTCGCACCAGAAACACTTTCCACGATGACAGCCAAAAAAAAAGCACCTATAATAGCAAATGCCAGATGCAAATTGTTTAACACACATCAGACAAGTTTTGAAAATCTGTGACCATTTCCAAGGCAATCAACTATTTCTTGAAACATAAGATAATCAATCATATCTGAAAAATGAAGTCAAACAACCCAAAACAGATCATACTTGTTCATGCATATTCAATCAGATGTAAACTATACACCAAGCAGTCAATCAGATTTTAATCACCCACCCAAAAATTCGAACACAACCTTTATATTTGCCCGTTCCAATCCAAACACGATCCGGGCGAGAAAGAGTTAGATCAATTTCCACAAATATACGAGCACAGCTCGGTCGCTCAAGAGTCAAGGTCTTCTCACCAGTTTTCAAAAACCTTGCAAACGAATTAGAAATTCCTTTTAAAACAGCAAAATAAAAACAAGGGAGAGGCAAACCAGGTAACCTAACCCACACAGCTGCAAGGGTTGTTTCTTTTCGTGTACTGAATTCGGGTGACCATTTGAATAATCTGTACAAAGTGTTTTCGTTTTCCTGTTACCATGTGTCCAGGCCGAGGCTAAATCCTCTTGAGTCTCAAGACGCACCATAACGTGTCTTGGGTAGAGAACTCCTACCACGGGATCATGCTTTAAATTCCAAGACAGTATATGTCTCTTGTTCGGGTTCATAGCAGGCATACCTGCATAAAATTTAAGCACCACCGTAAAAGCAAAAATGCCGAAGCCTTAGCAAACTCCTCAGAGGTCATCGTAAACGCTGGTTCACCATTGAGCTTTGAAGGTTTCGAAGACATAATCAGATCTGGCAAAGGCTTCTTTGAAACAGCCTTTTGAGAAGAGGTAGCCAAAGGATCTGATCCAGCTACGATATTGGCATAAGATTTCAGGGCTGTAGAGTTAACAGGGTTAGTGTTTGAGGGATTTGAGAGAGACGGTCGCAAAATCAGGCCAGTTTACGGCCAGGGGTGGGGCTGAAGAAGACGAAGCAAGGTTGGGGTTGGTTAAGGGGGCAAAGGGTGGAGGAGGACGCTGTGTCAGGCCGCGCGAAGCAACCATATGTGGCCAGCCAGCCACCCTCAAGGGCAGCAAGCTACGAGGATAGCAGCTAGGGATTGGGCTAGAGAGAAACCCCTAGAGAGACTCGATAGTGTTTACAATATTATACTGATCAGGTGGATCTACTACATCACACGTTATTTCCTACAAAATATCAAGCACAAAAATGCCACTCTCCAAATCAAGAATGAAATCAAACAACTCCAACCATAGATTTAAAATGCTTAATCAGAAATCAGAAAATGAAATCAATTAATCCAATTTCTTTATACTAGTGTGAAAAAAATTTACCTAACCATTGTGTCACTACCTGTAGGATAATCCTAATAGACACATCGTGAATTTAAAAAATACAATAAAATTACTAATACTAGTTAATTCTCAAAATTCGACAAACAATGATAACAAATAATTTTTTAGTAAAAGTCTTTCATTTAAATAAATCAACACATAAAAGTAGAGTGTTTCACTTGAACACAAATTCCTATTTGAAAACAATCAAGGCCTTTTAGAAGTCACTTGATCTTAAAGGAAAAGATAAAGAAATTAAAAAAAAAAACCAACAAAAATATCATTAAGTTCAAAACAAAAGTCGGTAAAGAATGCCGTGACCTAAAGAAAATGAACTCAACCTACTATAACATGAAAAATAAAATTTGGGGGTAAACTATTTAGCTCAGTGAGATAGAAATAATTCCCACGGTAGATAAAACTACGTCTACAAATGCTCTACACATATCATACAATCACACAAGAATTAAGGATTAAGATATTTACATATATGCTAGCGAAGAATTATTTTACTAAAGCAACTGTTTAATTTACCAACCATACCTTAAGATAAACAACATTTCACAAGTTATAAAAAAATCTCATAAGATTCTTTTAAACCAAGAAATTACTCAACATAAGAAGGCAATTTCTCTTTTAAATACCTAAGGAATAAAATATAGAATTATGGGTCAAACATCTACCACACCTCTCACTAGTCTAATCATATCATACGCCCTTCATTGGGCCAATCTCAATACATCGCCCCTCACTGGGCCAATCTCAACACATCGCCTCTCACTGGGCCAATCTCAACACATTACCCCTCACTGGGCCAATCTTAACACATCGTCCATCACTGGATCAATCACATAACATGTCATATATATTTATATAGCACGCTACCTCGAGGTTTTTATTCACATATTTCATTTTCTCAGGATATATCCCCTCATATTCACACCCTTTAGTGGACAATCATTTCAAACATGCCTTTCAATAGGCAATGTTTCAATCACAATTCCAATAAACCCTATTGAAAAATAATAACTAAAAAGAATCCTCTGTTTTATTGATTGAATGAAAAGAATACAATTGACCAAATATATCAACTTATGAATATTAAGTCTAAAAGGAATATGATTCAATAATTAGATAAGATAAATATGATCTAAGCCTAGTAGGACACTTATTAAGAATCCTATCAGGACTCTCAACAGTCCCCCTTAAGTTAGAGCATAGATATTATATGCACCCAACTTGTTAAAAATAAATTGAACTCGAGAACCACCCAATAGTTTAGTAAATAAATATGCTAACTGATTTTTCGACTTCACATGTCTGGTACTAATCACATTTTGTAGAAGCTTTTCTCGAATAACATGACAATCAACTTCAATATGTTTACCTCTCATGAAACACTGGATTATTTGCACTATGAATAGCTACTTGATTGTCACATACTAAGCTTATAGGACTTAACTGGTTAACCTTAAGTTCCACTAACAACTGCTTTAGTCAAACCATCTCACAAGTAGTATGCACCATTGCTCTATACTCGGATTCAACACTCGATATAGTAACCACAATTTGCTTATTACTTTTCCATGATACTAAATTACCTCCAACAAATACACAATAATCAGTAGTGGACCTTATATCAGATGGAGAGCCGACCCAATCTATATCAGTATAACCCTCAACTTGAGCATGACCATGATTTTGATAAAGTAAATCATGATTAGGAGCACTCTTAAGATATCTCAAAATTTGAATAACAACATCCTAATGACTAGCTCGTGGAGCATCGAGAAATTGACTAACCACACTTATTGTAAATGAAATATCATGCCTAGTAACAGTCAAATAATTCAAATTTCCAACCAAATGCCTATTGTTGGTATTTGTCTAAGGTTTAAACATGTCAAAACATGGTTCAAAGATGGTTAAAGTCTAAACCAAAGTTGGAGGATTAAAGTTAAGCAAGTTAAAGGTATGCAGACATGTGTGTGCATCACTTTGGAGTAAGGTAAGGCTAAGTGCACTAGTGTGTCCACTTCTGCACACAAGCTGAAGGTGTGTGCGCACTACAGGTGATGGCCACCACCGCACCGCACTGTTCAGAATGCATGACTCCAGAAACGCACCAGCACTTCATGGCCCATCTGCCAGCACTGCACTGCCCAATAGGTGTGATGCTTGATGCGCACCAGCACCGCACCGCTCACCACCAGCGGCACACTGCTCACCACCAGCGGGCCTAGAAGGTGTGCAAAGGCACTCTGCCCAGCATCGCACAGCGCTCTGTTGAGCACCTAGGTGCCAGGCAAAGTCAAGCACACATGGACAACCTGTTTTAACCCTCTCTTAAGTGCGTGGGTGCAAGGTTAAAATGCACAACACCACTTAGGAGTGATAGAGGGCCATGATTAAGTGGTAATCATGATCAAAGGGTGAGGATTGAATCTCAAGAATGACCAAGAAGTGAGTGGCTATAAAAGGGGTTTCCTAGCCTCATTTTCAACAAGAGAACAACACAAGTTTGTGATATACTTTGAGATCAAGTGTAATACAAGAGAGAATTGTGTGAGAGACATAAGTACAAGAGAGACTTTTTGTAGTGAGGCTAGTTGTAAAGAGAGAGAAGTCTAGATTAGATAGAGAGCATTGTTAGTTTTCATCTTTTTTCTTTCTTCTCTCATTGGTTTTTTCAAGAACTTGAGGTTTCTTGAAGGGGATTGCTGTAACTTGTAAGAACCATTAATTTAGTGCAGAGAGTTCGGAGGAACTTACGGGGACGTAGGCACATTGCTGAACCTCGATAACAAATTGCTTGTCTTCTTTCTTTCTTTGATTTTTCTGTTCTTATGTTCGATTGCTATATTTCTTTCTACAAGTCATTCTAGACTTTGGTGTTTGGAAGATCACCACCTGGGCATCTTGTCAAGGTGATTTCCAATAATGGTATAAGAGCTTTGGTCAGTAGTATCAGAGCTGCACAGCTAGGCATTGGAGCAAGAACAAGAAGGTGATGGAGCCAAGACTCCAAGAATCAAAGATCAACTTCTTGGGTGATTCAAGAACGGAGTTAAGATCTATATCTGATCATGTTTTTGAGGTGAATTAAGGACAGAGTTAAGATCAATATCTGATCGTGTTCTTGAGGGTGATTCAAGAACGGTGTAAAGATCAAGATCTGATCGTGTTCTTGAGGTAGATTCAAGAACGGTGTTAAGATCCATCTTCGATCTGTCTTCTTGAGGATGAAGAAAACATTTGTGGGTAGTGCATAAATCAAAAATCTTGTCTGCAAAAGATGGCTTCAAATTTTGGTATTGAGAAGTTTGATGGAAAGAGAGATTTTTCCCTGTGGAAGAGAAAGATCAAGGAGGTTCTTGTGCAACAGAAAGTGGACTTAGCTATTGGAGAAGATGATACTTTTCCAGCAAGTGTCACAGAGGACCAGCGGACCGAGATAAAGAAAGTGGCTTACAGCACCATCTTCTTGCACATGTCGGATAATGTCACAATAGAGTACGGAGACTCAAAAGATCCAGCTGTAATTTGGAAGAAACTAGATGAATTGTTTCTTTCCAAAACTCTCCCGGATAAGAGGTATCTTCGTAAACGAACCTTTGCTTTTAAATTTGATTCTAAGAAAGAGTTGCAAGATAATTTTGATGCCAAGATAAGGAGTTCATCAAGTGGTAAAGGTATGTTCTTTAAAAGAAGGCCAGCAACTCGGTATGGTAGCAACTATGGCTACTACCGAGACAGAGATAGAGGAGAGAGCCATGGGAGAGTGCACAGCAGCATACATGGCTACTACCAGGACATAGGTAGAGGAGAGAACCATGGGAGAATGCACAGCAGCATGCATGGCTACTACTGGGACAGAGGTAGAGGAGAGAGCCATGGGAAAGTGCACAGTAGCATACATGGCTACTACCGGGACTACAGTAGAGGGGAAAGCTATGAGAGAGTGCACAACAGCATGCATGGCTACTACCGGGACAGAGGTAGAGGAGTGAGCCATGGGAGAGTGCATAGCAGCATGGATGGCTACTACCGGGACAGAGGTAGAGGAGAAAGCCATGGGAGAATGCATTCCAAACTGAGATTTGGAGGGAAGAGTTGCTACTACTGCCATAAAGAGGGCCATGTCAAGAAAGATTGCAAGAAGATGACAAGGGATAAAGGAGGAAGCCATACCAAGAATGAAGAGGCTTCGGTTGCCAAAATAGAATAGCAAGATGATGATGTTCTTGTTGTGCGCTCAAGTGTGAGCAAGGGGCAAGAAGGCAGCGGGAAATGGATCTTGGATACCAGGTGCACTCATCACATGTGCCCTCACAGGAGTTGGTTCAAGAATTTCAAAGAAACCAATGATGAAAGGGTTTTCTTGGGGAATGATATTTCTTACCAAGTGAGGGGCACAAGAGACATCCAATTGAGGATGTTTGATGGAATGACAAGGCTACTGGAAAATGTGAGGTATGTTCCAGATTTGAAGAGAAATTTGATCTCATTTGGGCAGCTGGATTCTATGGGGTATACATGCAAAGTAGAGGGAGGAAAGATCAAGGTGGCTAAGGGATCGTTGGTAGTGATCAAGACAGCAAGAAACGATGGACTCTATGAGATGATCAGAGAGACAGAAATCAATGATCAAGCAGCAAGCTTGATGGCTGAGATGGATAAGGCAACCCTTTGGCACACTCGTTTAGGATATATGAGTGAAGAAGGCCTGCAAGTTCTCAGCAAGGATGGCGTACTTGGTGGAGACAAAGTAGAGGAACTTGATTTCTGTAAATGTTGTGTTCTTGAGAAGCAACACCGGGTCAGCTTCAACACCGGAGTGCACAAGTCTAAGGGCATTCTTGACTACATTCATGCGGACCTTTGGGGACCAGCAAAGACACCAACACAGGGAGCTAACTTTTACTTTCTGTCTTTAATTGATGATTATTCAAGAAGAGTGTGGGTTTATTTGCTTAGAAATAAATCAGATGTCTTAAATAAATTAGTGGTGTGGAAAGGACTGGTTGAGACTAAAATGGATAGAGTAGTTAAGGGGATAAGAACCGATAATGGCTTAAATTTTTTTAACTAAGAACTAGATCAATTCTATAAGTTAAATGGCATTCTAAGACATAAGATGGTTGTGGAAACCCCTAAGCAAAGTGGAGTTGCTGAGTGGATGAATAAGACCCTCTTGGAAAAAGTTAGATACATGTTAAATGGATCCGGTTTACCAAAATATTTTTGGGGAGAAGCTGTGGCTACAACTGCATACTTGGTAAATAGATCACTCTCTAGAGCTTTAGAGCTCAAGACTCCCATGGAGATATGGAGTGGAAAACCCCCCGAATTAAACAACCTTAGGACTTTTGGATATGCTGTATATGCACATCAAAATGAGGATAAACTTAGCCCAAGATCTAAAAAATGTGTATTTCTAGGATATAGTGATCGGGTTAAGGGATATAGGTTGTGGTCCTTAGAAAAGAGGGGCATGAAACTGATTATAAATAGGGATGTCATTTTTAATGAATTATTATTTCCCTACTTGGAGAAAACTAACCCTGTAGGGGCTAGTGAGCAAACCAGTTCGGAAGTTGTGGAGCATCGCATCAAGGAGAACTCGGTTCTGGTAGAGCAAATGATGCAAGAGTGATCGGACCAGGTAGAGCCCTTAGATAAAGGCCAAGCTCAAGAAACTCAAGAAGAGGCTGAACAAGAAGAGGTTGATGCAGCAAGTCGGAATGGCTATCAGCTCACAAGAGACCGGGGAAGGAGGGTGGTTAGACCACCTTTGAGATATGGGTTTGTGGATGCTAATATAGCAGCTCCTTGGATAGAAGGAGAAGTTGAACCAGAAACTTACATGGATGCCATGGAGTGTAAGGATTCGTCAAAGTGGCAGCTGGCTATGGAGGAAGAAATGGATTCTTTGAGGAAGAACAACTTCTGGGAATTGGTGAAAATTCCAGGAAAGCAGAAAGTTGTGGAATGTAAGTGCACTTACAAGATCAAAGAAGGGTACCCTCCAAGAGATGGAGTCCGGAACAAAGCTAAGATGGTGGGGAATGGGTTTACAAGAAGAGAAGACATAGGTTTCACAGAAACTTTCTCACCTAGACACAAGGTGGAAAAGATGGTGAGTGTCCTCATTTATGTCGATGATGTGCTGTTGGTTCGGAACAGCAGGGAGAGGATGAAAAAGTTTACATCTCAACTCAGTGAGGAGTTCGAGAGGAAGGATCTCAGCCTTACACAAAAGATCTTTGGGATATGTAGAATCTAAGAAAAGGAGAGAAACTGGTTAAGGGTTTCTTGGGCAATTGGTGTTCTCAGCAGATTTGTGAGTAGTCCAGGAAAGAAGCATTGGTTTGGGATGAAGTGGTTGCTGAGGTATTTGAAGGCTCAGTGGCAGCCAGTGGTAGGACTCATAACAACCGGGGCAGAATGCATAGCGGTTACGGAAGCCATAAAGGAGGCTATGTGGTGCAAAGGGTTGTTGGATGAGTGAGAGGTCCTAAAAGAGCAGGTGATGGTGTATTCGGATGGCCAAAGTGTGTGGCACTTGTGTAAAAATCCGGTGTTCCATGAGAGGACAAAGCACATGGATGTTCGGTATCATTTCATTCCAGCAAATGGTACGAAAGGATGCATTCATGTTGACAAGAAGACCACGGAAGAAAGCCCTATAGATTTATGCACCAAGGTTCTACCTCTAAGTAAGTTCAATCATTGCCTTGGACTACTTAGGATTGGAGTTGGTTAATTGATGACTCAAGATGAGTTTGGATCCCGAAGCTCTCTGCAAAAATGGTTCGGGTTTAAACACTTAGACAAAGGTAGAGATTGTTGGTATTTGTCTAAGGTTTAAACATGTCAAAACATGGTTCAAATTGGTTAAAGTCTAAACCAAGGTTGGAGGATTAAAGTTCAGCAAGTTAAAGGTCTGCATACATATGTGTGCATCACTTTGGAGCAAGGTAAGGCTAGGTGCACTAGTGTGTGCACTTCTGCACACAAGCTGAAGGTGTGTGAGCACTATAGGTGATGGCCAGCACCGCATCGCGCACTGCCCAACGCCTCACCGTCCAGAATGCATGACTCCAGAAACGTACCAGCACCTCACCACCCATCTACCAGCACCGCACCATCCAGTAGGTGTAATGCTTGATGCGCACCAGCACCGCACCGCACCGCTCACCACCAGCGGCGCACCGCCCAGAAGGTGTGCAAAAGCACTCTGCCCAGCACCGCACCGCGCCTTGTTGAGCACCTAGGCGCCAGGCAAAGTCAAGCACACATGGATAGCCTATTTTAACCCTCTCTTAGGTACGTGGCTGCCAGGTTAAAATACAGAGGACCACTTAGGAGTGATGGAGGGCCATGATTAAGTGGTAATCATGATCAAAGGGTGAGGATTGAATCTCAAGAATGACCAAAAAGTGAGTGGCTATAAAAGGGGTTTCCTAGCCTCATTTTCAACAAGAGAACAACAAAAGTTTGTGACTGATAGGAGCTTAAATATTCATATTTAAGCCCCTTAATTTACATTTGTTAAGTTCTTTATCTATATGTTTTAGTCTATTTTACTTCACTTTTGTGTTTTACACGTTTTTATAGGGTCTTGGAGAAAAAGAAGCATTTTTGGCACTTAAAGGAATAAATCTGGAAATCCTAGAGCAGCTGCTGGCTAAATTGCGATCGAGCGCAGCATTGCGATCGAGCGCACCACATATGCGATCGAGCGCACATGTACGAGCGTGAATAGTAAACTACAGAACCCTGTTTTGGAAATAACTCTATTTTGGAAATAAAAGAGTTTTGCGTTTTAGGAAAGTTTAGGAACTCATGAGCTGATTAGGACTTCTCAAAGACCTATAAATACACTTGTAAATCACACACAAAAGGCATCACCTCTTGGGGGGATCACTTCTTAGATCCATTCTTTTATCTTTTGCTTTAGCTTGGAGAAGGAGACCGTGGAGCGGAATTGACGACTCTTCTCTCGGGTTTCTTCTTTCCTTTTTATTTTATTATGTGTAATTAAATTCTTAGTAGGGCTTGGTTGAAGCCCTAATTATGTTTACTTAATAAATTTAGTATTGGTGCCTTGCGATATTTATGTTGTGTTGCTTAAACTCGATTAATACCCGCTTTTATTTAAATTCCTCATATGTATATGTCTGATCAATATGTGCATGTGGTATGGACTTGTTAGTTAGATCAATTTGGATGACCGAGTCCTGGGTCTAACATTAGTAACAAGGGATATCTTATCCGGATACCCGGATTAATCAACATGGGAAACTGGGAGTAGATACCATGCCCTAGGTCTCATGTGGTTGTCGATTTCCATAGTACTTATGTTTTCTTAAGGAACAACTCAAGCAGATACCATGCTGAATCCCTTAAGGAAGAAAAGAATTAGAGTAGATACCATGCCTAACTCGTTGCTTAGGGAAATCAATAGCTTAAGGAGTAGATACCATGCCCTTAGGTTGGCAACCAGTAGGTATACATGCCATGAATAAAGCATTGGCATACTATTATATTGTGGTAGCATAATTAGTGGTGGATATCAAGTCCCTACGCCTTTATCCTTAGTATTTTATCTTTATTATTTCTCAACACTTTTATTATTTCTATCTTTTCATATTGCGAATATAATTCTAAATTGAACTTTACCAATCCCTATGGAGATGATCTTGCATTCGCACACTATACTACACTGTTAACCTTGTGCACTTGCAAGTAAAACAAGTGCAATTATTTACTTATTTATTTAAGTGGATAAACGCACAACAAGTTTTTGGCGCCGTTGCCGGGGATTGTGCTAAATTTCTGTTTAGAATTATTTCCCGTTTATTTTTCTTATTTTGTTCAATTTTTTTCTCTTTCTTATTTTTCATTAAATATTTTTCTTAATCTGTTTTGTTTTATTTTATTTTCATCAATTATCTAACTTAATTCTTCGTTTTTGTTATTTTCTTTCTTTCTGTTTTAGGTGTGCATCAGTGCTAATTCTGGCACTGCGATCGAGCGCAAACCTAAGTGCGATCGAGCGCAGTGCTTAAAGCGCTCGATCGCAAATAGTCCAGAGACTACCCGAGCAGTAGTACTGAAGCTGCTACATTAAGGTATTCCTGTTGATTCATGCAAGGGCTTCGAGTGAGGAACCCAACCATCCTTTCACTTGATATAGAAAGTGAGCAGATCATTCGAAAGAGGCCTAGAAACAACTTCGAAGAGAGAGAAGAAGAATTTGAGGGTGAAGCACCAATGGAACAGCTTTACAACCAACTGCCACCAAAACGGAGACCTATGAAGCAATCCTTCATTCCACAGAACCTCAACCATCCTTCATGCATTGCATATCAACCTAAGGTGGAAGAAAATTATTACATATCTCCGGAGATACTTAGTGCCTTGACTCATTTTAGGGGTACACCTGCTGAGGATCCACACTTGCACCTTTGAGAATTCTGTGATCTCTGCAAGTTCCAGCATATTCGGGGCCTAGATCAAGAGGGAATCAGGTTAATTCTTTTTCCTTTTTCATTAAAAGATAATGCTAAAATGTGGTATCATTTATTGCCTACAGATTCCATCCATACTTGGGAAGAGCTATCCAATAGATTTCTAAGGAAATTTTTTCCAGCTCAAAAGACAAGACAGATGAGGAAGGAGATTCAATCCTTCCAACAGAGGGATGGAGACATTTTCTTCGAGGCATGGGGACACTTTAATGAGCTGCTACTCAAGTGTCCATATCACAACTTACCTCAAGATGAGCTGGTACTAGCTTTCTATGAAGGTTTGAGTGGTATAAATCAAGGTATAGTGGATTCCGATTGTGAAGGTGTGCTGATGGAGAAGACTAGTGAAGAAGCCATGGAGCTGTTTGAGACATTAAGTGAGCACACCCAACAATTCTCCTCGAAAGGTAGACAAGGAATTAAAAGCAAGAGTATGTATGAGGCGAGCTTCAATGATGGATCTTCAAATCAAATGGCTGCTATGGAAAGAAAGCTAGACATGCTCATAAAAGCCATGGCTGATCAGAACAACTTATGTAGTCCACAGGCTACACAACGCTAGGTATGTGCTATATGCTCTCATTTTGATCATAATACTTATACTTGTCCTCTGTATTCAACTACAGATCAAGAGCAAGCAAATTATGAGGGACCGAACAGCGCATATGCAAATACCTACAATCCTGGATGGCAGAACCACCCCAATCTCTCATGGACCAACACTCAAAATGCTTTGAATCTTCAAGGACAGCAACGACACTTCCAACCAGTGCCGGAATAAGAAAATAGTGACCTAGAGAATCTTATGAGGCAACTGATGACTTCACAAGAATAGTTCATGATTGAGTAACGACAAACCACTACAAAACCTGAGCAAGCCATTCAAAGACTCGAGGAACAAATGAGGCAATTGGCTAAGGAGCTAAGTGAAAGAAAGTTAGGTGAACTTCCAGTCCAACCATTACCTACTCCAAGAGGACATCAGCAACTAAATGATGTGACAACTCTAACAAATGGTAAGATCATTGAAACTGATGAGCCTACACAAGCATCCATATCCAAGGTAAGTGAGATGGAGAAGGTAAATAGTGAGAAGGTTAAAATCAAAAGATATAATGCATTAAAATTACCCCCAGATAATACAAAATGTTTTAATGTATGCATGACGCAAAGTGTTGTTGAGGAAACTTTTCAGGTCCATCACGTTGATCCAATAGAAACTGCTCTTATCTATAGTGTCCCAAGATCGGATATTGAGCCCAAATGCAAGGATGTTACTGATGACATCATTGACACTATGCACCTCCTTGTGGCCTTTCCAAAGCATCTAAGTAAGTACACCGATCCATTTGACCATCATGTGCTTACTAATATTATTTTCCCTTCTATTGTACAGGCACCTAACTTGGAATTCAAGCAGTTGTCAGAGCACTTACCGTATGCTTATATGGGAGAGAATAAGACATTTCCTATGCTAGCTGCTGCCACTCGTAGTTTTGGGGAAAAATAAGGCTTGGTCCGGCTGAATACGTTAAACTTAGCGCTCATGGGAGGCACCCCACAGCTTATCCTTTTATTTTTATTATTTTACGTATTTATTGTTATTTATTTATTTTTATTACTTTTTGTTTTCCCGTATTACGTCAGTTTTTATTTTTAGGGACAATGTGTGCATCCGTTCAAGTTTGGGGTACGCTATGAGCCATACCAACCTAGCTAGTTCTCCATCTCCCAGGTCAGCTCTTTCCTTGTTATTCACACATTGGGGACAATTTATAATTTAAGTTTGGGGGTATGGGAGATACATTCACACACACCTTGTCCCAGTTTTTTTTTGTTTTGTTGTTTTTCATAGATAAATACATGTTCATTCCGTTCCAAAATTTTTGGGTGTTCTAAACAAACAATATGATTTGACTTCATAAGTGAGCTTAACACCTTGAACATATGGGCCAATAATTAAGTTTTGAACCATAATCACTTTCTTTTAGGCATTTAAGGATTCACAAGTTCGACTTAAACTAAACATGAGCACATTAGCACATAGTTGTGTGGGGTATGACATGTAATTTTGATTTGTATGTTTCTTTTGCTTGGCTGTGAACCAGATGACCTATTAGATTAATGCGGTGGCATAAGAAAATAAAAAAATTTCGTTATTGCTAAAAAAGAAAAGAAAAAAAAATGCTCCTAAAGATCATTAAAAAGAACTTTCCATTGAGTAACTGGCCCTCTTGCCTCAGTAAGCAGTGAGTGTCGCGTCAAAAGGTGGAATATTTTGATCGGTAGCATTAAGATCAGTTAGTTTCGTAGCCTTTTTGACTCGAGTTAGTAAGCCCTTAGGGGTGTTTCTACACCTAATGCCCTAAAACCATCTGGTTTGGGAGTCATTGGCTAAACGCTCGTTACACGAGTCAAATAGAAAGCTTAAGGGAACTAACTTGGCAAAAATCTCACAAATAAAAGAAAAGAAGAAAATCTATGCCATCTTTGTTGATTCTAATAAAAAATTTGGTGAATCTTGAGTCATCGAAACACTACACATTAGAATTATTTGGAAACCCAATCTTTTATGTGCTAGTCCACCACACACTCAGTTAAACTTGTGATGTCTTAACCTGCCTCATGAAAGTGATTTGCATTCAAAACTCGTATTCATTGCAAAGATGTGTTTATACTTGTTAAGCTTGCTCATGAATGCGCATCATAGTTTTGTGTGAAACCTAAACTTTTATTGAACACCATGAGCATTGGATTTATCTTTGCGTCTTTGTTTTTCATTTAGTTTTTGGTTTTGTATTGCTAAGGGGCTAGCAATATGTAAGTTTTGGGGTGTGATAGGAGCTTAAATATAAGCTCCTTAATTTACATTTGTTAAGTTCTTTATCTATATGTTTTAGTCTATTTTACTTCACTTTTGTGTTTTACACGTTTTTATAGGGTCTTGGAGAAAAAGAAGCATTTTTGGCACTTAAAGGAATAAATCTGGAAATCCTAGAGCAGCTGCTGGCTAAATTGCGATTGAGCGCACTCCTTTGTGTGATCGAGCGCAGCATTGCGATCGAGCGCACTACATATGCGATCGAGCGCACATGTACGAGCGTGAATAGTAAACTGCAGAACCCTATTTTGGAAATAACCCTATTTTGGAAATAAAGGAGTTTTGCGTTTTAGGAAAGTTTAGGAACTCATGAGCCGATTAGGACTTCTCAAAGACCTATAAATACACTTGTAAATCACACACAAAAAGCATCACCTCTTGGGGGGATCACTTCTTAGATCCATTCTTTTATCTTTTGCTTTAGCTTGGAGAAGGAGACCGTGGAGCGGAATTGACGACTCTTCTCTCGGGTTTCTTCTTTCCTTTTATTTTATTATGTGTAATTAAATTCTTAGTAGGGCTTGGTTGAAGCCCTAATTATGTTTACTTAATAAATTTAGTATTGGTGCCTTACGATATTTATGTTGTGTTGCTTAAACTTGATTAATACCCGCTTTTATTTAAATTCCTCATATGTATATGTCTGATCAATATGTGCATGTGGTATGGACTTTTTAGTTAGATCAATTTAGATGACCGAGTCCTGGGTCTAACATTAGTAACAAGGGATATCTTATCCAGATACCCGGGTTAATCAACATGAGAAACCGAGAGTAGATACCATGCCCTAGGTCTCATGTGGTTGTCGATTTCCATAGTACTTATGTTTTCTTAAGGAACAACTCAAGCAGATACCATGCTGAATCCCTTAAGGAAGAAAAGAGTTAGAGTAGATACCATGCCTAACTCGTTGCTTAGGGAAATCAATAGCTTAAGGAGTAGATACCATGCCCTTAGGTTGGCAACCAGTAGGTATACTGGCATGAATAAAGCATTGGGATACTATTATATTGTGGTAGCATAATTAGTGGTGGATATCAAGTCCCTACGCCTTTATCCTTAGTATTTTATCTTTATTATTTCTCAACACTTTCATTATTTCTATCTTTTTATATTGCGAATATAATTCTAAATTGAACTTTACCAATCCCTATGGAGATGATCTTGCATTCGCACACTATACTATACTGTTGACCTTGTGTACTTGCAAGTAAAACAAGTGCGATTATTTACTTATTTATTTAAGTGGATAAATGCACAACAGTGACATGCTTTGAGATCAATTGTAATACAAGAGAGAATTGTGTGAGAGACATAAACACAAGAGAGACTCTTTGTAGTGAGGCTGGTTGTAAAGAGAGAGAAGTCTAGATTAGATAGAGAGCATTGTTAATTCTTATCTTCTTCCTTTCTTCTTTCCTTGGTTTCTTCAAAAACTTGAGGTTTCTTGAAAAGGATTGCTGTAACTTGTAAGAACCATTGATTTAGTGCAGAGACTTTAGAGGAACTCACGGGGACGTAGGCACATTGCCGAACCTCAATAACAATTTACTTGTCTTCTTTCTTTCTTTGATTTTTCTGTTCTTGTGTTCGATTGCTGTATTTCTTTCGTCAAGTCATTCTAGACTTGGGTGTTTGGAAGATCACCACCTAGGCATCTTGTCAAGGTGATTTCCAACACCTATATTGTCCTAGATCAGATAATGAATCACCTTGATCACTTGCAAGTTTTGTTGTGGGATTTATAGGACTATCTATAGGCTTACACCCTAACATTCTAGTATCAGTCAACAAATCGGTACTATACAGGGCCCCCAACTTCAGCTTCATATGGTAAATGGATTGACAAATGTTCCATAGAGTCAAAGATTAAAGGTGAAAATATTTTTTCTAGCTTGCATAAGGTCAGGATAATGATTCTTTCAAGCAACTTCGTATGCTCAACCTATTCTTCAGTTATGCATATGTCTCTAAAGAAGTTGCTCAGTTCTGTTAACGGGTCCCATATTGCATATGGCAAGAAATCACAGAAGCCAATGGTATTAATCTTTCAATGAACACATGACAATCATGACTCCTTACCCATTTGGGAACTTCAAATTCTTCACCTATTTGCACACATCCATTATTCGAGACTTATTCAAATTGTAGGATGCTTTAAGTTTTCTAGGCTACCCATTTACTTGAACTAACTCCGACTTTGGACACTTACAAAAGTTCTTAATATCCTCACAAGTGTTTTAATTGTCGTTGGTTTTACCCTTCACATCTATGATCATGTTGAAGACGTTATCAAACACATTTTTCTTAAATATGCATGACATCCAAATTGTGTCAAATCAGATTTGTTTTCCAATATGGTAACTCCTAGAAGATACTCTTTTTTAACCAGTTATACTCCTTACCAAATTGTGGGATCTTTTTTTTTTTTTTTTTTTTTTTTTTTGTGTTACCAAATGTGATTGGATCAAAAGACAAAACTCATGCCAACACTTCTTCCCTAGACAACCGTGGTCGAGAGGAGTCTCTCTCGATTGTGCCCTTCTTGAAATTGTCCCTCTACTTTCGAAAAGTATGATTCGAATGTAAGAACTAGTGATGACAGTCAAACCAGCAAGGTGTAATGACCCATCTCGAGTTGGCCACGTTGGAGACGGTGTCGTTACATTTTGAAATCCCAGTATGATATATATATGCAACAATACAAAAATACATCAACTGAAAGTAAAATTTTTATCCAATCCTTAACTCTTCTCAGAGAAAATGCAACGTCATCCTCCTTTCAGAAACAATATATACATATAACAAAATGCATGAAATTTTTTTTATTACAAATTTTTCTTTCTTTTTTCTTACAATGTCTGAGGACTTGACCACGTGACTTACTTAAGGTAGTTACTCTGCTATCAGCTCTAAACTCCATCTGTTCCATCTGTCCTGCCCGCTGCCTGAAACTTTTCAACAATGAGCAGTGAGCTTCACAAGCTTAGTGAATTAAATTACTAGAAGTACTCAATTATGTACTTCTAGTCACATCTTATAATTCTATCTTTTCTAATTTACCAATATAAATCATATATTTCTTCACCGATAATTATTCAATCCTTCAAATAATATTCCCATATTTATTCATCTATTATCTCATATAAATCAATAATAACATCCTAATATAATTTCAACCGTTTATCAATCTCATCTTAAATTAATTTTCAAACATATCAATTTTTCTTCTCAATATTTAATCATCTTGAGATTATCAGTTTAACATCATTATTTACCTTGTTATGAGGTTCATAGCATATAATCAATCAATCAAATAATTTTTGTTGTATCATACTTTCACACTTTTTTCTCATCATATCTGTCTCTCTGTGAGATTTATCTATCTATCAATAATTTCACAATCAAGAATGATACTTTAGCATCTCAATCAATAATAATCACTATTTAAAACAAATATAATGCATGAATTTAAATTATCTTTCTTTCTTTCTCATTAGATCATTTCATATTATCATTTGGGAACGTCTTCCCACATGTCGACATGTTTTAGCCAGACCAGCTGCCTTCCCGGTCTTTTATTTTCAGCTAGACTGACTTCCTTCCCGGTCTTTTATTTTTAGCTAGACCAGCTGCCTTCTCGGTCTTTTATTTTTATCTAGACCGGCTACCTTCCTGGTATTTTATTTTCAGCTAGACCGGCTACCTTCCCAGTCTTTTATTTTCAGTTAGACCGGCTGCCTTCCCGATATTTTATTTTCAGCTAGACCCGTTACCTTCCCGGTCTTTTATTTTTAGCTAAGACTAGTTGCCTTCCAGGTCTTTTATTTTATACATATGAGCCATAATATGAAAACAAGCATACTAGCTGCTTTCCTGGTTTTTTATTTTATGTATATGCGCAATAATATGAAAACAATCACACATTCAAGCATTCAATTTAGTTATCCAGCTTTTTCTCAAAATTACTATTTTTATCATATTCTTTAAAGTATCTCCTCATATATCATATCCACTTTTCAATCATATTTTTCAAAAATTTCATAAAACTTCTCAGCATATTTTTCATTCATCCATCCTATTTAAAATATAAATTCTTATATAATTAATATTCAACACACTTTCCAATTCCTAATCAATAAATCAATCAATTTTCATATATAACAGAAAATACATCATTAAATCATTGTAATTCACCCATTTATTCAAATATCGTAATTTCATATTTTTATTGGTTTCGATTACTAAAAGTAAATCTAACTCACAATGTAGCACTTAAAGCTACTCGTGGATCACCTCATTGTATTTCCTGCTATTTTCAGCAATTTCTTGAGATTGTTGATCACCAACACCTAATCATAAACTTTCATAAATCTTATTATTTCATAATTTTATTCAAACAATATAATTATTTAATTTTGAGTCTTATTGAAAATTTACCTTAATTGTGACGACATCTTGCTATTGTAATTTGGATGATTGTACAATCTCTAATATTGGAGAAATGTTCTTTACAATTTTTTGCTAAGAAATTTGAATTAAAGAAAGAAAGAAACCAAACAAGATTTGGTAAGAAATACAAAAAAAAACTATATATATATTCAACTACCCCTGCCATTCTTTGGTGTCACGTTTTGCTTAGTGTCCACATGCAATTTTTTCCATGTGGTGTGGGCAACACCTGGACGTCCAGGTGTTGTCCATTTTTTTTTTCAAAAGGATTATTTTATTCCATAATAAATATTTCATGTATATATTATTTTAATTCCATATAATATCTATCAAATTACTTCTTTAGCCTTACTTTAAGAACACGGGTATTACAATTCTACATACCATATAAAAATTTCGTCCCCAAAATTTTCTTACCTAACTTATGAAAAAGCTGAGGATATTCTTTCTTCATGCTCCCAAGTAATTTCTTTAATATCTTTATTCTACCACAATACTGGAATCAAAGGAATAATTTTATTACACAAGACTTGTTTCTTTCTTTTTAGAATTCTAACTGGTACTTGCATAAATGTCAAATCTTTCTGATGTTCTACAGCATGAGAAAGAATACTATGGGATTCATCATGTAAACACTTTCTCAAAGGTGACACATGAAACACATTGTGTAATTGCTTTAACTCTGGAGGCAAATTCAATCTATATACTACTGGTATAACTCTTTCAATCACCTCCGTTTGAGTATGAACACTTATACTAAATTGCAACTGTGTACCCATAGCTTCCTGAAAACCCCTCAAAAATCTAGAAATGAATCTAGAGTCTCTATCTGATACAATGCTTAAAGGTACTCCATGTAATCTCATAATTTTTGCTATATACAATTCAGCCAACTTTTCAGGACTTAGGTAGTTTTAATAGGAAGAAAACGCTAAGACTTAGAAAGGCTATCCACTATAACCCATACAACATCATGACCTCTCTGGGTACGAGGAAAACCAAAAACAAAATCTATACTTACATTCTCCCATGGCCATTCAGGTACTAGAAGAGGCTGTAATAAACCTACTAGATGTCTATTTTCAGACTTCACCTGTTGACAAATCAAACATCTAGATATGTACTTAACTAAATCTGTCTTCATCTCTGACCACCAATAATTTTGTCTCCACCCCCTATACATTACCTGGGTGCATAGAATACACAGAATCAATGAGCCTCTCTTAGTATCTCCTTTATCATCTTAACATCATTGGGAACACAAACTATATGTCCCAATACCACCATACCATCTTCTCTAATTCTAAACCCAGTCGGCTTCCCACTCAATATTTTCTGTCTGATCTTCTCTATCCCTTCAACTTGACTATGCATTTGTAACAAACGATCAATAATAGAAGATTGTACCACTATGTTTTCCATCAATACTCCTCTATCATTGATACTCAACTGCATTCTCATTTCTCTTAGTTCTATCATCAAGCTAATATCATGACTCCCAATGCAGCTAATCTCCCTGTATACTTTTTACTCAATGCATCAGCTACTACATTAGCCTTCCCTAGATGATAGTGAATTGTATAGTCATAGTCACTACAACTCTATCCACCTCCTCTGCCTCAAATTCAACACTTTCGAGGCAGGTAAATGCGCCAAACTTTTATGATTAGTAAAAATTTCACAAGTGGCTCCACATAGATGATGTCTCCAAATATTCAAAGGAAAAACTATGGCAACTAATTCTAAATCATAGATTAGGTAATTCCTCCATGGTTCTTCAATTGCTTAGAAGCATAAGTTATAACTCTCATATGATGCATTAACACACATCTCAACCCTTGATGTGACACATCACTATATACCACAAATTTTTAATCATCAGAAGGAAACACTAATACCAAAGCAGTAGTCAATTTTTCTTTCAACAATTGGAAACTCCTCTAACATTCTTCTGACCACATAACTTTACTTCATTTCTAGTCGATCTAGTCAACGGTCCAACAATAATAGAAAAATTCTGGATAAACCTCCTATAATAACCAGTTAACCCCAAAAAGTTTCTAATTTTAGTCATACTAGTAGGTCTTTCCCAATTCAACACTATCTCTACTTTCTGTGGGTCAACTGCTATACCATCTCTTGACACAACATTCCTCAAGAAAGATATTTCACTCAACCAAAACTCACATTTAGACAATTTTGAATATAATTTCTCTCTCCCCAGAATTTCTAACACTATTTTTAAATGTTGCCCATGCTCTTCTTTATTCTTGGAATATACCATAATATCATCAATAAATACAATCACAAATTTGTCCAAGAATGGTTTAAACACCCAATTCATTAGATCCATAAATGCTGTAGGAGCATTTGTTAACCGAAATGGAATCACAAGGAACTCATGATGGCCATAACGTGTCCTAAAAGCAGTCTTAGGTATGTCATTGATTATACCCAAAGTATAACACGGTAGTTGTAGCACAGCTTTGGGGTGTCGATTCCACAGAGAAAAGCGATCTATAAAGGAAAAGTGCAAACTTTAACGTGAACGATAACAATCAAGTGAGAAGATATCAATGATGAAGTAATTGTGTAAATAGATTGAAAAATATGATAAAGAAACAACAGGGTTCCGAGAATCCTCCCTAGGTTTGTTTCCTTATTCCAATATTTAATTCAGTTGTTTTTATCTCGATTGCAAGTTTCACATCCCAAACAGGCAATCAACAAATATTCAATTAAGCGCATATATAAACTCTAATGTAATTGATATGAATTACTCTTTCGAGTTAAGCACACATAACCTATCCTATAGATTTATCAAGAAACGACAATATATCATTAATGACAATATTGTAGTAATGGACAAACCTAAAAGATAAATCTATCGGACTTACTCATACCCAATAATCTTGATATAAGAAGAGCATGACTAGACTTATATCAAACATAAAGATACAATCACCGGATTAAGAGAAAATCCTTTAATTAGATAAAAGAGTAACACATAACAATGTTTTGACAATGAAGCCCAACTACAACTGAATCAAGAGAGGAAAATAAGAATAGCTACACCTAGGGATTCATCCATTCGCCTTGCTTGGAGATTAGTTTGCCATGAAGTTCATGGTTGAACTCTTTGAAGGAGGAGAGTGTGGTAACCTTCTTTAGTTTTTCAGACTTTCCAAGTATCTCTTCACAAACCCTAAGTGGTCTATTTATAATACACAAGGTCTAAGGATGTTTTAGGGTTTAAAAAGTCCTAATTAAGTCATAACTCGGAGAAGAGGACCATGTGCGCGTCGCGACTCTCACTTATGGGCACCGCAACCCTTGCCTTGGCTTTGGTTTCTCCCCTCTCTAGAGGCCGCGGCCCTGCCTAGTCTAGGTCACGGCTTCCACTGAAGCTTCTTTCTTGCTCTTTTGGCTCGGTTCTGGAGGTCGAGGCTTAGATATTTTCAGGCTACAACGCACACATTCAATACTTGGTTTTTCTTCATTTGTCCTTCCACAACCATGCCTTCACTCTGGTGTGCCTCGAGTCTTTGTGCTTCAAGCGATGATGACTTTTCCTCATCTTTTAGCTTAAAGTACCTGAAAATGCACCGAAATAGATCAATGATCCAAGAATGACACTTTAGAGTTGTTAACGTATAAAAGTGCAATTAAAACCTAGATCAACCTTAAAATGCTAACAATTAAGTACTGTTAAGATGCATTTTATGATTCTCATCACAACCTCCAACTAGCTTATTGCTAGTCCCTAGCAATTCAAGTGAAAAAAAGAGATGAATTCTATGGTAGGAGTCAAAACAAGGTAGAGCAATGCTAGCGTTAAACCAAGAGCAATTCACTTTTTGTCTCAGAAATTGCACATAATATACAGCACATAGAATCATTAAATATTACTTAAGTCCAAAAGTAATCCAAACATCAATCTCAAAATCGTTATCGACTCTTGATAAGAGCCATAAAATGCACCTCAAAGATGTTTAATTGTTAGTATTTTATTATTCTTCTCGGTCTTTATTGCACTCTTGCGCATTGATAACTCTTAAGTAATATCATTGGACTACTAACTTATTCAAGTACATTTTCAGGTGTTTTGAGTCCAAAGAAGAGAAGAAGCGATCGTTGTTTAAAAAGCACCAAAGGTCCATGCATAACGAAACGGAAGAATGGCTATAGAGAGGCAAAGTATGAAGATTATCAGCAAAAAGGCCAGCACTGCAGTGCCCAGAAACATGCATATTATGAACCACCAGCCAGCACCGCGGTGCTCCTCAACAGCACCACGGTGCCCAGAAGGTCACCCATTCCAGCTTATGCCTAGCGCCGCGGCGCTCCCCAGCAGCACCGCAGCGCGAACACGTATTTACATCTCCGAGTTAGACTTTAATTAGGGTTTTTAAACACTAGATTAAACCCAAGAATACCCTTGGTATTTTGTACTATAAATAAGATAATTAGGGTTTAAGAGAGGACATCTTGGCTGTGAGCAAAGACCCAGAAGTTGAAGACAACAACTCTCATCAACAAAAGAGTTTAGCCATGAACACCATGGCTAACTAACTTCCAAGCAAGGCGAAGGGATGAATCCCTAGGTGTAGTTGTTCCTATCTATCCTTATTTGGTTCAGTTGTAATAAGAATTTATTGTCAAACATTATCATGATTTACTTCTTTATCTAATTATAAGATTTTATCTATTCCGGTGATTGTATCTTTTCCTTGATATAACTTTAGTCATGCTTCTCTTATATCAAGATTATTGGGTATAATTGAGTCCAGTAAGTCTAACCTTTAGGTTTGTCCATTACTGCAATATTGTCAACAAAGATATATTGTCGTTTCTTGATAAACCTATAGGATAGATCATATATGCATGAATCGAAAATAAGAAGTATTTCATTACAATCATATTAGGGTTTATACATGTTCTCATTGAATATTTGCTGATTGCATGTTTGGGATGTGAAACGTGCAATTGAGATAAAAACAACTGAATCAAGCTAGGATTAGGGCAGTGAACCTAAGGAGGATTCCCGGATCCTTGTTGTCCCTCTATCATGTTTTACAACCTACACAATTACTTCATCATCAATTTCAGATTCTTTACTTATTTTGATTATATCGTCTCATATTAAGGTTTACATATTTCTTCATAGTTAACTTGTTTCTCTATGGAATCGACACCCCAAAGTCGTGCTACAACAACCGCATTACTGTTTTGGGCGTAATCAAATTTTGACGTCGTTGCCGGGGAGACGCGTTTACTCATAAGGAAGTTTGTCAACTTTAAGATAAGATGGTACTATCTTTCCTTCATATTCTAATTTTTTTCTTTATTTTGTTATGTTCTATTTATTTCTTTTAAAATCAGTTGGTGTATGCTTAGATAGAGAGATTCGTGATGGAGATTCATTAAGGGACCCGAAATAGAGATATTTTTCCCTTCCACGTCCGTTAGTGAAACCTCACCTAGATCGAACTCTAGTGTTCACCCCACAGAAAATTTAGAAAACTTCGTTAAAATGGCTGAAAACCCTAATGAAAATGTTGCTAGGACACTTAAAGACTACCTACATCCTAGCCGGATAGCCACACCATCGTGTATTATGTTTCCAGCCAACAACCACCATCAAGACTTTAAACCGGGGATGATACAATTACTCCCCACTTTTCATGGCTTGGAAAACGAAAACCCATATATGCACATTAGAGAATTTGAGGAAGTAGTTGCGACTTTCCACAGTCAAGATGTAAGCAATGATATCGTGAGACTCAAGTTTTTTCCTTTCTTCTTGAAGGATAAAGCTAAGAGTTGGTTATACTCGTTGAGACCACGATCTATTGGGTCATGGAATGAGATGACCCAAGTCTTTTTCAATAAATACTTCCCTCAACATAAAACTAATGCATTGAAAAGACAAATCTCCACCTTTGCACAAAAGGAAAACGAGACTTTGTATCAGTCTTGAGAGAAATTTAAAAAGCTGTTAAGTATGTGTCCACATCATGGGTACGAAAATTGGCGTTTAATGAGCTATTTCTAAGAGTGTCTTACCTATAGAGAGCGCTAGTTTATCGAGATAATGTGCAATGGTGAATTTCTGCAAAAAGACCCTGATGAGGCTTTTGAGTACCTCAATGAGCTTGCTGAAAAAGCTCATACATGGACTGGACCTAGTGCTACTGAAAGCACAAATAGGTCACGAACTATAGGAAAGCCTAGTGGTGGAGGAATCTACCATCTTAGGGAAGAAGATAATCTTAAGGCCAAGGTCGAGATGCTTACTAGGGAGTTGAGGCACTGAAAACTAAAAAACCAGCACACATGGTTAATCAAGCCGAACATGTTTTGTGTGTGGTGGGATTGATCATCCTGCTCAAGATTGCCCCACATTTGTTGACATGAGAGGGCTGTATGAGGAACAATGTAATGCCTTAATCATGTACAAAAAGCCTTAAGCACCCTTCTCTAACACTTACAATCCGAGGTGGTGAAATCATCCCAACTTCAGCTGGAAATCTGAAAACCAGCAGCATGCACAGCCTCCTAGATCATACCCAACACCTTATCATGCATCCTCATCCTCTAGGGACTCTATAGAAGACACCTTACATGCTTTCATAGAAGCACAAGATAAAACAAACCAGAGGTGTGAGGCATTAATTACATAAGTGGTTGAGGAAAACAAAGAAATAAGGAGTCAAATGTCTAAATAGATGGGCTTCTTAAGTGTGACTGAGCGAGGTAAGTTTCCTTCCCAAGCTCAGTCCGTACCTCATGGTCAACATATGACACAAGAAAATTTGAAATATGTAAATGCTATTGTGACCCAAAGTGGCAAGTCATTGCACATCCCACCAATGAATAAATCTGGTGGAAAAAGGTTAAACTAATAGTGAAGCCGAGTTGCTTGAAAACCCTGAAGTGACCAAAAATCCTGTTAAGGCACCATTCCCCCAAGCCTTAAAATCCAAAAAAAATCTGGAAATAAATAATGAAATCCTTGAGAACTTAAGGCAAGTGAAACTTA
Source organism: Bretschneidera sinensis (assembly GCA_023935145.1). Classification (NCBI taxonomy): domain Eukaryota; kingdom Viridiplantae; phylum Streptophyta; class Magnoliopsida; order Brassicales; family Akaniaceae; genus Bretschneidera; species Bretschneidera sinensis. Next base: position 101,662,316 of record CM043699.1, read on the forward strand.
ATCTTCATCTTTTGCATGTGATTAAACAAGTCCGTACCTATGCAAAAGTTCTCAAGGATTTATGCACCATTAAGAGGAAACACCATGTCAAGAAAACGACATTCCTAACTGAGCAAGTTAGTGCATTAATTGAGCAAATAATTCCCCCAAAATATAAAGATCCGGGCTGTCCTACTATTACTTGCAGCATTGGAAATCATGAGATTGGATAAGCCTTATTAGATTTAGGAACTAGTGTAAACCTGATGCCATTCTCCATCTACTTACAGCTGGGTTAGGAGAAATCAAACTGACCGGTGTGGTATTGTAGTTGGCTGATAGTTCAGTCAAAGTACCTTGGGGTGTGGTAGAGGATGTCTTGATTCAAATTGATAAATTTTACTATTCTGTTGATTTCTTAATTCTTGATACTACTTCTACTGTTGACACTAACTCTAAAATCCTTTTGATTTTGGGTAAACCTTTCCTTGCTATTGCAAATGCTCTAATAAATTGTAGGAATGGACTCATGAAACTGTCTTTTGGCAACATGACACTTGAAGTGAATATATTCAATGTTGCAAAGCAGCCCAAAGAAGAGGACAAAAACCACTAGCTTTACATGATTGAGTCACTCATCTATGAGGGAGTCTCTTTAACTTATAATTATGATCCTCTTAAGAGTTTTCTTGTTAATTCTGAGATAGATTTATTTGATGATAAAACTAATATGATTAATATTTGTGCTGTTTTTGACAAATCTCAGGATTATAACAATCGGGCACGGCAACCAAGGTTTGAGGAGCTGCCCAAAAGAAGCAAGACACAAGTCCCCTCAAGTGTGGAAGCACCTAAGGTTGAACTAAAGCCGTTACCTAAGGGCTTAAAGCATGCTTTTCTCGGTCCATGTGATACCTTTCCTGTTATTATTTCTTTTGAATTATCTGAGACCCAAGGTGAGAAACTACTTCAAACTTTAAATGCACACAAATCAGCCCTAGGTTGGAGCATGGCTGATTTAAAGGGAATTAGTCCCCTAATCTGCTCCCATAAAATAAATTTGAATGAAGGAGCTAGTCCTCGTAGAGACCCTCAATGTAGGCTTAACCCCATTATGAAAGAAATAGTGAAAAATGAAGTGCTGAAACTGTTAGATGCGGGTATTATATATCTCATAGCTATTAGTAAATGGGTAAGTCCTACACAAGTCGTCCCTAAAAGTCCGGATTCATGGTAGTAAAAAATGACATAAGAGAGCTAGTCCCTACCAAACTTGTGACCAGGTGGCGTGTGTGCATCGATTACAGAAAATTAAATACTACCACTCGGAAAGACCACTTCCTACTCCCTTTTATTGATCAAATTCTTGAGCGTGTAGCTGGTCATCCCTTTTACTATTTTCTAGATGGTTATTCTGGTTATTATCAAATAGAAATTGCATTAGAAGACCAAGAAAAGACCACTTTTACTTGTCCTTTTGGCACCTATGCTTTTCGCAGAATGCCACTTGGATTATGTAATGCCCCTGCTACTTTTCAACGCTGCATGATGAGTATTTTTAGTGACATGGTTGAAAGTTGCATGGAGGTTTTTATGGATAACCTAACTGTTTTTGGATCTTCATTTGAAGCATGCTTAATGAATTTAGAAAGAGTATTAATTCGCTGTGAGGAAAAAAGAGTTGGTTTTAAATTGGGAAAAATGCCATTTTATGGTACCATCTGGCATTGTCTTAGGGCATATTATCTCTTCTAAAAGAATAGAGGTTGATCAATCTAAGATTGAAATAATCTCTAAATTGCCTACACCTAAGACAATAAAAGATGTGAGGTCTTTCCTTGGTCATGCTGGTTTTTTATAGGAGGTTCATACAAAATTTTTCAAGCATATCTAGACCACTATATGCCCTCCTAGTTAAAGATACTCCCCTTGATTGGACAGAAGCTTGTCAAGAAGAGTTCTAAATGCTGATTGGTAAGCTTACTTTCGCACCTATAATGCAGTCACCGGATTGGACCTTGCCTTTTGAAATCATGTGTGATGCTAGTGACTACGCTGTAGGTGCTATTCTTGGACAGTGAAGAGAGGGAAAGCCATTTGTCATTTACTATGCTAGTAAAACTTTAAATAGTGTTCAAATTAATTACTCAACAACTAAAAAAGAAATACTAGCAGTAGTATTAGCTTTAGACAAATTCCGTGCTTATTTAATTGGTTCCCCTATTCTTATTTTTACAGATCATGCAGCACTCAAGTACCTTCTCACAAAGAAAGATGCTAAAGCATGATTGATCCGATGGATCCTCATTCTACAAGAATTCGACATCACCATTAAAAACAAAAAAAGAGTGGAGAATGTAGTGGCTGATCATCTTTCGAGACTTACTTTTGAGGACACTTATGATGAAATGCCAATCAAGGATGATTTTCCCGATGAGCAATTATTATCCATTTTTTCTCTACCATGGTTTTCTCACATCATAAATTATTTGGCTACAGGTGAGATACCAATGGATTGGAGCGCTCAAGATAAGAGGAAATTCTTATAAGAGGTACATAATTTCTATTAGGATGACCCTTATCTTTTCAAGTATTTCCCTGACCAAATTTTAAGGAGTTGCATCCCTAATGAAGAGATTGCAAGTGTCTTAGACTTTTGTCACTCCCAAGCTTGTGGAGGCCACTTTTCAATGAAAAAAACCGCTGTAAAAAATTTTGCAGTGTGGATTTTATTGGCCTTCATTGTTTAAAGATGAAAACATCTACTGTCGCTCATGTGAAAGGTGTCAAAAGTTAGGAGCTGTGTCCCGTCGAAATATGATGCCCTTAAACCCTATTTTAGTAATTGAAATTTTTGATTGTTGGGGCATCGATTTTATGGGACCCTTTCCTCATTCCTTTGGATACCAATATATCATTGTGGCAATAGATTATGTATCTAAGTGGGTAGAGACAGCAGCTTGCCGAAGCAATGATAATAGAACGGTAATCAAATTTCTTTAAAAAAATGTGTTATCTCGATTTGGTACACCACGTGCTATAATTAGTGATCGAGGTACACATTTTTGCAACCGTTCTTTTGAAGCTTTAATGTGAAACTATGGGGTGTTACATAAAATTTATACTGCCTATCATCCTCAAACTAGTGGACAAGTAGAGCTTGCTAATAGGGAAATTAAACAAATTTTAGAAAAAAATGGTTAATCCTGATCGCAAGGATTGGTCTTTAAGACTTGTTGATGCACTTTGGGCCTACTGTACTGCTTTTAAAACACCCTTAGGCATGTCACCTTATAGGCTTGTTTTTAGAAAGCCTTGCCACTTACCCATGGAGCTCGAGCATAGAGCTTATTGGGCCATCAAGTCTTTTAACTTTGACATAGGAGAGGCGGGTAAACTTAGGAAGTATCAACTGACCGAGTTAGAGGAATTACGAAACGATGCTTATGAGAATTCTAAAATCTATAAGACCAAGATGAAAGCATTCCATGATAAAAACGTTTTGAGGAAAACATTTAGACCTAATGATCGAGTTTTCTTATACGATTCTAGACTCCATAAGCATCCAGGAAAATTTCGATCAAAATAGACTGGTCCTTTCATAGTAAAACATGTTTTTGAAAATGGAGCGGTAGAAATTGAAGACATTAAGGACGGTCGAATTTTTAAAGTGAATGGTCAGCGCCTTAAAATCTTAATCAATAGGCCAAATCCAGAGGTGGAAGACATTCCACTTATGGATCCGGTCTATTTCCCTTAGACTTTACCACCCTGGTACGTTTTCATTTATTTTTCTTTTGATTTGTTTATTTTATTTTTAATTACATTTTATTCAATCTCAATTGTTAGTTTTTCGTTTTTTAGTTAAGTTTAATTTAATTTCTAAGATTTATGTTTTTAACTATTATTTTATTTCTCTTTTGGAAAACCAGAATTTTTGGGCACCAGTGTGCACCGCGGTGCTCCTCAGCAGCACTGCAGTGCCCAGTACCGAGCCCAGCAAGTGCCAGGCCTAGCACCGCGGCGCCAGACCCAGCACCACGGTGCCCAGTACTGAGCCCAGCAAGTGCCTGGCCCAGCACTGCAATGCCAGACCTAGCACCGCGGTGGCCAGTACCGAGCCCAGCAAGGGCCAGGCCCTGCACTGCAGCACACTGCACGGCGCTAGCTCGAGCCCAGCACAACCTAACCCTAAATTCTGCACTATAAAAGCCATTTTACCCTTTTCTTCCTCATTTCTTCTTTCACAAAACCAGTAGCACACTCCCTCATCTCTCCACTTGCACACTCACTTGAACTCACAATTTCTTGTTGCACCATCATTTCTTACTCAATTGCTCACTTTTGTTGCTGATTTTGCTAGCATTCTCCTTCAAAAGCTTGGTTATAAGAAGACCATTGGGATCATCAAGAACACTCCAAGAGGTAGATAGTCTTTATTCTCTCCACCATGGACATCAAGTAAGACCACTTTCTTCCATTTTATTGTGCATTTGTGCTAATTAGTGATTATACTTTGCCTTAAATCTATTATTTTAAATATTTGTTTCCATGGAACCTAAGACCAAGAGACCTAGGAGGAGACCACAGCAAGAATATGATGAGACCAAATTTGTGAGTTTTGCAGCAAGTGAGAGATATATTAGTACGTTGCAAAGTCGAAAATCCATTCCCGAAAGAGGATTCAACATCACCAAGAGGGGAAATCCGACCTTATTTAGAATGATTCTAGATAGGAATTGGGGCACATTTACACAACAACCCTCTCACTCCCTTCCAAATTTGGTTAGAGAATTTTATGCCAATGCACCTGAGCATAGGAATGGTGAAGTAAGAGTGAGAGGAGGACTAGTCTCTTTTAGTAGCACATCCATTAATAACTTCTATGGATTGCCTGACATTAGGCATAGTGAGTATAGCTTATATGTGTCTACCATCAATTATGACGAGATTTTCTATACCCTTTGCATTCTGGGCACTACATGGAAAATGATGAGTGATCTTCTTGTCACTTTGCCCGACACTTCTCTCAATGTCACTGCTAGGGCTTGGCAATATTTTATATGTCAGTAAATGATGCCTGTTTTACATTATAGTGCCTTAACTGTTGAGCGAGCTGTGTTAGTCTATGCAATTTTAATGGGAATGACTATTGATGTCGGCCAAGTCATACATGATTCAATCAACCACACTATTAGAAAAAAGCTCGGATTATATTTTCCTTCTTTGATAACCCAATTGTGCATCCGAGCTGGAGTCCAATACAACCCTGATGAAGAGGTCCAGGAATCCAAAAGACCCATTAATGATAGCTTGCTAGCACAGATTCAAGCCTCAAGGCCGCCCATTCCAGGAGAGGGAGCAGCCTCTGCTAGCCGTCCTTCTTCCTCTAGGCCTCTCACTATTTTCGAGGGCTTTAAGCATCTAGAGAGTCATTTTGACAAGCATAAAAAATTGTTGCTTGATAGGTTAGATCGTCAAGACAAAATATTGGCTCGGTAAAACAGATTCTTGGCTCAACAAGCCAATTATCAAGCCAGGGTCTACTCTTCTTTTGGTCAGATGTGCCACCACCTTGCCTCCGCTTCTGGTTGTAATATGGATCACTTCCCTACTATGCCACCCTATCCGGGTTCATTTTTTGATCCCACTCATGAGGAAGGTGAGGAGAATGAAGAAAATGCGGAGAGTGAAGAAAATGATGAGAATGAAGAGGAAGAAGAGGATGATGAGAATGAAGAGGATGATGAAAATTTAGAGGATTAGTTTTAGGTCCTTTGTTTTGTTTGTTTGTTTTATTTGTTTCTCTTTGTTTGTTTGTTTTTTTATTATTTGTTTTGTTTGTTTATTTTTTTTTATTTTTCATTTATTTCTTGTACTAACCTAACATATGGTGGGAATCTCAAGGGCACACCAAAGTTGTTTTCTCTTTGTTGTCTTGTTCTATGTTGTAGATTGGAATTTCATTAAGTGGAATGGCAAGCACTTCATCCAGTAGTACACATTTTCCAGCACCTATGCACTCATGTTTACAAAAAAGGGAGTTTTCTTTACTTTCTCTTTAAACATTGAGGACAATGCTAGTTTTAAGTTAGGGGTGGAGGAAACATATTTCTTTAAATTGTTCGGTGTTACCTTCCCTTACCTTTTGTTTTAAGCATGATTTGTGTTTACCTTGGATGTAATTCACATGTCAATGATATAAACTTAATTGAGATAACATATAGCATCTAGAAGAAGTTAAATCTTGCTTCGGTTTGAAATTAATTTAAGTATCAATCTTCACTTGGTTTGAGACTCTAGTTTGTGGTAAGAATGTATGATTAATCTAAAACATTTAGAGAAGTTTTATGTGTGATTGCTTTGTGAATACTTTTGCGGTCTCAACAATCTCTAGAACTTATTTGATAATCACTTGAGGCGAATTCCTAGGATGCACACTACTTAGGATATGATATAGGCCATTTTTGAATCGTATGAGCCTTCCAAACTTACCATTGCTATATTTATCACTAGTCACCCATTTGAGCCTTTTTTTTAAAAAAGAATTTGAGCCTTGTTTCTTTCAATAGCCATTCACTCACCTTTATGAGCCTAAAATATTTTATCCTTACCTTCCTTTTGAAAGAACTTGGTTATACACATTTGTTGAGAAGCACTCAAGAGGATTAAGGATGAAAGTATGAGAAAAAAAAATATTACTATCATAGCCCAAATACATGAAAAGAGATAAGTTGGGGGTTGTGGAAAAGAAAAGAAAAAAAAAATGATGATGAAAAAGAAGGTGAATGGTTATGTGCCAAAATAAAAAAAATGAATTATGGCAAAGAAAGAAGAAAGAAAGAAAAGAAAAAAAATGGTGATTTGTTGAAAGAAATGCTCGAAAAATGGTTGAAAGAGTTGGGTGTTGAAGTAAAGATTATCAAGTGCTTAAAGCGATTGTGTTCAAAACTAAGAGGTTAAGTTCTTTTACTTGTTGAATCCTTCCCGTTATTTCTTAACCTTTACCTTAGCCTAATGATGAGAGTCATAAAATGCCTCTTATCAATACTTAATTGTTAGCATTTTAGGGTTGATCTAGGTTTTAATTGCACTTTTATACGTTAACAACTCTAAAGTATCATTCTTGGATCATTGATCTACTTCGGTGCATTTTTAGGTACTTTAAGCTCAAAAGAGGAGGAAAAGTTATCATTGCTTGAAGCACAAAGACTCGAGGTATATTGGAGTGAAGGAATACTTCCGGAAAGACAAGATGGAGGGCTTAAAAGAGTAACAACTACTGCCCGCAGTGGAAAGGAGTTTCACTAAATTGCCAGAATTACTTGTACAGATCAATCATCTTTGAAAATTAAACTGTATTGATACAAGAAGAGTCAAGAGATGAGCCATATATGCTTAGAAAGATCCGGAAGTCTATTTTCTGGAAAATTTTACGGTTCATCAAAAGGATTTTTCTAGAGAAAGTTATGGCAGTTTAAGTAGACAAAGGTAAGGCTGTACGGGCTGTGCAGGATTTCAGCGTGATTTTGGGCTTAAATCCCACATCCCACATTGGTTGGAAAACACATTTCTATATCCCACATCCCACATCGGATGGGAAACATATTGTACTCTTGGTATTTGCCTATATAAGGCCTACTCCACTTCAGCTTTGAGAAATCAATCGGTGATGAATCCAGAGGGCCTTTAGGAGGAACCAAAAGTTTAAAGTTTGAAGTTCAGGAGAGATGATCGTCAGGAGGCCGGAGGCAACTCGAGGACCCATGAGCCCCATGACCGGCTAGTCTCCAAGCAAGGCGAAGGGATGAATCCCTAGGTGTAGTTGTTCTTATTTTTCCTTTATTTGATTAGGTTGTTGTTGGAATTATTTTCATTAAATATTGTTATGTTTTATTCTTTAATTTAATTAGTAGATTTATTATAACTCCTGTGGTTGCATGCTTCTTTTCCATATAAGTTCAGTCAGGCTTTTCTTATGTGTACCTGTTTGGGTGTGATTGAGTCTAGTAGATCTCTTTAATAAATTTGTCCATTGCTGCGGTATCATCGTCTCTTGATAATTTATAAGTTAGGTCATGTGTGCTTGAAAGTAAAGAAGATTTCATAACAATTACATTAGGATTTATAAATGCACTTTAATTAAATATTTTTCGATTGCCTGTTTGGGATGTGAAACTTGCAATCGAGATAAAAACAACTGAATCAAGTTAGGATTAGAGCAACGAACCTAGGGAGGATTTCCAGAACCTTGTCATTTTTATTTTAAACTTATTTACACAATTACCCCTTTTTCTCAAACAACTCAGATTCTTTTAATCTTTTATCGTTTGTGTTGAGGTTTACACCTTCTGTTGTACTTAACTTGTTTCCCTGTGGAATCGACACCCCAAAACTATACTACAATAGCCACGTTATGTTTTGGGCATAATCACCTAACGTTACAAGCTTAGTAAAGACCTATTGATCCAATGTAGTGTGACTTTTCTACAATAGTGAAGAGTGATTTGAAAAATAAGCCTATGGAGCTTGATTTGTGATTGATTTCACGCAATTTGATATATTTTTGAGGCCAAAACTTGTATTCATGAATGTTGTGCATAAAATCATCCAGGTGTTCGGATTAATGGATTGTGGTAAGATGGATGTTAAGAGTCAATAACAATTTTAAGATTGATGTTTGGATTACTTTTGGATTTGGGTGAAATTTAATGATTCTTTGTGCTGTATGTTGTGTGCAATATTTGAGACAAAAGTGAATTACTCTTGGTTAACACTAGTAGTGCTTTACTTTGTTTATGATTCCCGCCATGGAGTTTTCTTGTTTCCGCTTGAATTGCTAGAGACTAGCAATAAGCTAGTTGGGGGTTGTGATAAGAGCCATAAAATGCACCTCAAAGATGTTTAATTGTTAGCATTTTATGATTCTTCTTGGTCTTTATTGCACTCTTGCGTATTGATAACTCTTAAGTAATATCATTGGACTACTAACTTATTCAAGTACATTTTCAGGTGTTTGAGTCCAAAGAAGAGAAGAAGCGATCGTTGTTTAAAAAGCACCAAGGGTCCATGCACGACGAAGCAGAAGAATGGCTACAGAGAGGTAAAGCATGAAGATTATTAGCAAAAAGGCCAGCACCACGGTGCTCCTCAGCAGCACCGCGGTGCCCAAAAATATGCATATTATGAACCACCAGCCAGCACCACGGCGCCCAGAAGGTCACTCATTCCAACTTATACCTAGCGCCGTAGTGCTCCCCAGCAGCACCGCAGCGCGGACACGTATTTACATCTCCGAGTTAGAATTTAATTAGGGTTTTTAAACACTAGATTAAACCCAAGAATACCCTTGGTCTTTTGTACTATAAATAAGACACTTAGGGTTTAAGAGAGTACATCTTGGCTGTGAGCAAAGACCCAGAAGTTGAAGACATCAACTCTCATCCACAAAAGAGTTTAGCCATGAACACCATGGCTAACTAACTTCCAAGCAAGGTGAAGGGATGAATCCCTAGGTGTAGTTGTTCCTATCTATCCTTATTTGGTTTAGTTATAATAAGAATTTATTGTCAAACATTGTCATGATTTGCTTCTTTATCTAATTATAAGATTTTATCTATTCCGGTGATTGTATCTTTTCCTTGATATAACTTTAGTCATTCTTCTCTTATGTCAAGATTATTGGGTATAATTGAGTTTGGTAAGTCTAGCCTTTAGGTTTGTCCATTACTGTAATATTGTCAGCAAAGATATATTGTCGTTTCTTGATAAACCTATAGGATATATCATACATGCATGAATCGGAAATAAGAAGTATCTCATTGCAATCATATTAGGGTTTATACATGTTCTCATTGAATATTTGCCGATTGCATATCTGGGATGTGAAACGTGCAATCGAGATAAAAACAACTGAATCAAGCTAGGATTAGGGCAGCGAACCTAGGGAGGATTCCCGGATCCTTGTTGTCCCTCTATCATATTTTACAACCTACACAATTACTTCATCATCAATTTCATATTCTTTACTTATTTTGATTATACCGTCTCATATCAAGGTTTACATCTTTCTTCATAGTTAACTTGTTTCCCTGTGGAATCGACACCCTAAAGCTGTGCTACAACAACCGCGTTACTATTTTGGGCGTAATCAACTCTTAACATCCATCTTACCACAATCCATTAGTCCGAACACCCGGATGATTTTATGCATAACATTCATGAATACAAGTCTTGGCCTCTAAAAACATAATGAATTGCATGACATCAATCACAAATCAAGCTCCATAGGCTTATTTTTCAAATCACTCTCCATTATTGTAGAAAAATCACACTACATTGGATCAATAGGTCTTTAATAAGCTTGTAACGTTAGGCTAAGGTGAAGGTTAAGAAAGAACGGGAAGGATTTAATAAGTAAAAGAACTTAATCTCTTAGTTTTAAACACAACCACTTTAAGCACTAGATAACCTTTACTTCAACACCCAACTCTTTCAACCTGTTTTTATAAGAGCATATCTCTTAATAAGTCACCACTTTTCTTTTCTTTTCTTCTCTCTTTGCCATAATTCATTTCTCTTTTTCTTTTCTTTTCTTTTCTTTTCTTTTGTATTTTTTCATAAGACCATTCACCTCATTTTTCATTTTTTTTTCTTTTCCACAACCCCCAACTTATCTCCTTTAATGTACTTGGGTTGTGGTATTAATATTTTTTTTTTCATATTTCCATCCTTACTCCTTTTAAGTGCTTCTCAACGAATGTGTATAACTAAGTTCTTTTAAAAGAAGGGTAAGGATAAAATATTTTTTGGCTCATAAAGGTGAGTGAATGGGCTATTTGAAAGAAACAAGGCTCAAATTCTTGTTCGAGAGAAAAGGTTCAAATAGATGACTAGCGATAAATATAGCAATGGTAGGTTTGAAAGGCTCAAACGATTCAAAAATGACCTATATCATATCCTAAATAATGCGCATTCTAGGAATTCGCCTCAAGTGATTATCAAATAAGTTCTGGAGCTTGTTGAGACCGCAAAATATTCACAACCGATCACATATAAAACTTCTCTAAATGTTTTAGACTAATCATACAATCTTACCGTGAGCTAGAGTCTCAAACCAAATGAAGATTGACACTTAAATTATTCTCAAACTGAAGCAGGATTTAACTTCTTCTAAATGCTATATGCTATCTCTATTAAGTTCATCTCATTGACATGTGAATTAACTCTAAGGTTAACACAAAGCATGCTAAAAACAAACAAAAAGGGAAAGTAGCACCAAGCAGTTCAAAAAAAATAATACGTTTCCTCCACCCCCAACTTAAAAATTGCATTGTCCTCAATGTGAAAGAAAAGGTAAAGGAAACTCCCTTTGTGAGCAAAAGTGCACACACATTAAAAATTGTGCACCATTATGTGAACTGCAGGCCATTCTTCTTACTAAAATTCTGATCTACAACATAGAACAACACAACAAAAAGAAAGCAATTGCGGTGTACTATTAAGATTCTCACCGTATGTTAGGTTAACACATGAAATAGAAATAACTAAAATTGAAAATAATGTACGACAAATAAAATAACGAAAAGGAAAAGAAAAAGAATGTTAGTACAGTCATCCGATAAGAAGTAAAATAAAATAAAAGGAAACAAACAAGATAGAACCAAAAACTAATCCTCTATGTCATCATCCTTTTCTTCATTCTCTTGACCATCCTCAGGAGTTGGATCAAAAGATGAACCCGGATAGGGTGGCAAAGTGGGAAAGTGATCCATGTTACAACCAGTAGCGGAGGTAGGATGTTGGTACATTTGACCAAAAGAACAGTACACCCCCGCTTGATAATCAGCTTGCCTAGCCAAGAAACGTTCCTGATGATCAAATCTATCTTGCAAAAATTTTCGTTGCTCATCAAAACGAATCTCTAAATGCTCAAGACGCTCTGCAACAATGAAGTGCCTAGGGGAAGGAAAAGCTGTAATCACTACTCTCTCCCCCGAAACTGGCGGCCTTGAGGCTTTAATTTGAGTGAGCATGCCATCATCGATGGGCTTATTTGGTTGTTGGGCGTCCTCATCAGGACTGTACTGAACTCCATCTTGGATGCATAATTGGGTAATTAAGGAAGGGAAGTACAATCCAAGATTTTGTTGATAGAATGAAATATGATCTGACCCACATCAATAGTCATACCCATCAAAATGGCATAAATCAGTACAACTCTCTCAACAGTAAGGTCACTATAGTGTGTAGCAGGCATCAACCTCTGACATATAAAATATTGCCAAGCTCTAGCATTGACAGTCAGAGAAGTACCGGGCAAGGTTACATGGGTATCTCCCGTCATTTTCCATGTAGTGCCCGGAATACAAAAAGTATTGCAAATCTCTTCATAATTAATATTAGATGCATATGCACTGTACGCACTGTTTACTATGTCAGGGAGCCCATAAAATCTATTGATAGATGTGCTTCTAAAAGAAATTATTTTTCCTCTCACTCTTACCTTACCATTCCTATGCTCTTCTACATAAGCAAAGAATTCTCTAACCACATTTGTGATGGAATGAGGTGGTTGGCTAGCAAATGTACCCCAATGCCTATCAATAATCATTCTAAACAAGGTGGGGTTTGCTCTCTCTGTTATATTGAATCCTCTCTCAGGAATGAGTTTTTTAGTGTGCATCATCCTAACATATCTTTCACTAGCCTCAAAACTAACAAATTTTCCCTCATCATAGTCTTGTACTTGTTTGCCCCTTTGTCTCTTAGGTTTAGGTGCCATTTGAATCAAATATGTAGAACAATAGTACTAATTCAAAATCAACCACCCAAATAGCACAAATGAACAACAAAGAGAAGAAATTTAGCTTACTTGATGCCGAAAGTGGGAGAGAAGAAAGACTACCCACCAACTTGAAGTTTTCTTGATGAACCCAAAATCTTCGTAGTACCAAGCTTTTTGGAGAAATTTTCAACAAAATTTGCAATATTGGTGAACAATCCTACAAGAAATGATGTTAGAATCAAGAAAGTTTTAGTAGAAGTGAGTGGGTAAGTGAGGGTTAGGAGAGAGGATAAGAGAGAGGGAGGCGTACTGCTGTAATCTCAAATTAGAAATGAAGAACAAGGATGAAATTTGGCTTTAAATGGACCAGGGCACGAGTGGGCACCGCGGCTTGCTCTTTGAGGCGCCGCGGCTTGAGCTGTGAGGCGTGTGGTAGGTATTCTGTGTGTTAGGGTGTGCCAGATGCTGGGGCGCGGTGTAGCTTGTGGATGTTCTGGGCCAGGCACTGTGGTGCGAGGTGCGCGGTGGGCTAGGCCTAGGCGCTGTGCTGGTCTTGTTTTCTAAAAAAAAAACTTGTTTGTTCTATAAAAAAAAACAGAGAAAAACAATATATAAAATTAGTAAAAATAAAAATTAGATTAAATAAAACTAAAAATTAAACTGAAGATAAACTTAACTAAAAATAAAACAAACAAAACAAAAGAAAAATAAAATTAAAAACATATCTTTGTTGAGTGGTCAAGGTGAATAGACCGGATCCATAAATGGAATGTCTTCCACTTCCGGATCTTGTCTATCGATTAAGATCTTAAGTCATTGACCATTTACTTTAAAAATCCAACCATCTCTAGTATCCTTAATTTCTACCGCTCCATTTTCAAAAACAGTTTTCACTATGAAAGGACCGGTCCACCTCGATTGAAGTTTTTCAGGATGCTTACGGAGTGTAGAATCGTATAAGAACACTCGATCATTAGATTTAAATGTTTTCCTCAAAATATTTTTATCATGAAACACTTTCATCTTGGCCTTATAAATTCTGGAGTTCTCATAAGCATCATTTCTTAACTCCTCTAACTCGGTTAACTAAAATTTTCTAAGCTTACCCATTTCACCTATATCAAAATTAAAAGACTTGATGGCCCAATAAGCTTGATGCTCAAGCTCTACAGGTAAGTGGCAAGGCTTTCCAAAAACAAGCCTATAAGGTGACATACCTAAGGGGGTTTTGAAAGTTGTACAGTAAGCCCAAAGCGCATCAACTAGTCTCAAAGACCAATCCTTGCGGTCTGGGTTAACTGTTTTTTCTAAAATTTGTTTAATTTCCCTATTAGCAAGTTCTAGTTTTCCACTAGTCTAAGGATGGTAGGCTGTTGAAATTTTATGTAACACCTCGTATTTTCTCATTAAAGCTTCAAATGAACGGTTGCAAAAATGTGTACCTCGATCACTAATTATAGCACGTGGTGTACCAAATCGAGATAACACATTTTCCTTGAGAAAATTAATTGCTGTTCTATTATCATTGCTTCGGCAAGCTACTGCCTTTACCCACTTTGATACATAATCTATTGCCACGATGATATATTGGTATCCGAAGGAAGGAGGAAAGGGTCCCATGAAATCAATACCCTAACAATCGAAGATTTCAATCACTAAAATTGGGTTTAAGGGCATCATATTACGACGAGACACAACTCCTAACCGTTGACACTTTTCATATGAGCGACAATAGATGTTTGCATCTTTAAACAAGGTAGGCCAATAAAATCCACACTGCGGTATTTTTGCAGTGGTTTTTTTCATTGAAAAGTGGCCTCCACAAGCTTGAGAGTGAAAAAATTTTAAGACACTGGCAATCTCTTCATTAGGGATGCAACATCTTAAAATTTGGTCAGGGCAGTACTTGAAAAGACAGGGGTCATCCCAATAAAAATTACGTACCTCATTCAAGAATTTCCTTTTGTCTTGAGCGCTTTAATCCATTGGCATCTCACCGGTAGCTAAATAATTCACAATATGAGCAAACCATGGTAGAGAGGTAACAGAGAGTAATTGCTCATCCGGAAAATCATCCTTAATTGGCAAGTTGTCAGAGGTGTCCTCAAATGTCAGCCTCGAAGATGGTCAGCCACTACATTCTCCACTCCTTTCTCGTCTTTGATGGTGATGTCAAATTCTTGTAGGAGTAGGATCCACCGTATTAGTCGTGCCTTAGCATCCTTCTTTATAAGGAAGTACTTGAGGGCTGCATGATCTGTGAAGATAAGAATAGGAGAACCAATTAAATAAGCACGAAATTTGTCCAAAGCAAATACTACAACAAGTAATTCTTTTTCAGTGGTGGAGTAGTTCATTTGAGCATTAGTTAAAGTTTTACTAGCATAGTAAATGACATAAGGTTTTCCCTCTCTTCACTGTCCAAGAACATCACCTACAGTATAGTCACTAGCATCACATATGATTTCAAAAGGTAAATTCCAATCAGGTGACTGCATTATAGGTGCTGAAGTAAGCTTGCCAATCAGTGTTTTAAAGGCCTCTTGACAAGCTTGAGTCCATTCAAAAGGAACATCTTTAATTAGGAGAGCACATAGTGGTCTAGATATGTTGGAAAAGTTTTGTATGAACCTTCTATAAAAACTAGCATGGCCAAGGAAAGATTTTACATCTTTTACTGTCTTAGGTGTGGGCAATTTAGAGATTAATTCAATCTTAGATTGATCAACCTCTATCCCTTTAGAAGAAACAATATGCCCTAAGACAATACCGGATGGTACCATGAAATGGTATTTTTCCCAATTTAAGACTAATTCATTTTCCTCACAACGAATCAACACTTTTTCTAAATTCATTAAGCATGCATCAAATGAAGATCCAAAAATAGTTAGGTCATCCATAAAAACCTCCATGCAATTTTCAACCATATCACTAAAGATGCTCATCATGCAACGTTGAAAAGTGGCTGGGGCATTACACAATTCAAATGGCATTCTACAAAAAGCATAAGTGCCAAAAGGACATGTGAAAGTGGTTTTCTCTTGGTCTTTTAATGCAATTTCAATTTGATAATAACCAGAATAACCATCTAAGAAACAGTAAAAAGGATGACCAGCTACACGCTCAAGAATTTGATCGATAAAAGAGAGTGGGAAGTGGTCTTTCCGGGTGACAGCATTTAATTTTCTATAATAAATGCACATATGCCACCCGATCACATGTTTGGTAGGGACTAACTCTCCTAGGTCATTCTTTACCACAGTGACTCTGGACTTTTTAGGAACGACTTACGTACGACTTACCCATTTACTATCAGCTATGGGATATATAATTCCTGCATCTAATAGTTTTAACACCTCATTCTTCCCTACTTCTTTCATTGTGGGGTTAAGCCTACGTTGAGGGTCTCTACGAGGACTAGTCCCTTCATCCAAATTTATCTTATGAGAACAAATCAGGGGACTAATTCCTTTTAAATCAGCCATGCTCCAACTTAAGGCTGATTTATGTGCATTTAAGGTCCAAATCAATTTTTCACCTTGAGATGTAGATAATTCAGATGAGATAATAACAGGAATGGTATCACCTCGACCGAGGAAGGCATGCTTCAAACCCTTAGGTAGTAGCTTCAATTCGACTTTAGGTGCTTCCACACTTGAGGGGATTTGTTTCTCACTTCTTTCGGGTAACTCCTAAAACTTTGGTTGCCATGCTCGAGTGCTATAATCCTGAGATTTATCAAAAACAACATAAATATCAATTATATCAGTTTTATCATTAATGGAATCAATCTCAGAATTATCAAGAAAATATTCAAGAGGATCAAAATCATGAGCTATAGAAACTCCCTCATCGATGAGTGACTCGATCATGTATAAGTAGTGGTTCTCGTCCTCATCTTTGGGCTGTTTTGCAACATTGAAGATGTTCACTTCGAGGGTCATGTTTCCAAAGGACAGCTTCTTAAGTCCATTCCTGCAATTAATTTGAGCATTTGCGGTAGCAAGGAAAGGTATACCTAAAATCAAGGGAATTTTAGAGTTAGTGTCAACAACAGAAGTAGTATCAAGGATTAGGAAATCAAGAGGATAGTAAAATTTATCAATTTGAATCAAGACATCCTCTACCACACCCCGAGGTATTTTGATTGAACGATCAGCCAATTGCAATACCACAGCGGTTGGTTTGATTTCTCCTAAACCTAGCTGTAAGTAAATAGAGAACGACATCAGATTTACACTAGCTCCTAAATCTAGCAAGGCTTGTCCAACTTCATGATTTCCAATGCTATATGCAATGGTTAGAAAGCCAGGATCCTTATATTTTGGGGGAATTCTTTGCTCAATTAAAGCACTAACTTTCTCAGTTAGGAATGCTGGTTTCTTCACATGGTGCTTCCTCTTAATTATACATAAATCCTTGAGAACCTTTACATAAGTAGGAACTTGTTTAATCATACACAAAACTGGGAGATTCAATTTTACTTGCCTTAGGTTCTCTAGGATTTCATTTTTCAGCTCCAGATTTTTCTTGTTTGATTTTAAGGCTTCAGGGAATGGTGCCTTAACAGGGCTCTTAGTAACTTCAGGGTCTTTATGCGGTTCAGCATCACTACTGCTTTGACCCTTTTCCACATCCTCATATTTGTTTGTTGTTGGGATGTGTAAAGACTTACCACTTCTTATCATAATGGAATTTACATTTTTTAGATTTGTTTGTGCCATATATTGACCATGAGGTGTGGACTGAGTTTAGGAAGGGAACTTCCCTTGCTCATTCACACTTAAGGAGCCCATCAGTTTGGTTACTTGGCTCCTTATCACTTTGTTCTCTTCAACAACCTGTGTAATTAATGCCTCACACCTTTGGTTTGTCTTACTCTGTGCCTCTATAAAAGCATGTAAAGTGTCTTATAAATAACTCCTAGAGGATGAGGGTGCATGGTATGGTGCATGGTATGGTCTAAGGGGTTGTGCAAGCTGCTGGTTTTCAGGCTCCCAGCTAAAGTTGGGGTGATTTCCCCATCCTGAATTATAGGTGTTGGAGAAGGGTGCAAGAGGCTTCTTGATGTGCCTAAGGCACTACATTGTTCCTCATACATTCCTCTCATATCTACGAATGTAGGGCACTCTTGAGCGAGATAATCTACCCCACCACATACAAAACATGGTTCTGAAGATTTGGCATGATTAACCATGTGTGTTGGCTTTGAGCCTTTAGTTTTTAATGCGTCTAACTCCCTAGGAAGCATTTTGACCTTAGCTTTTAGGCTGTCTTCTTCCCTAAGATGGTATATTCCCCCACTATTTAGGTTTCCTACGGGTCGTGACCTATTGGTGCTTTCAGTAGCACTAGGTCTAGTCCAAGTGTGAGCTTTTTCAGCAAGCTCATTGAGGTACTCAATGGCCTCATCAGGGTCTTTTTGCAGAAATTCACCATTACACATCATATCTACGAATTGACGCTTTCTATGGGTAAGTCCCTCATAGAAATAGCTCGCTAAGCACCAACTCTCATACCCATGGTGTGGACACATACTTAATAACTCTTTAAATTTCTCCCAAGACTAATTGAAAGTCTCGTTTTCCTTTTGTGCAAAGGTAGAGATTTATCTTTTTAAAGCATTGGTCTTATGTTGAGGGAAGTATTTATTAAAGAAGACCTGAGTCATCTCATTTTATAACCCAATAGATCGTGGTCTCAGCGAGTATAACCAACTCTTAGCTTTATCCTTCAAAGAGAAAGGAAAAAACCTGAGTTTCACGATATCATCAGTTGCATCTTGACTATGAAAAGTTGCAACTACTTCTTCAAACTCCCTAATGTGTACATATAGGTTTTCGTGTTCCAAACCATGAAATGTGGGGAGTAATTGAATCATCTCTGTTTTAAAATCTTGATGGCGAATGTTGGCTGGAAACATAATGCATGATGGTGTGGCTGTCTGGCTAGGATGTAAATAATTTTAAGTGTCCTAGCAACATTCTCATTAGGGTTTTCAAGCAAAATTTTCTAAATTCTCGGTTGGGTGTACTCTAGGCGAGGTTTCATTAACGGACATGTAAGGAAAGAGTAACTCTATTTCGGGTCCCTTAGTGAACCTACCTCGCGAATCCCTCGGCTTAAGCATACACCAACTGAGTTAACAGGTAATAAGTAGAACAAAACAAATAAAAGAAAATCAAAAAAACTTAAAGAAAGGAACAATAGTACGGTCTTGTCTTAGAGTTGACAATCTTCCTTGTATGTAAGCACATTTCCCGGGCAACGGCGCCAAAATTTGATTACGCCCAAAGTATAACGCGGTAGTTGTAGCACAGCTTTGGGGTGTCGATTCCACAGGGAAAAGTGATCTATAAAGGAAATGTGCAAACCTTAACACAAACTATAACAATTAAGTGAGAAGATATCAATGATGAAGTAACTATGTAAACAGATTGAAAAATATGATAAAGAAACAACAAGGTTCCGAGAATCCTCCATAGGTTTGTTGCCTTATTCCAATCTTTAATTCAGTTGTTTTTATCTCAATTGGAAGTTTCATATCCTAAACAGGCAATCGACAAATATTCAATCAAGTGCATATATAAACCCTAATGTAATTGATATGAATTACTCTTTCGAGTTAAGCACACATAACCTATCCTATAGATTTGTCAAGAAATGACAATATATTATTAATGATAATATTGTAGTAATGGACAAACCTAAAAGATAAATCTACCGGACTCAATCATACCCAATAATCTTGACATAAGAAGAGTATAACTAGACTTATATCAAACATAAAGATATAATCACCGGATTAAGAGAAAATTCTTTAATTAGATAAAAGAGTAACACATAACAATGTTTTGACAATGAAGCCCAACTACAACTGAATCAAGAGAGGAAAATAAGAACAACTACCCCTAGAGATTCATCCCTTCGCCTTGCTTGGAGATTAGTTTGCCATGAAGTTCATGGTTGAACTCTTTGATGGAGGAGAGTGTGGTAGCCTTCTTGAGTTTTTCAGACTTTCCAAGATATCTCTTTACAAAACCTAAGTGGTCTATTTATAATACACAAGGTCTAAGGATGTTTTAGGGTTTAAAAAGTCCTAATTAAGTCATAACTCGAAGAGGAGGATCGTGTGCGCCCTGCGGCTCTCACTTATAGGCACTGCAGCCTTTGCCTTGGCTTTGGTTTCTCCCTTTTCTGGAGGCCGCGACCCTGCCTAGTCTGGGCCGTGGCTTCCACTAAAGCTTCTTTCTTGCTCTTTTGGCTTGGTTCTAGAGGCCGAGGCTTGGATACTTTCAAGCTGCAACGCACACATTCAAGACTTGATTTTTCTTCATTTGTCCTTCCACAACCATGCCTTCACTTCGGTGTACCTTGAGTCTTTGTGCTTCAAGCAATGATGACTTTTCCTCATCTTTTAGCTTAAAGTACCTAAAAATGCACCGAAATAGATCAATGATCCAAGAATGACACTTTAGAGTTATTAACGTATAAAAGTGCAATTAAAACCTAGATCAACCCTAAAATGCTAACAATTAAGTACTGTTAAGATGCATTTTATGATTCTTATCAGTCCCCCTCCTTTATCCTCAACCGATGATAACTCGGCCTCAGGTCTATCTTAGAAAACACCCTCGCTCCTTGTAACTGCTATAATAAATTATCTATCCTAGGTAAAGGATATTTATTCTTAATGGTGATCTTACTCAACTGTCTATAATCAATACACAACCTCATTGTTTCATCATTCTTCTTCACAAACAACACAGAGGCTCCCCTAGGCGACATACTAGGTCGAATAAACTGTTTATCTAGCAACTCCTGAAGTTGAACTTTTAACTCTCTCAACTTAGCTCGTGCCACTCTATAAGATGTTATAGATACGGGTGCTGATCCTAGAATCACCTTAATAGATACTTAATCTCCTTGTTGGGAGGCAAACCAGACAACTCCTCATGGAATACATCGGAAAAATCTTTCACTACTAAGATTTCTTCTAACTTCCTAATCTTCTTTCTAGAATCCACCATATATGCCAAATATCCCTCACAACCCCTTTTCAACCATTTACTAGCAGTTAGGGTAGAAATAAGACAGTTGGAAAGTATCTTACGTTCTCCCTAAAAATTAAACTTCTCTTGTCCTGGTATCCTAAACACCATATTCTTCCTAAAACAATCTACCCAAGCATGATATGTAGATAACCAATTCATTCCCAAAATTAAATCAAAACCTGTTATATCTAAAGGCAACAAATCAACTTTAAATTCTCTACTAGCCATACTAATCACACAACCCCGATAAACTGTCCTGATAATAACCCTATCCTCAGTAGGAACCTCAACAATAATAACATTCATCAAAAGACTAACACAAGAATCAATAGATTTCATATAAATATAGGATGCATAGACTCTACTGTCTTTGGGCTGTAATTGACCATTGTGTCCTCTCTCATCTACTGATCCTCTATCTCTACCCCGCATATTCCCTAATCCATCACCTCTCTCCATTTGTTTTCTCCCAACACTTCCAGCACTTATCTCAACAGATTTCCTCATTGGGCAATCTACACTAACATGTCCTCCCTCACCACATACAAAGCATATTTGAGTAGAGAAATTTCGAGACAAATGCCCTGTCTGATTACATCTAAAGAAAATTCTTGTATCTCGATGATACATCAGGTTACCACTTCCCCTTGGTGGCATACTTACTATTCTACCATAACTCCCAGTTCCCATAGTTTGTCTCCCAAATCTAGGGGTCCTACCGATATTACCTGAGCTACAGAAGCAACAGATCCTGCTTGCCTCTGACTCTGTATTACAGTTCCCTGCAATAAGGAACGCCCCCTCTAGGGTTGTCTCCTACCCTACACACTCATACTACTACCACCTCTGGGTCCCTCAAATCAAGACCTCTTCAGCCAATCCATCCTACCTCTAAACTATATCAAATTCTTCTCAATTTGTAATGCTTTATCCACCAGTATAGGATAATTCTCAATACCCATATAAGAGAGTTTAGTTTGAATTTCATAGTGTAACCCATCTAAAAATCTCTTACATTTCCTTTCTTTCGTATTCACAAACTCTGGTAAAAACCTCAACAGAGCTATAAATCTAATATCATACTCAGTCACAGATAAAGTATTCTGCCTTAAATGAATAAAATCTCTCTCTTACTGTGCTCGAAATGTATCTAGAAAATACTTCGTAAAGAACACATCCTTAAACTTACACCAAGTTCAGGGTCGATTTACTTGTGTACTCAATCTAGGCAGAATATCCTCCTACCATTGAAAAGCCTCACCTGCCAGCTTAAATGAAGCAAAAGCAACCTTATGCCTATCTGTCATTGGTAAGACTTAAAAATATTTTTTAACATGTTTAATCCACTGCTCAGCTTCAATAGGATTTACAAATCCTTTAAAATATTAGGGTTTAAACTTAAGAAATTTCACAAAACAATCCCCTTGCATCTCATGTGCAAACACACCCTCTCCCTTATAAGCCTATTTTCTCACCACATCAGGTTCTATTATACATCTTTCTTCTAATCTCCTCTGCAAATTATCAGCCCTTTCTTCTGCTGCATCCATTCTCTCTATAGCATGATCAAGAACTTCTCTCAACTCATCCCTCCTTATATCATATTCTCTTCCACCTCTACTAGTACCAGCTGCACTAGCAACCTATTCCTTTGTATGAACCACAGACTCGACCTCCCCCTTTGCTTCGACTCTTCTAAATATTGGGGGTTTACCATGTTCTCTCAGATTTAGAACTCCACTTCTTACTCTAGCTCGTCCATATGTCATCCTCAGAGTCTGCATTGAAATTTAGTTTGTTTAAATCTTCCACTTTTTTTAAATTTTTATGCAGTCTATATAATCATAAAATCTAATGCTCGGATACCAAAATTGTAATGACCCATCCCAGGTTGGCCACCCTCGAGATGGTGTCGTCACATTTTGAAATCCTAACACGACACATATATGTAAGTATACAAAAATACATCAATTGAAATTAAAATTTTCATCCAATCCTTAACTATTCTCAGAGAAGATACATAATCATCCTCCTTTCAAAAATAATATATACATATAACAAAATGCATGAAAAAATTTTTATTACAAATTTTTCTTTCTTCTTTCCTACAATGTCTGAGGACTTGACCACGGGACTTATTTAAGATAGTTACTCTACTATCAGCTCTAAACTCTATATGCCCTGCCCGCTGGCTGAAAAATTTCAACAATGAGGAGTGAGCTTCACAAGCTCAGTGAATTAAATTTACTAGAAGTACTCGATTATATACTTCCAATCACATCTTATAATTCAATCTTTTCTAATTTACCAGTATAAATCATCTATTTCTTCAGAGATAATCATTCAATCTTTCAAATAATCTTCCTATATTCATTCATCTATTATCTTATATAAATCAATAATAACATCCTATTATAATTTCAACCATTTATCAATCTTATCTAAAATTAATCATCAAACATATCAATTTTTCTTCTCATATATTTAATCATCTTGGTATTATCAATTTAACATAATTATTTACCTTGTTATGAGGTTCACAGCGTATAATCAATCAATCAAATAATTTTTGTCATATCATACTTTTACATTTCTTTCTTATCATATCGGTCTCTCTGTGAGGCTCATTTGTCTATCAATAATTTCACAATCAAGAATGATACTTTATCATCTCAATCAATAATAATCAATATTTAAAACAAAATGCAGAATTTAAATTATCTTTCTTTCTTTCTCATCAGATCATTTTATATTATCATTTAGGAACGTCTTCCCACATGTCAACATGTTTCAGCCAGACCAGCTGTCTTCCTGGTCTTTTAGGCTAGACCGACTGCCTTCCCAGTCTTTTATTTTTAGCTAAACCAACTGTTTTCTCAGTCTTTTTATTTTTAGCTAAATCGAATGCCTTTCTAGTCTTTTATTTTCAGTTAGACCGGCTGCCTTCTCGGTTTTTAATTTTCAGCTAGACCAACTACCTTCCTAGTCTTTTATTTTCAACTAGACTGGCTACCTTCTCGGTCTTTTATTTTCAGCTAGACTGGCTGCCTTCCTAGTTTTTTATTTTATGCATATGAGCCATAATATGAAAACAAGCAGACTAACTGCCTTCCTAGTCTTTTATTTTATGCATATGAGCAATAATATGAAAATAAGCATACATTCAAACATTTAATTTAGCTATCTAGCTCTTTCTTAAAATTATTATTTTTGTCATATTCATTAAATTATCACCTCATATATCATATCTACTTTTCAATCATATTTTTCATTCATCAATCCTATTTAAAATATAAATTCTTATATAATTAATATTCAATACACTTTCCAATTCATAATTAATAAATCAATCAGTTTTCATATATAACAGAAAATACATCATTAAATCATTGCAATTCACCCATTTATTCAAATATCATAATTTGATATTTTTATTTATTTCGATTACCAAAAGTAAATCTAACTCACCACATAGCACTTAAAGCTACCATGGATCACCTCCTTGCCTTTGTTAGAGTTGATGTATACTTCACGGGACCAGAAGAAATGATCGTGAAAATCGAAAACTATGGCTAAATCAGAAGAAGTATATTGAAGAAGTGTTGAAGAAGTTTAACATGTCTAACAGCAAGCCAGTATGAACTCCCATGCCTTTGGGAACCAAGTTATCTGCGGAATAATGTTCGAAGACGGAGGAAGAAGCTAAAGATATGGTGCACGTACCGTATGCTAGTGTAGTTGGAAGCTTGATGTATGCCATGGTGTGTACGAGACCATATATTGCCCAAGTAGTGGGAGTATTGAGTAGATATATGTCTAATATTGGGAAGGAGCATTGAACTGTTGAAATTTTTTCTAAGGTTTAAATGGGAGAAGATGAATTAAGTTCAGCATGGAGTGCACACCAGGGCAAGCCGCAGCCCAGCCTTGTCCATGCCACGACGCACAGCATGGAGGAGTGCTGGAGGAAGAGCGCTCCACGGTTCAGCCTCCCCTAGGCTGCAACACCCAGAAAGGTGACAAGTAGAGGTGCTTCAGCCCTATTCCAGGCCACAACACACCCTGTTTCAGGCCGTGGCACCAGGCATACTAATGCACACATATTTCAGCCTTCCAAGTGGTTCGTGAGATATGTCCAAAATGCATAGGATCATTTAGGATTGATGGAGGGCTAAGGTTGATTAGTCCTTAAGATCCAAGGGTGGATATTGACCCTCAAGATTGGTCAAGAAGTTAGTGCACTATATAAAGGGTCACCTAGCTTCAATCTAAAACAAGAAATGTGAAAAACTTGTGATTGAAAGGGAGATCAATTGTAAGAGTGCAAAGACACAAAACAAGAGAGACTTATTTGTAAAGTTGGTTGTTTAGAAGAGAGAGAGTAGAATAGAAAGGGATTCAAGGGCTTGTAAGGTGAATTTTCTTGGGAAAATTCCAGGGTTAGTTCTTATCACTTTCTTCTTCTTCTTTTTCTTTTGTTCTTCAAGAACTTGTGAGTTATTGGAAAGGTGTTGCTGATTGTAAAGAACTTCATTGATAAGATAGTGCAGAGAGCTTGGAAGAGCTCATGGGGACGTAGGTATATTGCCGAACCTCGTCAACAAATTTCTTATGTTAAATTCTTTCTTGCTTTGATTGGTTGCTGTTTCTTTTCTTATACAAGTCACTCTAGACTTGGGTGTTTAGAAGATTACCTCGTGGGCATCATCCAAGGTGGTTTCCCAAAAGTGGTATCAGAGCTAGAGAAAATACCACAACAATGGTATCAGAGCTTGCACAGCTGGGTATCAGAGCAAGAACAGAAGGTATTGGAGCAAGACTCCAAGAATTAAAGAGCAAACTTCTTGGGTGATTCAAGAACGGAGTAAAGATCAATATCAGATCATGTTCTTAAGGTTGATTCAAGAACAGTGTTGAGATCAATCTTCGATCGTGTTCTTAAGGTTTAGAAGAAGTTGGAAAGCATTTGTGGGTACTGCATAAATCTGGGATCATCTCTGCAAGATGGGTTCAAATTTCGTTGTTGAGAAGTTTGATGGAAAAAGAGATTTGTCCCTGTGGAAGTAGAAGATCAAGGCTGTTCTTAAGCAACAGAAGGTGGACTTGGCTATTGGAGAAGATGATACTTTTCCAACAAGTATCACGGAGGACCAGCGGATTGAGATGAAGAAGATAACATACATCACCATTTTCTTACACATGTGAGATAGTGTCACAAGGGAGTGCGGAGACTCAAAAGTTCTTGCTGTCATATGGAAGAAACTAGATGAGTTGTTTCTTACCAAAACTCTCCCTAACAAGATTTATCTTCTTAAAAGAATCTTTGCTTTTAAAATGGATTCTAATAAAGAGTTGCATGATAATCTTGATGTCTTTAATAAACTAGTTCAGGATTTGGCTAGTTGTAGTATAAAGTTCCCGGATGAACAATTGGCTGTAATTTTGTTAAATTCTCTTCCTGATTGTTTTGAGAGTTTGATTAATGCTATTGAATATGGAAGAGATACACTAACCAAGGAAATTGTGATCAATTCTATAAGGGCTCATGATTTCAAAGCCAAGATGAGGGAAGCATCAAGTGGAGAAGGGCTGATCATTAGAGGAAGGCCAGCAACTCGGAATATCAGTAGCAACTATGGCAACTACCAGGAGAAATCAAAGGGTAGAGGGCAGAGCCATAGGAGAGCACATTCCAAACCAAGATTTAGAGGAAAGATGTGCTTCTACTACAACAAGGAGGCTCACTTCAAGAAAGATTGCAAGAAGAGGTTGTGGGATGAGAGAGGGAGAAGCCATACCAACAATGAAGAGGCTTCGGTTACCAAAGGAAAACAACAAGATGAGGTTTTTGTTGTGTGCTCAAATATGAGCAGGGCAAGGTAGTGAGAAGTGGATTCTGGATTCCGGGTGCACTTATCACATATGCCCTCACAAGGAATGGTTCAAGAATTTTAAGGAGACCAATGATGGAAGGGTTTTCTTGAGGAATGATAATTTTTGCCAAGTGAGGGGGATAGGAGACATCCAGTTGAGGATATTTGATGGAGTCACAAGGCTGCAGCGAAATATAAGGTATCTCACGGATTTAAGGAGGAATTTGATCTCATTGGGGTAGCTGGATTCCATGGGGTATACATACAAAGCTGAGGGAGGAAAGATCAAGGTAACCAAGGGTTCTTTGATAGTGATCAAAGCAATAATCAAAGATAGACTTTATGAGATGATCAGTGTGACAGAAATCAAGGATCAAGCAGCAAGCTTGATGGCTGAGATGGATAAGGCATCACTTTGGCACAATTGCCTGGGACATATGAGCGAAAAGGGGCTGTAGGTTTTCAGCAAGGATGATCTACTTGGTGGTGACAAAGTAGAGAAACTGGATTTCTGTGAGAGTTGCATTCTTGGGAAGCAACATCGGGTCAGCTTCAACACTGGAGTGCACAAGTCTAAAGGAATTCTTGACTACATCCATGCATATCTTTGGGGACCAGCAAGGACACCAACACAGGGAGGTAATTGTTATTTTCTGTCTTTAATTGATGATTATTCAAGAATGGTTTGGATTTATTTGCTTAAAAATAAATCGGAAGCTTTGAATAAATTTGTGGTGTGGAAAAAGTTGCTGGAGACTCAAATGGGCAGGGTAGTTAAGATGCTAAGAACCAATAATGGCTTAGAATTTTTTAATAAGGATTTTGATAAATTCTATGAATTAAATAGCATTCTAAGACATAGAACGGTTGTGATAACCCCTCAGCAAAATGGAGTTACTAAGAGGATGAATAGAACCCTTATGGAAAATGTTAGGTGCATGTTAATTGGGTCTGGTTTACCAAAATAGTTATGGGGAGAAGCTGTGTCTACAGTTACATACTTGGTTAATAGATCACCCTCTAGGGCTTTAGACCTTAAGAGTCCCCTGGAGATATGGAGTGGAAAACCCCCTGAGTTAAACAACCTTAGGACTTTTGGATGTGCTGCATATGCACATCAAAAAGATGATAAACTTAACCCAAGGTCTAGAAAATGTGTGTTTCTAGGGTATGGTGATGGGGTTAAGGGGTATAGGTTGTGGTCCTTAGAACCAAAAGGAATGAAACTCATAATAATTAGGGATGTTATTTTTAATGAATTATTATTTCCCTACTTGGAGAAAACTAACCCTGTAGGGGCTAGTGAGCAAACTAGTCTGAAATTTGTGGAGCATTGCATCAAGGAGAATTCGGTTCAGGTAGAGCAAGGAAGGTAAGAGGGTTCGGACTAGGTAGAGCCCATTGAAGAAGTCCAAGCTCAAGACACTCAAGAGGAGGCTAAACTGGAAGTGGATGATGCAGCAAGTTTGAATGACTACCAGCTCACAAGGGACCGGGAAAGGAGGGTGGTTAGACCACCTTTGAGATATGGGTTTGCGGATGCTAATGTAGCAGATCCTTGGATAGAAGAAGGAATGATTGAACCAGAAACTTACATGGAAGCCATGGAATGTAAAGATTCGTCAAAGTGGCAGCTAGCTATGGAGGAAGATATGGATTCTTTGAGGAAGAACAACTCTTGGGAATTAGTGCCAAAACCAGAAAAACAGAGAGTTGTGGATTGTAGATGGATCTACAAGATCAAAGAAGGGAACACTCCATGGGATGAAGTCCAGTATAAAGCTAGGCTGGTGGCGAAGGGGTTCACATAAAGAGAAGGCATAGATTTCACCGAAAATTTCTCACCGGTTGTGAAATACAAGACGATATGGATAGTATTGGCTATGGTGGTCCAATTTGATTGGGAGATCGAGCAAATGGATATGAAGACAGCGTTCCTGTATGGAGAGCTTGATGAGACCATCAACATGAGGTAACCCGAAGGCTATGAGGAATGAAGGTAGGGAGAGTTGGTGTGAAAATTGAAGAAATCTCTCTATGGCCTGAAGCAATCACCTTTACAATGGAATAAGAGGTTCGATTCCTTTATAACTAGCCTGGGTTTCATAAAGAGCTACTATGATTCGTGCTTGTATTACAAGGGGTACAAGGTAGAGGAAGTGGTGATCATCCTGATCTATGTTGATGATATATTGCTGGTTAGGAGCAGCATGGAGAGGATAAGAAATTTGAAGGCTCAACTCAGTGAGGAGTTTGAGATGAAGGATCTTGGCTATGCACAGAAGATCCTTGGGATGCGTATCATTCGGGAAAGGGAGAGAAACAGATTGAAGATCTCTCAAACTTTTTATACAGAGAAGATGATATCTAAGTTCTCTATGGAAGATAGGAAACCAGTGAAGGTTCTCCTTGCTGGTCATTTCAAGTTCTCCAGCGATCAATGTCCAAGATCGAATGAGGAGAAGAAGAAAATGGAAAAGGTCCCCTACTCTAGTGCGGTTGGTTCTGTAATGTTCACCATGGTAAGCACTAGACCTGATATTGCTCATGTAATAAGTGTCCTCAATAGGTTTATGAGTAATCTCGGAAAGGAGCATTGGCTTGAGATGAAGTGGTTGCTGAGGTACTTGAAAGAAAGCCCAGATATGGGGCCACTTTATGAGAAGAGGGGTAAGTCCATCTGTCTTGAAAGTTATGCGGATTCAGACTATGGAGCTGACCGAGATAAAAGAAGATCGATTACCTCTTACTTTTTCAACTTAAACGGATATTATGTAAGTTGGAAGGCTCAGTTGCAGCCGGTGGTAGTACTCTCAATAACTGAGGCTGAGCACATAGCTGCTACGGAAGCCATTTGGAGGCTATGTGGTGCAAAGAGTTGCTGGAAGAATTAAAAGTACTAGAGGAGTAGGTTGTGGTGTATTCGGATAGCCAAAGTGCATTGTATTTGTGCAAGAATCCGGTGTTCCATGAGAGGACAAAGCACTTGGATGTTCAGTACCATTTTGTTTGGGAAAATGTTACGAAAGGATGCATCTATATGGACAAGGTAGCCACGGAAGAAAACCCTATGGATTTAGGTACTGAAGTTCTACCTCTAAATAAATTCAATCATTACCTTAGACTATTTAGAATTGGAGTCGGTTGATATGATGACTCAAGATGAGTTTGGATACTGAGTTCTTTACACATGGGTTCGGGTTTAAATGTTTAGACAAAGGTAGAGATTGTTGAAATTTTGTCTAAGATTTAAACGGGAGAAGATGAATTAAGTTCAGCATGGAGTGCACACCAGGGCAAGCCACAACCTAGCCTTGTCTAGGCCATGTCACATAGCATGGAAGAGTGCTGGAGGAAGGGCATTCCATGGCTCAGCCTCCCCTAGGCCGTGGCGCCTAGAAAGGTGACAAGTGGAGGTGCTTCAGCCCTATTCCAAGCCGCAGCACACCCTGTTTCAGGCCGCGGCGCTAGGCACATTGATGCACACATATTTCAGCCTTCCAAGTGGTTCATGAGACATGTCCAAAATGCATAGGATCATTTAGGATTGATGGAGGGCTAAGGTTGATTAGTCCTCAAGATCCAAGGGTGGATATTAACCCTCAAGATTGGTCAAGAAGTTGGTGCACTATATAAAGGGTCACCTAGTTTCAATCTAAAACAAGAAATGTGAAAAACTTGTGATTGAAAGGGAGATCAATTGAAAGAGTCCAAAGACACAAAATAAGAGAGAGAGTAGAATAGAAAGGGATTCAAGGGCTTGTAAGGGAAATTTTCTTGGGAAAATTCCAGGGTTAGTTCTTATCACTTCTTCTTCTTCTTCTTCTTATTCTTCTTATTCTTTTGTTCTTCAAGAACCTGTGAGTTCTTAGAAGGGTGTTGCTGATTATAAAGAACTCTATTGATAAGATAGTGCAGAGAGCTCGGAGGAGCTCACGGGGACGTAGGCATATTGCAGAACCACGTCAATAAATTTCTTGTGTTCTTTTCTTTCTTGCTTTGATTGGTTGCTATTTCTTTTCTTATACAAGTCACTCTAGACTTGGGTGTTTGGAAGATCATCTCCTGGGCATCATCCTCTCAACACTGCAATCAAGAGAGTTCTTAGATATCTTCGTGGCATGTCAGAGTTTGCATTATGTTACGGAGGTATGGGTGGTAAGAAGAATCTTGATATTGTAGGATCAGTAGATTCTGATGGGGGATGAGACATTGATAGTAGGAGGTCTACAAGCGGGTATGTGTTCAATCTGTTTGGTAGGGCAGTGGGTTGGATGAGCAATAGGCAAAGTGTTTTTACCCTTTCATCTATAGAAGCAGAGTATATGGCAATAATTCATACTGGAAAGAAAGTGGTGTGGCTTCAAAGGTTGTGTGCTGAGCTTGAGTTTAAACAAAAAGTAGTGAAGGTGAAATGTGACACTCAATGTGCTATCTTCTTAGCAAAAAATCTTGTATTTCATTCACAGACGAAGCACAGGGATATCCAATATCACTTCATCCGGGAAAAGATTGAAGAAAAGGTGATAATCTTGGAGAAAATCGATACAGCTGTGAATAACGTAGATTTCTTAACTAAAGCAGTTAGTCTAGCAAAGTTTGAATGGTGTGTTATTGAGGTTGGCTTGAAGAAACAGAGTCCTAGGAAGTTTTCCATGTGTGTGAAGTATTTACCTAGTGAGAGATTGTTAGAGTTGGTGCATACTTCATAGGACTAGATCTATAGAACCCCGGACGAACACGGGGGTCCCACTTTTGGGCTGTGTACATGAGTTGGGTCTGATTTTTTGCTTAGTGGTTTGGGCTTGGGCCCATGAAGAGCCGTAGTTCTGCAGCAGAACGGAAACCTAATTAGACCTTAATTAGGACGTCTTAAGTTGCATATAAATACTCTTTATGTACTGAGCATACATTGTAACAGAGAGATTTGGGTGGTTGATAATAAGAAACTTCTGGCAAGACGTAGCTCTATTCTTGGGTGAACCTGGGTAAATCTTATCTTCTTTTCTTTCTGTTTATAATTTGTGTGATTGATAGGTCTCGAATCGTTTAGCTTTTTTATGCTCTTTTCAATAATTTCTTGAGTTTACTTATCACCAACACCTAATCATAAACTTTCATAAATCTTACTATTTCAAAACTTAATTCAAACAATATAATTATTTAATTATGAGTCTTATTGAAAATTTACCTTAAATGTGATGACATCTTGCTATTGTAATTTGGATGACTATACTATCTCTAATATTGGAAAAAAATTCTTTATAAATTTTTGCTAAGAAATTTGAATTGAAGAAAGAAAGAAACCAAATAGGATTTGGTAAGAAATACAAAACAAAAAAAAAAAAACTAAATATATATATTCAACCGCCCTTGCCATTCTTTGGTGTCACGTTTTGCTTAGTGTCCACATGCAATTTTTTTTCATGTGGTGTGGACAACACCTGGACGTCTAGGTGTTGTCCCCCCACCCTTTTTTCCTCTTTGCAACACACCTGGACGTTCTATCCAGGTGCCTTTTCCTTTTTTTCAAAAGAATTATTTTATCCAATAATAAATCTTTCATGTATATATTATTTTAATTCCTTGTAATATCAATCATATTACTTCTTTACCCTTACTTTAAGAACACTATTATTACACAAGGCTTCCTACTGTGAGCCAATCAAAATGACTTTGTATGCTCCATATAGTAAGGACAAGCTAATGGACCATGAGTACTCCACCTAGAAAGCATACCATTAGCCGGAAAGTCATTGATCGTCCACAAAATTGCAACTTTCATGTTAAAATTTTGTTTCCTACTTGCATCATAGGTGGGAACTCCATCCGTCCACAACATTTTTAACTGGTCCAATAATGGTCTTAGATAGACATCTAGATTCTTACCGGGATGGTTTGGGCCTTGAATGACCAAGCTTAAGAACAAATTATGCTCCTTCATGCACAAACCAAGAGGTAGATTACAAGGGTGACAAAGATGGGCCAACAAGAGTAAGAGGAAGTTGAATGATCGAACGGGTTAAACCCATGAGTCGAGAGTCCTAGTCTAACATTTTGTGGTTCTGCCACAAACATAAGGCGCTTATCATCAAAATGTTTCCATGCCTCACCATCCACCAGCTAAATGAAAAAGTCAGGCTTATTACATTTAGCTTCCTTATGCCATCTCATGTGTTTGACATTCTTTTTGGACATGTAAAGTCTTAGAGGTCTTGGTGTTATTGGAAGGTAACAGAACACCTTATATGGTATGTCATTTTGGATCCTATTTCTCACTTGTTTAGGTTGAAATCTATCATGGCCACAAACGTCACAAATCTTCTTTTACATGTCTTCCTGATAGTACATCATACAATCATTCGGGTATGCATGTATCTTCTCATACCTAAGTCCTAACCCCTGCACAATTTTCTTGCATTGGTAAAAGTTTTATGGAAACTTCTCGCCTTCTGACAACATACTTTTAATTATTGACAATAATTAATAGTAATAGTTCTCACATATGTTAAAATCTGACTTACAGTTCAATAGCTAAGTAATCGCTGATAACTTGGTATGCTTCTTGCAACCTTCCAATAACGACTCATCAGAATCTCTTAATAAATCGTAAAACTTAGTATCATCATGATTTGGGGCTTCCTTAACATCTTAATTAAAATTAAGACCGGCATTATCCATTAATATATCCCTCATTTGATTCCTCCCATTGAATCCTTCCTCCACACCATCAATTCAGGTCATCAAACATTCCCCAGACGAAATAAGCTCTCCGTGTCGAGTCCATCTCTTGTAATCATTAACAAAACCCTTCCTGTATAGGTGCACGATAACAACATCTCTCTTCAAAAACTTACTATTTCTACAAACTGAGCAAGACATCAAATAGTTCCTCTATACACATAACGTTTATTACTATATGCGATGTTAAGGAATTGTTCAACTCCATTCCTAAATTCTTTTGATACGA
Organism: Bretschneidera sinensis; assembly: GCA_023935145.1. Lineage (NCBI taxonomy): Eukaryota > Viridiplantae > Streptophyta > Magnoliopsida > Brassicales > Akaniaceae > Bretschneidera > Bretschneidera sinensis. The sequence goes on from CM043699.1 coordinate 101,695,979, forward strand.
CACTAAGCATAACCTGATGGTCCATCCAACTCCAATCAACTGACATCGTTCCAGATACTAAAACAATATTGATATTCAAAGTTATTTCAATTTTCAATTAACTAACAGACATAACTCAAATAATGAAGTAATTTAAGATTTTTGAAAAAAACCAATTCCTTTTTTTTTTTATAAATGAATATGCATTAATGTCAAAACACACCAAGGGGTGTGACTCAAGTACAAAACTTATCGATTGGAGAGAATCTTCACAAGGTCTACTACATCAAAATCATATACAAAAGAATTCATCTTGCCCCATAGTTCATTATGTTAGCCTTTTATCATTCAAGAGTGAAGGAAATATTACTGTAGACTGAGGTTTCAATCCAAGGGGGGGTGAATTGGGTTTTTAAAAACTTTTGCTAATTAAACACAAGTTTATAAAAACAGATAAACCCACAACCATGTAAACAAATAATGTGTTGTTAAATAAAAGAGTTTAAGGAATAGAGGATGCAAACTCAGTTTATAGTGGTTTGGCAATATCGGATTTGTTCCAACCCTACGTCCACTCTTTTCAAGGAACCTCCTTGAAGTAATCCACTAAGAAAATTAGTCGTGCAACTTCACGGGTGTTGCACAAATCTTACAATCAATCATTTCCTCTTGGAAGCAAAATCCCTTCATCTTGGAAGCAAAATTCCTTCCTCTCGGAAGCTAATCTATTCCTTTCGGAAGCTAGTCCCTTTACAATAAATGATGTAAAGTAAATGGTAGAGAGACAATAATGAAAGCTTATACAACTGAATAATACTCTCTTTCAACGTAAAGCTTGAAGAATGGCTCAACAATGAATATTTTAAAGCTTTTGTGTATCACTGTGTAAAAACTTGATTGAATTTATATTCTCTCTTCTTGAAATGCTCAAGAGAGTGGGTTTCTATAGCATTGATATAATATGGCCGCTTTGCACTGTTCTAGTACGAGTTGGTGCAATTTGTGCTAAAATCTTGCGTTTCAATGGTCATATTTTTTGAACTATCAGTCGACTGGGTCTTAGTACCAGTCGACTAAGTCAAGTTAAAAATCCCATTTTTAAGGCTATTAAAGGTACCAGTCGACTGGGGACAATCTGTTCAATATACTAGTCGACTGGTATGAATTATCCAGTCGACTGGGGACACACTGTCCCATATACCAGTCTTTTGGTATAAGTACCCAGTCGACTGGGTTGCTTATCAACCTAGTTTTCATGTTTGAAATGTTTTTAACTTAAAAACATTTGATTGAAAAGTTCTGTAAAAATGCTTTTTCAAAAGGAGCCATGAGACAAGCTTTCTACCTAAACAAGTGAGATTTACAGCTTGTTTAAATACCTTGTCCCTATACTAGATCTTCAATCTTGACTTGATGTTTGATTCGGGTTGAGTTCTTGCACCTTGATCCTTAGCTGAATGCTTTTATCACTTAATACACTTAGATAGCACTGTTAGTATAATAAGAGTTATGTTTTGTCATCATTAAAATATAGGTGAGGGTCAACAATCTCCCTCTTTTTGATAATGACAAAACTCATGAGAGAAAATCAGTTTTAAAAACTAAGTGTTAGATTTTTTTGAAAAATCGGGCAGAGTCTCCTCTGTTTTTTGAATAAAACCAACCTGTAAAATTATAAAGAATAGTTTATATACAACCCAACATATATAATCATATACCAAGTTCTTTGGAGCAATGCTCCCCCTAAATCTATGCACTAGTTTGAGTTTACACCTCATTTTCTTATTTTTCTCATTTTTCTCTCCTGTTTTGAAAATAGCGTAAAAGGGGATAGTAAACCATAAAATAAGCTATTTAGATACCATAGACATGAAGAGAATACATAAGCAAACTTGAATATGAAAATTTGGCATCATTCAGAGTTCAAAAGCCTTCCCAAGAAGAACCGAAAGTTTCCATACATTCAGAAGCAATTTTAAAGCATTTATCCGAATATAAAGAGATATAAAGCCTGCAACTATATTATATATATGTAAAACAAGTACATGAAATAAGTCTAAGCATGAACCATCTTCATATATAACACCAATCTATACAAAATAGGCTTCGTAGAGCCGAAACAGAAGTACAAATACAATAAAATATATAAATATGTCCGTGCTAAGAACAATGAAAAACTACATCAATATGTACATCAAAAGGAAGATAGAAAAATGATTCATGGAGCAGGAGAGTCAGAGCTGCCATGAACGAAATCCCGAAGCTCAGCCAGAGAGCCTTGGTATACTCACGATACAACTCGAAGTCATCCCAGAGAGAGAGGAGGTCGTGATGCATGGCGTCGACTGTGGAGCTTAAACTCTAGAAGCCGGACTACATAGTCAGCTGAAGGCTCGTGATAGCCTGAAAGAGATCACTATAACCAGCTTGACTAGCACTCGAGTCACCCATAGGAGGTGCTCGATCATCCATATCTATATCAGTAGCAGCAACAACATCTGGACCCTCGTCCTCATCATCACTGCTGTCGTCCTCTCCTATCCGAATGTGCTTCCCTGCCTTGGAGTAGATGAAGCCATCTCGGACTACGCATCCCATCTTTTTCAGTGATGAGACATTGATGATGTCCTTGAGGCTAATGTCCTGAGCCTCAAAGGAGGGGAGAGGCACCTGAAAGTGCTAGAGGATGAGCGTGATGAGCATCTTGTAGGGAAGGCATCCTGAGTCGCTCGCTTCGCCATTTATCATGTTGGCGAGCAACAGGGGGTAGATATTGAAGTGGTGCCCAATTCTAAGGCACCAAATCAATACAATATTTATCTTAGATAGAGACCCTTGACTCCCGAGTCTCGGGTGGGTGGTATAACTCACAATAAGGCTGAACAATTTTGAGTCAAGGGGCATGTCACTACACGTGTGAAATGTAGTGGGTTGAAACACATAGTTAGGGTCACCCCTAACTATCTAACATGCATCATCATACTCGAAATTGTCTGCCCATCCGTCCAGACTCCATTGGATCCCTCCCATAGAGATCCTCAGGATATTCATCAAGAGGTCAGTGTTGACCTCAAACTCTACACCCATGACACTGGTTTTGAACCTCAGAGCTAGTGGACTGGGTTTCACCAAGTTCACATAGAATTGGTGAATCAGTCTCGGGTAAAATTTTTCATGGATCTTGACCAGTGGGGTCAAGTTAATAGCATCGAAGGCAGTTAATATATCAAAATTACCATGATGAATATACTCGAAGTCGATGAATCTACCCATCATGATTTTCTTATGGCGGATAACAGAAGTATACTTGTCTTTCGCTGCCAGGCTGAAGAACAGAGAGTCATCAAACTCTGTTATGAGCTTCTTGCTTGATGAGCCTGCCACGCCTTTCCCTCATGAATTCGGAGCCGTGGATTTGGTGGACTTTGGCCTAGTAGGAGCATGTAGTCCCCCAATGGTGGTTTTTATACAGATTCTATCGGACATTTTGGTAGAAAGTGAGTTTTTTTGGTAAAAAGGGTTTTGAGTGGAAATTGGAGATTTCAACTGTAGAAAGTTAAAATGGATGGTTTAGATGAGTAGATCGGGGTGTTTAGGAAGTGTTTTGAGGGTTTTTTGATCAAAAGGATGAAATTTTTTAAAGAGAGAAAGGTTAGAGTTTTGAAAATGGCATAAAAATTTGGAAAAAAATGAAGAGACTATATATAGAATCGCAATACCAGTCGACCGGGGTTAGGGTACCAGTCGACTGAGTCCTTTGCAGAGATGAAAAATTTTGCATACTAATCGACTGGGTCAGGGTACCAGTCGACTGGATGAATTGGCAGACATATACTAGTCGACTGGGTAGTTCATACCAGTCTACTGGGTTGAAAACTAAATTTCAAAAAATGGCTCCAAACAAGGTCTTGATGTACTAGTCGACTAGTATAGTGTTACTAGTCTTGAGTTGTTCTTTAAGAGAGTATAAAGGCTATGGAGATCGGCAACCACACGGGACCTAGGGTGTGGTCCGCTCCCGGTTTCCCATGTTGATTAACCCAAGAATCTGGTGTGTATATCTCTTGTTACTAATGTTGAACCCAAGACTCGGTCATCCAAATTGATTCAACTAACAAATCAATACCACATGCATACGTTGATCAGACACACACATGAGGAATTTAAATACAAATAGGTATTAATCAAGTTAAACATTCTAACAAGGCTATAGCAAAGGTAATCAATGAATAAACATGTGGAAAAGCATAACTAGGGCTTCAATCGAACCCTATAAGAGTTTAGTTACACATGCTAGTTAAACTAAACATTCTAACCATAATGAAATAAAAATAGAAAAATAAAACTCGAAGAAGACTCGGGAGATGAGTCGTCAATTCCTCTCCTAAGCTTGCTACTTCAAGACTAAAACAAAAGGTATGATTTATGTGTTTTGCAGGGCTATATATAGGGTTCTCAGGGTGTCCCAAAACCCTAATTTCCTATTTGAGATCCGGGGACTTCTTTCAATATCTGGCTCTGCCACCTTTGGAGTGTTTGCGCTCGATCGTATACGGGATGCGCTCGAGTGCAAGTGTGCGCTCGAGCCTTCTTCAAGTGCGCTTGTGTGCCTGTGCGCTCGATCACAATTGAGGTGCGCTCGAGCGCACCTTGCTTGATGGCAGAACTTGACTTTTTACCCTAAAAGCTCCAAATTATCATCTTTTTGTCAAAGTCCTGTGAAAAACACATAAAACACGAAAATGAAGAAGAATATACTAAAATAGATAAACAAAAAGCCTAACAAGTGATAAGGACACGACTAACAAATGGGAGGCAGATCCTATTCAAGTTCCAATTGGTTAAGTTACAAGGGCCCGAGTTAAACGGTTTATTCAAGTTCCAATTGGTCCAGTTATAAGGGCCCGAGCTAAACGGTTCAAGAAAACTCTCAATTGGCTTATTCAACATATTTGGGCTAAGAACCATCTTTTGGGGCCCAAGGATAATGCTATACATGATCCACAAGGATTGGTTTCCATGATTCAAGGGAATTTCCACTTTGGAATTTCGGGAGGACCCAACGAACAGAATTAAAATGGTCATATCTTCTTGCCCACAACTCCAAATGGGCTGAAACTTATTAGGATGGAAAGATGACGTCTTGGCACTCAATTTTGACCTAAGAAAGTTTCAAAAAGGATATTATTTGGGCCTGATATGATGGGCTGAAATCCAGTAGACTGTTGCATCCGAATCTACGTTGGGCTTGCAACTTTTCTTAATTGTTTCCTTCTAAATTTAATTGTTGCATTATAAGGCTTGCATGCCAAGTTAGGTACTTTCCTTATTTGAATTTTACGTTACCAAAATTCTATTTAGGTTTATTTCCTATTTCGTAGTTTCCTATTCCTACCAGAATTCTGTTTAGGTTTATTTCCTATTTTTTAGTTTTCCTTTTTCTATTTGGTTACGAATTCTCATGTATTTAAATAGCCATTGGCTTTTGAAATAACACAATTCAGATTTGATTCGTACTTTCGGAGAGAAATTTCTCTTTGGTTCTTTTAGAACTTCTGAACTTATCGGAGTTTTCATGGCATTCATTTTCGACTTATCAATCAATCCTTCCATAATTGATTGTGGTATCTTCATTATACCAAGGTTCTTGCTTCGATATAAGCAACGGGTCGCGGTCTCAGTCTTCATTATACCAAGGTTCTTGCTTCAATATAAGCAACGAGTCGCGGTCTCACATAAATCTGCTTCTAGACGATCTTAGAGGTCTTCTTGATCCATAAATTTCTTAGTTCTTAGCGTGGATTATATCAACAAGCGTAAATTAAGGGGCTTAAATATGACTATTTAAGCACTTATCAGTAGGTTAGATAAAAAAAGCACAAGTGGAACATAACAATTCTTAGGTGCAATGTTAACCTCTTCGTTTTCCAAGAAACAAAACTCTGTTGCACTATCAACTGCCTATGTAGCAGCTGAAAGTTGTTGTGCCCTAATGTTATGGATGAAACAACAACTAGAAGACTATGGCATGAACTCTAAAAGTATCCCAATACATTGTGATAATACTAGTGCTATCAATCTAACCAAGAACCCTATTCAGCACTCTAGAACTAAACACATAAAAATTAGACATCATTTCTTAAGAGACCATGCTCAAAAAGGTGATATAAGACTAGAATTCATACCTTCAGAAGATCAAATAGTTGACATTCTTACAAAACCTCTAAGTGAAACAAGTTTTTGCAAAATAAGACTGTCAATGGGATTGTTAGATTATGATCAACTGTATGTTTGATTGTTTCATCATTCATCATTTCGCATATTTGACATCTAGTGAAAAAGTATTAAACCTTATTTAATTACTCCCTCACTTAAGATGGCATAGATAAACAAGTTTTGTGCTAAGACTCAACATTGAAAATTTTCTTTAGGGTCCAGTCGACAGGTAAGTCTATCCCAGTTGACCCTTTTCTCAGTTGCATGTAGAGGTTTTGAGAGCAATCACTTTTTTCTTCTTCTCATCATCATTGACAATGAGATTCATTTCTTCAATCTCATATGTCAACAATGACCCAAAAAGTGTCTCAACATAAAGTTTGTTGAGATCTTTGGCCTTCGTGATGGTCGTCTTCTTTGCTTTCCAAGTGGGTGGCAAAGATCTTAAGATTTTTCTTGTTAGTTCAAACTCCTCAATGTTCCTACCAAGAATCTTCAAACCATTAACAATAGTTATGAAACGTGAGTGCATTTGAGAAATTGTTTTGTTAGGAGACATTCTAAAAGATTCATATTCAGATACTAGCATATGGGTTTTTTATTTTTTAACCTCACTAGTTCCTTCATATATAACTTGCAATTTATTCCATATAAGCCGAAACACAAGCAAAGATTTTATTGTATTCAGATATATCTAAATCACAATGTAAAATACTTGTGGCTCTACTATTGAGAGACATCATTCTACAATCCTCATCATTGTATTCAGTTTTGAGTTTAGGCATTGTATGATTGATTTCTCCAATAGTTATTTCCTTTGATGGAATTCTAGGTCCTTCTTCAATGACTCTCCATAGATTATAATCTTGTCCTTCGACAAAGATTTTCATTCTGTTTTTCCAATAGTTATAGTTGAAGCCATTGAAAAAAGGAGGCCTAGTGTATGAGTGTCTCTCAGAATAGCTATTTGCTGCCATCGGATCGACTCAGGGATATTAAGCCTAAAATTGAGAACGAGGCTCTGATACCAATTGTAGACTGATGTTTCAATCCAAGAGGGGGTGAATTGAGTTTTTTTTAAAACTTTTACTAATTAAACACAAGTTTATAAAAATAGATAAACCCACAAGCATGTAAACAAATAATGTGCTGTTGGGACTCCATTAGAAAGTGGCTTGATTGCAGGAGACAAATGACTACAATTGAGAGTGAAATAAAGTGGACACTTAAAGTGAGAAGTACTGGCCCCCCAGCAATAGCCAAGAGGTTAGCCTTAGCAAGCACTGTGTACAGCTTATAGATGGCTAGAAATGCCAAACTCTTTGACAAGTCTTCTGTCCTATCTACTAGCCTAGTGAAGAAGATCCAGTTTGTTATATATAAAATGGTATATGCTGCCTGCCCTGAAATAAGGCTTATGTTGTAAACTCCACTGTATTTCTTTCTATGTGGCCTCTCGGATTGCCCCTGGGTATGCCCAGTGTATGTGTTAGGCTGTCTGCCAGCTTCTAGGCTTCTAGTGTAAGCCTTTGTTTTATTTTGCATATGCTTATATTGTAAATCCCCTGGGTATGCCCAGTGATTATTTTGTACATTTTTTTTTTATCATTTATACAAGCTTTATTTACAGATAAAAAAAAATATTGTGCTGTTAAATAAAAGAGTTTAAGGAATAGAGGATGCAAACTCAGTTTAGAGTGGTTCGGCAATATCAGATTCGTTCTGACCCTACGTCCACTCTCTTCAAGGAACCTCCTTGAAGTAATCCACTAAGAAACTTAGTCGTGCAACTTCATGGGAGTTTCACAAACCTTACAATCAATCCCTTCCTCTCAGAAGCAAAATCTCTTCCTCTCAGAAGCAAAATCCCTTCATCTTGGAAACTAATCTCTTCATTTCGGAAGCTAATCCCTTTACAATAAATGCTATTAAGTAAATGTAGAGAGACAACAATGAAAGCTTATACAACTGAATAATATCTCTCTTTCAAGGTAAAGCTTGAAAAATGGCTCAACAATAAATATTTCAAAGCTTTTATGTATCAATGAGTAAAAACTTGATTGAATGTATATTCTCTCTTCTTGAAATGCTCAATAGAGTGGGTTTATATAGCTTTGATGTAATATGATCGCTTTGTACTATTCTGGTACGATTTGGTGCAATTTGTGCTGAAATATTGCGTCTTAACGGTCATATTTTTTGAACTGTCAGTCGACTGAGTCAAGTTAAAAATCTCATTTTTAAGGCTATTGAAGGTACCAGTCAACTAGGTGGTTCTTACTAGTCGACTGGGGACAGTTTGTCCAATATACCAGTCAACTGGTATGAATTACCTAGTCAACTGGGGACACACTGTCCCATATACCAGTCTTCTGGTATAAGTACCCAGTCGACTGGGTTGCTTATCAACCTAGTTTTCATGTTTTGAAATGTTTTTAACTTAAAAACGTTTGATTGAAAAGTTCTGTAAAAACGCTTTTTCAAAAGGAGCTATAAGACAAGCTTTCTACCTGAACAAGTGAGATTTACAACTTGTTTAAATACCTTGTCCCTATAGTAGATCTTCTATCTTGACTTGGTGTTTGATTCGGGTTGAGTTCTTGCATCTTGATAAGAGTTGTGTTTTGTCATCATTAAAATATAGGTGATGGTCAACAATTACATTAGGAATTTTATTGTCTACTTACAGAAAAAATCTCTTCATATTAAGATAATTGAAAACTAATTAAATTAATAGCATACACTAGTTATAGTTTGCATACCTATAAGATGAGAGTAGTACTAGAGCAAAAAAAAAAAAAAGAAAAACAGTGAATACCATTGACTTATTGTGTAACCCGAAGAGAAATAAATGCTAAAGTATTATCGCATAAGAAATAAATGCGTAATCCTTATTACATTTAATAACTCCTAAGCTGTTTCATTTCGAAAAAAATTTCGACAGCACCTAAGTTTAGTTCTCCATGTACACGATTCAACAACACCTAACTTTAGTTCTCAAAGTACACAATTTAAATTTAGCACTATCACGCGAGGGAGATAGCCCCGAATTTAGTATATTCCCAGATAACAATGAGAGGTATTGTCGAAACTTTATCGAAATGAAACAAGAAATTATTAAATGCCATAAAGATTACGCATTTCTAAACTGTCCACATTGGATAATCCAAGGATTATTAGAATGCAAATACTCTCATTGTAAGCATATTAATTAGCAAGCAACAAGCGCATTTGTGTCGTTTAATAATCCTTGGATGGGCGAGCTAAGGTAAGATGCAATGCATGATATATGTAAATAAATATTATATAAGAGAAATAAGGGAATAGTAAAAAAAAATTGTTGAAAAATTTACTTAATTATTAATTAGTTCCCCTAAAATTTATTTTATCTTTCTTCCATCACTAGAAACCTAGAGCCAAAAAAAGAGAAAAGGAACTTTTGAAGAACACTAAGAATTATGGTAAAGCTTTTTTCACTTTTTTTTACAATGTTATCTCTATTCCAAGTTTTCAACTTATTTCTTGCGTTCTTGTTCACTTTGCATGATTGAAGTGTAGTTTTTTTTTTAGAGTAAAAGGTAAAATATTTTTAGTCATTGGAAATCCTCTAGATTAATAGACTACATAATTAGAGTACATAAAGGAAATTTCACTTTCTTCACGTCATAGACTACATAATTAGAATAGTGAGTTAATTTAACTAAACTTAACCACTCAAGTCTACTTAAACTCAACTCTAGTTAAATTCAAACTTATTAGATATGTCCGAATTTGGATAGTTAGTTGATTTAACTAAACTTAACCACTCAAGACTACTTAAACTCAACTCTAGTTTAATTTAAACTTATTACATATGTTTGAATTTGGATATGGAGTTGATTAACTAAACTTAACCACTCAAGTAAACATAAACTCAAACTTGAACTCAAACTCAAACTTAAACTTAAACTCAAACTTAAACATGTTGTATTCAAACTTAAACCAAATATGATAATCAAAAGTAGTTAAATAACTATTGATAAGATGTCCAATACTTCATACCAAAAAAAAATCTTATAAAACATCACAAATTTTTCTAATAAAATCACAAATTCTAGCAATAAGAAAAATCAATTAAAAAACAAAAAATTAAAATTCAAAATCATAAATAACTAGGAAACATTATTATGAAAAATACAATGTTTTAACTTTGTTTGAAAATAATTGGTAGCAAATATGATGACAAAAAAGCTTCAATAATTCTTGAAGAGATGTTCAATGTTGGTATAGTTTCTTCAAAAACTAAAACCATAAAGTTTAAAAAAAAAGAAAAATCAATTTGAAAAAACCAACAAAATTAACATTTGATTCAATATCCAATCTCTAAGATTTATGAGATTCAAAATCAACAAAACGACAAGAAAAACCAATTTATGAGATTTCTTAAGCACACCAATCACAAGACAAATAAATCTATAAACACAATAAATAAAAATATGTAAAAAAAATATAACGAGATCAAGGGGGAGATATTACCAGTGAACAACATGTTAGCAACGATGGAGCAATGGAGGGTGGCGCAGTACATCGTGGCATATCCGTCAAGGTGACGTGACGCAGGACCTAAAAGATCGAATGGAACGATACTTAGACTAGTAAATACTGTAAGAATTCTAAGGCACTCCTTTCATTTAAGGGAAAGGGGTTCGTTATTCGAAGGGAAGTAGACTACTCAAGAATTTCACATTTCATTTCTGTCGTAATTTATAATTGAATAAAGAATTTAGAAACTAAAATAAAAAGAAGAATGAATTGAATCAATGAAATGTCAGCAAAGACGGAACGACATAGAGCAAGGGAGAGAGATAAAGAAAGAGAAAGAAGAGTAATGGAGGAAAGGAAAAGAGGCAGAAGCAAGAAAGAAAGAGACATAGAGGTGGTCGCATGACTGAAGAGAAAATGAGAGGAAATAAAAGAAAGAGAAAATGGTAGGTCTGTGTTAATTTAGGGTTTTCATATGCGACCGCACATCCATCGCTGATAAATATAAATTCCATCTCACATACATTTTTTATTTAATATTTTTTATTGAAATAAATCAAAATATTAAACTATTGATTATTTAATTAATTTATCATATCTGCGATGAAATAAATCTATCTCATTTAAAATTGTACTGTTAGATTTATTGAATAAATATAAGAAACTGAATAAATTTAAATTGTAAAATATAATTGCGATCAAATTAAATCAATTGGACGGATTCGACGGTCGCTCATACTAACTACGATGGATTTAAAAATTAGTGGCAAATAAAGTTTATTGTGATGAATAATGGTCCGTCGCAGATATTTCGTCTTACATAAACATTTTTCCTCTAGTGAGCCTTTAGCGACCAGCCAAGCTTTGTGTCTTCAATGGTACTATTAGATTTTCCTTTAACCTTAAAAAACCATTGACAACCAACAACATTCTGAGAAGGAAGAGAGGGTACAAGTGACCAAGTATTATTACAGAGGAGTGCATCATATTCCTCTTGCGTTGCCTTTTTCTAGTGAGAATGTTTGACAGGTTGAGTATAAGATGTCGGTTCTTCAGAGAGAGGATTAGTGAGAATAGCACAAGTCTCGGGTAGAGGATGCCTATCAGTTTTGTAGATAAGATCATTAGTACTTTTATATTTTTGAGGAGGAGGGGATGTGCTCGAGTTTGGCATGGCGAGGCAGTATATGTTGCTCACGGGTCGGCTCCACAATTATGGTTCGAGTCAGGTTATGGTTTGTAGTAAGGGTGGATGGCAGAGAAGTGTTGTTGTCAAGAGGGTAGATAGTGGGCTCAAGGATGGGAGGTGGGTAGTGAAATAATGGGTATGGGAGATGTATAGAGAAGTAATGGAAAAAACTGGATAGGAGATTTTGGTAGAGGAGCGTGTGGTTTAGTAGGTAAGTCTTTGTAAGAAAAGGAAGTTTCATCAAAGGTAACATGCCTCAAAATGTAAAATTTACCTGACAGTGGATCATAAAATCTGTACCCTTTGTGAGACCAGTCATAGCCAAGAAAATCACCCTTAATAGATTCGAGCATTAACTTATGAGAGTTATATGACATTAGAAGAGGAAAGCATGTGCATCCAAGCACTTTAAGAAACTCATTATTAGGAGATCGATAAAAAAGGTAATTTATATGGAGAGTAATCCCCAAGGATATGTGTCTATAACTTGTTGATGAGGTAAATTGCGAAAGAAAATGCTTCAACCAAGATGTTAATGGAAACTTTGACTGAGATAACAAACAGAGACCTCATTCAACTATATGACGATGCTTTCTTTCCACCACTCCATTTTGTTGAGGCTTGTGTGGACAAGAGAACCGCTGAAAAAATCTCTTAATATGAAGGAAGAACTTAAATTTAGGATTAGTAAATTCACCTACTTCATCGCTGTGAACAATTTTGATTTTAAAATTTAACAGATTCTCAATTTCCAGTTTAAAAATGAGAAACATGGCAAGAGCATATGATTTCTTCAAAAGAGGATAAAACCACGTAAATCTACTCAAATCAACAACAATAGCAAAGTAGTATCGAAAACTTGAATTAGAAATAATAAGAAAATTAATATCCCCTAAATTTAAATGCTAACTAAATCCATGAACATTACTTAGAATAAATAAATAGTAAATAAGTTGCTAAACCATTTTGTGGACATATTAAATACACCACCTCTCTTAATTCACCTACCACCTTTCCTTGGCAATGTCTATGTGGCTTGCGAGCCTCTATAAGTAAGAGCCTATAAATCTAAGCTCATTCTCTTCACAAAAAACGCACTAAAAAAGTGCCAACAAAAACATTTAAAAGTATATATTTTTTTGTGTTGATATCTTTCTAGCTAGCGCATCAGCAATAGAGGCATATATAGACAATCAACCACCACATCTCTCTCTAACAGTAATGCAAGAGGAATATGATGAAATTTTCTGTAATAATACTTGGTCACTGGTACCCTTTCATCCCTCTCAGAATGTTATTGGTTGTTGATGGGTGTTTACGGTTAAAAGAAAATCTAATGGTACCATTGAAGACATAAAGCTCAGTTGGTCGCTAAAGGCTTCAATCAATAGAAATGCTTGGACTTTGATGAGACTTTTAGCCTAGTAGTTAAGCCTGCTACTATCCATACTGTTCTTGCATTAGCTATTTCCCATAATTGGTCACTGAAGCAAGTCGATGTGCAAAATGCATTTCTTAATGGTTATCTTCAAGAAGAAGTGTATATGAAGAACCACGAGGTTCTTATGATCCACTTAAGCCCAATCAAGTCAGTAAACTATACAAGGCACTTTATGGTCTCAAGTAGGCACCTTGAGCATGGTTTCATAATCTACATTCATTCTTGTTTGAGCATGGGTTCTTTGTGAGTCAGTCTGATACCTATCTATTTATTCAACATTTTGATTCACATATATTTATTGTACTTGTATATGTGAATGACATTATCATTACAAGTGATATGGTTGTTGAAATTAATTGGCTCATTTATCAAATTTTCTATACATTTGATATAAGAGATCTTGGTGAACTGAGTTTCTTCCTCGGCATGGAGGTGTCTTGTACATCTCGGTCTATATTCCTATCTCAGATTTGATATGCCACTAATCTCCTTAAGAAATTTCATATGAATGATATCAAACATTGTTCTACACTAATCTCTATTGACTCTTGGTTGTCTTCCACTTATGGTGCTCTCTTATCCGATCCTACATTATACCGGAGTATGGTCAGTGGTCTCCAATGTCTTACTATCTCTCATCCTAACATTGCCTTTGCAGTAAATCAATTTTTTATTTCATGCACGCACCTCGCAGCTATCGTTTTAAGGAAGTAAAAAGAATTCTTTGATACATTAAAGGACTTCTCTTGCATGGTATCTCCTTTCATCCATCGAATGACTTCTCCCTACGGGCCTTCTTAGGATAGTGATCCCAATGACCAGCTGTTAATTACTGGAGCTTACATTTTTCTTGGGCTGAATCTTCTTACCTAGTATGCTAAGAAACAATCAACGGTTTTTCAGTCTAGTGTTGAAGCTAAATATCGTGCACTTGCTCATACAACTGTAGAACTTCGGTGGTTTTTCTATCTCTCTCGTGAGCTCAGTATCAAGCTTTCTCATCCTCCCAAACTAATTTGTGATAAATTTTTTTTCTATTCATATAACTGTGAATCCTATCTTTCATGCTTGTACACATCATATTGAAATTGACTATCATTTCATTTGGGAACTAGTTACACGAGGAGTGATGCGATGAAATTGACACTAGCAAGTGCACTAAACGTTCAAGTAATAAAATGATGAGTAAATATCGTTCCCAACGAGGACTGAGCAAATACTACAGAAATTATGACTCGACTCTTATTGTTATTTGAGCAAACGAATAATTGTCAGAGAAAAGGTTACTAACAATTAACTAAAAGGGAAAAACAGAACGCAATAGTAAATAAAGGAAGACTTGCAAACTTTGGAATGAAGACTCTTATGAACTAACGTGCTAAGGACTCGACTTCACCTAAACCATAATTGACAAGAGTTTTGAATGGACAAGTTTCACTTACTATGTTTTTCAAGATGGTAGAATCCCCAATAAATTGGTTATCCATATTCCAGGTCTAACCACAATCTCAAGAATCATTAACTTCAAATATCCGTATTCCAGGTCTATTCTAGATTAATTCAAATTAAGAAGCATTAAGTGTTTATGGATTCCTTTCAGTTAAATCTCCCTATTCGGTTACGATTTAAGTGGACCACATGAACTTCCTAGAATTCCTATTCGGTTACTCCTATTTCATTCATGGCATGTTTTACCCTGGCCTTTGCATAGATAATGATCCAATATCATATTTATTAGTTCAACCATTCATGAAAGCACGACTTCTCTATTCGACACATCACCATGCCCAAAGAAGGAATCAAAATAATAAAAAGCATCAAGAACAATAAAACACACTCTTTGAAAAGCACATTAAATTCCACTTGTCCAAACAACAACTCAAGATATAGGTTTAGGATCCATCTATCCTTAACACAAAATTATCTACTCCATAATAATATTCAAAAAAACCATGTTCATATTATAAAACATCAACATAGATAGATAAGAATAATACAAAACCGGAGAAGAATGATTTAAAAGCTTGATGGGTAGCCTCCCGGAGTGTCTCCAACTCTCTTTTGGCTTCTCCTCTTCTCCAAATTCTGTTTTCTTCTTCTATGGCCGCCCTTTTCTTGTTCAGCTAGGGATTCTATTTATAACATTCAAAATCAGTGGGCTGGCGCTGCACTGCCAACATCCTGGCGCTGCAACTTCAAGACGTATTGAAAACCCTATTCTGGTGCTGTAGCTCCAACTTTCTGGCGCTGCAGCGCCAACTTTCTGTCCAAATCCTCTCTTTTTGTCAGCTACCAGCGCTGCAGCCTTGAGTTTCTGTCTTCTTTGTGCATTTTGGCCTTCCATTGCTCCAGCGCTTTAGCAAGTGTCTGCACAATAAATTTCCATGACTTAGCATTGATAAATCAACTAAAACAACTTATTAGTAAAATAAGAAAAACTAAACTCAAATTGCTAAATCATAATTCTAATGCTTAAGATCAACACCAAAAACGTGCCTGAAAGCAGTATAATAACATGATTTATTTAGAGTTATCACACCCCCAAACTTACATTTTTGCTAGTCCTCGAGCAAACTAGAACAAAATTCTATGCACACACTTCCTAAGAGTGCGAGATGGTTTGATTGGATTTGATATAATATGCCTCAAAGATCGCATATAAATTATAACGCAAGAAAGCTTTCCAAATGCTGCTAAAGTCTAGAATTTCAAATTTATCGCCAGCTTTATCTTACATCAGATTCTTCAAACGTGTGTGTGTGCAACACCTTTATAAACTTAATTGTCTCGCCACTCTGATCGGTTTATGCAAGTAAGTAGGATAATGCCAATCTTTCAAAGTCCAAAAGCTTGCTTTTCACACCACTCTCCACTAATGTAGGCCATGACAATACCCGAGATCACCACGACTTTATTCAGCTTATAACTTTGGCTAAGGTTAAGGTATGAAAAAAATTGATTTGAGGGTCACATCACCTTAAGCACATTAACCAATAACAATTTATTTCAAACTTTCCCTCAGCTATCATGGAATACTTCCAATACTTTTGTTGTTGTCACATCTTCTTCTTCTTCTTTTCTTTTTCTCTTTTTTTTTTCTTCGTATGCTTGTACTATAGTAGCACTAGTCTTTATTTCCGTGTGCGTTACTGAAACTATAACATAACATGTATACGACGATCAAACACAGCTTTGCCAGCTGCCTATGATAGACAGAATACAACTTGATCAAATAGTTCCTGTGGTAAACCTTTTTAACTTCGATCTTTCCCTTGGTCACTCTCGATGGGAAATATGTGATACTTATCATAGCCAAGTGAAGACCGCTTTCTCTTGCTCAATTCTCTGTCACCACTTAAGAGAATAGTCCTTCTATTAATCAATGTGCTTACAGGTGAAAGGTGCAGATTTTTTATTTTTTATTTTTTAGATTGAAAGGGAAATAGGTTAGATGATTGGGTGACAAAACAACATGTCTCCAAGCTCAAAAAGGGGAAAACTAAGGGTAATCACATATCAATGGTTGGCTAGAAAGGCTCAAACTTTCCAAACATGGCCTGGATCCTTTCTTTGGTATAGTACTACATAGGATTTCGCCTCGAGTGGTCTTCAAACAAGTTCTAGAGTCTAAGAGATCGCAAGAACTGCACTACTCACATAAACGTTTTCCGAAACAGCAAGACAACAAAGTGGTTAGGTGTAAGTGCTCATTGAGTTCAAAGAGTTCGATGTAAAATAAATCCAACAATAAATTCAAGCACACAGATAGATGCAACATTTTTCAAATTTTCAATGGCTATAATTAAGTCAATCTATTTCTCATCATCGGCAAAATCAAAATCAAACACAAACAACGAAAAGCACTCAGATAAACAAATAGAAAAATAACTAGAAACATGAGTAGTGCACAACACTCAGATAAGGTTCCCTAAAAACTTGTTGCGATGAAATTGACACTAGCAATTGCACTAATCATTCAAGTAAAAAAATGATGAGTTAATATCGTTCCCAACGAGGACTGAGCAAATACTACAGAAATTATGACTCGACTCTTATTGTTATTTGAGCAAACGAATAATTGTCGGAGAAAAGGTTACTAACAATTAACTGAAAGGGAAAAACAGAACGCAATAGTAAATAAAGGAAGACTTGCAAACTTTGGAATGAAGACTCTTATGAACTAATGTGCTAAGGACTCGACTTCACCTAAACCATAATTGACAAGAGTTTTGAATGGACAAGTTTCACTTACTATGTTTTTCAAGATGGTAGAATCCCCAATAAATTGGTTATCCATATTCCAGGTCTAACCACAATCTCAAGAATCATTAACTTCAAATATTCGTATTCCAGGTCTATTCTAGATTAATTCAAATTAAGAAGCATTAAGTGTTTATAGATTCCTTTCAGTTAAATCTCCCTATTCGGTTACGATTTAAGCGGACCACATGAACTTCCTAGAATCCCTATTCGGTTACTCCTATTTCATTCATGGCATGTTTTACCCTGGCCTTTGCATAGATAATGATCCAATATCATATTTATTAGTTCAACCATTCATGAAAGCACGACTTCTCTATTCGACACATCACCATGCCCAAAGAAGGAATCAAAATAATAAAAAGCATCAAGAACAATAAAACACACTCTTTGAAAAGCACATTAAATTCCACTTGTCCAAACAACAACTCAAGATATAGGTTTAGGATCCATCTATCCTTAACACAAAATTATCTACTCCATAATAATATTCAAACAAACCATGTTCATATTATAAAACATCAACATAGATAGATAAGAATAATACAAAACCGGAGAAGAATGATTTAAAAGCTTGATGCGTAGCCTCCCGGAGTGTCTCCAACTCTCTTTCGGCTTCTTCTCTTCTCCAAATTCTGTTTTCTTCTTCTACAGCCGCCCCCTTCTTGTTCAGCTAGGGTTTCTATTTATAACATTCAAAATCAGCGAGCTGGCGCTGCAGCTTCAAGACATATTGAAAACCCTATTCTAGCGCTGCAGCTCCAACTTTCTGGCGCTGCAGCGCCAACTTTCTATCCAAATCTTCTCTTTTTGTCAGCTACCAGCACTGCAGCGCCAATATCCTGGCGCTGCAGCCTTGAGTTTCTGTCTTCTTTATGCATTTTGGCCTTCCAGTGCTCTGCAGCGCTCTAGCAAGTGTCTGCACAATAAATTTCCATGACTTAGCATTGATAAATCAACTAAAACAACTTATTAGTAAAATAAGAAAAACTAAACTCAAATTGCTAAATCATAATTTTAATGCTTAAGATAAACACAAAAAACGTGCCTTAAAGCAGTATAATAACATGATTTATTCAAAGTTATCACACCCCCAAACTTACGTTTTTGCTAGTCCTCGAGCAAACTAGAACAAAATTCTATGCACACATTTCCTAAGAGTGCGAGTTGGTTTGATTGGATTTGATATAATATGCCTCAAAGATCGCATATAAATTATAACGCAAGAAAGCTTTCCAAATGCTGCTAAAGTCTAGAATTTCAAATTTATCGCCAGCTTTATCTTACATCAGATTCTTCAAACGTGTGTGTGTGCAACACCTTTATAAACTTAATTCTCTCGCCACTCTGATCGGTTTATGTAAGCAAGTAGGATAATGCCAATCTTTCAAAGTCCATAAGCTTGCTTTTCACACCACTCTCCACTAATGTAAGCCATGACAATACCCGAGATCACCAAGACTTTATTCAGCTTATAACTTTGGCTAAGGTTAAGGTATGAAAAAAATTGATTTGAGGGTCACATCACCTTAAGCACATCAACCAATAACAATTTATTTCAAACTTTCCCTCAGCTATCATGGAATACTTCCAATACTTTTGTTGTTATCACATCTTCTTCTTCTTTTTTTTTTCTTTTTTTTGTATGCTTGTACTATAATAGCACTAGTCTTTGTTTCCGTGTGCATTACTGAAACTATAAAATAACATGTATTCGACGATCAAACATAGCTTTGCTAGCTGCCTGTGATAGGCAGAATACAACTTGATCAAATAGTTCGTGTGGTAAACCTTTTTAACTTTGATCTTTCCCTTGATCACTCTCGATGGGAAATATGTGATACTTATCATAGCCAAGTGAAGACCGCTTTCTCTTGCTCAATTCTCTGTTACCACTTAAGAGAATAGTCCTTCTATTAATCAATGTGCTTACAGGTGAAAGGTGCAGATTTTTTATTTTTTTATATATATTTTTTTTATATTGAAAGGAAAATAGGTTAGATGATTGGGTGACAAAACAACATGTCTCCAAGCTTAAAAAGGGGAAAACTAAGGATAATCACATATCAAGGGTTGGCTAGAAAGGCTCAAACTTTCCAAACATGGCCTGGATCCTTTCTTTTGAATTTGCGTTGTATAGAATGCTGTTCTGGATAATGTGTCCCACATCAATACTCAATCCTTGGTAGATGGCGAATAAAAAGATTGCTCTGTCTCTTGTGACATCACTTAAATGAGTTGTCGGAAGCAAACGAGCGCCTATAAAGTAATGCCAAGCTTTTGCTATCATATCCATTGCACTTGATAGAAAGGAAGTCCGCTCATCATCGGGCAATTTCCATTGTGTCTCAACTTTGCAAAGAACCCAGAGTACTTCGTCGAGGTTAGGTGCGCTGGCATAAGCATTGTACTCATCCATTGGGATGGTGGGGGTGTTAAGCAATTTGTTGATTGTGCCTCTGTCGAATGCCACTAATTTCCCTCTAACCTTTACCTTCAAATTCGTGTGCTCTACGGCATTTGCATAAAATTCACGCACAACCGGAATAATTACAGCTTCTGGTGTTGCACAGAATTGTTCCCATTTACGAGCAGTGATGACCCTGTGAATGAGGGGGAAGTGTCCCTTGGTGATATTAAATCCTCGTTCAAGAATTAGGACTTTCTTGAGTTGAGAATGCTCAAACCTCTATTCTGCTTCCTTTGAGACAAAAAGCTCTTAATTGTAACTGGTAGAGCTAGGTCTCGCGCGTTTGGGAGGAGCCATGTAATCAAGACTTTTGTTCTTTAAATAATTATACTCCAAACTGCAGAAAATAACCAAGAGCAACACCCACTTCCACACACCAATTCCCAAATAAAATTTTTTTTCAGTAGAATTTTCAAACTAAGTTGGGCAATTTCTTCAATTAATTGAGTCTTGAATAACCCAGCATAGTAGAGTGCAAATTGAACTCATTAACACCATAAATTTATTCAGCTACAGTACTTTTCTCTTCCAACGCACAGTCCCATGAAAATTTTTCAGCATAAACTTGTGAAAATGCAACTTATCAATTCATCTTTTCCTCAATTGTTCATCAAATCACCATGTATTATAAGCTACCCATAAACAACTCAAGTGATTTCACTTAAAAATCTAAAATTTAGGAGTCTCAAAGTGGAGAAATCTTACTTGATTAAAAGACCTCAACAGCACCCAAAATCACTTGAGAGAAGTGATTCTCGGAGAGAATGGAAACAATCCATGGTGGAAAATGCAAAAGACCCTTGATTATGTGTTGTGATGGGAAGGAGAAGTGATATTTTTGTGTTTTGGAGAGGGAGAGAAGCTGGAATTCTAATTTTGGAGTGCCCTAACTGTTGAAGGGCTGTACATTTAACTCTCAATTTGCGACCTGGCGCTGCAGCGCTGAATTGCTGGGCAGAATTAACGTGCGTGAGTGCAGAAACAGCTTGTGTGCACAGGTCCTAGCACTGCAGCGCCAACATTGTGAGGCTACAGCGCTGAACTTCTGACCTGGACAACGTGTAATTGAAGGACCTGGTGCTGCAGCGCCAACATCCTAGCGCTGCAGCGCTAGATTGCTGCCCTGACTCCAAGTAGAGCTGAAAAATAAACCAAAAATACACACTGTAAGGCCATAAAAATTGAAATAACAAATAAATTAAGCAAAATAAAAAATTGAAACGCCCTAAATAATTTCAAAAAGCAAGAAAAAAAATAAAAAGTGAGACCAAAATGGTAGTTCTAATTTATAGTCTTTAGCTTGACTTTTCGATTTATGGCTCGTGGAGAATGGTGGTGGACGATTGAGGGTCAAACGACCCCATAATGTAATGCTTCAATCTGTGCCCGTTAACCTTGAATGTCTCCTTATTTTTCTTGTATTAAACCTCAACGGCACCAAAAGGTGAGACACTTAACACGGTATACGGTCCAGTCCATCTAGATTTCAGTTTTCCCGGAAATAGACGAAGTCGGCTATTGTACAGAAGAACTTGTTGTCCTGGAACAAATTCTTTCCTCGAGATGTGTCGATCATGCCATTTTTTTGTTTTCTCCTTGTACAGCTTTGCATTCTCATATGCTCCTAGTCGAAGTTCTTCCAATTCATCAACCTGCAACAAACGCTTTTGTCCTGCAAGGGTTATATCAAAATTCAAGAATTTGGTGGCCCAGTATGCTTTATGCTCGAGTTTGACAGGAAGGTGGCAGGCTTGACCAAAAACCAGCCTATATGGTGACATTCCTATGGGTGTTTTGAAGGCCGTTCTATATGCCCACAACCCATCATCTAATTTAAGTGCCCAATCTTTCCTAGAAGTATTTACGGTCTTTTCTAAAATTTGTTTCACCTCCCGATTTGAAACTTCTACCTGACCGCTTGTTTGTGCATGGTATGAGGTGCCGAGTTTGTGAGTTACTCCATATTTTATTAACAAGATTCTAAATTGACGATTGTCGAAGTGTTTACCTCGATCATTAATTATTGTTCTAGGAGTTCCAAACTAGGTAAAGATGTTTTTCTTGAGGAATTGGAGAACTACTTTGGCATCATTAGTACGGGTTGCTAGGGCTTCTACCCATTTAGACACATAATCTACAACAACTAGAACATACTGGTTTGAAAAAGATGCAGGATAAGGCCCCATGAAATCAATACCCCAAACGTCAAATATTTCGCAAACAAGAATATTGTTTAAAGGCATTTCATTTTGTTTAGAGATGTTACCAATTCGTTGACATCTATCACATGATGTGACGTAAGTCTGGGCATCCTTAAACAAAGTCGGCCAATAGAAACCTGATTGCAATACCTTTGCTGCTGTTCGGTTTGCATCGAAATATCCCCCAGCTTCTCTATCGTGGCAGTGATACAATATATTGTTAAACTCATGCTCCGGCACACATCTGCGAATTACCTGGTCTGCACACAATTTGTAGAGATACGGATCCTCCCAAAAATAATGCTTCACATTGGATAGGAATTTCTTTCATTGTTGATAAGTGAAGTGCCCTGGGATCCAATTTCCTACAAGGTAATTGGCAAAATCAGCAAACCATGGTGTCTCAGACACCAATAAAACAGAATCAAATGAAGAAACAGAAAATATTTTCTCATCTGGAAATTCTTCGTTGATGCTGGTATTAGTCTCTTCCAATTTTTCAAGCCTTGATAAGTGGTCTGCTACTTGATTGTCAGTCCCCTTCTTATCTTTGATTTTTAAATCAAATTCTTGAAGAAGGAGAATCCACCTCAGCAGTCTTGGTTTTGCGTCCTTTTTCGCTAAAAGATACTTTAAAGCTGCATGGTCAATATAAACATTAACTTTTGATCCAATAAGATAGGATCGAAACTTATCAAATGCAAATACAACAGCTAAAAGTTCTTTCTCGGTGGTTGCATAGTTCAGTTGGGGTCCGGTAAAAGTGCGGCTCGCATAATAAATTGTCCTAAAGACCTTATCTATTCTTTGACCAAGCACTGCTCCAACTGCGGTGTCGCTGGCATCACACATTAATTCAAACGGGAGGCTCCAATCTGGTGCGACTACAACAGGAGTGGTCACCAATTTATCCTTTAATGTAGCAAATGCCTGCAAACAATCATCAGAGAAGTTAAACTTCACATCTTTTGCAAGAAGATTAGAAAGAGGTTTAGAGATTTTTGAAAAATCCTTAATGAATCTCCTGTAAAATCCTGCATGCCCCAGGAAACTTCTGATGGCTTTGACTGAAGTGGGAGGTGGGAGTTTTTTGATCACATCCACCTTAGCTTTGTCAACTTCGATACCCCTAGATGATATTTTGTGCCCCAACACTATCCCTTCCTGGACCATGAAATGACATTTCTCCCAATTTAGTACTAGGTTTGTCTCTTCGCATCGCTGCAAAACTAAAGAGAGATTATGAAGGCAATCATCAAAGGTTAGATCAAATAGTGTAAAATCATCCATGAAGATCTCTAAAAAATTTTCAGTCTTATCAGAAAAAGTTGCCAACATGCAACGTTGAAAAGTTGCTGGTGCGTTACAAAGACCGAAGGGCATCCTCTTATATGTAAACGTGCCATAAGGACAAGTAAATGTCGTATTTTCTTGATCCTCGGGTGCTATGGGGATTTGATTATATCCCGAGTATCCATCGAGTAGACAATAGAACTTGTGACCTGCCAATCTTTCCAACATTTGATCAATAAAAGGTAAAGGAAAGTGATATTTTCTAGTGGCATCATTTAATTTTCTATAGTCAATACAAACCCGCCAACCTGTACAGTTCTGGTGGGTATCAATTCATTGTTATTATTTTTCACAATAGTGATCCCACCTTTCTTTGGTACTACTTGTACCGGGCTAGTCCAAGCACTATCAGAAATTGGATAAATAATACCTGCATCAAGCAGCTTGACTACTTCTTTCTTAACAACCTCCTGCATTGCTGGATTTAAGCGTCGTTGTGGCTGAACCGTAGGCTTGAAGTTCTCCTCTATGAGAATTTTGTGAGTGCAAATGGAAGGGCTGATTCCCTTGATATCCGCTATTGTCAATCCCAAAGCCTTTTTGTGCCTTCTCAAGACTTCCAACAAGCATTCTTCCATTTTACCTGTCAATGAAAAGGATATTATAACTGGGAAAATATTCTTCTCTAGATAAACATATTTCAAATGATCAGGTAAAGTTTTTAATTCAGGGGTTATTATTGGTTCTTCTGGCTCTTCTTTTCCCATTTCAGCTTTCAAATTCCTTGCTTCTTCTTGGATGACAAGTTCTTCAGTGGTGGTAGTTCCAGATTCCATGATGCATCTTTCCAAAGTATCTTCATTTAATGTCTTCTCCTGAAACTCTTCAATGAGGTCATCAACAACATCAACATGAAAACAAGAAGAAGTAGATACATCAGACGGATATTTCATGATTTTATATATATCAAAAACTACTTGTTCATCATTAACTCTCAAAATCAATTTTCCTTGTTGTACATCAATCAGGGCTCTCTCTGTAGCATGGAATGGACGTCCGAGTATAAGAGGTACCTCCCGATCCTCTTCCATGTCAAGAACGATGAAGTCTATAGGGAATATAAATTTATCAACTTTTACCAGTACATCTGCTATAATTCCCCGTGGTCTCTTAATGGATCAATCAGCTAATTGCAATGACACTGTTGTTGTTTTGACTTCTCCTAATCCAAGTTTCCTAAAAATTGAAAGAGGCATAAGATTAATACTGGCACCAAGGTCACATAACGCTTTATCAAAAAATAAATTTCCCCAAAGTGCAAGGTATAGTAAAACTCCCTGGATCTTTCAATTTTGGAGGTAGCTTGTTTTGCAGTATAGCGCTGCACTCTTCAGTTAACATCACCGTTCCATGTTCCTCTAGCTTTCGTTTATTAGACAAAATTTCCTTCAAAAATTTAGTGTAGCTAGGAATTTGTGCCAATGCCTCTCCAAATGGTATGTTAATATGCAACTTCTTGAAAATCTCTAAAAATTTTGAGAATTGTTTGTCTAGTTTTTCTTTTTGGAATTTCTGAGGATAAGGAAGAGGTGGCATATATTTAGTTTCAGAGTTAGAATCAATCAAACCTTTACTAGTAGACTTCTTTGCTGAAACTCGTTTTTCCTCTTGTTCAGTCTCTTCTTTCTCGCCAACTTGCCGAGTAATTTCCTTAGGTTGTGGCTCTTCCAATTGTGTGCCGCTCCTTAGTGTTATGGCCTTGACATCCTCCTTAGGATTCTTTTCTGTGTTGCTCGGGAGGGAACCTTGTGCACGTCCAGAAATTATGTTAGCTAGTTGACCGACTTGAACTTCTAGATTTTTTATGGATGCTTCTTGATTTTGGATTCTTGTTTCTACTGTACTTAAAAGTTTTGCTATCATATCCTCCAAGTTGGACTTCTTTTCTTGAGGGGTATATTCAGGATGAGGTTGCTTTGCATTGTTTTGAATCCACGAGAAGTTTGGATGATTCCTCCATCCCGGATTATATATGTTGCTGTATGGATTGTTCTGCCTATGAAAATTTAAAACAAAATTAGCTTGTTCAGCAGACGAATTATATGCAAACTGATTACCTGCTTGACAGCTACTACTGTGATGGCCACTAGCACCACACAATTCACATATTGAATGTGAGTTGGGATTAAATCCATCAATTTTCTTGTTGAGAGTCTCCAGTTGTGCTGCTAGAGCTGTAACAACATCTACATTGTGCAATCCTGAGGCTCTGTTAACAGGTAACCTTTCAATTGGCCATTGATAAGAGTTGGTGGCCATTTCTTCTAGTAATTCAATGGCTTCTTCTGGAGTTTTTCTCATGATAGTGCCACCTGCAGCTACATCAATCATGTTTTGGGTAGTACTAGTTAAACCATTATAAAAGTTTGTACCTGCATCCAAGTACGAAACTCGTGATGAGGACATCTTCTCAACAGGTCTTTAAAACGTTCCCATGCCTCATAGAGTGACTCTAGATCGACCTGCAAAAACACAGTAATTTCGTTACGTAACTTTGCAGTTTTTGTAGGGGGAAAGTATTTCCCTAAAAGAATTTGTGCCAATTCTGCCCATGTGGTTATGGATCTGGCAGGCAAAGAAGTCAACCAGCTTTTTCCTTTATCCCTCAATGAAAATGGGAAAAGCCGTAAGCAGATTGCATCCTCTGATACTTCGTTATGCTTAAATGTGTCACAAATTTCAAGGAAATTTGCCAAGTGAACATTTGGATCTTCTTGCGATAGACCCCCAAATTGTACTGAGTGTTGAATCATCTGAATGATGGCAGGCTTAATTTCAAAATTTTTTGCTTGTATAGGTGGTCGCCGAATGCTAGATTCAACACCATTCATCTTTGGCATGGCATAATCCCACAGTGCACGTTGCACCTCTGCGTTGTTTCCTTCTGCCATTGTGTCAACTGTTACTAGTGCTGCTCTTCTCAAAGCGTGAAAAGTGCGCTCAATCTCTGGATTCAATTCTGCAAGTATTCTCCCACTAGTATGTGTCATGCACTAGTAACAAAAACCCTGCCAAAATAGACTTAAAAACCAAATTAATGAACTCTCAAATTAACTAGCAGAATCACAATAAATGTAATATTTTATTTCAATCCCCGGCAACGGCGCCAGAAACTTGATGCGATGAAATTGACACTAGCAAGTGCACTAATCGTTCAAGTAATAAAATGATGAGTAAATATTGTTCCCAACGAGGACTGAGCAAATACTACAGAAATTATGACTCGACTCTTATTGTTTGTCGGAGAAAATGTTACTAACAATTAACTAAAAGGGAAAAACAGAATGCAATAGTAAATAAAGGAAGACTTGCAAACTTTGAAATGAAGACTCTTATGAACTAACATGCTAAGGACTCGACTTCACCTAAACCATAATTGACAAGAGTTTTGAATGGACAAGTTTCACTTACTATGTTTTTCAAGATGGTAGAATCCCCAATAAATTGGTTATCCATATTCCAGGTCTAACCACAATCTCAAGAATCATTAACTTCAAATATCCGTATTCCAGGTCTATTCTAGAATAATTCAAATTAAGAAGCATTAAATGTTTATAGATTTCTTTCAGTTAAATCTCCCTATTTGGTTACGACTTAAGCGGACCACATGAACTTCCTAGAATTCCTATTCGGTTACTTCTATTTCATTCATGGCATGTTTTACCCTGGCCTTTGCATAGATAATGATCCAATATCATATTTATTAGTTCAACCATTCATGAAAGCACGGCTTCTCTATTCAACACATCACCATGCCTAAAGAAGGAATCAAAATAATAAAAAGCATTAAGAACAATAAAACACACTCTTTGAAAAGCACATTAAATTCCACTTGTCCAAACAACAATTCAAGATATAGGTTTAGGATCCATCTATCCTTAACACAAAATTATCTACTCCATAATAATATTCAAACAAACCATGTTCATATTATAAAACATCAACATAGATAGATAAGAATAATACAAAACCGGAGAAGAATGATTTAAAAGCTTGATGCGTAGCCTCCCGGAGTGTCTCCAACTCTCATTTGGCTTCTCCTCTTCTCCAAATTCTGTTTTCTTCTTTTATGGCCGCCCCCTTCTTGTTCAGCTAGGGTTTCTATTTATAAAATTCAAAATCAGTGGGCTGGCGCTGCAGCGCCAAGACGTATTGTAAACCCTATTCTGGCGCTGCAGCTCTAACTTTCTGGCGCTGCAGCGCCAACTTTCTGTCCAACTCCTCTCTTTTTGTCAGCTACCAGAGTTGCAGTGCCAATATCCCGGTGCTGCAGCCTTGAGTTTCTGTCTTCTTTGTGCATTTTGGCCTTCCAGTGCTCTCCAGCGCTCTAGCAAGTGTCTGCACAATAAATTTCCATGACTTAGCATTGATAAATCAACTAAAACAACTTATTAGTAAAATAAGAAAAACTAAACTCAAATTGCTAAATTATAATTCTAATGCTTAAGATCAACACCAAAAATGTGCCTAAAAACAGTATAATAACATGATTTATTCAGAGTTATCAAGGAGTTTTACGTTTCTCTCGTGTCTTATCTTCGGATCAATTAGCTGATATTTTGACCAAAGGCCTACCTCGTGATCTGTTTTATTTGTTGTTTGCCAAGCACAATCTTCACTTTGTATTATTTCCCTTGAAGGAGGGTGAAAATGGTTATAGTAGATGACTACAATATCTCTGGATTATCACTTGTATATTTCATAATTGTATTAAATAATTAAGATAGATTACCTAAATAACTACATTATCTCTTGATATCTATCCATTTGCATCATGTTTATTATCAAATTGTAACCTATATATATGTGCAATACACATGACACCTACTGTATTAAGTCTTCCAAATATCCTCTCACAATTAAACTCTCACACTTTATACCCTCGCTTTAGATACGTGCATGTAATTATATGCAAATTGAAATTACATCACTAAATTAACATAGTTTAGAAATGTTGCAACTTCTTATGGCATAAACACTTTGGAATATTTTCATTTATGAAAAAGATAATCTCTTCTAGTAATTACAACATCGCAAGAGAAGTGATTATATAAGGCATTAAATCTCATAGAACTTACGTTTAGAAGAATCATACCCTAAATTGTCATATTAAGATTTTTGCATTCCGAATTATTAACCTTCCAATGTCTTGGCATCTTTGATACTTTTAATAAAATGCACTTTTGCTTTCCAAAAATAAAAACCTCCCCATGGTTATGAAAGATGACAAATCCATTATAGAAAAAGTATTTCAAAACACACTCAAACTTTGTTAACTGATTATAAATATCTATATATACAATTTCACTTAGCATTTGAGTTTAAATTAAATTTGAGTTTGTGGCCATGACTGCATCTCTCGAGAGGGAGAATAATGTCTTAATTTTCATATCAGCTCTTAGAAAAATTTACGTTGACTTGGTTAGTGGGAAGTGTGGGAAAAGGAATTTAAAGCTTTTTCATGACAAAAAAAAAATAAAAAAGAAGGGAAGTAGTATAAGTGTAATTTTGTTATAGGTTTTTTTTTCTCTATATTCATTATAACCCCAAATAAATATCTATCTCATGATATTATACCAGTCTATGCCGTTTATAGCTAAGCAACTAAAATTTTCTCATGACATTCAATATAACGTTGAATAAAACTCTCATTAACCTAGACACATAAATCTGAGAGGCTAAATGGGTCCCACTGTGGGACCTACATATTGTGTGCCATGGTCATGGTCAGCCTGAATCATGTAACAAATTTTTTTTTTTTAAATAAGGCAAGGCATGTCAGCTAAGTGGAATTATCTTATATATTATGTAATTAGTTATTAATTAATTAAATATATAATATGGGTAGACACTACAGAACCAACACAAATTATTTTGATATATCAATTTATGGTATGTGTACTATAAAAAAAAACCATTTTTCTTGTATATCTTACATGGAATTGAGAGGTCCCACCCTGCTCTCCTAAAATACTCCACAAACAAAGAGAGTTAAACTCCAATGCAATAAAAATTGTGAAGTAATGCATACAATATACTACTTCTCAAAATGGATTTGAACTCCTTAAATTTTGGGAAGTGGTGAGGATCACTGTATAATCAAAATTTAAGTGTACTACAGGTTTTACTTCACAATTTTTTACTGTAGAGAAATTGGTCCATCAAATTATTCACTAATCACAACTTTGTATATATGTTTATTTCAATAGCAAATTTCTCAATTGTAGCAATAAATAGCTATATTGTAACCATTTCTAGTCTTCTACATACAGACAAACACAATATGGAAGAGATGCTTCGCTCAAAGGTTTAAAGTGTGAGCTATACATTGCCAACTTCCTTTTCATAAAATTAATATGTTTTAAATTTAAATGGTAGCTAAATCCATGAACATTACTTTGAAAAAATAAATAGTAAATAAGTTGCCAAACCATTTTGTGGACGTATTACAAGACAACACCTCTCTGTTAATTCACTTACCACATTTCCTTGGCAATGTACACGTGGCATGCAAGCATCTACATGTAAGAGCCTATAAATCTAAACTCTTTCTTTTTACAAAAACACATTAAAAAAACACCCACAAAAGCATTCAAAAATATATATTATTGTGTTGATATCTTTCTAGCTAGGTTAAAAAATGGTGATCATATCTGCAATATTCGAGAACAAAAGTGTGAATGAGGATAACAAAGAGTTTGGTGCATAGGCCACACTACTTATAGCTCAGGGGGAGGGGGTGAACAAAGATAAGATCTACATCCGAGTGCTCATGGGTCCCAATTGACTTTGCATTCTCCATCTCAAACTTCTTTAGCAAATCCTTTGTATACTTGGGTTGGTTGATGAAGATTCATTCCTTTGTTTGTTTGATTTGTTGACCAAGCAAGTAAATGAGCTCTACCATCAAGCTAAGTATGCTTCCGATCTTCTTACTCGAGTTGGTTAGTCAGTTTATGTTTGCACCTTATACCACTCATTTCATGGCTTGCATTTCTCCTCACAGTTTTCTTTTGAGCATGCCTATTCTGATGTTGATTGGGCTGGGGATCCTACTGATCAACGTTCTACTAATGGTTTATGTTTTTTCTTGGGTGACCCACTTACTTCGTGGCGTAAAAAAAAAACAAACTCTTACTTCTAGATCCAATATAGAGTCAGAATATCGGACCATTACTGATACTACTGCCAAACTTCTCTAGCTCCGTTGATTACTCTAGGATATGGGTATTACACATTTTGTTGCTACTTTTATTTATTACGATAATTGAAGTGCCATGGCTATTAATCATAATGATGTTTTTCATGAACAGACCAATCACATTAAGAATGATTATCATTTTGTCCGTCAACATATTAACAGTGGTACCATTCACCTTGTTTCTGTTCGCTCTATTGCTTAGATTGTTGATATCTTCACTAAAGCTCAGTTACCTGACCGTTTTCATGAGTTATTTGGCAAACTCAAGTTGGCCTATATTATACCACAGTGAGTTTGAGGGGGGTGTTAGAATATGTATTAGGTTGCTTGTCTAATTAGGTTTTAATTACTTACTTAATTTATACTTGCCATATATGGCTCTCTGTACTACTATATATACTACAATATATTTGTAAATCAAGACATATTGAATACATTTCTTCTCTTCCAAAACCCTAGTTCTTTATTGTTTTCTAACATTCCCAATCAAGAAGCTTACACATGTGTATGATGCCACTGGCTGAATATCCTTGATCTAACTCGTGTGGCACTAGTAAAGAAAAGCCCATTTGTTCTTGACTAGTAAGCCTTGAAAACCCTTGGCTTAAGCAAAGTAAATTAAGAGAATAAATCTATAAAGAGAAAGAAAAAGAATATTGATGGGATGGAGAGATTTTATTGACGATAAAAAATATGAATTGAGTGAGTATAATGGTGATACCTGCCCTTTTTTTATATAGGCTACTAAACTAGAGACAAAAAGGAAAGTAACTTATTCCTACTACTACTTGTAAAAGGAAATACTAATTCTACTAGTACAAGTAATAATGGAAAAATAAAATTACGGAAATCCTATAACATAAGGAAAAGTCATATATACTCAGTTCTTCCCATGCGCAGTGAGCTAAGGCAGTGCTAGGAAGGCCTGATGTTGGGCTGGTGCATTGTCAGCCTGCTGGAGATGTTGTGTTTGGGTCTAGATTCAATACTCCACCGCCATAATCCATGCGTGTTGGTGATTCAAGCTTCTAGGCCGGTCTTTTATCTAGACATATCAAGCGCACAGTCACAGAATGGTCCTTGATACTTGTTCTAGTGTCTTTCCCCAGAGTACGATCTTTAGAACTTGTGCACATAAATGGATTAGGCTTCTGGACCTATTCAGATGTTGGACGCAACATGTCCGCAAGTATAAATTGGTCCATGACATCCTCCCCCACTAGATTTGGAAATGTTTTGTTGCCTTGCAGTCCTCATATTCTGCAATCTAGTCTTGGAATTGCCACAGTTCCTCGAGGGGCTCCAAGCTAGCTTCACTCTCAAGTTCTCCCTTCTATTTTACTAGTAACTCTTGAACAACTGGATTGAATCCGTATCGTACAGTTATGTTGGATAAAATGAAATCAATCTTCTTCTCGTGAGATACTCTAATGCTTGTAAAAGCTTTTCAGGATGCTACATGGTTAGGATCTTATTCATTCACACGAAGTTTTAGTGCCCCAACATGGAATACAAGGTGGATTCAAATTTTGGAAGGTGATTCTACTTTATAATCCAACATCCTTACTCTCTTGACAATGGGGAATGGTCCTTTATATCTTCACAATAAGTCTTTGTGTTGTCCCTTGGATTTGTGATGGGGGAATAACTTGACAAGCACTAAATCTCCAGCTTAAAATTCTCAAAATCTTATCTTCTAGTCCGTCTGCTTTTTTCATACACTTTGCTGCTCTTACTAAAGAAGCTTATGCCATATCATTCTGTTCATGCCAATTGTAAGGAAACTTGAAGCTATTGGACTCTTTCCCATACAATCTACCGTTAGAACACTTGGAATTAATGGTTGTTATCCTATGAAAACTTCGAAAAGGCTTTTGCTTGTAGATTCTCTATTCTTTAAGTTATAGGAAAATTGTGCCATGTCTAGTAGATTTACTCAATCCTTTTGATTAGAACTCATATAGTCCCATAAGTATAATTCTAAGAGTGCATTAATCTGCTCTGTTTGGCCATCCGTTTATGGGTGCAAGCTGGTCGAGGACTTACCAGTGCATTTACCTTATCTAGGAATTCCAATCCATTCACAAAGTCATAATCATCCATTAGGACAACAGAAACGTCATATTTTTCGCTATA
Organism: Bretschneidera sinensis; assembly: GCA_023935145.1. Classification (NCBI taxonomy): domain Eukaryota; kingdom Viridiplantae; phylum Streptophyta; class Magnoliopsida; order Brassicales; family Akaniaceae; genus Bretschneidera; species Bretschneidera sinensis. The sequence continues at coordinate 101,728,946 of CM043699.1, forward strand.
TTCGCTAATTCTCAATGGCACTCTTTGTGAAACCTAATATGAGGTATTGTGTCTTAATTCACTGTCTTCACGGTGGCATCTGTCCTCCAAGTTTCCAGATTTAATTTCCTTACAACCTGTTCAGATACAAAGAGATGGGAAGCTTTAATATCTATAGGATTTTATTGCTCCTACGAGTGTTGTGTCCATGAACATTGGTCCTATAGGATGTTCTTTGGTTTTGATGGTTCTAAATACCCACATTGCTGCCAGCCTTTTCTCCTCAGTCTGATTTGTTTTTTCAGCCACTATGACCGTAATTTTACTATACTTAGGGCACTTAATGGCACAATCAGGTCCTTCACATATAAAACATGCAAGTCTCCATTTCAGTTGGGGAAAAGACTCATCTTAAGGATTTTTACCCGTTGCGGCTTTGCTTGGTCCATCCTCGTGACCTCTTCCTCGATCCTCTCTAGGTAGTCCACCGTATCCCAACCGTCGGGTCTTGTAAGGGTTCAAGTCCTTTCTTTAGAACTCTATAAGGGATTCTACTACTGCCATTGCATGTGCAAGGTCTTGAATGCCTCTTCGCTATAACTCTAGCTTGGCCCAACCGATTAATCCATCTATGAAAATTAACAGTGCATCTCTTTCGACCATGTCAGAGATTTCTAATAGTAACTCTAAAAATTCAAGGACATATTCTCGTGTTGGAAATTACCTTGACAAGAAACCCAGGTGGTGATCTTCCAAACACCCAAGTTTAGAATGACTTGTAAAGAAAAGATACAACAACCAAACCAAGAAAGAAAAGAAGATAAGCAATTGTTATCGAGGTTCGGCAATAGCCTACATCCCCGTGAGTTCCTCTGAACTCTCTGCACTAAATCAATGGTTCTTTACAATCCAGCAACCCTCTTCAAGAAACCTTAAGTTCTTGAAGAAACCAAGAAGAGAAGAAAGAAGATGATAAGAACTATTACAATGCTCTCTATCAAATCTATACTACTCTCTCTTTACAACCAGCCTCACTATAATGAGTCCCTCTTGTGTTTTGTGTCTTTGCACTCTTACACAATTCTCTCTTGTATGTCACAATGTTGATGAGAATAAAGCTAGGTGACCCTTTATATAGTGCATCAACTTCTTATCCAATCTTGAGAGTCAATCTCCACCCTTAGATCTTGATGACCACTTAACCAAGGCCTTTGATCATTCTTTAGTCAAGCTGTGCATTTTGATCTTGCATCCATGCACTCAACATAAGGCTCAAAAACTAGCCTTGGTGTGCTTTTAGGGTGTGGCATGAAGCATGGCAAGGTGCGGCTTAGAACAGGGCACACTTGTTGTCCCTTTGTGCGTAGAAGCCTGGGGTAGGGTGTGCCATGGCCTGGCCTTCCTCCAGCATTCCTCCATGCTGTGCACTGTGGCCTGGACAAAGCTAGACCACAGCTTGCCTGATGCACATATTTTCCAACTTGTGTGCTTAGGCGCAAACACTAGTGTGCCTACCTTTGCCTTGCTCCAAGGTGCCGCGCACACTTGTGTGCACTTCTTTAACGTGCTGAATTTTATTCTTCCAACCTTGGTTTAGACATTAACCTTGTTTAAACCATGTTTAAACCTTAGACAAATATCAACAATCTCTACATTTGTCTAAGTGTTTAAACCTGAACCATTGTGTAGAGAACTTCGGGATCCAAACTCATCTTGAGTCATCAATCAATCGACTCCAATCCTAAGTAGTCCAAGACAATGATTGAACTTACTTAGAGGTAGAACTTTAGTACCTAAATCCACAGGGTTTTCTTTTGTGGCTACCTTGTCCACATGGATGTATCCTTTCGTAACATTTTCACAAATGAAATGGTTTCGAACATCCATATGCTTTGTCCTCTCATGGAGCACCGGATTTTCGCACAAGTGCAATGCACTTTGACTATCCGAAAACACCACAACCTACTCCTCTAGTACCTTCAACTCATCCAACAACCTTTTGCACCAAATAACTTCATTAATAGCTTTCGTTGCTCCTATGTACTCAGCCTCGGTTGTTGAGAGTGCTACCACCGGTTGCAACTGAGCCTTCCAACTTATATAACATCCGTTTAAGTTGAAGAAGTAGGAGGTAATCGATCTCCTTTTATCCCGGTTTACTCTATAGTCCGACTCCGCAAAACCCTCAAGGCAAATGGACTTACCCCTCTTCTCATAAACCAACCCTATTTTTGGGCTTCCCTTCAAGTACCTCAGCAACCACTTCATCCCAAGCCAATGCTCATTTCCGGGATTACTCATAAACCTATTGAGAACACTTATTGCATGAGCAATATCAGGTATAGTGCTTACCTTGGTGATCATAACAGAACCAACAGCACTAGAATAAGGGACTTTTTCCATTTCCTTATTCTCCGCCTCCGATCTCGGACATTGATCGCTAGAGAACTTGAAATGACCAGCAAGGGGAACTTTCACTGGTTTGTTATCTTCTATAGAGAATTTAAATATCATCTTCTCTATGTAGGAAGTTTGAGAGTCTTCAATCTATTTCTCTCCCTTTCTCGGATGATACAAATCCCAAGGATCTTCTGTGCATGGCCAAGATCCTTCCTCTCAAACTCCTCACTGAGTTGAGCCTTCAATTTCCTTATCCTCTCCATGCTGCTCCCAACCAGCAACATATCATCAATATAGATGAGGATGATCACCACTTCCTCAACCTTCTTCCCCTTGTAGTACAAGAACGACTCATAGTAGCTCCTCATGAAACCCAAGTTGATTATAAAGGAATCAAACCTCTTATTCCATTGCTGGGGTGATTGCTTCAGGACATAGAGAGATTTCTTCAATTTGCACACCAACTCTCCCTGCCTTCCTTCCTCATAGCCTTCGGGTTGCCTCATGTAAATGGTCTTATCGAGCTCCGCATGTAAGAACACTGTCTTCACATCCATTTGCTCGATTTCCCAATCAAATTGGACCACTAATGCTAACATTATCCGTATCGTCTTGTACTTCATAACCGGTGAGAATATTTCGATGAAATCTTTGTCTTCTTTTTGTGTGAACCCCTTCGCCACCAGCCTAGCTTTATACCGGACTTCATCCCCTGGAGTATTCTCTACTTTGATCTTGTAGATCCATCGATAATCCACAACTCTCTATTTTTCTAGTTTGGGCACCAACTCCCAAGAGTTATTCTTCATCAAAGAATCAATTTCTTCCTCTATAGCCAGCTGCCACTTTGACGAATCCTTACACTCCATGGCATCCGTGTAAGTTTCTGGTTCAACCTCTCCTTCTATCTAAGAAGCTGCTACATTAGCATCTACAAACCCATATCTTAAAGGTGGTCTAACAATCCTCTTTTCCCGGTCTCTTATGAGCTGGTAGTCATTCTGACTTGCTGCATCAACCTCTTCTAGTTCAACCTCCTCTTGAGTGCCCTGACCATGACCTTTATTAATGGGCTCTACTAGGTCTGAACCCTCTTATCTCCCTTGCTCTACCTGAACTGAATTCTCCTTGATGCGATGCTCCACAAATTCCGGATTAGTTTACTCACTAGCCCCTACAGGGCTAGTTTTCTCTAAGTAGGGAAATAATAATTCTTTAAAAATAACATCCCTACTTATTATGAGTTTCATGCCTTTCTTTTCTAAGGACCACAACCTATATCCCTTAACCCCATCACCATATCCTAGAAATACACATTTTTTAGACCTTGGGCTAAGTTTATCATCCTTTTGATGTGCATATACAGCACACCCAAAAGTCCTAAGGTTGCTTAATTCAGGGGGTTTCCCACTCCACATCTCCATGGGAGTCTTGAGCTCTAAAGCTCTAGAGGGTGATCTATTTACCAAGTATGCAGCAGTAGCCACGGCTTCTCCCCAAAAATATTTTGGTAAACTGGATCCTATTAACATGCACCTAACCTTTTCCATAAGGGTTCTATTCATCCTCTCAGTAACTCCATTTTGCTGAGGTGTTTTTACAACTGTTCTATGTCTTAGAATGCCATTTAATTCACAGAATTTATCAAAATCCTTATTGCAAAATTGTAAGCCATTATCGGTTCGTAAAACCTTAACTACACTACCCATTTGAGTCTCCAACAACTTCTTCCACACAACAAATTTATTCAATGCATCTGATTTATTTCTAAGAAAATAAACCCACACTTTTCTTGAATAATCATCAATTAAAGACAGAAAGTAAAAGTCACATGCTTGTGTTGGTGTTCTTGCTGGTCCCCAAAGGTCCGAATGAATGTAGTCAAGAATGCCCTTAGACTTGTGCACTCCAGTGTTGAAGCTGACCCAATGTTGCTTCCCAAGAATGCAACACTCACAGAAATCTAATTTCTCTACTTTGTCTCCTCCAAGTAGACCATCCTTGCTAAGAACTTGCAGGCCTTTTTCGCTCATATGTCCCAAGCGAGTGTGCCAAAGGGCTTCCCTATCCATCTCAGCCATCAAGCTTACTACTTGATCCTTAGTTTTTGTTTCATCGATCATCTCATAAAGTCCATATTTTATTGCTGCCTTGATCACTACCAAAGATCCCTTGGTCACCTTGATCTTTCCTCCCTCTACTTTGCATGTATACCCTAAAGAATCCAGCTACCCTAATGAGATCAAGTTCCTCTTCAAATCTGGAAGATACCTCATATTTCGCAGCAGCCTTGTGACTCCATCAAACATCCTCAATTGGATGTCTCCAATCCCTCTCACTTAGCAAGAATTGTCATTCCCCAAGAAGTCCCTTCCATCATTGATTTCTTTGAAATTCTTGAACCATTCCTTATGAGGGCATATGTGATAAGTGCACCCAGAATCCAGAATCCACTTTTCACTGACTTGCCTCTTACTCACATTTGAGCACACAACAAGAACATCATCTTGTTGTTCTCCCTTGGCAACCGAAGCGTCTCCATTATTGGTGTGACTTCTTCTCTTATCCCACATCTTCTTCTTGCAATCTTTTTTTGAAATAGCCCTCCTTGTTACAGTAGAAGCATCTCTTTCCTCCTCCAAGTCTTATCTTGGAATGAGATCTCCCATGGTTCTGCCCTCTACCTCTTGATTTCTCCCGGTAGTTGCCATGGGTGCTATTACCATTCCGAGTTACTGGCCTTCCTCTTACGAATAGCCTTTCTCCACTTGATGCCTCCCTCATCTTGGTTTTGAAATCATAAGCCCTTATGGCATTGATGACAATCTTCTTGGATAAAGTATCTCTTCCATACTCAATAGCATTAATCAAATTATCAAAGCAATCAAGAAGAGAGTTTAACAAAATAACAGCCAATTGTTCATCCGGGAATTTAATACTACAACTAGCCAAATCTTGGACTAGTTTATTAAAGACATCAAGATTATCTTGCAACTCTTTATTAGGATCCATTTTAAAAGCAAAGATTCTTTTAAGAAGATAGATCTTGTTAGGGAGAGTTTTGGTAAGAAACAACTCATCTAATTTCTTCCATATAACAGCCAGATCTTCCGAGTCTCCGCACTCCCTTGTGACATTATCCGACATGTGTAAGAAAATGGTGCTGTAAGCCATCTTCTTCATCTCAACCCACTAGGCTTCCGTGATACTTGCTGGAAAAACATCATCTTCTCCAATAGCAAAGTCCACTTTCTGGTTCATAAGAACAGCCTTGATCTTCCGCTTCCATAAGGAAAAATCTCCTTTTCCATCAAACTTCTCAACAACGAAATTTGAAGCCATCTTTGTGGACAAGATCCCAGATTTATGCAATACCGACAAATGCTTTCTTCAACCTCAAGAACACAATCGAAGATGGATCTTAATACCATTCTTAAATCACTCTCAAGATCGCAATCTGATCTTGATCTTTACTCCGTTCTTGAATCTCCCAAGAAGTTGATCTTTGATTCTTGGAGTCATGGATTCGTCACCTTCTTGTTCTTGCTCCGATACCCTCTCACCAAAGCTCTGATACTACTGTTGGAAATCACCTTGACAAGATGCCTAGGTGGTGATCTTCCAAACACCCAAGTCTAAAATGACTTGTAAAGAAAAGATACAACAACCAAAGCAAGAAAGAAAAGAAGACAAGCAATTGCTATCGATGTTCGACAATAACCTATGTCCTTGTGAGTTCCTCTGAACTCTTTGCACTAAATCAATGGTTCTTTACAATCCAGCAACCCTCTTCAAGAAACCTCAAGTTCTTGAAGAAACCAAGAAGAGAAGAAAGAAGATGATAAGAACTATTACAATGCTCTCTATCAAATCTATACTACTCTCTCTTTACAACCAGCCTCACTACAATGAGTCCTTCTTTTGTTTTGTGTCTTTGCACTCTTACACAATTCTCTCTTGTATGTCACAATGTTGATGAGAATAAAGCTAGGTGACCCTTTATATAGTGCACTAACTTCTTGTCCAATCTTGAGAGTCAATCTCCACCCTTAGATCTTGATGACCACTCAACCATGACCTTTGATCATTCTTTAGTCAAGCTGTGCATTTTGATCTTGCATCCACGCACTCAACATAAGGCTGAAAAACTAGCCTTGGTGTGCTTTCAGGGTACGGCCTGAAACAGGGCACACTTACTGCCCCTCTGTACACCGCGGCCTGGGGTAGGCTGTGCTGTGGCCTGGACAAAGCTGGGCCGTGGCCTGACCTGATGCACATATTTTCTAGCTTGTGTGCTTAGGGACACATACTAGTGTGCCTACCTTTGTCTTGCTCCAAGGTGTCGCGCACACTTGTGTGCACTTCTTTAACATGCTGAAACATATTCTTCCAACCTTGGTTTAGACATTAACCTTGTTTAAACCATGTTTAAAACTTAGACAAATATCAACATCTCAGATGGCTCCTTCCTTTTGTTGGAGTTGCCATAGTTTTTCCCGTGCCTTATCCTATGTGTTCTTGGAGTAGAACTGCCTTTTAAAGTCTCCTTTTAACTTTTCCCATATGGTTATGGAATAGGTTTCTCTATGAGTGTCTCCACACTTGCGTCTCCACCATACCATTGCAACATAAACCAATAGAGGTGTTATTTTTACCTTGGTGCCCTCATCTTGGATCCCCATGGCATCAAAGTACCTCTCGAATCCCCATAGAAAATTATCTATCTCATGAGGGTTCCTTGTTCCACTATAGTTCCCAGGTCAACGTTCCGAGGGATGAAAGAATGTTTCATCGGTACTCGTGCAGGTGGTTGCTGGTTTTCGAGCTGTTCCGTCATTTGTGTTTCGATCTTGACTTCTTCTTCGTTCTCCTCGGAGTTGTTCCTTAGCTTTTTTCGGATAGTCCGCTCAAGCTTGGGATCAAGGGGAAAGAATTTTGGATGTCGGGATCGCAATCTGTGCATAAATCAAGAAAACTGGTTTCAGTGCAGCAGTGCAACTCTGCTGCTCGGGTAACTCTCTGCCCTAAATGCACTCAATCGCACGGGAGGTTGTGATCGATCGTACATATCATAGAAAGTGTGAGTTTGGGTTTGATGTGCTTGAAACATAAAACAATTTTGATGAAAAATAAAGATGGTAAACAAAAATAGTGTAATAATAATTAAACAAAAGTAATTCTAAAAAGAACTTTAGCGCAGTCCCCAGCAACGGCGCCAAAAACTTGTTGTGCGTTTATCTACTTAAATTAATGAGCAAATAATCGTACTAGTTTTACTTGCAAGTGCACAAGGTCAACAGTGTAGTATAGTGTGCGAAAGCAAGGTCATCTCCACAGGGATTGGTAAAATTTGGTTTTTAGAATTAGTTTCTTTAAGTAAAAAGAAATAAAATAACTGTTGTGTGTGATTTGATAATAATAAAGACATAGGGTTTTGATATCCACCACTAGTCATACTTTTCCAATTGTATAAGGTATCAGTGCACTAGCCTTATCATGTATACCTACTGGTTGCCAACCTAAGGGCATGGTATCTACTCCTTAAGCTATTGATTTCCCTAAGCAACGAGTTCAGCATGGTATCTGCTTGAGTTGTTCCTTAAGAAAATATAAGTACTATGGAAATCGACAACCACATGAGACCTAGGGCATGGTATCTACTCCCAATTTCCCATGTTGATTTACCCGGGTATCCGGATAAGATATCCCTTATTACTAATGTTAGACCTAGGACTCGGTCATCCAAATTGATCTAACTAACAGGTCCATACCACATGCATATGCTAGCTATACACATACATATGAGGAACTTAAATAAGCACAGGCATTAATCAAGTTAAGCACATAATAAAGGCTATTGGCAAAGATTTATAAATGCATAAATATATGAGAAAGCATAACTAGGGCTTCGATCGAGCCCTATAAGAAAGTTAGTTACACATGCTGTCTAAAGTAAACATCATATATAAACTAAACATAAGGGAAGAATAAACCCGAGAGAAGAGGCGTCAATTCTCTCCCAAAGCTTACAACTCCAAGTAAAAGCTAAGAGAAGTGTTCTCTAAGTTGTGGTGTATGTTGTGTGTGCTTTACAAGTGAATTTATAAGTCTTTAAGAAGTCCTAAGAGGTGCAGGAAACCTTAAATTTCCTAAACCGAAAAAAACTCTTTATTTCCAAAACAAGGTTCTGCAGTTTACTGTTCACGCCTGTATATTTGCGCTCGATCGCACACGTCTTGCGCTCGATCGCAGTGCTGTGCTTGATCCCTCTTCTGTGCGCACGATTGCAATGTGCGCTCGATCGCATTGCATGGTGCGATCAATCGCAATTTGTCCAGAGACTGCCCCAGGGATTCCAGGCTTCTTCCATTAAGTGCCAAAACTGCATTTTTTCTTCCAAAACCTATAAAACACATGTGAAACACACAAATGGAGTAAAAGAGATAAAATTAATGTAATTAAGGTCCTACCAAATGTAAATAAGGGGGCTTAAATATGAATATTTGAGCACCTATCACTTTTTGATTCGAGTTAGTAAGTCCTTAGGGGTGTCTTTACACCTAATGCCCTAAAGCCATCTGGTTTGGGAGTCATTGGCCAAACGCTCGTTACAAGGGTCAAATAAAAAGCTCGATGGAACTCGACATGGCAAAGATAGTATGATGAAAGAAAAAGAAAGAAGAAGCAAGAATTATGCCATTTTTGTTCTCTTTGATAAGGAATTCGATAAAGGTTTGGGCATCGAAACCCTATACACTAAAATTATGTGGAAGCCCCATCTTATATGTGCTAATTCATCACACACAAATCAAACTTACGATGCCTTAAGCCAACCTTACGTAAGTAACATGAACTATAGAAAATCCTTTTTCAATACAAAAATGTGTTTTTATTATAAGTTTACTCATGAACGGTTATCATAGTTTTATGCACAACCCAAATATTTGAGTATCATGGAAATGAATTTATCTTTAATTTTGTTCTTCATTTAGTTTTTAGTTTTGTATTGGTAAGGGACTCACAATATGTAAGTTTGGGGGTGTGATAGGAGCTTAAATATTCATATTTAAGCCCCTTAATTTACATTTGTTAAGCCCTAGTTTATGTTATTTTAGTCCATTTTACTTCATTTCTGTGTTTTACATGGTTTTTATAGGTCTATGAAGAAAATGAAGCATTTTGGAAGCTTTTGGAGCTTAAAAGGAAGAAAACTGGAAAACCTGGAGCAGATACTATCTGGAGTGCGATCGAGCACACCAGGAAGGGTGATCGAGCGCAACCTTGTGATCGAGCGCACTTTGCTCGCGATCGAGCACACACGTACAATAGTGAACAGTAAAATGGTAGTACTTGTTTTGGAAATTAGGGTTAGGGCCCTATTTTGGAAATTAGGGTTTCCAAGTGTCCTTAGAACCCTATAAATAGACTTGTAAAACACAGAAAACATATCTCCCTTTTGAATAGCATATTTTCCTTTTAGTTTAGTTTTTGTTCGGGGAGATCGGAGCAAGAAACTGTAGAGGAGAATTGAGGACTCTTCTCTCGGGTTTCTTCTTTCTTTTATTTTTATTATGTGTACTTAAACTTTTAGTTTTTGGCTGAAGCCCTAATTATGTTTAACCTATAATTCAATATTGGCGCCTTTGCAATACTTATGTTGTGATTCTTAATTTGATTAATACCTATTTTTATTTACAGTCCTCATATATGTGTGTCTGATCAACTTATGTATGTGGTATGGATTGGTTAGTCGAATCAATTTGGATGACCAAGTCCTGGGTTCAACAATAGTAACAAAAGATATCCACACCGAATTCTTGGGTTAATCAACATGGGAAACCAGGAGTGGACCAAACCCTAGTTCCTATGTGGTTGTCGATTTCCACAGACCTTATGCTCTCTTAAGGAACAACTTAGTATACACCATGTTGAATCCCTTAAGAGAGAAAAGAGTTAGAGTATACACCATGCCTAACTCATTGCTTAGGGAAATCCATAGTCTAAGGAGTGGACCAAGCCCTTAAGTTAACAATTAGTAGGTATTCATAGCATGAGTAAAGCACTGGCATATTGTTTTATGGGGTAGCATGATTAATGGTGGATACCAAGTCCTTACGCCTTTATCATTATTAATTCAAACCCAATATTTATTTCTCTTATTTTTATTTTATTATTGAGAAACTAATTCTAAATTGAAATTCACCAATCCCTGTGGAAATGATCTCGCACTTGCACATTATGCTACCACAGACCTTGTGCACTTGCAAGTAAAACTAGAACGATTATTTGCCTAATTATTTAAGTAGATAATCATCCAACAGATATCTTTTGTTACTTTTGTTGAACCCAGGACTCGGTCATCCAAATTGATTCAACTAACTAATCCATACCACTTGCATACGTTAATCAGACACACACATAAGAGGAATTTAAATATAAACATGTGTTAATCAATAAAGCATTATAACATGGCTATTGGAAAAGGTAATCAATGAATATATATATGGAAAAGCATAATTAGGGCTTCAATCGAGCCCTATAAAGAGTTAGTTACACATGCTGTCTATGATAAACATCATCAAACATAAACTAAAACTGAAAAGTAAAACCCGAAGAATACTGTGGAGACGAGTCGTCCATTCCTCTCCAAAGTTTATAACTTCAAGCCAAAGCAAAAAATAAAAAGAAGGATGCTTTTTCTGTGTTTTACAAGCCTATATATAGGGTTCTAAGAGTGTCACGAAACCCTAGTTTCCAAAACAAGATATGGAGAGTTCTTTCCAAAACAGGCGCTGCTGTTTTTTACTATTCACTCCCGTACGCATGAACTTGATCGCTTGCTTGTGCACTCAAGCGCAACCTTGCGCTCGAGCCTTCTTCTTGTGCACACGAGTACTTGTGCGCTCGATCACGGCCATGTTGCACTCAATCGCACCAGTTTCTTCCAGATTCTTCAGCATTCTCCCTTTAAGGCTTCAAGGTGCTTTCTTTTCTTCAAAAGTCTATCATAAACACAGAAAAAACAAAATGAAGTAAAACATAATAGATTATGCACATAAAGAGCTTAACAAATGTAAATTAAGGGGCTTAAATATGAATATTTAAGCACCTATCACAGTTGAGGATGTTTGATGGAATGGTAAGGCTGCTGAGGAACATGAGGTATCTTCTAGATTTGAGAAGGAATTTGATCTCATTGGGGCAGTTGGATTCAATGGGATATACATACAAGGTAGAGGGAGGAAAGATCAAGGTAACTAAGGGATCTTTGATAGTGATCAAAGCAACAATGAAGAATGGTCTCTATGAGATGATCGGAGACAGGGACATCAAGGATCAAGCAGCAAGCTTGATGGCTGGGATAGAGAAAGCAACCCTTTGGCACACTCGCTTGGTACATATAAGCGAAAAGGGCCTGCAAGTTCTCAACAAGGATGGGTTGCTTGATGGTGACAAAGTATTGAGACTCGATTTCTGCAAGAGCTATGTTCTTGGGCAACAACATCAGGTCAGCTTCAACACCGGAGTGCACAAGACTAAGGGGATTTTTGACTACATCCATGCGGATCTTTGGGGACCAGCAAGAACACCAACACAGGGAGGTAACATTTACTTTTTATCTTTAATTGATGATTATTCAAGAAAGGTTTGGGTTTATTTGGTTAAAAATAAATCAGATGCTTTGAATAAATTACTGGTGTGGAAAAAGCTGGTAGAGACTCAAATGGGCAGGGTAGTTGAGAACCAATAGTGGCTTAGAATTTTTTACCAAGGAACTTGATCAATTCTGTAGGTTAAATGGCACTCTAAGACATAGAACAGTTATGAAAAATCCTCAGTAAAGTGGAGTTGTTAAGAGGATGAATAAGACCCTTATGGAAAAGGTTAGGTGCATGTTAAATAGATCCGGATTACCCAAAGGTTTTTGGGAGGAAGCGGTGTCTACTGCTGCTTATTTGGTTAATAGATCACCCTCTAGGGTTGTGTACCATAAGACTCCCATGGAGATGTGGAGTGGTAAACTCCCTGAGTTGGACAACCTTATGACTTTTAGGTGTTCTGTGTTTGCACATCAAAATGATGATAAACTTAACCCAAAGTCTAGAAAATGTGTGTTTCTAGGATATGGGGAAGGGGTTAAGGGATATAGGTTGTGGTCCTTAAAGCAAAAAGGGTTGAAACTCATAATAAGTAGGGATGTGATTTTTAATGAATTGTTATTTCCCTATTTGGAGAAAACTAACCCTGCAGGGGCTAGTGAGCAAACCAGTTCGGTATTTGTGGAGCATAGCATCAAGGAAGATTCAGTTCAGGTAGAGTAAGGAAGGCAAGAGGGTTCAGAACAGGTAGAGTCCATTGATGAATGCCAAGCTCAGGACACTCATGAGGAGGCTGAACTGAAGAGGATGATGCAGCAAGTCAGAAGGACTATCAGCTCATAAGAGACCGTGAAAGAAGGCTGGTCGGACCACCTTCAAGATATGGGTTTGCGGATGCTGCGGATGCAGTAGCTCCTTGGATAGAAGGAGAGATAAGTGAACAAGAGACTTACATTGATGCCATGGGATGTAAGGGTTCACCAAGATGGAAGCTAGCTGTGGAGGAAGAAATGGATTCTTTGAGAAAGAACAACTTCTGGGAATTGGGGCACAGTCCGGGAAAACAGAGAGTTGTGGATTGTCAGTGGACTTACAAGATCAAAGAAGGGTACCCTCTAGGAGATGAAGTCTGGAATAATGCTAGGATGGTGGCGAAGGGGTTCACGAGAAGATAAGACATAGATTTCACAGAAACTTTCTCACGTGAACACAAGATGGAGAAAATGGTGAGTATCTTCATCTATGTCGTTGATATGCTATCAGTTGGGAACAGCAGAGAGAGGATGAAAAGGTTTACATCTCAACTCAGTGAGGAGTTCGAGAGGAAAGATCTCAGCCTTACACAAAAGATCCTTGAGATGAGAATAATCCAAGAAAAGTAGAGAAACAGGTTAAGGGTTTCTCGGGCAATTAGTGTTCTCAACAAAATTATGAGTAACCCTGGAAATAAGCTTTGGCTTGGGGTGAAGTGGTTGCTGAGGTACTTAAAGGCTTAGTGGTAGCTGGTGGTAGCACTCTTAACAACCTAGGCAGAGTATATAGTGGCTACGGAAGCCATAAAGGAGGCTATGTGGTGCAAAGGGTGTTTGGACGAGTGGATGGTCCTAAAAGAGCAGGTGGTGGTATAATCGGATAGCCAAAGTGTGTAGCACTTGTGGAGGAATCTGGTGTTCCATAAGAGGACAAAGTATATGGATGTTTGGTATCATTTCATTCAGGAAAATGTTACGAAATGATGCATTCATGTGGACAAGATAGCCATGGAAGAAAGTCCTACAGATTTAGGCACCAAAGGTCTACCTCTAAGAAGGTTCAATCATTGCTTTGGACTTTTTAGGATTGGAGTCGGTTAATATGGTGACTCAAGATGAGTTCGGATACTGAGTTCTCTGCATAATGGGTTCGGGTTTAATCGCTTAGATAAAGGTAGAGATTATTGGAGTTTGTCAAAGAATTAAACGGGAGATGGAAGAATGAAGATCAGCATGTTCAGCACCAGTGTGTGCCATGACTCAGCTCTTCCAGGCTGCGACACCCAGCAAGGAGGAGGCCTGGAGGAGGTAAGGATCTGTACTCTACCCTAGGCCGCGGCCAGCCCTGTTATGGGCTGCGGCGCCAGGCACACTGAGATAAGGAGTTTCAACCTTTTGTTAAGTGCATGAGGTATGTTCAAAATGCATAGGATCACTTAGGATTGATTGAGGCCTAAGGGTGGATATTGACCCTCAAGATTGGTCAAGAAGTTGGTGCACTATATAAAGGGTCACCTAGCTTCAATCTTAAAAAGTGTGACATAACAAGTGTGACATGTGAACGAGATTTGTGTGAGAGTGCAAAGTCACTAAAAATAGGAGAGACTCATTGTAGAGAGGTTAGTTGTATAGAAAGAGAGAGTAGAATAGAAAGGGGATTCAAGGGCTTGTAAGGGGAATTTTCCCAAGGTTAGTCTTCTTCTTCTTCTTTTGTTCTTTAAGAACCTATGAGTTCTTGGAAGGGTGTTACTGATTGTAAAGAACTCCATTAATAAGATAGTGCAGAGAGCTCGGAGGAGCTCATGGGGACGTAGGCATATTGCCGAACCTCGTCAACAAATTGCTTGTGTTCTTTTCTTTCTTGTTTTGATTGGTTGTTATCTCTTTTCTTTATTCAAGTCACTCTAGACTTGGGTGTTTGGAAGATCACCTCCTGGGCATCATCTCCAAGGTGGTTTCCCAACAGTCTCATCAAGCTCTCCATGCAAGAACGCTGTCTTCATATCCATTTGCTCGATCTCCCAACCAAATTGGACCACCATTGCCAATACTATCCGTATCGTCTTGTACTTCACAACCGGTGAGAATATTTCGGTGAAATCTATGTCTTCTCTTTATGTGAACCCCTTCGCCACAAGCCTAGGCTTATACCAGACTTCATCCCCTAAAGGGTTCCCTTCTTTGATCTTGTAGATCCACCTACAATCCACAACTCTCTGTTTTTCTGGTTTGGGCACCAATTCCCAAGAGTTGTTCTTCCTCAAAGAATCCATTTCTTCCTCCATAGCTAGCTGTCACTTTGACGACTCCTTACATTCCATGGCATCAATGTAAGTTTCTAGTTCAACCGTCTCTCCTTCTGAATAAGGAATTGCTACATTAGCATCCACAAACCATATCTCAAAGGTGGTCTAACCATCCTCCTTCCCCGGTCCTGACTTGTTGCATCAACCCCTT
Organism: Bretschneidera sinensis; assembly: GCA_023935145.1. Lineage (NCBI taxonomy): Eukaryota > Viridiplantae > Streptophyta > Magnoliopsida > Brassicales > Akaniaceae > Bretschneidera > Bretschneidera sinensis. The sequence continues at coordinate 101,744,133 of CM043699.1, forward strand.
CTAGTTCAGCCTCCTCTTGAGTGTCCTAAGCTTGGCCTTCATCAATGGGCTCTACTTAGTCTGAACCCTCTTGCCTTCCTTGCTCTACCTGAACTGAATTCTCCTTGATGCTATGCTTCACAAATTCCAGACTGGTTTGCTCACTAGCCGCTGCAGGTTTAGTTTTCTCTAAATAAGGAAATAATAGTTCATTAAAAATAACATCCCTACTTATTATGAGTTTCATTCCTTTTGGTTCTAAGGACCACAACCTATACCCCTTAACCCCATCACCATACCCTATAAATACACATTTTCTAGACCTTGGGCTAAGTTTATCAGCCTTTTGATGTGCAAATGTAGCACACCCAAAAGTCCTAAGGTTGCTCAACTCTGGGGATTTCCCACTCCACATCTCCATGGGAGTCTTGAGCTCTAAAGCTCTAGAGGGTGATCTATTAACCAAATATGCAGCAGTAGCCACAGCTTCCCCCCAAAAATATTTTGGTAAACCGAACCCAATTAACATGCATCTAACCTTTTTCATAAGGGTTCTATTCATCCTCTCAGCAACTCCATTTTGCTGAGGGGTTTTTACAGTCGTTCTATGTCTAAGAATGCCATTTAACTCACAGAATTTATCAAAATCCTGATTGTAAAATTCTAAGTCATTATCGATTCGTAAACCCTTAACCACCCAACCCGTTTGAGTCTCCAACAACTTTTTCCACAACACAAATTTATTCAAAGCATCTAATTTATTTTTAAGCAAATAAACCCAAACCTTTCTTGAATAATCATCAATTAAAGAAAGAAAGTAACGATTACCTCCCTGTGTTAGTGTTCTTGCTGGTCCCCAAAGGTTCGAATGAATGTAGTCAAGAATGCCCTTAGACTTGTGCACTCCAGTGTTGAAGCTGGCCCTTCCCAAGAATGCAACACTCGCAGAAATTGAGTTTTTATACTTTGTCACCACCAAGTAGACCATCCTTGCTAAGAACTTGTAGGCCCTTTTCACTCATATGTCCCAAGCGAGTGTGCCAAAGGGCTGCCCTATCCATCTCAGCCATCAAGCTTGCTACTTGATCCTTGATTTCTGTCTCTCCGATCATCTCATAGAGTCCATCTTTTATTGCTGCTTTGAACACTACTAAAGATCCCTTGGTCACCTTGATCTTTCCTCCCTCTACCGTGTATGTATACCCCATGGAATCTAGCTGCACCAATGAGATCAAATTCCTTTTCAAATCCAAAAGATACCTCACATTCCGCAGTAGCCTTATAACTCCATCAAACATCCTCAATTAGATGTCTCCTATCCCCCTCACTTGGCAAGAAGTGTCATTCCCTAAGAAAACCTTTCCATTATTGGTTTCTTGAAAATTCTTGAACCAATTCCGATGAGGGCATATGTGGTAAATGCACCTGAAAATCAGAATTCATTTCTTGCTGCCTTGCCTCTTGCTCACATTTGAGCACACAACAAGAATGACATCTTGTTGTTCTCATTTGGCAACCGAAGCCTCTCCATTATTGGTATGGCTTCTTCTTCTCTCATCCCACATCTTCTTCTTGCAATCTTTCTTGAAATGGCCCTCCTTGTTACAGTAGAAGCATCGCTTTCCTCCAAACTTCGGTTTGGAATGCAATCTCCCATGGCTCTGCCCTCTACCCTTTGATCTCTCCCAATAGTTGCCATGGATGCTACTGCCATTCTAAGTTGCTAGCCTTCCTCTAACGAACAACTCTTCTCTACTTGATGCTTCCCTCATCTTGGCTCTGAAATCATGAGCCCTTATAGCATTGATCACAATTTCCTTGGTTAGTTTATCTCTTCCATATTCAATTGCATTAATCAAATTATCAAAACAATCAGGAAGATAATTCAACAAAATAATAGCCAATTGTTCATCCGAGAATGTTATGCTATAGATATTCAAATCTTGAACTAGCTTATTAAACACATCAAGATTATCTTGCAACTCTTTATTAGGATCCATTTTAAAAGTAAAGATTCTTTTAAGAAGATAAATCTTATTAGGGAGAGTCTTAGTAAGAAACAACTCATCTAGTTTCTTCCATATGACAGCTGAATCTTCCAAGTCTCCGCACTCCCTTGTGACACTATCCGACATGTGTAGGAAGATAGTGCTGTACGCCATCTTCTTCATCTCAATCCATTGGACTTCTGTGATACTTGCTGAAAAAAGTGTCATATTCTCTAATCGCCAAGTCCACCTTTTGTTGCATAAGAACAGCCTTGATCTTCCGCTTCCAAAGGGTAAAGTCTCCCTTTTCCATCAAACTTCTCAACGATGAAGTTTGAACCGATCTTGTAGTAAAAAATCTCAGATTTATGCAGCACCCACAAATGCTTTCCCAAAATTCTAAATCTCAAGAACCCGATCAAAGATTGATCTCAATACCATTCTTGAATCACCCTCAAGAACACGATCAGATCTTGATCTTTACTCCATTCTTAAATCACCCAAGAAGTTGATCTTTGATTATTGGAGTCTTGCTCCGATACCCGGCTGTTCTTGAACCACGGCTCTGATACCACTGTTGTGGTATCTCTTCTAGCTCTGATACCACTGTTGTGGTATCTCCTCTAGCTCTGATACCACTATTGGGAAATCACCCTCGAGATGCCCAGGAGGTGATCTTCCAAACACCCAAGTCTAGAATGACTTGTAATGATTAGAACAGAAATAGAAATCAAAGAAAATAAAGAAGACAAACAATTTGTTATCGAGGTTAGGCAATAGCCTACGTCCCCGTGAGTTCCTCTAAACTCTTTGCACTAAATCAATGAGTTCTTACAAGTTATAGCAACACCCCTTCAAGAATCACAAGTTCTTGAAAAACCAAAGAAGAGAAGAAAGAAAGTGATAAGAACTATTACAAAGCCCTTTACCCAATTTATACTACTCTATCTTTATAACCAGCTTCTCTTTTGAGATCTATTCTAGTGCCTCTCCTGTGTTTTGTGTCTTTGCACTCTCACACTTGCACTCGAATTCTCTTGTATGATGATCACTTGTATGTATTGTGTATGAATTGTGTTGAGATTGAAGTTAGGTGACCCTTTATATAGTGCACCAACTTCTTGACCAATCTTAAAGGTCAATATCCACCATTAGATCTTGAGGACCAATCAACCACAGCCCTTGATCAAGTCTAAGTGATCCTGTGCGTATTGATTATGCACCCACGTACCTTTTAAAGAGGCTAAAAACTTGCATCAGGTGTGCCTTCAAGCTACGGCCTAGAACAGGGCAAGCTACGGCCTGAAGAGGGCCGAAACTCCACAATTCTTCATGTCATGCTGGAGGTCGGGGCCTAGAGTGGTTGAGCCATGGCGCACAAGGCCAGGCCATGGTGCACACTTCTTGGGCCGCGGTGCACAGCACCAACCCCAAACCCTGGACTTCCTTGAGGCCGAGGCGCGTACACCTTGAGCCGAGGCGCCAAGACCTATTGCTGAACCCTTTCAAACCATGTTTAAACCTTAGACAAACACCAACAGCATCATTTATTGGTGATATGATATTTGTAATATTGCAATGATAAACGAGCCACAAATGGAAAGCATAAAGAAGAAAAAGACCGAAGTGGCTGGCAAACTTGATGGAATTTCATTCATACTACCTAGAGAATGTCTTAGTTATGCACTGAACATAGAAAAAGTGATTTCTTTAATCATTAATAAAAGATTTACTTGAACTTTAAAAAAAACTTATAATTAATGTTGTTAATGATCTCATATATAACTGTTTGTATGGTATAAGAAAGACAACCTAAATACACAAAACAAACACAATTTATCTTTGTTTGAGAGATTAGAAGGCTGGCACATTCAACGACAAGAGCGCATAAATGGAAGATATGACACGGTATTTTGATTGTTTTCTTTAATATCAAATATATTATATGTAGTTAATAAGTAAGTGATTATTATAAACAACTACATAATTCTTTGATTTTGGTATAGTAATTCTCCCATACACCATCAAATGGGTCTTTTTAATCCATTGTTGAAGTGGTGAACTTTATCCTCTTCGAGCTCTATCTTGTTAAGCTGAAAAGGTATACGGTTAAAAAAAGATTCTTCTTTGGTGAGTTGATGAACTAAATTATTTGTGTTTAGCAGTCCCCAATTAATGCACAAGTTATAAATTTTTACTTGAATATTAGTATTATTTAATTTGTTATTAACTTCATAACCTATTGTGCTATTGTAATGTTTTCAGGTACATAAATCTGAAATGCTTAGAGGACTGCTTATAAGATATGACAGCAACAACATAAAAATATAAAACCCTAAATTCATTAGTCCTACAATTGACAACTAGCAAATTAGGAGCACAACAGTGATACTAAAGTAGATATTGAAGAAACAAAATTGACTCCAGAGTCATTGGAAAGGTTTTTAGCAAATGCATATGCTAACATGGGTGGTGCCTCTAATATTTAGCAGCAACATATTGTAAGGCCTTCATCATTGGATTCACTTGCAAATGTTGCATTGGATGTGGAAGGAGATGCTCAACCATTTGCAAAATTGGTTCCATATAATCCTTGAGTACTGGTTCATAAATAAGTTATTAGTTCCACATAATCCTTGAGTACCGGTTCATCAATAAGTTGCTATAGCCTCATTGGACTTGGGAAGGGATACTCATCCCTTTGCAGGATCAGTTCCAGATAACCCTGGAGCACCTGTTCATCAAGACGTTGCTATAGCACCTAAAATGACAAAAATTCATGTTGAACCACTCAAGAAAATTGAAAGTTTTTGGATCTATGAAAGATATTCTAGATTTTATATATAGATAATCCAAATAAGCCCCAATTTCGATTTTAAAATGTAATTTGTAATTAGTTAATTAGGCAAATATATTTACTTATTTATTTTTAAAAATATACCAGTACATTTATTTAAGCAAGTTTTAGTTTTATTTAAGATTTGACATGGCAAGAGGACCTTTACAAGAAGACACTTTATTCATCTAAAAACAAAATATTAACTTCTTTTGCATTTGATGGATTTTGTTTATGAATTATTGAAGCTAAAACTATTTTAGAGATTAGTGAAGTAAAAGTGGGGAAATGAAGTTAGATTGAGAAAGTGAATTTTTTTTTTTTTTTGGTGGGAGCGGGGATTTGTCATGAAAACGGTTATAGTAGATGACTAAATTATCTCTAGTATATTTCATAATTATATTTAATAACTAAGATAGATTACTAAAATTCTATCTATAAAGCCAATTTTATTCTAGCTAAGATAGATAATTGTATTCGGCATAGCTTTCACCATGGCTTTCACATGGTTTAGAGCAGTAATGTTCCTAAAATCTCTCTTCTTCTTTTTTCCCATGTCCCTGTGCACATCAACAATAGTGGCATATATAGAAAATCTACCACCATATCTCTCTCTGACCGAACCAAGAAATCCTCACGACTTTATCTATTCTTCACACAATGACGAACACTATCCTTCCCAACACCTCATCTTCTTCCACTCTACCTGCTTCCTTTAACATCTCAAATCTCTCAACACACCTATGGAACGTTCAACCTATTTGTGCTGGCATTCTCAATTCTTAGACATTCTTGACATATATGACCTTCAAGATATCATTGATGATAGTAAACATGTTCCGCTGGAAAAACTCATTGATGAGTTCAACAATCCATCTTTTGCCGCATAGAAAAAAATAGACAAACTGGTTTTAAGCTGAATCAAAGCCATAATTTTCCCATCTATCCAAACTGTTACCTTACCATCCAAAACAAGATTATATTCTTCTTGATAAATGGTTATCACCTTTCTCCAACATACATATTCGAAACCTATGTGTTCAACTTCGATCCCTTCACAAGGAATAAGACAAACCAATCTCTAATTTTCTGCTCTATGCAAAAACGATCTTTGATTCTCTTGTTTTCTCTAGATAGCCCATTAAAGAACAAAAACTCATTGAATTCATCATTCATGGCCTTGGATCTAAATTTAAAGAGTTCATTACCTCACTTCACCTACACCTTCTGTCATTCTCAATGAATTTTATGACATTTTCCTCCAAAAAGAACATCTTATCAAAAAATAGCCAACCCTTCCTCTTCCATTACCTCCTCCTTCACTACCCAAAATATTCCACTAAACTCACCCAAAAATTACCATCCCCCGCCACAAACACCACCCACCTACCACTGCAATTGAGGTGGCTACCGTGGTGGTTCCACGCCCCTTCCTCTCACCAGCAACCCTCTCCTCCTTTCTCTCGATTGCAAGCCTCCTCTCTTAATACACTTATCTCTTTCTAAATCTACAATAAACATGGTCACACAGCTCGCCATTTTCCTTAACATGGTAACTTTGCCTATACTACCAAGACTTATGCTAATGTCGTTTCCAACACTCATCTCTCTCACAACACCTTATTTACTTGGTGTCTTGAATCTAGTGCTTCTTATCATATGACTTCCTCACCATGTTTTGTTAAGGATTCTATAATTGTTGGTAATGGTAATCACTTTCCCATCTCACACACACGTAAAATTCTTTCATTTCTCAAAATGAATTATTTCATCTTAATGAAATCTTATATGTTCCGGCAATTAAGAAAAATCCTTTATATGTTCTTCATTTTTGTAGTCATAATAATTTCTATTTTCTAATACATGCCAATGTTTTTATGGGGAAGGACATCAAAATGAGTCATAATCTTTTGACTGATATTAGCTTCGACGATCTTTATCACATCCAAACAAACATTACCACATCCTATAAGCTTGGTTTCCTTGGTGCAAAAACAAATCAATACATCTGACATGCTCCATTTGGGCCACCCATTCCATTGTAACTGTCCAATCTATTTTACTTCATTTTTTGTTACCAATTTGTAGTCTCATTCTTAATAAATTTTTTCACATTTGTCCACTAAGAAAAGCTAAATACCTTTCCTTTTCAGTTTTTCATCCTTTGGAATTAATTCATCTTGATTTATTGGGACCGACACCTATTATTTCTAACTCAAATTTTCGGATCTACTTAACTATCATTGATCTTAGTAGATTTACATGGTTTTATCCTCTTATGAAGAAATCAGATGCTTTTGCCATGTTTCTCATTTTTAAATAGGAAATTGAGAATCTGCTAAATTTTAAAATCAAAATTGTTCACTGTGATGAAGGAGGTGAATTTACAAGTCATAAATTTAAGTTGTTCCTCCAAACTAATGGAATCTTTTAGCAGTTCTCTTTCCACATATGCCTCAACAAAATGGAGTGGTAGAAGGAAAGCATCATCACATAGTTGAACGAGGTCTCTCTTTGTTATCAAGGTCACAATTTCCATCAATATTCTGGGTCGAGGCATTTTCTTTCGCAGTTTACCTCACCGACACTTGCCCTTGGCGATTACTCTCAATATGAATATCTATTTCATCGATCTTCTGATTATGAGTTTCTTACAGTGTTTCGATGCACATACTTTCCTCTTCTAGCGCCATATAACTCCCATAAGTTAATGTGCATATATATCAAGTGTTATTTTCTTGTCTATGACCGGTCTCACAAAGGGTATAAATTTTATGATCCACTATTTTATAAATTTTATATTTCGTACCATGTTACCTTTGATGAAACTTCATTTCCTTGCAAACACTTATCTATTAAACCACATGCTTCTCCACCAAAACTTTTATCCAGTTTCGTCCATTACTTCTCTATTCTCCTCCCATACCCGTCAACCCACCACTTCCTATCCTTGAGTTTTCTTTGACCACCCTCCTGACAACATCATTTCTATGCCATCCATCATTCCTAGAAGACACGACTCGGCTCGAACCATAACTATCGAACAGACCCATGAGCTACACATACTACATCGCCACGCCAAACTCGAGCACCTCCACTCCTCCTTGAAAATACAAAAGTATTAATGATCTTACCTATAAAACTGATAAGCACTCTCTCCGAAGAATCGACATCCTATTCTCAAGCTGTCAAACACTCTCACTAGAAAAAAGAAATACAAGAGGAATATGATGCACTTCTCTACAATAATACTTGGTCACTGGTACCATGTCATCCCTTTCAGAATATTGTTGGTTGTCAATAGGTTTTTCAAGTTAAAAGAAAATCTACTTATACCATTGAAGACATAAAGCTCGTCTAGTCGATAAAGGATTCAATCATTAGGAAGCATGAAATTTGATGAGATTTTTAGTCCAGTAGTTAAGCTTGCTACTATTCGTACTGTTAATGCCTTAGTTGTTTCCTATAATTGGTCACTGAAGCAACTTGATGTTTAGAATGCATTTCTTAATGGTTATCTTCAAGAAGAAGTGTAACCACCAGGTTCTTTTGATCCACTTAAGCCCAATCATGTCTGTAAACTATATAAGGCAATTTATGGTCTCAAGCAAGCCATTCGAGCATGGTTCCATCGTCTACAGTCATTCTTGTTTGAACATGGGTTCTTTAAGAGTTAGACTGATCGCTCTCTACTTGTTTGAAATTTTGATTCACATATACTTATTGTTCTTGTATATGTCGATGACATTATCATTACATGTGATATGGTTGCTGAGATTAATCGGCTCATTTCTCAAGTTTGCTTTACATTTGATACCAGAGATTTTGGTCAATTGAGTTTCTTTCTCGGTAGGGAGGTGTCTCATACATCTCAGTCTTTACTCCTATATCAGGTTCGATATGCCACTGATCTCCTCAAGAAATTTCATATACATAATACCAAACATTGTTCTATGTCGATCTCTGCTGGCTCTTGGTTGTCTTCCACCAATGGTGCTCTCTTAACCAATCCTACATCATACCGAAGTATGGTAGGCGGTCTCCAATATCTTACTATCTCTCATCCCAACATTGTTTTTGCAATAAATCAAGTTTGTCAATTCATGCGCGTACCTCGCAGCTATCATCTTAAGGTAATAAAAAGAATTCTTTGATACATTAAAGGAACTCTTTTGCATAGTATCTCCTTCCATCCATCAAATGACTTCTCCTTATGGTCCTCTCTGATGCATAATGGGATGGTGATCCCAATGACTAGTTGGAGCTTCATTTTTCTTGAGTCGAATCTTCTTACGTGGTTTGCTAAGAAAAAATCAACGGTTTCTCACACTAGTGCTGAAGCTGAATACCACACACTTGCTAATACAGCTGCAGTGCTATCTTTTTCTTGAGCTCGGTTTCAAACTCTCTCATCCTTCCTTACTAATTTGCGATAATATTTTTTCTATTCATATGACTTTGAATCCTATCTTTCATGCTTGTACACATCATATTGAAATTGACTATCATTTCATTCGGGAACTAGTTGCACGAGGAGTTTTACGTATCCCTCATGTCTCATTTTCAGATCAATTAGCTGATATTTTGACCAAAGTCCTACCTCGTGATCGGTTCCATTTGTTTTTTGCCAAGCTCAATCTTCACTATGTACCATTTCGCTTGAAAAAGACTGAAAATGATTATAGTAGATAACTAAAATATCTTTAGATTATCTCTTGTATATTTCATAACTTTATTAAATAATTAAGATAGATTACCTAAATAACTACATTATCTCTTCATAAATATCTAGGTTGTACCATGTTTATTATCAAATTGTAACTTATATATATGTGCAATACACATAACCTAGTATTTAGGTCTTCCAAATATTCTCCCACAATTAAACTATTACACTTCATACCCCCGCTTTAGATACGTGCATGTAATTATACACAAATCGAAATTACATCACTAAATAAACATAGTTTAGAAATGTTGCAACTTCTTATGGCAGAACACTTTGGAATATATTCATTTATGAAAAAGATAATTTATTCTAGTAATTACGACATCGTAAGAGAAGTGATTATGTAAGGCATTAAATCTCATAAAACTTATGTTTAGAAGAAGCATGCCCTAAATCGTCATATTAAGATTTTTGCATTCCAATAATTAACATTCCAATGTCTTGGCATCTTTGATGCTTTTAATAAAATGTGCTTTTGCTTTCCAAAAATAAAATCCTCCCCATGGTTATGAAAGATGACAAATCCATTACAAAAAAAAAAAAAAGTATTTCAAAACACACACAAACTTCGTTAACTGGTTATAAATATCTATATATTCAATTTTACTTGGAATTTGAGTTTACATTAAATTTGAATTTGTGGCCATGAACTTAACTCCACAGTTGCATCTCTCGAGAGGTAAAGTAATGTCTCGACTTTGAAATCAACTCTTAGAAAAATTTAGCTTGACTTGGTTAGTGGGAAATGTGGGAAAAGAAATTTAAAGCTTTTCAAAGACAAAAAATTAAAAAGAAAGAAAGTAGTTTAAGGGTAATTTCGTTATAGTTTTTTATCTACATTCATTATAACCCCAAATAAATATCTATCTCATGATATAATAACAGTCTATGTTGTTTTTGGCTAAGCAAATAAAATTTTCTCATGACATTCAATATAACACTGAATGAAACTCTCATTAACCTAGACACATAAATCTAAAAGGCTAAGTGGGTCCCACTGTAGGACCTACATATTTTGTGTCATGGTCATGGTCAGCCTGAATCATGTAATAATTTTTTGTTTCAAATAAGGCAAGGCATGTCAGCTAAGTGGAATTGTCTTATTTATTATGTAATTAGTAAATAATTAATTAAATAAATAATATGGATAGACACTACAGACCTAATACAAATTATTTGGATATATCAATTTATGGTATGTGTACTATAAAAAGCTATTTTTCTCGTATATCTTACCTGGAATTGAGGAGTCTCACTCTGCTCTCCTAAATTACTCCACAAACAAAGAGAGTTCAACTCCACTGCAATAAAAACTGTTAAGTGTATAATACACTGTTTTTCCTAATGGATTTGAACTCCTTAAATTTTGGGATATGGTGCGGATCACTTTATAATCAAAATTTAAGTATACTACAGATTTTTCTTCACAATTTTTTACCGCAGAGGAGTTGGTCCATCAAATTATTCACTAATCACAAATTTGTATATATAATTATTTCAATGACGAAGTTCTCAATTGTGGCAATAAATAACTATATTGTGACCGTTTCTAGTCTTCTACATAGAGACAAACACAATGTGGAAAAGATGCTTCGCTCAAAGGTTTAAAGTGTAAGCTATACATTGTTAACTTCCTTTTCATAAAAGTAATATCCTTTAAATTTAAATGGTAACTAAATCAATGAACATTACTTTGAATAAATAAATAGTAAATGAGTTGCTAAACTATTTTGTGAACGTATTACAAGACAATACCTCTCTGTTAATTCACCTACCACCTTTCCTTGCCAATGGCCATGTGGCATGCGAGTCTCTACATGTAAGAGCCTATAAATCTAAGCTCTTTCTCTTCACAAAATCACACTTTAAAAAAAACACCCACAAAATCATTCAAAAATATATTTTATTGTGTTGATATCTTTCTAGCTAGGTTAAAAAATGGTGATCATATCTAAAGTATTTGAGAATGAAAGTGTGAATTAGGATAACAGATAGTTGGGTACACAAGCCACACTACCTGTAGCCCAAGGGGAGGGGGCTGAACAAAGGCATGATCTGTTTGCAGTCACATATAACACAAACATGGATGTGATAATTTTATTAGCTAATTCAATTGTCGTTCAATTTTTTGAAGCAGAGATCTGGTTCTATTGCTTAAAATGCTTATCATTGTTTTTTTACTTTAGTTTTTTTTCTAGCTAGATGGTCTATAAAGTTATAATTTTTTTTTTCTGTTTTTGTTTAGTTTGGGAATTAAGGGTAACCTTGATCAGAATTTAAAAGTATAGACCTTCAATTTCATGCCTAGTTCACCAAGATTAATTTTATTATTTTAAATAGTTTCATATAACATTTTTTCTAGCAATGAAGAAAATTTTTATTATTTACATTTTAGAATCTGTTTTCATTTATTTCTCCTACCTCTTAAAGCTTAGCGAAACCATCAGTTCAAGATTTTCTTTCACTTTTTTTTATAAAAAAAAAAAAAAATTAAAGATATAGTAAAAAGGTTTTCAATAGATTCGGATTTTCTTTGACCACCCCCAAAAATAGACTATAGCTACATTTCTATTGATATTTTTGTGGTGAGATCAAATTGTCACTATTTAGGTATAATCATGTCACTTAATTGAATAGGCTTATCCCATAAAAAAGTTATGACGGTATATGTTTGGCTCTTAAGGAAATGAAAATCATAAGGAAAATCAAAAGGAAAGTTTCATTTTAAACTCTCTTCTTTCTTTCAGTTTTTTTGTTCATTCTTTCAAAATTTTCAAGATCCAAACATACCATTAGCAAATTATCATCTCTCTTTCAGTTGCGCTTTCTTATACTTTTTCCATATAAAATATATTAATATAATCTGTAGAATCAGTTTATCAAAGATAGTTTTAATTTTTTAAATAAGAAAAGACACTTTAAAATTTTAAATCACTATCAAAATCATTCATGGTAGCCTTAAAGGTATTTTTTTCCCCAACTTTAAATCCTTGTTTCATATCATAAAAAAAAACTCTTTGATTCATTGTATGCGATTTCTTATGGAATAATATAATAGTTTAGTAGAAATTATAAATCTTTATTTTTCAACAAGAAAAATCAGTTTTTGTGATGTTCAAATAAATTTAGAGGATATTTTGTTCATTATATCTTTTTATTTTTTGTGTTTTATGGAACTTTATTTTAAATTTGGGATCATGTAGTATTTTTTTTTATCTTTTATTTGGGTACATCATGTACTATTTTGACAAATAACTAAATACATTGGCGAAAACTTCCACAACTACTTTTCTGAAAATTAGCATGATATAAATAAATTGAAAACAAAATTCCATATATTTAATTCAAACATGAATTTCAACACAATATCATGAGTAATATTGACATGAATATGGAATATGATCTACTTGAGTTTTGTGATACTTACCTAAGTTTTTAAATCCATTTAAAAGAGAATAGGATTGAATGATAGGCTATTTTGTTCAAAATGGAATCAAACCTAGTATATATGTTCAAATTAATGGACGATGCATCATGTTTTATGGTCATTAAAATTACACGTGATTTGTATGTAATTTATAGGTTTTTTTCACCTAAGAAACTCTTGATCAATATAAAGTAATTTATAGTTAATTAATTAAGAAGTAAACCAAGCATCTTAACAATCCGTGCCACAAAATATATGACAATTGTTTGTTAAATGTTTACTGTTTACTATTCACTGCCAACCATTTATTTAATGATAATAAAGGAAAATTTGACTTCATATATAATTTTCAATAAGTTTTGGTTACCATTTTATTGATTTGTTACCTTGTAATGTCTTGTTTTTCATTAGAATTTGAAGCGTTAGTCAACAATTTTTTATCAATTTACCTATGATCTTATATAATTCATAGATGCTTAAAAAATGTCTTATTAGTGAGCATGACTCAATACTTATAAGATTCATCTCCAATCTTTGAAAACACACACGTAGACACACATATATATACACAGAAAGAGTCATCTAACCTACAAGTTATAACAACTTGTGTTAATTAAGTCAGGAGCTTTCAAGATGATCATCTAAATCATTAGATAAAAAAATTAATTTTAATGCTAGATTTGTCTTATGAAGGCAAAAATTGAATTTGTTAAGATTAAGTTTTGTGTTTGTAGTGATTGGATTTATATCCATGTTCTTCTTTCCTAATTTAGTTTATAAGCTTAACATATATAAGGTAAAAAACGAATAAAAAAGCGTAGAAAATATGCCCATCAATTGGGCATCCATCACTAACTTTACAAGTAAATCATGAGAAAATAAATCAAAAGAGTATAAAGTCTCTCTTTTAGATGCTATTTTTTTTTTCTCCATCTAAAATATTTTAATATAATGCACAGAATTACACAAATCCAAGATAATTTAAAATTTTAATTTACTATCATTATTCTTTTTTGGTAGCCCTAAAAAGTTGTCTTTCCCCATGTTTAAATCCTTGTTTCATTATGTGGCTCTTTGTGGAATATAAAAGTTTAGTATATAAATCTTAATTTTTGTGTTGGAAAAATCAACTATGTTGATGCTTCAAATTGTTGGTCGTATGAATTTAAAGGAGGTTCTTTTTCATTCCATCCATTTTGATTTTTATTTTTTTTTTGGTCTCCCAAACTTCATTTTAAATTATAATGTACTCTTTTATTTAGCTTAAGTTACTGACGAAATGATTAATATCCATCCAACAACCAGAATTAGGTCTAAATCTGAATATACATGCCTCTGACGTAGCGTTCATGGCACGCATCTCTGCACTTAAATAGAATAGCAAGGAGGGTGAGCTCAGAATTTTCTGGTTATGCTTATATTAGACAGCGATATTAATAATGCTTCCTATCCATATATACTGTTTTTAATCAATTTTCACTATAACTCTCTAAATATGACAATAATAATAAAACAATCATTTTTCTTAGAAACTGTTATTCTCAAAATTAACCATGATATGATGTGAAAACTTTTGCCAAACAAAATCTCTTACCTTATAGCCATTTAATTCAAACATGAGTATATAGTCAGCAAAGAATGAGTCATAATTGTAATCTTTATGTGAAATCGAAGTCATACAAACTTAGGAGACAAAAAGAAACTCATACTAATGAAGAAAGAGAACAAATTAAGAACAAATTAAGGCTAATTTTTGTATAGAGACACCTTGTAATATTCTTTGAACATTTTATACTAATCATTTTTAGTATTTCTTTTTTTTTAAATAAAAAAAAGGAGCAATGCCATATATAACTTGGAAAAATATGTTAGAATGATAGCTTGTTTTGTTGGAGTGTCTGAGCCTTCAATGGATGTGTTGAATTTTTGTTTTTGCTCCATTTCTCTTACTATAGGCTCTTCTCGTTTGCGTTGTTTTTCATTCTATTAAAAATCAATCATGAATTTAATGATAGTTTAATCTTTATAACAACTTTACTTAATATTATATATTAGGGAGAAGAGTCGAAAATATCATGATTCGTGGGCACAACTCATTATTTGATATATTCATCTTCAACCTTAAGTTGAACATCTATTTATACAGAAATAATCATCTAACAAATAAATTATAATATTTAAATTCAAACAATTAACAACTCGTGCTAAGTAAATCACAAGCTTTCAAGATATCTATTTAAAACATTAGATATCAAAAAATTTATGTCAATAACAAATTTTAGTTCCCTAGGTAGGCAACAATTAAATTGGTTATTAAACTTTCTTGTGCTTTCTTTTTAAAAAAATAATAACTCAATATTTATAAAATGACAAAGTTAACTTATGTTATTGTTTGGTTTATAAGAGAGGAAAGAACGAAGCATACAGTGTGCACGAGCAAAACATGGTACTATGTACAAAGGCAGTCTTTTCATCATAGCGGATTTGGTAAATTAAATAGGGCAAATAATTTTAAAAATCTATTCCTGTAATTTCTAAATGGAAGGCAACGATCCAAATTTGAAAAAATAAAAGGAAAATACTATAGTGTTATTTCAATAAGCAGTGAATGTACATGACTATTCACCATCTTCTCAGCCAATTATATAAATTACTCCTCCCTCCCTCTTTCTTTTTCCATGTACAACATTCATTCGCATCTCTCTCTCTCTCTCTCTCTCTCTCTCTCTTTCTCTCTCTCTCTCTTAATTTGTCTCTTTGCTCTTTCTCTCTCTCTATCTCTTGCTGTGAAAATGTCTATTTTCCTTGACAATGAGCTTTTAGCACGGTTCATGGCAAATGTTCCGAAGACTTCCATTGAGGCGGGTTGCAATAGTACTAATAATATTAATAATCAGGAAGAAGATGGACTGAGACTGAGAACCAAAATGACCAAAAGAGTCCGAGAAATAGTCACAGTATCTATTTTGATTTCCTTTTTGTTTTTATAAATTAGGAGACATGCAAAATGATTTTTTTGCTATAAATTAACAATTTGATGTGTTCATTTGCATTAGCAAAGGGTGGCAGGCTGCAAGAAAGTAGTCCAGGAAAAGTCAAAGATAAAACCAACGAAGGCGATACCCATATCCTCCAGTATACCAGAAGAATACACAACAACATCCAAATCTGTGACGAGGTATATCATTACTAGAATTATATGGTTATTTGATTTCTCTCCCTTTATATATATTTATAAGATGAAAATTATATTAGTACTCGTGATGTCTTTTATTCATTTTTTCCTTGAGTTGGTTGGTCAGCTTTTTGGGCATCTAGTGTTATGGGTTGCTTTCCTGGTTTTTTTTTGTTTGCCAATTGGTGTACTTGGTTGCAACGCCTGGCTTGCTGTTGGGGTTTATCTTATAGTTTTGCTCTGGTGGTGTTAAAAAATATCCGTAGAGCACCCGTTAAACGAATATTAATTATGTACTACTGATTACGCTCAAAACATACGCGGTTGTTATAGTACAACTTTGGGATGTCGATTCCATAGAGAAACAAGTTAACTACAAAGGAAGGGGTAAACTTTACTCCAAAACGATAAATCCAAATGAGTAAGAGAATCTGAAATTGATAGTGAAACAATTGTGTAAAGTAGATTGTGAAATATAATAGGGGAACAACAAGAATCCAGGAATCCTCCCTAGGTTCGTTGCCCTAATCCTAACTTGATTCAGTTGTTTTTATCTCGATTGCACGTTTCACTTCCCAAACAGGCAATCAGTAAATATTTAATGAGAACGTGTATAAACCTTAATTTGATTGTTATGAAATACTTTTTATTTTCAATTCATGCACATATGATCTATCCTATAAGTTTATCAAGAAACGACAATATATCTTTGATGACAATATTGCAGTAATGGACAAACCTAAAGGCCAGATCTACCGGACTCAATCATACCCAAATAATCTTGACATAAGGAACGCATGACTAAATTTATATCAAGGAGAAAGATACAATCACCGGATTAGATGAAATCTTATAATTATATTAAAAAGTAAATCATAACAATATTTGAACGCTAAAGCTCCATTACAACTGAATCAAGTAAGGGAAATAGAAACAACTACACCTAGGGATTCATCCCTTTGCCTTGCTTGGAAATTAGTTAGCCGGGGGGCTCATGGTTGCACACTTTGATGGAGGAAAAGTTGCTGCTTCTTTGAGTTTTTCAGGTTTTTCTATCTATTTTATGAATGTCTAATTACAAACCCTAAGTGGTCTATTTATAGTGTACAAGGCCTAAGGGTGTTTTAGGGTTTGAACAAATCATTAAAGACCTAATTAGGGCCTAACTCGAAGAGGTCTGTGCGCACGCTGCACCTTGGCTTCATTCGCGCCGCACCTTGATTTTGGTCAGTCTCCTTGTTTGTGCGGTGGGGTGCGCCTCAGCTTCATCCAGGGTGCGCCTCAGCCCTTCAAGGCGCACCTCAACTTGATCCAAGGTGCACCTTGACCTGTTGGATCTTTGAGGCTTCTTTTGGGCTTCTTTCGGAAGGGTGCGCCCCAGTTCCATCTAGGGTGCACCTTGACCTGATGTTGTTCTGGAGGTCTGACCTCTGTCTACTAAAACTGTCATAACTTTCTCTAGAAAAATAATTTTTACAAACCATAAAATTCTCCAGAAAATAGGCTTTCAGATCTTTCTAAGCATATATAGCTCATCTCCTGGTTCTTCCTACATCAATACAGTTTAATTTGCAAAGATGATTGATCTGTATGGCAATTCTGGAAATTTAGTGAAACTCCTTTCTTGGTTTCTCTTCATCTTGGCTCTTCCGCGACCATTCTCTCACTCGAGTATTCATTGAAGCTTCATGTTTAAAATGATGATAGCTTTTCCATCTCTTTTAACTCAAGATACCTGAAAATGCACCAAAATAAGTTAATGCCACTTTAGAGTTGTTAACATATAAAAATGCAATTAAAACCTAAATCAACCCTAAAATGCTAACAAATAAGTAAGATTAAGATGTGTTTTATGGCTCTCATCACAACCCCCAACTAGCTTATTGCTAGTCCCTAGCAATTCAAGCAAAAACAATAGATGAATTCTACGGTGGGAATCAAAACAAGGTAAAACAATGTTAGTGTTAAACCAAGAGTAATTTCACTTTTGTCTCAAAAATCACACATAACACACGGCACATAGAATCATTAAATTTCACCCAAGTCCAAAAATAATCTAAACATCAATCTTAAAATTGTTATCAACTTTTAACATCCATCTTACCACAAACCATTAATCCGAACACCCGGATGATTTTATGCATAACATTCATGAATACAAGTCTTGGCCTCTAGAAACATAACAAATTGTGTGACATCAATCATAAAAACAAGCTCCATAGGCTCACTTTTCAAATCACTCTCCGCTATTGTAGAAAAATCACATTACATTAGATCAATAGGTCTTTAATAAGCTTGTAACGTTTAGCTAAGGTAAAGTTTTAGAAAGAACGGGGAGGATTTACAAGTAAAAGAACTCAATCGCTTAGCCTTAAACACAACCACTTTAAGCACTTGATAACCTTTACTTCAACACCCAACTCTTTCAACCGTTTTTTATAAGAGGATAACTCTCAATAAATCACCACTTTTATTTTCTTTTCCTCTTTCTTTGCCATAATTCACTTTTTTTTTTCTTTTGTATTTTGGCATAAGACCATTCACCTTCTTTTTCATCATCATTTTTTTTCTTTTTTTTCCACAACCCCCAACTTATCTCCTTTAATGTACTTGGTTTGTGGTTGTGATATATATATATATATATATATATATATATATATATATATATATATATTTTTTTTCATATTTACTCCTTTTAAGTGCTTCTCACTACATGTGTATAACTAAGTTATTTTAAAAGAAAGGTAAGGATAAAATATTTTTAGGCTCATAAAGGTAAGTAAATGGTTTATCGAAAGAAACAAGGCTCAATTTTTCTTTTCAAGAAAAAGGCTCAAATAGGTGACTAGTGATAAATATAGCAATGGTAAGTTTGAAAGGCTCAAACGGTTCAAAAATGGCCTATATCATATCCTAAGTAGTGTGTATTCTAGGAATTTGCCTCAAGTGATTATCAAGAAGTTATAGACCTTGTCAAGACCGTAAAAGTATTCATAAAACAATCACACATAAAATTTCTCTAAATGTTTAAGACTAATCATACAATCTTACCACAAACTAGAGTCTCAAACCAAATGAAGATTGATACTTAAATTAATTTCAAACCGAAGCAAGATTTAACTTCTTCTACATGCTATCTGCTATCTCAATTAAGCTCATATCATTGACATGTGAATTGACTCTAAGGCTAACATAAAGCATGCTTAAAATAAAAGATAATGACAGCAAGCAGTTTAATGAAAGGCAAATCATATGTTTCCTCCACCCCCAACTAAAAATTACATTGACCTCAATGTGAAAGAGAAAGTAAAGGAAACTCCCATTTATAATCACAAGCACATAGCAGCTGAAAGCAGCGCATCTTCATTTGAACTGCACGCTATACTTTTTGTTAAAAGGTTGATCTGCAAACTAGAACAAGCAAAAAGAAAGCAACGACAGTGTACTATGAAGAATCCCACCATATGTTAGCACATGAACTGGAAAGAAACAATTGAAATGAAAATAAAGTACAAAAAATAATGAAAAGGAAAACACATTGAAAGATAGAGTAGTGAGTCGATAAAAAATAAAAGAGAAGGAAACAAACAAGATAGAACCCAAAATTAATCATCAATATCTTCAGGTTCTGCCTCATTATGTTCTTCATTCTCTTCCTCATTCTCTTCACCTTCCCCTTGAGGTGGATCGAAAGATGAACCCGGATAGGGTGGCATAGTGGGAAAGTGATCCATATGACATCCAGTAGCAGAGGCAATGTGATGGTACATTTGACCAAAAGAAAAGAATACCCATAATCAGCTTGCCGAGACAAGAAATGTTTTTGATGATCTAGTCTATTAAACAATAGTTTATGGTGTTCGTCAAAACGATGCTCTAAACGGTTAAGACTCTCTACAACAGTGAAATTCCTAGAGGGATGAGGGGGAGCAGAAATCATTGCTCCCTCTTCCGGATTTGGCGGCCTTGAGGTTTTAATTAGATTGAGCATGTAATCATCGATGGGTTTCTTGGGTGGTTGGTGCTCCTCAATACTACTGTAGGGGACATCAGCTTGGATGCATAGTTGGGTAAGCAAAGAAGGAAAGTATAATCCAAGCTTATGTCGCACAGTGTGTAAGATAGAATCTAATATTATTTTGCCCACATCTATAGTCATACCTATCAAAATGGCATATATCAAAACAGCTCTTTTAACAGTCAGGTCACTATAATGTAAAGCAGGCATCATTCTTTGATACATGAAATATTTCTAAGTTCGAGCATTGACATTCAAAGATGCGCCGAGTAAGGTTTTATGGGCATCACCCGTCATTTTCCAGGTTGTGCTCGGAATACATAGAGTATTGCAAATTTCATCATAATCAATATTAGATACATATGCAAGATACTCACTATGTTCTATGTCGGGTAACCCATAGAACCTATTGATGGATGAGCAGCTAAAAGAGACTATTTTTCTTCTGACTAAGACATTACCATTCCAATGTTCGTCGGTATTGGTATAGAATTCGCGAACTATATTTGGTAGAGAATTAGATGGGTGTCTTGAAAAGTTGCCCCAATTTCTATCAAGAATCATTCTAAAAAAAGATGGGTTTCTCCTCTCAATGATATTGAAT
The DNA here is from genome assembly GCA_023935145.1 of Bretschneidera sinensis. NCBI lineage: Eukaryota > Viridiplantae > Streptophyta > Magnoliopsida > Brassicales > Akaniaceae > Bretschneidera > Bretschneidera sinensis. Next base: position 101,764,889 of record CM043699.1, read on the forward strand.
CCTCGTTCAGGAATGATTTTCCTAGCATTTAACAAGCTATTATATCTCTCATTAGCCTTAAAGCTCACAAATTTTGACTCATCATACTCTTGTTGTTGTTTCCCCCTAGACCTCTTAGTTTTTGGTGCCATGGAAGTCAAATATATAGAACAATAGATTTAGAGCAAAATTTAACCACTAAAGGACACAAGTAAACAAGCAGGGGAAGAAATTAGACTTACTTGAGGTCCAAAGTGGGAGAAAGGAAAGACTAACCACAATCTTGAAGTTTTGTTTGATGAACACCAAAAGTGTCTTAAAACCAAGTTGAGTGGAGAAATTTCCAACAAAAATTGCAAGATTAGGGCAAATTTCTACAAGAAATGAAGGTAAAATGAAGAAATTTGGAGTAAAAGTGAGGAGGGAGGCTAGGGTATGGAGAGAGGAAGGGAAAGAGAGAAAAAAAAGCTGTTTAATTCTTGTGTGTGAAATGAAGAGGAGAAGTGCAGATAGTAGGGTTTTTTTAAAAGGGGTTGGGCTCGAGCAAGAGGTGTAGCGCAGACCGGGGAGCCGCACCTTGACCGGGGCCTTGCTGGGCCAGTGTGCGTGCGCATACTGGGCGGTGCGGCGTGGGCCTGGCGAGGCTCACCTTGACTTGGGCCTTGCTGGGTCAGTGTGCGTGCGCATACTGGGCGGTGCGGCGTGGATCTAGCGAGGCGCATCTTGACCTGGGCCTTGCTGGGTCAGTGTGCGTGCGGTGCAGCGTAAGCCAGGTGAGGCGCACCTTGACCTAGGCCTATTTTGATCCAAATAAATGTTGTTTGCTTGCAAAAAAAAACGAAATTAGCCCAAAAAAATAAATAAAAAAATAAAAAAATAATCTTAAATTAATTGAAACTAAAAAGTAAATTTTAAGATAAACTTACAAAACAAAAAATTATAAAAAAAAAACGTACCTTGGTTGTGTGATCAAGTTTAAGGTAAATAGACCGGATCCATAAGTGGAATGTCTTCCACCCCCGGCCTATTGATTAAGATCTTAAGGCGCTGACCGTTCACTTTAAAAATCTGACCGTCCCTAGTGTCCTCAATTTCCACTGCTCCATTTTCGAAAACATTCTTTACTATGAAAGGACCAGTCCACCTTGACCGAAGTTTTTCAATATGCTTATGGAGTCTAGAGTCGTATAAGAACACCCAATCATTGGGTTTAAATGTTTTTCTCGAAATTTTTTTATCATGAAATACTTTCATCTTAGCCTTATAGATTCTAGAATTCTCATAAGCATCGTTTCTTAATTTCTCTAACTCGGTCAACTGGTATTTCCTAAGCTTACCCGCTTCTCCTAGGTCAAGATTAAAAGACTTGATGGCTCAATAAGCTCGGTGCTCGAGCTCTACAGGTAAGTGATAGGGCTTTCCAAAAACAAGCCGATAAGGTAACATACCTAAGGGAGTTTTAAAGGCTGTACGATAAGCCCAAAGCGCATCAACTAGTCTCTAAGACCAATCCTTGTGATCCGGGTTAACCGTTTTTTCTAAAATTTGTTTAGTTTCCCTATTGACAAGCTCTACTTGTCCACTAGTTTGAGGGTGATAGGCATTAGAAATTTTATGTAATACCCCATATCATTAATTATAGCACGTGGTGTTCCAAATCGAGATAATACATTTTCTTTAAGAAAGTTAATTATCGTCCTATTGTCATTGTTTCGGCAAGCTGCTGCTTCTACACACTTAGATACATAATCTATTATATTGGTATCCAAAGGAAGGAGGAAAAGGTCCCATAAAATCGATGCCCCAACAGTCAAAGATTTCAATTACTAGAATAAGGTTTAAAGGCATCATATTTCGACGAGACACTGCTCCTAACTTTTGACACCTCTCACATGAGCGACAATAGGTGTTTTCATCTTTAAACAAGGTAGGCCAATAAAATCCACACTGCAAAATTTTTGCAGCTATTTTTTTCATCGAAAAGTGGCCTCCACAAGCTCGGGTATGACAAAATTCTAAGACACTAGCAATCTCTTCATTAGGGATGCAACACCTTAAAATTTGATAAGGGCAGTACTTAAAAAGATAGAGGTCATCCCAATAAAAATTACATACCTCATGTAAGAATTTTTGCTTGTATTGAGCATTCCAATCCATAGGTATCTCACCTGTAGCCAAATAATTTACGATGTGAGCAAACCATGGTAGAGAAGTAATGGAGAGTAACTGCTCATTGAGAAAGTCATCCTTGATTGGTATGTTGTCACAAGTGTCCTCAAAAGTGAGCCATGATAGATGGTCAGCTACTACATTTTCCACTCCTTTCTTGTCCTTGATGGTGATGTCAAATTCTTGTAGTAGTAGGATCCATCGTATTAGTCTTGCCTTAGCATCATTCTTTGTAAGAAGGCACTTAAGGGCTGCATGATCTGTAAAAATAAGGATAAGAGAACCAATTAAATATGCGTGAAATTTATCCAAAGCAAATACTACAGCTAGTAATTCTTTTTCAGTGGTGGAGTAATTCATTTGAGCACTATTTAAAGTTTTACTAGCATAGTAAATGACAAAAGGTTTCCCTTCCCTTTGCTGTCCAAGAAAAGCACCTACAGCATAGTCACTAGCATCACACATAATTTCAAAAGGTAAAGTCCAATCTGGTGACTACATTATAGGTGCGGAAGTAAGCTTGCCAATTAGCATTTGGAAGGCCTCTAACAAGCTTGTGTCCATTCAAGATCCAGATTGGTATCTATAGAAGTGTCTATGCTGCCTGCCCTGAGTATAGGCTGCTGATTTAGGCTGCTTCCCTCTGGTCTGCTTTTCTGTTTTTTGTCTAGGGTATGCCCTGTTGTGCTATATGTCTGTATTCCTATTTCTCCTGGGTATGCCCAGCTCCTTTGTAAGCTCTTTGGTTAGTAGGTTTTAGGTGGGCGGCCTGTTTAGGCCAGCAGGATTCATGTTAGTTCCCAAGGCTTGTTGGCTTGTATAGCTCTTTGGCTGGGCTTAAGCCTCTTGTCTATTTTGTATATGCCTTATTTGTAAATCCCCTGGGTATGCCCGGTGATCCTTTTGTACATTTTTGATCATTCAATACATGTTTATTTACAGAACAAAAAAAAAAAGGGTGTCTTTAACGAGGAGGGTACATAAAGGTCTAGATATGCTCGAGAAATTTTGTATGAACCTCCTATAAAAACCAGCATGACCAAGGAAAGATCTTACATCCTTTATTGTCTTAGAGGTAGGTAATTTAGAGATTAATTCAATCTTAGATTGATTAACCTCTATTCCTTTAGAATAAACAATATACCCTAGGATAATACCGAATGGTACCATGAAATGGCATTTTTCCCAATTTAAAACCAATTCTTTCTCCTCACAGCGAATCAACACTCTCTCTAAATTCATTAAGCATGCATTGAATGAAGATCCAAAAACAGTTAGGTCATCCATAAAAACTTCCATGCAATTTTCAACCATGTCACTAAAGATACTCATCATACAACATTGAAAAGTAGCAGGGGCATTACACAATCCAAATGGTATTCTACGAAAAGCATAGGTGCCAAAGGGACAAGTGAAAGTGGTCTTTTCTTGGTCTTCTAATGCAATTGCAATTTGATAATAACCGGAATAACCATATAAAAAACAGTAGAAGGGATGACTAGCTACACGCTCAAGAATTTGATCAGTAAAGGGGAGTGGGAAGTGGTCTTTCCGGGTGGCGGCATTTAATTTTCTATAATCAATGCACATACGCCACCCGGTCACAAGTTTGGTAGGGACTAGCTCTCCTAGATCATTCTTTACCACCGTGACTCCGGACTTTTTAGGGACTACTTGTGTAGGGCTGACCCACTTACTATCAGCTATGGGATATATAATACCTGCATCTAATAGTTTCATCACTTCATTTTTCACTACTTCTTTCATAGTGGGGTTTAGCCTACGTTGAGGGTCTCTACGAGGACTAGCTCCTTCATCTAAATTTATTTTATGGGATCAGATTAGGGGACTAATTCCCTTCAAATCAGCCATGCTCCATCCTAAAGCTAATTTATGTGCATTCAAAGTTTGAAGTAATTTCTTACCTTGGGTCTCAGATAATTTAGAGGAAATTATAACAAGAAAGGTATCACCTGGACCGAGAAAAGCATGCTTTAAGCCCTTAGGTAGTGGTTTTAATTCAACTTTAGGTGCTTCCATACTTGAAGGGACTTGTTTCTCACTTCTTTCGGGCAGTTCCTCAAACTTTGGTTGCCATGCTCAAATGCCATAATTCTGAGATTTATCAAAAACAGCACAAATATCAATTATATCAGTTTTATCATTAAATAAATCAATCTCAGAATTAACAAGAAAATGATTAAGAGGTTCATAATTATGGGCTATGGAAACTCCCTTGTTGATGAGTGACTCGATCATGTAAAGCTGCTGGTTTTCGTCCTCATCTTCAGGCTGTTTTGTAACATTGAAAATATTCACTTCAAGGGTCATGTTTCCAAAGGACAACTTCATGAGTCCATTCCTGCAATTTATTAGAGCATTTGCAGTGGCAAGAAAAGGTCTACCCAAAATTAAAGGAATTTTAGAGTTAGTGTCAACAACAGAAGTAGTATCTAGGATTAAGAAATCAACAGGATAATAAAATTTATCAATTTGAATCAACACATCCTCTACCACTCCCCGGGCTACTTTGACTGAACGGTCAGCCAATTGTAACACCACGCTGGTCAGTTTGATTTCTCCTAATCCTAGCTATAAATAAATGGAAAATGGCATCAGGTTTACACTAGCTCCTAAATCTAGTAAGGCTTGTTTAACCTCATGATTTCCAATGCTACAAGCAATGGTTGGGTAGCCCGGGTCCTTGTATTTTGGGGGAATTCTTTCCTCAATTAAAGCACTAACTTGCCCAGTTAGGAATGTTGTTTTCTTGACATGGTGCTTCCTCTTAATTGTGCATAAATCCTTGAGAACTTTTGCATAGGTGGGAACTTGTTTAATCACATGCAAGAGTGGAAGATTCAGTTTCACTTGCCTCAATTTCTCTAGGATTTCATTATTTATTTCCAGATTTTTCTTGTTTGATTTTAAGGCTTGAGGAAATGGTGCCTTAATAGGACTTTTGGTTACTTCAAGGTCCTTGGGCTGTTCGATTTCACTACTAACTTGCCCTTTTTTCTCATCCTCGGATTTATTCATTGGTGGGATTTGTAGTGACTTACCACTTCGGGTCACAATAGCATTTACATCTTTTAAATTTTCTTGTGCCATATGTTGACCGTGAGGATTGGACTGAGCTTGGGAAGGGAATTTACCTCGCTCAGTCACACTTAAGGAGCCTATTAATTTGGACATTTGGCTCCTTATTTCCTTGTTTTCCTCAACCACCTGCGTAATTAACGCCTCACACCTCTAGTTTGTTTTACCTTGTACTTCTATAAAAGCATGTAGGGTGTCTTCTAGAGAGTTCCTAGAGGTTGAGGGTGCATGATAAGGTGCAGGGTATGATCTAGGGGGCTGTGTATGCTGCTGATTTTCAGATTTCCAGCTGAAGTTGGGGTGATTTCGCCACCCCGGATTATAAGTGTTAGAGAATAGTGCTTGAGGCTTCTTGTACATGCCTAAGGCATTATAGTGTTCCTCGTACAGCCCTCTCATATCAACAAAAGTGGGGCACAATTGAACGGGATGATCTACCACTCCACACACAAAACATGGTTCCAAAGGTTCGGCTTGATTAACCATATGTGTTGGTTTTTTAGTTTTCAATGCCTCTAACTCCCTAGTGAGCAGTCTGACCTTAGCTTTCAGGTTGTCTTCCTCCCTAAGATGGTATATTCAACCACCACTAGGGTTTCCTATAGGTCATAACCTATTTGTGCTTTCAGTAGCACTAGGTCCAGTCCATGTGTGAGCTTTTTCAGCAAGCTCATTGAGGTATTCGATAGCCTCATCAGGGGCTTTTTGCAGAAATTCACCATTGCACATCATCTCAACAAATTGGCGATCTCTATAAGTAAGACCCTCATAGAAATAGCTCACTAAACGCCAATTTTCATACCCATGATGTGGACACATACTTAACAGCTCTTTAAATTTCTCCCAAGACTGATACAAAGTCTCGTTTTCCTTTTGTTCAAAGGTGGAGATTTGTCTTTTCAACGCATTAGTCTTATGTTGAGGGAAGTATTTGTTAAAAAAGACTTAGGTCATCTCATTCCATGACCCAATTGACCGTGTTCTCAGTGAGTATAACCAACTCTTAGCTTTATTCTTCAAAGAGAAAGGAAAAAACCTGAGTCTCACGATATCATTAGTTGCATCTTGACTATAAAAAGTCGTAACTACTTCCTCAAACTCTCTAATGTGTACATATAGGTTTTGGTTTTCCAAACCATGAAAAGTAGGGAGTAATTGAATCATCTCTGTTTTAAAGTCTTGATGGCAGGTGTTGGCTGGAAACATAATGCATGATGGTGTGGCTGTCCGGCTAGGATGTAAATAATCTTTGAGTATCCTAGCTACATTCTCATTAGGGTTTTTAGCCATGTTGACAAAGTTTTCTAAATTTTCAGTTGGGTGTATACTAAGATCTGATCTAGGTGAGGTTTCACTAACGGACGAAGAATGAAGGGGTATCTCTATTTCGGGTCCCTTAATGAATCTCCCTTGCGAGTCTCTCGGTCTAAGCATATACCAACTGAGTTTAAAAGTAATAAATAAAACAGAACACAATAAAATAAAATAAAAATCAGAAAATCAAAACTTAAAGAAAAGAACGATAGTACCGTCTTGTCTTAGAGTTAACAAACTTCTTTGTATGTAAGCGCGTCTCCCCGACAACGGCACCAAAATTTGATTACGCCCAAAACATATGCGGTTGTTGTAGCACAGCTTTGGAGTGTCGATTCTACAGGGAAACAAGTTAACTACAAATGAAGGGGTAAACTTTAATCCAAAATGATAAATCCAAATGAGTAAAAGAATCTGAAATTGATAGTGAAACAATTGTGTAAAAAAGATTGTGAAATATAATAGGGGAACAATAAGGATCCAAGAATCCTCCCTAGGTTCATTGCCCTAATTCTAACTTGATTCAGTTGTTTTTATCTCGATTGCATGTTTCACTTCCCAAACAGGCAGTCGGTAAATATTCAATAATAAACCTTAATTTCGTTGTTATGAAATACTTTTTATTTTCAATTCATGCACACATGATCTATCCTATAAGTTTATCAAGAAACGACAATATATCTTTGATGACAATATTGCAGTAATGGACAAACCTAAAGGCTAGATCTACCGGACTCAATCATACCCAAATAATCTTGACATAAGGAAAGCATGACTAAATTTATATCAAGGAGAAAGATACAATCACCAGATTAGATGAAATCTTATAATTAGATTAAAAAGTAAATCATAACAATGTTTGAACGCTAAAGCTCTATTACAACTGAATCAAGTAAGGGAAATAGAAACAACTACACCTAGGAATTCATCCCTTCGCCTTGCTTGGAGATTAGTTAGCCATAGGGCTCATGGTTGCACACTTTGATGGAGGAAAAGTTGTTGCTTCCTGGAGTTTTCTAGGTTTTTCTATCTATTTTATGAATGTCTAATTACAAACCCTAAGTGGTCTATTTATAGTGTACAAGGCCTAAGGGTGTTTTAGGGTTTGAACAAATCGTTAAAGACCTAATTAGGGCCTAACTCGGAGAACAGGGTCTGTGCGCGCGCTGCACCTTGGCTTCATTCGCTCCGCACCTTGGCTTTGGTCAGTCTCCTTGTTTGTGCAGTGGGGTGCGCCTTAGCTTCATCCAGGGTGCGCTTTAGCCCTTCAAGGTGCACCTCAGCTTGATCCAAGGTGCACCTTGACCTGTTGGATCTTTAAGGCTTCTTTTTGGGCTTTCTTTTGAAGGGTGCGCCCTAGCTCCATCCAGGGTGCACCTTGACCTGATGCTGTTCTGGAGGTCTGACCTCTGTCTACTAAAACGGCCATAACTTTCTCTAGAAAAATCATTTTTATGAACCATAAAATTCTCCAAAAAACAGACTTTCAGATCTTTCTAAGCATATATGGCTCATCTCCTGGTTCTTCCTGCATCAATACAATTTAATTTGCAAAGATGATTGATCTGTATGGCAATTCTGGCAATTTAGTGAAACTCCTTTCTTGGTTTCTCTTAATCTTGGCTCTTCCGCGACCATTCTCTCACTCAAGTATTTATTGAAGCTTCGTGTTTAAAATGATGATAGCTTTTCCATCTCTTTTAACTCAAGATACCTAAAAATGCACCGAAATAAGTTAATGCTCCAAGAATACCACTTTAGAGTTGTTAACAAATAAAAATGCAATTAAAACCTAAATCAACCCTAAAATGCTAACAAATAAGTAAGATTAAGATGCATTTTATGGCTCTCATCAACTACTTATTTATATCCCTAGCTGAAATTTTCTAGATAAGATAGATAATTTTATTCGGCATAGCTTTCACCATGGCTTTCACATGGTATAGAGCAATAGTGTTCCTAAAATCTATATTCTTCTTTTTTCTCGTGTCCTTGTGCGCATCATTATAGAGGCATATATAGACAATCTACCACCACATCTCTCTCTAACCGAACCAAGAAATCCTCATGACTTCATCTATCCTTCACACAATGATGGACACTACCCTTGCCAACACTTCATCTTCTTCCACTCTACCCGGTTCCTTTAACATCTCAAATCTCTTCAACACACCTATGAAATGTTCAACTTATTCCTACTGGCGTTCTCAATTCTTAAACATTCTTGATATACACGATCTTTAACATATCATTGATTATAGTAAACCTATTCCACTAGGAAAACTCATAGATGGGTTAATCAATCCATCTTTTGCTACATGGAAAAAAATAGACAAACTGCTGTTAAGCTTAATCAAAGCCACAATGTCCCTATCTATCCAAATTCTTATCTTACCATGCAAAATAACAAAACAAGCTTGTATTCTTGTTGATAAATGGTTATCACCTTTCTCCAAAATACATATTCGAAACCTATGTGTTTAACTTCGATCCCGCAAGGAATAAGACAAACCTATCTCTGATTTTCTGCTCCATCCAAAAAATATCTTTAGTTCTCTTGCTTTTGCTAGAGAGCCCATTAAAGAAGAAAAAAAACACATTGAATTCATCATTGATAACCTTGGATCCAAATTTGTTAATCTCAAAGAATTTTATAACTTTTTCCTCCAAGAAGAACATTGTTAGGAAACCACCTCAGAAATGCCTAGGTGGTGATCTTCCAAACACCCAAGTCTAGAATGACTTGTAAAGAAAAGAAACAGCAAATGAAGTAAGAAAGAAAGAACACAAGCAATTGTTATTGAGGTTCGGCAATGTACCGAGGTCCCCGTGAGCTCCTCTGAGCTCTATCCACTAAATCAATAGTTCTTACAATTACAGCAACACCTCTTCAAGAACACGATCTAATCTTGATCGTAACGCCATTCTTAAAGAACGAAAGAAGAGAAAAGAAAGTGATATGGTCTTGAGTTACCCTGAAATTTTCCCCAAGAAAATTCCACTTACAAGTCCCTTGAATCCCCAATCTATACTACTCTCTCTCTAAACATGCAGCCTCTCTACAATGAGATCTCTCTTGTGTTTAGTGTCTTTGCACTCTCACACACCTATGTGTTCTATTTCACATACACTGACATATCATCACATGTTATATAACACTTTCATCACATTACTTTTTGAGATTGAAGCTAGGTGACCCTTTATATAGGGCAATGACTTCCTCATTCAATCTTGGAGATCAATCTCTACTCTTAGATCTCAATAACCAAGGACCCATGGCTCTCTAAGAATCTAAGTAAAGTTATGTGTTTTAACAATCCTCCATGCATCATTCAAGAGGTTGAAAAAACCAAGCATCAGTGTGCCTGGCGCCACGGCCCAAAACAGGGCTGGCCACGGCCCAGACCAGTGCTAACATCCTCCAGGTGCTGGGTGCTGCAGCGCCTAAGGCTGAGCCGCGGCGCGGCCTGGAGAGGGAGGCTGTTGGACTTGCTGCTAGCCATGGCGCATAAGGCCAGGCCGCGGCGCACACCTCCCACCTGATGCTGAACATGCTGAATTTCTTCTCCCGTTTAATACTTAGACAAACACCAACAATCTCTACCTTTATCTAAGCTATTAAACTCGAACCTTTGTGTAGAGATCTCAGGACCCAAACTCAACTTGAGTCACGATTCATTCGACTCCAATCCTAAGAAGTCCAAGGCAATGATTTAACTTACTTAGAGGTAGACCTTTGGTACCTAAATCTGCAGGACTTTCTTCCGTTGCGACTTTGTCCATATGAATGCATCATTTTGTAACATTTTCCTGAATGAAATGATACCGAACATCTATATGCTTAGTCCTCTCATGGAACACCGGGTTTCTATACAAGTGCCATGCACTTTGGCTATCCGAAGACACCACCACCTGCTCTTTTAGGACCTTCCACTCGCCCAACAACCCTTTGCACCACATAGCCTCCTTTATGGCTTCCGTAACCACTATGTACTCAGCCTTGGTTGTTGAGAGTGCTACCACCGACTGCAACTAAGCCTTCACGTACCTCAGTAACCACTTCATCATAAGCCAATGCTCCTTTCTGGGATTACTCACAAATCTGCTGAGAACTCTAATTGCTTGAGAAATGTCGGGTCTAGTACTGACCATCATGACCATGATTGATCCAACAACACTAGAGTAAGGGACTATTTCCATTTCTTTCTTCTCCTCATCCATTCCAGGACATTGTTCTCTAGAGAACTTGAAATGACCAGCAAGGGGAACATTCACTGGTTTACTATCTTCCATAGAAAACTCATACAACACCTTTTCTATGTAGGAAGACTGATAAACCTTCAACCCGTTTCTCTCCCTTTCCCGAATTCTTCTCATCCTAAGGATCTTTTGTGCAAGGCCAAGATCCTTCCTCTTGAACTCCTCACTGAGTTGAGATGTCAAGCCTTCCATCCTCTCCCTGCTGTTATCAACCTATAGCATATCATCAACATAGATGAGGACAATCACCACTTCCTCCACCTTGTGTCTAGGTGAGAACTTTTCTGTGAAATCTATGCCTCCTTTTTGCTTGAACCCCTTCGCCACTAGCATAGCCTTGTTTCGAACTTCATCCCCTGGAGGGTTCCCTTCTTTGATCTTGTAAGTCCACTTACAATCCACAACTCTCTGTTTTCCAGGAATGTGCACCAATTCCCAAGAACTATTCTTCCTCAAAGAATGCATTTCTTCCTCCATAACTAGCTTCCATCTTGACAAATCCTTACATCCAATGGCATCAATGTAAGTCTCTGGTTCACTGATCCCTCCTTTCGTCCAAGGAGCTGCTGCATCCGCAGCCGCAAAACCATATCTCAAAGGTGGTCTGACTAGCCTTCTTTCCTGGTCCCTTATGAGCTGATAGTCATTTTGACTTGCTACATCATCCCCTTCTAGTTCAGCCTCTTCTCGAGTGTCCTGAGCTTGGTATTCATCAATGGGCTCTACCTGATCTGAACCCTCTTACCTTCCTTGCTCTACCTGAACTAAATTTTCCTTGATGCTATGCTCCACAAATACCGAACTGGTTTGTTCACTATCCCCTGTAGGGTTAGTTTTCTCCAAATAGGGAAATAACAATTCATTAAAAATAACATCCCTACTTATTATGAGTGTCAATCCTTTGTGCTCTAAGGACCACAACCTATACCCCTTAACCCCTTCCCCATATCCTAGAAACGCACACTTTCTAGACTTTGGGCTAAGCTTATCATCCTTTTGATGTGTAAACACAGCACATCCAAAAGTCCTAAGATTGTTCAACTCAGGGGGTTTTCCACTCCATATCTCCTTGGGAGTCTTAAGGGCCACAACCCTAGAGGGTGATCTATTAACCAAATACGCAGCAGTAGACACCGCTTCCCCTCAAAAACATTTGGGTAATCTGGATCTATTAACATGCACCTAACCTTTTCTCTAAGGGTCTTATTCATCCTCTCAGCAACTCCACTTTGCTGAGGGGTTTTCACAACCGTTCTATGTCTTAGAATCCTATTTAACCTACATAATTGATCAAGTTCTTTATTAAAAACTTCTAAGCCATTATCGGTTTTTAATACCTTAACTACTCTGCCCGTTTGAGTTTCCTCCAGCTTTTTCCACACCACTAACTTATTCAAAGCATCTGATTTATTTTTAAGCAAATAAACCCAAACTTTTCTTGAATAATCATCAATTTAAGACAGAAAGTAAAGATTACCTCCCTGTGTTGGTGTTCTTGCTAGTTCCCAAAGATCCGCATGCCTGTAGTCAAGAATGCCCTTAGACTTGTGCACTCCGATGTTGAAGCTGACCCAATGTTGTTTCCCAAGAACACAACACTCGCAGAAATCAAGTTTCTCTACTTTGTCACCACCAAGTAGACCATCCTTGCTGAGAACTTGCAGGCCCTTTTCGCTCATATGTCCCAAGCAAGCGTGCCAAAAGACTGCCCTATCCATCTCAACCATCAAGCTTGCTACTAGATCCTTGATTTTTGTCTCTCCGATCATCTCATAGAGACCATCCTTTATTGCTGCTTTGATCACTATCAAAGATCCCTTGGTTACCTTGATATTTCCTCCCTCTGTTTTGTATGTGTACCCTATGGAATCCAGCTACCCCAATGAGATCAAGTTTCTTCTCAAATCCGGAACATACCTCACATTCTGCAGCAGCCTTATGACTCCATCAAACATCCTCAATTGGATGTCTCGTATCCCCCTCACTTGGCAAGAAGTATCATTCCGCAAGAAAACCCTTCCATCATTAATTTCCTTGAAATTCTTGAACCAATCCTTGTGAAGGCACATGCGATTAGTGCACCCGGAATCCAAGATCTATTTCTTACTGCCTTGCCTCATACTCACATTCGAGCACATAACAAGAACATCATCTTGCTGTTCTGTCTTGGCAACCGAAGCCTCTCTATTCTTGGTATGGCTTCGTCCCTCGTCCCTCATCCCTCATCATATTCTTGCAATCTTTCTTGAAATGACACTCCTTATTGAAGTAGAAGCATCTCTTCCTCCAAATCTCGGTTTGGAGTGCGCTCTCCTATGGCTTTCTCCTCTACCTCTGTCTCGGTAGTAGCCATGTATGTTACTACCATACTGAGTTGTTGGCCTTCCTCTAATGAATAGCCCTTCTCCACTTGATGCACTCATCATCTTCGCATCAATATTATCTTGCAACTCTTTATTATGATCCATTTTAAAAGCAAAGATTCGTTTACGAAGATACCTCTTTTTAGGGAGAGTCTTGGTAAGAAACAACTCATCTAGTTTCTTCCAAATTGCAGCTGGATCTTTCGGGTTTCTGCACTCCTTTGTGACATTATCCGACATGTGCAGAAAAATGGTGTTATATGCCATCTTCTTTATCTCATTCTACTGGACCTCCTTGAGACTTGCTGGAAAAGCGTCATCTTCTCCAATCGCCAAGTCCACCTTTTGTTGCATAAGAACAGCCTTGATCTTCCGCTTCCAAAGGGAAAAGTCTCATTTTCCATCAAACTTCTCAACAATGAAGTTTGAACTCATCTATCGGAGAAAATCCCAGATTTATGTAGCACCCACAATTGCTATCCAACTTCTTCTAAACCTTAAGAACACGATCGAAGATTGATCTCAATACCGTTCTTGAATCACTCTCAAGAACACAATCAGATCTTGATCTCTACTCTGTTCTTGAATCACCTCAAGAACACGATCAGATATTAATCTCTACTCAATTCTTGAATCACCTCAAGAACACGATCAAATATTGATCTATGTTCCATTCTTGAATCACCTCAGAAGTTGACCTTTGATTCTTGGAGTCTTGCTCCGATAACCTCCTGTTCTTGCTCCGTTACCCGCTGTCCAAAGCTATGATACCACTATTGTGGTATCTCCTCTAGCTCTGATACCATTGTTGGGAAACCACCTTAGAGATGCCCAGGTGGTGATCTTCCAAACATCCAAGTCTAGAATGACTTGTAAAGAAAAGAAATAACAAACGAAGTAAGAAAGAAAGAACACAAGCAATTGTTATCAAGGTTCGACAATGTGCCTACGTCCCCGTGAGCTCCTCCGAGCGCTCTGCACTAAATCAATAGTTCTTACACTTACAACAACACCTCTTCAAGAACACGAAAATCTTGATCTTAACACCGTTCTTGAAGAACAAAAGAAGAGAAAAGAAAGTGATAAGGTCTTGAGTTACCCTGGAATTTTCCCCAAGAAAATTCCACTTACAAGTCCCTTGAATCACCAATCTATACTACTCTCTCTCTCTCTATCTAAACATCCAGCCTCTTTATAATGAGATCTCTCCTGTGTTTAGTTTCTTTGCACTCTCACACACCAAAGTGTTCTATTTCACATACACTCACATATCATCACACGTTATGTCACACTTTCATCACATTACTTTTTGAGATTGAGGCTAGGTGACCCTTTATATATGGCAATGACTTCTTCATTCAATCTTAGAGATCAATCTCCAGCCTTAGATCTCAATAACCAAAGACCAATGGCTCTCTAAGAATCTAAGTAAAACTATGCATTTTAACCATGCTCCACGCATCATTTAAGAGGTTGAAAAAACCAAGCATCAGTGTGCCTGGCACCGCGGCCTAGACCAGGGCTGACATCCTCCAGGTGCTGCATTTGCTGCTAGCTGTGGCGCACACCTCCCACCTGATGCTGAACATGCTGAATTTCTTCTCCTGTTTAATACTTAGACAAATACCAACAAACATCTTATCAAAAAATAGCCAATCCTTCTTCTTCCATTACCTTCTCCTTCACTACCCAAAATATTCCACCAAACTCACCCAAAAATTACCATCCACCACCATAAACACCACCCACCTACCACTGCAATCGAGACGGCTACTATGGTGGGTCCACCAACCACCATGCCCTTTCCTCTCACCAGCTGCACACTCCTCCTTTTCCCAATCGTAGGCCTCCTCTCTTACCTACCCCCTCATCTCGTAGTACACTTATCTCTTGCCAAATCTACAACAAACATGGTCACACCAATGTCCTGAACATGGTAACTTTGGCTATACTACCAAGACTCTTGCTGATGTAGTTTCTGTTGACCCTCGCCCGTATTTTAATGATGGCAAAACACAACTGTTATTTAACTAACATGTTTAAACTAAGTTGTATTAAGGATCAAACACATTCAACCAAGGAACAAAGTGCAAAAACTCGAACCAAATCAAGTATCAAGTGAAGACTGAAGATCTAGTATAGGTCTTAAGGTTTAGAACTAATGTAAGTCTCACTCATACATTGTATTAGCTTGTTCAATGGCTCAAACACAAAAAGTTTTTCTAAAACCATTATTTTTAAATGTTTTTAATGAAAAACAGAAGAAAAACTGGGTTGGAAGACAACCCAGTCGACTGGGTACATATACCAATCGACTGGTATATGGGTCAGAAGGTACCCAGTCGACTGGATGAATTAACCTAGTCGACTGGTACTTTGACCAGTAATTTCCCAGTCGACTGGATGAATCAACCCAGTCGACTGGTAAAATGGACAGAAAGTCCCCAGTCGACTGGATGATATATACCAGTCGACTGGATACCCAGAAGGTCTGAAAATGTATATTTTTCAAGTGAACCCAGTCGACTGGTATCTCGACCCAGTCGACTGGTAGTTCAAAAATATGACCGTTGGACTCCAAATCTGAACGTTTTAAAGTAAATCTTTTTCAAATTAAAGTCCAAAACGGCCATATTAATTGATTGCTATATAAACCCATTCAGCAAAGTATTGAAAAACAAGAAGCATATATTCAAAAAGAGTTGATCTTATATAATCAAGTTTTTATACTCTTGAAACACAAAAAGCTTTGAAATAATCTTATTGAGCCATTTCTTCAAGCTTTACTTTGAAAGAGAGACATTTCTGTTGTAATAAGCTTTCATTTGTTGTCTCTCTACCTTTTACTTTACACCATCTTTGTAAAGGGATTACTTCCGAGAGGAAGGGGAAACTTCCGAAAGGAAGGGGATTTTTCGGTTTAAGCAATTCCTGTAAATTGCTTGTGTACGGTTTGTGCAACACCCGGCTAAGTTGTGCGACTAAGTTTTCTTAGTGGATTACTTCAAGGAGTTCCTTGAAGAGAGTGGACGTAGGGTCGGAACGAATCCGATATTGCCGAACCACTATAACTGTGTTTGCATCCTCTTTCCTTAAACTCTTTATTTACAGCTTTTTACTTGTATTAATTATTTGTTGCTTATCAGTTTTTATAAACTTGTATAAATTCCGCAAAAGTTTTTAAAAACCTAATTCACCCCCCCTCTTGGGTTGAAACCTCGAGCTACAATTGGTATCAGAGCCTCGTTCTCTTTATAAGGCTTAAATTCCTAGAGTTGATCCAATGGCAGCAAATAGCTACTCTGAGGGACACTCTTATACTAGACCACCATTGTTCAATGGATCAAATTATAACTACTGGAAAAATAGAATGAAAATCTTCGTCGAAGGACAAGATTACAATCTATGGAGAATTATAGAAGAGGGACCTAAAATTCCCTCAAAAGAAATAGTTATTGGAGAGACTCTTCATACAATGCCTAAACTCAAAACTGAGTTTACTGACGAGGATTGTAGAACGATGTCTCTCAATAGCAGAGCAACAAGCATGCTACATTGTGCATTAGATATTTCTGAATATAACAAAATATCTGCATGTGTTTCTGCTAAAGAAATATGGGATAAATTGCAAGTCACATATGAAGGAACAAGTGAAGTAAAAAAGTTTAAAATTTACATGCTAATTTCTGAGTATGAATCTTTTAAGATGTCTCCTAACGAAACCATTTCCGAAATGCACTCACGATTCACTACTATTATAAATGGTTTAAAATTGCTTGGCAAGAATATTGAGGAAGTTGAACTAACCAGAAAAATCTTAAGATCTCTGCCACCAGAATGGAAACCAAAGAGGACAGCCATTCAGGAGGCCAAAAATCTTGACAAGCTTGATGTTGAGACGCTGCTTGGATCATTATTGACATACGAGATGGAAGAAATGACTCCCATCGTCAATGATGATGAGAAGAAGAAAAAGCAAATTGCTCTCAAAGCTTCTACGAGCAACAAAGAAAAGGAATTAGAACAAGAAGCAGAGAGCAGTGAAGAGGATGGTGAAACGGCTTTAATCACCAGACGATTCCATAGGTTCTTGAAGAAAAGCAAGAAACCTTACTCAAGGGATCCCACCTCAAAAAGGGAACCACTTATGTGCTATGGCTGCAAAAAGCCAGGACATATAAAAGCTGACTGTCCGGTTTCAAGCAAACCTTACAAGGGCTTCCAGAAGAAAGCTATGGTAGCAACTACCTGGAGCGATGACGAAGAAGATGAGTCATCAGACAAAGAAATCGGATACGAAGAAATTGCCAACCTTTGTTTGATGGCAATCGATGATGAAAGTGAGGTAACTTCTTCTCTCTCTTCAAAAAATAATATTGTTACTAGTAGTGAAGAACTGCTAGAAGTCATAAATGAAATGCATGAAGAATTAAAGAAATTTGATTCTAGAAATTCTGTTCTTAAGAAAGAAGTATCATCTCTTTCTAAAGAAATGATAGTTCTTAGAGAAGAAAAAGAAAAATTATCATCTTTACTGTATAATTCGTCTCAAGATTTTCTTAAAGATGAAAATGATAATTTGAAAAATAAAATTTCTGAATTAAACAGCACTATATCTAGACTTATGCTTGGTAAAGAAAAACTTGATGAAGTGCTTTCTTCCCAAAGATTAAGTGGAGGAAAATCTGGTGTAGGATATTCTCCATTGGGAAAACAAAAAACAAAAGAGAGCTTATTCATAAAAGCCTCTTGTGTAGATGGAGCTTCTACTTCAAAAGCTCCTAACCTTGTTAAAAGCACTCCCTTGATAAATCCGAGGAAGTCTAGAAACTTAAATGATCATACTAAATTGAAGCATCCTAAAAATACTCATGCTTATTTGTATGCTCATTCTAGGAACAATGTGTATAATCAAAGAATGCATTCTGCTCATGCTCATCCTAGGAATCACCATCATGGCTATTCTAGAAATAACTTGCATACATATGCTAGCATGTATCCTAGAATGCATCATCATTCATTTTCTGGAAATGACATGCATTTTCATACCCCTTACCATAGAATCATGTATCCTAGGAACTATCATCCTAAGGATTATAGGAATGCACATGTAAAATTTCCTAGAAATTTCTATGACTATAATGCTAGGATTGTGCATCATCAACATGTTCATAGAGCACCATATATTGTTAAGAAAGTATGGGTCCCAAAAGGAACCGTATTTTCAAGGACTAACCCCAAAGGACCCAAGAAATTTTGGGTACCTAAAAATGCTATCGTATATCCTTGTGTGATGTAGATTTGCCTTCACACCAAGGAGAAAGGTAACTGTTGGTACCTTGATAGCGGTTGCTCGAAGCATATGACCGGTGATAAAAGCGTATTCAAGGAGCTAACTCTAAGAGATGGTGGACTTGTGACCATTGGAGACAATACTAAAATAAAGATCATCGGGCATGGAAAAGTCGGTAATGATTTCTCAACTTTAGATAATGTATTACTAGTACAAGGCCTAAAGCCAAATTTACTTAGCATTAGTCAATTATGTGACAAAGGATATAAAGTCACATTTGAGACCTCTCATTGTCTAGTTATAGACATCAAGAGCAACAAGATCAAATTCATTGGCCATAGACATGAAAATGTCTATATAGTTGATTTGAAATCCTTACATTCCAATAATGAAAAATGTTTTCCTGCTTTTAGTGAAAATCAATGGCTATGGCATAGAAGGCTTGGTCATGTAAACATGAACTTGCTAAAAATTGTTTCAAGAAAAGATTTAGTTATTGGTCTTCCTAATATCAATTTTGAGAAAAACAAAATTTGCAATGCTTGTCAAATGGGAAAACAATCTAGGATATCTTTCAAAGCAAAAAATGTTGTCTCAACTACTAGACCTTTGGAACTTTTGCATATGGACTTATTTGGTCTAATTAGTACCATTAGTCTAGGTGGTCATCAATATGCTCTTGTTATTGTTGATGACTATTCAAGATATACCTTTGTTATTTTTATTGCTTATAAGGATGAAGCTTTCAAAGGATTTGAAAAGTTTTGCAAAAAGATACAAAATGAAAAAGGTATTTGTATTTCAAGCATAAGAAGTGATCATGGCAAAGAATTTGAAAATCAAAGCTTTTCAAAATTTTGTGATGAAAATGGAATTAATCACAACTTTTCAGCTCCTAGAACTCCTCAACAAAATGGAGTTGTTGAGAGGAAAAATAGAGTTCTAGAAGAATTTTCAAGAACAATGCTTTGTGAAAATAATTTACCAAAATATTTTTGGGCTGAAGCCGTGAATACTTCTTGCTATATTTTAAATAGAATTTTGATAAGGCCCCTACTTGATAAAACACCTTATGAACTATGGAAAGGGAGAAAGCCCAATATTTCCTATTTTCGTACCTTTGGTAGTAAGTGCTTCATCTTAAATAACAATAAAACTAACTTGGGTAAATTTGATTCCAAGACCGATGAAGAGATATTTTTAGGATATTCTACTACTAGTAAGGCTTATAGAGTTTTCAATAAGAGAACTCTAGTAGTAGAAGAATCTGTGCATGTAACTATTGATGAATCTAACCCAATGAGTAGTGGAGAAGTTTCCTATAAAGATGATGCAGATTTTATTCCAAGAATGGAAACCCCTACTCCCATTGTTGACCTAAAAGAGAGTTCTACTCAAACAAATGAAAGGATGGCAACTCCAAATTTGGACCAACAATCCTCAAGTCAACAAGAGAAAAATCTACCCAAGGATTGGAGGTATGTAAATCATCATCCAATTGATCAAGTAATTGGTGATCCTTCACAAGGGGTAAGAACTCGCTCTTCCATTAGAAATATTTGCAATTTTGTAGCTTATTTGTCTCAAGAAGAACCTAAGACATTTATAGAAGCTGAAAAAGATAATAATTGGATAATTGCAATGCAGGAAGAGATAAATCAATTTGAAAGAAACAATGTTTGGGAACTAGTTCCAAGACCTAAAGATCATTCAATTATTGGAACTAAATGGGTATATAGAAATAAAATGGATGAAAATGGTATAGTAACTAGAAATAAGGCTAGACTAGTTGCTAAAGGGTATAACCAAGAGGAAGGAATAGATTTTGATGAAACCTATGCTCCCGTAGCTAGATTAGAAGCTATTAGAATGTTATTAGCCTTTGCATGCTTTAATAAATTCAAGTTATTTCAAATGGATGTGAAAAGTGCCTTTTTAAATGGCTTTATAGAAGAAGAAGTTTATGTTGAACAACCTCTTGGATTTGAAAATCCTAGTCTTCCAAATCATGTCTATAAACTTTCTAAAGCTCTATATGGGTTGAAGCAAGCTCCAAGGGCATGGTATGAAAGACTAAGTAAATTCTTGATTGATAATGAATTTGTAAGAGGAAGAATAGATACAACTCTCTTCACAAAAACTCACAAAAATGACACTTTGATAGTTCAAATATATGTTGATGATATTATATTTGGTGCTACTAATGAATCTACGATAAAGATTTAAGTGAGAAAATATGAACTTTTGGTAATGAAGTGATTGTGTAAAATAGATTGTAAAATATAATAGGGAGACAACAAGGATCCGGGAATCCTCCCTAGGTTTGTTGTCATATCCCTCACTTGATTCAGTTATTTTTATCTCGGTTGCAAGTTTCACATCCCAAACATGCAACCGTCAACTATTCAATGAGCACATATATAAACCCTAATATGATTGTTATGAAATACTTCTTTGATTTATGCATATATGATCTATCCTATAGGTTTATCAAGAAATGACAATATATCTTCGTTGACAATATTGAAGTAATGAACAAACCTAAAGGCTAGATTTACCAGACTCAATTATACCCAAACAATCTTGACATAAGAGAAGCATGACTAAATTTATATCAAGGAAAAAGATACAATCATCGGAATAGATAAGATCTTATAATTAGATAAAGAAGTAAATCATGACAATGTATGACAATAAATTCTTATTACAAATGAATCAAATAAAGGAAGATAGGAACAACTACACCTAGGGATTCATCCCTACGCCTTGTTTGGAAGTTAGTTAGCCATGGTGTTCATAGCTAAACACTTTTGTGGATGAGAGTTGCTGCCTTTATTTTTGGGTTTTTTCTCCACAACCAAGATACTTTCTCTTAAGCCCTAAGTTTCCTATTTATAGTACAAGGGTCCAAGGGGTGTTCTTGGGTTTTAACCTAATGTTTAAACCCTAATTAAAGTCTAACTCAGAGATGCAATCCCATATGCGCGCTGCGGTGCTGCTTGAGGAGCACCGTGGTGCTAGGCATAATCTGGCTGGGCGGGCTTCTGGGCACCATGGTGCTGGCTGAGGAGCACCGTGGTGCTGGCTGATTGTTCATCATATGGGAGCTTTTGGGCACCGCCTTGCTGACTGAGGAGCACCGCGATGCAGGGCTGTGCTTGATTTTCTTTATGCTTTGCCTCTCCGCAGCCACTCCTATGCTTCGTCATGCATGGAACTTTGGTGTTTTTAAACAACGAACGCTTCTTCTTCTCTTTGGGCTCAAAAATACCAAAAATGCACTGAAATAAGTTAGTGGTCCAATAATATTACTTAAGAGTTATCAATACATAAAAGTGCAATAAAGACCGAGAAGAATCATAAAATGCTAACAATTAAACATTGTTGAGATGCATTTTATGGCTCTTATCAACACCTAATGCCCTAAAACCATCTGGTTTGGGAGTCATTGGCCAAACACTCGTTACAAGGGTCCAATAGAAAGCTCGATGGAACTCAGCATGGCAAAGATCACATGATAAAAGAAATAGAAAAAGAAGCAAGTATTATGCCATTTTTGCTCTCTTATATGTGCTAATTCATCACACACAAATCAAACTTGTGATGCCTTAAGCCAGCCTTAGGCAAGTACATGAGCTTTTGAAAATCCTTTTTCAATACAAAAATGTGTTTTTATTATAAGCTTACTCATGAATGGTTATCATAGTTTTATGCACAACCCAAATCTTTGAGTATTATGGAAATGAATTTATCTTTAATTTTGTTTTAACAGTCTTTAGTTTTGTATTGCTAAGGGACTAGCAATATGTAAGTTTAGGGGTGTGATAAGTGCTTAAATAGTCATATTTAAGCCCCTTAATTTACGCTTGTTAGGTTCGTTATTTATCTATTTCAGTAGATTCTACTTCATTTTCATGTTTTGTGTGTTTTTCACAGGACTTGGACAAAAAGACGATAATTTGGAGCTTTTAGGAGAAAAAGTCAAGTTTTGCCATCTAGCAAGTGCACCTCTCTTGTGATTGAGTGCACAAGCACATGAGCACACTTAAAGAAGGCTTTACTGCACACTTGTGCTCGAGCGCATCCCGCACACGATCGAGCGCAATCACTACAGAGGCAGTAGAGCCAGATACGGAAAGAAGTCTCTGGATTCTAAATAGGAAATTAGGGTTTCGGGACACCATGGGGACCCTATAAATAGCCCTATAAAACATATAAATCATACCTTTTGTTTAAGACTTGAAGTAGCAGGCTTAGTAGAGGAATTGGCGACTCGTCTCCTGAGTTTTCTTCAATTTTATTTTTGTGTTTTATTTCATTATGTTTAGAATGTTTAGTTTAACTAGCATGTGTAACTAAACTCCTATAGGGCTCGATTGAAGCCCTAGTTATGTTTTTCCACATGTTTATTCATTGATTATCTTTGCTATAGCATTGCTAGAATGTTTAACTTGATTAATGCCTGTTTGTATTTAAATTCCTCATATATGTGTGTCTAATCAACGTATGCATATGGTATGGATAAGTTAGTTGAATCAATTTGGATGGCCGAGTCTAGGGTTCGACATTAGTAACAAGAGATATCCACACCAGATTCTTGGGTTAATCAACATGGGAAACTGGGAGCGGACCAAGCCTTAGGCCTCGTGTGGTTGCCGATCTCCACAGTCCTCAGCTCTCTTAAGGAACAACTCAGTATACACCCATGCTGAATCCTTTAAGAGAGAAAAGAGTTAGAGTATACACCATGCCTAACTCATTGCATAGAGATATCAATAGCCTAAGGTGTGGGCCAAACCCTTAGGTTGGCAACCATTGAATATTCATGATAAGGCTAGAGCATTGACACATTACTTAGTGGGAAAGTATAATTAGTGGTGGATATCGTAGTCCTATGACCTCATTATTATTCACTCACAATCAATAGCTATTTTTCTTTTTACTTTGAAAAAACTAATTCTAAATTGAAATTCACCAATCCCTGTTGAAATGATCTCGCACTTGCACACTATGCTACTATTGACATTGTGCACTTGCAAGTAAAACTAGTACGGTTATTTACGTAATTATTTAGGTAGATAATCGTCACAACACATATCGAACATACTTGGAGTGGTGTGGCTGGTGGGTTAGATAAGGCATTCTGAGCAGCCATGGCTTTAACCAACAGGTCTAGTTTCCTCTCTACAGCAGCTATCTGAGTGGATGATCCTCAATTTAAATTTACCTCATACATGCCTTTACTCTTGGCTACATGTCTACCTCGGGAGGAGAACTGCTGTGTGTGTTCGCTTAGGGTTTCGAAGAGCTCCATAGCTTCTTCGCTTCTTTTTTCCATCAGCAGTCCTCCACAACCTGAATCAACAATACTTTTGTTAGTATCACTCAAACCTTCATAAAATGCTTGTACCAGTTCATTTGAGTAGCAGCTCGTTGAAGTGTCCCCACACTTCGAAGAATAGGTCTCCATCCTTTTATCGGAAGGATTGAATCTCCTTCCTCATTTGCCTCATCTTTTGGGCTGGAAAAAAATTCTTTAGGAATTTGCTAGCCAACTCTTCCCAAGTGTGGATAGAAACTACAGGCAAGGAATTATACCATAGTTTAGCATTATCTTTTAAGGAAAAAAGGAACAGATTTAACCTTATTCCTTCTTGGTCTAAGCCACGGATGTGCTGGAACTTGCAAAAGATCAAAGAATTCTCGGAGGTACAAGTGTGGATCCTCATTAGGTGTACCCCTAAAGTGAGTCAAAGCACTCAATATTTGCGGAGATATGTAATAGTTTCCTTCCACCTCAGGTTGATATGCAATACATGATGGCTGATCAAGGTTTCATGGGATAAAATATTGCTTCATCGGTATTCGTGCAGGTGGTTGCTGGTTTTCGAGCTGTTCCATCATTTGTGCTTTGTTCTCGAATTCTTCTTCATTCTCCTCGAAGTTGTTTCTAAGCCTTTGTCTAATGGTCCGCTCGAGCTCAGGATCGAGGGGAAAGAATGTTGGATGTCAGGATGGAAGTTCGTGCATGAATCGGGTAAAACAGCTTTAGTGCAGTAGTTCAACACTGCTGCTCGGGTAACTCTCTGCCCTAATTGCTTTCGATCGCACAAGAGGGTGCGCTCGATCGCAAGTATCACATAAAGTTATGTTGATGTGCTTGAAACAGAAAAGAAGTCGATTAGGGTTTGATGAAAATAAAAATAAAGATGAAAAACATAAACTTAAAATTTTTTAGATTTTTGATAAAAATAAAGTAGAATAAAATAACAACTAATGATGATTAAACTAAACGAAAATAATTCTAAAAGGAAATATAACGCAATTCCCCGGCAACGGCGCCAAAAACTTGTTGTGCATTTATCTACCTAAATAAATAAGTAAATAATCGTACAGTTTTACTTGCAAGTGCACAAGGTCAATGGTAGCATAGTGTGCAAGTGTGAGATCATTTCCGCAGGGATTGGTGAATTTCCTTTTTAGAATCAGTTTCTTAAGACAAAAAGATAGCAATAACAGTTGAGTGTGATTTAATAATAATAAGAATATAGGGCTTTTGATATCCACCTCTAATTATACTTTCCCAATGAGTAATATGTCAATGAACTAGCCTTACTATAATTACCTAATGGTTGCCAACCTAAGGGCATGGTATCTACTCCTTAAACTATTGATTTCCCTAAGCACCGAATTAGGCATGGTATCTACTCTAACTCTTTTCTTTCTTAAGGGATTCAGAATGGTATCTACTGAGTTGTTCCTTAAGAAAGCATAAGATTTATGGAAATCGACAACCACATGAGACCTAGGGCATGGTATTTACTCCCGATTTCCCATGTTGATTAATCCAAGAATCCAGTGTGGATATCTTTTGTTACCATTGTTAGACCTAGGACTGGGTCATCCAAATTGGTCTAACTAACTAATCCATATCACATGCACATATTGATCAGACATACACGTATGAGAAATTTAAATAAACACAGGCATTAATCAAGTTAAGCATCATAATCAAGGCTATTGTAAAGATAATCAATGAATGTATATATTGGAAAGCATAACTAAGGCTTCAATCGAGCCCTATAAAGAGTTTGTTACACATGCTGTCAAAGATAAGCATCATAACATAAACTAAGCATAAAATATAAAACCTGAAGAATACTGTGGAGACGGGTTGTCAATCCTCTCCAAAGCTTACAACTCTGAGCTTTAAGCAAAAGATAAAAGAAGGGATGTCTTTTGTGTGTGTTTACAGGTGTATTTATAGGGTTTGAATAACCCTAGAAGACTCTGGAAACCCTAAACTTCCTAAAACGCAAAACCTCTTCTATTTCCAAAACCGGTTCTGTCGTTTTATTGTTCATGCCTATACATGTGCGCTCATTCGCATTCGTTGTGCACTCGATCGCCAGGCTGCACTCGATCCTTCTTGTGTGCGCACGAGCGCTTATGCGCTCGATCGCACCTTAGCCAGCAGCTGCTCCAAGATTTCCAGATTTCTTCCTTTAGGTGCCAAAAATGTTTTTTTTTTCTCCAAGACCCTATAAAAACATGTGAAACACATAAATGAAATAAAATGGACTAAATTAATATAACTAAGGACTTAACAAATGTAAATAAAGGGGCTTAAATATGAATATTTAAGCACCTATCAAAAATCATCTTCTTGCGGAATCCCAGGTGGTGATCTTCTAAACACCCAAGTCTAGAATGACTTGTAATAAACAGCAATCAAACCAGTCAAAGAAAGAACACAAGCAATTGTTATCGAGGTTTAGCAATGTGCCTACGTCCCCGTGAGCTCCTCCGAGCCCTCTGCACTAAATCAATGGAGTTCTTACAATTACAGCAACACCTCTTCAAGAACCCTCTTGTTCTTGAAGAATGAAAGAAGAGGAAAAGAAAGTGATAAGAACTAAGCGTTTCCCTGGAATTTTCCCCAAGAAAATTCCAATTACAAAGCTCTTGAATCCCAATCTAGACTACTCTCTCTCTAAATAACTAGCGTCTCTTGAATGAGTCTCTCTTGTGTTTAGTGTCTTTTCACTCTCACATGCATGTGTTTTATTCACACACATTATGTTATTGCTCTTAGATGATCCTTTATATAGTGCAACCACTTTTTGAACCAATCTTGAAGTCAATCTCAACCCTTAGATCTTGAGGACCAATCAATCATAGCCCTTTAACAAGTCTAAGTGATCTTGTGCATTTTAACCAAGTCACATGCACCAATCCAAAGTGCTGATCAGGAAGCATCAGGTGTCTTCATCCTTGCTGGGCGCCGCGGCATAGGGGAGGCTGTACCGCGGCGCACACCTCCTTGGACTTCCTCCTTTGCTGGTGTTCGCGGCGCACACCACCTGTGCCACGGTGTACACCTGGACCTGATGCTGAACTCTTCAACTCGTTTAATCCTTAGACAAATACCAACAATCTCTACCTTTGTCTAAGCGATTAAACCCAAACCCACTGTGCAGAGAACTCAAGATCCAAACTCAACTTGAGTTACCATATCATCTAACTCCAATCCTAAGAAGTCCAAGGCAATGATTGAACTTGCTTAGAGGTAGAACTTTAGTACCTAAATCTGTAGGATTTTCTTCCATTGCAACTTTGTCCATATGGATGCATCCTTTCATAACATTTTTCTGAATGAAGTGATACTGAACATCCATATGCTTAGTCCTCCCATGAAACATCGGGTTCCTACACAAGTGCAATGCATTTGGCTATCTGAATACACCACCACCTGCTTTTTAGTACCTTCAACTTTTCCAACAACCCTTTGCACCACATAACCTCCTTTATGGCTTCCGTTGCCGCTATGTACTCAGCCTCGGTTGTTGAGAGTGCTACCACTGGCTGCAACTGAGCCTTCCAACGTATACAACATTCGTTTAAGTTGAAGAAGTAGAAGGTAATCGATCTTCTTTTATCCTGGTCTGCTCCATAGTCCGAATCAGTATAACCTTCTAGACAGATGGACTTACCCCTCTTCTTGTACACAAGCCCCACATCTGGGCTTCCCTTTAAGTACCTCAGCAACCACTTAATCCCAAGCCAATGCTCATTTTTAGAATTACTCATAAACCTGCTGAGAACCCTAATTGTATGAGCAATGTCGGGTCTAGTGCTTACCATGGTGAACATGACTGATCCAACCGCACTAGAGTAAGGGACCTTCTCTATTTCCTTCTTCTCCACCTCCGATCTTGGACATTGTCGCTGGAGAACTTGAAATGACCAGCAAGGGTAACCTTCACTGGTTTGCTATCTTTCATAGAAAACTTAGATATCATCTTTTTGTGTAGAAAGACTGAGAAACCTTCAACCTGTTTCTCTCCCTGTCCCGAATTATGCTCATCTCAAGGATCTTCTGTGCATGACCAAGATCCTTCATCTCAAACTCTGAACTGAGTTGAGACTTCAACCTTTCTATCATC
Organism: Bretschneidera sinensis; assembly: GCA_023935145.1. Lineage (NCBI taxonomy): Eukaryota > Viridiplantae > Streptophyta > Magnoliopsida > Brassicales > Akaniaceae > Bretschneidera > Bretschneidera sinensis. The sequence goes on from CM043699.1 coordinate 101,792,812, forward strand.
TCCCTGTTGCTACCAACCAACAGCATATTATCGACATAGATGAGGATAATCACCATTTCCTCCACCTTGGGCACAACTAGTGAGAAACTTTCTGTGAAATCTATGCCTTCTTTTTGCGTGAACCCCTTCATGAGAGTCATAAAATGTGCTTTAACAGTACTTAATTGTTAGCATTTTAGGGTTGATCTAGGTTTTAATTGCACTTTTATACCTTAACAATTCTAAAGTGTCATTCTTGGATCATTGATTTGTTTTGATGCATTTCCAGGTGTTTGGAGTCTAAAAGAGAGGGAAAAGCTATCGTTGAATAAAGCACAAAGATCCCATGCATATTAGAGTGAAGGAGTGCTTTTGGAAGGACAAAATGAAGGGAAGAAAGTGTGTGTGCCGCGACTTGGAAAGAAGTTTCACTAAATTGCCAGAATTACCCGTACAGATCAATCATTTTTGTAAATTAAAACTGTATTGATGCAAGAAGAACCAAGAGATGAGCCATATATGCTTAGAAAGATCCGAAAGTCTATTTTTTGGGGGATTTTATGGCTCATAAAAATGATTTTTCTAGAGAAAGTTATGGCAGTTTTAGTAGATGAAGGTCAAGCTAGAAGATACCTAGTGCGATCGATCGCACCAGGACTGCAATTGATCGCAAGTGCGCACTCGCGACATTCCACATCGATCAGAAATAACTTGCAAAGAACCATAGTGCGCTTGATTGCACCAGGCTATGATCGATCACACTCGGGCAGTATCCCACATCGGTTAGACAACACATAGCACTCCAGGAGTTTCCCTATAAAAACCCCCCTCCACTTCAGCTTTTGGCATCAATCGGGGATGAATCCAGAGGGTATTTAGGAGGAACCCAAAGTATAAATTTGGAGGGCAAGCTGAGGATGATCATTGAGAGGCCATAGGCAACTCAAGGAAGCATAAGCCCCATGGCTGGCTAGCCTCCAAGCAAGGCGAAGGGATGAATCCCTAGGTGTAGTTGTTCTTATTTTTATTTATTTGATTCAGTTGTAGTGGAATTATTTTTGTTAAACATTGTTATATTTTATTCTTAATTTAATTATTAGATTTATTATTACTCCGGTGATTGCATACTTCTTTTCCATATAAGTTCAGTCATGCTTTTCTTATGTGTACCTGTTTGGGTGTGGTTAAGTCCGATAGATCTCTTTTATAGATTTGTCCATTGTTGCGGTATTGTCATTTAGATATATCGTCGCCTCTTGATAATTTATAAGTTAGGTCATGTGTGCTTGAAAGTAAAAGAAGATTTCATAACAATTACATTAGAGTTTATACATGTGCTTTAATTGAATATTTTTCGATTGCCTGTTTGGGATGTGAAACTTGCAATCGAGATAAAACCAATTGAATCAAGTTAGGATTAGAGCAATGAACCTAGGGAGGATTTCTGGAACCTTTTCGTTTCTTTATTATATTATTCAATCATTTACACAATTTTCATAAAATCAACAATTCAACTTCTTTCAATCAATCTTTTATTGTTTGTGTTCAAGTCTACACCTTCTTTCGTAATTAACTTGTTTTCTTGTGGAATCGACACCCAAAGTTGTACTACAAATAACTGCGTTATACTTTGAGGGTAATAAAATTTTGGTGCTGTTGCCGGGGAAACGCGCTTAAGTACAAGGAAGCTTGTCAACTTTGAGTGTGACGGTAGAAGAATTGTAAATATTTTTCTTTTCAGCAGTTTGTAAATACAGTAATATTGTTCCTTTACCTTAGTTTTAATTTTTTTGATTATTTATTTATTTATTATTTTGTTTTATTTATTTCCCCTCTGATTTATTTGGTGTATGCTTAGACTGAGAGATTTACAAGGTAGATTCATTAGAGGACCCGAACTAGAATTACCCTCTCCTTCCGAGTCTGATAGTGAAACCTCGCCTAGATCAACCAATAGTGGAAACCTAAGTGAGAATTTAGAGGATTCTGTTAACATGGCCGATAACCATAATGAGAATGTTGCTAGGACACTTCAGGATTACCTCCACCCTACATGTACAGCCATACCATCATGCATCATGTTTCCAACCAATACTCGCCAATTAGATCTTAAACCTGGGATGATTCAATTACTCCCTACATTTCATGGCTTGGATAATGAAAACCCATATGTGCACATTAGAGAGTTTGAGGAAGTAGTCACGACTTTTCATAGTCAAGATGAAACCGATGACATTGTGAGGCTTAAGTTCTTTCCTTTCGCTTTGAAGGATAGAGCTAAGAGTTGGCTATACTCACTAAGACCACGATCTATTGGGTCATGGACTGAGATGACTCGGGCTTTCTTTAACAAATACTTTCCCCAACATAAGACCAATGCTTTGAAAAGGAAAATCTCCACCTTTGCACAAAAGGATAGTGAGACCTTATATCAGTCTTGGGAAAGATTTAAGGAGTTATTGAGTATGTGCTCTCACCATGGGTATGAGAGTTGGCGCTTGGTGAGCTATTTTTATGAGGGACTTACATATAGAGAGCGTCAATTCGTAGAGATAATGTGTAATGGTTGGTTCTTGGAGAAAGATCCTTATGAGGCCGTAGAGTACCTCAATGAGCTTGCTGAAAAAGCTCACACTTGGACTGGACCTAGTGCTACTAAAAGCACAAATAGGTCACGACCTATAGGGAACCCAAATGGTGGTGGAATTTACCATCTTAGGGAAGAGGATAACCTTAAGGCCAAGGTTGAGATGTTCACTAAGGAACTAGAGGCATTAAAGACTAAAAGCTCAAAGCCAACACACATGGTCAATCATGCAAAATCTTTTGAACCATGTTTTGTGTGTGGCGAGGTAGACCATCTCGCCAAGAGTGTCCCATATTTACTGATATGAGAGGGATGTATAAGGAACAATGTAATGCCTTAGGCATGTACACGAAGCCTTTTACACCCTTCTCTAATACCTATAATTCGGAATGGCGCGATAACCCCACCTTCAGCTGAAAATCTGAAAATCAGCAGCTTGCACAACCCCCTAGCTCATATTCTGCAACATATCATGCACCTGTGTCTTATAAGAGTTCTTTAGAAGACACTTTACATGCTTTTATTGAGGCACGTGGTAAGACTAATAAAAGACTTGAATCGTTAATTGTGCAGGTTATTAAAGAACATAAGGAGATAAAGAGCCAAATGTCCAAGTTGATGAGCTACTTGAGTGTGACTGAGCGAGGTAAGTTCCCTGCTCAAGCTCAGTCCACATCCCATGGTCAGCACCTGGCGCAACAGAATTTGAAAGAGGTGAATGCCATTGAGACACTGAGGGGTAAGTCATTACACATCCCAACAACAGAAAAATAAGAGGATGTGGATGAAAGCCATCAAGCACAAGCATACATGATTGACTCATTCATGGAAAAAGTCCAGCACCTTAATCCATTTGAGTCCACCCTCATCCATGGCTTCACCAAAGCATACATTGAGCCAGAATTTGCAAATGTTACTGATAACATCCTTGAGGCCCCCCAAAAGCATAGAAGCACCAAATTTGGCAATGAAGCAGTGGTAGATGCATTCAACCTATGTTTTTCAAGGAGAGAATAAGAGCGTCTGGCTGAAGACATAAAACTTAGTGCTCATGGGAGGCAGCCCACAATGTATCCTTTTATTTTTATTATTTTTCATATTTCTTTTTTCTCTTGTTTATTATTATTATTTTGCTGTTTTCCAGTTTTACTTTAGTATTTATTTTTCAGGGACAAATAAACGGAGCAGTTCAAATGATCGTGCATAACTTTCAACTCCATGCACCTTTGGTTAAAAAGGGAGTTTCCTTAACTTTTGCTTTTACATTGAGGACAATGCTTATCTTAAGTTGGGGGTGGAAGATATAAATTTTTTATTGCATACCATTGAACTGCTTGGTGTCATTTTCCTTTTTGTTTTTGTTTTTAGCATGCTTTGTGTTAGCCTTAGAGTTAATTCACATGTCAATGATATGAGCTTAATTGAGATAGCAGATAGCATGTAGAAGAAGTTAAATCTTGCTACGGTTTGAAATTAATTTAAGTATCAATCTTCATTTGGTTTGAGACTCTAGTTTGTGGTAAGATTGTATGATTAGTCTAAAACATTTAGAGAAATTTTAAGTGTGATTGTTTTGTGAACACTTTTGCGGTCTTGACAAGCTCTAGAACTTACTTGATAATCACTTGAGGCGAATTCCTAGAATGCACACTACTTAGGATATGATATAGGCCATTTTTGAACCGTTTGAGCCTTTCAAACCTACCATTGTTATATTTATCACTAGTCACCTATTTGAGCCTTTTTCTTGAAAAGAAAACTTGAGCCTTGTTTCTTTCGATAAACCATTTACTTACCTTTATGAGCCTAAAAATATTTTTATCCTTACCTTTCTTTTAAAAGAACTTAGTTATACACATGTTGTGAGAAGCACTTAAAAGGAGTAAGGGTGGAAATATGAAAAAATATCACTACCGCAACCCAAGTACATTAAAGGAGATAAGTTGGGGGTTGTGGAAAAGAAAAGAAAAAAATGAAAAAGAAGGTGAATGGTTATGTGAAAAAAAAAAAGAATTATGGCAAAGAAAGAAGAAAGAAAAGGAAAGAAAAAAATGGTGATTTGTTGAAAGAAATGCTTGAAAAATGGTTGAAAGAGTTGGGTGTTGAAGTAAGGTTATCCAGTGCTTAAAGAGTTGTGTTCAAAACTAAAAGATTAAGTTCTTCTACTTATTGAATCCTTCCCGTTCTTTCTTAACCTTTACCTTAGCCTAACGTTACAAGCTTATTAAAGATCTTTTGATCCAATGTAGTGTGATTTTTCTACAATAGTGGAGAGTGATTTGAAAAGTGAGCCTATGGAGCTTGTTTTTGTGATTGATGTCACGCAATTTATTACGTTTTTAGAGGCCAAGACTTGTATTCATGAATGTTATGCATAAAATCATCCGGGTGTTCGGATTAATGGTTTGTGGTAAGATGTATGTTAAGAGTCAATAACGATTTTAAGATTGATGTTTGGATTACTTTTGGACTTCAGTGAAATTTAATGATTCTATGTGCCATATATTATGTGCAATTTTTGAGACAAAAAGTGAATTACTCTTAGTTCAACGCTAGCATTGTTTTACTTTGTTTTTAACTCCTACCATAGAATTCATCTCTTATTTTCGCTTCAATTGCTAGGGACTAGAAATAAGCTAGTTGGAGGTTGTGATAAGATTCATAAAATGCATCTAAACAATACTTCATTTTTAGCATTTTAGGGTTGATCGAGGTTGGAATTACACTTTTATACCTTAATAACTCTAAAGTGTTATTCTTGAATCGTTGACTTATTTCAGTGCATTTTTAGGTACTTTGAGCTTAAAAAAGAGATAGAAAAGCTATCATCATTTTAAACACGAAGCTTCAATGAATACTCGAGTGAGATAATGGTCGCGAAAAAGCCAAGATGAAGAGAAACCAAGAAATGAGATTTACTAAAGTGCCAAAATTGTCCGTACAGATCAATCATCTTTGAAAATTAAACTATATTGATGCAAGAAGAACCAGAAGATAAGCCATATATTCTTAGAAAGATCCAGAAGTCTATTTTCTGGAGGATTTTACGGCTAGTAAAAATGATTTTTCTAGAGAAATTTATGGCAGTTTTAGTAGACGAAGGTCAAGCTGGAAGATGCCTAGTGCGATCGATCGCACCAGGACTGTGATCGATCGCAAGTGCACACTTGCGACATCCCACATCGGTCAGAAATACCTTACAAAGCACCATAGTGCACTCGATCACACCAGGCTACGATTGATCGCACTAGGGCAGTATCCCACATCGGTTAGACAACACATAGAACTCCGAGAGTTGCCCTATAAAAACCCCCCTCCACTTCAGCTTTTAGCATCAATCGGGGATGAATCAAAAGGGCCTTTAGGAGCACTCCAGAGGGCCTTTAAGAGGAACCCGAAGTATAAATTTGGAGAGCAAGCTGAGGATGATCGTTGAGAGGCCGGAGGCAACTCAAGGAAGCCTGAGACCCATGGCTGGCTAGTCTCCAAGCAAGGCGAAGGGATGAATCCCTAGGTGTAGTTGTTCTTATTTTTCTTTATTCGATTCAATTGTAGTGGAATTATTTTCGTTAAACATTGTTATGTTTTATTTTTAATTTAATTAGTAGATTTATTATTACTCCGGTGATTGCATGCTTCTTTTCCATATAAGTTCAGTCATGTTTTTCTTATGTGTACCTGTTTGGGTGTGGTTGAGTCCGGTAGATCTATTTTATAGATTTGTCCATTGTTGCGGTATTTTCGTTTAGATATATCGTCATCTCTTGATAATTTATAAGTTAGGTCATGTGTACTTGAAAGTAAAAGAAGGTTTCATAACAATTACATTAGGGTTTATACATGTGCTTTAAGTGAATATTTTCTGATTGCCTGTTTGGGATGTGAAACTTGCAATCGAGATAAAGCCAACTGAATCAAGTTAGGATTAGAGCAATGAACCTAGGGAGGATTTCTGGAACCTTGTCATTTCTTTATTATATTATTCAATCATTTACACAATTTTCATAAAATCAACAACTCAACTTCTTTCAATCAATCTTTTATCGTTTGTGTTCAAGTTTACACCTTCTTTCGTAATTAACTTGTTTCCCTTCTTTGATCTTGTAAATCCATTTACAATCCACAAGCCTCTATTTTCTTGGAATGTGCACCAATTCCCAAGAGTTATTCTTCCTCAAAGAATCTATTTCCTCCTCCATAGCTAGCTTCCATCTTGACGAATCCTTACATCCCATGGCATCAATGTAAGTTTCTGGTTCACTTATCCCTCCTTCTAAATAAGAAGCTGCTACATTAGCATCCGCAAAACCATATCTCAAAGGTGGTCTGACCAGCCTTCTTTCCCGATCCCTTATGAGTTGATAGACATTCTGACTTGCTGCATCATCCCCTTCTAGTTCAATCTCCACATGGGTGTCTTGAGCTTGGTGTTGTGAGTTTTAAATTACTCGCAAGCGCACGAGTCATTTGCAATATAGTGTTGTGCAAATGCGAGTAATTTAAAACTCGTAACAAGTTTAGTTAGCATTTTTGTTTTATTTTTCTTTTTGTTTTATTTTATTTTGTTGTTTCTGCTAGTTAGTTTGTTTTACTGTTTTTTGTTTGGCGTATGCTTGGTCGGAGATCCCTGAATTTAGAATTGACACCTTTAGATCCCGATTTAGAAAGAACTCTTAGGAGACAGAAGAAGTCACTTGCTGAACAAGAGAAAGTTGAGATGGGAGAAAACTGGAGGAACCAAGAGCAACCTGGAGCGTGGAACGTGGACTCCACCACGTCCCTGAGAGATTTATTTGCACCAGTTGCGACTAATTTATCTTCCTGCATCGTGTTGCCACCCACCAATGCTACCCATTTTGATTTAAAGCCACATGTCATCCAACTCCTACCTCATTTCATGGCTTAGATCTTGAAAATCCTTACAGCCATGTAAAGAAGTTCAAAGATATTTGTGCCACATTCAAGTTCCAAAACTTCTCTGAGGAGTCAGTCTATCTTAGACTTTTCCATTTTTCTCTTCATGATAGAGCTAGGGCATGGTTGGATTCCAACACATCCGGGTCTATTACATCTTGGGAAAATCTGCTGAGTAAATTTTATAATAAATTTTTCCCAATGTCTAGAGTGAATGAGTACCGAAAGGAGATTAGTTCTTTCACTCAGAAGGAGGATGAGAAGTTTTCTGAGAGTTTGGAGCATTTTAAAGAGTTATTGATTAGATGCCCTCCACATGGATATGAGAAGTGGAGACTTGTTCAGTTCTTCTACCAAGGGTTGACTCAACCCAACCGTAGCATGATCGAATCTATGAATGGGGGGCATTCTTAAGTCTGATAGGGGATGAAGCATACAAGGCATTGGACAAACTGTCCGACAACTCGCAGCAGTGGGATTTTTCAAGCTGTCGGCATAAGTCCATTCGTGCTCCTAGGAAAGGAGGCATCTATGAGATTAAGGAGGAGATTGACTTGAAGTTAAAGATAGATGCTCTCACCAAGAAAATTGACGCTCTCACTATGGGCAAGTCCATCAATGCTGCCAATACAATTAATGACGATTACTGTTCCATCTGTGCTAGTCCTATGCATTTAGCACAAAATTGTCCATCTATGTCGGCTTTTGCCGAGTGTCCCACGGAACATGTAAACGCTTTCAATGACTACCAGAGGCAATCAAGTGGATCCTACTCTGAGACTTACAATCCAGGGTGGCAAAACCACCCTAATTTTTCATGGAAGTATAACCAATCGCTGAATCAGGGAGGAGCCCCTCATCATGCTCACAATTAATACCCTCCTGGATTGCCTCCACCAATTCCAAGTCATGGTCACTCAGTCCATCCAGCACCAGCATCTGCTTACCATACTCCCACTCAAGTGCCAACGCCAATTTCACAATCATTGGAGGACACCTTCAAGGAGTTCATGAAGATGATCGGCCAATCCATCAGCGAAGTGAGGAGTGTGACAATAGTAAACACCCAAGCTATTACCAATCTAGAGAGTCAAATGGGGCAAATCACAAGTCACTTGGGTGAAAGAGAAAAGGGAAAGTTCCCCAGTCAGCCTGTGCCCAACTCGAAGAGACAATTTATGGTTGGAAATTCGTCAACTTCTATGCACGGGGAGGAACAAGTGCAATCGATTGTCACATTAAGGTCTGGGAGACAAGTGGACAATCGAGTGGAAGAGAGCCCTGCTATGCAGCAAGGGCAAGAAAGTGACAACAAGGAGAAGAGAGATGCTGAGCCATCTACAGCCACTCCTACTGTGAATGACCCTCCTAGGTTGTTTGTACCTAAAGCACCTTACCCTAAGAGATTACAAGCACCCAAGAAAGGAGGGAAGTTTGAAGAAATTCTGGAGGTGTTCAAGTGAGTCCAAATCAATATTCCACTTTTGGACGCCATCGAGTAAGTGCCATCATATGCCAAGTTCTTAAAGGACTTGATCACTATCAAGAGGAGAATGAATGTCCCGAAGAAGGCATTTTTGACCGAACAGGTTAGCTCAATCCTTCAGTGCAAGCTGCGGATCAAGTATAAGGACCTAGGGTGTCCTACCATCTCTTACATGATAAGAGTCAGCCAGATTGAGAGGGCTCTATTGGATTTAGGAGCCAGTGTGAATCTTCTACCCTATTCAGTCTATTTGCAGTTGAGGTTAGGAGAATTGAAGCCCACATCCACAACACTTCAATTGGCTGACAGGTCAGTGAAAATACCACGGGGAGTAGTTGAGGACGTTTTGATAAAGATAGATCAATTTTATTTCCCCGTGGATTTTATTATGCTAGATACAGAGCCGGTCCAGAATATAGGGATAGATACCGGTGATTCTAGGGCGACCATTCTTAGCCACAGCTAACGCCCTAATCGATTGTAGGATAGGGGTGATGAAGATTTCCTTCGGAAATATGACAGTGGAGTTGAATATTTTTGATATCACTAAGAAATCACTGGAATTTGCTGAAGTGAGAAATATATGCTTAATAGAGGAGATTATTGAAGAGATGGTGGATGAATCAAGCATGGAGGACCCCCTGGAGGCATGCTTTGCTTAGTTTGGAGAGGATCTGAATTTGGATAAGTTACTTGAGCAAGAAAATGCTATTTTAGAGTCTGCTCCTACGAAAACTAGTGAGAAAGAAGAGACTGAAGAACTTGAGCCTCCTAAGAAGGAACTTAAACCTTTACCAGACAATCTTCAGTATAAGTTCCTAGGTCCAGCAGAGTCTTTGCCTGTGATTATAGCTTCAGATTTGGTTGAGGCTCAAGAGGAGAAATTATTAGATGTTTTGAGAGAGCACAAGGAAGCTATAGGCTGGACTATTAAGGATATCAAGGGAATCAGCCCCTCGTTGGTAATGCACAAGATACATTTGGACGAGAATGCCAAGCCATCAAGGGAGCCACAAAGAAGGCTCAACCCAGCTATGCAAGAGGTTATGAGGGCAGAAGTAATTAAGCTGTTAGATGCAGGGATCATTTATCCCATCTCTGATAGCAAGTGGGTGAGCCTGATTCATGTCATGCCCAAGCGAGCTGGATTAACGGTAGTGAAGAATAAGGACGACGAGTTAGTGCCAACTCGTGTTCAGTCAGGGTGGAGAGTGTGCATAGACTACCTTAAACTGAACGCTGCGATAAGGAAGGATCATTTTTCACTCCCATTTATTGATTAGATGGTGGAGCGTTTGGCTGAGCACGAGTATTATTGTTTTTTGGATGGTTATTCTGGATATAACCAGGTCCCTGTGGACCCCAAAGATTAGGAGAAAACAACATTTACCTGTCCTTTTGAGACATTCGCCTACCGTCGCATGCCCTTTGGGTTATGCAATGTACCTGCTACTTTTCAGCGGTGCCTGGTCAACATATTCTTTGACATGGTGGAGCGTTCTTTAGAGATTTTCATGGATAAATTCTCTGTCTTTGGTTCATCATTTGAGGAGTGTCTGTACCATCTCACTTTGGTTTTAGTGCAGTGCAAGGACAAGAACCTGGTGCTTAATTGGGAGAAGTGCCATTTTATGGTCAAGCAAGGTATTGTACTGGGGCACATCATATCCCATCGGGGGATTGAGGTCGACAAAGCGAAGGTGGACCTAATTTCCAACCTTCCACCCCCACGTACAGTGAAGGAGGTTCGTTCTTTTCTGGGCCATGCAGGATTCTACAGGCGATTTATCCAGAATTTCAGTAAGATTGCCCGGCCCTTGTGCAAGTTATTAATAAAGGATGCCCCATTTGTATTTGATGACGATTGTAAGAAAGCATTGGGTATCTGAAGAAGATTCTGACGTCCACACCCATTATTCAGCCACCCAACTGGGGTATGCCTTTTGAAATTATGTGTGACGCATCTGACTATGCTATTGGAGTTGTTTTGGGGAAGGGTGTTGATAAACTTCCCCATGTTATCTATTATGAAAGTCGAACTCTAAACGACGCACAACTCAATTACTTTACCACTGAGAAGGAGTTGCTAGCAGTCGTTTTTGCCTTAGACAAGTTAAGATCCTATTTGTTAGGATCTAAAGTCATTATCTACTCGGACCATGCAGTATTAAAGTATCTTTTCTCTAAAAAAAGATGCTAAATCTCATCTTATCTGATGGATCTTGCTACTTCAAGAGTTCGACATAGAGATTCGGGATAAGAAAGGTTCTGAAAATGTGGTGGCGGACCATTTGTCTAGGTTGATAGTGGATTTCACTGAGGCCGCCACTCCCATTTCTAAGACTTTTCCTGATGAGCAATTGATGCACATTGCTCACAATCTCACGCCATGGTTTGCTGATATAGTGAACTATCTTGTCACCGGTCAAATGCCTTTACATTGGGGGCGACAAGATAAATCAAAGTTTTTGGCCATGGTAAAACATTTTTTCTGGGATGATCCTTACCTGTTCAAGTATTGTCCCGATTAGATTATCAGAAGGTGTATTCCTGAGCATGACCAATCTAATGTCATCACATTTTGTCATGATCATGCTTGTGGAGGCCATTTCAGTGCTAAAAAGACCGCTGCGAAGATTTTGCAGTGCGGATTCTATTGGCCTACCCTGTTCCGAGACTCTCACGCTTATTGTGTATCTTGTTAGCGTTGCTAAAAGCTAGGGAGTATTTCTAGGAAGAATATGATGCCCCTCAACCCCATTCTGATTGTTGAGATTTTTGACGTGTGGGGCATTGATTTTATGGGACCTTTCCCAAACTTGTTTGGCTATCTGTACATTCTAGTTGCTGTGGACTATCTGTCCAAATGGGTGGAAGTAGTTGCATGCAAGACCAATGACCATAGAGTTATGGTCTAGTTTTTGAAGAACAATATCTTTACCCGTTTTGGTACGCCTCGAGCAATTATAAGTGATGGAGGTAAGCACTCTTGCAACAGGATTTTTGAGCAGTTGATGAAGAAGTATTTCATCACACACAAAGTTGCCACCCCGTATCACCCACAGACGAGTGGACAAGTGGAAATTTCCAATCGCGAGATTAAGCACATTTTGGAGAAAACTGTGAACCCTAATAAAATGGACTGGTCTCTGCAATTGACTGATGCATTGTGGGCATATCGAACAGCATTCAAGACGCCAATTGGCATGTCTCCATATTGTATTGTGTACGGAAAAGCCTGTCACCTTCCAGTCGAATTAGAGCATAGAGCCTATTGGGCTACCAAACAGATGAACTTTAATCTTTTGATGGCTGGCTCCCAAAGGAAGCTCCAACTCAATGAATTAAAGGAGCTGCGAAATGATGCATATGAGTGTGCACGGTCATACAAAGCATAAATGAAGAAGACTCATGACCAAAACATTTTGAGACGAGCTTTTGAGCCAGGTCAAAAAGTTCTTCTTTACAACTCACGCCTGCATATTTTCACAGGCAAGCTCAAGTCTCGATGGACTGGCCCCTTTATTATTCGGTCAGTTTTTCCTCATGGAGCCATCGAGATTGAGGATCCAAATAATGGTAGCACTTTCAAGCTAAATGGACAGAGGCTAAAACCATTCTTGGAGTTGAGGAGTCCGGACATTGAGATGATATTGTTGACGGATCTTATTTACTATGATTGAGGGTCATCTACTAAGGAGAGTTTGGCTGAAGACTTTAAACTTAGCGCTCATGGGAGGCACCCCACAGCTTATCCTTTTTGTTTGTTTTTTATTTTACATATTTATGATTAATGTTTGTTTCCGGTATTTTTTGTTTTCCAGTCTTTATTTTTCAAGGACAACGCGCACTTCAGATCAAGTTTGGGGGTATGCTATGAGCAATACCAGTCCAGATAGTTCTCCATATCCCAGGTCAACTCTTTTCATATTATTCACACATTGGGGTCAATGTGTAATTTAAGTTTGGGGGTATGTGAGACACATTACACACACTTTGTCCTAATTTGTTGTTGCTTTTTTTCCTAATGCATGCCCATGTTATTTTGAAATTTTGGTTGATCTAAACAATTTCTGTGATGTGATTCATTGGTGAGCTTAAATTTTGGAACACATGATCTGTTGATAAAGTTTTAAAATTTAGTTACTTACTTGAGGCATTTGAGATTTCACATGTTTGATCTCTAATCTAACACGAGCACATTAGTACGCATTATGTGAGGTATGACATGTGATTTTAATGTGTATATTTCTGTCTTAACTGAAATTGGATGACTTGTTGGATTAACACTTTGGCATATATAAAAAAAAAATTGAAAATGATGATCATAAATAAACTTTCCACTGAGTAATTGGACCTCTTGCCTCAGTAAGCAGTGAGTGTTCACGTCAAAAGGTTGGAATTTTGTTTAATAGTATTAAGGCCAGTTTAATTTCGTAGCCTTTTTTACTCGAATTAGTAAGTCCTAAGGGGTGTCTGTACACCTAATGCCCTAAAACCATCTGGTTTGGGAGTCATTGACTCAATACTCGCTACATGGGTCAATTAGAAAGCTTAAGGAAACTAAACATAGTAGAGCCTTACAAAAAAAAAAGAGAAAAAAAAAGAGAAGAAAATAAAAACTATGCCATTTTCGTTCATTCTGATGGGAAATGCAGTGAATCTTGAGACATAGAGACCTTACACATTGGACTCATTCGGAAGCTTCATTTGCTAATTCACTTTACACTGAGTCAGACATATAATGCATTAACCTGCCTTTTGTAAGTAATTAGATTTTAATATTTCTATTCATTGCGAAGATGGGTTTATCTTTTTAAGCTTGCTCATGAATCATTATCATGGTGGTGTGTGCTTCTAAAATCTTTGGATACCATGAGTTAGGAACTTATCTTTATATTCTTTGTTTTTCATTTAGTTTTTAGTTTCGTATTGCTATGGGACTAGCAATATGTAAGTTTGGGGGTATTTGATGAGTGCTAAATATTACATGTTTTAGCCCCTTAGTTTACATTTGTTGAGTTCTTAGTTATATTATTTCGTGCTATTTTACCTATTTTCTGTGTTTTCTGTGTTTTTATAGGTTTTGGAATAAAATGAAGTAATATGGAAACTACAGGGCTTAAAGAGCAAAAGCTGAGGATGCCTAGTGCGATCGAGCGCACAAGACATGCGATCGATCGCACCTGCGATCGTGCGCACAAGGCATGAGATCAATCGCACCTGCGCTCGAGCGCACCAGACTTGCGATCGATCGCAATTGACTCGCACATCCCACATTGGAGAGGAAACATTTGCAGTATCATATATATTGCAACGCACTGTGCTGTGCTCGAGCACAACAGGGCTGTGATCGATCGCAGTTGACCAGCCATCCCACATCGGATAGGAAGCACTTACAGTGCGCCAGATACATTGCATCGCACCATGCTGCGATCGATCGCACCATACTGTAATCGATTGTAAAGGGGCAGTATCCCACATCGAATTTACAGCTCATTGTACTCCTGGAATTCCCTTATAAAAACTTGTTGAATTCCCTTATAATGAAGTGAGGTAGTGTTTATATAAGGGAATTCCCGGAGTACAATGAGCTGTAAATTCGATGTGGGATACTACCCCTTTGCGATCGATCGCAGCATGGTGCGATGCAATGTGTCTGGTGCACTGTAAGTGCTTCCTATCCGATGTGGGATGGCTGGTCAACTGCGATCGATCGCAGCCCTATTGCGCTCGAGCGCAGCACAGTGCGCTGCAATATATATGATACTACAAACGTTTCCTCTCCAATGTGGGATGTGCAAGTCAGTTATGATCGATCGCAAGTCTGGTGTGCTCGAGCGCAGGTGCAATTGATCTCATGCCTTGTGCGCACGATCGCAGATGCGATCGATCATATATCCTATGCGCTCGATCGCACTAGGCATCCTCAGCTTTTGCTCTTTAAGCCCTGTAATTTCCACATTGCTTCATTTTATTCCAAAACCTATAAAAACACAGAAAATAGATAAAATAGCACGAAATAACATAACTAAGAACTCAACAAATGTAAACTAAGGGGCTAAAACATGTAATATTTAGCACTCATCACTTGGCCTTCATCAATGGACTCTACCTGGTCCGAACCCTCTTGTCTTTCTTGCTCTACCTGAACTGAATTTTCCTTGATCCTATGCTCCATAAATACTGGGCTGGTTTGCCCATTATCCTCTGCAGGGTTAGTTTTCTCCAAATAGGGAAATAAATGCTCATTGAAAATTACATCCCTACTTATTATGAGTTTAGTTCCTTTTTGCTCTAAGGACCACAACCTATACCCCTTAACCTCTTCCCCATATCCTAGAAACACACATTTTTTAGATCTTAGGCTAAGTTTATCATCCTTTTGATGTGTAAACGCAGCACATCCAAAAGTCCTAAGGTTGTTCAACTCAGGGGGTTTACCACTCCACATCTCTTCGGGAGTCTTGAGCTCTAAAGTTCTAGAGGCTGATCTATTAACCAAATACACAGCAGTAGACACAGCTTCCCCCAAAAAACATTTGGGTAATCCAGAACCAATTAACATGCACCTAACCTTTTCCATAAGGGTTCTATTCATCCTCTCAGCAACTGCATTTTGCTGAGGGGTTTTCACAACCGTTCTATGACTTAGAGTTCCATTTAACTCACAGAATTTATCAAAATTCTTATTAAAAAATTCTAAGCCATTATTGGTTCGTAAAACCTTAACTACCCTACCCGTTTGAATTTCTAGTAACTTTTTCCACACCACAAATTTATTCAAAGCATCTAATTTATTTTTAAGCAAATAAACTCAAACCTTTCTTGAATAATCATCAATTAAAGAAAGAAAGTAAAGATTACCTCCTTGTGTTGGTGTTCTTGCTGGTCCCCAAAGATCCACATGAATGTAGTCAAGAATGCCCTTAGATTTGTGCACTCCAGTGTTGAAGCTAACCCGATGTTGTTTCCCAAGAACACAACATTCGTAGAAATTAAGTTTCTCTACTTTGTCACCATTAAGTAGACTGTTTTTGCTGAAAACTTGTAGGCCTTTTCGCTCATGTATCCCAAGCGATTGTGCCAAAATGATGCCTTATCCATCTCAGCCATCAAGCTTGCTGCTTGATCCTTGATGTCTGTGTCTCCGATCATCTCATAGAGACCATCCTTCATTGTTACTTTGATCACTACCAAAGATCCCTTGGTTACCTTGATCTTTCCTCCCTCTACTTTGTATGTGTACCCCATGGAATCTAGCTGCCCCAATGAGATCCAATTTCTTCTCAAATCCGGAAGATATTTCACATTCCTCAGCAGCCTTGTGACTCCATCAAACATCCTCAACTGGATGTCTCATATCCCCCTCACTTGGCAAGAAATATCATTCCCCAAGAAAACTTTCCATCATTGGTTTCCTTGAAATTCTTGAACCAATCCCTGTGAGGGCACATGTGATAAGTGCACCCAAAATCCAAGATCCATTTCTCGCTACCTTGCCTCCTGCCCACATTTGAGAAAACAACAAGAACATTATCTTGTTGTTCTCCTTTGGCAACCGAAGCTTCTCCATTGTTGATATGGCTTCTTCCCTTCTCATCCTTCATCATCTTCTTGCAATCTTTCTTGAAATGACCCTCCTTATGGAAATAGTAGCATCTCTTTCCTCCAAATCTCAGTTTAGAGTGTGCTCTCCCATGGCTTTGTCCTCTACCTTCTAGTTTGTCCCGGTAGTAGCCATGTATGTTGCTACCATTTCGAGTTGCAGGCCTTCTCCACTTGATCCTTCCCTCATCTTGGCTTTGAAATCATGAGCCCTTATAGCATTGATCACAATTTCCTTGGTTAGTGTATCTCTTCCATATTTAATAGCATTAATCAATCTTTCAAAACAATCAGGAAGAGAATTCAGCAATATAACAGCTGTTCATCTGGGAATGTTATACTACAACTAGTCAAATCTTGAACTAGTTTATTAAACACATCAAGATTATCTTGCAACTCTTTATTAGGATCCATTTTAAAAGCAAAGATGTGTTTCAGAAGATAAATTTTATTAGGGAGAGTCTTGGTAAGAAATAACTCATCTAGTTTCTTCCAAATGACAGCTGGATCTTTCGAGTCTCAGCACTCCCTTGTGACACTATCTGACATGTGCAAAAAGATGGTGTTGTACGCCATCTTCTTTATCTCATTCCGCTGGAGCTCTGTGATATTTGCTGGAAAATCGTCATCTTCTCCAATAGCCAAGTCCACATTTTGTTGCATAAGAACCGCCTTGATTTTTCGCTTCCAAAGGGCAAGGTCTCCCTTTCCATCAAACTTCTCAACAATGAAGTTTGAACCCATCTTGTGGAGAAAATTCCATATTTATGCAGTACCCACAATTGCTTTCCAATTTCTAAATCTCAAGAACATGACCAAATCTTGATCACAACACCGTTCTTGAACCTCAAGAACATGATCAGATCTTGATCTCAGCACCGTTCTTGAATCACCCAAGAAGTTTTCTTTGATTCTTGGAGTCTTGCTCTGATACCCCCTGTTCGAGCTTTGATACCCGCTGTTGTAGCTCTGATACCACTGTTGGAAAATCACCTTCTTGTGGAATCCCAGGTGGTGATCTTCTAAACACCCAAGTCTAGAATGACTTGTAATAAACAGCAATTAGACCAATCACAGAAAGAACACAATGAATTGTTATCGAGGCGGTAATGTGCCTACATCCCCATGAGCTCCTTCGAGCCCTCTACACTAAATTAATGGAGTTCTTACAATTATAGCAACGCCTATTCAAGAACCCTCTTGTTCTTGAAGAACGAAAGAATAGGAAAAGAAAGTGATAAGAACTAAGTGTTTCCCTGGAATTTTCCCCAAGAAAATTCTAATTACAAAGCCCTTAAATCCCCAATCTAGACTACTGTCTCTCTAAACAACCAGCCTCTCTTGAATGAGTCTCTTTTATGTTTAGTGTATTTGCACTCTCACACACCATGTGTTCTATTTCACAAACATTATGTTATTGCTCCTAGATGATCCTTTATATAGTGCAACCACTTCTTGAACCAATCTTGAAGTCAATCTTAACCCTTAGATCTTGAGGACCAATCAATCATAGCCCTTTAACAAGTCTAAGTGATCTTGTGCATTTTAACCAAGTCCCACGCACCAATCCAAAGTACTAATCAGGAAGTATCAGTTGTGCCTGGTGCCTTGGCCCAAAACAGGGCTGGCAACGGCGCACACAGGGCAGAAACTTCTTCAGGTCTTCATCCTTGTTGGGCGTCGCGTCGTGGGGGATGTTGTGCCACATCGCACACCTCCCTGGGCTTCCTCCTTTGTTGGTGGTTTTGACGCACACCACCTGTGCTACGGCGCACACCTAGACCTAATGCTGAACTCTTCAACCCGTTTAATCCTTAGACAAATACCAACAAAACTTCTGGCAGAATGTAGCCCTATTCTTGGGTGAACCTGGGTAAATCTTATCTTTTTTTCTTTCAGTTATAATTCATGTGATTGACAGGTCTCTGTTGTGCAAAAATACACCTAAATTAGTAAGCAAATAATTGAAGTTTTACTTGCAAGTGCACAAGGTCAACATAGTAATATAGTGTGCAAGTGCGAGATAATTTCCACAGGGATTGGTAAATTTTGCTTTAAAATTAAATTTGTAATATAAAATGATAGAAAAAATAATTGAGTTTGAATTGATAATGATAAAAGCGTAGGGACTTGATATCCACCACTAATCATGCTATCACAATAAAACAATATGCTAATGCTTTAATCACGTTAGGAATACTTAATGTTGTGAACCTAAGGGCATGGTGTATACTCCTTAAGCTATTGATTTCCCTAAGCAACGAGTTAGGCATGATGTATACTCTAACTCTTTTCTTTCTTAAAGGATTTAGCATGGTGTATACTAAGTTGTTCCTTAAGAAAGCATAGTATCTGTGGAAATCGACAAACACACGAGACCTAGGGCATAGTATATACTCCCGTTTTCCCATGTTGATTAACCCAAGAACCTGACGTGGATTTCTATTGTAACTATTGTTAAACCCATGACTCGATCATCCAAATTGATTTAACTAACTAGTCCATACCACATGCATATGTTGATTAGACAAACACATATGAGCAATTCAAGAAAACAAACATTAATCAAGTTAAGCATCATAATATAAATATCACAAAGGTGTCAATACTAAATTATCGAGTAAACATAATTAGGGCTTCAATCAAGCCCTACTAGCAAATTAGTTACACATGAGTTTGATGTTGAACATCTTCATAAAGTAAAATAAAGGGAAAGAATAAACCTTAGAGAGCTTTCTTGAAGAGTTGTCAATTCTTTTGCAAAATCTCTCCTCAACTCAATCCCTTCTTCTTTCTGTTTTTACATGCCTATTTATAGGGTTTAGAAACATCTGGAAACCTTAAACTCGTAAAACAAAACTCTACACTACTTTCTAAAATAGGTTCTACTGTTTTAATGTTTCACTGATGCATGTGTGCGCTCGATCACAGACTGGTGCGCTCGATCCTGGCATGGGCACTTGAGCACCGTTGCGCTCGATCGCAAGTTTCAGTGCTTGATCGCACTAGGCAGACATTAGCTTTTCCCAGATTTTCTCTTTAAGCTAGATAATGCTCATTTTTCTTCAAAAACCTAGAAAAACACAGAAAACACAGAAAACAAATAAAATAGCATGAAATAACACAACTAGGAACTTAACAAATGTAAATTAAGGGGCTTAAATACGAATATTTAAACACTTATCACACCCCCAAACTTACATATTGCTAGTCCCTTAGTAATACGAAGCTAAAAACTAAATGAAAAATAAATAACACAAAGATAAATCCATCATTCATGGTATCCAAAAATTTAAGTCAAACACAAAACCGTGATATTCATTCATGAGCAAGCTTAAAATACAAACCCATCTTCGCAATGAATAGGGGTTTAAAATCTAATTACTTATAAGAGGCTGGCTAAGGCATCACAAGTCTGACTCAATGTAAAGTGAACTAGCAAATAAAAATGAAGCTTCCCAATAACTCCAATGTGTAATGTCTCCATGTCTCAAGATTCACCGAATTTCCTATCAGAATGATCAATAATGGCATAGTTTTATTTCATTCTTTCTTTTATTATGAGACTTTGCCATGTTTAGTTCCCTTAAGCTTTCTAATTGACCCATGTAGTGAGTGTTGAGTCAATGACTTCCAAACCATATGGTTTTAGGGCATTAGGTGTAAAGATACCCTTAAGGATTTACTAACTCGAGTAAAAAAGGCTACGAAACTAAACTGACCTTAATGCTACCAAGCAAAATTCCCACATTTTGACGTGAACACTCATTGCTTACTTAGGCAAGAGATCCAGTTACTCAGTGAAAAGTTTATCAATGATCATTATGAGCAAAATTCCTATCTTTTGACGTGAACACTCACTGCTTACTGAGGCAAGAGGTCCAATTACTCAGTGAAAGTTTTATTAATGACCATTATGAGCATCTTTTTCTTTTTGTACAAATTTTTTTTTTTACTTTTCTATGCCAAAGTGTTCATCCAACAAGTCATCCAGTTTCAGTTAAGCTATGGAAACATACACATTAAAATCACATGTCATACCTCACACAATTATGTGCTAATGTGCTCGTGTCAGATTAGATTAAACATGTGAATTCTTAAATGCCTAAAGTAAGTAACTAAACTTTAAAACTTTATTATCAGATCATGTGTTCAAGATTCTAAGCTTACTAATGAAATCAAATCACAATATTTGTTTAAATCAACTAAAATTCAAAACAACATGAACATGCATTTATCTTCTCTTTTAAACAATAATAAATAAATAAATAAAACTAGGACAAAGTTTGTGTGAATATATCTCCCATAACCCTAAACTGAAATTACACATTGTCCCCAATGTGTTAAAATCATGGAAAGAGCTGACCTGGGAGATGGAGAACTAGCTTGACCAGCAGGGCTCCTAGCACACCTCCATACTTGAATTGATGCACACATTGTTCCTGAAAAAGAAATACTAAAGTAATACTGGAAAACAAAAAAAATACTAAAAATAAACAGTAATAAGAAATGTGAAAAACAACAAAAACAAAAGGATATGCTGTGGGGTGCCTCCCACGAGCTCTAAGTTTTATGTCTTCAGCTAGACGGTGCACCTTTTTCATTGCTGGCCTCCATGTGGTGCTGAAGATGAGGCTCTTGAGGCGGGAGGTAATCGATCTAGAATGGCCTGGAGCATCGCTTTTTGCCTCTCAAAGTGTGCTTCCAACCCGTCTATGTGTTGATGAACTAGGCACGTAGCCCCCCGATCCTCCCGTCTAATATCAGCTAGCTCATACCGGAATGACGACATCTCATCAAGAGTGTGCTGGTACTCTATGGGTCCCATGTCTGCATGGTCCTTCTCCAAAGTCTGGCTAGTTGCGGGGTCATCGACCTCCATAGGGTCATTCTCAACCCTCTCAGCAGCAGGTGTAGGCCCCCGAAGTCCTCTGGGCATGTGTGATTGGCTTTGGGTCCTCTGATTCTTGCCAAAGAATGGGTGCTCCCTGACTGGTCCATCTGTGGAAATGCCCTTAATTCCCTTCTTCTTGAAAATGTAAGTGAGGAGGAATAACAATGGGAGTCCCCAGGAATTTGCAGTGGTGACCTGGCGTGCATGGACATGGTCCTAAAACATATAAATCTGGCTCCAAATGATCACAGGGATGGAGTATCAATGACCTCTGTGAAAGGTATACAATGCCTGGAGGAACTGGTCACACCTCTGAGTCCTGTGTTCCAATCGGCACACATTACGCTGTAGAATAGAATCCATAAGCCAAAGTTGTGGAGGCAACTTGGACTGGCTCCCCGCATTGTTGTGCCTATCTGCATACTGCCCTACACACATGTCCTCAATGATGGTAGAAATAGAGAAAGACTTCGGCTGCTAGTCCAACTGGGCTCCCTTAAGTGGAGATTCATCATTGTATTTGAGGGCAGCAGTTATATTTGATGATGTCAAGTCAATGTACTTGCCCTAAACAGATAAGGACAAGATACCCAGCCTGCTGTAGTCAAATGAGAGGTTCTCGTAGAACTGAACAATGAATCTGGTGTAGGCGGTAGAGTTGACAGGCTTGAACAACCTTTTCAAACCACGACGTTTAAACTCTTGAACGGCCCATTGAGTGGCTTTAAAGCTTTTAAAGTCGTCACTATGTTAAATGTGGTTTTGAACAAGATCTCTCGCTACTCAAAAGTGGGTCGGGAAGACTGTGCTCGGTTTCCTGAAGTGTGGGATATGGAGGCAGTGTGCTTAGGTATTTTGGACAAAATTACAATAGTGGTGCGCTCGATCTCAGTAAGGTGCGCTTGATTGCACTTTGTTTCTACGCTCAATCACAAACTTATTGTGCTCGATTACACTTTGTGGTATGTTAGTCAGGACTTGGGTCGAACAGGTGGATGGTGACTTGGAAACCGAGTGGTGGCATAACCGTCCAAAAGCTTTCCAACCACCAGCAGTGTAATTAAAAACAATCCACAGAACGCAAAAACAAACAAATTATATAGATTAAAGTCTCAACACCACAATGAATTTAAACACAACCGAAAATGAGAGATATGGGGAGTGACTGTGTGTGGTGGTGAAGGGAATAAGGGAATACCTATTCGTGGTGAGGGGATGGGGACGATGGCGTGGGGTGGCCGATGGTGTGGTGGCAGAGGTGCTGTGAGTGTAGATAGTGCAGAGAATGAAAGTGGTGTGGTGAGTGCAGAGAGTGAAAGTGAGGTAAAAATAAAATGACCTAAAATAGGCACGTGATTCTGTGTCCCAAGTGCGCTCGATCGCACTGTGAAGTGCACTCGATCGCACTTATGCACAGGTGTGTGCATGTGGATGTGCTCACGCGCCGTTGGGCGCATGGCGAGATTGCGCTCGATCGCATTGTGAAATGCGCTCGATCGCAAGGACAGAATGCACTTAACCACTAAATTAACTAAAGAAAGGACAAAAAAAGTTAAAAATAATGAAAAACAATAAACAAAAATAAATAAAAATGTACCGTACTCAGTGGGCTCAGTACTACTGACATCAATAGAGGAGCTCGAGCTACACGTTTATCAAAGCCTGGACTATTCAAACGCTCTCTACAGTAGCTTCAGTGCTACTCTTTTGGAAGGGAGCACTTAAAGTCCACCAAATGTGGCTCAAGTGCTTTTGGAGCTGCTGCAAATTGGATAGACTGGAGTGCCAAATTTTCATCCCTTGATAGCAAATTGATTTCAAAGTATGGCTTTACTCTTTGTCCATTCATTGTGAATGTCCGATTGCTGTTGGAACAATGGACCTCCTTCCTAACCAGTTGTTTATTGTGATAGGCCTTGGTTCTTTCCTTGGTGTTCTTATATGCATCATTTCTCAATTCTCCCAGTTCATTCAAATGCGACTTCCTCTTATCACCTAATCTTGGATCCATTAGAGAGGCCTCAAGGAGGTGCACAGCTTCAATGATGTCATCAGTAACATCTTTAGATTTAGGCTCAATTTTCGCTCTTGTGAAACTATGAGTGAGGGTGGTCTCCAACAGATTAATGTGCTTGACTTGAAAAGCTTGCTCAACAATACCTTGCATCATACATATATTAAAACATTCCATATCATCTTGGGGTAATTTTAATGCATCAAATATTTTGAATTCTATTTTCTCACCATTTACCTTCGTACTTACGATACTCTTTTTCACACAAATTTTTGTATCAGCAGTTCTTATAAAGGATCTTCCTAAGATGATGAGTAGAGGTAATGGCATAGGACATTCTTCCATATCTAATACAATAAAATCAGCAGGTAAAATAAATTCCCCTACCTTCACTAAGGCATCCTCAAGAATACCTCTTGGTCGTTTGATGCTTCTGTCTACTAATTGCAAGGTGATGGAAGTTGGTTGAAGCTCCCCCAAACCCAGTGTCTCGAATACAATGTATGGTAGCAGATTGACACCAGCCTCTAGATCTAGTAATGCCTGCTCAAAAAGTTAGTTACCTGTCCTACAAGGAATGGTAAAACTACTTGGGTCTTTTAGCTTTGGTAGGAGTTTCCTTAACAATACCGCACTCACCTCTTCAGTTAAAGCCACTGTTTCATGCTCCTGAAACTTCCTTTTATGAGTGCAACAATCTTTCAAAAATTTAGCATATGCAGGAATTTTTTGAATTACATCTAATAAAGGAATATTAATCGCTACTTTTCTCAAAGTTTCAAAGATATCAAGCAATTTACTTTCTTTCTTTGGCTTTACTAACCTTTGAGGGAATGGTGGTGCATTCACCTTCTCCATTTCACTTACCCTTGATATGGATGCTTTATCTGGAGATGTTTGTGCAGACTCATCAACTCCTATGATCTTACCATTTCTGAGAGTTGTAACAGCCTGTAGTTGCTGATGTCCTCCTAGATTAGGTAGTGTTTGGGCTGGAAGCTCACCCTGCTTTCTTCCACTTAACTCCTTAGCCAATTGCCCCACTTGTACTTACAGTCTTTAAATAGCTTGCTCATGCTTTGCATTTGTTTGTCTATGCTTAGTCCGAATTCCTCTACTATAAACTGATCTTATGAAGTCATCAGTTGCTGTTGTTGAGGGGCCAATTGCCTTACAATACTCTCGAGGTCACTCTTCTTTGATTCTGGAACTGATTGGGTTGCTGGTTGGGAATTCCTTTGCTACCCTTGAGGGTTCAGGGCATTCTGATTGTTATTCTATGAGAAGTTGGGGTGGTTTCTCCATCCAGGATTGTAGGTATTTGCATATGGATTGTTCTTGGGAGGATAGTTGTTTGGTCCCACATAGTTTGCTTGTTATGGATCTGCAGATGAATACAAATGGCAAGTTTCAGTAGTGTGATCAAAATGAGAACATATAGCACATACCTAGAGTTGTGTAGCTTGTGGACTAGGTGAGATATTCTTAGCAGTCATGGCTTTTACAAGCATATCTAGCTTTCTTTCCACAACAACTATTTGATTTGAAGATCCACCATTTAAGGTCACCTTATACATACCCTTGCTATTAACTCCTTGTCTACCTCTGGATGAGAATTGTTGGGTGTGTGCACTTAATGTCTCAAAAAGTTCCATGGCTTCTTCACTACTCTTTTCCATCAGCACACCTCCACAACCTGAATCCACAATACCTTTATTTATGTCACTCAGACCTTCATAGAAAGCTTGTACCAGCTCATCTTGAGGTAGATTGTGATGTGGACATTTGAGAAGCAGCTCATTAAAGTGACTCCATGCTTCAAAAAAAATGTCTCTATCCTTTTGTTGGAAAGATTGAATCTCCTTCCTTATCTATCTTGTCTTTTGTATTGGAAAAAACTTCTTTAGGAACCTACTGGATAGCTCTTCCCAAGTATGGATAGACACTACATGCAATGAATTATACCACAACTTAGCATTATCTTTTAACGAAAAAGGGAAAAGAATTAACCTGATTCCCTCTTGTTCTAGGCCCTGAATGTGCTGGAACTTGCAGAGATCAAAGAATTCTCGAAGATGCAAGTGTGATCCTCAGCAGGTGTACCCTTGAAATAAGTCAAAGAACTGAGTATCTGCGGGAATATGTAATAATTGTCTTCTACCTCAGGTTGATAAGCAATGCATGAGGGTTAGTTCAGGTTCTATGGAATGAAGGATTGCTTCATGGGTCTTCACTCTGGGGGTGGTTGGTTGTCAAGTTGTTCCACTATTGATGCTTCTCCTCGAGTTCTTCTTCTTCCTCATCAACGTTGTCTCTAGGCCTCTATCGAATGGTCCGCTCAATCTCTGTATCGAATGGGAAAATGGTTGGATTCCTGGATCGAAGCCCCTGCATGAATCAGCTGAAACTTTTCAGTTCACCAGTTTCAGTACTACTGGATCTGCACTTGATCACTCCAAGAACAACGCTCGATCGCAATGGAAGTGTGCTTGATCGCATGGCCAAAAACCTGCAACAAAAAACAAAAAGGCAAAAAAAATCAGGGTTTTGATAAAAGTAAATAGAACAAAATAAGAAAACTAAACGAAAAATAATTCTAAATAGAATTTTAACACAACTACCAGCAACGGAGCTAAAAACTTATTGTGAAAAAATCTACCTAAATTAATAAGCTGTTAATTGAAATTTAACTTGCAAGTGCACAAGGTCAACATAGTAGTATAGTGTGCAAGTACGAGATAATTTCCACAGGGATTAGTAAATTTTGCTTTAAAATTAAATTTGTAATATAAAACGATAGAAATAATAATTGAGTTTGAATTGATAATAATAAAAGCGTAGGGACTTGATATCCACCACTAATCATGTTATCACAATAAAACAATATACCAATGCTTTAATCACGTCATGAATACATAATGTTGTCAACCTAAGGACAAGGTGTATACTCCTTAAGCTATTGATTTTCCTAAGCAACAAGTTAGGCATGGTGTATACTCTAACTCTTTTCTTTCTTAAAGGATTTAGCATGGTGTATACTAAGTTGTTCCTTAAGAAAGAATAGTATCTGTGGAAATCGACAAACACACGAGACCTATGGCATGGTACATACTCCCGGTTTCCCATGTTGATTAATCCAAGAACTCGCGTGTGGATTTCTTTTGTTACTATTGTTAAACCCAGGACTCGGTCATCTAAACCGATTTAACTAACTAGTCCATACCACATGTATATGTTGATCAGGCAAACACATATAAGGAATTTAAGAAAACAGGCATTAATCAAGTTAAGCATCATAATATAAATATCGCAAAGGCACCAAAACTGAATTATTGAGTAACCATAATTAGGGCTTCAATCAAGCCTTACGAGCAAATTAGTTAGATATGAGTTTGATGTTGATATCTTCATAAAGTAAAATAAAGGGAAAGAATAAACCCGAGAGAGCTTCCTTGAAGAGTCGTCAATTCTTCTGCAAAATCTCTTCTCAACTCAATCCCCAATTCTTTTTATGTTTACAGGCCTATTTATAGGGTTTAGAAACATCTGGAAACCCTAAACTCGTAAAACAAAACCCTACACTACTTTCCAAAATAGGTTCTGCCTTTTTAATGTTTCACTGATACACGTGTGCGCTCGATCACAGACTGGTGCACTCGAGCCTTCTTCTTGCGCGCGCTAGCGTAGGTGCGCTCGATGAGCACTATTGCGCTCGATCGCAAGTCTCTGTGCTCGATCGCCCTAGGCAGACACCAGCTTTTCCCAGATTTTCTCTTTAAGCCAGATAATGCTCCCTTTTCTTCAAAAACCTAGAAAAACACAGAAAATACATAAAAGAAATAAAATGATATGAAATAACACAACTAGGAACTTAACAAATGTAAATTAAGGGGCTTAAATACCAATATTTAAGCACTTATCAATCTCGAATCATTCACTTACCTCGATCATGAGCCCACTTCTCTTCGCCATGTAGGGATGGATCTACTTGGTCCCTTCACTGGGGTGCCCGGTTAAAGAAAATATCTTATCATTGCAATAGACTACTTCACTAAGTGGGTGGAGGCAGAGCCACTGGCAAGCATAACTTATCACTAGGCCCAGAGTTTCGTCTGGAAATCCATAGTGTGTCGGTTCGGCTTACCCCTAGTACTAGTCATTGATAACAACAAACAGTTCAACAATACTCGATTCAAGGCATTTTACGAAGAGCTCTGCATTGAGCATCGATACTCATCCAATGGGTATCTACAAGCCAACAAGCAGGCTGAGGTAACCAACAAGACACTTCTGCAAGGCATCAAGAGAAGACTAGACGACACTGAAAAGAAATGGACCAACCATCTTCTGAATATAATCTAGGCCTTCTGAACCACCGCTGGGACACCAACGGGGGAAACCTCTTTCTTCATGGTGTACAGTTTTGAAGTGGTCATTCCCTTGGAAGTCGGGGTGCCCTCGTTACGAGTACAAAACTTCAAGCAAGCTAACAATGAAAAGGCCCTACGGATTAATGTTGATCTCATCAATGATGCTCGGGATAAGGCCCAGATTCAGTTAGCTGTCTACCAGCAGAGGGCAGCTAGATATTATAACACTCGGGTCTGAAGTAGGAGCTTCAAGTTACATGAATTTGTTCTATGAAAAAATGAAGTGTCTCATCCTCGAGAGACGAGAAAGCTCGTCACAAACTAAGAAGGCCCGTATGGTATCAAGAAAGTGTGCTGGGCCAAAACTTTCAAACTCGATGAGTTGGGTGGCAAGCCCATCCCCCGCACTTGGAACGTAGAAAACCACCGCAAATTCTACCAATAATGTGACCCCAAGTGTAACTTACAAAGCACCTTGACTATTAATAAAATTTGAAGTATAAAACTTAAATGCAATTGAAACTAAAGAACAATGAGTTAAAGAAAAAAGAAAAACAAGAATCTCATTAAACCATATAATTACGTAAGGGCACTATCGGCCCTAGCTTATAAAGGAAAAGAAAGAAAACTACAAAACAAGAAAAGTAAAGTCCTTAGGGGGCAGTTTCCCCTTCGGACACAGCCTTGGCCTCACAACCTGGCTGAGCTGCCTCTCTTTTCCTCACCATCCAAACTGGTCACGGCTCCTTCCTCATCCCCCAAGACGCCTATAATGAGAGTTGAGAAGTCGACTTGAGGATAAAGGACCTCAACCTTCTTCTTGGCCTTTGAGAAGGCCTCGAAGAACTGTAGGACAGCCTCCTTCTCAACAGCTTCGCGATAGGAGGCTGAGTCCTTGAAGATGACCAGAGCCTCATTCACGGTTCTTTTAATGGCCTTTGTTGTCTCTTCCTTCAACCACTGCTCTGAGGCCACTACAGTGTCTCTCTCCAAGCGCAGGGCATCCCTATCTTGTATGGCCTCAACCCTGGCCTAGTTAGCCTCTTCAAAGGATGCCTGCAGCTACTGAATGAGCTCGCAGCTCTCATCCAATTTTTGCTGGCACACGCCCAGCTTCTCAGCAATGTCCAAGCACCGGGGCAATAACACCCTGTTGACCCGCATTTGATTTTAATAATGACAAAACACTACTCTAGTTGCATTAACAGTTTTATCTAAATGTTTAATCAGTAAAGGCATTCAGTACAGAAACAAGATGCAAGAACTCAACGTGATTCAGACACCAAAACAAGATAGAAGATCTAGAATAGGCATTAAGGTAATTAAAACAATTGTAAATCTCTTATATTCAATCACATAGCTTGATCTGTGGCTCAATTTACAAAAGATTTTGATAAAACTAAAATACAAAAAGTTTCTAAGTCAAAAACTGTTTTTGAAAAGGTAAACTGGGTTGAATGATAACCCAATAGACTGGGTCCATATACCAGTCGACTGGGATATAGGACAAAAAGTTCCCAATCGCATTGCAAGTTTCTCTTCCTTAAACTCTTTTACTTTCAAACATGTTATTTGTTTGTGTGCTTTGTGCATTTAACAGATCGAAAACTTGCAAAGTAATTAGTAAAAGTTTTTAAAACCCAATTCAACTCCTTTTTAGGTTTGAACATCGATTTACAATTGGTATTAGAGCTTCGTACTCAATTTCAGGCTTAAAATCCTTGAGTTAATCCGATGGCATCAAATAGCTATACCGAAGGGCATTCCTGTACTAGGCCTCCTTTGTTCAATGGCTCCAACTATAACTACTGAAAAAATAGAATGAAAATCTTTGTCGAATGACAAGATTACAATATATGGAGAGTCATTGAGGAAGGACCTAGAATTCCTACAAAGGAAATAACTATTAGAGAAATCAATCATACAATGCCTAAACTCAAAATTGAGTTCAATGAAGAGGATTGTAGAATGATGTCTCTAAATAGTAGAGCAACTAGTATTTTACATTGTGCTTTAGATATTTCTGAGTGTAATAAAGTTTCTGCATATGTTTCGGCTAAGGAGATTTGGGACAAACTATAAGTCACATATAAGGGAACTAGCAAAGTTAAAAAATAAAAAATCTATATACTAGTGTCCGACTATGAATCTTTCAAAATGTCTTCTAACGAAACAATTTCTCAAATGCACTTATGTTTCACCACTATTGTTAATGGCTTAAAGCTTCTTGGTGGAAACATTGAGGAGTTTGAGCTAACAAAGAAGATCTTAAGGTCTTTGCCATCCACTTAGAAAGCAAAGAAGACGGCCATCATGAAGGCCAAAGATCTCGATAAACTTGATGTCGAAACACTTGTCGGATCACTATTGACATACAAGATGGAGGAAATGAATCCCGTTGTCAATGATGATGAGAAGAAGAAAAAAATGATTGCTCTCAAGGCCTCTACAAGTAACAAGGAGGAAGAAAAAAGAATAGGAGAATGAGAGCAGCGAAGAAGATGGTGAGATGGCCTTAATCACCAAAAGCTTTCACAAGTTCTTAAAAAAGAGAAAGAAACCTTACACAAGGGATTCCACTCCAAAAAGGGAACATCTTGTGTGTTACGGTTGCAAGAAGCCCGATCACATCAAAACCTATTGTACAAAAACAGGCAAACCATATAAGAGCTTAAAAAAGAAAGCTATGATTGCAACCACATAAAGTGATGACGAAGAGGAAGAAACTTCAGACAATGAAGCTGGATACGAGGAGATTGCTAACCTATGCTTAATGGCAATCGACGATGAGAATGAGGTATCAACTTCTTCCCTTTCTAATAATAACATTATTAGTAGTAGTGAAGAGTTAATTGAATTTATAAATGAGATGCATGAAGAATTGAAGAAATTCGATTCTAGAAATATTATCCTCAAAAAGGAAGTCTCATCTCTTTTCAAAGAGATGGAAGGCTTAAAAGAAGAAAAAGAAAAACTATCTTCCATGCTTTATGATTCTTCACAAGATTTTCTAAAAATTGTAAATAAAAATTTAAAGAAGAAAATATTGGAATTGAATAGCACCCTATCTAGACTTATGCTTGGAAAAGAAAAGCTAGATGAAGTGCTATCTAGCCAAATGTTAAATGGAGGAAAATCTGGCTTGGGTTATTCTCCATTGGGCAAGCAAAAGTCTAAAGAGGCTTTGTTCATGAAAACAACATGTTTGAATGAAGCCTCCACTTCCAAGACCTCTAGCAAGATTAAAAGTACTCCTTCAATATATGCTAGTAGGTCTAAGAATGTGAATTTAAATTCTAATGCATATACTAGAATTAAGCATCCTAGAAATACTCATGCATATATATATGCTCACTCAAGAAATGCAAATGCTACGAATGATCATTCAAGAAATGCATATACTAGAAATATACATCCTAGGAGTAACCATCATGTGCATCCTAGAGATAATATATATACTCATAACTTGCACACTACACATGAACATCCTAGGAATTACCATCATCTGTATTCTATAAATAATATATATGCTCACACCACAAGTGCACATCCTACGAGCTACCATCATACATTTCCTAGTAATAACATGCATGTTCATAACTGTAATCATAGAAACATGTATCCTAGGAATGCTTATCCAAGGAACTATAGACATGCATAATTAAGAAATCCTATAAATTTCAATAACTATTATCCTAGGATTATGCATCATCAACATGTCTATAATTATAGAGCACCTTATAATGTTAAGAAGGTATAGGTCCCTAAAGGAACCGTAATTTCTAGAACTAACCCCAAAGGACCCAAGAAATTTTGGGTACCTAAAAGTGAAATTGTGTATCCTTGTGTAATGTAGATATGTCTCCATACCAAGGAAAAAGGTAACTATTAGTACCTTGATAGTGGATGCTCAAAGCACATGACCGATGATCAAAGCATGTTCAAAGAGTAGGGATGGAGGACATGTCACCTGATGAGTACTTGAAAATACATTAATACTTAGTGATTTATCGGTATTATTTGTGGGCAATTAGGTTTAAATCTTACGTTTTTACTTAATTGTCTTAAAAATATGTTTTTCAGAATCACGAGTATTTTTGGTGTATTTTCAAGTCACATGTGCTTAAAAATAATATTTTGATGAAAGAATATTATTAGCAAGAAGATCCAGAATGTTTGGGATCAAACGGTTCGAAAATCGGTGTCAGAATGAGAGATATGACGTCGTTTTATCAAAAAAAAATGACTGAATTCGAAGAAAGACGCGTGTCACAGCATAGGTTTTACATGTTGTGGTCATCTGTTCCCTAGAGTTTGGTTGGGGATTTCTACTATAAGGGCTGCGACATACTTTTCTTGGGCTGCAACCCGCATAGCTGGAGAGAGCAATAATAATAAAATAAAATAAAAAAAACCTAATGAATATTGTGAGCCTCCATATATATACCAGTTTTACTTATGCTGCAGTTTTTTCTATTTTGTGTCATATTTCCTTTTAGTTACTTTCCTATTTCATATTTTCATAGTAGTAGAAATATTTCCCATTTCAATGTCATTCCTTTTCCTAGGCTGCACTTTTTCCTATTTTGTGTTATATTTTCTTTTAGTTACTTTCATATTTCATGTTTTCCTAGTAGTAGAAGTATTTCTCATTTCAGTGTCTTTACTGTTCCTAGAATGAGTAGTATTATTGTACTTTCTTTTTCTTTTCTAAGAGTTTTTCTATATAAGGTTGGCTGCTCTTGCCTTGTAAAAAAAGAGATTTTTCCTAGACAAAAAAAAAAAAAAAAAGAGGAGATAATTGGGAAGAACGTTGCTGCTATTGGTGATCAAGAAGATTCATTTGCATAGAAGACTCTTTAAGATTACTGTTGTTCACTTTCATTCTTCATTCTTCCCATCTTTCATGTCTTTGAATATTTATTTTGTTTTTAATTTTAGGATTATGTCTAGCTAATTTTATTTTTGGCTAAGGGTGATTTCAAAGCCCTAGACATGATTTTGTAATTGAATATTCAGAGATTATTATCCATATTTCTAATAAAATTGTTTATGTTCTTGCATAAGAATTGTTTATGATTATTATTTTATTTTATTTAGGGTGGCCAACCAAATGAAATAGGGTAATTATCTATTGCTAGGTTAGGAATCTTGATCTGTAATTGTCTTGAATTTCTAATAAATGGTAGCAATTAGTAATCACTGATGATAGGATATTTTTGTGTAATTATTATATGGAACATAACTCAAGATAAATGAACCAAGCTTATGCATTTGTTTCTTGGACCAACCTATCTTTCTTAACCTAATGCTTCTATTAAATTAAATTTAGAGAGCTTATTTTAAGTTATTTAATAGATAGAGATTAAATAAAGAGCTTGTTTTACTTAACGACAAACTAAGGAAAGATTAGAGTAATAGAGCTTATTATTATCTACGGTTGGTAATTTTATTAGGAATTTGGGGATAACTCTGATATTGATTCATCATTTCATGTTTAGCTGTGGAGAATGATACTTTGACTAGTTTTCTCATTATTGTTGCAAAGTTTATTCAATTTTGAATCATATTTTAGTTGTCTTTCATTATTTGTAATTTTTAGTTAATCATTTTAAAAAAACCCCAATTAGTTTATTAGGTTGTTTTGAATTTGATTTAGTTTAGAAATTATTTAGTTTAATTATTTATATTTTTCTTTTAACAATTAAGTGTTTAATTGAATCAATTTACAATCCTCTGTGGGAAATGACATTTGCTTTCCATTATATTTCATATGATAATTTTTAGAGCAAAGAATTAATTTACACGTCTATTTTTTGGCGTGCCATAACCATTAAAGATAACACAAAGATAAAGATCATCGGGCATGAAAAAGTTGGTAACGATTTCTCAACCATTTATCATGTATTATATGTGCAAGGCCTTAAGCCAAATTTGCTTAGTATTAGTCAACTATGTGACAAAGGCAACAAAGTCATATTTGAAACCTCTCATTGTCTAGTTATAGACATCAAGAGTAACAAGATCAAGTTTGTTAGCCATAGACACGAAAATGTCTATATAGTTGATTTAAAATCTTTGCATTCAGAAAATAAAAAATGTTTTCCCGTATTTAGTGAAAATCTATGGCTATGGAATAGAAGACTTGGCCATGTGAATATAGATTTGCTTAAAATCATTTCAAGAAAAGATTTAGTCATTGGACTTCCAAAAATCAAATTTGAAAAAGACAAGGTGTGTGATGCTTGTTAAGTGGGAAAACAAACTAGAATTTCTTTTAAATCAAAAAATATAGTCTCAACTACTAGACCATTGGAACTTCTACATATGCACTTGTTTGGTCCAATAAGTACCATAAGTTTAGGTGGCCGTCAATATGCTCTTATTATTGTTGATGACTATTCAAGATATACCTTTTATAATTTTTATTGCTTACAATGATGAAGCTTACAAAAGATTTGTGAACTTTTGTAAAAAATGTTCAAAATGAAAAATGAATTTTTATTTCTAGTATAAGAAGTGATCATGGAAAGGAATTTGAAAACCGAAGTTTTTCAAAATTTTGTGATGAAAATGGAATTGATTACAATTTTTTAGCAACTCCTCAACAAAATGTAGTTGTTAAGAAGAAAAACAAAATTCTAGAAGAGTTTGCGAGAACAATGCTTTGTGAAAATAGTTTGCCAAAATACTTTTGGATGGAAGTCATAAACACTTATTTCTATGTTTTAAATAGAGTTTTAATTAGGCATATGCTTAACAAAACTCCATATGAATTATGGAAAGGTAGAAAGCCTAATATCTCTTATTTCCACGCCTTTGGTTGTAAATGTTTTACCCTAAAAAACAATAAAACTAACTTGGGTAAATTTGACTCAAAGACCGATGAGGGGATATTCTTAGGATATTCAACCTCTAATAAAGCGTATAGAGTTTTTAACAAGAGAACTCTAGTAGTTAAAGAATCTGTACATGTAGACTTTGATGAGTCTAACCCAATTAGTAGTAGAGTATGTTCTTTTAATGATGATGCAGATTTCATTCTAATGATAGAAACACTTGCTCCAATTGTTGACCCAAAGGAGAGTGAACCTCAATTAAATCAAGAGGTAGGCACTCACAATCTTGATCAACTACCTACAAGTCAATAAGAGGATAGTCTTCCCAAAGATTTGAGGTATATGAATTATCATTCAATCGATCAAGTGATTGGTGATCCTTTACAAGAGGTAAGAACTCGTTCCTCTATTAGAAATATTTGCAATTGTGTAGCTTATTTATCTAAAGTAGAACCTATGACGTTTGTTGAATCTGAGAAGGATATTGATTGGATAAATGCAATGCAAGAAGAAATAAATCAATTTGAAAGAAACAAAGTATGGAATCAAGTTCCTAGACCAAAGAGTCACACTATAATAGGAACTAAATGGGTATTTAGAAATAAGATGGATGAAAATGGAATAGCAACTAGGAACAAGGCTAGACTAGTTGCTAAGGGATATAATCAAGAAGAAGGAATAGATTTTGATGAGACCTATGCTCTTGTAGCTAAATTAGAAGCTATTCGTATGCTATTAGCCTTTGCTTGTTTTAATAAGTTTAAGTTATTTCAAATGGATGTAAACAGCGCCTTTTTAAATGGCTTTTATAAAAGAAGAGGTGTATGTTGATCAACCTCTTAGATTGGAAAATCCTAGTTTTCAAACCATGTTTATAAGCTTTCTAAAGCTCTCTATGGGTTGAAGCAAGCTCCAAGAGCATGGTATGAAAGACTAAGTAAGTTTTGCTTGAAAATGATTTTACAAGAGGAAAAATAGACACAACTCTCTTTACAAAAACTCACAAAAATGACACACTACTAGTCCAAATATATGTTGATGATATTATATTTGGTGCTACTAATGAAACTATGTGTCAAGAGTTTGCTAAGTGTATGCAAGGTGAATTTGAAATGAGTATGATGGGAGAGCTTGTTGTGCAAAAATCTACC
Organism: Bretschneidera sinensis; assembly: GCA_023935145.1. Classification (NCBI taxonomy): domain Eukaryota; kingdom Viridiplantae; phylum Streptophyta; class Magnoliopsida; order Brassicales; family Akaniaceae; genus Bretschneidera; species Bretschneidera sinensis. The sequence goes on from CM043699.1 coordinate 101,828,654, forward strand.
TAAATTAATAAGCAAATATTTGAACAGTTTTACTTGCAAGTGCATAAGGTCAACAGTAGCATAGTGTGCAAATGTGAGATCATCTCCATAGGGATTAGTGAATTTCGCTTTAGAATCAGTTTCGAAATGTAAAATGATAGAAATAAATATTGAGTTTAGATTGATAATGATAAGAACATCGGGCTTTAATATCCACCACTAATCATATTTTCCCAATAAAACAATGTGCCAATGTTTTAGTCATGTCATGAATACCTATTGTCGTCAACCTAAAGGCATGGTGTATACTCCTTAACCTATTTATTTTCCTAAGCAACGAGTTAGGCATGGTGTATACTCTAACTATTTTCTATCTTAAGGGATTTAGCATGGTGTATATTAAGTTGTTCCTTAAGAGAGTCTATGATCCGTGAAAATCGACAAACACACAAGACCTAGGGCATGTTATATACTCCTGGTTTCCCATGTTGATTAATCCAAAAATTCAGCGTAGATTCTTTTTGTTACTATTGTCAGACCTAGGACTCAGTCATCCAAATTGATCTAACTAACTAATCCATACCATATGCATATGTTGATCAGGAAAACATATAGGACGAATTTAAAAAAAAAACAGGCATTAATCAAGTTAAGAATCATAACACGACTATCACAAAGGCAACAATATTTATAAATGGCAAAACATAATTAGGGCTTCAATCGAGCCCTACTAGTAAGTTAGTTACACATAGTTTTGATGCTAAACATCTTTATAAAATAAAATAAAGGGAAAAAGAAACCTGAAAATACTGTGGAGAAGAGTCGTCAATTCATCTCCAAAGCTTCAAACTAAAAAGAAGATATTGTTTTTGTGTTTTACATGTCCACTTATAAGCTCTTAAGACATCTGGAAACCCTAACTAGAAAATTAGAACCCTAACCCTACTTTCCAAAATAGATTCTGTCGTTTTACTGCACGTGTGCACTCAATCTCATGCTGGTGCGCTCGAGCCTTCTTCTTGTGCACACGAATGCTTGTGCGCACGATTGCACTCTTTTGTGCTCGATCGCACTAGGCTGCTTCAAGGTCTTCCAGATTTCTTCCTCTGAGTTCCAAAATGCTTCATTTCCTCCAAGAACCTATAAAAACACAGAAAACACTAAAAATGAAGTAAAAATAGAATAAAATACGTAAACTAAGAGCTTAACAAATGTAAATTAAGGGGCTTAAATATGGATATTTAAGCACTTATCACACCTCCAAACTTACATATTACTAGTCCCTTAGCAATGCAAAATGAAAAAACTAACTGAAAGCAATAACAAAGATAAATTCATCATTCATAATATCCAAAAATTTGGGTCCCACACAAAACCATGGTATTTATTCATGAGAAAGCTTAAAATATAAACACATCTTCGCAATGAATAAGAGTTTTAAAATCTAATCACTTACGCGAGGCTGGTTAAGGCATCACAAATCTGACTTAGTGTGTGGTGAACTAGCACATAAAAGATAAAGCTTCCAAATAACTCCAATGTGTGGTGTTTCGATGTCTCAAAATTCACCGAATTTCCTATCAGAATGAACAATAATGGCATAGTTTTAGTTCCTTCTTTTCTTTTATTATTAGATTTTTGCCATGTTGAGTTCCCTTAAGCTTTCTACTTGACCTCTCTAGTGAGTATTTAGCCAATAACTCCTAAACCAGATGGTTTTATGGCATTATGTGTAAAGACACCCCTAAGGACTTACTAACTCGAGTAAAAAAGGCTACGAAACTAACTGGTCTTAATGCTGCCAAGTGAAATTCCTACCTTTTGATGTGAACACTCACTGCTTACTGAGGCCAGAGGTCCAGTTACTCAGTGGAAACTTTATTTAATGATCATTATGAGCAAAATTCCCACCTTTTGATGTGAACACTCACTGCTTATTGAGGCAAGAGGTCCAGTTACTCAGTGGAAAGTTTATTTAATGATCATTAGGAGCATTTTATTTTCTCTTTTTGTGCAATAATTTTTTTTTTATATTTTTCTATATCAAAATATTCATCTAACAAGTCATCCGGTTACAGTTAAGCCATACAAACATACATATTAAAATTACGTGTTATACCCCACACAATTATGTGCTAATGTGCTCGTGTCAGATTAGATCAAACTTGTAAATTCTTAAATGCCTAAAAGTAAGTAATTAAACTTTTAAAACTTTATTATTAGACCATGTGTTCTAGATTTTAAGCTTACTAATGAAATCTTATCACAATATTCGTTTAGAACAACCAAAATTTTCAGAACAATATGAACATGCATTTATCTTTTCAATAATAATAATAAAATAAAAAAAAATGGGGACAGAGTGTGTGTGAATGTGTCTCCCATACCCCTAAACTTAAACTACACATTGTCCCAATGCGTGAATAACATGGAAAGATCTGACCTGGGAGATGGAGAACTAGTTGGCTGGTATGGCTCATAGCACACCCCCAAACTTGAACTGATGCATACACAATGTCCCTTAAAAAGAAAAACGAAAGTAATACCAGAAAACAAAATATAAGAAATGTAAACAGTTATGAGAGAAAAAACAAAAAAAAAAAACAAAATGTTAACATAAAAATAAAAACTAACAAGAAATGTGAAAAATACTAAAAATAAAAGGATATGATGTGGGGTGCCTCCCATGAGCGCTAAGTTTTATGTCTTTAGCCAGACAGTGCACCTCTCTCACTGCTGGTCTCTAGGTGGTGCAAGAGATGAGGCACCAAGGGGGGAGGTAGTCAATCAAGAATGGCCTGGAGCATCGCTTTTTGCCTCGCAAAGTGTGCCTCTAAACCATCGATGCGCTAATGCACTAGTAATGTAGCCTCGCTATCCTCCCGTTGAATATCATAGAGCTCACACCGGAAAGAGGACATCTCCTTAAAAATTTGCTGGTTCTCGATGGGTCCCATGTCTGGATGGTCCTCCTCTCAAGTCAGGCTAGCTGCAGGATCATCTGTCTCCATAGGGTCATCTGCTACTGTCTCTGCAGCTGGTGCCTGCCCCGGAGCCCTCGAGGCATGTGTGACTGGATCTGTGTCCACTGAGCCTTCCCAAAGAATGGGTACTCTCGAACTGGTCCATCGATGGATGAGCCCTTAATCCCTTTTTTTCTTGAAAATATAGCTGAAGAAGAACGGGAATGGGAGCCCTCATGCATTAATCGTGGTAACTTGGCGTGCATGGATGTGGTCCCATAACTTATGTAGCTGATCCCAGATGATAACGGAGATGGAGTACTAGTAGCCTCTATAGAATGCATAAGAACTAGTCACGCCTCTGGGTCTTATGTCCCAATGGGCACACATTCCGCTGAAGAATGGAATCCACGAGCCAGAGTCGTGGAGGTAACTTAGACTGGCTCCCAGCATTATTGTGCCGATTAGTATACTGCCCAGCACACATGTCCTCAATGATAGTGGACAAGAAAAATGACTCTGGCTGCTCATCTATCTAGGTGTCCTCAAGAGGAGACTCATCACAACAATGGAGGGCAGCAGCTATGTCTGCAGATGTCATGTCGATGTACTTGCCCTGAACAGATGAAGACGAGACACCCGACCTGCTGTAGTCGAAGGATAAGTTCTCATAAAACTGAACCATGAACCGGGTGTAGGCAGTAGAGCAGACAGGCTTGAACAGCCTCTTCAAACCCTGATGCTTGAATTCCTGGACTGCCCATTGAGTGGCTTCAAAGTTTTGAAATCATTTTCAATGTTGAATGTGGTCTCGAATAAGATCTCCCGTTGTTCCAAGCTGGGCCAGGAGCACTGTGCACGGCTACCTGAGGTGCAGAAGGAAGAAGAAGTATTTTTATGCATTCTGGATAAGGTTTCTGCAGATACTGCACTCGATCTCAGTGATGTGCGCTTGATCGCACTCTGCCTATACGCTCGATCGCTCTACTCCCTGCACTCGATCACACTATATGGTTTGTCACTGAGTATTTTTATCGAATAGTTTGTGGGCGACCGAGACTTGGAGCAGTGGGCGACGAGAGCTGGTGGTTCCCAACCTCCTGTAATTTCAAAACACAACCACACAAACAAAAACAACACATTGTATACGCACAAATTTAGCAAAAAGACAAATCAAGAATATGTGTGATTGTGTGTGACAAATGAAAAATGTGAATGGACATACCTGGAGTCACGGAATGGTGGCAGCGTGTTGGTGAAATGTGAGGAGTAATGGTAATGAGTGATGAGTGGTGGTGATGTGTGATGGGGGAGGGTTGGTGTGGGCGAGGTTTGGTGTGAGTGAGTTTGAGTGTCGTGCGAGAGTGAGAGTGCGAGAGAGAGAGTGTATGTGAGTGAGAGTGAATGTGAGGGGAAAAACAATCTGACTTAAAATATGCACGTGAATCTCTACCCCGAGTGCGCTCGATCGCACTTGTGCATAGGTGTGTGTGTGTGTGTGATTGCGCTCGTGCACTATTGGGTGCATGGCAAGGTTGCACTCGAGTGCATTGTGACATGCACTCGATCGCAATGGGCAGAATGTATTGAATGACTAACTGATCTACAGAAAGTATAGAAAAAGTGAAACTAATGAAAGACAATTAACAATGACAAAAATAGAGATGTACCGTACTCAGTGGCCTCAATACCACTGACCTCAATAGAGGCGCTTGAGCTACACGTTTTTCAAAGTCTAAACTGCTCAAGCACTTTCTATAGTAGTTTCAGTGCAACTCTCTTAGAAGGGGCACTTAAAGTCCACCTCATGTGGCTCAAGTTCTCTCGTTTCTGCTGCATACTAGATAGATTGAAGTGCCAAATCTTTATCTCTTGGTGGCAAGTTGATTTCAAGGTATTGCTTGACTCTGTGTCCATTCACCGTGAACATCTAAGTGTTATTAGAACCATGGATCTCCAAAGCACCATAAGGAAAGACCTTGGTGACCACATAAGTACCAGACCATCTGGACTTGAGTTTGCCAGGGAACAGTCTTAATCTCGAATGGCATGCTTTCCCAAAGACTAATCGGTATAGAGACATGCCAATTGGTGTCTTGTAAGCTGTCCTATATGCCCATAGAGCATCATTCAGGTGCAAAGATCAATCTTTCCGATTAGGATTCACGGTCCTCTCCAAGATGCCCTTGATCTCTCGGTTACCTATCTCCACTTGACCACTGGTTTGAGGATGATATGGAATGCCAACTTTATTGGTGATCCCATTTTTCTTGATTAGGGCAGCAAAAGATTGATTATGGAAATGGCTGCCTCCATCACTGATGATTGATCTTGGAGTCCCAAACCAGGTAAAGATGTTGTTGGTATTTGTTAAAGGTTTAAACATGGTTAAGTTTTAAATAATAGATGAAAGAATGAATTTCAGCATGTTAAATGAGCGCCTCACTTTGGGTGTGTGCACACCTCTCCTTTCAGCAAGACAAAGAAGTGTGCACAGCTTTGAAGGGACTAACAGTAGTGTGCACCGCAGCCCTGTTCCTCCTAGGCCAAGACGCCCAGTAAGTGAGGATGCTAGAGGAAGGCCAAGGCCGCAGCGCCCCCAACTAAAGGTCATGGCGCCCAGAAAGTGGTGAAAATATGTTTTGCCCAAGGCCGCAGCGCGCCCTGTTAGAGGCCTAGACACTAGGCACACTGATGCACACATGATTAACTTGGTTCAGCCTTTTGTTAAGTGCATGGGTGCAAGTTCAAAATGCATAGGTTCACTAAGGATTGATGGAGGGTCATGGTTAATTAGTCATCAAGATCTAAGGGTGGAGATTGACCCTCAAGATTGAACAAGAAGTTGGTGCACTATATAAAGAGTCACCTAGCTTCGTTTTCATCAATTAATTGAGAGATTACAAGAGACACATTGTGACATACAAGTGATCATCAAGAGATATAAGAGAGAATTGTGTGAGAGTGCAAAGACACAAAACACAAGAGGGACTCATTGTAGTGAGGCTGGTTGTAAAGAAAGAGTAGCTTAGATTTGACAGAAAGCTTTTGTAATAGTTCTTATCATCTTCTTTATTCTTTTCTTGGTTTCTTCAAGAACTTGAGCTTCTTGGAGAAGGGTTGCTGTGATTATAAAAGAACCATTGATTTAGTGCAGAGAGTTCAGATGAACTCACGGGGACGTAGGCTATTGTCGAACCTCGATAACAAATCGCTTATTTTCTTTCTTTCTTTGATTTTTGTTCCTGTTTTCGATTCCTAATCTTTACAAGTCATTCTAGACTTGGGTGTTTGGAAGATCACCACTTAGGCATCTTGTCAAGGTGATTTCCAATAATGGTATCAGAGCTTTGGTGAGAGGGTATCGGAGTAAGAACAAGAAGGTGACGGAGTCAAGACTCTAAGAATCAAAGATCAACTTCTTGGGTGATTCAAGAACGGTGTAAAGATCAAGATCAGATCGTGTTCTTGAAAGTGATTCAAGAGCAGTGTTAAGATCTGATGAGAGTCATAAAATGCATCTTAACAGTACTTAATTGTTATCATTTTAGGGTTGATCTAGGTTTTAATTGCACTTTTATACGTTAACAACTCTAAAGTATCATTCTTGGATCATTGATCTATTTCGGTGCATTTTCAGGTACTTTAAGCTCAAAAATGAGGAAAAGTTATCATTACTTGAGGCACAAAGACTTGAGGCATACTGGAGTGAAGGAATGCTTCTGAGAGGACAAGATGGAGGGCTTAAAAGAGCAACAGCTGCTGCCCGCACTAGAAAGGAGTTTCACTAAATTGCCAGAATTGCCCATACAGATCAATAATCTTTGCAAATTAAACTGTATTGATATAAGAAGAACCAAGAAATGAGTTATATATATACTTAGAAAGATCCGAAAGTCTATTTTCTGGAGAATTTTACGGTTTGTAAAAATGATTTTTCTAGAGAAAGTTATGGCAGTTTAAGTAGACAAAGGTCAGGCTGTGCGGGCTGTGCGGGATTTTAGCGTGAAGGGCATGTGAAGGCTTAAATCCCACATCCCACATCAGTTGAAAACACATTTCTATATCCCACATCCCACATCTGATTGGAAACACATTACACTCATGGTATTTGCCTATATAAGACCCACTCCACTTCAGCTTTGAGGATCATCGGAGAATCTGAGATCATCTGAGATCATCAGAAAGTGAATCCAGAGGGCCTTTAGGAGCAATCCAGAAGGCCATTAGGAGCAATTCGAAGTACTTTTGGAGAGCAAGCTGAGGAATCACCAAAGCTTTCGCTACCAAGGGGGAGATGATCGTTGAGAGGCCGGAGGCAACTCAAAGACGCATGAGCCCTATGGCCGGCTAGTCTCCAAGCAAGGCGAAGGGATGAATCCCTAGGTGTAGTTGTTCTTATTTTCCTTTATTTGATTCAGTTGTAGTTTAGTATTCTTTTTATTAAACATTGTTATGTTTTATTCTTTAATTTAATTAGTAGATTTCTTATTAGTCCGGTGATTGCATGCTTCTTTTCCATATACGTCTAGTCATGCTTTTTTTCTGTGTATTTGTTTGGGTGTGATTGAGTCCGGTAGATCTCTTTTATAGATTTGTCTATTGCTGCGGTATTGTCATTTGGATATATCGTCATAGTTTAATAATTTATAATTTAGGTCATGTGTGCTTGAAAGTAAAGAATAATTCATATCAATTACATTAGGGTTTATACATGTGCTTTAATTGAATATTTGTCGATTTCCTGTTTGAGATGTGAAACTTGCAATCGAGATAAAAACAAGTAAATCAAGTTAGGATCAATGAACCTAGGGAGGATTTTTGGAACCTTGTTGTTTCTTTATTATATTATCCATAAATTATTTACACAATTTTCACACAATCAACAATTCAGATTTTATCACTTTAACTTTTATCGTTTGTGTTGAGGTTTACACCTTCTTTTGTACTTAGTTTGTTTCCCTGTGGAATCAACACCCTAAGATGTACTACAATACCGCATTATACTTTGGGTGTAATCAAGATCCATCTTCGATCGTGTTCTTGAGGTTGAAGAAAGCATTTGTGGGTATTGCATAAATCGGGGATTTTCTCCGCAAAGATGGCTTCAAATTTCGTTGTTGAGAAATTTGATGGAAATGGAGATTTTACCCTTGGGAAGTGGAAGATCAAGGTGGTTCTTATGCAACAGAAAGTGGACTTGGCTATTGGAGAAGATGATGTTTTTCTAGAAAGTGTCATGGAGGACCAGCGGGTTGAGATGAAGAAGATAGCATACAGCACCATCTTCTTGCACATATCGGATAGTGTCACAAGGGAGTGCAGAGACTCGGAAGATCCTACTTTCATATGGAAGAAACTAGATGAGTTGTTTCTGACTAAAACTCTCCCTAATAAAATTTATCTTCTTTAAAGAATCTTTACGTTTAAAATGAATCCTAATAAGGAGTTGCAAGATAATCTTGATGTCTTTAATAAACTAGTTCAAGATTTGGCTAGTTGTAGTATTAAATTCCCAGATGAACAATTGGCTATTATTTTGTTAAATTCTCTTCCTCATTGTTTTGATAATATTATTAATGCTATTGAGTATGGAAGAGATACTTTAACCAAGGAGATTTTGATCAATGCCATAAGGGCTCATGATTTCAAAGCCAAGAGAATGGAGGCATCAAGTGGGGAAGGGCTATTCGTAAGAGGAAGGCCAGCAACTCGGAATGGCAGTAGCATTCATGGTAACTACCGGGAGAAATCAAGAGATAGAGGGTAGAGTCATGGAAGATCTCATTCCAAGACAAAACTTGGAGGGAAGAGGTGCTTCTACTGCAACAAGAAGAGCCATTTCAAGAAAGACTGCAAGAAGAAGATGTGGGATGAGAGAATAAGTCATACCAACAATGGAGAGGCTTCGGTTGCCAAAGGAGAACAGCAAGATGATGTTCTTGTTATGTGCTCAAATGTGAGCAGGAGGCAAGGCAGCTAGAAGTGGATTCTGGATTCTGGGTGCACTTATCACATGTGCCCTCACAAGGAATGGTTCAAGAATTTCAAGGAGATCAATGATGGAAGGATATTCTTGGGGAATGACAATTCTTGCCAAATGAGGGGGATAGGAGACATCCATTTGAGGATGTTTGATGGAGTCACAAGGCTGCTGCGAAATGTGAGGTATCTTCCAGATTTGAAGAAGAATTTGATCTCATTGGGGCAGCTGGATTCCTTGGGGTATTCATGCAAAGTAAATGGAGGAAAGATCAAGGTGGCCAAGGGATCTTTGGTAGTGATCAAAACAGCAATAAAGGATAGACTCTATGAGATGATCGGAGAGACAGAAATCAATGATCAAGCAGCAAGCTTGATGGCTGAGATGGATAGGGCAGCCCTTTGGCACACTCGCTTAAGACACATGAGCGAAAAGGGCCTGCAAATTCTTAGCAAGGATGGCCTACTTGGTGGAGACAAAGTAGAGAAATTGGATTTCTGCGAGTGTTGCGTTCTTGGGAAGCAACACCGGGTCAGCTTCAACACTGGAGTGCACAAGTCTAAGGGGATTCTTGACTACATTCATTCGGACCTTTGGGGACCAGCAAGGACACCAACACAGGGAGATAACTTTTACTTTCTATCTGTAATTGATGATTATTCAAGAAAAGTGTGGGTTTATTTGCTTAGAAATAAATCAAATGCATTGAATAAATTTGTTGTGTGGAAAAAGTTGCTGGAGACTTAAACGGGTAGGGTAGTTAAGGCTTTACGAACAGATAATGGCTTAGAATTTTGTAATAAGAATTTTGATAAATTCTGTGAATTAAATGGCATTCTAAGTCATAGAACGGTTGTAAAAACACCTTAGCAAAATGGAGTTGCTGAGAGGATGAATAGAACCCTTATAGAAAAAGTTAGGTGCATGTTAATAGGATCCGGTTTACCAAAATATTTTTAGGGGGAAGCTGTGTCTACTGCTGCATACTTGGTTAATAGATCACCATCTAGAGCTTTAGAGCTTAAGACTCCCATGAAGATGTGAAGTGGAAACCCCCTGAGTTGAGCAACCTTAGGACTTTTACAAAGGATGATAAACTTAACCCAAGGTCTAGAAAATGTACGTTTCTAGGGTATGGTGATGGGATTAAGGGATATAGGTTGTGGTCCTTAGAACCAAAATGAATGAAACTCATAATAAGTAGGGATGTTATTTTTAATGAATTGTTATTTCCTTACTTGGAGAAAACTAACCCTGCAGGGGCTAGTGAGCAAACCAGTCCAGAATTTGTGGAGCATCGTATCAAGGAGAGTTCGGTTCAGGTAGAGCAAGGAAGGCAAGAGGGTTCGGACCAGGTAGAGCCCTTGAATGAAGGCCATGCTCAAGGCACTCAAGAGGAGGTTAAACTAGAAGGGGCTGATGCAGCAGGTCAGAATGACTACCAACTCACAAGGGACCGAAAAAGGAGGATGGTGAGACCACCCTTGAGATATGAGTTTGCGGATGCTAATATAGCAGCTCCTTGGACAGAAGGAGAGATGAGTGAACCAGAAACTTATATGGAAGTCGTGGAGTGTAAGGATTCATCAAAGTGGTAGCTAGTTATGGAAGAAGAAATGGATTCTTTGAGGAAGAACAATTCTTGGGAATTAGTGCCCAAACCAGAAAAACAGAGAGTTATGGATTGTAGATGGGTCTACAAGATCAAAGAAGGGAATACTCCAGGAGATGAAGTCCAGTATAAAGCTAGGCTGGTGGCAAAGGGGTTCACACAAAAGGAAGGCATAGATTTCACCGAAATCTTCTCACTGGTTGTGAAGTACAAGACGATACGGATAGTATTAGCAATGGTGGTCCAATTTGATTGGGAAATCGAGCAAATGGATGTGAAGATAGCGTTCTTACATGGAGGGCTTGATGAGACCATCTACATGAGGCAACCCGAAGGCTATGAGGAATGAAGGCAGGGAGAGTTGGTGTGCAAATTGAAGAAATCTCTCTATGGCCTGAAGCAATCACCTCAGCAATGGAATAAGAGGTTTGATTCCATTGTAATCAACTTGGGTTTCATGAGGAGCTACTATGATGCGTGCTTGTACTACAAGGGGCAGAAGGTTGAGGAAGTGGTGCTCATCCTCATCTATGTTGATGATATGTTACTGGTTGGGAGCAGCATGGTGAGGATAAGAAAATTGAAGGCTTAACTCAGTGAGGAGTTTGAGATGAAGGATCTTGGCCATGCATAGAAGATCATTGGGATGTGTATCATCCGGAAAGGGAGAGAAACATATTGAAGATCTCTCAAACTTTCTACATAGAGAAGATGATATCTAAGTTCTCTATGGAAGATAGCAAACCAGTGAAGGTTCCCTTTGCTGGTCATTTCAAGTTCTCCAGCGATCAATGTCCGAGATCGGAGGCAGAGAAGAAGAAAATGGAAAAAGTCCCTTACTCTAGTGTGGTTGGTTTTGTTATGTTCACCATGGTAAGCACTGGACCTGATACTGCTCATGCAATAAGTGTTCTCAATAGGTTTATAAGTAATCCCGAAAAGGAGCATTGGCTTGGGATGAAGTGGTTACTGAGGTACTTAAAGGGAAGCCCAGAAGTGGGGCTAGTTTATGAGAAGAGGGGTAAGTTCATCTGTCTTTAAGGTTATGCGGATTCAGACTATAGAGCATATCAGGATAAAAAAAAGATCGATTACCTCGTACTTCTTCAACTTAAACGGATGTTGTGTAAGTTGGAAGGCTCAATTGCAGCCGGTGGTAGCACTCTTACCAACCGAGGCTGAGTACATAGCGGCTACAGAAGCCATTAAGGAGGCTATATGGTGCAAAGGGTTGTTGGAAGAGTTGGAGGTTCTGGAAGAGCAGGTGGTGGTGTATTCGGATAGTCAAAGTGCATTGCACTTGTGTAAACATTCGGTGTTCCATAAGAGGACAAAGCACATGGATGTTCGGTATCATTTCATTCAAGAAAATGTTATGGAATGATGCATTCATGTGGACAAGGTAGCCATAAAAGAAAATCCTACAGATTTAGGCACCAAGGTTCTACCTCTAAGTAAGTTCAATCATTGCCTTGGACTCCTTAGGATTAGAGTCGATTGATATGATGACTCAAGATGATTTTGGATCCTGAAGTTCTCTGCACAATGGTTTCGGTTTAAATGCTTAGCCAAAGGTAGAGATTGTTGGTATTTGTCTATGGTTTAAACATGGTTAAGGTTTAAACAAGAGATGGAAGAATAAATTTTAGCATGTTAAAGGAGTGCACACAAGTGTGCGCCTCACTTTGGGTGTGTGCACACCTCTCCTTTCAGCAAGATAAAGAAGTGCGCACAGCTTTGAAGGGTCCAACATCAGTGTGAGCTGTAGCCCTACTCTTCCCAGGCTATAGCACCCAGCAAGTGAGGATGCTGGAGGAAGGCCAAGGCCGCGGCGCCTCCTACCCAAGGCCGTGGCGCCCAAAAAGTGGTGAAAAGGTGTTTTGCCCAAGGCTGCAGCGCGCCCTGTTGGAGGCCTAGGGACTAGGCACACTAATGCACACATGATTAACTTGATTCAACCTTTTGTTAAGTGCGTGGGTACAATTCCAAAATACATAGGATCACTAAGGATTGATGGAGGGCCATGGTTAATTGGTCATCAAGATCTAAGGGTGGAGATTGACCCTCAAAATTGAACAAGAAGTTGGTGCATTATATAAAGAGTCACTAGCTTCATTCTCATCAATTAATTGAGAGATTACAAGAGACACATTATGACATATAAGTGATCATCAAGAGATACAAGAGAGAATTGTGTGAGAGTGAAAAGACACAAAACACAAGAGGGACTCATTGTAGTGAGGCTGGTTGTAAAGAAAGAGTAGCATAGATTTGATAGAGAGCTTTTGTAATAGTTCTTATCATCTACTTTCTTATTTTCTTGGTTTCTTCAAGAAATTGAGCTTCTTAGAGAGGGGTTGCTATGATTGTAAAAGAACCATTGATTTAGTGCAGAGAGTTCAAAGGAACTCATGGGGACGTAGGCTATTGTCGAACCTCGATAACAAATCGCTTGTCTTATTTCTTTCTTTGATTTTTGTTCCTGTTTTCGATTCCTAATCTTTACAAGTCATTCTAGACTTGGGTGTTTGGAAGATCACCACCTGGGCATCTTGTCAAGGTGATTTCCAACAGATGTTATCCTGTAGAAACTTTACAACCACTTTGTGGTCATTAGTTTTTGAAGGGACAGCCTCAACCTATTTAGACACATAATCCACACCCACAAGAATATATAAATAACCATAGAAGTTAGGAAATGGGCCCATGAAATCAATACCCTATACATCAAAAAGTTCTACTATATGAATATTTTGTAAGGGCATCTGATTTCGAGATGATATGTTACCTATCCTCTGGCATCTATCACATGAGCTACAAAATGAAAAGGCATCTTTAAACAAATTAGGCCAGTAAAAACCGGATTGTAATACCTTAAGAGTTGTTCTCTTGGCCCCAAAATGTCCTCCACAAGCAAACTGATGGAAATTTTGCAATAAGCTCAAATGCTCTTCCTCTCAGACACACCTTCTAATGATTTGATCAAGACAGAATTTGAATAGGTAGGGGTCATCCCAATGGTAGTGTCGAGATATAGATATCAACCGTTTCCTTTCTTGACTGGTCATACTTGGAGGAAAAACCTTAGCAATTATATAATTGACAATATTAGCATACCATGGAAGTGTTACCTCTAATGCAAACTGTTGGAAATCACCTTGACAAGATGCACAGGTGGTGATCTTCCAAACACCCAAGTCCAGAATGACTTGTAGAAAGAATTTCAGCAATCGAACAAAAGAACAGAAAATCAAAGAGAGAAAGAAGACAAGTAATTTGTTATCGAGGTTCGGCAATGGGCCTACGTCCCCGTGAGTTCCTCCGAACTCTCTGCACTAAATCAATGGTTCTTTACAATTCAGCAACCCTCTCTAAGAAACCTCAAGTTCTTGAAGGAACCAAGAAGAGAACTAGAAAGTGATAGACCTATTACAAAGCTTTCTATCAATTCTATACTACCCTCTCATCTTTACAACCAGCCTCACTACAAAGAGTCCCTCTTGTGTTTTGTGTCTTTGCACTCTCACACAATTCTCTCTTGTATTACATTTGTTCTCACAAAATGTCACAACAATGATTCTTCTCTTATGTGAAAAATGAGGCTAGGGAACCCCTTTTATAGCCATCCATTTCTTGGATATTCTTGTGTGTCATTCTCCACCCTTAGATCTTGATGACCACTTAACCATGGCCCTTCATCAATCCTAAGTGGTGCTATGCATTTTAACCTTGCATTCATGCACCTAAGAGAAGGCTAAAGCATGTTGTCCATGTGTGTCGGCTAGTGCTGCAGCGCTAAGGAACCGGCGCTGCAGCTTCAAGTTTCTATCCCTTGTGCTATTCCTGCCAGGTTCCAGCGCTGCAGCTCCTAGTTGCTGTCCCCTTCACACAACACCCTTCTGCACTGCGCACACTAGTGCGCATAGCCTTCCCTTGCTCCAAAATGATGCACACACATGTATGCAGCCTTCTAACTTGCTGAACTTTGATCCTCCAACTTTGGTTTAGACTTTAACCATCTTTGAACCATACTTGGACCCGTTCAAACCTTAATCATGTTTGAACCATGTTTAAACCTTAAACAAATACCAACAATCTCTACCTTTGTCTAAGCATTTAAACCCGAACCATTTTTGTAGAGACCTTCGGGATCCAAACTCATCTTGAGTCATCAATCAATTGACTCCATTCATAAAAAGTCCAAGGCAATGATTGGACCTTCTTAGAGGTAGAACCTTGGTGCCTAAATCTGCAGGACTTTCCTCCGTGGTCTTCTTGTCAACATGAATGCATCCTTTCGTACCATTTTCCGGAATGTAATGATACTAAAAATCCATATGGTTCATCCCCTCATGGAACACCGGATTCCTCCACAAGTGCCTTGCACTTTGGCTATCCGAAGACACCACAACCTGCTCTTTTAGGACCTCCCACTCGTCCAACAACCCTTTGCACCCCATAGCTTCCTTTATGGCTTCCATAGCCGCTATGTATTCTGCCCTGGTTGTTATGAGTGCTACCATTAGTTGCCACTGAGCCTTCAAATACCTCAACAAACACTTCATCCTAAGCCAATGCTTCTTTCCGGGATTACTCACAAATTTGCTGAGAACACCCATTGCCCAAGAAACCCTCAATCGGTTTCTCTCCTTTTCTTGGATTATACACATCCCAAGGATCTTTTGTATAAGGCTGAGATCTTTCCTCTCAAACTCCTCACTGAGTTGAGATGTAAAACTTTTCATCCTCTTCCTGCTGTTCCAAACCAACAGCCCATCAATGACATAGGTGAGGATATTCACCATCTTCTCCACCTTGTGTTCAGGTGAGAAAGTTTCTGTGAAACCTATGTCTTCTCTTCTTGTGAACCCATTCTCCACCAGCCTAGCCTTGTTCCGGACTTCATCTCCTAGAGGGTACCTTTCTTTGACCTTGTAAGTCCACTTACAATCCACAACTCTCTGATTTCCCGGAATGTGCACCAATTCCCAAAAGTTGTTCTTCCTCAAAGAATCCATTTCTTCGAATCCTTACATCCCATGTAAGACCCTTGTTCACTCATCCCTCCTTTTGTCCAAGGAGTTGCTGCATCCGCAGCATTCGCAAACCCATATCTTGAAGGTGGTCCGACCAGCCTTCTTTCCCAGTCTCTTGTGAGCTGATAGTCCTTCCGACTTGCTGCATCAACCTCTTCTATTTCAGCCTCCTCTTGAGTGCCCTGAGCATGGCCTTCATCCAAGGGCTCTACCTGGTCTGAATCCTCTTGCCTTCCTTGCTTTACCTGAACTGAATCTTCCTTGATGCTATGCTCCACAAGAACCAAACTGGTTTGCTCACTAGCCCCTGCAGGGTTAGTTTTCTCCAAGTAGGTGATTATGCCCAAAGTATAACACGGTAATTGTAGTACAGCTTTGGGGTGTCGATTCCACAGGGAAACAAACTAATTACAAACGAATGTGTAAACCTCAACATAAACGATAAAAGATTGATTGAAAGAATCTGAATTGAGTAATGTGAAAATAGTGTGAAGAAAATTGTGTAAATAGATTTAATAAGAAATAACAAGGTTCCAGAAATCCTCCCTAGGTTCGTTGCCCTAATCCTAACTTGATTCAGTTGTTTTTATCTCGATTGCAAGTTTCACACCCCAAACAGGCAATCGGTAAATATTCAATTAAAGCGCATGTATAAACCCTAATGTAATTGATATGAATTATTCTTTACTTTCAAGCACACATGACCTAACTTATAAATCATCAAGAGACGACGATATATCTAAACGACAATACCGCAGCAATGGACAAATATAAAAGAGATCTACCGGACTCAATCACACCCAAACAGGTACACATAAGAAAAGCATGACTCAACTTATATGGAAAAGAAACATGCAATCACCAGAGTAATAATAAATCTACTAATTAAATTAAGAATAAAACATAACAATGTTTAACGAAAATAATTCCACTACAACCGAATCAAATAAAGAAAAATAAGAACAACTACACCTAGGGATTCATCCCTTCGCCTTGCTTGGAGACTAGCCAACCATGGGGCTCATGCTTCCTTGAGTTGCCTCCGGCCTCTCCACGATCATCCTCAGCTTACCCTCCAAATTTATACTTCGGGTTCCTCCTAAAGGCCCTCTAGATTGCTCCTAAAGGCCCTCTGGATTCATCTCCGATTGATGCCTCAAAGCTGAAGTGGAGTGGGTCTTATATAGGCAAATACCAAGAGTGCAATGTGTTTCCCATCCGATGTGGGATGTGGGATATAGAAATGTGTTTTCCAACCGATGTGGGATGTGGGATTTAAGCCCAAAAATCACGCTGAAATCCTGCACAGCCCGCACAACCTGACCTTTGTCTACTAAAACTGCCATAACTTTCTCTAGAAAAATAATTTTGACAAACCGTAAAATTCTCCAAAAAATAGACTTCCGGATCTTTCTAAAAATATATGGTTCATCTTATGGTTCTTCTTGTATCAATACAGTTTAATTTTCAAAAATGATTGATCTGTACGGGCAATTCTGGCAATTTAGTGAAACTCCTTTCTAGTGCGGGCAGCAGCTGTTGCTCTTTTAAGCCCTCCATCTTGTCCTTTCGGAAGCATTCCTTCACTCCAGTATGCCTCGAGTCTTTGTGCTTCAAGCAATGATAACTTTTCCTCCTCTTTTGAGCTTAAAGTACCTGAAAATGCACCGAAATAGATCAATGATCCAAGAATGATACTTTAGAGTTGTTAACGTATAAAAGTGCAACTAAAACCTAGATTAACCCTAAAATAATAACAATTAAGTACTGTTAAGATGCATTTTATAACTTTCATCAGTAGGGAAATAACAATTCATTAAAATTAACATCCCTACTTATAATGAGTTTCAATCATTCTTTCTCTAAGAACCACAACCTATACCCCTTATAATGTAATTGATATGAATTATTCTTTACTTTCAAGCACACATGATCTAACTTATAAATTATCAAGAGACGATGATATATCTAAACGACAATACCGTAGCAATGGACAAATCTATAAAAGAGGATCTACCGGACTCAATCACACCCAAACAGGTACACATAAGAACAGCATGACTTAACTTATATGAAAAAGAAGCATGCAATCACCAGAGTAATAATAAATCTACTAATTAAATTAAGAATAAAACATAACAATGTTTAACGAAAATAATTCCACTACAACCGAATCAAATAAAGAAAAATAAGAACAATTACACCTAGGGATTCATCCCTTCGCCTTACTTAGAGACTAGCCAACCATGGGGCTCATGCTTCCTTGAGTTGCCTCTGGCCTCTCCATGATCATCCTCAGCTTGCCCTCTAAATTTATACTTCGGGTTCCTCCTAAAGGCCCTCTGGATTTCTCCTAAAGGCCCTCTGGATTCATCCCCGATTGATGCCTCAAAGCTGAAGTGGAGTGGGTCTTATATAGGTAAATACCAAGAGTGCAATGTGTTTCCCATCCGATGTGGGATGTGGAATATAGAAATGTGTTTTACAACCGATGTGGGATGTGGGATTTAAGCCCAAAATCACGCTGAAATCCCGCACAGCCTGACCTTTGTCTACTAAAACTGCCATAACGTTCTCTAGAAAAATAATTTTGATGAACTGTAAAATTCTCTAGAAAATAGAATTTCGGATCTTTCTAAGAATATATGGCTCATCATTTGGTTCTTCTTGTATCAATACAGTTTAATTTTCAAAAATGATTGATCTGTACGGGTAATTCTAGCAATTTAGTGAAACTCCTTTCCAGTGCGGGCAGCAGCTGTTGCTCTTTTAAGCCTTAATCTTGTCCTTTCGGAAGCATTCCTTCACTCTAGTATGCCACGAGTCTTTGTGCTTCATGCAATGATAATTTTTCCTCCTCTTTTGAGCTTAAAGTACCTGAAAATGCACCGAAATAGATCAGTGATCCAAGAATGATACTTTAGAGTTGTTAACGTATAAAAGTGCAATTAAAACCTAGATCAACCCTAAAATGATAACAATTAAGTACTGTTAAGATGCATTTTATGACTCTCATCACAACCCCCAACTAGCTTATTGCTAGTCCCTAGCAATTGAAGCGAAAATAAGAGATGAATTATACGGTAGGAGTCAAAGTAAATGAAAAACAATATTAGTGTTAACCAAGAGTAATTCACATTTTATCTCAAAAATTCACATAACACACAGCACAAAGAATCATTAAATTTTACCCAAATCCAAAAGTAATCCAAACATCAATCTTAAAATTGTTATTGACTCTTAACATCCGTCTTACCACAATCCATTCATCCAAACACCCGGATGATTTTATGCATAAGATTTGTGAATACAAGTCTTGGCCTCTAAAAACATAATAAATTGCGTGACATCAATCACAAAAATAAGCTCCA
The DNA here is from genome assembly GCA_023935145.1 of Bretschneidera sinensis. Classification (NCBI taxonomy): domain Eukaryota; kingdom Viridiplantae; phylum Streptophyta; class Magnoliopsida; order Brassicales; family Akaniaceae; genus Bretschneidera; species Bretschneidera sinensis. The sequence continues at coordinate 101,847,598 of CM043699.1, forward strand.
TAGGCTCACTTTTCAAACCACTCTCCACTATTGTAGAAAAATCACACTACATTGGATCAAAAGGTCTTTAATAAGCTGGTAACGTTAGGCTAAGGTAAAGGTTAAGAAGGAATGGGAAGGATTTAACAAGTAAAAGAACTTAATCTCTTAGTTTTGAACACAACTCTTTAAGCACTGGATAACCTTACTTCAACACCTAACTCTTTCAACCATTTTCGAGCATTTCTTTCAACAAATCAACATTTTTTTCTTTTCTTTCTTTCTTCTTTCTTTGCCATAATTCTTTTTTTTTGGCACATAACCATTCATTTTCTTTTTCATTTTTTTTTTCTTTTCTTTTCCACAACCCCCAACTTATCTCATTTAATGTACTTGGGTTGCGGTAGTGATATTTTTTTCATATTTCCACCCTTACTCCTTTTAAGTGCTTCTCACAACATGTGTATAACTAAGTTCTTTTAAAAGAAAGGTAAGGATAAAAATATTTTTAGGCTCATAAAGATAAGTAAATGGTTTATCGAAAGAAACAAGGCTCAATTTTTTTTTTCAAGAAAAAATGCTCAAATAAGCGACTAGCGATAAATATAGCAATGGTAGGTTTAAAAGGCTCAAACGGTTCAAAAATGGCCTATATCATATCCTAAGTAGTGTGCATTCTAGGAATTCACCTCAAGTGATTATCAAGTAAGTTCTAGAGCTTGTCGAGACTGCAAAAATATTCACAAAATAATCAAACATAAAATTTCTCTAGATGTTATAGACTAATCATACAATCTTACCACAAACTAGAGTCTCAAACCAAATGAAGATTGATATTTAAATTAATTTCAAACCGAAACAAAATTTAACTCCCTCTAAATACTATCTGCTATCTCAATTAAGTTTATATCATTGACATGTGAATTAACTCCACGACAACCACAAAGCATGCTTAAAACAAAAAGAGAGGGAAAATGACACCAAGCAGTTCAATGGAAAAAGAAAAATGTATGAAAATAAAGAAAATGGAAACAAAGAGATGCGTTTCCTCCACCCCCAACTTAAAAATTGCATTGACCTCAATGTAAAAGAAAGACTAAAGGAAACTCCCCTTGTAGCCAAAGGTGCACAGAAGCTGAAAATTGTGCTCCACCATTTGAACTGCTTCGTATTTTTGTCCCTGAAAAAAAATACGAAAGTAAAACTGGAAAACAACAAGATAATATTAAAAAAATATATATAAAAAAAGAAATATAAAAAAAATAATAAAAATAAAAATAAAAGGATACGTTGTGGGTTGCCTCCCATAAGCACTAAGTTTTACGTCTTTAGCTATACGCTCTTATTCCCTCCTTGAAAAACATAGGTTGAATGCATCCGCCATTGCTTCATTGCCAAATTTGGTGCTTCTATGCTTTTGGGGGGCCTCAAGGATGTCATCAGTAACATCCACAAATTTTGGCTCGATATGTGCTCTGGTGAAGCCATGGGTAGGGGTGGACTCCAATGGATTAAGATGCTAGACCTTTTCCATGAATGAGTCCATCGTGTATGCTTGGTGGTTTTTGTCCACATCCTTTGATTTCTTCGTTGTTAGGATGTGTAAGGACTTACCACTTACTGTCTTAATGGCATTCACCTCTTTCAAATTATGTTGTGCCAGGTGCTGACCATGGGATGTGGACTGAGCTTGAGCAGGGAACTTACCTTGCTCAGTCACACTCAAGTAGCTCATCAACTTGGACATTTGGATCTTTATCTCCTCATGTTCTTCAACAACCTGCACAATTAATGATTCAAGTATTTTATTAGTCTTACCCTGTGCCTCAATAAAAACATGTAAAGTGTCTTCTAAAGAACTCCTAGAAGACACAGGTGCATGATATGGTGCAAAATATGAGCTAGGGGGTTGTGCAAGCTGCTGATTTTCAGATTTCCAGCTGAAGGTGGGGTTATCGCACCATCCCGAATTATAGATATTAGAGAAGGGTGTAAAAGGCTTCGTGTACATGCCTAAGGCATTACATTGTTCTTTATATATCCCTCTCATATCAGCAAATGTGGGACACTCTTGGGCGAGATGGTCTACCCCGCCATACATAAAACATGGTTGAAAAGATTTTGCATGATTGACCACGTGTGTTGGCTTTGAGCTTTTAGTCTTTAATGCCTCTAGTTCCCTAGTGAGCATCTTGATCTTGGCCTTAAGGTTATCCTCTTCCCTAAGATGGTAAATTCCACCACCATTTGGGTTCCCTATAGGTCGTGACCTATTTGTGCTTTCAGTAGCACTAGGTCCAGTCCAAGTGTGAGCTTTTTCAGCAAGCTCATTGAGGTACTCTATGGCCTCATCAGGATCTTTCTCCAAGAACCCACCATTACACATCATCTCTACGAATTGACGCTCTTTATATGTAGGTCCCTCATAAAAATTGCTCACCAAGCACCAACTCTCATACCCATAGTGAGGGCACATACTCAATAACTCCTTAAATCTTTCCCAAGACTGATATAAGGTCTCATTATACTTTTGTGCAAAGATGGAGATTTGTCTTTTCAAAGCGTTGGTCTTATGTTGGGGAAAGTATTTGTTAAAGAAAGCCTGAGTCATCTCAGTCCACAACCCAATAGATCGTGGTCTTAGTGAGTATAGCCAACTCTTGGCTCTATCCTTCAAAGCGAAAGGAAAGAACTTAAGCCTCACAATGTCATCGGTTTCATCTTGACTATGAAAAGTCGCGACTACTTCCTCAAACTCTCTAATGTACACATATGGGTTTTTATTATCCAAGCCATGAAATTTAGGGAGTAATTGAATCATCCCTGGTTTAAGATCTAATTGGCGAGTATTGGCTGGAAACATGATGCATGATGGTGTGGCTATGCGTGTAGGGTGGAGGTAATCCTGAAGTGTCCTAGCAACATTTTCGTTATGGTTATCGGCCATGTTAACAGAATCCTCTAAATTCTCACTTGGGTTTCCACTATTGGTTGATCTAGGCGAAGTTTCACTATCAGACTCGGAAGGAGAGGGTAATTCTAGTTCGGGTCCTCTAATGAATCTACCTCACAAATCTCTCGGTCTAAGCATACACCAAATGAATCAGAGGGAAAATAAATAAAACAAAATAATAAATAAATAAATAATCAGAAAATTAAAACTAAGGTAAAGAAACAATATTACCGTATTTACAAACTGCTGAAAAGAAAAATATTTACAATTCTTCTACTGTCACACTCAAAGTTGACAAGCTTCCTTGTACTTAAGCCCGTTTCCCCGACAACAGCGCCAAAATTGGATTACGCTCAAAGTATAACACAGTAATTGTAGTACAGCTTTGGGGTGTCGATTCCACAGGGAAACAAACTAATTACAAACGAAGGTGTAAACCTCAACACAAACGATAAAAGATTGATTGAAAGAATCTGAATTGAGTAATGTGAAAATAGTGTGAAGGAAATTGTGTAAATAGATTTAATAAGAAATAACAAGGTTCCAGAAATCCTCCCTAGGTTCGTTTCCCTAATCCTAACTTGATTTAGTTGTTTTTATCTCGATTGCAAGTTTCACACCCCAAACAGGCAATCGGCAAATATTTAATTAAAGCGCATGTATAAACCCTAATGTAATTGATATGAATTATTCTTTACTTTCAAGCACACATGACCTAACTTATAAATTATCAAGAGACGACGATATATCTAAACGACAATACCGCAGCAATGGACAAATCTATAAAAGAGATCTATCGGACTCAATCACACCCAAACAGGTACACATAAGAAAAGCATGACTCAACTTATATGGAAAAGAAGCATGCAATCACCTGAGTAATAATAAATCTACTAATTAAATTAAGAATAAAAAATAAAAATGTTTAACGAAAATAATTCCACTACAACCGAATCAAATAAAGAAAAATAAGAACAACTACACCTAGGGATTCATCCCTTCGCCTTGCTTGGAGACTAGCCAGCCATGGGGCTCATACTTCCTTGAGTTGCCTCCGGCCTCTCCACGATCATCCTCAGCTTACCCTCCAAATTTATACTTTGGGTTCCTCCTAAAGGCCCTCTGGATTGCTCCTAAAGGCCTTCTGGATTCATCCCCGATTGATGCCTCAAAGCTTAAATGGAGTGAGTCTTATATAGGCAAATACCAAGAGTGCAATGTGTTTCCCATCCGATGTGGGATGTGGAATTTAAGCCCAAAATCACACTGAAATCCTACACAGCCCGCACAGCCTGACATTTGTCTACTAAAACTGCCATAACTTTCTCTAGAAAAATAATTTTGACAAACCATAAAATTCTCCAAAAAAATAGACTTCCGGATCTTTCTAAGCATATATGGTGCATCTTATGGTTCTTCTTGTATCAATACAGTTTAATTTTCAAAAATGATTGATCTGTACGGGCAATTCTGGCAATTTAGTGAAACTCTTTTCTAGTGCGGGCAGCAGCTGTTGCTCTTTTAAGCCCTCTATCTTGTCCTTTCGGAAGCATTCCTTCACTCCAGTATGCCTCGAGTCTTTGTGCTTCAAGCAATGATAACTTTTCCTCCTCTTTTGAGCTTAAAGTACCTGAGAATGCACCGAAATAGATCAATGATCCAAGAATGATACTTTAGAGTTGTTAACGTATAAAAGTGCAATTAAAACCTAGATTAACCTTAAAATAATAACAATTAAGTATTGTTAAGATGCATTTTATAACTTTCATCAGTAGAGAAATAACAATTCATTAAATCTAACATCCCTACTTATAATGAGTTTCAATCCTTCTTTCTCTAAGGACCACAACCTATACCCCTTAGCCCCTTCCCCATATCCTAGAAACACACACTTTCTAGATCCTAGGCTAAGCTCATCATCCTTTTGTTGTGCATATGCAGCACAGCCAAAAGTCCTAAGGTTGTCCAACTCAGGGGGTTTTCCACTCCACATCTCCATGGGAGTCTTTTGGGACACAATTCTAGAGGGTGATCTATTTACCAAGTATGCAGCTGTAGCCACAGCTTCCCCCCAAAAACATTTGGGTAATCCGGATCTATTTAACATGCATCTAACCTTTTCCATAAGGGTCCTATTCATCCACTCAGCAACTCCACTTTGCTGAGGGGTTTCCACAACCGTCCTATGTCTTAGAATCCCATTTAACCTCCAGAATTGATCAAGTTCTTGGTTAAAAATTTCTAAGCCATTATCGGTTCTTATCCCCTTAACTACTCTACTCATTTGAGTCTCAACCAGCCCTTTCCACACCACTAACTTATTCAAGGCATCCGATTTATTTCTAACCAAATAAACCCACACTCTTCTTGAATAATCATCAATTAATGACAGAAAGTAAATGTTACCTCCCTGTGTTGGTGTCTTTGCTAGTCCCCAAAGATCCGCATGAATGTAGTCAAGAATGCCCTTAGACTTGTGCACTCCAGTGTTGAAGTTGACCCGGTGTTACTTCTCAAGAACACAACACTCTGATAGACACTTAAATATACATATTTAAGCCCCCTTATTTACACTTGTTAGATCCTTTATTACGTTAATTTGGTATCTTTTACTCCATTTGTGTGTTTTACATGTTTTTATAGGGTCTTGGAGAAAAAGAAGCAGTTTTGGCACTTTAAGGAAGAAATCTAGAAGCCCTGGAGCACTTTCTAGACAAAGTGCGATCGAGCGTACATGCAATGCGATCGAGCGCACATACGATCATCACACTTGTAGGATCGAGCGCACATTGCGATCGAGTGCACATATACGGGCGTGAACAGAAAACTGCAGAACCTTATTTTGGAAAGTACAAGATTTTCGTTTTAGGAAAGTTTAGGACTCATGGGTCTATTAGGACTTCTCAAAGACCTATAAATACACTTGTAACTCACACACAAAAACACACCTTAGAAAGAAACACTTTTCTCTTTTCTTTTACTTGGAGTGGAGAGCTTGGGAGAGAATTGACGCCTCTTCTCCCGGGTTTATTCTTCTCCCTTATGTTTAGTTTAATTATGTTTACTTCAGTTAGTATGTGTAACTAACTCTCTTATAGGGCTCGATTGAAGCCCTAGTTATGCATTCCCATATTTTTATTCATTGATTAAATCTTTGCATAGCTTATTATGTTACTTAACTTGATTAACACCTGTGCTTATTTAAATTCCTCATATGTATGTGTAAGGCCAACGTATGCATGTGGTATGGATGGGTTAGTTAGATCAATTTGGATGACCGAGTTCTGGGTCTAACATTAATAACAAGGGACCATCTTATCCGGATACCCGGGTTAATCAACATGGAAAACCGGGAGTAGATACAATGCCTAGGTCTCATGTGGTTGTCGATTTCCACAGTACCTATGTTTTCTTAAGGAACAACTCAAGCAGATACCATGCTGAATCCCTTAAGGAAGAAAAGAGTTAGAGTAGATACCATGCCTAACTCGTTGCTTAGGGAAATCAATAGCTTAAGGAGTAGATACCATGCCCTTAGGTTGGCAACCAGTAGGTACACATAATAAGGCTAGAGCACTGATACCTTATACAAAATCGGGAATGTATGACTAGTGGTGGATATCAAAGCCCTATGTCTTTATTATTATCAAATCACCATTCAGTTGTTATTTACATCTTTTTACTTTAGAGAAATTAATTCTAAATTGAACTTTACCAATCCCTGTGGAGATGATCTTGCATTCGCACACTATACTACACTGTTGACCTTGTGCACTTGCAAGTAAAACAAAGTCCGATCATTCACCTATTTATTTAGGTATATTATCGCACAACAAGTTTTTGGCGCTGTTGCCGGGGATTGCGCTAAAAGTTCATTTTAGGATTACTTTCATTATTTTATTTTTACCATCTTTTATCAAAACTTAATCAAAGTTGTTTTATCTTTCAGGTACTTCACGAAACCCTACTTGCACTTTCTGTGGAATTTGCGATCGATCGCAAGCTCATGTGCGATCGAGCGCATTTAGGGCAGAGAGTACCCGAGCAGCAGAGTTGCACTGCTGCACTAACACTGGTTTTTCTGCTTTATGCACGGACTTCGATCCCGACATCTGGAATTCTTTTCCCTCGATCCCGAGCTTGAACGGACCATCCGAAAAAGGCTTAGGGACAACTTTGAGGAGAACAAAGGAGAAATCGAGAACGAGACACAAATGGCGAAACAGCTCGAAAACCAGCAACCACCTGCACGAATTCCAATGAAGCAATCCTTCATCCCTCGGAACATCGATCAACCATCATGCATCGCATATCAACCTGAGGCAACGGGAAATTATTACATATCTCCGCAAATCTTGAATGCCTTGACGCATTTTAGGGGAACTCCTAATGAAGATCCACACTTACATCTCCGAGAATTTTTTTATCTTTGCAAGTTCCAGCACATACAAGGACTAGACCAAGAAGGAATAAGGTTAATTCTATTCCCTTTTTCCTTGAAAGATAATGCTAAACTTTGGTATAATTCCTTGCCTGCAGTTTCCATCCACACTTTGGAGGAGTTAGCAAGCAAATTCTTGAGGAAATTCTTCCCAGCCCAAAAGACAAGACAAATGAGGAGGAGATCCAATCCTTCCAACAAAAGGATGGGGACCTTTTCTTCGAAGCATGGGGACACTTCAATGAATTGCTACTCAAATGCCCACATCACAACCTACCTCAAGATGAACTGGTACAAGCATTCTACGAAGGTTTAAATGATACTAATAAATGTATTGTTGATTCAGGTTGTGGAGGAGTCCTTATGGAGAAAAGCAGCGAAGAGGCAATGGAACTGTTTGAAACCCTCAGCGAACACACTCAGCAATTCTCCTCTCGAGGTAGACATATGACCAAAGGTAAAGGTATATATGAGGTAAATACGAATGGAGGATCTTCCCTTCAAATGGCTGCAATGGAAAGAAAACTAGATTTATTGGTAAAAGCCATGGCTGCTCAAACTACCTCAGCTACACCACTACAGGTATGTGCGATATGCTCTCAATATGATCACAATACTAATGCTTGTCCGTTATCTGCAGATCCGGAGCAAGCAAATTATATGGGACCCAACAACTATCCGCCAAAGAATAACCCATATGCAAACACCTACAACCCTGGATGGCGGAATCACCCAAATTTCTCATGGAGCAACAATCAAAACAACCAAGGACAGCAACGAAATCAGCAGCCCACTGCCCATACTAATTCTGAACCAAAAAGAAACGACCTCGAAAGTCTAGTAAGACAACTGGTGACGTCGCAAGAACAGTTCATGACTCAGCAAAAACAAACCAATGCGGCACATGAGCAAGCAATTCAAAGACTAGAGGTACAAATGGGATAATTAGCTAAAGAGCTCAGTAGCAGAAAGCAAGGAGAGCTCCCAGCTCAAACACTACCCAACCCTGGTGGGCATCAACAACTAAACGCTGTGATATCCCTGAGAAATGGCAAGGTGATAGGGTCCGATGAGCTTACAGCACCGTCCAAAGAGACACCATCAGCATCAAGGGTAAGTGAGACGGAGAAGGTTAACGCTCCACCCTTCCCGCAAAGGTTAGTAAAACAGAAGAAAGTCAATAAACTAATTGATATTTTTGAAACCTTGCGGAAAGTAGAGATTAATATTCCTTTGTTAGATGCCATTAAACAAATCCCTGCATATACTAAATTTTTAAAAGAATATTGCACTAACAAAAGGAAGTTCCAGGAGTATGAGATGGTAGCCTTAACTGAAGAGGTAAGTGCTGTGCTTTTAAGAAAATTACCACCTAAACTAAAAGATCCGGGTAGTTTTACTATTCCTTGCAGGCTAGGTGACCAGCTGTTCGAACATGCACTATTGGATCTAGGAGCGAGTGTCAACCTGCTACCATACAGTGTATATGAGACACTAGGTTTGGGGGAGCTTCAACCAACCTCAGTCACTTTACAACTAGCTGACCGAAGCATCAAACGACCAAGAGGTATCCTTGAGGACGTGTTGGTAAGAGTAGGAAAATTCATTATACCTGCTGATTTTATAGTATTAGATATGGAAGAATGTACTTTGCCATTACCTCTCCCCGTCATCCTAGGACGCCCCTTTATGATAACTGCTGACACTAATATTAGTGTAAAACGGGGGATTATCACAATGAGAGTAAATGATGAGGAAATACAATTTCAAATGTTTAATACATTAAAATCGACCAGTAATGATGATGAAAATTCTAATATGAATTTCATGCAAAGTGTTGTTGAGAAAGCTTCTCAGGTCCATCGCACCACTACATTGGAGACTCTCCCCTACCATGAAAACACAAGAGTAGACATTAGGCTGGAGGAGGATAATGTGATTAAAGATGTGCACCTTTTAAAGGACACACCAAAACCTTCAAGTAAGTGTGCTCTACAAATTAAACCTCCTGCACTTACTCATACTACTTTTCCTTATTATGTTGACCAGATGTCAAGATGGGAGATGAAGACACTATCAACAGCACTTGAATCAGTCCAGGATACAGCTGAAACACAGGCACTAGAGCTCCACGAGGTGGGCTCTAGGTGCTTCCCTCCAAACAACTAGCACGGTCGCAAGAGAGTGCTTGAGCAAAGTAAAAATTTGATCCTCTATTAAGCTCAAGCACCTCTGGTAAGGTTAGTGGTACTGAAGCCACTAACAACTGGTAAGGTTGTGTTGTTTCAATTAGTCATTCTTTTCTACTAAGGTAAGTTTTTAATTATACTTATATGCCACACTTGCGATCGATCGCACACTTCAGTGCGATCGAGCGCAAGAGTGCGATCGAACGTGTCCTAAAAATATAATCGAGCGCACTCCGTGTGCGATCGAGCTCACTCGAGGCAGAGACATTTATAAAAATGAACTCACTCACTCACTCACTCACTTCCTTCACTCACTTCACTCGCCCCCTGCACATTTGCTCTCACTCTCACTCTCACTCGCACACAACACCCAACCACCACAACACCTCATCATCACCTTACCCTCACCACCGTCCTCCACCAGCACCGCCGTCAACCCCCCTCCCTATTCACATTCCATCAAACATTGCACAAGGTATTGTATACATACACGAATTTTAAATAGAAACTGTGAATTCATTTTACATATACATTACTGTGTGTTTGATTGGATGGTTGTTTGGTTGCAGGAGGAGTAGGAACGAGTTCCACATTGAAAAACCATAGCTTGCCTGTTTGGTGCACATAAGCTGTTTGACGTAAATCCTGACCGAGTGCGATCGAGCGTAAGGTAGTCGCGATCGAGCGCATAGACAGTGTGCGATCGAGCGCACACTATTGAGATCGATCGCAAATCAGCCAGAAACCAAGCACCAGCATGTCTCGACCGTCTGTTTCCACGTCTGGCGCCTCCAGCAGTCGTGCCTCCTCATCCCGGCCCAGCATCGAGCAACGGGAGTTGTTGTTCGAAACCGCTTTCGCCATCGACGACATATTCCGACACATGGATGCCACTCAACGGGCCGTCCAAGCACTCCGACTCCGAGGGTTGAAAAGCCTGTTTAAGCCGGTGTGCTCCACTGCCTACTCCCAGCTCGTAGTGCAGTTTTATGAACATTTATCTTTCGACTACAGCAGACCGGGGGTCCTCACCTCTTCAGTTAGGGGCACACCCATCGAGGTAACCAGTACCGATATCGCCACTGCTCTTCATTGCACGGATGAGTCCCCTCCTGATGGCACTGATATTGAGGAGCAGCCGGAGTCCTTTGCCTTGGCCGAGATCATCATGGATATGTGCGCTAGCCAGTATGCCGACAGGCATAACAATGCGGCCGGCCGATCCAAGCTGCCCCCCAGACTATGGCTCATCGATACGATCCTCCAGCGTAATGTGTGTCCGTTGGGGCACAAGACACAGCGGCGAGACCAGTTTCTTCAGACATTATACGCCTTCCATAGAGGCCACTGGTACTCCATCCCATCTGTCATTTGGAGCCAGCTGCACAAGTTCTGGGATCACGTACATGGCCGTCAGACTACCACGGCCAATGCTTGGGGACTCCCTTTCCCGTTCCAACTCACCTCCATCCTCAAGAAGAAGGGGATTAAGGGGACCCACAGTGACGGGCCAGTACGAGAGCATCCTATCTTTGGGCGGGCTCAGTGGACACATAGCATATCACACATGCCACGAGGTCCCCCAGTTCCTGCTCCAGCAGCTGAGCGAGTAGAGGAGGATCACATGGAGACCGAGGCCCCTGTCATGAGCTTGGTACAGGATGAGTACCATTCGAATATGGGACCCACCGAGTCCCAGCACTTCTTAGCTGAGCTATCCTCCTTCCGAGGTGAGGTCGCTGCCGCCACCACTCTTGTACATCAGCGCATCGACAGTTTGGAGGCACGATTTACACGCCAGGAGGCCATGCTGCAGGCCATACTTGATCACCTACCTCCAGCACCCGGTACCTCTCCGACTGCACCACCTGATGATCAGCAGTGAGAGAGTACCACGTCTGGCTGAAGACGTAAAACTTAGCGCTCATGGGAGGCACCCCACTGCATATCCTTTTTATAGTTATTAGTATTTTACTTGTTATTATTTTTATTAGTACTTGTTTTCCATTTTATGTTTACTTTTCTTTCTTTTTTAAGGACAGTGTTAGTGCATCCAGTTGAAGTTTGGGGGCGTGCTACAAGCCATGCCAGCCATATAGCTCTCCATCTCCCAGGTCAGATCTTTCCATGCTATTTACACATTGGGGACAATGTGCATTTTAAGTTTGGGGGTATGGGGACACATTCACACACTACACTATGTCCTACATTTTTAGTTCTGTTGTTATTTTCATAGATAAATGCATGTTCATTCTGTCCAATAAACTTTTTTTTTGTGATCTAAACAAAATGTTATGATTTGACTTCATCAGTGAGCTTAACACTTTGAACATATAGGCCAATAAACAAGTTTTGAACCTAGATCACTGCCCTTTTGGCATTTAAGAATTCACAAGTTTAACTTGAACTATCACGAGCACATTAGCACATAGCTGTGTGGGGTATGACATGATATTTGGATTAGTATGTTTCTTTTGCTTGACTGTGAACTAGATGACCTATTAAAATGATATTTTTGCATATAAAAATATAAAAGATTGATTCGTGCTCAAAAATAAAAAAAATGCTCCTAATGATCAATAAAAACAAATCTTCCGCTGAGTAACTGGCCCTCTTGCCTCAGTAAGCATTGAGTGTCACGTCAAAAGGTGGAAAATTCTAAATGGTAGCATAAAAATCAGTTAGTTTCGTAGCCTTGTTGACTCGAGCCAGTAAGTCCTTAGGGGTGTCTTTACACCTAATGCCCTAAAACCATCTGGTTTGGGAGTCATTGGCCAAACGCTCGTTACACGAGTCATCAAGAAAGCTTAAGGGAACTAACTTGGCAAAAATCTCGCAAATAAAAGTCTATGCCATATTTGTTTACTCTAATAGGAAGTTTTGTGAATCTTGAGTCATCGAAACACTACCCATTTAAATTTCTTGGAAACTCAATCTTTTATGTGCTAATCACCACACACTGAAGTCAAACTTGTGATATCTTAGAATACCTAGTGAATATGATTTACGTTCAAAACTCTTATTCATTGCAGATATACGTTTACACTTATTAAGCTTGCTCATGAATGCGCATCATTGTTTTGTGTAAAATCTAGATTTTTTATTGACACTATGAACATTGGATTTATCTATATTTCTGTTTTAGTTTTTTATTTAGTATTGCTAAGGGACTAGCAATATGTAAGTTTGGGGATGTGATAGACCCTTAAATTTACATATTTAAGCCCCCTTATTTACACTTGTTAGATCCTTTATTACGTTAATTTGGTATCTTTTACTCCATTTGTGTGTTTTACATGTTTTATAGGGACTTGGAGAAAAAAAAGCAGTTTTGGCACTTTAAGGAAGAAATCTAGAAGCCCTGGAGCACTTTCTGGACAAAGTGCGATCGAGCGTACATGCAATGCGATCGAGCGCACATACGATCATCACACTTGTAGGATCGAGCGCACATTGCGATCGAGCGCAAGGACACATGCGATCGAGCGCACATATACGGGCGTGAATAGTAAACTGCAGAACCTTATTTTGGAAAGTACAAGATTTTCATTTTAGGAAAGTTTAGGACTCATGGGTCTATTAGGACTCATGGGTCTATTAGGACTTCTCAAAGACCTATAAATACACTTGTAACTCACACACAAAAACACACCTTAGAAAGAAACACTTTTCTCTTTTCTTTTACTTGGAGTGGAGAGCTTGGGAGAGAATTGACGCCTCTTCTGTCGAGTTTATTCTTCTCCCTTATGTTTAGTTTAATTATGTTTGCTTCAGTTAGTATGTGTAACTAACTCTCTTATAGGGCTCGATTGAAGCCCTAGTTATGCATTCCCATATTTTTATTCATTGATTAAATCTTTGCATAGCTTATTATGTTACTTAACTTGATTAACACCTGTGCTTATTTAAATTCCTCATATGTATGTGTAAGGCCAACGTATGCATGTGGTATGGATGGGTTAGTTAGATCAATTTGGATGACTGAGTCCTGGGTCTAACATTAGTAACAAGGGACCATCTTATCCGGATACCCGGGTTAATCAACATGGGAAACCAGGAGTAGATACTATGCCCTAGGTCTCATGTGGTTGTCGATTTCCACAGTACCTATGTTTTCTTAAGGAACAACTCAAGCAGATACCATGCTGAATCCCTTAAGGAAGAAAAGAGTTAAAATAGATACCATGCCTAACTCGTTGCTTAGGGAAATCAATAGCTTAAGGAGTAGATACCATGCCCTTAGGTTGGCAACCAGTAGGTACACATAATAAGGCTAGAGCACTGATACCTTATACAAAATCGGGAATGTATGACTAGTGGTGGATATCAAAGCCCTATGTCTTTATTATTATCAAATCACCATTCAGTTGTTATTTACATCTTTTTACTTTAGAGAAATTAATTCTAAATTGAACTTTACCAATCCCTGTGGAGATGATCTTGCATTCGCACACTATACTACACTGTTGACCTTGTGCACTTGCAAGTAAAATAAAGTCCGATCATTCACCTATTTATTTAGGTGTATTATCGCACAACACACTCGCAGAAATCAAGTTCTTCTACTTTGTCTCCACCAAGTAGGCTATCCTTGCTGAGAACTTGCAGGCCCTCTTCTCTCATATGTCCCAAGCGAGTGTGCCAAAGGGCTGCCATATCCATCTCAGCAATCAAACTTGCTGCTTGATCATTGATTTCTGTCTCTCCGATCATCTCATAGAGTCCATCGTTTCTTGCTGCCTTGATCACTACCAAAGATCCCTTGGCTACCTTGATCTTTCCTCCCTCTATCTTGCATGTGTATCCCATGGAATCCAGCTACCCCAATGAGATCAAATTCCTCCTCAAATCTGGGAGATATCTCACATTTTCCAGCTGCCTTGTCATTCCATCAAACATCTTCACCTGGATGTCTCTTATACCTCTCACTTGGTAAGAAATATCATTCCCCAAGAAAACCCTTTCATCATTGGTTTCTTTAAAATTCTTGAACCAACTTCGGTGAGGGCACATGTGATGAGTGCACCCCGTGTCCAAGATCCATTTCCTGCTACCTTCTTGCCCCTTGCTCACACCTAAGCACACAACAAGAACATCATCATCTTGCTGTTCTGTTTTGGAAACCGAAGCCTCTCCATTCTTGGTATGACTTCCTCCTCTATCCCTTGTCATCTTCTTGCAATCTTTCTTGACATGACCCTTCTTATGGCAGTAGTAGCAGCTCTTCTCTCCAAATCTCAGTTTAGAATGCATTCTCCCATGGCCTTCTCCTCTACCTCTATCCCGGTAGTAGCCATGCATGCTGCTGTGCACTCTCCTATGGCTCTCTTCTCTACCTCTATCCCGGTAGTAGCCATACATGCTGTTGTGCACTCTCCAATGGCTTTCTCCTCTACCTTTGTCCTGGTAGTAGCCATGCATGCTACTGTGCACTCTCCCATGGCTCTCTCCTCTACCTTTGTCCCTGTAGTAGACATGGTTACTGCCATACTAAGTTGCTGGCCTTCTTTTAAAGAACAACCCTTTACCACTTAATGCACTCCTTATCTTGGCATCAAGATCATCTTGTAACTCTTTCTTAGGATCAAATTTAAAAGCAAAGATTCGTTTACGAAAATACCTCTTATTAAGGAGAGTTTTGGTAAGAAACAACTCATCTAGTTTCTTCCATATTGCAGTTGGATCTTCCGAGTCTCCGCACTCCCTTGTGACATTATCCGACAAGTGCAAAAAAATGGTGTTGTAAGCCATCTTCTTTATCTCATTTCGCTGGTCCTCCATGGTACTTGCTGGAAAAGCATCATCTTCTCCAATAGCCAAGTCCACCTTTTATTGCACTAGAACCACCTTGATCTTCTGCTTCTACAGGGAAAAATCTCCCTTTCCATCAAACTTCTCAATACTGAAATTTGAAGCCATCTTGCGGACAAGATCCCAGATTTATGCACTATCCACAAATGTTTTCTTCAACCTCAAGAACACAGATCGAAGATGGATCTTAACACCGTTCTTGAATCAACCTTCAAGAACACGGTCAGATCTTGATCTTTACACCATTCTTGAGTCACCCAAGAAGTTTAATCTTTGATTCTTGGAGTCTTGGCTCCGTCACCTTCTACTTCTTGCTCCGATACCCAACTTTGCAGCTCTGATACTACTGTCCAAAGCTCTGATACCACTGTTGGAAATCACCTTGACAAGATGCCCAGGTGATGATCTTCCAAACATCCAAGTCCAGAATGACTTGTAGAAAGAATTTCAGCAATCGAACGCAAGAACAGAAAATCAAAGAAAGAAAGAAGACAAGTAATTTGTTATTAAGGTTCGGCAATGTACCTACGTCCCTGTGAGTTCCTCCGAACTCTCTGCACTAAATTAATGGTTCTTTACAATTTAGTAACCCTCTCCAAGAAACCTCAAGTTCTTGAAGGAACCAAGAAAAGAACTAGAAAGTGATAGACCTATTACAAAGCTTTCTATCAATTCTATACTACCCTCTCTTCTTTATAACCAGCCTCACTACAAAGAGTTTCTCTTGTGTTTTATGTCTTTGCACTCTCACACAATTCTCTCTTGTATTACATTTGATCTCACACAATGTCACAACAATGATTCTTCTCTCATGTGAAAAACGAGGCTAAGGAACCCCTTTTATAGCCATCCACTTCTTGGACATTCTTGTGTGTCATTCCCCACCCTTAGATCTTGATGACCACTTAACCATGGCCCTCCATCAATCCTAAGTGGTGTTGTGTGTTTTAACCTTGCATTCACGAACCTAAGAGAAGGCTAAAGCATGCTGTCCATGTGTGCCGGCCAGCGCTGCAGCCCTAAGGAACCAGCGCTGCAGCTTCAAGTTTCTGTCCCTTATGCTATTCCTGCCAGGTTCCAGCGTTGCAACTCAGTGCTACAGCTCCAAGTTGCTGTCCCCTTCACACAACACCCTTCTGCTTGTGTGCAGAAGTGCGCACACTAGTGCGCATGGCCTTCCCTTACTCCAAAATGATGCACACACATGTGTGCAGCCTTTTAACTTGCTGAACTTTTATCCTCCAACTTTGGTTTAGACTTTAACCATCTTTAAACCATACTTGGACCTGTTCAAACCTTAACCATGTTTGAACCATGTTTAAACCTTAGACAAATACCAACACAAACAATTGTTCATCAGTGAAGTTCTCATTCAAAGGTAGTTCATTTTTGTCATCCTCCTGAGGTAGCCTAGATAAATGATATGCAACCACATTTTCACTACCCTTCTTTTCTTTATTCTCCAAGATAAACTCTTGCGATAGGAGTACCCATCTGATTAACCTAGGCTTTGCATCTTTCTTAGCAAACAAATATCTCAAAGCAGCATGATCAGTAAATACAATAACCTTAGAGCCAATCAGGTATGATCTAAACTTCTCCAAAGAAAAATAACAGCTAGCAATTCATTTTCAGTAGTAGAATAATTTAGTTGAGCATCATTTAAAGTTCTATAAGCATAATTAATAGCATGAGGTACCTTATTAACTCTCTGGCCGAAGACAGCTCCTAAGGCGAAGTCACTAGCATTACACATCAGCTCGAATGGAAGACTCCAATCAGGTGCCATCGTTATTGGTATAGAGGTGAGCACGTTCTTCAATGTGTTGAAAGCTTTCATACAGTCGTCAGTCCATTCAAACTTGGTATCTTTAGCTAACAGTGCACAAAGAGGTCTAGAGGTCTTAGAAAAATCTTTGATGAATCGTCTGTAGAAACCAACATGTTCAAGGAAACTTCTGACACCCTTAGCTATTAGAGGATGAGGTAACTTTGAAATCATGTCAATCTTAGCCTTGTCTATTTCAATACTTTTGTTGGAAATGGAATAACCCAACACAATGCCTTGTTAAACCATAAAGTGACATTTTTTCCCAATTTAGTACTAAGTTGGATTCTTCACATCTCTTTAGGAAACTCTCTAGAAGAATAAGGCATTCAAAAAAATTAGACCCAAAAACACTAAAATCATCCATAAATACCTCAACGAATTTCTCCACCATATCGAAAAAAATGCTCATCATACATCTTTGAAAGGTGGCTGGTGCATTGCATAAACCGAATGGCATCCTTCTGTCAGC
The DNA here is from genome assembly GCA_023935145.1 of Bretschneidera sinensis. Taxonomy (NCBI): domain Eukaryota; kingdom Viridiplantae; phylum Streptophyta; class Magnoliopsida; order Brassicales; family Akaniaceae; genus Bretschneidera; species Bretschneidera sinensis. The sequence continues at coordinate 101,865,271 of CM043699.1, forward strand.
AAATGTACTGAAAGAGCATGTGAATGTAGTCTTTTCTTGGTCTTCTGGTGCTATGGCAAACTGGTTGTAACCACTATACCCATCCCAGAAGCAATAATAGCTATGGCCAGCTAATCTCTCTAACATCTGATCAATGAAGGGTAATGGGAAATGATCTTTTCTGGTCACTTTGTTTAGCCTTCTATAATCAATGCATACCCTACAACAAGTGGTTATTCTTGTAGGTATTAGCTCCTCATCTTCATTCTTCACCACTGTGATCCTACTATTTTTTGAAATAACTTGGACTGGACTTACCTATTTACTGTCTGAGATGGGATAGATAATGCCAACATCCAACAGTTTTAATACCTCTGCCTTAACTACCTATTTCATGTGTGGGTTGAGTCTTTGCTAAGCATCCCGGGTGGGTTTTACTTCATCCTCAATGTAGATATGATGTATGCACTTGGCTGGATTTATCCCCTTGATGTCAGCAATGGTCCATCTGATAGCAGATCTATGCTCTCTAAGAACTCTCAACAGTTTCTCATTTTCCCCAACACTTAGATTGGTAGCAAGTATCACTGGTAATGTCTTATTCTCTCCCAAATAAGCATAAGTTAAATGCTCTGGCAACTGCTTCAATTCCAAGTTTGATGCCTGGACAATAGAAGGGAGAAGAGTAGTATTAGTAGGTACAAGAGATTAAAATGGAGGGGTATACTTACTTGGATGTTTTGGAGAGGCCTCAAGGAGGTGCAGAACTTTAATGATGTCATCAGTAACATCTTCAAGTTCTTGCTCAATATCCAATCTTATGAAACCATGGGTAAGGGTGGTCTCCAATGGATTAATGTGATGGACCTAAAAAGCTTGCTCAACAAAACTTTGCATCATACATACATTAAAGCATTCCATATCATCTTGAGGTAATTTTAATGCACCAAATATTTTGAACTCTATTTTCTCACAATTTATCTTCATACTTACTATACCCTTTTTTATGTAAATTTTTGTGTCAATAGTTCTCATAAAGGGTCTTCTTAAGATGATGAGCAGAGGTAATGGCATAGGGTATTCTTCCATATCTAACACAATAAAATCAGTAGGTAAAATAAACTCACCTACCTTTACCAAGACATCCTCAAGAATACCTCTAGGTCTTTTAATGCTTCTGTCTGCTAGTTGCAAAGTGATGGAAGTTGGTTGAAGCTCCCCCAAGCCTAGTGTTTCAAATACTGTGTATGGCAGCAAATTTACACCCATTCCTAAATCCAGTAATGCACGCTCAAATAGCTGGTCACCTATCCTACAGGGAATAGTAAAAGTACCTAGATCTTTTAGCTTTGGTGGTAGCTTTCTTAACAATACTGCACTTACCTCTTCAGTTAAAGCTATTATCTCATGTTCCTGAAACTTCCTCTTATGAGTGCAACAATCTTTCAAAAATTTAGCATAAGTAGTTATTTGTTGAATTGCATCTAATAAAGGAATATTTATTTCTACTTTCCGCAAAGTTTCAAAAATATCAAGCAGTTTATTTTATTTCTTTTGCTTTACTAACCTTTGCGAGAAGGGTGGTGCATTCACCTTCTCTATTTCACTTACCTTTGATGCAGATGGTTTCTCTAGAGATGCTTGTGCAGACTCATCGGTTTCTATGACCTTACCATTTCTGAGAGTTGTAACAGCCTTCAATTGCTCGTGCCCTCTTGGATTAGGCAGTGCTTGAGCTAGAAGCTCGCCTTACTTTCTGCCACTCAATTCCTTAACCAATTGCCCCATTTGTACCTCTAGTCTTTGAATGACTTATTCATGTTTTGCAGTGGTTTGTCTTAGCTCAGTCCGAAATTTCCTTTCATCTGCCATGAATTGATCTTGTGAAGTCATCAACTATGGTTGCTGAGTTGCAATTGCCTCATAAGACTCTCTAGGTCACTCTTCTTTGATTCAAGAATTAAGTGGGCTGCTGGTTGGGAGTTCCTTTGCTGCCCTTGAAGGTTCAAGGCATTCTGATTATTAGTCCATGAGAAGTTGGGGTGGTTTCGCCATCCAAGATTGTAGGTATTTGCATATGGGTTGATCTTGGGAGGCTAGTTGTTCGGTCCCACGTAATTCGCTTGCTCTAGATCTGCAGATGAATATAAAGGACATCTCTCAGTAGTATGATCAAAATGAGAACATATAGCACATACCTGGAGTGGTGTAGCTGGTGGATTAGGTGAGGCATTCTGAGCAATCATGGCTTTAACAAGTAGATCTAACTTCCTCTCCATAGCAACTATCTGATTAGAGGATCCACCATTTAGAGTCACCTCATACATATCTTTGCTTTTAACTCCTTATCTACCTCTAGAGGAGAATTGCTGGGTGTGCTCACTTAATGTCTCAAACAGCTTCATGGCTTCTTCACTGCTCTTCTCCATCAGCACACCTCCACAACCTGAATCCATAATACTTTTATTAGTATCACTCAAACCTTCATAGAAAGCTTGTACCAGTTCATCTTGAGGTAGATTATGATGTGAGCATTTGAGTAGCAGCTCATTGAAATGTCCCCATGCCTCAAAGAAAGGGTCTTCATCCTTCTGTTGGAAAGATTGAATCTCCTTCCTCATTTGTCTTGTCTTTTAAGCTGGGAAAAACTTCCTTAGGAACTTAGTGGCCAACTCTTCCCAAGTATGGATAGAAACTGCAGGCAATGAATTGTACCATAGTTTAGCATTATCTTTTAATGAGAAATGGAAAAGAATTAACCTGATTCCCTCTAGGTCTAGGCCCCGGATATGCTGGAACTTGTAGAGATCAAAGAATTCCCGAAGATGCAAATATGGGTCCTCAGCAGGTGTACCCCTAAAATTAGTCAAAGCACTGAGTATCTGCGGGGATATGTAATAATTGCCTTCTGCCTCAGGTTGATATGCAATGCATGAGGGCTGGTCGAGGTTCTGTGGAATGAAGGATTGTTTCATGAGTCTTCACTTTGGTGGCGGTTGGTTGTCAAGCTAATCCGCCATTTGTGCTTCTCCCTCGAATTCCTCTTCTACCTCTTCAACGTTGTCTCTAAGCCTTTGTTGAATGGTCAACTCAAGCTTTGTATCGAGAAAAAAGAAAGTTTGATTCCTGGATCGAAGTCCTTGCATGAATTAACTGAAACACTTCAGTGTAGCAGCTTCAGTACTGCTGCTCGAGTAGTCTCTGCCTCGAGTGCGCTCGATCGCAGTGCCACAGATTACTCTGCTGTAGTACCTAAAATAGAACAACAGAAGACGAAAATAAATTAGGTTTTTGATGAAACAGAATAAAATTGAACAGAAAAAATAAAATTGAACAAAAAATAATCCTAAACAGAAATTTAGCGCAATCTTCGGCAACGGCGCCAAAAACTTCTTGTGCAAAAATCTACCTAAATTAATAAGAAAATATTTGAACAGTTTTACTTGCAAGTGCACAAGGTCAACAGTAGCATAGTGTGCAAATGCAAGATCATCTCCACAGGGATTGGTGAATTTCGCTTTAGAATCAGTTTCACAATGTAAAATGATAGAAATAAATATTGAGTTTAGATTGATAATGATAAGAACATTGGGCTTTAATATCTACTACTAATCATATTTTCCCAATAAAACAATGTGCCAATGTTTTAGTCATGTCATGAATACCTATTGTCGTCAATCTAAGGGCATGGTGTATACTCCTTAAGTTATTGATTTTCCTAAGCAACGAGTTAGGCATGGTGTATACTCTAACTCTTTTCTCTCTTAAGGGATTTAGCATGGCGTATACTAAGTTGTTCCTTAAGAGAGCATATGATCCGTGAAAATCGACAAACACACAAGACCTAGGGCATGTTATATACTCCCAGTTTCCCATGTTGATTAACCCAAGAATCCGGTGTGGATTCTTTTTATTACTATTGTCAAACCCAAGACTCGGTCATCCAAATCGATCTAACTAACTAATCCATACCATATGCATATGTTGATCAGGCAAACACATATGAGGAATTTCAATAAAAATATGCATCAATCAAGTTAAGAATCATAACACAGCTATCACAAAGGCAACAATATTTATAAATGGAAGCCCTACTAGTAAGTTAGTTACACATACTTTTTATGCTAAACATCTTCATAAAATAAAATAAAGGGAAAAAGAAACCCTAAAATACTGTGGAGAAGAGTCGCCAATTCGTCTCTAAAGCTTCAAACTGAAAAGAAGATACTGTTTTTGTGTTTTACAAGTCTATTTATAAAGTCTTAAGACATCTGGAAACCCTAACTAGAAAAACAGAACCCTAACCCTACTTTCCAAAACAGGTTCTGCCATTTTACTGTACGTGTGCGCTCGATCTCATGCTGGTGCACTCGAGTGCAAGGTTGCGCTTGAGCCTTCTTCTTGTACGCACGAGTGCTTGTGCACTCGATCACTCTCTTCTGTGCTCGATCGCACTAGGCTGCTTCCCAGTCTTCCAGATTTCTTCCTCTAAGTTCCAAAATGCTTCCTTTGCTCCAAGAACCCATAAAAACACAGAAAACACTAAAAATGAAGTAAAAATAGAATAAAATACATAAACTAAGAGCTTAACAAATGTAAATTAAGGGGCTTAAATATGAATATTTAAGCACTTATCAGAGCTTACCTAATTTCTTGGACTTCAAATCAAAAAATTGAAAGAAGGCATCCTCATCAATCAATCAAAGTACACTAAGGACCTATTAAAGAGGTTTGGGATGGAAAGCTTCAATTGGCACTCCTATGAGCACCTCTACAAAACTTGAACAAGATGAGGAAGGTAAGTGTAATACCCATATTCGTAAAGAAAGGGTAAAGAATTAATTTAATAAATATGACATGGAGTTAAAATAATATATATATATATATATGCGAAAGATTTAATTTTTATAAAACAATTCTTTTGAAGAAAAAAAAGGACACGTGGATAGCATGTAAGGAAAAAGAAAAAGAAAACAAACAAACGTGGCAACAGGTGTTGCCAAGAGAAACACAACTGCTGCATGTAAGACATCATTTAAATTCGTGGCAACAAGTTTAGGGAAGGCACTGACTACTGATATATATATATATATATATATAACTTTAGTTTGTTTTATTAATTACTTACCAAATCCTGTTTGGTTTCCTTTAACTACGATTCAAATTAATCTCTTTCTTTAAATACTTGGGAACTGAAAGAAAAGTTGAAAGAGTAAAATTTCGAAGGGGTTTATGGGAGAATTTTATAGAGAATCACGGGAAGCTCTAAGAAAAACATAAAGTAATAATGTAAGTTTATTTTTGAAATTTTGCATACATGAAATTCTCGGAATTTAATGTGGGAATTTTCAAAGGGTATGAATTATGGAGAAATTGAAGAATAAATTAGAAATTTAATATAAATATTATGTCAGGTGTTGACGATCAACAACTGGAGGAAATTACTGAAAGGAGCAGGAAAGGCAAGGAGGTGATCCACGAGTAGCTCTAAGTGCTACGTGGTGAGTTAGATTTACTTTAAGTAATCAAGATAAATATGAAATATATAGTTATAGTATTTGAATAAATCATTAACTTATAATTTGGTGATAGATGAAAGTTGGTTGATAGGTATGATAGGAATAGTGGATGTGTAGAGAATTATTTTATGAGAAATAATATTATTGTTCATATGCATATTTCATATCATTATTCATATGAATATGCATGAAATAAAAGAAACAGAAAAGCTGCCAGTCTAAATGAAATAAAAGAACCAGGAAGACAGCCGGTCTAAATGAAAATAAAAGAACCGAGAAAGCAACCGGTCTAAATGAAACTAAAAGAACCGGGAGGGTAGCCAGTCTAAATGAAAACTGTGACAGCTGATATATGCTGGAAATAAAAGAACCGGGAAGGCAGCCAGTCTAAATGAGAATAAAAGACCTGGGAAGGCAGCCGGCCTAAATGAGAATGAAAGAACCGGGAAGGCAGTCGGTCTAAGATAAAAACATGTTAACATGTGGGAAGATGTTACCGGGAAGGCAGTCAGTCTAAGATAAAAACATATCGACATGTGGGAAGACGTTCCCGATAATAATAACATTTAAATTCAGGCATTGTATTTGCTTAAATATTGATTGTTATTACTTGAGATGCTAAAATGCTATTCATGATTGTAAATTTATTGATAGATGAATGGGTCACACAGAGAGACAATTATGCTGATAAGAAATATGGAAATATGAAATGATAAGAATTATCAACGTGACTGATTATATACTGTGAGCCTCATAATGAGGTAATTATGAGATAGAATTGATAATCTCAAGATGATAATTAACTATATGAAAAGAAAAGATTTATAAAGGATAGGGATTTGATATGAGTAGTAATAATAGAATGTTATAATCAAAATATATAAGATATAGATGAATGAATATTGAAAGACTACTTATACAAATTGAATATTTCTAGTAAGTTTAATTCACTGAGCTTGTGAAGCTCACTCCTCATTATACAATGATTTCAGGTAGCATGTATGACAGATAGTTTGGTGAGTTGAGAATCAGGCAAAGTTATTATCTGTAAGCCACGTGGTTCACATTCTCAGACTAATGAGAAAATAAAATTAAAAAAATTATTTGTAAATATTCATGCATATTACGTTGTTTATAATGTTTAAGTCAAGATCTGAATGATGTATCTCCCCTGTTGAGGGTTGAGGATTGATGTAAAAATTATAGTTGGTATTATTTTTATTGTTGTATATATGTGTCGTGTTGGGATTTTCAAAATGTGACAATATCATCTCGGGGGTGGACAACCCGGGATGGGTCATTACAGTAAGTGTGTAGATACTAAAACTTATAGAAGCATGATAGGAGCTTTTACCTTATTTAACTGCAAGTAGACCTGATATAATGTTCATTGTATGCGTATGTGCTAGATTTTAAGCTAATCCTAAGGAATCACATGTAATTGCAGTAAAAAGAATCCTTAGATATCTACAAGTGACTTAAAACCTAGGGTTATGGTATTCTAGAAAATCAACTTTTGAGCTTGTAGGATATTCATATGCTGATTTTGCGGGTTGTAGGCTAGATAGAAAAAGTACTAGTGGAACATGCTAATTTTTAGGTGCAATGTTAACCTCTTGGTTTTTCAATTCGATTGCACTATCAACCACCGAAGCGGAATATGTAGCAGCCAGAAGTTGTTGTGCACAAGTGTTGTGAATGAAACAACAATTAGAAGACTATAGCATGAACTTTAAGTATATACCAATTCATTGTGATAACACTAGTGCTATCAACTTGACCGAAAAGCCTATTCAGCATTCTAGAACCAAACACATAGAAATAAGACATCACTTTATAAGAGACCATGCTCAAAAGGGTGATATTAAACTAGAATTCATTCCTTCAGAAGATCAAATAGCTGATATTCTTACAAAACCTTTAAGTGAAGATAGCTCTTGCAAGATTAGACTATTGATGGGCTTGATAGACTATGATAAAATGTATGTTTGATTGCATCAACATTCATCATATGTATATTTGACATCTAGTGAATGAGTATTAACTCTTATTTAATATATCTCTCACTCAAGATGGCATAGATAAACAATTTCGTGCTAAAATTTCAAGATAGAGCTCAAAATTTTAAATTTTCTGAAGGACCCAGTCGACTAGTATATTGACCTTAGGCGACTGATATCCCGCTGTCCATTTTACCAATCGACTTGTACAAAGCATCTAGTCAACTGGTACTATAAGACATTGTTTGGAGCTAAAATTTGAAATTTTGGTGGCATACCTAGTCGACTGGTATGGTTCACCCAGTCGACTGGTGTCCCTATCTAGTCGACTGGTATGTCAAAATTTCCCAAATTATAAAGGACCTAGTCGACTGATATCACGATTCTATAAATAGTCTCTTTAGATTTTTCGGTTTTAACGCCATTTTTGAAAAACCCCTAAGCTTTCTCTCTCTAGAAAATCCTTGATTTCAATCCAAAATCTCTCAAAAACAACACATAGCACCTTTAATCATACCCCAAATCACCTCCATTTCAAATATTCATGGTTGAAATCTACACATTTCCCTAAATATCTTTCCCCGAAATGTCTGAAAGAATGCGCATCAAAACCACCGTTGGAGGACCTCACGCGCCTACAAGGCCTCGGTCTACAAAATCCTTGGCATCGGATGCTAAAGGAAAGGGGATTGATGGTTCATCGAGCAAGAAGGCGCGGACTGAGCTCGATGACTCACTTATTTGGAGCCCCGCCGCTAAGAGCAGGTATAACTCCGTTATCCGTAACAAGAAAATCATAATGAGTAGATTCATTGATTTCGATTCTATCCGTCATGCAGATTTTGATATATTACCTGCTTTCGAGGTGATACACTTAACACCACTTGTCAAGATCCACCAGAAATATTACCCTCGCCTTATTCACCAATTTTACGCCAACCTAGTTAAACCGAGTCCACCGGCTCGTAGGTTTAAAACCAACGTCATAGGCGTAGAATTGGAGGTGAATACTGACCTACTAGTCAATATTCTGAGGATCTCTGTGGGAGGGGTCCAATAGAGTCTGGATAGATGGCCAAACAACTTTAATTACGAGGAGATGTGCCAGATTGTTAGAGGTAACCCTAACTACATCTTTAGGCCCACTACATTTCACCAATGTAATGATATGTCCCACGACTTAAAGTTGTTCAATGTTGTGCGATAATATACCTAAATAAATAGGTGAATGATCGGACTTTGTTTTATTTGCAAGTGCACAAGGTCAATAGTGTAGCATAGAGTGCGAATGCAAGATCATCTCCACAGGGATTGGTAAAGTTGCTTTTAGAATTAATTTCTCTAAAGTAAAAAGATGTAAATAACAACTGAATGGTGATTTGATAATAATAAAGACATAGGGCTTTGATATCCACCACTAGCATACATTCCCGATTTTGTATAAGGTATCAGTGCTCTAGCCTTATTATGTGTACCTACTGGTTGCCAACCTAAGGGCATGGAATCTACTCCTTAAGCTATTGATTTCCCTAAGCAACGAGTTAGGCATAGTATCTACTCTAACTCTTTTCTTCCTTAAGGGATTCAGCATGGTATCTGCTTAAGTTGTTCCTTAAGAAAACATAGGTACTGTGAAAATCGACAACCACATGAGACCTAGGGCATGGTATCTACTCCCGGTTTCCCATGTTGATTAACCCGGGCATCCGGATAAGATGGTCCCTTGTTACTAATGTTAGACCCAGGACTTGGTTATCCAAATTGATCTAACTAACCCATCCATACCACATGCATACGTTGGCCTTACACATACATATGAGGAATTTAAATAAGCATAGGTGTTAATCAAGTTAAGTAACATAGTAAGCTATGCAAAGATTTAATCAATAAATAAAAATATGGGAATGCATAACTAGGGCTTCAATTGAGCCCTATAAGAGAGTTAGTTACACATACTAACTGAAGTAAACATAATTAAACTAAACATAAGGGAGAAGAATAAACCCGAGAGAAGAGGCGTCAATTCTCTCCCAAGCTCTCCACTCCAAGTAAAAGAAAAGATAAAAGTGTTTCTTTTTAAGGGTCTTTTTTGTGTGTGAGTTACAAGTGTATTTATAGGTCTTTGAGAAGTCCTAATAGACCTATGAGTCCTAAACCTTCCTAAAACGACAATCCTAAACCTTTCTAAAACGAAAATCTTATACTTTCCAAAATAAGGTTCTGCAGTTTACTATTCACACCCGTATATGTGCGCTCGATCGCATGTGTCCTTGCGCTCGATCGCAATGTGCGCTCGATCCTACAAGTGTGATGATCGTATGTGCGCTCGATCGCATTGCATGTACGCTCGATCGCACTTTGTCCAGAAAGTGCTCCAGGGCTTCTAGATTTCTTCCTTAAAGTGCCAAAACTGTTTCTTTTTCTCCAAGACCCTATAAAAACATGTAAAACACACAAATGGAGTAAAAGATACCAAATTAACGTAATAAAGGATCTAACAAGTGTAAATAAGGGGGCTTAAATATGTATATTTAAGCGTCTATCACACCCCCAAACTTACATATTGCTAGACCCTTAGCAATACTAAATTAAAAACTAAAACAAAAATATAGATAAATCCATTGTTCATAGTGTCAATCAAAAATCTAGATCTTACACAGAACTATGATGCGCATTCATGAGCAAGCTTAACAAGTGTAAACATATATCTGCAATGAATAAGAGTTTTGAACGTAAATCATATTCACTAGGTATCTTAAGATATCACAAGTTTGACTTTGGTGTGTGGTGATCAGCACATAAAAGGTTGGGTTTTCAAGAAATTCAAACAGGTAGTGTTTCGATGACTCAAGATTCACCAAACTTCCTATTAGAGTCAACAAATGTGGCATAGACTTTTATTTGCGAGATTTTTGCCAAGTTAGTTCCCTTAAGCTTTCTTGATGACTCGTGTAACGAGTGTTTGGCCAATGACTCCCAAACCATATGGTTTTAGGGCATTAGGTGTAAAGACACCCCTAAGGACTTACTAGCTCGAGTCAACAAGGCTACGAAACTAACTGATTTTTATGCTACCATTTAGAATTTTCCACCTTTTGACGTGACACTCAATGCTTACTGAGGCAAGAGGGCCAGTTACTCAGCGGAAAAATTCTTTTTTTTTTTTAATGATCACTTTTAGAATTTTCCACCTTTTGGCGTGATACTCAATGTTTACTGAGGCAAGAGGGCCAGTTACTCAGCGAAAGATTTGTTTTTATTGATCATTAGGAGCATTTTTCTTTTTGAGCACTTAATTAATCTTTTTCTATTTTTATATGCCAAAATGTCAATCTAATAGGTCATCTAGTTCACAGTCAAGCAAAAGAAACATACCAATCCAAATATCATGTCATACCCCACACAGCTATGTGCTAATGTGCTCGTGATAGTTCAAGTTAAACTTGTGAATTCTTAAATGCCAAAAGGGCAGTGATCTAGGTTCAAAACTTGTTTATTGGCCTATATGTTCAAAGTGTTAAGCTCACTGATGAAGTCGAATCATAACATTTTGTTTAGATCACAAAAAAAATTTATTGGACAGAATGAACATGCATTTATCTATGAAAATAGCGACAAAACTAAAAATGTAGGACATAGTGTAGTGTGTGAATGTGTCCCCATACCCCCAAACTTAAAATGCACATTGTCCCCAATGTGTAAATAGCATGGAAAGATCTGACCTGGGAGATGGAGAGCTATATGGCTAGTATGGCTTGTAGCACGCCCCCAAACTGCAACTGGATGCACTAACACTGTGCTTGAAAAAGAAAGAAAAGTAAACATAAAATGGAAAACAAGTACTAATAACAAAATAATAAACAAGTAAAATACTAATAACTATAAAAAAAAAAAAAAGGATATGCAGTGGGGTGCCTCCCATGAGCGCTAAGTTTTACGTCTTCAGCCAGACGTGGTACTCTCTCCCTGCTGATCATCAGGTGGTGCAGTCGGAGAGGTACCGGGTGTTGGAGGTAGGCGATCAAGTATGGCCTGCAGCATGGCCTCCTGGCGTGTAAATCGTGCCTCCAAACTGTCGATGCACTGATGTACAAGAGTGGTGGCGGTAGCGACCTCGTCTCGGAAGGAGGATAGCTCAGCTAAGAAGTGCTGGGACTCGGTGGGTCCCATATCCGAATGGTCCTCCTCCCGTACCGGGCTCATGACAGGGGCCTCGGTCTCTATGTGATCCTCCTCTACTCGCTCAGCTGCTGGAGCAGGAACTGGGGGACCTCGTGGCATGTGTGATATGCTCTGTGTCCACTGAGCCCACCCAAAGATAGGATGCTCTCGTACTGGCCTATCACTGTGGGTCCCCTTAATCCCCTTCTTCTTGAGGATGGAGGTGAGTAGGAACGGGAAAGGGAGTCCCCAAGCATTGGCCGTGGTAGTTTGACGACCATGTACGTGATCCCAGAACTTGTGCAGCTGGCTCCAAATGACAGACGGGATGGAGTACTAGTGGCCTCTATGGAAGGCGTATAATGTCTGAAGAAACTGGTCTCGCCGCTGTGTCTTGTGACCCAACGGACACACATTACGCTGGAGGATCGTATCGATGAGCCATAGTCTGGGGGGTAGCTTGGATCGGCCGGCCACATTGTTATGCCTGTCGGCATACTGGCCAGTGCACATATCCATGATGATCTCGGTCAGGGCAAAAGACTCCGGTTGCTCCTCAATATCAGTGCCATCATGAGGGGACTCATCCGTGCAATGAAGAGCAGTGGCGATATCGGTACTGGTCACCTCGATGGGCGTGCCCCTAACTAAAGAGGTTAGGACCCCTGGTCTGCTGCAGTCGAAAGATAAATGCTCATAAAACTGAACTACGAGCTGGGAGTAGGTAGTGGAGCACACCGGCTTAAACAGCCTCTTCAACCCTCGGAGTCGGAGTGCTTGGACGGCCCATTGAGTGGCATCCATGTGCCGGAATATGTTGTCGATGGCGAAAGCGGTCTCGAACAACAACTCCCGTTGCTCGATGCTGAGCCGGGATGAGGAGGCACGACTGCTGGAGGCGCCAGACGTGGAAACAGATGGTCGAGACATGCTGGTGCTTGGCTTCTGGCTGATTTGCTATCGATCTCAGTGGTGTGCGCTCGATCGCACACTGTCTATGCGCTCGATCGCACCTTCCGTACGCTCGATCGCACCCGGTCAGGATTTACGTCGAACAGCTTATGTGCACCAAACAGGCAAGCTATGGTTTTTCAATGTGGAACTCGTTCCTACCCCTCGTGCAACCAAACAAAGCCAATCATACAAAATTATTAAGAGATATAGATAAGAGTTTAAAGCAAAACAAACAGATTTCGTGTTGTGTATATATAACAAATTGGGTACCGTGTATGTTGGATGGAAAAGTGGAAGAAAGAAGGGTTGTGGATGGTGGTGATGGCGGACGACATTGGTGAGGGTTTGGGGTGGTGAAGGTTGGTGGTGGCTAAGTGCGAGGTAGAGATATGTCGGTAGGCTGGTACGTGTGAGTGAGTGAGATAGTGTAAGGAGCGAGTGAGTGTGCAGAGAGGTGGAGAGGTGTGTGCATAAGTGTTTGTTTTAAATTTATAGATGTCTCTGCCTCGCGTGCGCTCGATCGCACGCGGGTGCGCTCGATCGTACTTGTGCGCTCGATCATGTTTTTGGACACGTTCGATCGCACTCTTGCGCTCGATCGCACTGAAGGGTGCGATCGATCGCAAGTGTGGCATATAAGTAAAAGTAAAAACTTACCTTAGCAAAAAGAATGACTAATTGAAACAACATAACCTTACCAGTTGTTAGTGGTTTCAGTACCACTAACCTTACCAGAGGTGCTTGAGCTTAATAGATGATCAAATTTTTACTTTGTTCAAGCACTCTCTTGCGACCGTGCTAGTTATTTGTAGGGAAGCACCTAGAGCCCACCTCGTGGAGCTCCAGTGCCTGTGTTTCAGCTGTATCCTGGACTGATTCAAGTGCCAAGTCTTCATTTCTTGGAAGGAATTTAGTGTCAAGGTATGGCTTGGCTCTATGTCCATTGATTGTAAAAGGTTGATTTCTGTTGGGACCACAGACTTCTAATGCCCCATGAGGGAAGACCTTGGTGATCATGTACGGACCATACCATCTGGATTTCAGCTTGCCTGGGAACAGTCTTAATCGTGAGTCATATAGCAGCACCTTTTGTCCTACATGGAACTCTTTCCGGACTAGTTGTTTGTCATGATAAGCTTTCGTCCGTTCTTTGTATAACTTTACATTCTCATAGGCCTCATATCTCAATTCTTCAAGCTCATTTAGATACAGTTTCCTTTTCTCACCCGCTTGCTTCATGTCAAAGTTGAACTGCTTAATGGCCCAATATGCTCGATGTTCTAATTCCATCGGGAGGTGGCATGATTTTCCAAAGACGAGGCGGTAGGGAGACATGCCAATTGGAGTCTTATAAGCTGTTCTATATGCCCATAGAGCGTCGTTTAAGCGTAGAGACCAATCCTTCCGATTTGGCTTTACTGTCCGTTCTAGGATTCCCTTGATTTCTCGGTTGCTTATTTCTACTTGGCCACTGGTTTAAGGATGATAAGGAGTGCCAACTCTATGAGTAATCCCATACTGTAGGAGTAGTGCGGAGAAAGAACGATGATGGAAGTGGCTGCCCCCATCACTGATGATCGCTCTTGGAGTTCCAAACCTAGTAAAAATGTTAGCCTGCAGAAACTTGATAACCACTTTGTGATCATTAGTCCTTGAGGGGATAGCCTCGACCCATTTAGACACATAATCCACACCCACAAGAATATATAAATAGCCAAATGAATTAGGAAAAGGTCCCATGAAATCAATGCCCCATACATCAAAGAGTTCTACTGTATGAATATTTTGTAAGGGCATTTGATTTCGGGAAGAGATGTTATCTGTCCGCTGGCATCTATCACATGAGCTGCAAAAGGAGAAAGCATCTTTAAATAACTTTGGCCAATAGAAACCAGATTGGAGTACCTTAAGAGCTGTTTGTTTTGCTCCAAAATGACCTCCACAAGCCAACTGATGGCAATGTTGCAACAAGCTCGAATGTTCCTCTTCTGGGACACATCTTCTGATGATTTGATCAGGGCAGACCTTGAAAAGGTATGGGTCATCCCATATGTAGTGTCTTGATAGAGATATTAGCCGTTTCTTTTCTTGAGTGGTCATACCTGGGGGGAAAATTTTAACAGTTAGATAATTAACTATATCAGCATACCATGGAAGTTTTACCTCAAGTGCAAATAGTTGTTCATCGGAAAAGTTCTCATTTAAAGGAAACTTTTTATCATCACTTTCATATGGGAGTCTTGACAAATGATCCGCAACTACATTCTCACTGCCCTTCTTGTCCTTGATTTCTAAGTCAAATTCTTGGAGTAAGAGTATCCATCTGATTAGCCTAGGCTTTGCATCTTTCTTAGAAAACAAATATCTCAAAGCAGCATGGTCAGTGAATACAATAACTTTAGAACCAATAAGATACGATCTAAACTTCTCTAAAGCAAAAATAACAGCTAACAATTCTTTTTCAGTAGTAGAATAGTTGAGCTGAGCATCATTTAGTGTTTTAGAAGCATAGTAAATAGCATGAGGTACCTTATTGTTTCTTTGACCCAAGACAGCTCCCAAGGCGAAGTCACTGGCATCACACATTAATTCGAAAGGTAGATTCCAATCTGGTGCCATCATTATTGGGGCAGAGGTGAGAACGTTCTTCAAGGTGTTGAAAGCTTGCATACAATCTTCACTCCATTCGAACTTGGTATCTTTAGTCAATAGTGCACAAAGGGGTCTCGAGATTTTGGAGAAGTCTTTTATGAATCTTCTATAAAAACCCGCATGTCCAAGGAAGCTTCTAATGCCCTTGACCGTGAGAAGGGGAGGTAGCTTTGAAATGATGTCAACCTTAGCCTTGTCTACTTCAATACCTTTGTCTGAGATGGAGTGACCCAACACAATACCTTGTTGAACCATGAAGTGACATTTCTCCCAATTCAGTACTAAATTAGTTTCTTCACATCTCCTTAGGACATTTTCCAAATGATTTAGGCACTCATCGAAAGTAGATCCAAAGACACTGAAATCATCCATGAATACCTCAATATATTTCTCTACCATATCGAAAAAAATGCTCATCATACATCTTTGAAAAGTGGCTGGTGCGTTGCATAAACCAAATGGCATTCTTCTATAAGCAAATGTACCGAAAAGACATCTGAATGTAGTCTTTTCTTGATCCTCAGGTGCTATGGCGATTTGATTGTATCCACTATATCCATCCAAGAAGCAGTAATAACTATGACCGGCTAATCTTTCTAGCATTTGATCAAAGAATAGCAGGGGAAAATGATCTTTTCTAGTTACTTTGTTTAACCTCCGGTAATCAATGCATACTCTCCAACCCGTTGTTTTTCGTGTAGGTATAAGCTCTTCATCTTCATTCTTTACCACAGTAATCCCACTCTTTTTAGGAACGACTTGGACTGGACTCACCCATTTGCTATCCGATATGGGGTAGATGATGCCGACATCTAGTAGCTTTAGTATCTCGGCCTTTACTACCTCCTTTATGTGTGGGTTAAGTCTTCTTTGAGCATCTCGAGTGGGCCATGCTTCCTCTTCAAGGTAGATGTTATGCATGCACTTTGCTGGACTTATCCCCTTAATGTCAGCAATGATCCACCCAATAGCAGTTTTATGCTCCCTAAGAACTCTTAATAGCTTCCCTTCTTCTCCACTACTCAAGTTGGCAGCAATTATCACAGGTAAAGTCTCATGTTCTCCCAAATAGGCGTATGTTAGATGCTCAGGTAGCTGCTTGAGTTCCAATGTTGGTGCCTGCACAATGGATGAAAGAAGAGTAGTGTTAGTAGGTATGAGAATTTCAAATGGAGGAGGATACATACTAGAGTATTTAGGAGAGGTTGCAAGATGGTGCACAGCTGTGACGATGTCATCAGTAATATTTTCATATTCTTGCTCAATATCCATCTCAGTGAAGCTATTGGTGAGAGTAGTCTCCAATGAATCAATGTGTTGGACCTGAAATGCTTGCTCAACAAAGTTTTGTATCATACAAACATTAAAGCAGTCAAAGTCATCTTGAGGAAACTTCATTGCATCAAATATTTTAAATTCTATCTTCTTACCATTAATTTTCATACTTACTATACCCTTTTTCACACAGATTTTAGTGTCGGCAGTCCTCATGAAAGGTCTCCCTAGTATGATAGGTAAAGGTAATGGCATAGGGCATTCTTCCATGTCTAATACAATAAAATCTGCAGGTAGAATGAACTCGCCAACTTTTACTAAGACATCCTCGAGAATACCTCTAGGTCTTTTAATACTCCTATCTGCCAACTGTAAGGTAATAGAAGTCGGTTGTAGCTCCTCCAAACCTAGGGTTTCGAATACTGTGTAAGGTAGCAAGTTTACCCCTGCTCCTAAGTCTAGTAATGCCTTGTCAAACTGTTGATCACCTATCCTACAGGGTATGGTAAAACTACCCGGGTCTGTCAGTTTTGGTGGGAGTTTCCTAAGTAGTACAGCACTTACCTCCTCAGTTAATGCTACAGCATCATGTTCTTAAAATTTTCTTTTATGAGTGCAACAATCTTTTAGGAATTTAGCATAAGCAGGTATTTGGTGAATTGTATCTAATAATGGAATATTAATTTCAACTTTCCGCAAGGTCTTAAAAATATCAAGCAGTTTATTGTCTTTCTTTTGTTTTACTAACCTTTGTGGGAAGGGTGGTGCATTCACCTTCTCCGTCTCACTTACCCTTGATGATGTTTCTTTGGATGCTACTGTCGAATCCTCGGATCCAATCACTTTGCCATTTCTTAAGGTTGTGACAGCTTTTAGTTGTTGATGCCCACCAGGGTTGGGTAGTGTTTGAGCTGGGAGCTCTCATTGCTTTCTGCTACTGAGCTCTTTAGCTAATTGTCCCATTTGTACCTCTAGTCTTTGAATTGCTTGCTCATGTGCCGCATTGGTTTGTTTTTGCTGAGTCATGAACTGTGCTTGCGACGTCACCAGTTGTCTTACTAGACTTTCGAGGTCGTTTCTTTTTGGTTCAGAATTAGCATGGGCAGTGGGCTGCTGATTTCGTTGCTGTCCTTGGTTGTTTTGATTGTTGCTCCATGAGAAATTTGGGTGATTCCGCCATCCAGGGTTGTAGGTGTTTGCATATGGGTTATTCTTTGACAGATAGTTGTTGGGTCCCACATAATTTGCTTGCTCCGGATCTGCAGATAATGGACAAGTATTAGTATTGTGATCATATTGAGAGCATATCGCACATACCTGTAGTGGTGTAGCTGAGGTAGTTTGAGCAGCCATGGCTTTTACCAATAAATCTAGTTTTCTTTCAATTGCAGCCATTTGAGGGGAAGATCCTCCATTCGTATTTACCTCATACACACCTTTACCTTTGGTCATATGTCTACCTCGAGAGGAGAATTGCTGAGTGTGTTCACTGAGGGTTTCAAACAGTTCCATTGCCTCTTCGCTGCTTTTCTCCATAAGGACTCCTCCACAACCTGAATCAACAATACATTTATTAGTATTATTTAAACCTTCGTAGAATGCTTGTACCAGTTCATCTTGAGGTAGGTTGTGATGTGGGCATTTGAGTAGCAATTCATTGAAGTGTCCCCATGCTTCGAAGAAAAGGTCCCCATCCTTTTGTTGGAAGGATTGGATCTCCTTCCTCATTTGTCTTGTCTTTTGGGCTGGGAAGAATTTCCTCAAGAATTTGCTTGCTAACTCCTCCCAAGTGTGGATGGAAACTGCAGGCAAGGAATTATACCAAAGTTTAGCATTATCTTTCAAGGAAAAAGGGAATAGAATTAACCTTATTCCTTCTTGGTCTAGTCCTTGTATGTGTTGGAACTTGCAAAGATCAAAAAATTCTCGAAGATGTAAGTGTGGATCTTCATTAGGAGTTCCCCTAAAATGCATAAAGGCATTCAAGATTTGCGGAGATATGTAATAATTTCCCGCTGCCTCAAGTTGATATGCGATGCATGATGGTTGATCGATGTTCCGAGGGATGAAGGATTGCTTCATTGGAACTCGTGTAGGTGGTTGCTGGTTTTTGAGCTGTTCCGCCATTTGTGTTTCGTTCTCAATTTCTCCTTTGTTCTCCTCAAAGTTGTCCCTAAGCCTTTGTCGGATGGTCCGTTCAAGCTCAGGATCGAGGGAAAAGAATTCCGGGTGTCGGGATCGAAGTCCGTGCATAAAGCAGAAAAACTAGTTTTAGTGCAGCAGTGCAACTCTGCTGCTCGGGTACTCTCTGCCCTAAATGCGCTCGATCGCACAGGAGCTTGCGATCGATCGCAAATTCCACAGAAAGTGCAAGTAGGGTTTCGTGAAGTACCTGAAAGATAAAACAACTTTGATTAAGTTTTGATAAAATATGGTAAAAATAAAATAATGAAAGTAATCCTAAAATGAACTTTTAGCGCAATCCCCGGCAACGGTGCCAAAAACTTGTTGTGCGATAATATACCTAAATAAATAGGTGAATGATCGGACTTTGTTTTACTTGCAAGTGCACAAGGTCAATAGTGTAGCATAGTGTGTGAATGCAAGATCATCTCCACAGGAATTGGTAAAGTTGCTTTTAGAATTAATTTCTCTAAAGTAAAAAGATGTAAAAAACAACTGAATGGTGATTTGATAATAATAAAGACATAGGGCTTTGATATCCACCACTAGTCATACATTCCCGATTTTGTATAAGGTATCAGTGCTCTAGCCTTATTATGTGTACCTACTGGTTGCCAACCTAAGGGCATAGTATCTACTCCTTAAGCTATTGATTTCCCTAAGCAACGAGTTAGTTATGGTATCTACTCTAACTCTTTTCTTCCTTAAGGGATTCAGCATGGTATCTGTTTGAGTTGTTCCTTAAGAAAACATAGGTACTGTGGAAATCGACAACCACATGAGACCTAGGGCATGGTATCTACTCTCGGTTTCCCATGTTGATTAACCCGGGTATCCAGATAAGATGGTCCCTTGTTACTAATGTTAGACCCAGGACTCGGTCATCCAAATTGATCTAACTAACCCATCCATACCACATGCATACGTTGGCCTTACACATACATATGAGGAATTTAAATAAGCACAGGTGTTAATCAAGTTAAGTAACATAGTAAGCTATGCAAAGATTTAATCAATAAATAAAAATATGGGAATGCATAACTAGGGCTTCAATCGAGCTCTATAAGAGAGTTAGTTACACATACTAACTGAAGTAAACATAATTAAACTAAACATAAGGGAGAAGAATAAACCCGAGAGAAGAGGTGTCAATTCTCTCCCAAGCTCTCCACTCCAAGTAAAAGAAAAGAGAAAAGTGTTTCTTTTTAAGGGTCTTTTTTGTGTGTGAGTTACAAGTGTATTTATAGGTCTTTGAGAAGTCCTAATAGACCCATGAGTCCTAAACCTTCCTAAAACGACAATCCTAAATCTTTCTAAAACGAAAATCTTATACTTTCCAAAATAAGGTTCTGCAGTTTACTGTTCACGCCCGTACATGTGCGCTCGATCGCATGTGTCCTTGCGCTCGATCGCAGTGTGCGCTCGATCC
Organism: Bretschneidera sinensis; assembly: GCA_023935145.1. Classification (NCBI taxonomy): domain Eukaryota; kingdom Viridiplantae; phylum Streptophyta; class Magnoliopsida; order Brassicales; family Akaniaceae; genus Bretschneidera; species Bretschneidera sinensis. The sequence continues at coordinate 101,885,424 of CM043699.1, forward strand.
TACAAGTGTGCGCACGATCGTATGTGTGCTCGATCGCATTGCATGTGCGCTCGATCGCACTTTGTCCAGAAAGTGCTCCAGGGCTTCTAGATTTCTTCCTTAAAGTGCCAAAACTGCTTCTTTTTCTCCAAGACCCTATAAAAACATGTAAAACACACAAATGGAATAAAAGATACCAAATTAACATAATAAATGATCTAACAAGTGTAAATAAGGGGGCTTAAATATGTATATTTAAGCGTCTATCATTCAATCTCATTGTGAGTTGGACCATCCACCCAAGACTCAGGAGTCGGGGCTATCTTTCCAAGATATATGTGGTATTGATTTGGTGTCTCAAAACAGGACACCATTTCAACATCTACCCCTTACTGTTCACCAACATGATTAATGGCGAAGTGAGTGACTCTGATTGCCTCCCCTACGGGATGCTCATCACCCTGATCCTCTAGCATTTTCAAGTCCCCTTACCCGTCTTAGAGGCTCAAGACATCGACCCCAAGGACATCATCAATGTCTCTTCTCTAAAGAAGATGGGGTGCACGATCCGAGATTGGATGATCTACTCCAAGGCCAGGAGGAACATTAAGATTAGAGAGGGTGGTAGCAACGAGGAGGACGACTAGGTTCCTGGTGATGCAGCTCATCCCACTACTATGGACACTGACGCACGAGCACCTAGTCCACAGTACGGTGGCTCTAGTGCTGGTCAAGTTGGATACAATGACATACTTCAAGCTATAGCGAGCCTCTAGCTATCCATGCAATCTGAGTTCCATAGCTTGAGCTCTTCAGTCGATCACTTGCATCGCGACCTTCGCACACTCAGAGACGATTTCGAGCTGCACCGGGAGCACACAGAGGGCTCTTTGGCTGAGCTTCGGGATCTTCTTCGAGACGGCTCTGATTCCCCCTCACTAAGATTTCTTTTGTTTTATCTTTTTTTTATGAATAGTTCCATGGATATTCAACACGAACATTTATTTTCTTATTATACATTCATTTGCTTGTACTCGATGTTCAGCCTCGATAAGCTTATGATGTATTGATGCTTGTATATAGTTGCCTACTTTTCAGTTATTTAGCTTTTGGTTCATATACTTGTTTTACTTTTATGCTATATGGTTACTTGGTTTAAGATATTCATACTCAACTATATGCTTTAACTGCTGAGACTAGTATAGAAACTTCTGGTTCTTCCTGGGAAATCTTCTTAATTCTAAATAATGCCTAGCTTTTGCATAAAAATTTTTTTTTTTCCTTATCCTCATGGTTGTGGTGTTTATTTTACTTATTTTTTGAGTTTACACCCCCTTTTATGTTGTTGTCAACATTGAGGAAAAAATGAGAAAAATCCATGATAAAGAGAAAACTGAATGTAAACTTGAAGTAGAGCATAAATTTATGGGGAACTTTGCTTCGAACATGTTGACAAATGTTATATTGTCTTGCATTGCTTGGTTGGTTTGATATAAATGTATTTAAACTGCGTTTGAATGCTTAACAGGTTGGTTTTTATCAGAAATACAGAGGAGACTCTACCTAATTTTTTCTAAAAACTAACACTTTGTTTGGAAAACTGTTTTTTCTCTCCTTAGTTTTGTCATCATAAAAAATGGGGAGACTATTTACCAGCATTTAATTTTAATAATGACAAAACACTACTCTAGTTGCATGAACAGTTTTATTTAAGTGTTTAAAAGGTAAAAGCATTCAATACGGAAACAAAATGCAATAACTCAACGCGATTCAGACATTAAAACAAGACAAAAGATCTAGAATAGGTATTAAGGTAATTGAAACAATTGTAAATCTCTTATATTCAATTATATAGTTTGATCTGTGGCTCAATTTATAAAAGATTTTGACAAAACTAAAATACAAAAAATTCCCAAGTCAAAAATTGTTTTTGAAAAGGTAAACTGGGTTGAAGGACAACCCAATCAACTGGTGTTGAGGACCCAATCGACTCGTAACTTCACCTAGTCGAGTGATTCTCTGACCCAGTCGACTGGTACTCTCTCTTAGTTTAAAAAGTGAAAATTCTTCACTTGACCCAGTCGACTAGTACAAAGACCCAATCGACTGGTAATTCGAAAATATGACCGTTTAAGACGTGGGACTTGAGCATTTAATGCCCTAAACCTACCAAGTCTATGTCAAACGGCCATATTGATTCAAACTATATAAATCCACTTCAATGAGCATTTAAAACAAAAAGAGAACACATTCAATTCACAAGATAGCTCATTAATTCTCAAAAGCTTTGAAAATTTTATTATTGAGCCATTCTTCAAGCTTGTCCTTGAAAGAGATATATTGTTCATTTATAAAAGCATTTATTGATGTCTCTCTACCATTTACTTTATAGCAAATTTCATTTATTGTAAAGGGAAAAAGTTTGTACAACTTTTAGAGTGTTTAGGATTAAACACTTCATTGTAGCTTTCGTGAAGAAGAGATCGGTTGTAAGGTTTGTACAACACCCGTGAAATTGTACAACTAAAGTTTTAGTGGATTACTTCAAAGAGGCTCCTTGAAGAGAATGGACGTAAGGTCGGAAGGAATCCGATATTACCGAACTACTATAAACGGAGTTTGCATCTTCTCTTCCTTAAACTCTTTTACTTTCAAGCATATTATTTGTTTGTGTTCTTTGTTCATTTAACAGATTGAAAACTTGCAAAGTAATTAGCAAAAGTTTTTAAAACCCAATTCACCCCCCTCTTGGGTTTGAACCTCAGTTTACACACCCCAAGCAACAAGCCTGATTGAAACAAAATGAAGAATCATTAACTACCACGAAGTGGAAGAAACTCAAGGAAATGGAAAAATAAAGACTTTTACCTGAGAGGTTAGGGCCTCGACTGCCGAGCAAAGCCCATCGATCAGCTTCCGCAAAAGCTCGATCATTTCGCTATGTGGGATCCCCAGAATGAGGTGCTCCCGAGCTACCCGGGGGTGGGCGAAGACCGAGTCATCGATCTTTAGGTCCCAGTTAGGAGTGAAGACCCCGACCGCAGAAGGAGCGCCCTGAGATAAGGACGGAGCCTGCATCGGCTCAGGCTGGGGCATGGTCGAGACAACTCTTGGCTCAAGAGAGAGCTCGGAGGGGCTCTCCATGTCGATGGGAATGTGAGAAGAAGCCCGCAGCCTTTTCCTAGAACCCTGGGCCGGCGCAAGCTGCTTCGCTACCTAGGCAGCCCTCTTCTTCTCCTTGGCTATCTTCCTGGCCTGCTCTCTGTCCCTTGTCATAGCCTCCATCTGTGCTCAAACAAAAAACAAAAGTATGAGTATGAGTTAAGACATAAAGAAGCAAAGCAAAGCGTAAAGAAAAGATAAAGCAAAAAAATGAAGGGCACAAACACCAAGATTACTGCTCTCTATGGTTCCCTCTAGGCAACGAAGGCAGAGGTCGCGCCTCGCCAGCTCTTTATTATCGTGCAGGACCTCCATGTTTAGAGGTGCGACCACCATAGCCTTCAATGTCTCCTACTCGCGGTGCAGGAGGTTCAGCTTCTTGCACTTGCTCGAACGGTTCAGACTCCAAGAAAAGGGAACCTTGAAGCTTCTCTCACTCTGAATGAAGAGAAAGAATTCTTCCACTTCTTGATCGAGGAAGGCTTCTTCTTCAACAACCCCTCTTCACCCTGGAGTTGATCATGACCCATCCGTGCTGGCCATGCTTACTTATTTGGAAATGGGCCTTGAAGATGTTGATATTCATCAACCCTCCACCTCCATGCAGACGTAGATAAAGGCTATAATCAGGTGCACTGAGTTAGGCACCAAATGGCACAATGCTATGTCAAAGAACCTTAGCACTGTGCAGAAGAAAGGGTGGAGGAAACCTGAGCTCGGCCCTCATGTGTTTCTCGTAAACACATATCTTGTAGAGCGCGTGATTCGAGAGGACATCACAGGCCCTCTCTCCAACCCTAGCTAGCTTGAGGGTGTGCTCCTCGAGGATATGGTACACCCTCCGAATGACCTCGAGTTCCTCATCCTCTATCTGGCTGGGTACAGAGTTCACCGCGAACGACCACTGAACCCTCTCCTCCACCATCATATCTCCTCTCAGCTCGGCCAAGGTCTCCACCTCGTCCTCACCCCCAAATGAGGAATCCTCCTCCTCTTCTCCAGGCACGTAGAGCACTATTGCTAGTGTCCCCTCCTGAGCGATAACCTCCTCCAAGGACTCACCCTCACTAGAGGACAAGCCCATGGCCTCCTCCAACTCCCTAGACAAATCCCCACTATCCTTACTACCACTACTAGGCCTATCACGAAATCTATCTACCGAAGACATGGTAAAATAGGTAGAGAGACTCACTAAGGTGTGATATCCGCGATAACTCCGAGTAGTAGTTCCTTCCTCAGCTCACGACTCGATCTCCCTCCAACGAAACCACTCCCAAAGGTCTCTAACCGATTCTGAGCACCTTCAAATCTCCGAATAAACTCCGAGAACTCTCTAACTTATACTGACTCCGAGCACTCTCAATTTTTTCTCTGACTGCAAATGAAATGAAGTTAAGAGAAATGAGAAGGAACTACTCTTATATAGGAGCACAAACCTGATAAACGAGGAGAATTAACTCCGCCACAGTTGGGAAGACGTGATGTTGGGTATGACCAAGGTACTATTATGTTCTTCGAGGGCTCCCACAGTCATAACAACAAGACGTTTTATGTGCTTGAAGTGTCGTTACGTTCCCTAAGGCACCCTCAGCCGTGAAAAAACAACGTTTGGCATAACCAAGGCACCGTTCCACTCCTTAAGGCGACAAAAGGCGGACAACCAATGATGAGCAACATCATTTCACTCAAAACGACTGCGTACATTAAATGGCCCAGTATTCCATGTTTAAAAATGGCCTAACGCTCCTGCATTGAATGCCCTCACAGAAGGCTCTAGAAACAACCCAAAGGCTTTTTTACGGGCCCAAAGGTAAAGGAAATTGTCCAAGGCCTAAAACAAAAATATAGTCCAAAAGGCCCCTTACAAGCCCAAAGACCCACTAAAGCCCTAAAAGAAGAAGCCCAAAAGTTCACTAAGGACTCCAAAAAGAGAAGCCCAAAAGTCCACTAAGGACTCCAAAAGAAGAAGCCCAAAAGTTCACCAAGGACATCAAAAAATGACAGCCCAAACCAAACACTCACAAGGATTTTCCAAGGCCAAGCATATTGACTACTGCTCAAATGCTCGATCCAACGTCTCCAAGGCCGAGCATATTGACTGCTGCTCAAATGCTCGATCCCACGTCTCCAAGACCGAGCATGTTGACTGCTACTCAAATTCTCGGGTCCAACGCCTCCAAGGCCGAAACCCTATTATTCTTCCTCGAAGCACATAAATGTACTTAAGAAAGTGGGGGGCATCTGATACGACCAATAGATCACCCTCCAATAGCTTGATAACACGTGGAAAATCCCCCTCCAATGACCTAACACCTGGTCACACTAGTAAATCATCCTCCTATAGCCTGATAACAAGTGGACAATCCCCCTCCAATGATCTAACGACACGTGGTCAAGCAATTGACATAACCATCGTCACTCGCGGACTCCCCATGCAGAAGTGTAAGCGTAATTGCAGGGATTGAGCCTCCCCTGAACACGTGAAAAGATCCTTCGCTAGAGATGCGAGATCTCAGGGATCGCGCCATCCCAGGCACGTAGCCAACCTGCCTCCAAAACGCTATAAAAGGCTCAAAGTATGTGGATTTAGGATCATCTCAACTTTCAAGTTCATAACTGAAACAATGATATCACATCACTCCCTATTTTCTCAAAACCTTGTCCTAACAAAGGTATCGTAGAGTATTCGGAGGCGCCACCCTCCTTTCCTCCGGTGACTCTTTAGTTCACCCCTCGTTATTTGCGCAGGCCGTCGAACATTAGACCTCCAGCTCAGTAGCAGATTTTCGACATCAACAAATTGAATTACCAAATGGAGTGTTAAAAGGAATAATCTAGAAAAGAAAATGAAGTAAAGAGTAAAGACCTCAATGTGAAGAAGCCAATTGGTATAGCCAGATTCCCTTTTGGAAATGGTAAACAAGCAAGCTCCCACCTAAGCAAACTGCAAGGAGCACCAACAAGAAAACATAAATCATAATAAAAACGATAATTACAAACAAGAGTTAATAGAAACAAGAAGAGTTTATCAAGTACGTGCACCTCTATCTTGGCGTTGCGTAACAAGGTCAATTCAACAAGATCATGGATGTTGGTGGTTAGTAAGTTGACGGTGCCAGCGTCGGTTCGAAAATCAAAGAAGAGAGAGCGAATGAATACAATGATGGCGAATCCAATGGCGAGGATTGCCCAGTTCCTCTTGGCCCACTTCCTCCACCACATCGCCTAAGATTCGCCATTGAAGAAGTGAAGACGTAACTCAGACAACGAAAGGAGTGCTTACTCGAGTTGTAGCATAGAGAGAGCACAGTATTTTGGAGAGGACAATAGAACGACATCGTTCTTATTTTATTTCTTTTTTCTCGTGAAGATGTGTGCTCTTATACCAAATCTCTTCATCAAGCAGCGAAATTTGATTTTATAGATTTCAAATTTATAAATTATCACGTCCACTTGAACATGATTTAAAACTGTGAAGTTTGATGTGTCAAGACAGACATGTCAAAAGAAAGATTGGATCGTTATAATGATATAAGAGCTAACTCTCAAAAGTATGATCAACAATTTTAACCGATGGATTATAGGATGTGAGCTACACCACATAACGAAGACATTGTGTTCAAAGGGAGGAAATTGTTATTCCACAAGATGAAAGTCAAGTTTTGTTTCCCACATCCACTAAAGAGGATATGACTTGATTGTTTATAAATGATTGTCAACTCACGTTTTTTTTATGTTTCATACCACCTAATCACGTTTTGATGTAACATACCTCTTAAAATGTCTTGAAGAAAGTATTAATATGGTTTTATGAAAGACCGAAAGATTAACTCCACTGTGCAATTCAACTAAGCTCCACCAAACAAAAATGAGTCTTATATTAAATTTTAAAAGAAAAACAAACGAGAACCAACTTGTTAGTTGTTCGTTACCCAGTGAGGAATCTCAGGGGTGTTGAGGTGAAGGAGAAGACAAATGAACTCCATCATCCGAGTGATATTCAAAACTGTTCTCATAAAATGCAGAAAGGCTATTCTTGTCATGCTATTTGCATTTTCACATCTACCATATAAACCTCTGGATCCCAGGCTCATGGTTCCAGTGGAATGGTCGAAACAAGAACATCGACATCGTGAAGACATTCACGGCTACATATAAGATCCCCATGAGGATCCAACTTCGGTAATCATCGCTTATATCGGAATGAAGCACCAAAAAATAGAATGGTATGGTGTAGTATCTGAACTCGATCAGTGGGGTAGGAACAAGAACAGCAACAGTAGCCAGGAAATATACCAATACCCAGATTTTCCTTTGAGTTTTCCCTGCCAATCGAACATATAATCATGCCCTCAGTCAAGATTTGAGTTGGACAAACCAGATACGATGTGATATGATGGCTACAGAAATGTACTAACCTAATAAAGTGAGCATCAAGAACCATGAATAAACATAAAGCGGGACCAAAAGGTACTTCATTGACCAATGAGCTTTGATGACCTTCCTCCAGATATAAAAGGGATAGTGCCGATTGTCAGCAAGAAGATACGGATGAGCTATGCTGCAACAGTCCATGAACTATGTGATGAAACAGTAACACAAGTTCAAAATACATTAGTACTAGCCTTGCCAGATAACCTAACCTGAAAAAATGCACAGAGATGAAGCCAGATGTAAGAGCCATGAGACCCACAAAAAAACTAAAGGGCTTGTTTTTCCAGAATGATTGAAACAGATCTGTAGCTTGATCTACAGTGAAGTGCGAAGGAGCCATAGCAAGAGCAGAAACTAGACTAAAATACATTATCTGTGCGAAATGTAGAGAAACCGCATGAGCTTCTTTTGCACCTGCAATATTTAGGAGGCAGAGTGAGAAAGGAAAAATAAATAAATAAAACTCTTACTAGCTGAACAAAGAGACTCATACCAAGAACTACACTCCCATTCCAACACACAAAAGCAACAAAGGCAATCAGTACAACAAAGAAGGGGCTAAAGGAGACCAAAAGCTTCCACTTCATATGCCATGAAGACAAAAAAATGGCCTGAATCTCATGAAGGAAACCTGCATTGTCATTAAAAGATGAAACATAAGCTTGAAAATAATATATGGACATGATGAGAAACAATTTTCGGTAACCTTGTCTACCAATACCCGCGTAAAAGGGGAGCCAGCATAGTTAGTGTAGCAACTGTATAACTTGACATGGCTTCACTAATTACAAACTAAACAAAAATTCAATTAACATGTGAAATGGAACCTGACGCAGATGTTGTTGAAGAGGTATTTGTACTGGGCATAGAATGTTTATTTGTATCCACGGTGCCACTAGACTTTCTCCTTCTTAAGTTTGCACTTATAGCAACACTATTTTTGGGATTTAATAGACTGGTTTTCCTGATTGACTCATGTACTTTCATGCTCTCACTTTGATGTGCCAAAGTAATATCTATAACCCCTGTGCATGCAACAAAAAGCATCCATATAATATTTGTTTGTCTAATAAGAACTGCCAAGGCCCCAAACTGCAAGGAACAGAAAGGAAATAAGTCAACAATTGTTTGGTATTAAAAATTGGAAAGAAAAAATAAAAGATTTAATAATGTTCAAATAATTTTATCCTGAAATATGGACTTAATAACCCTTTAGAAACAAGCACTATTTTGTCCAAGTATAAATTATAAAGTAGAGCACTCTATTGTCCATATACAATCTGAACACAATATGTTGATCTTGTCTGATACATTCTCCCGCTTCTAGAGAACCCTGATTAGTAACTTCTCAACCATAGATACAAAAATGACAAAAAGCTACAGATTTTGGAACCTAATGAAGGACATTAACACAGATTCTATTAGGTAAACAACTATAAGCTAGAGAAAGGGGAAAAAACATGTAGCTACATGGCATCACAACTATCTTTGGGGATGTTGATGACAAGTTCTGAAGTTACTAAAAATTGCATGACCCATGGGTACAACACAGAAAAAACATGTAGCTACATGGTATCACAACCATCTTTGGGGATGTTGATGACAAGTTCTGAAGTTACTAAAAATTGCATGACCCATGGGTACAACACAGTTCAGGATCAGTGGCTTCAGTGTGTGAAAAACATCAGAGATCATCCAATCTGAATTTTCCAAATGAAATGGAATATTAGTACCGAAATTGCATTGCACATCCAGAATAGTCCTAAGAAGATATGATCCCAAGCGGATACTTGACATGTCCCCCCTCTTCCGGGTCCATCACAAGGGAAACGAAAACCAAGATTTGCTTTATCCAGTATCAAACGTGAGCTATGAGCAAATAGAACACCTTTCAGGATTATCCATACCGTCAGATGAATCATAAATGCATGAATGTGATGTACCAAAAAATCTGTGGTTCCTAATGGAATATGTAACAAAGCAACTTTGCCACCTATTGATAAAAGCATCAATATATTGAGAAGCACCAGATGTCATTATGTTGGAGTTGAGGTTCTCATTTCCGTTTGAGGATTACTCAACTCAAGAATACAAGCCTCTTTCTGAAAGGGACATCAGTGACACAAGAGACCCACTAAGGCAAAGCAAAGGAGGGGATCAAATCACATGCACACCAGACAACTTGTGAAATAAGAGATTCATGTAAACCAGACAATTTTTGAAATAAAGATCAAATTCAATCATAAGCTTAAACACTAAAAATGAAACTTGAGCGGACTCCTTTACCAATGCACTGAACTGGTATTTCTTCTTCAAACATGCAAGATACATAGCAAGCACTGCAGTTAGCGATGCAACATCTGTATAGTAAAGAAAAGTGAAAAACCAGTGGAGGGGGTACAGCGCTAGGACCACTGCAATAAGTGTTGCTTTTCTATCACTGAGAACTGGTCTCAAGCAGGTGATTATCTCATAAACGAGAATGCTGCATAACACTACCAAGATACCATTTGTGGAGCGAAGGATGGCAGTGGAGCAGGCTTCCGAAAATAATGACACTGTTTGTATGAAAAACATGCCTGGAAACAAAGAAGCAACATGGGCAAGTGAAAGAAAGTACCTGCAAATAATTTTATTACATATATCAACCTCTCTTTAACATGACTGCTTCGATGGACTTAACTCAAGTGCTCAAATTCAGTAGGATTTATCAACCCTCACAGTGCTATTATATCCATAAAAACATGGAAAACATGGAATACAGACAGTGCATTATACCACCAAGGTATGGCATTTTAGCATTCATCTCGCTTGTGACTACATAATTGTCATGATAGATCTTGGTTGCTGTTCATGAGTGATTGACACGTAGCACCCCAGGCCTGCATGGGAACTTGAACACGCTAACGTGCAAAGTAAAAGTGAAGTTTTCACCAAAAGGGGCCCGAGAAGCGTGGGCTTGGACAAGAGAGTGCACCAAGGGAAGTCTGATTCGAAGTGTACAGGCCTCAGGATGTCCCATCTTTAGGCGAAAGGGAAAAGGGAGATTGTAAGATTGGTGGATTGGCAAGGCATAGAAAGACTTTGTGAGACACCCTGTAGGAGTGGGTACTCGACCAAGTCCAAACCTTAGTGTTGAATGTCATGAGTAAGGGGGTCATGGTATCCTACCTGTGATGCCGCACGGGCATGCACACCTATGGACACATGAGAAGTGAACCGCTTGGCCATCCCATAGCTCTGTGTAGTTGGCTATGAGCCCAAAGGGTAGCAGCTGATGTGTTTTCGAGACACGTGGCAAAGCTATACCTAGGGGCTCTCCCTCCGTGTAGGAAAACCGCAGCACGGGATCCATTTTCAAGACAGGGGAGATGTCTTTTCCCCTTGCGGAAAAGAGAGGAAAGACCCTGCGACAATGGCCTCAAGATCCATGCCATAGCCGCCTATAAATACTAGATTGATTCCCAGAGCAGAGGGGCACTCTCTTTTGTGAAAATCAAGGAAAAAGGAACCTTTAAACTCTCTCTCAGGGGGCAAGAGTGGGTCAGTATCCATACAAGTCACTCGCTTAAGTCTCCCTTTAGGTACTGACATTACACCCGGTTCGACTTTCCTCTATATCATTCCTTCTCATCCAATCTAAACTCCTTCCTCTCGCCATTTAGTAAGCTAACTCGCCTGATTCACTTTGATAATTCACGAGCTTTAATCCTATTGCTAAACATAGTAATGCAGAAATTTCTAAAATCTAGATATTAAAAAAAACCTTACTGATAAATGATTTTTCTTTATTTATTTATCCTCAACTCACACCGCAAGATGCAGCATATCAAGTGTAAGATTCAAGTGAAAATTTTATGGTAAAACAATAAAATCAAACACGGGGTCCTATATTCTCTTAAGAGATAGAACATCGACATCAAAACCCCACTCAATTGTAAGTTTACATATCATTCTATCCACAATTAACTATCAGCTGGTGAAGCAGGGTTCATAAAAAATGAAAACGAAAAAATAAGGGAAAATTGAAAAGAGCTATTGGAGCATACAGGCCAGGTGGGGTGGTGATCATTGGATCCCAACTCCTGAAGTTGCCTTTGCAGTATTGTTGAGCCTGAGGCACATGGAATATCTCATCCTGCAAATTCATAGGTAAAGGTACTTGAATTTGTTTCAGCAATTATAACAGTTAAAGCAGAGAAATTTTGCAAACAAGAAGAAAAAACTACATGGGTTTAAGGATTACCATGTAAGGCTTAGGAACAAAGCGATTAACGAGGATTGATATGGGAACGACCCAGAAGCTCACAATAATAGCAACTGCTAATCTACCCATGCCTCTGTCTTCTTTTATCGGATTTCAATAATCAAAATACAGAAAACTATCTCTCCCTCTCTCTCTCTAGTTTTGTTGAGAATATAAGCGCCAGTTTACTATGCTCCGTTTAGATTCAGAAGATCCACATGCCCACACCCGTGGTAAACTGGTAATTAGGTTTTTCTTCGCACCGGTTGTAGAAGTAAATCATAGCTCGACTTGAGTATTCATTCGAAAAAAAAAAAACACTTAAAAACTAAGGCAAGCAAAACGCTCCGTTTCATGTAGAGCAAAATGTGACTTGACTTGAAAATTTGACCCAAACGCAAAAAATTCATTAAAATAATATTACTTTAATCTGACTCGACTCAAATCCGAGTAACCCAAAAGTCCAAAACCCGAAATGATTTAAACCCGAACAATTTAAAATCTGAAATGATCCGAACATCCTGAAACCCAAACCTAAACCCGAAATAATAGATTTTTTTTCAAAAGATTTTTTTATTAAGTGATTTGCTTAAAAAACTGAGGTGATAGTTGAATTGTTTTCAAATAAAATAAATTGTATCATAATTAATTAATTTTTTATTATTTACAATAGAAATGTTGAATTGAATTTTAAGAGTTTTGATACGCTCTATCTTATTGGGCCACCATAATAATAATTGTGCTTTGAATTTTGAAAAAAAAAAAAAAAACTTTTGCATATATTAATGTGTTTGGTTCAACAATTTATTAATATGAGTAATCTCCTAATTAGCTTCAAATCAAAAATTGAGAATACTATTTAATTGCATTGTTTTTCAAATCACAATAAAATTTTACTTTGACATAAAAAAAATAAAATGAAATGCAATGATTATATACAACTTAATCACAAAAATCTTGTATAAAAGGTTACCAACGAAAATAATTCCAAGAACCAGATTCTAATATTCAATTAAGACCGAGTTACGAGATCAAGAATCATAAAATTGCATTCACAAATTAGATGCATTATGTAGAAAGTTAACCTTTAATTCATAATTAATTAAGTTTTACAAATTTGGACATGTAACTTGCATAGTTGTACTATATGCAAAATAATTTTTTTAATTAATTATAAATTTATATTTAATTATTTAATATTTATCATAACTATTAATCTAATTTAATTAAACATAACACCTTTGAAAGTTTTAGTATTTATTTCTCATCAACAACTAGTAATAAAGCTCAAAATCTCAAGACATACTTTATAAAATATGGAATTAATTAATTATATTAAAATAGAAAAAATTGTAATATTAAGTTGTTATACTAACATATTTTTGTGAAATTGATTATACTGAAAAAAAAAATAATTGTCTATCTAAATTTAAAATAGAGTTCAAATGATTCCCTTGGAAATTGAAAAAAAATATTTTTTTAAAAAACTTAAAAAATGAGATGAGTCAACCCGAACTTACTTAAATCCGAGATGCCCCGAGAAGATAGCTCAACCTGACATTACCCATGACCCAAGATCGAAGATGATTCGATTTGAAAATACTAACTACTTGAACGATCCACAATCTAAAATTACCCGACTCGACATAATTACCATTTTTAGTGTCAAAGAGAAGGAAATGATGCATTTAACATTTAAGAGGGACAAACAAAGTACATGGTTCTAACAAAGTTCGTGATTATTAATTTGGTACCTTGACCTAGCAGTAGTTTTAATTTATAGTTTACAAAACAGTTTTTGAAAAAATAGCAGTTGAGCTATAAAAATTGTTTATTTTTTTACAAAACAGTTCCTCTGAAATAATTTTATTTTCTTAAAAATTATTTTTCAACTTTTGAGTATTTTTATAAAAATAAAAAAAATAAAAATTTGGACTTTGGTCTAAATCCATTTAGGAAACATAAATTAATTCATAAATTCTTTCAATTTGTTTTGCGATTTGAGTGTGTTGAAAATATCATTTGTGGGTGAGAAATTTACGTTTACCATCCTTAAACTATATCGTTTAGTACTTAAATCTCTAAATTATAAATTTGACACTAAAAATTCTCAAACTTTCAATTAGTTATAAAGGTTATTATCTTCATCAATATAATGCCTATTTTTCTCTTTGAGATAATTGAATATACTAAAATAGGATTTCAATAGAATCCTATAAATTATTTGGAGGGTATCCAATAATTTTTGAGAACTTTGCACTCGTATAACTTTTTTTTTTTGTTTTTCATTTTATGATAGTAAAAAATAATATATATATATATATATATATATATATATCATGATGAAATTTCTTGTATTATTAAGTTTTTAAAACAATTTTATTAATAAATAATACTTAAAAAGATTACATTACAGCGAATTAAAAATTTAAAGATATTTTGTCCCAAATTCATAGTTTAGGTATTTCTGATGCAATTATCCCTTTTATGGGGTGGGCTAGGATGTGTCAAGTTGGTGTATAATCTCTTATCTTTTACAAAAGTTAAAAATCAACTATAATAGAGTAGTGATGTTGTCAAAGTGAAAGAAAAAAATATATAATCAAAATATAATTTGTTAATGTTAGAGGGATATTTATTGAATTGAAAAAACTATCTTTACGTTGTTTTCTTTACTTTTCTCTTTCATATGAAATAATTTTTTGAATTGAAAATATATTTCTTTGAAATTAACAATCATAACCAAACCATGGATCAATGATAGTTCTAGATAGTAATAACACTTGGATTGGCTTTACACCAGTATATACAACTTTTTCCTCTTTATTGAGTAGAAGACTTTTTTTCCATTTTGAATTTTTAAGTAGAAAACATATTATTATTATTTTGTTAAAAGGTCTTTAATTTCAATATATAAGATATTAAGAAAATGGGCCAATACAGCATTTACTATATTTTTTTAACAATGGAAATGAATATTTCCTATAGATATAAATTGAGTAAACACAAGTAATTAAAGAACCAATTGTACCACATAAAAATATATATATAGTGATACAACACTAAATAACTCCTTAGAAACAAATCTACAAACGCATTGACTACAACTACCAGCAGCACAAACCACATACCAACAACACATAATTTATTTTTTCTAAGCCCCTTGTATTATTAAAGGGATTTCTCAAATTTGAGGGGAGGTCATAACCAATTCTGGCTCTCACAATGGTTCACCTCTGATGAAAGGTGCATTGCGATTAAACTTAAAATCTAATTAAATGATAGAATGTCCGATTAAAACATAAAGGTTTTGTATGTTTTGATCGAGTGGAGGTGAACTCAATCTAGAAAAGTTGGAACAAGCATGTTGATGAGCAAGTTAGTTTGTGAGAAAGTTATTGAAGGATATAAATATGGGTATCAAGAGAGATAGTTTCTCAACTTATTTTTGAAGGTAAAGTTGATCAGATATAGATTGTAGCAAACCAAACATCAATATAACTTCTAAAAGAATGTTTTACAATAAATTAAAGATTGAGTGAACATTTGATGTATTGGGGTTTGAGTTGTGAAATTGAAGAAAACTTTCACACAATTTTACCTAAAGATAGTTTTCACACAGTTTTGCTTAGAAAAATTGTGTAATGTTGTGTAACGAGTTTTAACAGTTTTTTTTTTCTATACAAACGTTGTAGAGAAGTGGAATAGTGATTGACTTGTGTATATAAATAAAAGTTGTGTCGAATCACGTTAAAAATTCATATATATTGTTAATGTATTATATGGGCTTAGTTAGTTTAGTCTCACATTGGTTTTGTATAGCTTTGTCTCTCCTATTGGCTTGTATAAATAGGATAGCTCCCTTGTAAGTAAATCACACCATTCTATACAATTCTCCTCTTTGTATTGTCTCACTTCCTCTCTTAAATTCAACATGGTATCAGAGCCTTAATGGTTCTCATTATATTAAGAGTTGAGTATGCTCTGTGATTGCCACTATTAGTAGATCCTTCATATCAGAAAAACTTCTAGTATATCATTTTCATACATGTCAGGTCATCACTATAGTCGGAGTCTCATTCTCCATTGACATCATCTCCGCCGTCGCTCCTGTTTCAGACACACTACTGCCACATCAGCGCCATGTCACCCGTTGACCGCCACATCATCAATTGACTGCCACATCATCGGTTTCTTGGAGATTCACCTTCCTCTTTGCTCCTATATGGCTGAATCAGACTTACCCTGGGTTATTACTACTGTTTTGGATGAATCTAATTATGTTGTGTGGGCTCAAGAAATATTTGGTTTCCTCCGTGGACGAAAATTATGGCGTTACGTGATTGGAGATATCACTGAACCCAAGAAGAAGGACGACGAAGATGCTGACAAATATGTTGACCGTCTAGAGGGCTGGGAGAGTAAAAATCATCAGTTTCTCACATGGTTTCGTGCCACTATTGTCCCAGAAATCAAACTTCAATTTGGTACACTCCATACAGCTAAAGAAGCTTAGGATCTTCTCCAACACCGCTACACTAGGGCAGACATCTCAAATCGGTATCGTCTTCTTTCCACCCTTCATAGCATGTGCCAAGAACCTGGACAAACTGTCAACAGTTTTCTATCTCAAATGACTGCCATGTGGAACCAGTTAGCTCTCACTGAGCCAATTTGGGAATGCACAAAAAACACTGATGTTCATGGAAAGTACCAAACTGATACACGCATTATGCAATTCCTGATGGGCTTGAAAAATGAATTTGAACCTGTACGAGCTTCAATCCTACACCGGGGCGCGATACATCCCTAAATGACGTCCTTTCTGATCTACTCAGTGAGGAATTACGTCTTGCCACATTACAAGGATCTCATACAGATGTTACCCTTACAGCACCCGTTGCTCTTGCCACACCAACTGCTAAGGCAAACTCACACCAGAAGCCCTTATATTGTAAGTATTGTCATTCACAAGGGCATGAATTACTCAAATGTCATTCTGGCCTGTGTAAAGTCTGTAGAGAACCGGGTTACTATTTTGCAGACTGGCCTAAACTTTCATCTGGAAATTAGTCAAATGGGAAACAATATCGCTCTCAAGACTCATACAATCGGTTCTATTCCAAGCCAAAGAATACTGTTGTTGTAGCCACTAATGCTACACCAACTTCATCCAGCTCTCCACCTAATTGGAGTGGTTTCTGCACCATTCTTACTGAGGCTCTAAATAAAATTGGTAACAATATAGCCATGTCAGCTACACCAGGTACATCCTGATGGTATTTTGATTATGCCTGTTGCAATCACATGACTTCTGATGCCTCTATATTTTCCTCTAAAATCCATGATGAGCATGCACCTACTATTCACACTACCAATGGATCAAATATGTTGGTCAGCCATACTGGCCATGTTGATAGTTCTCATTTGTCTCTCCCTGACACATATTTGGTCCCTAATCTTATGCTTAACCTTATATTTGTTGGACAACTATGTGATCTTGGACTTGATTTGCATTTTTCTTCTACTGGTTGTCGTGTGCAGGACCCTCAGACAAGAAAACTCCTTGGAACCGATCGTAAAGTTGGACGCCTCTTTGAGCTAACTCACCTCCAAGTCTCATCCTCACCATCCCAGCACTCTTACATGTGGAATTGTGGCACTCTCGGTTAGGTCACACTTCATCCAGCCTTCTACATTCTCTTATTTCTAGTGGTTAGTTAGGTTCATTTCAGCATGAGTCTTTTCATTGTATTCATTGTCAACTTGCAAAACAATCAGCTTTACCTTTTAATGAGAGTCAGTCTGTTTCCCTTGCACCTTTTGATTTAGTACATTCTGACGTTTGGGGGCCTTCTCCTCATGCATCAATGGGCGGTGCTCGCTATTTTTTTATATTTGTGGATGACTATTCTCGTTATACTTGGTTATTTCTTATGAAAATCAGATCTGAACTCTTTCAAATATATTATGATTTTTCTTCTACGGTTTAAACTTAATTCTTTCAGAATATCAAAATTTTTTGTTTAGATAATGCAATGGAATATAAATACCGTGCTTTTCTAAACCTACTTCACAAAAATGGCACGTTTCTCCACCGCTCGTGCCTTGGAACCTCCAACAAAATGGACGAGCTGAATGCAAACATCGACATATTCTTCACACCGTTCGTGCTCTACTCATTTCGTCATCATGTCCTGAACGTTTCTGGAGTGATGTTGCCTTAACCGCAGTGTAAACAATCAATCGTGTCTCTTCCACTACAATCCAAAATCAGTCTCCATTCGAGTGCCTTTTCGATAAACCTCCTGATTACTCTGACCTCAGAGTCTTTGGTTGCGCTTGTTTTGTTCTTCTCAAACCACATAAACACAACAAATTGCAACCAAGGGCTCATCTGTGTTGTTTCATTAGATATGGTATTGAACATAATGGGTATCGATGCTGGGATCCTATTTCTAAAACTCTTCATATCTCTCATCATGTCTTTTTTTGGGAACATCAAATGTTCTCTTCCTTACGATCATTTGACATGTCAACCATCACTAACTCCAGATTCTTTACTAATCCATCTATTGAGTTATTTTCTGAGAATCCAGTTTTAGGTACTGTTGAGTCCACCTCATAATCATAAACTAATACCACCCTTTTCGTTCTAAAACCACCAGTTGATCCTACCTCTCCAGACCCAGCTCCAGCTCCAGAACCATCAGCTGACCTTACCTCTCCGACTCAATCGATTGTGCCCAATGATATTCCTATGTCTGATGAGTCTGCACCGACTCATTCTGAGAGTCATCCTCTAGATCACCCTTGCAGATCTACTAAGGTAACTCATCACCTTTCTCATCTTGCTGATTACCATTTTGATTATCATTGTTTTTCCACTATACTTCATCTGGATGAGCCTCAATCCTATAAAGAGGCTAGTACTAATCCTCTTTGGCAGAAAGCAATGGATGAAGAACTTCAAGCCCTAGCTAAAACTTATACCTGAGATATTGTTGATCTGCCCCCTGAAAAAACTCCTATTGGGTGCAAATGGGTGTTTAAGATCAAGACACTTTCTGATGGCTCTGTTGAATGATATAATGCCCGACTTGTTGCCAAGGGATTTGCTCAAGAATATGACATTGACTATGAAAAGACATTTGCTCCAGTGGCGAGGCTCACATCTATCCGTACACTTCTGCTATCACCGCCATTTGAAGATGGACTCTGTTTCAAATGGATGTCAAAAATGCATTTCTCAATAGGGATCTTCTTGAGGAAGTCTATATGCATACTCCTCCCGGCTTGGATGCCTCTCGAAACAAAGTTTGTCGCCTTCGTCGTGCCCTATATGGTTTGAAACAAGCTCCATGTACCTAGTTTGCCAAATTCAGCACTACCATTCATCAGTTTGGGTTCACACCGAGTGCTCGTGATTCGGTTCTATTTATCCGTCATACTGCCAATGGTATTATCATTCTTTTACTGTATGTGGATGATATGGTTATTACTAGAGATGATCTATATGGTATTTCTGAACTCAAAAAGTTTCTCAGTGGCCAATTCGAGATGAAAGATCTTGGTGTGCTCACCTATTTTCTTGGCATGGAAGTCTCATACAGTTCTGATGGATTTTTTCTCTCTCAAGCCAAATATGCCTCAGATCTCCTTTCCAAGGCTGGGATCACTGACTCAATCACTGCCACTACTCCTCTCGAGCCGAACGTCAAACTTACCCCACTCGATGGTTCACCTCTTTAGGATGCCACTCTATATCGCCAACTGGTTGGAAGTCTTGTATATCTTACTGTCACTCGCTCTGACATTGCCTATGTCGTTCATCAAGTCAGCCAGTTCTTGTCCGCTCCTCGGACCACCTATTACTCGGTTGTTCTTCGCATTCTTCGGTATGTTAAGGGTATTTTATTTCATGGGTTTCATTTCTCAGCACAGTCTGCCCCCGTTTTACAAGTCTATTATGATGCTGATTGGGTCGGAGACCCCATCGACAGACGTTCAACCACTGGTTATTGTTTCTTTTTGGGCAATTCTCTCATTTCTTGACGTAGTAAGAAACAAACTGTGGTTGCTCGCTCCAGTACTGAAGTTGAATATTGTGCCATGGCTGATGCAACTCAAGAACTTCTCTAGCTTCAATGGCTACTAGCTGACATGGGTATCTCTTCTCCTACTGCCACTATCCTACACTATGACAACAGAAGTGCTATTCAGATCGCTCACAATGATGTCTTCCACGATTGTACAAAACATATCGAGAATGATTGCCACTTCATCCGTGATCACATTCTCCATAATACAGTTCGTTTACAATCCGTCAGTTTAGCCGATCAGACAGTTGACATTTTCACTAAAGCTCATCCACCCGGACGCTTTCACTCTCTAGTTTCCAAACTCAAGTTCACCTCCCACTTACCGCTTTGAGTTTGAGGGGGGATGTTAATGTATTATATGGGTTTAGTTAGTTTAGTCCCACATTGGTTTTGTATAGCTTTGCCTCTTCTATTGGCTTGCATAAATAGGATAGCTCCATTGTAAGTAAATCACACCATTCAATACAATTCTACTCTTTGTATTGTCTCACTTTCTCTCTTAAATTCAACATATATTCTTTTTTATTTTTACTATTACGATTGTGTAGTTATTAATTAAGTGTCAGATTTCCATCCAGGTAAACACTTGCTCTACTCCCTAGACTCAAAATCTGTTATACAAAAAATATCGATCTCTATTGCATTGAATGTGATTCAAAAGCCTTGCTAGACTACTGTTTCTCCACTCCTTATGCTCCTTAGAAAATTTATTATATTATCAAGAAGTGCAAGTCTCTTTTACAATCTTTTAGTGTTTGTCTCCCACACATACAGTGATTCAGCGAAGGTAATAGGCCGACAGACATATTAGTGGACTTGGCGTGGGCATCAGATATACACTAATAATTGGTCGCTTCCCACTTAAGTCGATTACTTAGGTTTGCTTTGAAGACTGTCGAGGAATGCCTTTCTATAGACCTCCGAAGCATTTTTTTTTTTTAGTATGGTCTTATTGGTTGTATTTTCTTTGTTTTGTTTGCTTTGGTATTAAGCTTCTAGATTAAGTTCCCTTAATGGGTCTTTTCTTAGTCTGTGTACTACTTTATGGAGAGTGTTTTATTAGTGGGGGGTTTAGGTTTATGTCTTCCTTTTTATTGTATCTAATTTTAGATTTTAATAAATCAATAAGGGTCAGTTAAACTCCACACAATGACAAATGGTTTTTTTTAAAAAGGTAAAATTTCAAACTATGCGATATGACCAAAATTATATGATCCAAAGAGAACTAGACACGTAGATTGCTACCAACTGAATGGTAACCTACCCCGCCTACAATGATGGAAGCATCATCCCATACCTTGAAGACTCTGACATTGATGTGAGAGCTCATAAGCAGAAGTTACTTCCAACAAGTAGAAGTCATTTCACGTCAAAAGTCATTCCCCGCATGGCTCAAGGCTCAGGGTCACATCTCAACTGTATTCCACTTCGGAGTCTTGAAGGTCAAGGCCATTGCATCTATATAATGAGCTTCCAACATAGAAGAAAGATATAGGCACACAAAGAGAACACGAACAGAAAAGAAAGAGATACTTTGAGAAACCTAGAGAACAGGGAGTAACACACGAAGAACATAGAGAATCACTCGATTCTCCATTCATCCCTTACACTTCTCAACGTTGATATCCTTTTCAATCCTTTCCATACCTCTGTTCAAGTACATCTACTGATTTAATCATTGAAAGGTCTTCTTTGGAGCATAATGCTCTAAAAGATTTCCCTTGTAGGTGTTAATGTTCGTCGGACAATTTTGTAGTCTTACCTCCAATAATCCTTTCATTCAATAAGACCCTTGAACTATATACCTCGTTGAAGGTAAAAAAACTAAAGACCGAATATCATTCATCACTTTTTTTTTTTTTGACATCAACACTGCATTTAAAAAAAAAACAGTAATTTCCGATAAACTTGGCGAGGTCCTTAGAACCCATTATTCCCATATGATCTATATTGATCAGTTGAACAAATCCCAATTCTATCTCCGAGGTTGACATAGGCCAGTATTGGATGGGTCAACCCACCCACTTGATCCACATATGCATGGACCTAATTTTATGACATGGTTTCTGACTTTAAGACGATGATGTGATTCCTAGCTAGCTCCACGTAATGATAAAAGTTTAATTTACGCCTAACAGAATATGTGGGGATCCTGAAATTGATGCTAACTCACTAAACAAGGAGAGACACATGCAACACAGTGGATAACAAGACCTTTGTATATAGCTAGGCTCTTGTACGTACTCAAAAGAAATATATATTTTGTACAAAAACCCAACTTGCTCAGGCATCCTCTAAAAGTAGGGGAATCAATATTTAAGAAGCAGAGTAATATCACTTGGACCCAGTTTCCCATAATAAGCATACTTATATTTATGGGTATTTATCAAGAGTGAACCAAAATATATGATGATTCCAAAAAAGATGACGGTTGGTCTAGTTGGTTGGAGTCGTCTTCCTGAATGTGAAATGTCTCGAATGTTTGGAGTGGGTGAATACTTAAAAAAAAAAAAAAAAAAATCTCACGAAACATTATGTTTTAGAGAGAATCTTTTGATGATTAAATCAGTAAGTATTTAAAAAAAATTATGTCGAGGTGAAAAGATATTTGAGAAAATGAGAGAACAAAAATAATTCTTTTTTATTTTTCGTATGTTTTATCTTTATATCTGGAGTTTTTTCTTTCTTATTTTGTGTGTCTGTATGTATATATGCACATGTGTTCATTGAGGGTGAATATCTCTTTGTATATGAGCTAATGTGTTCTTTGCCTAATTGTTCGAAGTGCAACATTATTGAGATGTGATCTTCAGATCCCGAGCTCCGCAGGAGATGACACCCCTACACTCAAGCTTCATAAGGGATGATCTTTCGTCCGTAAGAAGTGATATCTGTCTGAGTCATCACATTAAATATTGGGGAACGAATGACGTACTCTCTACCGTAATTTGCTGATTATGTGTGTATTTTTCATTGGTCCGTATTATTTAAGCCACACCAGCATCGTCCCTTTAATTTTCACAAAAATTGCATATATGACAATATAGAATAGTGGGGGAAGCTACGGTGTTTCTCTTTCACCGTGTAAAGTGTAGAAAAACTTGCAGTTTTTCTGTATAAATTAAAAGTGTACCTCCGTTAGAACGTGGAACTTTATCGTGTACAAAGCTCTAATGGTCCGCTGAACTCAATAAGCTCTAATGTGTGTTTTTTTGTTACAATAATTAGGGGGGAAAAAGAAAAGGTGTAAAAAGTACTCTTCAGTCTTCACAAATTAAGGAGACAATAAGGCCAGTTCAATGATTTCAAAGCTTCCATCGTATCCAAAGCAACAGTAGGGTAAATGTGATTGTTACCAAGAGTATACGAAGCACTCTTTCTAGCTATACGGGTCTTCGACCATGTGTGCTGCATATGCAAGTCTTTTGAATAAAATATGCTTTGTATTAAGAATAACATCGGAAAATAAACCTAAAATTTACAAAGTTTAAAGATAAAATTTTTATATTTATCAGATTATGATGAGAGAGATTTTATTATATTAAAATAGAATATAACAGATTTTGAGAGATAAAACTCTCAAAGTTTAATCTCAATACACCAAAAACTCGTCTCAACTAAATTAAATAAAAAAAATAATAAAATCATATTTTTTATACAGGTCCCTATCATGGGATTCCGATTTCACATCTCCTAACTAACAATCAAACCCACACACTTTGCTCTCCTTACGGAACTATAATAAAAAAAAGATATTTTTAATAGTGGATTGAAGAGATTCTTGACTGCAACCAGTGTAAAATAAAATTTTTACATTCGATAAAAATTTAATTGATAATTTTTAAAAACTTTACTAATAATGTTCGTACATATTCAATAAATAATACTTATGAAATTTTTCAGAAATTATCAATTAAGTTTTCACATTTAATTGATAATTTTTAAAAACTTCACTAATAATATTCGTACATACTTAATGAATATTACTCATAAATTTTTTAAAAATTACCATCCTCTTCATCATTTAAGTTCAGACCATATATAGTAACAGTAAATAGCCTAATAGGTACTAACATTTTGCATTAGCTATGTGAATTCTTTTTAGGAATTAGGATCCACCTCTCTGCATTGAAGATTTAGTCTTTAATGGTGTTGGAAAAGAATATATATATATATATACTTATGGGTTCGGTGATTTTGCTAGATAATCCTGTTTTGGGTAGGGTGACAAATGGGCAGCCTTATTAAAAAGAAGAAGATAACTATGAAAGTAATCCAAGTTTCAAGTGAGAAGGGGAGATGATTGTTGTGAGACATGCATGGGACATGATGGTTAGCAATGGAGGCAAAATCATGAGCCATGTGCCTTCACATACAAATACAATTATGCCTTTGGTTCTTACGACTGTTCCTTTCCTTCCTTCTCTCGTTATAATCTTCACTTAACACCATTATTATATCACTTAACAATGTACTTACTTATTACTATCTTAGTTCACCTACTCTCCAGGTAATGCTAATGCACCCTCCATTCATAGAAGAAGAAACATCCCCCATAGGCAATGGTGGCACCAGATGATTGGACAGTACTGTTCACGCGCCTAATGAGATTGTGGGTGTGATGCTCCTAAAGTTACATAGTACTCCTATTTGATGATGAAAACCATGCACCCCAAAAGCTCGGTCCCCTGCTTTGTACTCAAAGCATGGTTCGATCTGTCCCATCAATTTATCATATCTCACGAGTCACGAGAGGACATTTTACGAGGACTGTAATAGATTTGGTAAGTGGAAACAGATTTGGAGTCGTTTTGTCCAAGTATGGAAGCTTACCAAATCTCAACTCCTTGCGGAGGAATCCAAAGTTACTCGTAAAATCTCCAAAAGACTGCGTATCACTTACTCTACCACAAGAAAAAAAAACATTGAACTTTAGAAAGCGACCCATGGAAAAGCATAGGATCCATTGTACAATCTTAACAATGTCTGAGACAAAATTGCCAAATTGTTTGAGGAAAGAAAAAGGTTCTCTGGCTATCATCTTTTGCATAGAATTGAGCTGCTTAATTTGAGAATGCATCCAAGACTTTACGGTCTAGTTTGTATAATTCTTTAAGTAAAGATTATATACTCTTGCATGAAGCAAGATTGATTATAAATTAAGATCAAATTCATTAAGGATTTCAAGTACGATGAATAAATGCTTGGGAAAAAAGATTTTGATTTGAAAAATTAAAGAGTTAAATCAAAAAAGGAAAAATAAATACATTATAGCATGAAAAAGCTAGTAATTATAATTTTGATTCTAGGTTATAAGCATGATTTGATGTAAAGCTATCATGTAGGGGTTGGTATAATAGACAATAGCTTTAAAGTTTAGTTTAAATTACATATTTTACCGTTTGGTTGGTGAGATTTCGTTTTGAATTTTGAGGTATTTTTGTGATGAATCAAACTTTAAGATTTCATTTATTAACAATTGAATTTTGACTTAAATTGAATGGTTTAGATGAAAAAAATGTCTAGTTGCCTTCACCACTAAATAACATGGTTGCTAGATAGCTTCAACCATCACGAGACTATAAAGGTGAAGTTGTTACGAGTCTTGTTATCACGTAGTTAAGGCTATTGGATAACTTTATTATTGTAGTCTCACGATGAATGAGGTTGTCCAACAATCTCATTATTGCAAACTGACACAATGGTTAAAGCTATTTGGAAGCCTCGATCATCGTAAACCATTCAATTTCTATCAAGATTTTAATTGTTTGAATTTTGAGACTCGATTTGCTAACAGGTAAAATCTCAACATTCTGCTCACCATGAAAAATTTATCAAGATTAAATATATTATATAAAATATATTCTAAATGTATGTTTATTGTTGAATTATATTGAAAGAATATTATTTACTCCATTTATCCCATAGTTTTAGTTTATTTTCTATTTGGATAAAGTAAAATAGAAATGTTGTTTTGTCCGAAACATTTTTTAAAGTTAAAGTTGAGTTGAATATATATAGATTTTATAACAGTTATGTGGAACAGAAAAAAAAAATTAAGAGAATTCTTGTACAGTTATTGATTTTTATTTGTCGTTTTAAAAAATTAATAAATAATATGATACATTCAATTTAAAAAGATGAACTAAAAATATCTAAAAAGTATTGAGAATAGATTCAAATGCCCATTTAGTAATTTGATAAATAATATATTATTAATACATTGGCATATGACATGATTGAAATGAAACAAACTCAAGTGCACATGGAAACATCAAGGAAGGGGCAAAGAAAATACAAAGTCAAAATTAGTTGGTCCTTACTTGCAACATAAATAAGGCATCTAAGAATATCACAAATGAGATGTGACGATAAGAGAAAAAGAAGATAAGGGCTCACATCAACTACTCCATGTATATAGTATATGGTCCCATGTAAGCAAGACCACGGGAATAGATAATGCATCACAGTTCGTAGGGATAATCAAAAAGAGAGAAGCAATTGCTTAAGCAGACTCCTAAATTCTCTTACTGATACTGACTCACTCTTGTTGTTATACAGAAAAAGAGAGAGAGAAGACAAGTTATTTAGCAAATGTAGTGGAGGCTTTCAAGCTCTTCTCTTGGCGAAGGATCCGATGCACATACACTCTGTCAAATCTCTCTCTTTATAGTCACATCTGTTAAAACCGTTTCCTCTCTTCTCTCTTTCTCTCTCTCTCCAAATGTGTGTAAAATAACTGAAAAGCAAGAAAGCAAACTCAGAGAATTAGATCTCTATAGCCACCATATTTTCTTCTCCTTAATTAGCTAGCTCCCCCATCTGTCCCTCTCTCTCACTCATTCTTTCCTCCTAGCCCTGTAAACTTCATGCACCCACAAAACCAAATTTCCATTCTAAGTATGTCAAATTCAGAGCTCTTTCTTGTCAAAGACGATCAAGAAGGCGTTGAATTCCACGTTTTGAATAGACCCACTTCCCAGTTTCAAGATGATCATTATAAATGCAGCCATGGCACAGCCTCACATGATACTGATCATGATCAGTCGGCGCCAGTTCATCAAGCAGCTAAAGATATTGATGAAGAAGAGAAAGATGAAAAATGCAAGGCTTCTAAGGAAAATGATCAAATCAAGCCAACACTAACGTTATTATTAGGAGATTGCAAGGCAAGTACTGATCATCTTGATGATGATGATGATGGATTCAGGACTCCAACATCTCTGGATCACAAAATCCCAGCGATCAAACAGTGCCCACCTGCACCAAGGAAACCAAAACAACTCTCCTCAACAAAAAGAAAAGTTATAACATCGCCAAATGTACGGCTTGATCTATCAACAGAGGTTGAGTCATTGTTTCCAAGACCTGTTCTTGATGATTTGCACAAGAAGATCAAGAGAGCTAGAAGAGAAGAAGACAGTACTGATTGATTTCGTTTCCAGTTATATTTAATTTATTGGTTAGAGATTAATTAAATTGATTTTCTGTAAAATTTAATGAGTTCCCATATCCATGAAATGGTGCAGTTTTTCCTGATTTTCTTTTCTTGTTCTTTTCTTGGGTGGGGAGGGGTATTGAGGCTTGAGATTTTCATTGGTGGGGATAAATTGGTCTTAGATACTGATATGTAAAGTTAAAGTAGCAAAAGATCAAATATTACAAGTACAAACCAAGAAAAAGAGGTGGGATATAGAAAATCCTAACTTTACTGCACCCTGCAGCTTCTTTTGTCCTCAAGGTGTTATACTGTTTTAAAGCATAGAATTTATTCCCATAGAGACGAGAGATGGAATAAATTAAAACTCAAGTTACCTAGCTTCTCTCTCTTTTTGGTATCAATTTTGGTGACGCTTTACAGTTAGATAGTTTGGATTTCATCAAGAAGATGAAGATTTAGATGTACGCATTAGTAGCTAACCATACATGGTTAGAGAGGAAGCCAAGAATATGAATTTAAGAAAAAAAGGTAATTTTGGTAATTATGTTGGGAAAGTTCGATTTATGTTTTATAATTTTATTGATAATATCTGTATAATTACTATTCATTTTATTAATAAAATTACTTAACAATTACTGATAAAAATTTTATTTAATAAAAAAATTATGTTATATAGCAAATGCAAATACAAATTTCTCGATGAAACTCTCATTTTAAAGCATGACCTCGCCTCTACCTCTGTATAAATGGTTTGAGCATTGTTATTTCGGTGATGGTAATTTGCATGCTTCGCTAATTAATGGTTGAAAATACTATACCATTCTATAAAAATAAAGAAAATACTATACAATCCTTTCAGTAGAGTACAATGTTTTAATTGATAAAGGGAATTATTGACTATTTGTATTAGTTCGACAGAGACGAAAAGAAATAGAGATGATAAATTATACTTTTACCTTCTTGAAATCCTCTCATTTTCCCTTTCTACTCTCTCTCAAATTTCCAAACAAATATAGATTTGGAAATAATTAGAGCTTCCAAATCATATCAATTTCTTTAAAAACATTCACAAAATAAAAGAAATTTATATCTCATTTTTTTTCTTCTTTTTTTTCTTCATTCCTTTAATCCAAAGTCAAACAAAGAATTAGTGTCCCTCCTTAATTGATAGGGCTTTCATTTATCAAAATAACGTGTGCCCAAATCACTAGCCTAAGTAGCCTAATAAAGATAAGTGTACACCGAAAAGGTTAAAATAATCATTCAATTGTAATACCCATGGGTGGATTAAGTAATTGAACGACATTTATAAAACTTTTATTGATAAATTATTATTTTAATTTTTTAAAAAAATCATTAATTAACAAAATTATCGATTTTGATTGATTGTATGAGATGAATAACTAAAATGAATGACTAATTTAAATGTTCCTGAACACTGTTTCTTAGTAATTACTTTCTGTATATGGTGTTGATGCCACTAACGGTTGGTGCTGACGTGGCCTGGATGTTAGCGTGGCTTTGGTGAGGACGTGGCCTGGCCCTGCACAGGTAACAGGAGTGAACAGAAGACCCTCGGAAGGAGGGGAAGGGGAAACCTCCGAGGGCGCTCCGAAGCTTAAGTTAGCAAAGATTCGAAGGAGGAGTCGAGGGTTTGAAAGAGAAACCGAGAGCTTAAGTAAATCAAGTGCAAGTGAAAAAGACTGAAATGTGAATACCTTGGTGAAGTTCATACCTTGGCCTATTTATAGTCGTTCGCCGGCGTAGAGGGTATGATTACAAGCTCAGGTAGGGGGTGCTGTAGGACTACTGTAGGTTGTAGGGCGGCCATAGGACTGCGACTGTAAGCGGCGCGGAGCGGCTGCAGGCGTAAGCGGTCGTAGGGTGGGGTGGAACGGCGGCAGGGCGGTGAGCGCAGAGAGAGCCTAGGTGTAGGCTTGCTGGGTCGTCCTCCATTAGGCCGAAAAGTTGCTGGGCCGGAGTACGTTGGACTGGAGCGCCTCCTGGGCCGATCATTAGGCCAGAGAGTTTATTAGTCCTAGAATATACTTGGGCCAGAAATTCCATTTGGTCGGAGCATTCTATTGGGCCTAGAGCTTACTTGGGCTAGAGTTGGAGTATTCTGTTAGGCCTGGAGCTTGTTTGGGCCAGAGTATCTTGTTGGGCTTGGAACTTGTTTGGGCTTGAGTATTTTGTTGGGCCTGGAGCTTGTTTGGGCCAGAGTATTTTGGGCCATATCACAGGCCCCCCACTTCCTTGAGTACATTCATGTGCTTGAGGAAGTATTTCGTAGAATAGGCTTTTAATGGAACTAAGAATGCGCGTGAGAGCTGGATCGTCACTTTCGGGAGGTGAAAGATCGTTTGGAGAAGCGAAAAATCATCTCTAAACTGTAAAGTCAAACTTTCGTTCGAACAGTTATCCTTGGGAGTCGGACCGTTACTCTTGGGAGGCAAAAAGTCTCGAAACTGTAAAGTCTCATCTTTTTCAGTTCTTTTCATTTATTCCCCGCGCTGAATGTGTTTTCCCTTCTTATAAAAAGTGGTCTCTGACACCTTTTGTTTTAAGCAGAAACGAGTTTAGTTTCTGAAGAGACTGAGAGAGAGATACGACCTTGCTTTCTAGCAGAGGGGTCATTGGCTTAGACAATTATGAGGGTAGTGATCTTGGAGAGGGAGGGGAGTCAGCGGTCTCTTGAGGGATTTATGGAAGCCAAATAGGAGGATGAGATCATTCTGGAGGAGGATCGTGGTTCAACGAATATGGACCTCTTCCTGACTTCAAGCGGAGATTAGGACCTCTTTTAGATTCCGAGTGGGGGCACGGACCTCTTCCAGATTTCGAGCAGGATCGGAGTATGGGGTCAAGGTCGTGTCTCTAGATGGTGGGTGCCCTGGGCCTTGAGCTTATTGGAACCGAAGAAGAAGAGGGGAGGGGCTGGCCGGAGTACCACTGGTTCATTTGAAGCCAGGAGGGAGGAAGGCCCTCTCCCTTATTCCAAGCGGTAGCGGATGAGGGGGTTCCCTTATGCCAAGAGCTTTTCAGGCCTTGAGCTTTTTGAGCTTTTGGAAGCAGGGGACACAGTTCCCCGGGCCTAGGGCTGCTCCTGGTAGGTGAGCGCTTTCAGTCTCAAGAGGGCGCTGCTAAGAAGACAAAGGGGCTGGGACAGCTCGTGTACTGGACTGCCTGAAAAGCTTGGTGTTTCAGTTTTCCCTTTGTACTTCGAGGCTGTTAAGGCCATATTTCCTTGTAATTTGAGGTCGTTAGTTGTAATCCTTTGAATTAATAAAATATATTTTCTTTCAATCTTTGTCTTCGCATGACATCTTTGCCTTTTATACTTGCATGAATTGATGTTGATTTTGGTGAGATCTGAGAGAAGTTTCGAATGCCCGTACTAGGAGTAGCCTTGGTGTAGTGTTTGCAAAACGTCTGAACCTTGGAGAATAAGGCCGAGCGTTTGCAGCTTAGCTTAAATGCTCGGACTTTGGAGAACTTGACCGAGCATATGCAACGCAGCTCATATGCTCAGACTTTGGAGATCTTGGCTGAACGTCAGACAAGGCTCGGACTTTTGGAGAACTTGGCCAGCGTATGCAGCGCAGCTCATACACTCGGACTTTGGAGATCTTGGACGAGCGTTGGAGAAGGCTCGGACTTTTGGAGAACTTGGCCGAGCATATGCAACGCAGCTCATATGCTCGGACTTTTTGGAGAACTTGACCGAGTGTTAGACAAGGCTTGGACTTTTTGGAGAACTCGGCCAAGCGTTTGACAAGGCCCGGACTTTTTGGAGAAAATTTGGAGAAATCATAACCGAGCATATGCAACACTGCTCATACGCTCGAACTTTGGAGAATACGGCCAAGTTTTGGACAAAGCTCGGAATTTGGAGAAACCTTGGAGAAAATTTGGCCGAGCGTATGCAACGCAGCTCATACGCTCGGCCTTTGGAGAATACGACCGAGCGTTGAGCAAGGCTCGGACTTTGGAGAAAACTTAGCTGAGTATATGTAACGCAGCTCATACGCTCGGACTTTGTAGAATACAGCCGAGTGTTGGGCAAAGCTCGAACTTTGGTAGAATCCTTAGAGAAAATTTGGCCGAGTGTGTGTAGTGCAGCTCATACGCTCGGACTTTGAAGAATACGGTCGAGTGCTGGCAAGGCTCGGACTTTGGAGAATCCTTAGAGAAAACTTGGCCTAGCGTATGCAAGACTCGGACTTTGGAGAATCCTTGGAGAAAATATGGCTGAGCGTATACAGCGCAGCTCATACGCTCGGACTTTGGAGAATCCTTGGAGAAAACTTGGCCTAGCATATGCAACGCAGCTCATACGCTCAGACTTTGGAGAATACGGTCGAGCGTTAGCAAAACTCAGACTTTGGAGAATCCTTGGAGAAAACTTGGCCGAGTGTATGCAACGCAGCTCATACGCTCGGACTTTAGAGAATATGGTCGAGCGTTGGCAAGGCTCTACTTTGGAGAATCATTGGAGAAAACTTGGTCGAGCGTATGAAACGCAGCTCATACGCTCGGACTTTGGAGAATACGGCCAAGTGTTGGCAAGGCTCGGACTTTGGAGAATCCTTAGAGAAAATATGGCCAAGTGTATGCAATACAGCTCATACGCTCGAACTTTGGAGAATACAGCCGAGCGTTGGCAAGGCTTAGACTTTGGAGAATCCTTGGAGAAAACTTGGCTGAGTGTATGCAACGCAGCTCATACACTCGGACTTTGGAGAATACGGCCGAGCGTTGGGCAAGGCTCGAACTTTGGAGAAACCTTGGAGAAAACTTGGCCGAGTGTATGCAACGCTGCTCATACGCTGGGACTTTGCAGAATACAACCGAGCATTGGGCAAGGCTCGGACTTTGGAGCAACCTTGGAGAAAATATGGCCGAGCGTATGCAACACAGCTCATATTCTCGGACTTTGGAGATACCTTGGAGAAAACTTGGCCGAGTGTATGCAACGCAGCTCATATGCTCAGACTTTGGAGAATACGACCGAGCGTTGGGCAAGGCTCGGACTTTGGAAAATGCTTGGGCGAGCGATCAAGACTTTGGAGAAATTATACTCGCGTGGTTTCTTCCTCCCTACGTATGTGGGCTTTTCTGTCCACTTTGGGCCTACTAGGTTTACCTCTATATGAGTGATAAACGATTACGACTAATAAGAAATGGCGGCACATTTGTGACAGCAAAGGGCATGATAAACGATTACGGCTGACAAGAAATGGCGACGCATTTGTGACAGCAGAGGGCATGTTTTTGCAACAGCTGGCACCTCGATGTCTGGAAACGGCGCTTGGGGAACAGCAAGGGGCGCGTCCTTTCATTTGAAGAGAGAATTGACGTTTCTCGTTTCTACTACCACAGCCTCTATATAAGCGGGTTCCTTCTTTCCTCAATCTTCACTTCGCATTTTTGAGAGATCTTGAAAGTATCGATTTAGCTAGAAAGTTTGAGAGCGCTCGGCATCGTTAAGAGTCTTCCACAAAAGCTTTTTCTTTCTAGGTGAGTAAGATGTCTGGTGGTAGTGATACTAGCGGAGCTCTGTCCAGGGAGTTAGAAGAAGCAATGGGTGTTTCTTCCAGTGATGGAGTCTCCTCTCAGGAGGTGTCTCCTAGGGGAGAAGGTCAGGCCCTCGTGCCGTATGAGGGAGATGGAGGGGAGGGCGAGGAGGCAGAAACATCTGGAGAGGGGGACGTCCGGGCGTCAATGCTTATTAGAGATGACACTCCGGATACTAAGAGGGAGGAGTAGATGTTCGAAGCGAATTCCATTCCGAGCGTAGTGGAATAAACTAGCC
The DNA here is from genome assembly GCA_023935145.1 of Bretschneidera sinensis. Classification (NCBI taxonomy): domain Eukaryota; kingdom Viridiplantae; phylum Streptophyta; class Magnoliopsida; order Brassicales; family Akaniaceae; genus Bretschneidera; species Bretschneidera sinensis. The sequence continues at coordinate 101,918,603 of CM043699.1, forward strand.
TCACAAGGACGAGAGTTAAATACAGGATCCCCCTAGAGTTTCATATAAGGGCCCCCGAGGGTGGGGAAAGGGCCTGCGATGCCCTGTCGAGCAGGGTGCCTTATGAGCTATGTGTCTATGAACATTAGCTTAAGACTGGGCTTAGGCTTCCTCTCCACCCGTTCTTTCACTTGATACTTAAATACTTTAGCATCACACTAAGCCAGCTTATGCCTAACTCGGTCCGACTGATTCTGGCATTCATCGTCATGTGCCAGGAGGTTGGAAGGGTGATGAATATCAATGTGTTCAAGGCCTATTTTTAGCTAGCCCAACTTGGTCATTCGAGATGGGTCATCGTTAGCTTGAGGCGGGGGAAGAGTGTACTGAAAGAGAAGCTTTCCTCCATAAAGAGGTGGAAGGGAGGCTTTTTTTTTGTTCGGAGCACTGAGAGCTTCGATATCCCTCTCAATTGGAATCTGGAGCATATTGGTAAATTTAAAAAGCCACACCTCTTGCCTCATGAGTAGGAGACGTTGAGAGCGATGCTGGCTACGCCCCTGGATATCGAGGTGCTTGGAGATAATGAATAACTCCACACGCACGGTTTCTGTCCTCCCAGCCTTCCCCCGCGCCTCGAGCATGGTAGCTGTTGGTTTACTAATTCATAGAAACTTTTCTTTTTTTTCTCCAAGTCCTTAATGCTTCTCTTTTCGTGCAGACATGGAGATGACGGCGATGGCTAGGTGTCTAGCTCACGAAAGAATAGGGCCACAGAAGCTAACAGATCCGGGCAGAAGAAAAAGGCTAAAGTCCCATCTGTGGCTCCAATTCCAGTGGATAGTTCCCCGAGGCCCCCGGCTCCTAAAGAAGGGGCAGACTCTGTTGCGCCCACTCCCCCTTCAGGGGCGTCTTTGCCCCAGGAAGGGTCTGGGATAGCCGCCCTCTTTACCCCATGGTGAGCTTTGAGGATGGATTACTCCATGTTCGCCCACCCTAAGGTTGCCCACGAGCATCTGGTGTTAGGGATCCCTCCCCGTGACATGGTGGATGCTTTGTCGAAGCCCATCGAGTCGCTCTGCTCGGCCGCAGAGGTCCCTCTATCTCAGGTAACGCTTGTTTCGCCCTTTGGTTAGCCTATATGTTTTGACTATTTCTGATGAGGCTGCTCTTTTTAGGCTGGGGTTCTCACTGGGGTGCTTTCTTGGTATACCCTGGATATAGCGGATCGTCTGGCCAAGACTCAGCACAAATTGGAGGAATCCCAGAACTTAGCCCATGACTTGTCTATTTCTCTCGAGATGGCAGAAAAGGACAGGGCAGAGGCGATCTTTGAGAGGGATCATTGGCATCGAACTGAGGAGTTTCTGAGGGAGGAGCTAGCAGAGGTACGCCACCGATCCATGAAGAAAGAGGCATCCATGACAGAGAAGGGGGCAATCTAGTACTTCAAAGGTTTCAATGAAGCCAAAAAAAGGGCTGTGTTGTTTTTTTCGAGGGTGGACTTCTCGGGTCTTGACTTGACGATCGATTTAGAGGGGTCCTATGTTGCTTCCTCGTTGTTGCTCGGTTTAAAGCACTGTACTCGTATCGATGGGACCCGATCTCAAGAGAGATGATGGCCTCTGCTCCATATGTCATGAAGAAGGGAGTTTCTCCTATTAGCGTTCGTACTGTGATCCGATAGGCCCAAAGGATATTGGAGAGCTGGTCAGCCCACTGCTTATCTACCTCATCAAGTCTTCTTCTGATTCCTTGGAGAAGCATCTTGTTGGTTACTTCAGCCTGGCCATTGGCCTGTGGATACCCAACTGACGAGAACCTGTGCTCGATGTGGAGATCATCACAGAATGTCTTGAACAGGGAACTATCAAACTATTTTTCGTTGTCGATGATCAATACCTGAGGGATCCCGAACCGACATGCTATTGACTTCTAGACAAAATTTTAGGTCTGGTGATCCGTGATACGGGCCAGTGGCTCTGCCTCGACCTACTTGGTGAAGTAATCAATGGCCACGATCAGGTGCTTCTTATGCCTAGTAGCCATTGGGAACAGGCTAAGGATGCCCATCCCCCACATGGCGAAGGGGAAGGGACTGGTGATGGAGACAAGAGGGTTAGCAGGGCGGTGCGATATCGAAGACCACCGCTAGCAGTTCTCACATTTCTTGAGCAAGTCTGCTGTGTCGTCCTTCATTGTGGGCCAGTATCACCTTGGGGGAGACCCTTGAAAGCTAAGGCCCGAGCTCCTAGATGATTCTCGCATATTCCTTCGTGGACCTCTCGGAGAGCATAATCGGTCTCTCTTGGCCCGAGGCATCGTAGGTAAGGCATGGTCAAAGCCCTTTTGTACAATTGCCCTTCCATGAGGGTATACCAGGAAGCACAGGAGATTAGTTTCTTGGCTTGATCCTTCTACTCGGGTACCGTGCCGTCTTCTAGATATCGGAGGATTGGATCTATCCATGTGGGTCCCTCTTCTACTGGCAGGACTAGAGCCTCATCAATACTTTGTGTGGAAAGAGTTTTCTGGTAGATAGCTCGGTTGGTCATCAAGTGCTGGGAGGAGGCCAAATTGGCCAGGGCATCTGCTTTGGAGTTTTTGGCTCAAGGGATCTGAGTTATCCGAAACGTCTTGAATATGGTGGCTAACTCCTTCACCTTTTAGAGATATTGGGCGAGCTTATCCCCTCTGACCTCAAACTCTCCTTTTACCTGACACCAACTGAGAGTCGCTGAACGCATCCAAAACCTCGAGGGCCAATGCTTTGGCCAACCTTAAGCCGGCTAGGAGATCTTTGTACTCTGCTTCGTTATTGGAGGTTTTGAACCTGAACCTCAAGGCATACTCGATCGTAAAGCCTTCTGGACTACAGAGGATGAGCCCTGCCCCGCTCCCCAGTGAATTAGAGGATCCATCTACATGGAGGGTCCATCATAGAGAGACTCTATTGAGCACAGATGCTGTGGATTTGTTTGGGTTTATGGACAAAGTTGTCTCCACAATGAAGTCAGCCAGAGCCTGGCCCTTGATCACTTGTCGGGGCCGGTAGTGGATGTCAAACTCTCCCAGCTCCACTGCCCATATCACTATCCTCCCAGAAACACTTGGATTATGCAAGAGTTGCCTTAAGGGTTGATCCGTCAAGAGGACGATGGTGTGCGCCAAAAAGTAAGGTCGGAGCTTCCGCACAACCACTACCAAGGCGTAGGCCATCTTTTCGATTGGAGAGTATCTTGTCTTAGCTTCATGGAGGACTAACATAGTAGATAGGCTTCTAAATGCCCACTTCTTCCCGTACCAGAACAGAGGCCACGGTGCTTTCTCCGGCTGACAAATAAAGGAAAAGCCCCTCACCTCACCTAGGAGCAGCTTGGTTAAAAGTGGTGGCGAGCTTAGATACTTCTTCAAATCTTCAAAAGCTTCTTTGCAGTCCTCGAAGCAGGAGAAATCCTTTGCCTTCTTAACGGCCTTAAAGAAAGGAAGACACTTTTCTGCAGACTTGGACATGAAACGGTTTAGGGCCGCGACTCTACTAGTGAGGCGCTGGACTTCTTTCACGGACTTAGGAGGGGTTATATCGAGGATAGCCTTTATCTTCTCCATGTTGACCTCTGTTCCTCTTTAGGTGACCATGAACCCTAGGAATTTCCCTTTGGTTACCCCGAATGCGCATTTGGACGGATTTAGCCTTATGTTATGCTGGCGCAACACTCTGAATGCCTCTTCCAGGTCAGAGTAATGGTTTCTTTCTTTGGCGCTTTTGACCAACATGTCATCCACATAAACCTTCATATTTCGTCCTATCTTCTCCTTGAAGATCTTGTTTACCAGCTTCTGATAGGTCACCCCGGTGTTCTTGAGCCCGAAGGGCATGACTTTGTAACAGTACAGCCCTCGGTCAGTGATAAAAGTGGTCTTGTCCTGGTCTGGTTTATGCATGAAGATCTGATTGTAGCCGGAGTATGCATCCATGAAAGAAAGGAGTTCATGCCCTGAGGTAGTGTCTACCATCTGGTCAATCCGAGGAAGGGGGAAGCTGTCCTTTGGGCAGGATTTATTCAAATTGGTGAAGTTAATGCAAATATGCCACTTGTCACTGGTCTTGCGGACCATCACCACATTAGACACCCACTTCAGGTACCTCGCCCCCTTATAAAGTTGGCTTCCAGTAGCTTATATACTTTAGTGTTAATAGCCGTTTGGCGTTCGGGGGCAAAGGTCATCTTTTTCTGAATGATTGGTTTGCACCTGGGGTCCACGTTCAGGCGATGCTCGATAGTTCCAAGGCTGATCCTCGGCATGTTCGAGGTCGACTAAGCGAACAAGTCTCTGTTCTTCTAGAGCAGGGAGATGAGTTTATTTTTGTGCTCTTCGAGGAAGTTCGCGCCTATTTGGACGGTTCAGGCGGGGTCTTCTCCGAGGGGTACATAGATCAACTCCTCCACAGGTTACCCCCTAGGTGTCCTTATCTCATCCTTGAGATCTTCTACTTCAAGGGGTAGGGCCTCTGTCTTCTTCCCTTCTCTGACAGCGTTCAGGTAGCAGGCCCAGAAGATTTTTTGATCCCCTCTGATCACTCTTACGCCTTTACTGGTGGAAAACTTGACATTCAGGTGATAGGTGGAAACAACAGCCTTCAGTTTGTTGAGGGTGGGTCGGCTGATGATCATATTGTAGGAAGAGGGCTGCTTGATTATCAGGAAGGTGGTCTGCACTGTGGAGGTCTTTGGTGTTATTCCTGCGGTCACCAGGAGGACTATGCTCCCCTCAGCGAACACTGGAGAACCGTTGAAACCATAGAGGGGTGCCAGGACTAGCTCCAGATGTCCATTCTTCAGCTTCATGCACTGGTAAGCATCATGGAACAATATGTCCGCTGAGCTTCCATTATCAATCAGGACCCATCGCACTTCATAGTTGGCTACCAAAAGAGAGACTACCACTGCATCGTCGTGAGGAGTCTGTACATCCTCTAAATCATCCTCTGTGAATAAGATCACTGGCTCTGTTCTTCTTTTCTTGTGGGGGCCGCTGACGGAGGCTACGACCCTAGCATATGCTCTACTGTTCTGCCCCGAACCACCTTCCGCAGCCGAGGCCCCGCAAATTGTCTTGATGATGTGGGTGATCGTGGCCACCTCTTGTTTCTTTTGACTGGGCCCTTCTTGCTCGGCCCTAAGATTTATTTGCGGGTCCCTCTGCTCTTGTTGGCGATAGGGACGTCCGACATCTCTCATCGACAGCGCGAGCTCATCTTTTCTCCGGGGCTTAGTAAATTCCTTTAAGTACCATCGGTTGATAAGAGCTTTAATATACTCCTTCAGGTCATGATATTCCTCAGTGTCATGACCATAGTTCTTTTGAAATCGACACCACCGCCTCTGGTCACCTTCGAGATGCGGCTTCCTAGGTGGCCACTGGAGGATGGACTTATTTTGGAGCTGCATGAGGAAGTTGGTCCTGGTGGCATTGAGTGGAGTGAAGCCGTCAACTCAAGGGTGGGGTCTATACCTGTTCTCCTGGTGGGCTCTCTTGACTGTCCCTCTCTGGGGGTCGGAATCCTTTCTCTTCTTCTCAGTTTCCCCTTCCCTCTCTCTTCTGAAGGCTTGGTCATCCTCTGCCAACATGTATTTCTCAGCTCGGGCTAGGATCTCGTTCATGTCTCTAGGCGGGCGCCGAGTCAGTTTAAAGCTGAAAATTCCAAACCTCAATCCATTTTTGAATGCCATTCCTTGGATATTTGGGTCGAGGTTAGGAATCTCCCATGCTGCTGTATTGAACCGGGAGATGTAGGCTCGAAGCCTCTCCCCTCGCTGCTGGATGATGTTGAAGAAGCTCTCCGAGGTCTTCTTGCACCCCTTGCTACTGAGGAAATGGGAGGCAAAGGCGTAGCTGAGCTCTTTGAAATTACTAATGCTTCCTGGCTTCAGCCTTGAGTACCAAGTACTCGCTGTCTTCTCGAGAGTCAGAGGGAAGGCATAGCACATGACTGGTTCTGAATGTCGGTGCAGCATCATAGTCGTCTTGTAGTGCTATAGGTGGTCCATAGGATCCGCGGAGCCATCATACATCCTGACTTGAAGCATCCTGAAGTTAGGTGGAAGCGGGGTCTCGAGGACGTCTTTTGTGAATGGAGGGTCTTGGATGCAAAGTTCATCCATGATGCTGGGATTCTTGCATCTCAAAGCCGAGTCTATTTTTTCTTCCATTTCCTCAAACTGTTTGTCTAGGCTAAGGTTGCCTTTTGAGGAGGAGCTCTCCTTGGATCGGCTGTTAAGTGGCGAGGGCTCGGTCTGGGGCTGGTTATAGGTTGGGTTGTCCCTGCCGGATGACTCGGCTTGCTCTGGAGCTTGGTGAGGAGGGAAGAAAGGTTGCTGACCTCCTCCCCAGACTTAGGCTGTTAAGTTAGCTATCATCCTGGAGAGCTCTTGGAATTGAGCTTGAGTCATTGGGGCCTGGAGGTGGGCGGCCTCTTCCTCGTAATTAGGAGAGTCAATTCCGAAAAGGTGAGGGCGCTGCCCTCTAGTAGGGGTGGTGTGCTTGGGGATTGTTGGGAACCTGGGTCTGGATTGGTAACTGCGAGCGTCGCCTTGGATAAGAGCCGAGCACGCCGTTGGGGCTTCCTTGTTGGTTCTTCTGATACTGTTTCTTGGTGGCATCGTGACAGATGAGTTCTTTTTACTTCTTCGCTCTCACTGTAGCGAGAGATTGTGGTTTCCCACGAACGGCGCCAATCTGTTGATGCCGCTAATAGTTGGTGCTGACGTGGCCTGGGTGAGGACGTGGCCTGGATGTTAGCGTGGCTTTGGTGAGGACGTGGCCTGGCCCTGCACAGGTAACAGGAGTGAACTGAAGACTCTTGGAATGAGGGGAGGGGGAGACCTCCGAGGGCGCTCCGAAGCTTAAGTTAGCAAAGATTCGAAGGAGAAGCCGAGGGTTTGAAAGAGAAACCGAGGGCTTAAGTAAGTCAAGTGCAAGTGAAAAAGACTGAAATGTGAATGCCCTGGTGAAGTTCATACCTTGGCCCATTTATAGTCGTTCACCGGCATAGAGAGTATGATTACAAGCTCTAGTAGGGGGTGCTGTAGGTCGTAGGATAGCCGTAGGCTGCGCGGAGCAGCTGCAGGCGTAGGCGATCGTAGAGTGGTGTGGAACGGCGGCACGGCGATGAGCGCAGAGAGGGCCTAGGTGTAGGCTTGTTGGGTCGTCCTTCATTGGGCCGAAAAGTTGTTGGGCCGGAGTACGTTGGACTGAAGCGCCTCTTGGGCCGATCATTAGGCTGGAGAGTTTACTGGTCCTGGAATATACTTGGGCCGGAAAGTCCATTGGGTCAGAGCATTCTATCGGGCTTGGAGCTTACTTGGGCTGGAGTTGGAGTATTCTGTTGGGCCTGGAGCTTGTTTGAGCTGGAGTATTTTGGGCCATATCATATGGAAATTCTTAATTAAATTTGTAGTTTATAGATCAAACTTAGTTTTCCAAGAGAGGCAAACATCTTACATTATGAGTTCTCCAAACAATGCTTCCCAGTAAGAACATTCTCATGGAATTCTTTACCAGTTTCGAGACAATTCATTTGAATAAAACTCATTTTAAGTAATAGGTAATTAAAACTACTAGTAATTACTACTTTGTAATCATGATAAACTTGGATCCATCATTTTACTTGACGTTAAAGGGATGAGTGTGAGTTGTGTAGGATCAAGCCCAAGATATTAATAATTATTTTATTATGACAAAGATCGGATAGCTTCACCACTTGCTATTTTACTTAATTCTTTGGAAACATGTAGTATAAGATTGATGGATAAAGATTCAAAACTATAATCCTTAATTTACTAATTTCATGCAAGGATAGCTGCACAAATTTACGCATCTCATGTTTAGCTTGATTGTTTTTCAAACTTATTATTCTGTAAAAAAAAAAAAAAGAAATTATACTAAACACCATTTCAAATTAATTTAAAAAAATAAAAAAAATTGTAAAATGATATAAAATCAAGGGAAAAAAATAAAATTACCCTCGAGGTTTCACCATTTTATCTATTTGACTCTTAATTTTCAATGAGTATCAATTTACTTTTGAACGTTTTGTTTCGGCTCAATTTGACTTTTTGTTCATGTCTATCTATTAAAATTTGTGTTGGATAATGAGAATGAACAATAGATACTACATAGATCTAGACAGAAGGTTCAATTGGGCTTAAACATAACGCTTGAGGGTAAATTGATAATCATTGAAAAGAGATGGTCAAATAAACAAAACGATGAAACCTCGAGATAAATTTATTATTTTTCTTAAAATCAAATATGAATTTGGGCCAAAATTAAAAATTGGGCTTCAATCTTCTAAACTCATGATCACTTTTGACAAGATCATGATTACTTAATTGCCCTTTAGTGCAAAGGGAATTTACAATATCATGAAAAATTAGAATATTTCACAAACAGGTGGATAGCAATGAAGTTTTCAAACAGCTCCTTAGCAAAAGGCTAGCTGATATCCACTACCTACTTGCTCAGCTCAGAGACTAGAATGTTTAATATATTTAGCGTTTTATAAGCCTTTCGAGCATATAGATTCTATATGTTCGACTGGTTAAGGAGTTAGACTATAAATCTGTTCGACAACGCCCCCGCAAGTTCGAATTGTGATATAGACAATATAATGTTTTTGTTTAACACACTAGTAATGATACACAATATATTGTATAAAAATAATATTATAATTCTAATCAAACTTGGATTGATATAATCCTATATTTTTTTTAATAGAATTTGAGAATTTGAATTACTATAATCTTATATTATTTTATAGTAATCTGGATTAAATTTGAATATGGGGTATAACTTTTAATAGCCAAAAATACTTTATTCAACTACATATAAACAAGACATTTGTGTTTGAAAAAATAATGTCAATTAATATGATAATTGAGCGTTATATAAGAATCATACAATTGTTCAAATTCTTCAATTTATTCATCACAATTTTTAAAAAAATTATATCATTACCTAAGAAAATAAAATTATTATATGAAAGTGTAGATTCAAATAAATGTTTATCTTGAATAAGGAAAAGCTATATCATTTTTTTTCTTTCTGTCAACATAGTTTCAATTAGAATATTAATTTATGTATACATAGATTGATTTTTTCGATCTATATAACTGATGATTTTGTGAGATCAGATTTGAAGTATTTCACATTCAACTTAGGGGAGCAAATCGATAAATTGAGAATCAAATTACATAAAAAGAAAGTAATTTCTTAAAAAAAATTACTAAATATATTTTTCCTAAATTTTGGTGATTCGGTATTATCAAAATAAAAATTGATAATTTGGTATACCAAAGTATTAAAAAAAACATTAACATTTATTAAAATTAAAAAAATCATTCAGTGTTACTGAAATATAAAAAATTGAACCTATATCAAACAAAATTATTGAAATTCTATAAAAATAATATCAAGTACCAAAATTTCTAGTTTTGTAATTCACTTTTTTCGTATGCACACTCCTATCAAACTCTTGATCAATTTTTCTTTTTTTTCACATAAATTGACAATTATTATCATGTCAAGGTCCAAAAATCATGTCTTTTATCTTCAGAATTTAGATGAAAGTGTATTTTATTGTTGTTGTTTTAACATTTAATTTTTTTTTTCACATGTAATATCTTCACCTAGAGATACAAGTTATATAGTGTTATATTTCCTTGTAAATAATACGACTGTTATAGTTTGTGTAATCTTCATTTTTAGAGTAACATATATATATATATATATATATATATATATATATATATATATAAGTACGAATAATTGTATAACATTTAATAGGAAAAATACGTGTACTTAATAATTGTTTTTTTTCCTCTTAAAATTTGGATCCTCTATAAGTAATTGTTTGACAAAAAATTCATGACTTTATATAAACAAATATTTTTACAAAAAATTATATATGAAAATAAATCAATTAAATTAAATTTTTAGTTTCCTTAGATAATTACTATTCAATTTTACTCTATATTAGCAAGTTAAAAAGTCATTACTCTACTTGAACACATTTTCCACAAACAATTAATTAATTTGTAATTAAATTAATAAAAATAAAGATTGATAAGCTTAAATTAACGATACTTCTTACCCATTTAAATGAGATTATACTCTTTCACTTTGATGAGAAAAAATATTCTATTCCACTTCAAAAGTTACGCCACGAGAAAAATTAGATGACAAAACATCTTACATTTTAAAATTAAGTAACATATACTCTCTTTGTCCCAATTTATATGTCATGGTTTATTTTTTGAAGCAATTTTGACTCCAAATTTTGTAAATATGTTATTGATTTAAAAATATAAAAATATTTTTTGAACACTTGTAAACTTTATGAAGCTATATTTATAAAATTTTAATTTCTTTCTTAATGTGAAGTTAAAGAATAAAATTAATCATTTAATTAGATTAATAGTGAACTGTGATATATAAATTGGAACGAAATGAGTATCTAACATGTTTTTTCTTAAGAAAAAGAAATATCATAGTAAACAAGTAATACTAAGAGCACTTAATAATAGTTTGATATTATTTTCAATATAAATTTGCATTATTAACCATTAAAATAGGACATGCTCACTAGATTGATGTTGAGTGATAATTACATTTTATAGAACAATGTTGATCTAATCTTCCTCTATTCCCTCAATATATTCATGATAGTAACTCTTCTTATATATGACGAAGTAGTTGACTATAAAATTCGATCCCAAAACTTTAAGGTACCTAAATACTTATAACTTTAGGTAATAATAACTAAGTTAATTACTGTTAATTTTGAAAACTCATAACAACAAGTGCACTGAATTCACGTCAGCCATATATAAATATCAATTGTTTAGATGTTGCGGTATATTGAATCTTTTCAAGGGAATTTAATTAAATTTTTTGCTTTCAACTGCCAAGATGTTGCAGTATATTTAATCTTTTCAAGCAAATTTTATTAAATAAAAAATAAAAAATAAAAAATAAATATTTATAAAGTAAAAAACAAGATGAAAGTTAAGGAAGCCATTTACTTTGTAGTCAATTTTGTGTTTGTTATCTCGAGAGATAAGTATTTCAAAGAAAAATGTGTCTATTTAGTTAGAATATTTGACACATTGAAACTATGTTATAAATTATCTTAGCTCCGTGATTCATTATTTGGTGACTGAATTACTTGGAAACTATATTGCTGTAATGCTCATATTCTTAAAGTAAGGATAAAGAAGTAATTTGATAGATATTACATGAGATTAAAATAATATATACATGAAAGATTTAATTGAAGAAAATAATTATTTTGAAAGAAAAAAATTTGGACGCTTAGATGCTTATGTAAGGTTGTGAGATTTATAAAAAAGACTTATAATTTGCAGAGGAGATTAGAGGAAAGGGGTAGAATAGAACCTAATGTGGTGAAACAAGAGGCTCATGAACGAGAGGGTGTGTTTGTACATGAGATGCAAAGGGATTGTTTTGTGAGATTTCTTAAGTTTAAACCCCAGTCTTTTAAGTTTAAACCATGTCACGAGAGGGTCACACTATGAAATTCTAACTAAACTCTCTTATATGGGTATTGAGAATTATGCTATATTGGTGGATAAAGCATTACAGATTGAGAAGGATTTGATGGAGTTTAGAGGTAGGAAGGATTGGCTGAAGAGGTCTAGATTTGAGGGACCCAGATGTGGTAACAATATGAGTGTGCAGGGTGGGAGACCACCCCAGAAAGGACATTCCTTATCACAAGGAAATGTAGTACAGAGTCAGAAGCAAGCAGGATCTGTTGTTTCTATAACTCAGAGTAATATCGGTGGGACCCCAAGATTTGGGAGATAAACTATGGGAACTAGGAGTTATAGTAGAGGAGTAAGTATGCCACCAAGGAAGTGGTAATCTAATGTATGATCGAGAGCCAAGAGTTTGTTTTAGATGTAATTAGATGGGGCATCTGTATCGGAATTACCCTACCCAATATGCTTTGTATATGGTGAGGGAGGACATGTTGGTTTATATTGTTTAGTGGGAAAATCTATTGAGATAGGTGCTGGAGGGCTTGGGAGAAGATAGGTGGAGGATCAGGGAGTACGTGGGGCAGAGGTAGATGATCAGTAGCTGAGAGAGGACGCGAAGGTAAGTTACAGCGTAGAGATAGCAAAATCTATGCATTGACCCAACATGATGCACGAGCCACTCCTGATATTGTTATGGGTATGGCATCTATTCTTAATAGACCTGCTAGATTATTTATTGATCCTGGTGCAACCCATTTTTTTTGCATCCAGTGTGTATATGAAATCTATTGACGCTACTGTTAGTCTTTTGATGCATATTGTTATTGTTGAGGTTCCTATAGAGGATAAGGTTATTATTAGGACAATTTATCGGGGTTATGTGATTAGTATGACTGGTAGAGAATTTGAAGTTGATTTGTTGCTTTTAGATATGACATATTTGGATTTAATTATGGGAATGAATTGGTTATCTGCACATCATGCTTGGGTAGATTTCTTTAGGAAGAATGTGGTGTTCAGGATACCAGGATAAGAGGAGTTTAATTTTCAAGGAGAACGTAAGGTACTTGTCAACTGTCTTATTTATTCTTTGACTGCTAGTAAATGGTTGAAGAAGGGTTGTGAGGGGTATTTGGCATATGTGGTGGATTCTAGAAAGGAGATTAGAAAGTCAGAAGAAATCTTGGTAGCGAAATATTTTTCTGATGTATTCCCTGAGGAGTTGTCTGGTTTGTCTCTCAACAGGGAGATTGAGTTTTCTATTGAGGTGATTCTGGGATTAGCACCCATATCTATAACACCTTATAGAATGGAACAGATAAGTTGAGAGAGTTGAAAGTTTAGCTTCAGGAGTTGCTAGATAAACAATTTATTCGACCTAGTATGTCGCCTTGAAGAGCTCCTGTGTTGTTTGTCAAGAAGAATAATGGGACGATGAGGTTGTGTATTGATTATAGATAGTTGAATAAGATCACCATCAAGAATAGATATCCTTTGACCATGATAGATGATTTATTCGAGCAGTTATAGGGGGTTAGGACATTTTCTAAGATAGACGCGAGATCGGGTTATCATCAGTTGAGGATAAAAGAGGGAGACGTGCCTAAGACTGCTTTTAGGACACGTTATGGCCATCGCAAGTTCCTTGTGATGCCATTTGGGTTAACTAATACTCCTGCAGCATTTATGGATCTGATGAATCGGGTATTTAAACCATTCTTTGATAGATTTATGATTGAATTTATTGATGATATTCTGGTATATTCCAAGAATGAAGAGGAGCATATGCAATATTTAGAGATAGTATTGAAAATTCTGAGGAGAGGGAAATTGTATGCAAAGTTCTTTAAGTGTGAGTTTTGGTTAAGTGAAATATCTTTCTTGGGGCATGTAATGTTAAGAAGTGGTATAACAGTTGACCCACAGAAAGTAGAGGCAGTGTTGAATTGGGAAAGACCCACTAGTATAACTGAAATTTGAAGCTTTTTGGGATTGGCTGGTTATTATAGGAGGTTTATCCAAAAAATTTCTATGATTGTTGGACCATTGACTAGATTAACCAGGAAGGAAGTGAAGTTTAGGTGGTCAGAAGAATGCGAAAGGAGTTTCCAACTGTTGAAAGAGAAATTGACTACTGTTTCGGTATCAGTACTTCCTTCTGGTGATGAAGGATTTGTGGTATATAGTGATGCATCATATCAGGGGTTGGGATATATGTTGATGCAACATGGGAGAGTTATAGCTTATGCTTATATGCAATTGAACATTTGGAATTGGCTGCCATAGTTTTTGCTTTGAAGATTTGGAGATATCATCTATATGGAGCCACTTATGAAATTTTTATTGATCATAAAAGTTTGACGCATTTACCTACCCAGAAATAGTTGAATTTGAGGTAGAAGAGGTGGTGGAGTTTATTAGTGACTATGATTGTACAATTCACTATCATCTAGAAAAGGCTAATGTAGTAGCTAATGCATTGAGTAGAAAGTCTACCGGGAGATTAGCTGCTGTTGAGAGTCATGATATTAGCTTGATGGTAGAACTGAGAGAAATGAGAATGCAGTTAAGTATCAGTGATAGAGGAGTATTGATGGCAAATATAGTGGTACAATCTCCTATTATTGATCGCTTATTATAGATACAAAGTAGAGATGAAGGGATAGAGAAGATCAGACAGGAAATATTGAGTGGGAAGCCGACTGGGTTTAGAATTAGAAAAGATGGTATGGTGGTATTGGGACATAGAGTTTGTGTTCCCAATGATGTGGAGATGAGAAAGGAGATACTAAGGTGCTCCTAAATACCTAATGGTTACAAGTGTACAAGGTCAATGGTAGCATAGTGTGCAAGTGCGAGATCATTTCCACAGGGATTGGTGAATTTCGTTTTAGAATCAATTTCTTAAAGAAGATCAAAATAACTGTTGAATGTGAATTAATAATAATGAGACATAGGGCTTTGATATCCACCACTAGTCATACTTTCCCAATGATTAATAGGTCAATGCACTGGCCTTCCTATGAATACCTAATGGTTGCCAACCTAAGAGCATGATATCTACTCCTTAAGCTATTGATTTCCCTAAGCACCGAGTTAAGCATGGTATCTACTCTAACTCTTTTCTTTCTTAAGGGATTCAACATGCTATCTACTGAGTTGTTCCTTAAGAAAGCATAAGATTTATGGAAATTGACAACCACAGGAGACCTAGGGCATGGTATCTACTCCCGGTTTCCCATGTTGATTAACCCAAGAATCCGGTGTGGATATCTTTTATTACTAATGTCAGACCCAAGACTCAGTCATCCAAATTGATCTAACTAACAAGTCCATACAACATGCACATGTTGATAAGACATATACATATGAGGAATTTAAATAAACATAGGCATTAATCAAGTTAAGCATCATAATTAAGACTATTGCAAAGATAATCAATGAATGTATATATGGGAAAGCATAATTAGGGCTTCAATCAAGCCCTATAAAGAGTTAGTTACACATGCTGTCTAAGATAAACATCATAGCATAAATTAGACATAAACTATAAAACCCAAAGAATATTGTGGAGACGGGTTGTCAATCCTCTTCAAAGCTTACAACTCTAAGCTAAGCAAAAGATAAAAGAAGTGATGATTTTTGTGTGTGTTTACATGTGTATTTATAAGGGTTGAATAACCCTAGAAGACTAAGGAAACCCTAAACTTCCTAAAACGTAAAACCTGCTCTATTTCCAAAACTGGTTCTGCTGTTTTACTGTTCACTCCCGTACATGTGCGCTCGATTGCATGCTTTGTGCGCTCGATCGCAAGTCTGTGCTCGATCCTACTTGTGTGCGCATGAGCGCTTATGCGCTCGATCGCACCCACTAGTGCACTCGATCACACTTTTGCCAGTAGCTGTTCTAAGATTTCCAGATTTCTTCTTTTAAGTGCCAAAAATGCTTCTTTTTCTCCAAGACCCAACAAAAACATGTAAAACATAGAAATGAAGTAAAATGAACTAAATTAACACAACTAAGGACTTAACAAATGCAAATAAGGGGGCTTAAATATGAATATTTAAGCACCTATCAAAAAATTATTGCACGTTTATCTACCTAAATAAATAAGTAAATAACCATACAGTTTTACTTGCAAGTGCACAAGGTCAATGGTAGCATAGTATGCAAGTGCGATATCATTTCCACAAGGATTGGTGAATTTCGTTTTAGAATCAGTTTCTTAAAGAAGATCAAAATAACTGTTGAATGTGAACTAATAATAATATGACATAGGGCTTTGATATCCACCACTAGTCATACTTTCCCAATGAGTAATAGGTCAATGCACTAGCCTTCCTATGAATATCTAATGGTTGCCAACCTAAGGGCATGGTATCTACTCCTTAAGCTATTGATTTCCCTAAGCACCGAGTTAGGCATGGTATCTACTCTAACTCTTTTCTTTCTTAAGGGATTCATCATGGTATCTACTGAGTTGTTCCTTAAGAAAGCATAAGATTTATGGAGATCGATAACCACATGAGACCTAGGGCATGGTATCTACTCTTGGTTTCCCATGATGATTAACCCAAGAATCTGGTGTGGATATCTTTTGTTACTAATGTCAGACCCAGGACTTAGTCATCCAAATTGATCTAACTAATAAGTCCATACCACATGCACATATTGATCAGACATATACATATGAGGAATTTAAATAAACACAGGCATTAATCAAGTTAAGTATCATAATCAAGGCTATTGCAAAGATAATCAATGAATGTATATATGGGAAAGCATAACTAGGGCTTCAATCGAGCCCTATAAAGAGTTAGTTACACATGCTGTCTAAGATAAACATCATAGCATAAACTAAACATAAACTATAAAACCTGAAGAATATTGTGAAGACGGGTTATCAATCCTCTCCAAAGCTTACAACTCTGAGCTAAGTGAAAGATAAAAGAAGTGATGATTTTTGTGTGTGTTTACATGTGTATTTATAAGGGTTGAATAACCCTAAAAGACTCAGGAAACCCTAAACTTCCTAAAACGTAAAACCTCCTCTATTTTCAAAACCGGTTCTGCCGTTTTACTGGTCATGCCCGTACATGTGCACTCGATCGCACTTTTGCCCGTAGCTGGTCCAGGATTTCCAAATTTCTTCCTTTAGGTGCCAAAAATGCTTCTTTTTATCCAAGACCCTATAAAAATATGTGAAACACAGAAATGAAGTAAAATGGACTAAATTAACATAACTAAGGACTTAACAAATGTAAATAAGGGGGCTTAAATATGAATATTTAAGCACCTATCACACCCCTAAACTTTCATATTGCTAGTCCCTTAGCAATACAAAACTAAAAACTAAAATGAAAAATAACGACACACAAATAGATCCAATATCTATAGTGTCCACAAAATGTTTAGGTCTTCACAAAAAATTATGATGCGCATTCATAAGCAAGCTTAACAAATGTAAACATATCTTTGCAATGAATAAGAGTTTTGAACACAAATCACTTTCATTGAGCAGTTTAAGACATCATAAGTTTGACTTTAGTTTGTGGTGAACTAGCACATAAAAGATTAGGTTTCCAAATAATTCTAATGTGTAGTGTTTCGATGTCTCAAGATTCACCAAATTTTCTATTAGAATCAACAAAAATGGCATAGTTTTTCCTTTTTTCTTTTGTTTGTGAGATTTTTGCCAAGTTAGTTCCCTTAAGCTTTCTATTTGACTCATGTAGCGAGCATTTAGCTAATGACTCCCAAACCAGATGGTCTTAGGGTATTAGGTGTAAAGACACCCCTAAGGACTTACTAACTCGAGTCAAAAAGGCTACGAAACTAACAGGTCTTAATGCTACCAATCAGAATTTCCAAATTTTAACGTGACACTCACTGCTTACTGAGGCAAGAGGGCTAGTTACTCAGTGGAAAATTAGTTGACTGATCTTTAGGAGCATTTTTATTTTTGAACAATAACAAATTTTTTTTTCTTCTATTTATGCCAAAGCATTAATCTAACAGATCATCTGGTTCACAGTCGAGCAAAAGAAACATACAAATCAAAATTACATGTTATACCCCACACAACTATGTGCTAATGTGCTCGTGTTAGTTTAGGTCAAACTTGTGAATCCTTAAATGCTTAAAAGTAAGTGATCTATATTCAAAACTTAATTATTGGCCTATATGTTCAAAGTGTTAAGCTCACTTGTGAAGTCAAACCATATTGTTTGTTTAGATCACCCAAAATTTTTGGAACAAAATGAATATGCATTTGTCTATAAAAAACAAAACAAAAAAATAAGACATAGTGTGTGTGTGAGTGTGTCACCATACCCCCAAACTTAAATTTCACATTGTCCCCAATGTATGAATAGCATGGAAGGAGCGACCTGGGAGATGGAGAACTATATAGCTGGCATAGCTCGTAGCACGCCCCCAAACTTCAACTGGATGCACTCACTCTGTCCTTGAAAAAGAAAGACAAACAAACATAAAATGGAAAACAAGTAATAATAAACAGCTATAGAAAAGTAAATACTAATAATAAAATAAAATACTAAAAATATATGCTATCACTACTGAGCGTCTAGTGGTGCAGTCGAAAAGGTACTGGGTGCCGGAGGTAGGTGATCAAGAATGGCCTATAGCATCGCCTCCTGTCATGCAAACTGTGCCTCCAAACCATCTATGCGCTGGTGCACGAGTGATGTGGTTGCAGAGATCTCACCTCGGACAGAGGACAACTCAGCGAGAAAGTGCTGGGACTTTATGGATCCTATGTCCAGATGGTCCTCCTCTCGTAATGGGATAACTACAGGGGTCTCTGTCTCCATATGATCCTTCTCAACCCTCTTAGCGGCAGGTGCAGGGGCTGGGAGTCCTCGAGGCATGTGCGAGAGACTATGTGTCTATTGAGCCTTCATGAAGAAGGGATGCTCTCGCACTGGTCCGTCGCTAGTGGTCCCCTTAATCCCTTTCTTCTTGAAGATGTACGAGAGTAGGAATGGGAATGAGAGCCCCCATGCATTAGCCGTGGTGGTCTGACAGCCATGGATATGATCCCATAATTTATGCAGCTAGCTCCATATAACAGCGAAAAGAGAATACCAGTGACCTTTGTGAAAGGCATACAACATCTGTAGAAACTAGTCTCTCCTCTGTGTCTTGTGCCCCAATGGACACACATTGCGCTAAAGGATAGTGTCTACAAGCCAAAGTTGTGGGGGAAACTTTGACTGGCTCACTGCATTATTGTGTTTGTCGGCGTATTGGCCAGCGCACATATCCTTAATAATCGTGGACAGGTCAAAAGAGTCCGGTTGCTCCTTGATATCAATGTCCTCCGGAGGGGACTCATCACAGCAATGAAGAGCAGCGGCTATGTCGGCACTAGTCACCTCGATGGATGTGCCCTGGACTGATGAAGTCAATATTCCCGGTCTGCTGCAGTCAAAAGACATGCTTTCATAGAATTGGGTGTAAGTAGTCGAACAGACTGGTTTAAAATGCCTCTTCAACCCCCGGTGTTTAAATGCTTAGACCACCCATTGAGTGGCATCCATTTGCTTGAAGACTTCATCGATGGCGAAAGTGATCTCGAATAAAAGTTCTCTCTGCTCGATGCTTGGTCGGGATGACTGGGCACGGCTGCTCGAGGCACGGGAGGTGGAAGCGGTTTGCTTTGACATGTTGATCCTAGTTTCTGTCAAATTTGCGATCGATCTCGAATATATGCACTCGATCGCACACTAGACTATGCACTCGATCGCGAATGACGAGCGCTCGATCGCACACGGTCAGACTTTTTCTCGAACAGCTTGTGGGCAACAGAAGACCAAGCTATGGTCTTGTGGATCCGAGTGTGTTCCTAACCTCCTGCAAACATAATAGCACCCAATCATACACAATATAACATGTATATATACTGAAAGTGTAATTAAAACAATAAAATCCGTGTGTTGAACAAAATGGGTACCTTATGTATGGAAGGGATGTGTAATGAGGAGGAAGATGTGGCGGTGCTAGATGGTGGTGTGGTGATGCTGGAGTCGAGAGTGCGAGAGTG
The DNA here is from genome assembly GCA_023935145.1 of Bretschneidera sinensis. Taxonomy (NCBI): domain Eukaryota; kingdom Viridiplantae; phylum Streptophyta; class Magnoliopsida; order Brassicales; family Akaniaceae; genus Bretschneidera; species Bretschneidera sinensis. The sequence goes on from CM043699.1 coordinate 101,938,215, forward strand.
GTGGTTTGGAACGGGAGAGTGCAAATGAAAGGTTGTGAATGAACAGTGAAAAGAGGGTGAGTGCGTGAACAGTGAAAAGAGGGTGAGTGAGTGAAGTGTTTAAGTCCATCATGTGACTGTCTGCCACGAGTGCGCTCGATCGTACTTGGGGTGCACTCGATCGTACTGAATGATGTGCTCGATCGCAAAGCAGAATGCATGGACAAAATAATAACTTACCAAGGTTGGAATGATAAAACAAGAATAATACAACCTTACCGTGCGTTAGTGGCCTTAGTACCACTAACCTCAGTAGAGGCGCTTGAGCTACATGATTGGCAAATGTGAAACGTCTCAAGCACTCTCTTGATACAATACTACTCCCATTGAAGGAGGCACTTATAGCCCACATCAGGTGGTTCAAGTGCCCTTGACAGCTGCTGCATCTTCAATCTTGGTGCCTAGTTAATAAAATAAGGAAAAGCCATATTAGTAAGTTCAGGATTTTCAACTTGAGGATTATACTTACTTGGAGGCTGTGATGTGTTCTTGATGGGGTGTATAGTTCTATTGATGTCTTTAATCACGTTGTTATCCTCTAGCCTAATTTCCAATCTTGTGTCCTCATGGTTGGGGATGGTCTCCGATAGAACAGTGTGATGGACCTGAGAAACTTTCTCAACAACACCTTCCATCAAGCTTACGTTAGAGTATGCATTATCATCTTTGGTTGATTTTAATGTATTAAATATTTGGAATTTTATGTCCTTATTATTTACTGTCATTGTGATAATGCCCATTTTTACATTAATTTTGGTATCAGCAGTTATCATAAAGGGTCTTCCCAAAATGATGGAGAGGGGTGATGGCATATGACATTCTTTCATATCTAAGACGATAAAATCAACGGGTAAAATAAATTTACTTACTCTTACCAAAACATCATCGATGATACTTCTCGGTCGTTTGATGCTTCTGTCAGCCAATTGCAGAGTGATGAAGGTCGGTTAGAGCTCCCCCAAACCTAGTGTCTCGAATATATTGTATGGAAACAGATTGACGCTTGCTCCTAGATCCAATAGTGCATGCTCAAATAACTGGTTACCTAGCCTGCAAGGAATGGTGAAACTACCCGGATTTGTTAGTTTTGGTGGTAGTTTTCTTAATAGTACAACACTTACCTCTTTAGTCAAGGCTACTGTCTCATGTTCCTGAAACTTCTTTTTGTTAGTGCAATAATCCTTTAAAAACTTAGCATATGCAGGTATTTGTTTGATTGCATCTAATAAAAGAATATTTATTTCCACCTTATTCAAGGTTTCAAAAATATCAATCAGTTTAGTCTCTTTCTTAGGTTTCACCAACCTTTGAGGGAAGGGTGGAGGTGTATTTACCTTTTTTATCTCTCTTACCTTAGATGTGGAGGTATGGTCTAGAGATGCTTGTGTAGGCTCATTGGTGCTGATGATCTTACCACTTCTTGTTACAACATTCAGTTGCTGATGTCCTCTTGGATTAGGTAGTGGCTGGGCTAGGAGCTCTCCTTGCTTTCTGCTACTCAATTCTTTGGCCAACTGTCCCATTTGTACCTCTAATCCTTGAATGGCTTGATCATGTTTTGCAGTGGTTTGTCTCATTTTAGTCTGAAATTGCCTTGTTTCTTCCATGAACTGATTTTGTGAGGTCATTAATTATTGCTGCTAAGACGCCAATTGCCTCACAAGACTTTCGAGGTCGTTCTTCTTTGGTTCGGGAACAGATTGGGCTGTTGGTTGGAAGTTTCTTTGCTGTCCTTGACCATTCTGATTGTTGCTCCATGAAAAATTCGGGTGATTCCACCATCCAGGGTTGTATGTGTTTGCATACAGATTGTTCTTTGGTGGGTAGTTATTAGATCCCACGTAATTTTCTTGTTCTGGATCTACAGATGAATACAAAGGACACGTATCAGTGTTATGATCAAATTGGGAACATATCGCGCATACCTGGAGTGGTGTAGCTGGTAGGCTAGATGAGGCATTCTGAGCAGCCATGGCTTTAACCAACAAGTCTAGTTTCCTCTCCACAGTAGCTATTTGAGGAGAAGATCCTCCATTTAAATTTACCTCATACATACCCTTACTCTTTATATGTCTACCTTGAGAGGAGAACTGCTGAGTGTGTTCACTTAGGGTTTCGAAGAGCTCCACAGCTTTTGATAAGAGCCATAAAATGCATTATAATCTTACTTATTTGTTCGCACTTTAGGGTTGATTTAGGTCTTAATTGCATTTTTATTCATTAACAACTCTAAAGTGGTATTTTTGGAGCATTAACTTATTTCGGTGCATTTTTTAGGTATCTTGATCTAAAAGAGATGGAAGAGCTATCATCATTTTATACATGAAGCTCCATTGAACACTCAAGCAAAATAATGGTCGTGGAAGAGCCAAGATGACGAGAAACTAAGAAAGAAGTTTTCACTAAGTTGCTGGAGTTGCCATACAAATCAATCATCTTTACAAATTAAACTGTATTGATGTAGGAAGAACCAGGAAGTGTGCCACATATGCTCAGAAAGATCTAGAAGTCTACTTTCTGGAGGATTTTACGGTTCGTTAAAATCATTTTTCTAGAGAAAGTTATGGAGATTTTAGCGGACAGAGGTCAGACCTCCTGGTTCAGCATCAGCCCGCGCCGCACCTCACAACACCAAAATGCACAGAGAGGACAGAAACTCAAGGCTGCAGTGCTAGGATGTTGGCGCTGCAGCGCTGGTTGCTGACACAAAGAAGGAATTGGACAGAAAGTTGGCACAGTAGCGCCAGAAAGCTGGAGCTACAGCGCCAGAATTAGGGTTTTTTGTGTGTCTTGGCGCTGAAGCGCTGGGATGTTGCCAACCTAAGGGCATGATATCTACTCCTTAAGCTATTGATTTCCCTAAGCACTGAGTTAGGCATGGTATCTACTATAACTCTTTTCTTTCTTAAGGGATTCAGCATGGTATCTACTGAGTTGTTCCTTAAGAAAGCATAAGATTTATGGAAATCGACAACCACATGAGACCTAGGGCATGGTATCTACTTTCGGTTTCCCATGTTAATTAACTTAAGAATCTGGTATTGATATCTTTTGTTACTAATGTCAGACCTAGGACTCGGTCATCCAAATTGATCTAACTAACAAGTCCATACCACATGCACATATTGATTAGACATATACATATGAGGAATTTAAATAAACACATGCATTAATCAAGTTAAGCATAATAATCAAGGCTATTGCAAAAATAATCAATGAATATATATATATATATATATATATATATATATATATATATATATATATATATATATATATATATATATATATATATATATATATATGGGAAAGCATAACTAGGGCTTCAATCAAGCCCTATAAAGAGTTAGTTACACATGCTGTCTAAGATAAACATCATAGTATAAACTATAAAACCCGAAGAATACTGTGGAGACGGGTTGTCAATCCTCTCTAAAGCTTACAACTCCGAGCTAAGCAAAAGATAAAAGAAGTGATGATTTTTGTGTGTGTTTACAGGTGTATTTATAGGGGTTGAATAACCCTAGAAGACTCAGGAAACCCTAAACTTCTTAAAACGTAAAACCTCATCTATTTCCAAAACTGGTTCTGCCGTTTTACTGTTCACACCCGTACATGTGCGCTCGATTGCAAGGCTGCACTCTATCCTTCTTGTGTGCACACGAGCGCTTATGCGCTCGATCGTACTTTTGCCAGTAGCTGCTCCAGGATTTCCAGATTTCTTCCTTTAGGTGCCAAAAATGCTTCTTTTTATCCAAGACCCTATAAAAACATGTAAAACACAGAAATGAAGTAAAATAGACTAAATTAACATAAATAAGGACTTAACAAATGTAAATAAGGGGGCTTAAATATGAATATTTAAGCACCTATCAGAAGCCGACTGGGTTTAGAATTAGAGAAGATGGTATGGTGGAATTGGGACATAGAGTTTTTGTTCCCAATGATGTGGAGATGAGAAAGGAGATACTAAAGGAGGCTCATGATTCTGTATATTCTATGCACCCGGGTAATAATAAGATGTACAAGGGGTTGAGATGGAATTATTGGTGGTTAGGGATGAAGAAAGATGTAGCTGAGTATATTTCTATATGTTTGACTTGTCAACAAGTGAAGTATGAAATAGACATCCAGTAGGTTTATTACAACCCCTTCCAGTACCTGAATGGTAATGGGAGAATGTGAGCATAGATTTTGTTTATTGTTTTCCCCATATCCAGAGAGGTCATGATGTTGTATGAGTTATAATGGATAGACTTTCGAAGTCTTTGCATTTCTTTTCTATTAAAATTACCTGGAGTCCTAAAAAGTTGGTTGAATTGTATGTAGTGGAGATTTTAAGATTACATGAAGTACATTGGAGCATTGTATCAGATAAAGATTCTAGATTCACTTTAGATTTTGGAGGGGTTTTCAAGAAGCTATGGGTACACAATTACAATTTAGTACAACTTTTCATCAACAAACTAATGGGCAGATAGAGAGAATCATCAGAATACTAGAAGATATGCTGAGGGCAAATGTATTGAGTTTCTTAGTGAGCTGGGATACTTATTTACTTTTGATTGAGTTTGCATACAATAATCAGTATTAAACTAGTATTGGAATGGCACCATTTGAGGTTTTATATGGTAGAAGGTGTAGAACTCCAGTATGTTGGGAAAAAGTTGGAGAAAGAAAAATATTTGGTCCAAAAATGATAGATTTGACTACTGAGAGGATCAAACTGGTTAGAGAGAACCTTAAAGTAGCACAGAGCAGACATAAGGGATATACTATAATAGAAGATGACCTCTTGAGTTTCAGGTTTGTGACTAGGTATTTTCGAAGATATCTCCGTGGAAGGGTGTATTAAGGTTTAAAAAGAAGAGAAAGTTGAGTCCGAGATTTGAGGGGCCATATGAGGTAATTGAGAGAGTTGGACCAGTAACATTCAAATTGGATTTGCCTCTAGAGTTAAAGAAATTACATAATGTGTTTACATGATGAATCTCATAATATTTTGAATCAGACTATAGAATTTCAAGAAGATTTGACCTTTATGTAAGTACCAATCAAGATTCTAGACAGAAAGGAACAAATCTTACGTAATAAAGTCATTCTTTTGATTCAAGTATTATGGTAGAACAAAGATGTTGAAAAAATTACTTGGGAGCATGAGGCAAGAATGAGGAAAGAATACCCCCAACTTTTTCATGAATTAGGTAAGGAAATTTCAGGGATGAAATTTTTATAAGGTGGGTAGAATTGTAATACCCGTATTCTTAAAGTAAGGATAAAGAAGTAATTTGATAGATGTTACATGAGATTAAAATAATATATACATGAAATATTTATTATTGAATAAAATAATTATTTTGAAAAGAAAAAAATTGGACGCCTAGACGCTTATGTAAGGTTGTGAGATTTAAAAAAGAAAAAGGCTTACAACCCTTGAAGTCTAGGTGTGAACTACCTAACATGCAAATTTGCATGTTGGACAGCAAGGAGATTAAGTGGTAGGGGGGACGGTTTGTGTGTGTGTGTGTGTGTGTGTATATATATATATATATATATATATATATATATATATATATATATATATATATATATATATATATATATATCTTTTGTTTTATTTATTTCCTTCCAAATCTTGTTTGGTTTTTCTTCTTTCTTTAATTCAAATTTCTCTTTTTCTTTAAACACACGGGGACTCAAAGAAAGGTTGAAAGAGTAAATTTTGAAGAGCTAAAGTGTTATTATTGCTTGAGATACTAAAGTGTTATTCTTAATTGTAAATTTATTGATAGATGAATGAGTCTCACAGAGAGACAGATATGATGAGAAAGAAATATGAAATTATGATATAAGTAGTGATAATAGAATGCTATTATCGAATTATATGAGATATAGATGAATGAATATTGGAAGATTATTTGAACAATTAAATACTTATAGTAAATTTAATTCACTGAGCTTGTGAAGCTCACTTCTCATTGTTGAACAATTTCAAGTAACAGGCAGGACATATAGATTGTTGAGCTATGATTCAGACTGAGTGATTATCTATAAGTCTTGTGGTCCACATCCTCAGACTAATGGAAAAAAATATTTGTAAATATTCATGCATCATATGTTTTATATATTATTTTAATTGAAATTTTAATAATGTAACTCCCCTGTTGAGGGTTGAGGATTGATGTATAGATATGTATCATTTCAGCTGATGTTTTTATATTGTTACATATATGTGTCGTGCTGAGATTTCAAAATGTGACGACACCATCTCGGGGGTCATTACAATTGAATTAACAATTATTTCTCTAAAAATCATGTGTCAGTTTTTAAGAAGGGATTGTCGATGCAAATTATGGTAAGAAATCCTATCATTTTTCAACTAAATTCGTGTAAACCCTGTATAAATATATAAATGTGGTGTAAAACATTCGTTGGACAAAAATATCTTTACGTAATAATTGTTTTTAGGTTAAGTTTTTTTTTTCCCATTGAATTAGGATTCTCTATATAAGGAATTATTTTGCAAATAATTTAAAATTTATTTGACATATATAAACAAGTATTTTACAAGCAATAAATTATCATATAATTAAATCCATAAAAGTACACTTTATTTTCTTGATATGTAATTTACTTTTAACTATATCCATGTTTCTTATTATTTACATAATGTGTGTGTGTGTGTGTGTGAGAGAGAGAGAGAGAGAGAGAGAGAGAGAGAGAGAGAGAGAGAGTGTAAGATGTCAAACTTTGGTTGACAAAAATACCATTATGTAAATGATGTAGTTTGGATTTTATAATTATTGGACTATATAAAAAAAATTGTAATTCTAATGGATTTGGGTTGATATGATATTCTATTATTCGGTTAGAATTTGGAGTGCTATAATCTTCTATTTTTCTATTATAATTTGGATTAATTCTGAATAAGGTGTAAAACATTTGAATTAAAAAATAACCCTTATTCAACCCCATATAAGTAAGAGACTTGTGTTTTTAAAAAAATATATGTTAATTAATACGTTAACTAAGCACCATATAAGAATCTTATGGTTGTGAGCATTTCAAATTTATTAAAATAAATAACAAATCAATCATTTAGTATTACAAGAATATAAAAATATCGAACCGATATCAAATCAAATTACCCAAATTCTTAAAAAAGAATACTGACTACTGAAGTACATAACTAAAATTTTTGGTTCAGTAATTCCTTGTTTTTTCTACGCACACCCCTATCAAATCCTTGATCAAAATTTTATTTTCACATAAATTAACAGTTATTATTACACCATAGTCCAGAAATCACGCTCTTATGTTTAGAATTTTGAAGAAAGTGTCTTTTGTTGTTATTTTACCTTCTAACTTTTCTTCACCTATAATATCTTTACCTAAAAATACCAGTTATATACTGCTATAATTCCTTATAAATAACTTGTCCAAAAAAAGTTCCTTATAAATAATAGAATTGTTATAGTTTATGTAAATATTTTGTTTTTAGTGATATATATAAGATTGAATCCTCAAATTCTTTGAGTGACATATATATAAGCAATTTTTTTTACAAACAATTAATTAATTTTGATTAAATTCATTAAATTAATAATAAAAAGATTTGTAGACTGAGATGAAAACCTAAAAGGGGGTGAATTGGGTTTTAAAAAACTTTATTTTGCAATTAACAGACAAGATTTTACAATTTAATCAATTAAAGTAAAAAACAGATAAATTGTTTGAAATTAAATGAGCAAAGGAGGAGAATGTGCAAACTCTGTTTATAGTGGTTCAGCAATATCGAAATCACTTTGACCCTACGTACAATTTCTTCAAGGAACCTCCTTGAAGCAATCCACTAATAATAATCAAGAAACTTCACGGGTGTTGCCCAAACCTTACAAATATCTCTTCCACAAGGAAGTGTTTAATTCCTAAACACTCTAAGGGTTACTTCAACTCTTTCTTTTTACAATGATTGATATTGATTGTAAAAGAAAAGAAAAGAAAAGAGATAGCAATAAATGTTTTACAAAATGACTATGATTTATCTTTTAAAAACAAAGCTTGATGAATGGCTCAAAATAAAATTTTCAAAGCTTTCAAGAGTATTAATGGGCTATATCATAAATTGATTGTTCTAGCTTGTTAGAAATGCTCATTAATGAGGGGTTTTTATAGCATTGGATTCATATGGCCATTAGATACAAGTTGATGTGGTTTGAAGCATTAAATGCTCAAGTCTCGCGTCCAGATTTTGAAAACTAGCAATTTTTCTCGACAGGACAGTCGATTGTGTAAAATGGACAGTCAACTGTCCTATATTGAATTTGAAATTCTGGGTTTGAAATGATTTGGACAATTGACTGTGAAACTTTATGTCTCTTTCACAGTCGACTGTTCATGGGCCACAGTCGATTGCCCATTTTATTTATCAAAATGGTCAGTTATAGAGATTTGGATTGTCGACTATCTAAATGGGTAGTCGATTGTGAAACTCTTTGTCCCTTTCATAGTCGACTATCCATTTTGTTTCTCAAAATGATCAGTTATAAAGACTTGGATAGTCAACTGTTAGTTTTAGAAAACTTACATTTTTAAATCAGTTTTTGACAGAAATAAGTTTTTGAATGACCAAAACATTTTCTAAAAGAGTTTTTGAGCCATGTTCAAGCTAAGAAACTTAAGGAGAGATTTACATAAAAAAGTAAATTACCTTAGAACCTAAACTTTGTCTTCGGTCTTCTTTCGAGTGTCTTTCAAGTATGATCTCTTCTTCCTTATGCTTGAATTATGTCTTGATTTTGAGTTGGATGCTTCGACTTAGTTAAAAACACTTAGTTTAAATTGTTAGCACAGTTAAAGTAATGTTTTGTCATAATTAAAATCAAATAAGAGTCAACAAGATTGATTAGCTTAAATTTAGGATATTTCTTTCCTATTAAATTATACTCTTCCACTTTGATAAGAAAAATATTTTCTTTCACTTTGAAAGTTCTATCACAAGAAAACTTAATCATGGTTTAATATTACATTTGATATAAATTTGCATTATTGAAGGTTGAAATATGACATGTCTACTTAGATGTTGAGTGATTACTTGAATATTACTTTAAGTTTGAATTTTTTTTGTGATACCTAACATAGTTAATGTCAGAATCAGATAAGTTAAAGCTTTTATTATAATTATTTTTTTTAGTACAACAATAATCTAATCTATCTAAATTTTATATTCACTCAACGTATTCATGATAGTAGCTCTATTTATCCATAAGAAAGTAGTTGACATGAAAGTTCGATCACAAAACTTTAAGATGTCAAAATATAATTTGAGGTAATAATTACTAAGTTAATAAATTATTGATTTTGAAAACTCCCAATAACAAATGCACTAAACATAATTTCTCTCGTTCAACTGTCAAGACGTAGTAGTACATGTACTAAATCTTTTTAAGAGAATTTTATTAAATGAAAAATTGAAAAATATTTTAAAAGTATAAACTAGACGAAAGTCAATAAAACCATTACTTTGATTTCAATTTTGTGTTTTTCTATTTAATTAGAGTCTCTAACACATTGAATTTTTTTTATAAATGATCTTAACTCTATGATTCATTATTTGGTGACCGAATTTACACGAGAGCTATATTGCATTGACAATTCTTTCGAGTGAAGGGATTTTCGATAAAAATTAAGATAAAGAATCTTATCAATTTTCAGTTAAGTTCATGTAAGCCATGTATAAATATACAAATGTGGTGTTAAAACATTAACTGGACAAAAATATCTTTATATAATAATTATTTTAAAGTTAAATATTATTTTTCTCAATCAAATTATGATTCTTTATATAAGAAATTATTTTGCAAATAATTCAAAAATTACTTTATACATATAAACAATTACTCCACAAACAATAAATTATAATGTAATTAAATCCATAAAATTACACTTTCTTTTATTGATATAACAAAGTTTTACATTTTACTTTATTTTAGCAAGTCATCAATATATTGGACTTTGTATAAACTCCAATAACATTAATGATTCTTAATATATAAAATTTGCAGACGGTATATAAACAAATAATTTACAAAAAAAAAGAAAGTAATACACAATTTTTTCTCAAAAAAATATTTCTATACAATTAGATATGCTAATTTAACCAAAAAAAATAGTATTGTATTTTTATCATAATAATAAATTCAGTAACACATTAAATTTATTCATGTTAAAATAATATAAATATTTTTTAAATTTTAAAAATTGTATTTATTTTATTCTAATCAAAATTAAAACATATTATTTACTATATTATTTTAATTTTATATTTAAAATATAATAAAAATTAAATATCCGTAATATTTATCACGTACACGTGGCATCATAACTGGTATCAGGACAGGTTTAGAAACAAAATCCATTTGTGATGGCGTGCTCGCCTCTGATGGTGCTGAGTTGCTCGACTAAAATAAGCAAATTTAGTGGCTCTCTAGCCATTCGAAAATGTCTACGTGGAAAGAATTTAGCGGTCAATTCATATAAGAGCACATCATTAAAAAAAAAGACAATAACGCGCCAACTTTGTGTAGAGCAACTAAGATAGCACCCCTGCTAATGTCGTGAAGATGTAATGAACTTATTGACCGTTTCCTTTCTTTTAACCACCCAAAAAGGAAAAAATCATAACTGCAACTCATCCCCTGTTTTTCTCTCTTCAGCCCTGCTCTCTCCTCTCTCTCTCACTGAAAAAAATCAATGACTCCCAAAACAAGGAAAAAGAAAAAAAACGAACACACTCATTTTTTTCGATCTTTGTTTCCTTGACATTCATCAATAATTTGATTGATCCCATTGATAATTCCTTCGACGAATGTACCAAAATGGACAACAGATTGGAACGAAGGAAAACGCTAACTATGAACTGGGAGGGACTCGGCGATGAAGACGACGACGATCGTTTCTTCGAGTCGTACGAGCGCAGCTCTTCGGCAGTGCCTCTGGACCTGATGTCCTCAGGCTCCGATGACGACGACGACTACGATGATTCCCGCATCTCATTCGCCTCCGCCGTATCCTCCGCCGTTCCCGCCCATGATTTCCGGACCCCCGCCCATGATTTCCGGATGTCCCCCGACTACGATGTCTGGATGGCCGCCCCCGGTTCAATTAAGGAACGCCGTCGTCGTCTCCTCCATGGAATGGGCCTCGCAGGCGACAAGGAGCCCCACAGGCTCACCAGCAACGAGTTCAAACACGCCGTTTCCATCCAACGAGCCGTTTCGAAAAAGGTCACCAAAGGTCACGGTCAGGCCCCCAACGATGACAATGAACGATCCAAACAGGACCAACACCACCACCAACACACGCAATCTCCTCCGTTGCCCGTCCTGCTCGTACGGTCAAGATCCGATTCGGATATCGAATCATTCTCCATAGAAAAAGAAAGGAAAGGGGAGTTACTAGGGGCGATATCGAAGCACCGTCTCACGAGAACATCGTCGACCATCTCGGCGCCACGCGCGAGGATATTTCCGTACCTGCAGACTGCCGCCAGAGCGTCACCGATGGACGCAGCCAACGGACGGTCCGTGGGATACGGGGGCGATTCCGCGGCGTTGACGTCAATGTTTTCGAACACTCGATTTGGTGCGTTTTTCTTGATAAAGAATCTGGATACAGGCAAGGAGTTCATCGTGAACGAATACGATGAGGATGGAAGGTGGAATCGGCTCAGTGATATGCAAACAGGGAAGAAATTAACGATGGAGGAATTTGAGAAGTGTGTTGGCCATTCACCGGTTGTTAAGGAGCTCATGAGACGAGACAACGTGAACAGGATGAACTTTGATGCAGCTAATGATTTTCGAAAATTCAATTCGTATCTATCCAAGAGTTTGAGGATGAGCAAGAGGAGAGGGGCTGCTTTGTTGAAGAACATAAAGGGTGTTGCTAATTCTATGAGCTTAAGGGTCACTGAGAAAGAGAAGGATAATAATACTAATCTTCCCATAGTGACAGAGCAGAAACAGGGGAAAAGTGCTTCGAATGAGTGGGTGAAAGTTAAGCAGACAGGGAAATCGTATAAGGAACTGAGTGCTTTGCATTTGTGTCAAGAAATTCAGGCTCACCAAGGATCCATTTGGACAATTAAATTCAGTTTAGACGGGCATTTGCTCGCAAGTGCAGGGGAGGACCGGATAATTCATGTGTGGGAAGTGCAAGAGTGTGAGGTTATGTCTATGAATGAAGGGAGTTTGACTCCGCATCATCCTTCCATGGATAAGTCTGGTCTTGGTGAATCTCTATCAGTGCCATCAGAGAAGAAGAAAAGAGGGAAAGGCTCATCTGGGAGGAAAGGCAGCAATACAATTCCAGATTATGTCTATGTGCCGGAAACTGTGTTTTCACTGTCGGAGAAACCAATATGCTCCTTCAAAGGCCATTTGGATGATGTTTTGGACTTGTCCTGGTCCAGATCTGAGGTTAACTTCTCATCATTCATGTCACTAGTAGATAGAAATTAGAAACTCATGCTCATCATAAGTTTCAACTTGTAAATACCTTTCAGTTTAATCTGAATCAATTGCTTGATTAGATATACTTTCCATTATGCTCCTAACATAGATCTAAACAAGCTGTTCACCCATCACAAAGTCACAAAAGAAAAACCCGAGGTAGTGAAAACCCTAGGATTTGAATTTGACGAAATGAGAAGCTCTAATTAGTTCTAGAGTAGAATACTTGAAATTCTGTTCTCCGTTTTTATCGAACAGTTCTTCCGATTAATTTGTTGCTTTGAAGATCAGTCTTTATGAAAGCTGGTGTCTGACTAAATTGTCAAACTACGCATGAAATGTTGAAAAAGCTCTTTCATGCCATCTTGTGACAGTAAAATATTGTGATTAATGTCCCTGTCTTTTGTAAATTATATGCAAATTGATATAACATGTAGGCTATTTTTTTTATTTGCAGCAACTACTTTCATCTTCTATGGACAAAACTGTGAGGTTATGGGATTTGGAAGACAAGAGTTGTTTAAAATTGTTTGCCCACAATGATTATGGTAAGATGTCTTATTGTGTTTTAATGAAGCCCATTTTAGTTCAAACATAGAATTGTCGAATATTCTCTTCAACTTAGATGAGTTTTTGATGTTGTTTTGGATTGGCAGTGACTTGCATACAGTTCAACCCAATGGATGACAATTATTTCATTAGTGGCTCACTTGACGGCAAGGTTCGAATATGGAGCGTACCTGATCACCAAGTTGTGGATTGGAGTGATCTTCATGAAATGGTCACTGCTGCTTGCTATACTCCTGATGGCCAGGTCTAGCTATGTTGCTTTTGCAGTTTCCTAGTTTTTTTTTTCTCAATGTTCAACTCACCTAGCAAAGCTCAAGATCATTACTTCAATTTTGTGAACATTTAGCAATGTTTTAGGTAAGCAAAATGTTGACCTTATCCCTTTGTTGATGATTTTTGTTTTCATGGTTGAAGGGTGCCCTTATTGGTTCACACAAAGGGGGTTGTCGCATGTATAGCACAGAGGGTATGAGTTGCTCTGCTAGTTTCATTGTTATGCAAATATTCTTGGGAATTTGCAATTTATCTTCTTTTTCCCTTTATTTGGTGAGGCAGATTGTAAATTAAGTCAGATACACCAGCTTGATATACATACCAAAAAGAAGGCTCATCCGAAAAAGATCACTGGTTTTCAGGTGTCATCTTTTTGCCTTTCCAGTTTCATTTTGACAAATTTGATAGCTCAAAGGCCAAGTGATAACATTTGTGCTTTAACAGTTTTCACCAGGAAATCCGTCTGAAGTGCTTGTTACTTCCGCTGATTCTCGAATTCGAATTTTGGATGGTTCAAATTTCATTCGTAAATTCAGAGGTATTTCAAAACAATGGAAGTGTTAATATGTTTCTCTTGCTGTCAAACCTATTAATGCATGTGTTCTTGGGTGACAGGTTTCCGAAATACCAGCAGCCAAATTTCAGCTTCATTTAGTTTAGATGGAAAATATATCATATGTGCAAGTGAAGATTCTCACGTTTATGTTTGGAAGCATGAAGATCAACACCGAAGTGTAAGCAGCGGGAAAAAAACTGTGATCTCTACACGTTCTCACGAACAGTTCCAGTGTAGAGATGTTTCAGTAGCAATCCCATGGCCTGGTACAGTAAAGGGTGAGCCCCCACCCATGCCGGTGCAGTCTAAAAGGCACTCAAAACGTGCTACTACACAGCCACCTTTCGCTAATGGGTCACCAACTAAGGAAGACGGCCATGCAGTAGCAAACAGTAAGAGGATGTTGCCACCTCTTCCAAAGAAAAATAACCACGTTGAGCGAATTGTAACCCCTCCAGAAGAAGAGCTCGCGCAAATTTCTTGTTCTGAATCAGGGATTGGCGAGTCATTCAGTTCGAATTCTTCCTCAATAAGGCACGGTGATTCGCCTTCTATTTCTGCTGTTGCCAACACCAATTCTTCCTCAGTAAGGCATGATGATTCGCCTTCTATCTCTTCTGTTGCCAACGCAAATTCTTCCTCAATAAGGTATGGTGATTCCCCTTCCATATCCGCCGCCTCCAATGCGCCATCTTCATCTTGGTCTTGGTTTGATGGCGGTAGCCACGGAACCCATACTGTCCAACTAACAGCATGGGGCTTGGTAATTGTAACAGCCACATTGGGAGGTGAAATTAGAACTTACCAAAATTTTGGGCTACCACTTAGAATTGGCCGTCAGGCCAACTTATTCTGATTCTTCAGACAAAGGTTTTGTATTAGTCAATATGGTAGCATTATTTGTTTTGCCCTCAACAAAGTTTTGGTCCTAGAATATGTAATATGTACAGGGAATTCATACTTTATACGTATAGGAATTGAGCCACGATGCAGCGAAAGTAATATGCTAGAATGCTATTCCTTTTTTCCTATTCTTTTTTTCCTTTTTAATTTTTCAAGTGCCAGTTCCTTTTGTTTTGGTTTGATATTTTGTACCAAATTAGTTAGGAAATCCATAACATATATATGGTTCTTCTCTCGCTGGGTTCAATATATATAATTGTGCAATTGTTTGAATAAGTATGTATCTGACATTTGTTAAAAGACTAATCTTGGGTTTCTGCACCACTGCCTTACTCGGAAGTAGTCAGACAACAGATTTCACTTTTTAAGGATACATGCGTTTCAAATACTTTGGTTTTCTTATTATAACGGATTAGTAGTTTAACTCATGCAATGCAAGCGTGTTGATAAAAAATGTACAAAATAGCATTAAAAGAAAAATTATGATTCAAATAAGGGTTTTAAGAGGAGACTCGTTAGTGTTCGGGATGGAATAGGCAGATGACGCAGGACAAATCGCATTTGGTTTCATGGAGCAATTTGAGGTCAGCAGTCCAAGTCCAAGCAGAAGAACCGTAATGCCTGATATTACAATTTTGATATTCTATTTCAGATGTTTATTTCGAATGTTTAAGCTTAATTTTACTTCTTTATCTATTTTCGTAATTTTCGCGATTATGAATTTTGTTATTCACTTTTCAGAATTATGAAAATGATCTCTTTGAGCGTTCTTTCAATTTATTTCTTGTGCATCCAAGGGTTTCTGGTGATTCCAAATTGTTACTTGTCCAATTACTTTCAGGCTGCATGTGCAGAGCTATAGAAGAAGCAACCATTCTTGGTGGGACCAAAAAGTTGATCAGGCGAGGGATTCAAAGGGTTGCAAGGAATGGCCGTGGCGCAGTTGATAATGTCCTCATGGAGCTTAATGGATAAACAACAAAAATCCACTGGTTAGTCTCCCCAAAGGTTTATAAAACCAATTAACCAATTTTAAAATTTTTTTTTTGACAAGAACCGAATTTTCCTCCTCAAGGGTCAAAGAGCCAGCCACACAATCATGCAAAGATTCAGATGAAATTCATACACGAAATCGTCAAAAACAGCGTGATAAAATAAATAGTTCACTCTCTAGTAGCTTGATGACATGTGGATAACTTTCTCTCAAATGACCGGATGATACGTGGTTGTGTTAATGATGGGCACGTAGCAGAGTAAATGACGAAGCCGTAATTACTCATAAACTTCTCACACGCAAAAATAGAAGCAAAATTTCAGGAACTGCGTCGTCACTGAACACGTAACAAGACCCCTCAAAAGAAAAACCGGATTTTAGGGATTGCTTCGTCCCTGAACACGTACCAAGACCCCTTGAAAGAAAAACAAAATTTCAGGGATCACGTCGTCCTGAGCACGTGATGAAATTTGGGTATCTTTACATTTTGCTTGTTGTTGATTATGTTTCTAAATGTGTTGAAGTAATTAGGAAAAAGGGAAGTACTTCTACTACTAGGAAAACATGAAATATGAAAGTAACTAAAAGGAAACATGACACAAAATAGGAAAAAATGCTGCATAGGAAAAGGAAAGACATTGAAATGAGAAATACTTCTACCACTAGGAAAACATGAAATAGGAAAGTATCTAAAAGGAAATATGATACAAAATAGGAAAAAGTACAACACAAGTAAAATAGGTATTTATATGGAAGCTCACAATATTTATTGGGTTTTTTTTTATTATTCTCTAGCTATGCGGGCCGCGGCCCAAGAAAAGTATGTCGCGGCCTTCTTCGAATTCAACTATTTTCCTTTGATAAAATGACATTATCTTTCTCATTCTGACTCCGATCTTCAAATTGTTTGATCCCAGATGTTTCAGATCTTTTTGTCAATATTATTTTTTCATCAAAATATTATTTTTAAGCACATGTGACTTGAAAATACACCAAAAATACTCCTGATTCTAAAAAACACATTTTAAAGACAATTAAGTAAAAATCCAAGAGTTTAACCTAATTTCCCACAAATAATACCAATAAATCACTAGGTATTAGTGTATTTTCAAGTACTCATCACCAAGCATGGCTTAAAAAATGATCTAAGTGTGAGAGAAGGCCAATTTATAGCAAAATCTAGTAGGACCCTAAATGGTTGCTTTGTATTAGAAGGAGAAGACTTCCTATGCTATTGATTCCCAAAGCCACTGATTCATAAGAAAACCCCGAAAAGGTATCCAAGACTTAAAATATTCGTTAACCTCCAGTTCTCGAAATAATAAGAATGGAGGCCAAGTCACAAAGGTAAAAAGATTGGGTCGAGTATTTAAATGGAGAAGCCATGAAGATTTTTAAGGCTAGAAATGACAAGGTTAATGTACCTGTTTAGGATCTAAGTCTGCTGATTGAACCTATAAATGATCGTGTTAGTCATTGGAAGATCGCGAAGAAGGTTTCATTGAGCTTCAAGAAAGGTAAACCTAGTAGCCCCAAAGTGGACAGAAAAGCCCACATATACAGGGAGGAGGAAGCCACGTGAACATAATTTCTCCAAGTCTTGATCGCTCGGCCAACGATTCTCCAAAGTCCGAGCATATGAGCTGCGTTGCATACGCTCGGCCAAGTTTTCAACAAAGTCCGAGCCTTGTCAAACCCTCGGCCGTATTCTCCAAAGTCCGAGCGTATGAGCTACGTTGCATATGCTCGGTTAAGTTTTCTCCAAAGTCCGAGCCTTGCCCAACGCACGGCCATATTCTCCAAAGTCCGAGCTTATGAGCTGCGTTGCATACGCTGGGCTAAATTTTCTCCAAAGTCTGAGCCTTGCCCAATGCTCGGTCGTATTCTCCAAAGTACAAGCGTATGAGCTGCGTTGCATACACTCTGCCAAATTTTCTCCAAAGTCTGAGCCTTGCCCAACGCTCGGCCGTATTCTCCAAAGTTCGAGCGTATGAGCTGCATTGTACACGCTCAGTCAAGTTTTTTTCAAAGTCCGAGCCTTGCTCAACGCTCGACCGTATTCTCCAAAGTCCGAGCGTATGAGCTGCGTTACATACGCTCTGCTGAATTTTCTCCAAAGTCCGAGCCTTGTCAAACACTCGGCCGTATTCTCCAAAGTCCGAGCGTATCAGTTGCGTTGCATACGCTCGGTCAAGGAAATTCAAAAGTCTGAGCCTTGCCCAACGCTCAGCCGTATTCTCCAAAGTCCGAGCGTATGAGCTGCGTTGCATACGCTCGGCCAAGTTCCTCCAAAGACCGAGCCTTGTTAAAAGCTCAAGTTTTTTCAAAAGTTTGAGCCTTGCCCAACGCTCAGCCGTATTCTCCAAAGTCCGAGCGTATGAGCTGCGTTGCATACGCTCGGCCAAGTTCCTCCAAAGACCGAGCCTTGTTAAAAGCTCGGCCAAATCTCTCCAGGTTCGAGCATCGCAAGATAGTTGTCGAAACTCTCGGCCAAGACATTTCATAGTTTAAGCATTTCTCCCACATTGTGCCCAAAATCAAGTTCATTTTATTGAATAAGTATGAAAGGCAAGGATATCATACAAAGACAAAGATTGAAAGAAAAAGATATTTTATTAATTCAAAGAATTACAACTAACAACCTCAAAGAACAAAGTAAATAGGGCCCTAATGGCCTCGAAGTACAAAGGTAAAATTGAAACACCAAGCTTTTTAGGCAGTCCAGTACACAAGCTGTCCCAGCCCTTTTGCCTTCTTCACAGCACCCTCTTGAGACTGAAAGCGCTCACCTACCAGGAGCAGCCCCAGGCCCAAGGGACCTCTTCAGCCCCTCTTTTTCTTCAGTTCCAAGAAGCTCGGGGCCCAAGAAGCCCACCATCCAGAGACACTGCCCCCCTCCTAGCTTTAAATGAACCAGTGGTACTCCACTGAGGCCGGTCGCCCCCCTATTTTTCTTCTGTTCCAAGGCCCGAAGAAACTCTTGGCACAAGGAACCTCCACCACTCATACTCGAAATCTGGAAGAGGTCCTTGCCTCCGTTCAGAATCTGAAAGAGGTCCTGACCCCTGTTTGAAATTAGGAAGAAGTCTATGTTCGTTGAGCCACGATCCTCCTCCAGAGTAGTCTCGTTTTCCTCTTTGGCTTCCATAAATCCCTCAAAGAACTGCTAACTCCCCTTCCTCCCCAACAGCAAGACCATCAGAAATTTTTAGGTCAGAGCGTGACCCCACAAGTAGAAAGTAAAACCAAGCCTCGCAAGAAACCAAACTCGTTTCAATTTAAAAAGAAATTGTGTTAGGAGCCCTTTTTTATAAGAGGGGAAAACACGTTCTGCGAGAGAAATTAATGCAAAAAACTAAAAAAAAAAATGAGGCTTTTACGGTTTCGAGATAACCTTTTCGCCTCCCCGAGACGACTTTTCACCCCCTGAGAATGACGAATTGGCTCCCGAGGATAGCCATCCAACACCGGTTTGACTCGCACGTGCCTCTTCAGCTCCATTGAAAGCCCGTCCCACACAATACTTCTTTAAGCACATAAAGGTACTCAAGGAAGTGGGGGGCCTGTGATATGGCCAAAAATACACCAACCCAAGTAAGCTCCAGGCCCAACAGAATACTCCAACCCAAGTAAGCTCCAGGCCCAATAAAATGCTCCGACCAAATGGACACTCCAGCCCAATGATCGGCCCAGTAGACTCTCCGGCCCGGTAGAATCTTCGGACCCATGAAGGATGGCCAAGTGGACCTATGCCTGGACCTCATCTACTGCACGCCGCTCTATAGCCACTATGCCACCCTACAACGCGCAGCCACCTGCACACGCAACCCTACCACAACCACCCTGAAGCCGCCCTACGGCGCGCCACTCTACAGCCACCCTACAGCACGGCGTTCCCCAAGCAGGCAATCAATGCCTTCCCACAGGCAGAAGGCTATAAATAAGCCCAGGTATGGACTTCACCGATTCATTCAGACACCTTTACTTACACTCCAATTGCATAAGCCCTCGGTTTCTTTTGAGCCCTCAGCTTCTCCTTTAAACCCTTGCTAACTTAAGCTTCGGAGCACCCTCGGAGGTCTCCCCTTCCCCTCATTCCGAGGGCCCTTAGTTCACCCCTGTTACTTGTGCAGGGTTCAGGCCGCATTAGCACCCAAGCCTTATCAGCTCTCAGACCACGTCAGCACCTAAGCTCTGTCAGCTCCCAGACCACGTCATCTCCTAAGCCACGTCAGCACCAACCGTTTCTTTGGCATCAATAAATATTTACAAATAAAATTTTTATATTTCATTTTCTCATTTGTCTGAGGATATTGACACGTACGTGGCTTACAGAAAATGTTTTCGTCTGACTTTCAACCCACCATACTACTTGTCCTGACTGATACCTGAAATCATTGTACAATGAGGGGTGAGCTTCACAAGCTCAGTGAATTTAATTTACTAAAACTATTCTATATGCATAATCAGCTTATTTATATTTAAACATTTATCTCTTATACAACTGGATAATAACATATAGTCTAATGTTTAAATAATTACTATCATATCATACTTCTACGTCTTTTTCTCACTGTAACTGTCTCTCTCTGTGAGACTCATTTATCTACAAATAATTGCACAATATCCACAAAATTTCAGTAATAAAATATTAACATGTAAAACAGATACAATGCATGATTTTTATTATGGGAACATCTTCCCACATGTCAACATGTTTTTATTATCTTAGACCAGCCTCTTCCTGGTTCTTTTCTTTACAATTTATCTCGGCTATCACATAATTTATTTTCAGCATATACCGGTTGTCACGGTATCCCTTTTATTTTCAGCATATACCGGCTGTCACGGTTTTTCAATTAGACCGGCCCCTTCTCGGTTCTGTCGGTTCTCTTATTTAATGCAAATGCATATGAACAATAATATAAAACCACATGAATTCAAAATCTTAAATTAACTATCCTGTCTTTCCTAAACTTTTTGCTTGATAAATTTCACAGTTTTCTTCTCCTCATATATCACATCAATTTATTAACCAAAACTCGTCAAGAATTTATTTATCACCATCATTATTAAATTAACTCATTATACCAATAATATTTCTTTTCACATAATAATTTTCTACGTGTCCAATATTCATATTCAATTTAATTTTTTTTATATATGACCAAAGCATAAGCTAATAATTTATTTTAATATTATCACTAGATATTTCATTTTTTATCTAGATTACTTAAAATAAATCTAACTCATCACGTAGCACTTAAAGATACCCGTGGATCACATTCTTGCATTTCCTGTTCTTCTTCAAAATTTCCCTCGGTTGTTGACCGTCAACACCTAATATAATATTTGTATTCAATTTCTAATTGTTTCTTTAATTCTTTATAAACCATACCCTTTGAAAATTCCCATTTTAAATTCTGGGAAATTTCATGAATGCTAAAAAAATTCAAAAATAAACATTACATTATTACCTTCTAATTTTCTGATAGTTTCTCATGAGTCTCTATAAAATTTCAAAGCAAACCTCTTTAAAAATTTACTATTTCAACATTTCTTTGGGTCCCAAAGTGTTTAAGGAAAACGAATAGTTTGAAGGAAAAACTAACGAAATCGATTAAGTATAATTACGATTACATAACACACACATACACACACACACATACTAAAGTTTTGTAAATTTTTGGCAGCCCAATCTACCTTATCATCATTTTAGGAAGCCTCAACGTTTAAAAAACATGGAGGACATGTATACTTTAAGTAAAAAATTTGGCATGTTTTGGTGATAGGTGTTGCCACGTGTTGGTTGATTTTTTTTATTTAATTGTTTTATAAAAAATTGACTTTTCGCATTTCAAAATATATATCTTATTTTAACTCTTTGTCATATTTATTAAAGTATTTCTTTACCCTTACTTTACAAATATGAGTATTACAATTCTACCCACCTTACAAAAATTTCGTCCCCGAAATTTCCTTACTTAAAATCAAGAAAAGAGTTGGGGGAAATCCTTTCTTATTTTTGCTTCATGCTCCCATGTGACTTCTTCAACATCTCTATTTCGCCATAATACTTGAATCAAAGGAACAATTTTATTGCGCAACATTTGATCCTTTCTGTCTAGGATTTTGACTGATACTTGCATAAAAGTCAAATCTTCCTGAAATTCTATCGCCTGATTCAAGATACTATGGGATTCATCGTGTAAGTACTTTCTCAGTAGTGACACATGAAACACATTATGTAATTTCTTTAATTCCTGAGGCAAATTCAAATGATATGTTACGGGCCTAATTCTTTCAATCACCTCATATGGCCCCACAAATCTCAGGCTCAGCTTTCCCTTCTTTTAAAATCTCAACACTCCATTCTACGGAGATATCTTCAAAAATACCCAATCACCAACTTGGAACTCAATAGGTCATTTTTTTTATCAGAATATCCCTTCTGTCTGTTATGGGCCGCTCTAAGGTTCTCCTTAACCAATTTGATCCTCTCAGTAGTCAAGTCTATCATTTCTGGGCCATATATCTTTCTCTCTCAAACTTCTTCCCAACATACAGGAGTTCTACACCTTCTACCATATAAAGCCTTGAAAGGTTCCATCCCAATACTAGTTTGATGTTAATTATTGTATGCAAACTCGATCAAAGGCAAATAAACATCCCAGCTCACTAAGAAACTCAATACATTTGCTCTCAGCATATCTTCTAGTATTATGATGATTCTCTCTGTCTACCCATCAGTTTGTGGATGAAAAGCTGTACTAAACTGCAACTGCGTACCCATAGCTTCTTGGAAACCCCTCCAAAATCTAGAGGTAAATCTAGAATCTCTATCTGATACGATACTTAAGGGTACTCCATGTAGTTTTACTATATCTGCTAAATACAACTTAGCCAACTTTTCTGAACTCCAGGTAGTTTTAATAAGAAGAAAATGTGAAGACTTAGAAAGTCTATCCACTATAACCCACACCGCGTTATGCCCCCTCTGGGTACAAGGAAAACCAAAGACAAAATCTATACTCACATTTTCCTATGGCCACTCAGGTACTAGAAGAGGTTGTAATAAACCTGCTGGATGTCTTTTCTCAAACTTTACCTGTTGATAAGTTAAACGTCTAGCAATATATTCTGCTATTTCCTTCTTCCTCCATGACCACCAATAATTCTGTTTCAACCCCCTGTACATCTTATTATTACCTAGGTGCATGGAATATACAAAATCATGAGCCTCCCTTAGTATCCCCTTTCTCATTTCCCCATTATTGGGAACACAAACTCTATGCCCTAATACTACTATACCATCTTCTCTAATTCTGAACTCGGTTGGCTTCCCACTCAACATTTCCCGTCTGATCTTCTCTATTCCCTCCCTTCTACCCTGCATCTGTAATAAACGATCAATAATAGGAGATTGATCACCATATTCGCCATCAATACTCCTCTATCATTGATACTCAACTGCATCCTCATTCTTCTTAATTCTATCATCAAGCTAGTATTATGACTCCCAATAGCAGCTAATCTCCCTGTAGTCTTTCTACTGAATGCATCAGCTACTACATTACCCTTTCCTGGATGATAGTGAATCGTACAGTCATAATCACAGATCAACTCCATCCACCTCCTTTGCTTCAAATTCAACTCCTTCTGGGTCGGTAAATGCGTCAAGCTTTTATAATCAGTAAAAATTTCACAATTTGCTCCATATAGATGATGTCTCCAAATCTTCAAAGCAAAAACTATGGAAGCCAATTCTACATCTTGGGTTGGTTAATTTCTCTCATGGTTTTTCAGTTGCCTAGATGCATAAGCTATAACTCTACCATGTTGCATCAACACATATCCCAACCTCTGATGTGATGCATCACTATAAACCACAAATCCTTCATCACCAGAAAGAAGCACTAATATCGAGGCAATAGTCAGTTTCTCTTTCAACAGCTGGAAAATTTTGCCATATTCCCCTGACCACCTAAACTTCACATCCTTCTTGGTTAATTTAGTCAAAAGTCCAGCAATCATAGAATTTTTTTGGATAAATCTCCTATAATAACCAGTCAACCCCAAAAGGCTTTTAATTTCAGTTACACTCGTGGGTATTTCCTAATTCAACACCGCTTCTACTTTCTGTGGGTAAACTGCTATCCCCTCTCCCGACACAACATGCCCCAAGAAAGATATCTCATTTAACCAAAACTCACATTTAGAGAACTTCGTGTATAATTTCTCTCTCCTTAGAATCTCCAACACTATCTCCAAATGTTGCATATGCTCCTCTTCATTCTTGAAATATACCAAAATATCATCATTAAACACAATCACAAATCTGTCCAAGAATGGTTTAAACACCCGATTCATAAGGTCCATAAATGCAGTAGGAGCATTAGTCAACCCAAATGGCATCACTAAGAACTCATGATGGTCATAACATGTCCTAAAAGCAGTCTTAGGCACATCCCCCTCCTTTATCCTTAATTGGTGATAACCCGATCTCAGATCTATCTTAGAAAATACTTTAGCTCCCTGTAACTGCTCGAATAAATCATCTATCCTAGGCAAAGGATATCTATTCTTGATGATGATCTTAATCAACTGTCTATAATCAATAAACAACCTCATTGTCCCATCATTCTTCTTGACAAATAACACAAGGGCTCCCTAAGGTGACGTACTAGGTTAGATAAACTGTTTATCTAGTAACTCTTGAAGTTGAACTTTCAACTCTCTCAAATCAGCTGGTGCCATTCTATAGGATGCTATAGATATAGGTGCTGATCCTGGAATTACCTCAATAGAAAACTCAATCTCCCAATTGGGAGGCAACCCAGTCAACTTTTTAGGGAAAGCATCAAAAAAATCTTTTACTACCAAGATTTCTTCTAACTTCCTACTCTCTTTGCTAGAATCCACCACATATGCAAAATACCCATCACAACCCTTCTTCAACTATTTACTAGCAGTTAAGGCAGAAATAAGACAATTAGCAAGTATCTTACATTCTCCTTGAAAATTAAACTCCTCCTGTCTGGGTATTTTGAACACCACATTTTTCCTAAAACAATCTACCCAAGTATGATATGCAGATAACCAATTCATCCCTAAAATTAAATCAAAGTCTGTCATATCCAAAGGCAATAAATCAACTTTAAATTCTCTATCAGCAATATTAATCATACTGTTGGGAATTTTTCTAAGAATTAAACGGTTGGAAGATGAGGCTTCAGCAGCCTTTGGCACCGCGATCTCCAGCAAAGAGAAGTTTTCTCCCCTGGTGTGCGTCGCGGCCTGCCCTGTTCCGAGCCGCGGTGCTAGGCACACTTGACACCAATTTTCAGCTTTGTTCAACTGGTGCGTGGGGCTTGATTAAAATGAACAAGATTACTTAGACCTTTTGGATGGTCATGATTGTTTAGTTCTCAAGATCAAAGGGTTGAGATTGACTTCAAGATTGGTTAAAGTAGTTGTTGCTCTATATAAAGGGTCATTTAAGAGCAATAAGAAGAGCATCAAGTGTGAGTGCAAAGACACAAAACACAAGAAGAGGTCTCATTCTAAGAGTGGCTAGAGTTGAGAGAGATAGGCTCTCAAATCTTCAGAGGTGCTTCAAGTGAGAGAGAGTATACAAGATTAGGGGTTCAAGGGTTTTGTAATTGAAATTTTCTTGGGGAAAATTCCAGGGAAACACTTAGTTCTTATCTCTTTCTTTTCTCGTCTTTCATTCATCAAGAACAAGAGGGTTCTTGAGGAGGTGTTACTATAATTGTAAAAACTCCATTAATTTAGTGCAGAGAGCTCGAAGGAGCTCATGGGGATGTAGGCATTTGTCGAACCTCGATAACAATTGCTTGTGTTTTCTCTTTTATGGTTTGATTCTTGTTCAGTACAAATCATTTGGATTTGGGGGTTTGGAAAGATCACAACCTGGGATTCAAGGTGATTTTTCAACAGTGGTATCAGAGTTAGAACAGCAAGTATCAGAGCAAGGCTCTAAGAATCAAAGGAAACTTCTTGGTTGATTCACGAACGGTGTTGGGACCAAGATCTGATTGGGTTCTTGAGGTTCAAGAATGGTGTTGGGATCAAGATTTGATCAGGTTCTTAAGGTTTAGAAGTTGGGTAGCAATTGTGGGTACTGCATAAATCTTGGGATTTTCTATGGAAAAGGGGTTCAAACTTCATTGCTGAGAAGTTTGATGGAAATAGAGACTTTGCCCTTTGGAAACGGAAAATCATAGTGGTTCTTATGCAACAAAAAGTGGACTTGGTTATTGGAGAAAATGACGATTTTCCAGCAAGTATCACGGAGCTCCAGCGGAATGAGATGAAGATGATGGTGTATAGCATCATCTTCTTGCATATATCGGATAGTGTAACAAGAGAATGTGGAGATTCAAAAGATCAAGCTGTCATTTGGAAGAAACTATATAAGTTATTTCTTACCAAAACTCTCCCTAATAAAATTTATCTTTTGAAACGAATCTTTGTTTTAAAAATGGATCCTAATAAAGTGTTGTAAGATAATCTTAATGTGTTTAATAAACTAGTTCAAGATTTGATTAGTTGTAGTATAACATTCCCGGATGAACAATTGGCTGTTATATTGTTGGATTCTCTTCCTGATTGTTTTGAAAGCTTGATTAATGCTATTGAATATGGAAGAGATACACTAACCAAAGAAATTGTGATTAATGCTATAAAGGCTCATGATTTTAAAGCTAATATGAGGGAAGGATCAAGTGGAGAAGGTTTGTTCATTAGAAGAAGGCCTGTAACTCAGAATGACAGCAGCATCTATGGAAATTACTGGGACAAACCAAAGGGTAGAGGGCAGAGCCATAGAAGATCGCATTCTAAATCTAAGTTTGGAGGAAAGTGATGCTACTACTGCAATAATGAGGGTCATTTCAAGATAGATTGCAAGAAGATGATGAGGGATGAGAAGGAAGAGGCCATACCAACAATAGAGAGGCTTCGATTGCCAAGGGAGAGCAGCAAGACGATGATGTTCTTACTGTGTGCTCAAATGTGAGCAAGAGGTAAGGCATCAAGAAATGGATCTTGGATTCTGGGTGTACTTATCACATGTGCCCTCATTGGGATTGTTTCAAGAATTTCAAGGAAACTAATGATGGAAAGGTTTTTTTGGGGAACGATACTTCTTGCCAAATGAGGGGTATAGGAGACATCCAGTTGAGGGTGTTTGATGTAATTACAGGGCTACTGCGAAATGTAAGATATATTTCAGATTTGAGAAGAAATTTGATCTCATTGGGGCAGTTAGATTCCATGTGGTACACATACAAAGTAGAGGGAGGAAAGATCAAGGTAACCAAGGGATCTTTGGTAGTGATCAAAGCAGTAATAAATGATGGTCTCTATGAGATGATTGGAGAGACGGACATCAAGGATCAAGCAACAAGCTTGATGGCTGAGATGGATAAGGCAGTTCTTTAGTACAATCGCTTGGGATATATGAGCGAAAAGGGGCTGTAAGTTCTCAGTAAGTATGGTTTACTTGATGGTGACAAGGTAAAAAAACTTGATTTCTGGGAAAGTTGCGTTCTTGGGAAGCAACATCGGGTCAACTTCAACACCAGAGTGCACAAGTCTATGGGAATTCTTGACTACATTCATGCTAATCTCTGGGGACTAGCAAGAACACTAACACAATGAGGTAATCTTTACTTTCTTTCTTTAATTGATGATTATTCTAGAAAGGTTTGGGTTTATTTGTTTAAAAATAAATCAGATGCTTTGAATAAGTTTGTGGTGTGAAAAAAGTTACTGGAAACTCAAACGGGTAAGGTAGTTAAGGTTTTAAGAACCGATAATGGTTTAAAATTTTACAATTAGGATTTTGACAAATTCTGTGAGTTAAATGGGATTCTAAGACATAGAACAATTGTGAAAACCCCTCAGTAAAATGGAGTTGCTGAAAGGATGAATATGATCCTTATGGAAAAGGTTAGGTGCATGATTATTTGTTCCGGGTTATTCAAATGTTTTTGGGTGGAAGCTGTGTCTACTGCTGCGTATTTGGTTAATAGATCACCCTCTAGAGCTTTGGATCTTAAGACTCCCAATGAGAAGTGGAGTGGAAAACCCCTTGAGCTAAGCAACCTTTGGACTTTTGGATGTGCTGCATTTGCTCATCAAAAGGATGATAAACTTAGCCCAACGTATAGAAAGTGTGTGTTTCTAGGATATGGTGAAGGGGTTAAGGGGTATAGGTTCTGGTCCTTAGAGCCAAAAGGAACTAAACTCATAATAAGTAGGGATGTCATTTTTAATGAGCATTTATTTCCCTGTTTGGAGAAAACTAACCCTGTAGGGGAAAGTAAGCAAACCAGCCCGGTTTATGTGGAGCATAACATCAAAGAAAATTTAGTTCAGGAAGAGTAAGGAAGGCAAGAGGGTTCGAACCAAGTAGAGCCCATTGATGAAGGCCAAGATCAAGACACTCAAGAGGAGGTTGAACTAGAAGAGGATGATGCAGCAAATCAGAATGATTATTAGCTCACAAGGGATCGGGAAAGGAGGCTGGTCAGACCACCTTTGAGATATGGTTTTGCAGATGCTAATGTAGCAACTCCTTATTCAGAAGGAGGGAGTGAACCAGAAACTTACATTGATGCCGTGGGATGTAAGGATTCGTCAAGATGGAAGCTAGCTATGGAGGAGGAAATGCATTCTTTGAGGAAGAACAACTCTTGGGAATTGGTGCCCAAACCAGAAAAACAAAGAGTTGTGGATTATAAGTGGATTTACAAGATCAAATAAGGGAACACTCCAGGGGATAAAGTCCAGTATAAGGCTAGGCTGGTGGCGAAGGGGTTCACACAAAGAGAAGGCATAGATTTCACAAAAATTTTCTCACCGGTTATGAGATACAAGACGATAAGGATAGTGTTAGCTATGGTGGTCCAATTTAATTGGGAGATCGAGCAAATGGATGTGAAAAAAATGTTCTTACATGGAGAGCTTGATGAGACCATCTACATGAGGCAACCCAAAGGCTATGAGGAAGGAAGGCAGGGTGATTTGGTGTGCAAATTGAAGAAATCTCTCTATAGCCTGAAGCAATCACCTCGGCAATGGAATAAGAGGTTCGATTCCTTTGCAACTAGCTTGGGTTTCATAAGAAGCTACTATGATTCGTGCTTGTACTATAAACGTCACAAGGAGCAGGAAATGGTGATTATCCTCATCTATGTCGATGATATACTGTTGGTTGGTAACAGCAGGGAGAGGATTGAAAGGTTGAAGTCTCAACTCAGTTCGGAGTTTGAGATGAAAGATCTTTGTCATGCACAAAAGATCCTTGGGATGAGCATAATTCAGGAAAGGGAGAGAAACAGGTTGAAGGTTTCTCAGTCTTCTTACATAGAAAAGATGATATCTAAGTTTTCTATGGAAGATAGTAAACCAGTAAAGATTCCCCTTACTGGTCATTTCAAGTTCTCTAGCGATCAATGTCCGGATTAGATGAGGAGAAGAAGGAATTGGAATAGATCCCTTACTCTAGTGCAGTTGGATCAGTCATGTTCATGATGGTAAGCACTAGACCCGATATTTTTTATACAATGAGTATTCTCAGCAGGTTTATGAGTAATCCTGAAAAGGAACATTGGCTTGGGATGAAGTGGTTGCTGAGGTACTTAAAGGGAAACCTAGATATGGGGGCTTGTTTACGAGAAGAGGGGTAAGTCCATCTGGTTAGAAGGTTATGCTAATTCGGACTATGAAGTAGACTGCGACAAGAAAAGATCGATTACCTCATACTTCTTCAACTTAAACGGATATTGTATAAGTTGGAAGGCTCAGTTGCAGTTGGTGGTAGCACTCTCAACAATTGAAGCTGAGTACATAGCAGCAACAGAAGCCATTGAGGAGGCTATATGGTGCAAAGGGTTGTTTGAAGAGTTGAAAGTCTTAAAAGAGCAGGTGGTGGTGTATTCGGATAGCCAAAGTGCTCATTTCATTCGGGAAAATGTTTGGAAGGATGCATTCATGTGGACGAAGTGGCCACAGAAGAAAATCCTGCAGATTTAGGTACTAAAGTTCTACCTCTAAGCAAGTTTAATCATTGCCTTGGACTTCTTAGGATTGGAGTCAGATGATTTGGTGACTCATGTTGAGTTTGGATCCTGAGTTCTCTGTGCAATAGGTTATGGTTTAATTGCTTAGACAAAGGTAGAGATTGTTGGGAATTTGTCTAAGAATTAAACGGTTGGATGATGAGGCTTCAGCAGCCTTTGGCGCTGCAGCATAAGGTGTGTGCGTCACGGTCTCCAGCAAAGAGGAGTTTTCTCCCTTGGTGTGCGCCGCGGCTTGCCTTCTTCTGAGCCGCAACGCCAGGCACACCTGACACCAATTTTCAGCTTTGTTCAGCTGGTGCATGGGGCTTGATTAAAACGCACATGATTACTTAGACCTCTTTGAGGGCCATGATTGTTTGGTTCTCAAGATCAAAGGGTTGAGATTGACTTCAAGATTGGTTAAAGAAGTTGTTGCACTATATAAAGGGTCATCTAGGAGCAATAAGAAGAGCATCAAGTGTGAGAGTGCAAAGACACAAAACACAAGAAGAGGTCTCGTTCCAAGAGTGGCTGGAGTTGAGAAAAATAGGCTCTCAAATCTTCAGAGGTGTTTCAAGTGAGAGAGAGTATACAAGATTAGGGGTTCAAGGCTTTGTAATTGGAATTTTATAGGGGAAAATTCCAAGGCAACACTTCGTTCTTATCTCTTTCTTTTCTCGTCTTTCATTCATCAAGAACAAGAGGGTCCTTGAGGAGGTGTTGCTGTAATTGTAAGAACTCCATTGATTTAGTGTAGAGAGCTTGGAGAAGCTCACGGAGACGTAGGCATTTGCTGAACCTAAATAACAATTGTTTTGATAATAACTTTATCTCCTGTAGGAACCTCAACAACAATAGCATGCATAAAAGGACTAGCACTAGCATCAATTTATCACAGTTTTCTTCTCCTCATATATCACATCAATTTATTAACCAAAACTCGTCAAGAATTTATTTATCACCATCACTATTAAATTAACTCATTATACCAATAATATTTCTTTTCACATAATAATCTTCTACGTGTCCAATATTCATAGTCAATTTAATTTTTTATCTACCACCAAAGCATAAGCTAATAATTTATTTTAATATTATCACTAGATATTTCATTTTTTTATTTAGATTACTTAAAGTAAATATAACTCACCACGTAGCACTTAAAGCTACCCGTGGATCACCTTTTTACCTTTCCCGTTCTTTTCCAAAATTTCCCTCGATTGCTGACCGCCAACACCTGACATACTATTTGTATTCAATTTCTAATTATTTCTTCAATTCTTCGTAAACCGTACTCTTTAAAAATTTCCACTTTAAATTCTGAAAAATTTCATGAATGCTAAAAAAATTCAAAAATAAACATTACGTTATTACCTTCTAAAATTCTAGATAGCTTCTCGTGACTCTTTATAAAATTCCACCGTAAACCCCTTCAAAAATTTACTATTTTAACATTTCTTTGGGTCCCCAAGTGTTTAAGGAAAACAAGTAATTTGAAGGAAAAACTAATGAAATCGGTTAAGTATAATTACGATTACATAACACATACACACACACACACACACACACACACATATATATACACTAAACTTTTGTAAATTTTTGGCAACCCAACCTACCTTATCATCATATTAGGAAACCTCAACGTTTCAAAAACTTGGAGGACATGCATACTTTAAATCAAAATTTTGGCAGCAGGTGTTGCCACCTGCTGCGACGTTTTGGTTGATTTTTTTTAATTGTTTTATAAAAATTTGACTTTTTTCATTTCAAAATATCTATTATTTTAACTCTTTGTCATATTTATTAAATTACTTCTTTACCCTTACTTTATAAATACGGGTATTACATGTATTTAATTCAGTATTTGTGTTGTTAACATTGAATAATTATTTTGAGCTGTTCCCTTTATTTAATATTGAAGTTGATGTTTTTGTGTGACAAACAATTATATTTTATTCTTCCATAGATTTTATTTAACTCCGGTGATTGTTGTTCTTTTTCTCCATATAAGTTCAGTCAGGCTTCTCTTTTGTGTGGAATTTAGGATGCAATTGATTACGGTATATTAATTATATATGTTGGTCCTTTACTGCGTTATTGTCTTCGGATATATCGTCGATTTAGGATATCATATATGATTGACCGTTGCATTACTTGTAAAAACAAGAAGGAGATTTCTCATAATAATTTACAAAAGAATATTTTTGGTGCTTTCATTATTATTTTCCGATTACATATTTGGGATGTGAAATACATAGTTGAGTTATAATTACTGAATTGATACAAGTTGAAGCTGTAAAATTTAAGAGGGATTCCTGGACCCTTGTGTTGCTTATTATTGATTTTCTTTCACTTAATTCAATTCTTTCATATAATTCTCAACATTTTTTTAATATTAATTTTTAATTTTGTTTCCATTATTTTTTGCCTGGAATTTTGATTGTAGAACATTCTCTTCGTGGGATCGACACCCCATTCTATACTGCTACTACCGCATAGTACTGTTTGGGAGTAATTCACCTTTTATGCATAATCTTATTGTTGAAATTTCTACTGAAGATAAAATTATGATTAAAACTATTTATTAGGGTTGTGTACTCCGTATGGATGATAGAGAGTTTGAAGTTGATTAGTTTTCTTTGAATATGGTTGATCTTGATTTGATTTTGGAGATGAATTAGCTATTGGCATATCATGTATGGGTTGATTATTTTAGAAAGAATGTGTTGTTTAGGATACCAGGACAAAAGGAGTTTAATTTTTAGGGAAAAATGTAAGATGCTTGCAAATTGTCTTATTTCTGCCATGACTGCTAATAGATGGTTGAAGAAAGGTTGTGAGGACTATTTGGCAGACATAATGGATTCTAAAAAAGAAAATAGGAAGTTAGAAGAAATGTTAGCAGTGAAAGATTTTCTTTAGGTGTTTCGTAAAGAGTTGTCTAGATTACCTCCCAGTAAGGAGATTTAGTTTTCTATAGATGTGATTTTGGGTTCAACACACATCTATAGCACCTTATAGAATGATACCAGGTGAGTTGAGAGAGTTGAAAGTACGGTTTTAAGAATTGCTAGATAAACAATTTATCAGACCTAGTGTGTTTGGAGAGCCTCTATGTTGTTTGTGAAAAAGAAAGATGGAATGATGAGATTCTGTATAAACTACAGACAGTTGAATAAGATCACTATTAAGAACAAATATTCTTTGTCCAGGATAGATGATTTGTTTGAATTGTTGTAGAGAGTGAGGGTGTTTTCGAAGATAAACCTAAGATCAAGTTATCACCAGTTAAGGATAAAGGCGAGAGACGTGCCTAAGACTGCTTTTAGGACATGTTATGGTCATAAGTTCTTTTAATACCATTTGAGTTTACTAATGCTCCAGCAACATTCATAGACTTGATGAATAAAATTAAACTGTTTCTTGATAAATTTGTGGTTGTGTGCCTAGGCGCAAGCTTTTCATGCCTAGGCACGGACCTTTGTGCCTAGGCTCAAGTTTTTCATGCCTAGGCAGGGACTTGTGGCCGAGGCACAGACCACCCGCACCGCAACCACCCGCAAGTATGGAAGTTCATCATCCTGGAGTGCGTCGTGGCACACCCTGTTCTTCGTCATGGCGCGAAGCACACCTGATACCTGATTTTGAGCTCTTTCAGCTAGTGTATTGGTTTTATTTGAAACGCACAGGTTCACTTAGACACTTAGAGAGCCATGATTGTTTGGTTCTTAAGATCTAAGAGTTGAGATTGGTTTCAAGTTGGTTATGGTAGTTATTGCTCTATATAAAGGGTTATCCAGGAGTAATAACCAACATCAAGAACAACAACAAGTGGAAGTGTTCTTTTCATTCCAAGATTGGCTAGTGTTTAGAGAGAAAGGCTCTCAAATCTGAAGAGGTTTTTCTAGTGAGAGAGTGTAAGAAAGATTGGGGTTTTAGGGCTTTGTAATTGGGATTTTCAAAGGGAAAATTCCAAGGAAATACTTAGTTCTTATCTCTTTCTTTTGTCTTCTCTCATTCATCAAGAACACATGGTTCTTGAAAAAGTGTTGCTGTAATTGTAAGAACTCCATTAATTTAGTGAAGAGAGCTCAGAGGAGCTCATAAGGACGTAGGTAATTTGCTGAACCTCGGTAACAATTGCTTGTGTTTTCTCTTTTCTTTGTTTGATTCTTGTCTTAATCCAAATCATTATAGATTTAGGTGTTTGAAGGTCACAAACTAGGATTCTTAGGTGATTTTTCAACAGTGGTATTAGAGCTAGATTCACAAAAGTGGTATCAGAGCAAGATTCCAAGAATCAAAGGAAATTTCTCGGGTGATTCAAGACAGTGTTGGGATCAAGATTTGATCGGGCTCTTGAGGTTCAAGAACGGTGTTGGGATCAAGATTTGATCGGGTTCTTGAGGTTTAGAAGTTGGAGAGAAGAGGTTTGGAAAGCAATTATGGGTGCTGCATAAATCTTGGGATTTTTTTCCTGCAAGATGGGTTCAAACTTCATTGTTGAGAAGTTTAACGGAAAATCAAGGCGGTTCTTATGAAACAAAAGGTGGACTTGGTGATTGGAGAAAAAGATGATTTTTCAGCAAGTATGACCGATCTCCAGCAGAATGAGATGAAGAAGATGGCGTATAACACTACCTTTCTGCATGTGTCAGATAGTGTGACAAGGGAATGTGGAGATTCGAAAGATCCAGCTATCATTTTGAAGAAACTAGATGAGTTGTTTCTTACCAAAATTCTCCCTAATAAAATCTTTCTTCTAAAACGTATCTTTGCTTTTAAAATGGATCCTAATAAAGAGTTGCAAGATAATCTTGATGTGTTTAACAAACTAGTTCAAGATTTAGCTAGTTGTAGTATAACATTCCCCGATGAACAATTGGTTGTATATTGTTGAATTCTCTTCCCGATTGTTTTAAAAGTTTGGTTAATGCTATTGAATATGGAAGAGATACACTAACAAAAGAAATTGTGATTAATGCTATAAGGGCTCATGATTTCAAAGCTAAGATGAGGGAAAGATCAAGCAGAGAAGGTCTGTTCGTTAGAAGAAGGCCTGCAACTCGGAATGGCAGTAACAACTATGGCAACTACCAGTACAAACCAAAGGGTAGAGGATAAAGCCATAGAAGATCACATTCTAAATCGAAATTTGGAGGAAAGTGGTGCAACTACTGCAATAAGGAGGGCCATTTCAAGAAAGATTGCAAGAAGATGTTAAGGGATGAGAAAGGAAGAGGCCATACCAAAAATGGAGATGCTTCGATTGCCTAGGGAGAACAGCAAGATGATGGTGTTCTTGTTGTGTGCTCAAATGTAAGCGAAAGGCAAAGCAGCGAGAAATGGATCTTAGATTCCGGGTGCACTTATTACATGTGCCCTCACCGTGATTGGTTCAAGAATTTCAAGGAAACTAATAAAGGAAAGGTTTTCTTGGGGAACAATACTTCTTGCCAAGTGAGGGGCATAGGAGACATCCAATTGAGGATGTTTGATTGAGTTATAAGGCTGCTGCGAAATGTGAGATATCTTCCAGATTTAAGAAGAAATTTGATCTCATTGGGCAACTAGATTCCATGGGGCACACATACAAAGCAGAGGGAGGAAAGATCAAGATAACCAAGAGAGCCTTAGTGGTGATCAAAGCAGCGATAAAGGATGGTCTCTATGAGATGATTGGAGAGACAAACATCAAGGATTAAGCAGCAAGCTTGATGGCTGAGATTGATAAGGTGGTTCTTTGGCACAATCGCGTGGGATATATGAGTGAAAAGGGGCTGCAAGTTCTCAGCAATGATGTTTTACTTTATGGTGACAAGGTAGAAAAACTTGATTTCTGTGAGAGTTGTGTTCTTGGGAAGCAACATCGGGTCAGCTTCAACACCATAGTGCACAAATCAAAGATTATTCTTAACTACATTCATGTCGATCTTTGGGGACCAGCAAGAACACCAACACAAGGAGGTAATCTTTATTTTCTTTCTTTGATTGAAGACTATTCTAGAAAGGTTTGGATTTATTTGTTTAAAAATAAATCGGATGCTTTGAATAAGTTTGTGGTTGGAAAAGGTTGCTGGAAACTCAAACGGGCAAGGTAGTTAAGGTTTTGATAACTGATAATAGCTTAGAATTTTGCAATCAGGATTTTTACAAATTTTGTGAGTTAAATGGGATTCTAAGACATAGAACAGTTGTGAAAACCCCTCAGCAAAATGGAGTTACTGAGAGGATGAATATGACCCTTTTGGACAAGGTTAGGTATATGATTATTGGCTTCGATTTACCTAAGTGTTTTTGGGGGGAAGTTGTGTCTACTACTGTGTATTTGGTTAATAGATCACCGTCTAGAGCTTTGGACCTTAAGACTCCCGAGGAGATGTGGAGTGGAAAACTCCCTGAGTTAAGCAACCTTAGGACTTTTGGATGTGCTATGTTTGCACATCAAAAGGATGATAAACTTAGCCCAAGATCTAGAAAGTGTGTGTTTCTAGAATATGGTGAAGGGGTTAAAAGGTATAGGTTGTGGTTCTTAGAGCCAAAAGGAACTAAACTCATAATAAGTTTGGATGTCATATTTGGAGAAAACTAACCCTGTAGGGGAAAGTGAGCAAACCAGCTCAGTTTATGTGGAGTATAGCATCAAAGAAAATTCAGTTCAGGTAGAGCAAGGAAAGCAAGAGGGTTTGGATTAGGTAGAGCCCATTGATGAAGGCCAAGCTCAACACTCAAGAGGAGGCTAAACTAGAAGGAGATAATGTAGCAAATCGGAATGATTAGCAGCTCACAAGAGACTGGGAAAGGAGGCAGATCAGACCATCTTTGAGATATGGTTTTGCGGATGCAAATACAGCAGCTCCTTATCCAGAAGGAGGGATAATCAACTATGAATCAAAAAATTACATTGATGCCATGGGATGTAAGGATTCGTCAAGATGGAAGCTAGCTATAGAGGAGGAAATGCATTCTTTGAGGAAGAACAACTCTTGGGAATTGGTGCCAAAACCAAAAAAACGGAGAGTTCTGGATTGTAAATGGATTTACAAGATGAAATAAGGAAATATTCTAGGGGATAAAGTCTGGTATAAGGCTAGGCTAGTGGCGAAGGGGTTCAAACAAAGAGAAGGCATAGATTTCCCAGAAATTTTCTCACTGGTTGTGAAATACAAGACGATAAGAATAGTGTTAGCTATGGTAGTCCAATTTAATTGGGAGATTGAGCAAATGGATGTGAAGATAGTGTTCTTACATGGAGAACTTGATAAGACCATCTACATGAGATAACCCGAAGGCTATGAGGAAGGAAGGCAAGGGGATTTGGTGTGCAAATTGAAAAACTCTCTCTATGGCCTGAAGCAATCACCTCAGCAGTGGAATAAGAGGTTTGATTCCTTTATAACTAGCTTGAGTTTTGATAACTCTGAATAAATCATGTTATTATACTGCTTTTAGGCACGTTTTTGGTGTTGATCTTAAGCATTAGAATTGTGTTGCATGTGTTTTTAGCAATTTGAGTTTAGTTTATCTTATTCTACTAATAAGTTGTTTTAGTTGAATGATCAATGCTAAGTCTTGGAAATCTTCTGTGCAGACACTTACTGGAGCACTGGAGAGCACTAGAAGGGCAAAATGCGTGAAGGAGACAGAAACTCAAGGCTGCAGCGCTGGGATGTTGGCGCTGCAGTGCTGGTAGCTAGCAAAAAAAAGAGAGGAATTTGGACAAAAAGTTGGTGCTGCAGCGCTGGGATGTTGGAGCTGCAACGCCAGAATAGGGTTAGAAATATGTCTCGGCGCTGCAGCCCTAGGATGTTGGCGTTGTAGCGTCAGACCGTGGATTTTGAAAGTTATAAATAGAAACCCTAGCTGAACAAGAAGAGGGGAGCGCGGTCGTAGAAGAGAAAAATAGAATTTGGAGGAGAGGAGACGCAAAAGGAGAGTTGGAGACACTCTGGGAGGCTATGCATCAAGCTTTTAAATCATTCTTCTCCGGTTTTGTATTATTCTTATCTAGCTATGTTTATGTTTTATAATATGAACATGGGTTGTTTGAATATTATTATGGAGTAGATATTTTTGTGTTAAGGATAGATGGATTCTAAACCTATGTCATGAGTGCTATTTGGACAAGTTGGAATTTGCTTTGTTTTTCAAAGAGTGTGTTTTATTGTTCTTAATGCTGTTTATTATTTTGATTCCTTCTTGAGGCATGGTGATGTGTCGAATAGAGAAGCTATGCTTTTATGAATGGTTGAATTAATAAATATGATGTTAGATTCTTATCTATGTAAAGCCAGGGTAAAACATGCCATGAATGAAATAGGAGTAACCAAATAGGGATTCTAGGAAGTTCATGTGGTCCGTTTAAACCGTAACCGAATAAGGAGATTTAACTGAAAGGAATTCCGTTGAACGTAGTGCTTCTTAAGTTGAATTAATCTAGAATAGACCTGGAATATGGATATTTGAAGTTGATGATTCTTGAGATTGTGGTTAGACCTGAATAAGGATAACCAATTTGGGGATTATATCATCTTGAAAAACATAGTAAACGAAACTTGTCCATTCAAAACTCTTGTCAATTATGGTTTAGGTGAAATCGAGTCCTTAGCACGTTAGTTCATAAGAGTCTTCATTCCAAAGTTTGCAAATCTTCTGTTATTTAATATTGCGTTATGTTTTTCCCTTTAGTTAATTGTTAGTAACCTTTTCTCTGACAATTATTCGTTTGCTCAAATAACAGTAAGAGTTGAGTCATAACTTCTGTAGTACTTGTTCAGTCCTCGTTGGGAACGATATTTACTCATCATTTTATTACTTGAACGATTAGTGCACTTGCTAGTGTAAATCTCATCGCACCAAGTTTTTGGCGCCGTTGCCGGGGACTGAAATAAAATATTACATTTATTGTGATTCTACTAGTTAATTTGAGAGTTTATTAATTTGGTTTTTAAGTCTATTTTGCAGGGTTTTCGTTTCTAGTGCATGACACGTACTAGTGGGAGAATACTTGCAGAACTTAATCCAGAGATTGAGCGCACTTTTCACGCTTTGAGAAGAGCAGCACCAGTAACAGTTAATACAATGGCAGAAGGAAACAATGCAGAAGTGCAATGTGCACTGTGGTATTATGCGATGCCAAGATGGATGGTGTTGAATCTAGCATTCGACGACCACCTATACAAGCGAACAATTTTGAAATTAAGCCCGCCATCATTCAGATGATTCAACATTCAGTACAATTTGGGGGCCTATCGCAAGAAGATCCAAATGTTCACTTGACGAATTTCCTGGAAATTTGTGTCACATTCAAGCATAATGGAGTATCGGAGGATGCAATTTGCTTAAGGCTTTTCCCATTTTCATTGAGGGATAAAGCAAAAAACTAGTTGACTTCTTTGCCAGCCGGATCCATAACGACATGGGCAGAATTAGCACAAATTTTTTTTAGGGAAATACTTTCCTCCTGCAAAGTTACGTAATGAAATTACTATGTTCTTGCAGGTCGATCGAGAATCACTCTATGAGGTATGGGAACATTTTAAAGACCTTTTGAGAAGATGTCCTCATCACAAATTGCCCACTTGGATGCAGGTACAAACTTTTTATAACGGTTTAACTAGTACAACCCGAAACATGATTGATGCAGCTGCAGGTGGCACTATCATGAGAAAAACTCCAGAAAAATCCATTGAATTACTAGAAGAAATGGCCACAAACTCTTATCAATGGCCAATTGAAAGGTTACCTGTCAACAAAACCTCAGGATTGCACAATGTAGATGTTGTTACAGCTCTAGCAGCACAACTAAAGACTCTCACCAAGAAGATTGATGGACTTAATCCCAACTCACATACAATATGTGAATTGTGTGGTGGTAGTGGCTATCACAGCAGTAACTGTCAAGCAGGTAATCAGTTTGCATATAATTCATCTGCTGAACAAGCTAATTTTGTTTCAAATTTTCATAAGCAAAACAATCCATATAGCAACACATATAATCCGGGATGGAGGAATCATCCAAACTTCTCGTGGAATCAAAGCAATGCGAAGCAACCGCATCCTGAATATCCTCCTTAAGAAAAAAAGTCCAACTTAGAGGATATGATGGCCAAATTCTTAAGTAAAACAGAAACTAGATTCCAAAATCAAGAAGCATCATTAAAAATTTGGAAGTTTAGGTCGGTCAACTAGCAACCATAATTTCTAAACGTGCACAAGGTTCCCTCCCGAGCAACACAGAAAAGAATCCTAAGGAGGATGTCAAGGCCATAACACTAAGGAGTGGCACACAATTGGAAGAGTCACAACCTAAAGAAATTACTCATCAAGTTGGCGAGAGAAAAGAGACTGAGCAAGAAGAAAA
The DNA here is from genome assembly GCA_023935145.1 of Bretschneidera sinensis. NCBI lineage: Eukaryota > Viridiplantae > Streptophyta > Magnoliopsida > Brassicales > Akaniaceae > Bretschneidera > Bretschneidera sinensis. The sequence continues at coordinate 101,978,518 of CM043699.1, forward strand.
ACGTGTTTCAGCAAAGAAGTCTACTGGTAAAGGTTTGATTGATCCTAACTCTGAAACTAAATATATACCACCTCTTCCTTATCCTCAGAATTTCCAAAAATAAAAATTAGATAAACAATTCTCAAATTTTTTAGATATTTTCAAGAAGTTGCATATTAATATACCATTTGCAGAGGCATTAGCACAGATGCCTAGCTACACTAAATTTTTGAAGGAAATTTTGTCTAATTAATGGAAGCTCGAGGAACACAGAACGGTAATGTTAACCGAAGAGTGCAGCACTATACTGCAAAATAAGCTACCTCCAAAATTGAAAGATCCAGAGAGTTTTACTATACCTTGCACTTTGGGAAATTCATTTTTTGATAAAGCTTTATGTAACCTTGGTGCCAGTATTAATCTTATGTCTCTTTCAATTTTCAGGAAACTTGGATTAGGAGAAGTCAAAACAATGACAGTGTCATTGCAATTAGCTGATCGATCAATTAAGAGACCACGGGGAATTATAGAGGATGTACTAGTAAAAGTTGATAAATTAATATTCCCTGTAGACTTCATTGTTCTCGACATAGAAGAGGATCGGGAAGTACCTCTTATACTCGGATGTCCATTCCTTGCTACAGGGAGAGCCCTAATTAATGTACAACAAGGGAGATTGATTTTGAGAGTTAATGATGAACAACTCATTTTTGATATGTATAAAATCATGAAATATCTGTCTGACGTATCTAATTCTTTTTGTTTTCATGCTGATGTTGTTTATGACCTGATTGAAGAGTTTCAGGATAAGACATTAAATAAAGATACTTTGAAAAGATGCATCATGGAATCTGGAACTACCACCACTGAAGAACTTGTCATCCAAGAAGAAGTAAGGAACTTGGAAGCTGAACTTGGAAAAGAAGAGCCAGAAGAACCAATAATAACCCCTGAATTGAAAAATTTACCTAATCATTTGAAATATGTTTATCTAGAGAAAAATGTTTTCCCAGTTATAATATCCTCTTCATTGACAGTTAAAATGGAAGAACGGTTGTTGGAAGTCTTGAGAAGGCACAAAAAGGCTTTGGGATGGACAATAGCGGATATTAAGGGAATTAGCCCTTCCATTTGCACTCATAAAATTCTCATGGAGGAGAACTTCAAGCCTACTGTTCAGCCACAACGACGCTTAAATCCAGCAATGCAGGAGGTCGTTAAGAAAGAAGTAGTCAAGTTGCTTGATGTAGGTATTATTTATCCAATTTTTGATAGTGCTTGGACCAGCCCGGTACAAGTAGTACCAAAGAAAGGTGGGATCACTGTTGTGAAAAATAATAACAATGAATTGATCCCCACCAGAACTGTGATAGGTTGGCGGGTTTGTGTTGACTATAGAAAATTAAATGATGCCACAAGAAAAGATCACTTTCCTTTACCTTTTATTGATCAGATGTTGGAAGGTCACAAGTTCTACTGTCTGCTTGATAGATACTCGGGATATAATCAAATTTCCATAGCACCCGAGGATCAAGAAAAGATGACATTTACATGTCTTTAAGGCACGTTTGCATATAGGAGGATGCCCTTCAGTTTTTGTAACGCACCAGTAACGTTTCAACGTTGCATGTTGGCAATTTTTTCTGATATGACTGAAAACTTTTTAGAGATCTTCATGGATGATTTTACACTATTTGGTCTATCCTTTGATGATTGCCTTCATAATCTCTCTTAGTTTTGCAGCGATGTGAAGAGACGAACCTAGTGCTAAATTGGGAGAAATGTCATTTCATGGTCCAGGAAAGGATAGTGTTGGGGCACAAAATATCATTGAGTGGTATTGAAGTTGACAAAGCTAAGGTGGATGTGATCGAAAAACTCCCGCCTCCCATTTCAGTCAAAGCCATCAGAAGTTTCCTGGGGCATGCAGGATTTTATAGAAGATTCATTAAGGATTTTTCAAAAATCTCTAAACCTCTTTCTAATCTTCTTGTAAAAGATGTGAAGTTTAACTTCTCTGATGATTGTTTGCAGGCATTTGCTACATTAAAGGATAAGTTGGTGACCGCCCTTGTCGTAGTCGAACCAGATTGGAGCCTCTCGTTTGAATTAATGTGTGATGCCAGTGACACCGTAGTTGGAGCAGTGCTTGGTCAAAGAATAGATAAGGTCTTCAGGACAATTTATTATGCGAGCCGCACTCTTACCGGACCCCAACTAAACTACGCTACCACCGAGAAATAACTTTTAGCTGTTGTATTTGCATTTGATAAGTTTCGATCCTATCTTATTGGATCAAAAGTTACTGTTTATATTGATCATGCAGCTTTAAAGTTTCTTTTAGTGAAAAAGGACGCAAAACCAAGACTGTTGAGGTGGATTCTTCTTCTTCAAGAATTTGATTTAGAAATTAAAGATATGAAGGGGACTGACAATCAAGTAGCAGACCACTTATCAAGGCTCAAAAAATCGAAAGAGACTAATATCAGCATCAACGAAGAATTTCCAGATGAGAAAATATTTTCTATTTCTTCGTTTAATTCTATTTTAGTAATATCTGAGACACCATGGTTTGCTGATTTTGCCAATTACCTTGTAGGAAACTAGATCCCAGGGCACTTCACTTATCAACAAAGAAAGAAATTCCTATCCGATGTGAAGTATTATTTTTGGGAGAATCCACATCTATACAAATTGTGTGCAGACCAGGTATTTTGCAGATGTGTGCCGGAGCATAAGTTTAACAATATTCTGTATCACTGCCATAACAGAGAAGCTGGGGGACATTTCGGTGCAAACCAAACAGCAGCAAAGGTATTGCAATCAGGTTTCTATTGGCCGACTCTGTTTAAGGATGCCCAAGCTTACGTCGCATCATGTGATAGATGTCAACGATTTGGCTTATTTAGAGTCAAGATAGAGCCTCAGCGCTGCAACCTTACACTTCTGGCGCTGCAGCACCAGGTCCTGCCCCCACACACTAATCAGGATAGAGATTCAGTGCTGCAGCCTCACACTTTTGGCGCTGCAGCGCCAGGTCCTGCACCCACACACTGCTCCTGCTCACACGTTGAACTGTCTAGAAATTCCGCGCTGCAGTGCTGGAAAGTTGGCGCTACAGTGCCAGGTCGCACACTAGTGTTTAAATACACAGCTCTTCCACTATTAGGGCATTCCAAAATCAGATTTCCAGGTGCTCTATCTCTCCAAAACACCAAAATTACACTTCCCTTCCCCATCGCACTACATAATCAAGGTCCTTTTGCATCTTCCACCATGGATTGCTTTAATTCTTCACGAGAATCACTCCTCTCAAGTGCTATTGGGTGCTGTTGATGTCTTCTAATCAAGTAAGATTTCTCCACTTTGAGACACCAAAACTCCAGATTTTTAAGTGAAATCACTTGAGTTGTTTATGGGTATCTTATAATACATGGTGATTTAATGAAATATTGAGGAAGGTATGAACGGATATGTTGCATTTTCTTAAGTTTATGCTGAAAATTTTCACATGGCTGTGCGTTGGGAGAAAAGGGTACTATAGCTGAATAAATTTATGGTGTTAATGGGTTAAATATGCACTCTATTATGCTGGGTTATTCAAGACTCAATTGATTGAAGACATTGCATAACTTGGATTGAAAGTTTTACTGAAGAAAAAAAAAATTTTATTTGGGCATCTGTGTGTGTGGAAGAGGGTGTTGCTCTCGATTGTTTTCTACAGTTTGAAGTTTGATTATTTAAAGCACAAAAGTCTTGATTAAATGGCTCCTCTCAAACACGCGAGACCTAGCTCTACCGATTATAATTTCGAGCTTTTTGTCTCAAAGGAAGCAGAACAGAGGTTTGAGCGTTCTCAACTCAAGAAAGTCCCAATCCCTGAACGGGGATTTAATATCACCAAGGGAAACTTCCCCATCATTCACAGGATCATCGCTGCCCAAAAATGGGAACAATTCTACATAACACCAGAAGTTGCAATTATTTCGGTTGTGCGTGAATTTTATGCAAATGCTACAGAGCACACGAATCTGAAGGTAAAGGTTAGAGAGAAATTAATGGCATTCGACAGAGGCACAATCAACAAATTGCTCGCTACTCCCAACATCCCAATGGATGAGTACAGTGCTTATGCCAGCACGCCTGACCTCAATAAGGTAATCTGAGTTCTTTGCAAAGTTGAGACACAATGGAAATTGTCCGGTGATGAGCGGACTTCATTTCCATCGAGTGCAATGGATAGGACAGCAAAATCTTGGCATTACTTTGTAGGCACTCGTTTGCTTCTGATGACCCATTTAAGTGATGTCATAAGAGACAGAGCAATCCTGTTATTCGCCATCTACCAAGGATTGAGTATTGATGTGGGATGCATTATCCAAAATAGCATTCTATACAGCGCACATTCGATCAGTGTGGGGTTGTATTTTCCATCTTTGATAACAGCACTTTGTGGATCGTGTGGTGTTACCTAGACTGTGGGGGAACAAATCAAACAACCAATGCATCCGCTGGATCTCAGGACTATCTATCGGATCACGGATATAGAAGAAGCACCGAGCCCAGACGCTTCTTCCTCACAGCCTCCACCAGCACGCCAACAACGGAATATATCACTCTCTGATCATCTGACAGCGGTTGAAACGGAGCTTCATGAGCTTCAGCAATGGGGTCAGCAGCAGGCATCATACGTTGCAGGTTGTTTTCAAACCAATGACCAGATGATGAGGATTTTTACCAATCAATTGGGCATCGACACACAGCAGTTATCTCCACCACCACCATATCTCGGTCATAGCAGTGATCCGAAAGATAAGGACATTGACAAAGACAATTGATTCGACCTCCGACTAATCAGAGGAGTTCCCTTCTCTTACTTTATAATTCAAATTTTATACATTACGAACAATGTATCATTTAAGTTTGGGGGTGGGAACTTTATTTGAGTGTTGTGTGTTGCTCATGTTTTTAGTTATTTTTCTGTTTGTTTTATCTGAGTGCTTTCTGTTGTTTGATTTTGATTTTGCCGATGATGAAAAATAGACTGACTTGATTATAGCCGTCAAAAATTTGAAAAATGTTGTGTTTGTCTGTGTGCTTGAATTTGTTGTTGGATTTATTTTACATAGAACTCTTTGAACACAAAGAGCACTTACACCTAAGCACTTTGTTGTCTTGCTGTTTCGGAGAGCGTTTATGTGAGCAGTGTAGTCTTGTGATCTCTTGGACTCTAGAACTTGTTTGAAGACCACTCGAGGAGAAATCCTAGGTAGTACTGTACCAAAGAAAGGATCTAAGCCATGTTTGGAAAGTTTGAGCCTTTCTAGCAAACCCTTGATATGTGATTATCCTTAGATTTCCCCTTTTGAGCTTGGATATCTATTGTTTTGTCACCCGATCATCTAACCTATATCTTTTTCAAAGAAAAAAAAAACATGAAAAATAAAAAATAAAAAAATTTGCTACAACTCTACCTTTCAACTGTAAGCACATCGATTAATGAATGGACTATTCTCTTAAGTGGTGGCAGAGGATTGAGCAAGAGAAAGTGGTTTTCAACTTGGCTGTATTAAGTACCAAATATTTTCCATCGAGAATGACCAAGGGAAAGATCGAAGTTAAAAAGTTTACCACACGAACTATTTGATCAAGTTATATTCTACCTATCACAGGCAGCTGGCAAAGCCGTGTTTGATCGTCGCGTACATGCTATGTTGTAGTTTCATTAATGCACACGAAAATAAAGACTGGTGCTACTATAGTACAAGCATACAAAAAAAAAAAGAAGAAGAAAAGAAGAAGAAGAAGATGTGACAACAACAAAAGTATTGGAAGTATTCCATGATAACTGAGGGAAAGTTTGAAATAAAATTGTTATTGGTTGATGTGCTTAAGGTGATGTGAGCCTCAAATCAATCTTTTACCATACTTTAACCTTAGCCAAAGTTATAAGCTGAATAAAGTTCTAGTGATCTCGGGTATTGTCATGGCCTACATTAGTGGAGAGTCGTGTGAAAAGTAAGCTTATGGACTTTGAAAGATTGACATTATCCTACCTGCTTGCATAAATCGATCAGAGTGGCGAGACGATTAAGTTTATAAAGGTGTTACACACACACACGTTTTAAGAATTTGATGTAAGATAAAGTTAGCAATAAATTTGAAATTCTAGACATTAACAGCATTTGGAAAGTTTTCTTGCATTATAATTTACATGCAATCTTTGAGGCATGTTATATCAAAAATAATCAAACCATCTCGCACTCTTAGGATGTGTGTGCATAGAATTTTGTTCTAGTTTGCTCGAGGACTAGCAAAAATGTAAGTTTGGGGGTGTGATAACTCTGAATAAATCATGTTATTATACTGCTTTTAGGCACGTTTTTGGTGTTGATCTTAAGCATTAGAATTGTGTTGCATGTGTTTTTAGCAATTTGAGTTTAGTTTATCTTATTCTACTAGTAAGTTGTTTTAGTTGAATGATCAATGCTAAGTCTTGGAAATCTTCTGTGCAGACACTTGTTGGAGCACTGGAACGGCAAAATGCGTGAAGGAGACAGAAACTCAAGGCTGTAGCACTGGGATGTTGGCACTGTAGCGCTGGTAGCTGGCAAAAAAAAAAAGAGGAATTTGGACAGAAAGTTGGAGCTGCAGCGCTGGGATGTTGGAGTTGCAGTGCCAGAATAGGGTTAGAAATATGTCTCGGTGCTGCAGCGCCAGACCACGGATTTTGAAAGTTATAAACAGAAACCCTAGCTGAATAAGAAGAGGGAAGCACGGCCGTAGAAGAGGAAACATAATTTGGAGGAGAGGAGATGCAAAAGGAGAGTTGGAGACACTCCAGGAGGCTACGCATCAAGCTTTTAAATCATTCTTCTCCGGTTTTGTATTATTCTTATCTAGCTATGTTGATGTTTTATAATATGAACATGGGTTGTTTGAATATTATTATGGAGTAGATATTTTTGTGTTAAGGATAGATGGATCCTAAACTTATGTCAAGAGTGCTATTTGGACAAGTTGGAATTTGCTTTGCTTTTCAAAGAGTGTGTTTTATTGTTCTTAATGCTGTTTATTATTTTGATTCCTTCTTGAGGCATGGTGATGTGTCGAATAGAGAAGCTATGCTTTTATGAATGGTTGAATTAATAATTATGATGTTGGATTGTTATCTATGCAAAGCTAGGGTAAAACATGCCATGAATGAAATAGGAGTAACCGAATAGGGATTCTAGGAAGTTCATGTGATCCGTTTAAACCATAACCGAATAGAGAGATTTAACTGAAAGGAATTCCATTGAACATAGTGCTTCTTAAGTTGAATTAATCTAGAATAGACCTGGAATATGAATATTTGAAGTTGATGATTCTTGAGATTATGGTTAGACCTGAATAAGGATAACCAATTTATTGGGGATTCTACCATCTTGAAAAACGTAGTAAACGAAACTTGTCCATTCAAAACTCTTGTCAATTATGGTTTAGGTGAAGTCGAGTCCTTAGCACGTTAGTTCATAAGATTTTTCATTCCAAAATTTGCAAATCTTTCGTTATTTAATATTGCGTTCTGTTTTTCCCTTTAGTTAATTGTTAGTAATATTTTCTCCGACAATTATTCGTTTGCTCAAATAACAGTAAGAGTTGAGTCATAACTTTTTTAGTACTTGTTCAGTCCTCGTTGGGAACGATATTTACTCATCATTTTATTACTTGAACGATTAGTGCACTTGCTAGTGTAAATTTCATCGCACCAAGTTTCATAAGGAGCTATTATGAAATGGTGATTATCCTCATCTATGTTGGTGATATGCTATTGGTTGGTAGCAGCAAGGAGAGGATAGAAAGGTTAAAGTCTCAACTCAGTTCGGAGTTTGAGATGAAGGATCTTGGTCATGCTCAAAAGATACTTGGGATGAGTATAATCCGGGAAAGGGAGAGAAACAGGTTGAAGGTTTCTCAGACTTCTTACATAGAAAATATGATATCTAAATTCTCTATAGAACATAGTAAACCAATAAAAATTCCCCTTGCTAGTCATTTTAAGTTCTCCAGCGATCAATTCCCTCGGTCAGATGAGGAGAAGAAGGAAATGGAAAAGGTCCCTTACTCTAGTGCGGTTGGATCAGTCATGTTCACCATGGTAAGCACTAGACCTGACATTTCTTATGCTATTAGTGTTCTCAGCAGGTTTATGAGTAATCCTGGAAATGAGCGTTGGCTTGGGATGAAGTGGTTGCTGAGGTATTTGAAGGGAAGCTCAGATGTGAGGCTTATTTATGAGAAGAGGGGTAAGTCCATCTGTTTAGAAGGTTATGCTGACTAAGACTTTGGAGCAGACTGGGATAAGAGAAAATCGATTACCTCATACTTTTTTAACTTAAACGGATGTTGTATAAGTTGGAAAGCTCAGTTGCAGTGGTAGCACTCTCGACAACCGAAGCAGAGTATATTGTAGCAACATAAGCTATTAAGGAGGCTATGTGGTGTAAAGGGTTGTTGGAAGAGTTGAAGGTCTTAAAAGAGCAGGTGGTGGTGTATTCGGATAGCCAAAGTGCATTGCATTTGTGTAAGAATTCGGTGTTCCATGAAAAGACTAAGCATATGGATGTTCGGTATCATTTCATTAGGGAAAAGGTTACGAAAGAAAGCATTCATGTGGACAAAGTGGCAACGGAAGAAAATCCTGCAGATTTAGGCACTAAAGTTCTAACTCTAAGCAAGTTCAATCATTGCCTTGAACTTCTTAGAATTGGAATCGGATGGTGTGGTGACTTATGTTGAGTTTGGATCCTGAGTTCTCTGCACAATTGGTTCGGGTTTAATTGCTTAAACAAAGGTAGAGTTTGTTGGGTTTTTTGTCTAAGAATTAAAGATTGAAGATCTCAGCTTCAACAGATTATGTGCCTAGGTGCAAGCTTTTCATACCTAGGCACGGACCTCTATGCCTAGGAGCAAGTTTTTCGTGCCTAAGCGTGGACCTGTGCGCTGAGGTACGGACCACCTATGCTACAGTGTGGAAGTTCATCACCCTGGAGCATGCTGTGGCACACCCTGTTCCGTGCCGCAGCACGAAACATACCTGATACCTGATTTTGAGCTCTTTCAGCTAGTGCGTTGGTTTTGGTTGAAACACACAGGTTCACTTAGACCACTTAGAGGGCCATGATTTTTTGATTTTCAAGATATAAGGGTTGAGATTGGTTTCAAGTTGGTTATGGTAGTTATTGCTCTATATAAAAGGTTATTTAGGAGCAATAACCAATAATAAGAACAACAACAAGAAGAAGTGTTCTTCTCATTCCAATATTGGATGGTGTTTAGAAAGAAAGACTCTCAAATATGAAGAGGTTTTTTTAGCGAGAAAGTGAAGAAAGATTGCGGTTTTAGGACTTTGTAATTGGGATTTTGAATGGGAAAATTCTAGAGAAACACTTAGTTCTTATCTTTTTCTTTTGTCTTCTCTCATTCATCAAGAACACATGGTTCTTGAAGAGCTGTTATTGTAATTGTAAGAACTCCATTGATTTAGTGCAGAGAGCTCAGAGGAGCTCACGGGGATGTAGGCAATTTGCCGAACCTCGATAACAATTGCTTGTGTTTTCTTTTTTCTTGGTTTGATTCTTGTCTTGATCCAAATCATTCTAAATTTGGGTGTTTGAAGGTCACAACATAGGATTCTTAGGTGATTTTTCAACAGATGACATCTTGATATATTCTAAGCCTAAATTTGGGTGTTTGAAGGTCACAACATAGGATTCTTAGGTGATTTTTCAACATATGACATCTTGATATATTCTAAGCCTAAAGAAGAGCATGTAAAACATTTAGAAATTGTATTGGAGATTTTGAGGAAAAAGAGATTGTATGCAATAATTTCCTAAATGTGAATTTTGACTGAATGAAATAACTCTCTTGTGGCATGTAATATCTGGAGATTGTATAATAGTAGATCCACAAAATGTAGACGCAATGTTAAGTTGGGAGAGACCAACTAATGTTATTGAGATTAGAATCTTCTTAGGATTAGCTGGTTATTATAGCACATTCATTCAGAATATTTCTGTTATTGTAGTACCATTAACTAGATTGACTAGGAAAGAGGTGAGATTTGTATGGTCTGGGAAGTGTGAGAAAAGTTTCAAATTACTAAAGAAGAAATTGACAACTCCAGTATTAGTGCTTATTTCTGGTGATGAAGGATTTGTAGTGTATAGTGATGTATGATGAGTGCCAAATATTGCATATTTTAGCCCCTTAATTTACATTTGTTAGCTTAGGAATTTGTTACTTTGAGTTGTTTTTTTTTTTTTACAAGCACATGGAAACGAGTTTCACTAAATTGCCAGAATTGCCCGTACAGATCAGTCATTTTTGCGGATTAAACTGTGTTGATTCAGGAAAAACCAGGAGATGAGCCTTATATGCTTGGAAAGATCCATATATCTATTTTTGGAGGAATTTTATGGCTTTTAAACACGATTTTTCTAGAGAAAGTTATAGCAGTTTTACTAGACAAAGGTAAGGCTAAGTGTGATTTCAGTGTGGCAGAAGTGATTTTTGCGGATTAAAACTGTAATGATTCAGGAAGAACCAGGAGATGAACCATACATGCTTGGAAAGATCCGGATGTCTATTTTCGGGGGAATTTTACGGGTCATAAATATGATTTTTCTAGAGAAAGTTATGGTAATTTTAGTAGACAAGGTCAGGCTATGCGGGATTTCAGCGTGGGCAGAAGTTTTGAAGGGCATTTGAAGGCTTAAATCCCACATCCCACATCGATTAGAAACACATTCTATATCCCACATCCCGCATCGGATTGGAAACACATTGCACTCATAGAGTTCTCCTAGAAAAGCCCCATTTCACTTCATCAAATGGGTGTGCAATCTGGAGGACTTCTGCGAGCAATCTGGGGGATCTCCAAGGTTTTGCTACCAAGGGGGGGAAGCACCGCACAACAGCTGCGAGTGGAACTATTCTCAATGTATAGTCAGTTTTAATTTATTTCTTTTAAGTTTAAAGTTTTATATTTAGCACTTTACTTATAAAATTTAGTTTCATAATCATGAGAGGTTAAAACCTTCATCTAAGGTTGAAGATCAAGCCTCGCCATTGTTTGGCATAATGTTTTTAGATATGTTCGTACAATTATGATATTTTTAGTATTAATGTTCTGTTTCAATTGTTTAAGTAAATTCTTATGATTGATTGTGTTTAAATTGCTCAAATTGGATATTCCTTGTATTTCATTTGCCGAATACAGCGGATCATCAAAAGTAAATTGGATATCCATTGTGATTATAAAGGGATACATTGGATGATTTGGTTGAATTAGGGTATTCGTTGTGATTTGTATAATGGTGGATTCATAAAATTAATTGATAGATTACTTTTATACAAAACATGAAAATATATGCTTTATTTTGGTGAGGTGGATTCAGAAACCTTACTATTTTTATCATTTCTTTCAACTCAATTTAGTTTAGTTTATATTCTTTGCAAAATACAATTCAAAAATTTGGAACTAGGTTAAAATAGGTTTAGTTTAGATAAAAATCTATTTTCACGATGCAATTCCCTATGGATTCGACCTCACACTTGCACACACTATATTGCAAATGATTCGTGCGCTTGTGAGTAATTTAAAACTCACAACAAGTTTTTGGCACCGTTGCCGGGGAGTTGTTTTGTTTGTGAAAATTAAATTTTTGTCTGAATTGATTTTATTTTTCTGCTAGTTTAGTTAGCATTTTTGTTTCATTTTTATTTTGCAATTTTATTTGTTTCTATTTGCAATTGCCTATAAAAAATTAAAAATTAAAAATTAAATAAAAAAATGGTGGATGAATCAAGCATTGAGGACCCCCTGGAGGCATGATTTGCTCAGTTTGGAGAGGATTTGGATTTGGATAAATTACTTGAGCAAGCAAATGCTATTTTGGAGCCTGCTCCTCGGGAGAACAGTGAGACAGAGAAGACTGTGGATGAATCCAGCATTGAGGACCCCCTGGAGGCATGCTTTGCTCAGTTTGGAGAGGATTTTGATTTGGATAAGTTACTTGAGCAAGCGAATGCCATTTTGGAGTCACTCCTCGGGAGAGCAGTGAGATGGAGGAGACCACAGCACCTGAGCCCCCCAAGAAGGAACTTAAGCCTTTACCGGACAATCTTAAGTATAAGTTCTTAGGTCCAATAGAGTCTTTGCCTGTGATGATAGCTTCAGATGTGGTTGCTGCTTAAGAGAAGAAGAACCTAGTGCTTAATTGGGAGAAGTTTCATTTTATAGTAAAGCAATATATTGTACTTGGGCACGTCATATCTCATCAAGGGATTGAGGTCGACAAAGCAAAGGTGGACCTGATTTCCAACCTTCCACCCCCACGTACAGTGAAGCAGGTTCGTTCTTTTTTGGGCAATGCAGAATTCTACAGGTGATTTATCCAAGATTTCAGCAAGATCGTCAGGCCCTTGTGCAAGTTGTGAGTCTGGCTGAAGACATTAAACTTAGCGCTCATGGGAGGCAACCCACAGCGTATCTTTTATTGTTTTTTTTTTCTTCATATTTCTTGTTACTGTTTATTTTTAGTATTTTTTGTTTTCCAGTATTGCTTTGGTAATTGTTTTTCAGGGACAATGCATACTTCAGTACAAGTTTGGGGGTATGCTATGAGCCATGCTAGTCCAGCTAGTTCTCCATCTCCCAGGTCAGCTCTTTCCATATTATTCACACATTGGCGACAATGTGTAATTTAAGTTTGGGGGTATAGGAGACACATTCACATACACTTTGTCCAATTTTTTTTATATATTATTGAAAAGATAAATGCATGTTCATGATTGTTTTGAAATTTTGATTGATCTAAACAAATACTGTGATGTGATTTCATTAGTGAGCTTAAAATTTTGAACACATTATCTGATAATAGAGTTTTAAAGTTTAGTTACTTACTTTAGGCATTTAAGAATTCACATGTTTGATCTAATCTGACACAGGTACATTAGCACATAATTGTGTGAGGGATGACATGTGATTTTCAAGTGTATGTTTCCATGGCTTAACTGAAACTGGATGACTTGTTGGATGAACACTTTGGCATAGAAAAAAAATAAAAATAGAAAAAAACAAACAAAAAAATGAGAAAAAAATGCTTATGATGATCATTAATAAACTTTCCACTAAGTAACTGGACCTCTTGCCTCAGTAAGCAGTGAGTGTTCACGTCAAAAGGTGAGAATTTTATTCATAATGATCATTAAGAAACTTTTTGCTGAGTAACTGGACATCTTACCTTAGTAAGCAGTGAGTGTTCACATCAAAATGTGAGAATTTTGCTTGGTAGCTTTAAGTTCAGTTTAGTTTCGTAGCCTTTTTGACTCGAGTTAGTAAGTTCTTAGGGGTGTCTTTACACCTAATGCCCTAAAATCATCTGGTTTGGGAGTCATTGACTCAACACTCACTGCATGGGTCAATTAGAAAGCTTAAGGGAACTAAACATAGCAGAGCCTTATAATAAAAGAGAGAAGAAAATAAAACTATGCCATGGTTGTTCATTATGATGAGAAATTCTGTGAATCTTGAGACATGGAGACATTACACATTAAAGTTATTTGGAAGCCTCATCTTTATATGCTAATTCACTTTACATTGAGTCAGACTTGTGATGCCTTAGCCTGTCTTTTGTAAGTAATTAGATTTTAAAATTTCTATTCATTACGAAGATGGGTTATATTTTTTAAGCTTGCTCATGAATGAATATCATGGTTTTGTGTGATACTTAAATTTTTGGATACCATGAATGATGGATTTATCTCTGTGTTCTTTGTTTTTCATTTAGTTTTTTTTATTTTATTTTGTTTTGCTAAGGGACTAGCAAAATATAAGTTTGGGGGCATTTGATGAATGTCAAATATTGCATATTTTGGCCCCTTAAATTACATTCGTTAGCTTAGGAATTTGTTACTTTGAGTTTTTTTTTTTTACAGGTTTACAAGCACTTGGAAAGGAGTTTAACTAAATTGCCTGAATTTCCTGTACAGATCAGTCATTTTTGTGGATTCAACTATATTGATTCAGGAAGAACCAGGAGATGAGCCATATATGCTTAGAAAGATCCTGATGTCTATTTTTTGAGGAATTTACTGCTCATAAATATGATTTTTCTAGAGAAAGTTATGGCAGTTTTAATAGATAAAGGTCGGGCTGTGCGTGATTTCAGCGTGGCAGAAGTGATTTTTGCAGATTAAAACTGTAATAATTCAGGAAGAACTAGGAGATGAGTCATATATGCTTGGAAAGATCCAGATATCTATTTTCGGAGGAATTTTACGGCTCGTAAATATGATTTTTCTAGAGAAAGTTATAGCAGTTTTAGAAGACAAAGTTCAGGCTGTGCGGGATTTCAGCGTGCGCAGAAGTTTTGAAGGGTATGTGAAGGCTTAAATCCCACATCCCACATCGGTTGGAAACACATTCTATATCCCACATCTCACATCAGATTGGAAACACATTGCACTCATGGAGTTCCCCTATAAAAGCCCCGTTTCACTTCATCAAATGGGTGTGCAATCCGGAGGACTTTTGCGAGCAATCTGGGGGATCTCCAAGGCTTTGCTACCAAGGGGGGGAAGCTCCACACAACAGCTGCGAGTGGAATTTCTCTCAATGTATAGTCAGTTTTAATTTATTTCTTTTGAGTTTAAAGTTTTATGTTTAGCACTTTAATTGTGAAATTTAGTTTCATAATCATGAGAGGCTAAAACCTTCATCTAAGGTTGAAGATGAAACCTCGCAATTGTTTGGCATAATATTTTCAGATATGTTCGTACAATTATGATATTTTTAGTATTAATATTTTGTTTCAATTGTTTGAGTAAATTCTTATGATTGATTGTGTTTAAATTGTTCAAATTGGATATTCCTTGTGTTTCATCTGCCGGATACGGCGGATCATCCAAAGTAAATTGGATATCTATTGTGATTCTAAAGGGATACATTGGATGATTTGGTTGAATTAGGGTATTTGCTGTGATTTGTATAATGGTGGATTCATGGAATTATTTGATAGATTACTTTATACAGAACATGAAAATATATGCTTTATTTTGGTGGGGTGGATTCAGAAACCTTAGTATTTTTATGATTTCTTTCAACTCAATTTAGTTTAGTTTATATTCTTTGCAAGATACAATTCAAAATTTTGGAACTAGGTTAAAATAGATTTAGTTTAGATAAAAATCTAATTTCACGATGCAATTCCCTGTGGATTCGACCTCGCACTTGCACACACTATATTGCAAACGAATCATGCGCTTGTGAGTAATTTAAAACTCATAACAATGCATCCCATCAAGAGTTGGGATGTGTGTTGATGCAACATGGGAAGGTAATAGCATATGCTTCTATGCAATTAAGGAATCAAGAGAGAAATCACCCTACCCATGACTTAGAGTTAGCTGCCATAGTATTTGCTTTAAAGATTTGGAGACATCATCTGTATGAAACCACTTGTGAGATATTTACTGATCATAAGAGTTTGACATATTTACGTACTTAGAGAGAGTTGAAGTTGAGACAGAGATGGTGGATGGAGTTGATTAGTGACTATGATTGTATAATTCACTATCATCCAGGGAAGGCTAATGTAGTAGCTGATGCATTGAGTATAAAGTCTATAGGGAGATTAGGTGCTATAAAGATGATTGATAGACGAGTTTATTGGAAAACATGGTTGTACAGTTATCCATTGTAGAATGCTTATTAGAAATGCAAAGTAGAGATGAAGAGATAGAGAAGATTAAGTAGGAAGTGCTTAGTAGAAAGCAATATGAGTTAAAAATTAGAAATTGTGGTATTTTGGTATTGGAACATAGGATTTGTGTTCCCAATGATGCTGAGTTGAGAAAGGAGATATTGAAAAAGGTACATGATGATGTATATTCGATGCACCCGAGTAATAATAAGATGTATAGAGGACTGAGACAGAACTACTGCAGGTCAGGATTTAAAAGGGATGTAGTTGAATATATTTCTAGATGTTTGGTTTGTCAGCAAGCGAAGTTAGAGAATAAACATCCAGGAGGCTTACTACAGCTTCTTCCTGTGCTTGATTGATGATGAACGAATATTTGTCCTGGTATTTTTTATGTTTTTCAAATATTTATTTATATGTTTAGGTTAGGAATTTGTTACTTTGAGTTGTTTTTCGTTGTTTTATAGGTTCACAAGCACTTGGAAAGGAGTTTCACTAAATTGCCAGAATTACCAATACAGATCAGTCACTATTGCAGATTAAAATATATTGATTCAGGAAGAACTAGGACATAAGCTTTATATGCATGGAAAGATTTGGATGTCTAGTTCTGAAGAATTTTACAGCTCGTAAATATGATTTTTCTAGAGAAAGTTATGGCAGTTTTAGTAGACAAAGGTCAGGGTGTGCGTGATTTCAGCGTGGCAGAAGTGATTTTTGCAGATTAAACTGTATTGATTCAAGAAGAATCGGGAGATGAGCCATATATACTTGGAAAGATCCGGATGTATATTTTCTAGAGAATTTTACGGCTCGTAAATATGATTTTTTTAGAGAAAGTTATGACAGTTTTAGCAGAATCGAGCTTGGACAATAGCAGAACCGGGCCTGGACAGCATCAGAAGCATATGACTTGAACAGAAACCCTAGGATGACTTTATTGTCTACAAAGCCAGATCTCTATACAACTATATAGGAATTTTTAGACTCAGAGAAAAGAGAGACGACGTCGGTTTTTGGAGTGATATTATCAAGATGAGTTTTGGGAGATTGAAGGAGGAGATAGTTTCTTTCATCAAGACGGCTTATCAAGAGATTGAAGATGACGATCAATCGCTTCAAGACGTTGGTGATTCATCTTGTAACCAGGGAAGAAATTTTGTTTTTACTCCTTTTTTCTTTCAATATGCTTGTAACCCTAGTATTTGAATTTTGTGATTGGGATTTAAACATGAGCGGCTGAACGCATTGTTAGGCGTTTGGCTTAGCTGCCTTGATTGTTTTGGATATTTTGGTGGATTTAGTTTTATTAAATTTTCCAAATTATCTCTTATTCAATATTCTTCATACCTTTTATTATTGCTTATGGATTGGCCATCTATTATTGATAGTCAAGGTTAATATTTGAGATTAGGTTGATGACAAATCATTTAGACCTAATTAAGCTTTCTTGAATAGGAATTTAAATCAGGGTTCAAATCAAATTGTGATTTAGGGGGTTGCATTTTCCTTATACTTAATTTAACTAATTAATTTATGAACATGATCTATGGGATTTAATTAATTAGTTATAAATTGAGAATAAACACGTTCAATGACATTCTCTAGTCTTGGCAGAAATACCAATAGTCTTGGATGTTGATTAATTCTTTATATTCACCAAATGTTCCAATTCATGATTGGACAACAAGCTAAACTCCCAACTGTTCTCATCATTAAAGCCAGGTCTATGACCGAAAACATCTACATGGTTCAAGAATTGCTTAGGAAATATTGTAGGAAAAGGATCTCTCCAAGGTGCATGATCAAGACTGATCTTAGAAAAGCATATGATACTGTTGAATGGGTTTTTTTTAACAGCCTAATTGAGGGGCTTGGGTTCCCTGCAAAATTTAGGTTATGGATCATGGAGTGTGTCTCAACAGCAGCATTCTCCCTTTCCATCAATGGCAGTTTACATGGGTTTTTTGCAGGCAAAAGAGGTATTAGACAAGGGGATCCTCTATCTCCTTACCTTTTTGTTATGGTTATGGAGTACTTGTCAAGGCTGCTTGGGAGATTAAATGAAAGGGAGGGATTCAGATACCATCCTAAGTGCGACAAGCTCAAGATCACTCACCTGGCCTTTGCTGATGATCTTATCCTATTTGCTAGAGGGGAGGCTAAGTCAATTGGTCTATTTATGAAGTGTGTCAACACCTTTAGTGAGTGTTCAGAATGCTGGAGTTAAGCCTGAGGAGCTTATGGAAATCAGAAGAAGCACTGGTATGGAGGATGACAGTCTCCCTTTCAAATACTTGGGGGTTCCCCTTGCCTCTGCAAGGTTGAATGCTACTCACTACTCCCCCCTCATAGAGAAAATTGCTGGGTACATCAATGTTTGGGTTGGTTCTTCCCTATCCTATACTGGTAGAAGTAAACTGATCAAAGCAGTGCTTCAAGGTGTGGAGTGCTTCTAGCTTGCTATATTCCCAATCCCTGGTAACATTTTGGAAAAGATTATCAGGATGTGTAGAACCTTCCTTTGGAATGGTAAGAATGCAGGAATGAGGAAGGCTTTGGTTGCATGGACTGATATCTGTAGACCAAAAGCTGAGGGGGGTTTAGGGTTGATTGACCTTAAAGCTTGGAACAAGGCCCTCCTTACAAGGGTCCTATGGAACATTCATATGAAGAATGATTCTCTATGGATCCAGTGGGTTCAGCATTACTACCTCTTGAACAAATCCATATGGGATATCAAGGCCTGTAAGGTTGACTCCCCTCAATGGAAAAGGATTCTGGAAATCAGAGATGATCTGATTGGTCAGCCCCCCTTCATCACAGCAGGGCAGAACCAGGTTACAGGAATGGAGGGTACAAGATGAACTAAGCATAAGAAAGGTTTACAATGCAGTCAGACAGAAAGGCAATGTAGTCAGCTGGGCTTCCTTAGTATGGTATGGCCACTGCCCCCCTAAATTCTCATTCATTCTCTGGCTGGCCATCAAGAACAGATTGCTCATTAAAGACAGACTCCAGCTAGAAGGAGATGACAAGCTGTGCCCTCTATGTTTAGAGCAGGAAGAGACCAGGGATCACTTTTTCTTCTCCTGTAGAATCAGCAAGGAAACTTGGGACTCCATTAGAAAGTGGCTTGATTGCAGGAGACAAATGACTACCATTGAGAGTGCAATCAAGTGGACACTTAAAGTGAGAGGTACTGGCCCCCCCAGCTATAGCCAAGAGGTTAGCCTTTGCAAGCACTGTGTACAGCTTATGGATGGCTAGAAATGCCAAACTTTTTGACAAGTCTACTGTCCTATCTGCTAGCCTAGTGAAGAAGATCCAGTATGTTATATATAAAATTGTATATGCTGCCTGCCCTGAGATAAGGCTTATGTTGTAATCTCCACTTCTTTTCTTTCTTTGTGGCCTCTTAAATTGCCCCTGGGTATGCCTAGTGTATGTGTTAGGCTATCTGCCAGCTTCTAGGCTTCTTGTGTAAGCCTTGGTATTTCATTTTGTATATGCTTATATTGTAAATCCCCTGGGTATGCCCAGTGATTATTTTGTACATTTTTTTATCATTTATACAAGCTTTATTTACAGATAAAAAAAAAGAACAAGGAAACCTACCAGTGTGCACCGCGGCCTGGTCTAGGCAGGGTCGCGGCACCCATAAGCATACCTAACCAAGAATAGACAGAGCTGCAGCTCTAGTAATTGAGAGCCGCGGCGCGCACACGGTCCCCTCTCCGAGTTATGACCCAATTAGGACTTTAATGATTGTTTAACCCCTAAAAACACCCTTGGACCTTTTGTATTATAAATAGATCACTTAGGGTTTGAGAAAAAGACAATCATTAAGGCTGGAAAATAGAAAAAGGCTACCACACTCTCCATAAAAGAGTTCAAGCATGAACTCCATGGCCAACTAATCTCCAAGCAAGGCGAAGGGATGAATCTCTAGGTGTAGTTGTTCTTATTTTCCTTTATTGATTCAGTTGTAGTTGGGATTATTGTCAAAACATTGTTATGATTTACTCTTTAATTTAATTAGAAGATTTTCTCTTAATTCGATGATTATATCTTTCCCCTCGATATAAGTCTAGTCATGCTCTTCTTAGGTCAAGATTTTTTGGATGTGATTGAGTTCGGTAGATTTATCTTTTAGGTTTGTCCATTACTTCAATATTGTCGTTAAGATTATAAAGACCCATCCCGGGTTGGCCACATCCGAGACGGTATCATCACATTTTGAGAATCCTAGCACGACATATATATGCAACCATAAAAATAAAATAAACCAAATAGATATTTTACATCAATCAAATTTTTAAACATTCTATACAGCGTGAAATATATGAATATTACAAATAAATTTTTCATTTTACTTTTTCCCATTAGTCTGAGGATGATGACACGTACACGGCTTACAGAAAATGATTTCTTCTGAACCTCAACTCACCCAACTATTTGTCAAGCCTGCTACCTGAAAATCATTGTACAATGAGGAGTGAGCTTCACAAGCTCAGTGAATTAAATTTACTAAAAGTATTCATTTGCATAAATCGTCTATAAATATTAAATCAATTTATATCCCATACCCTCGATACTAGCACTCTCCTATCATTTCACAAGTCATGAGATTCATTCTCTATCAATCTCTTCTTCTCAATCATTGGTCCACCTTAAGACCATCAATTTTCTCATATTACCTTGTAATGAGGTTCACAACATAAAGTCCATCATTTAGATGCCATAATTGTCTCTCTCCGTGAGACCAAATCATCTATAAGCAATTTTAAAATAACATACTACACATCAGTATCTCAATAATATTATCATCATAACTGCCTCTTTTAATAATCTCATTATCATAGATGTCTCTTTTTATGAGACTCAGCCATCATTCACAACACTATGCCACATCTCAGTTTTTCAATAATTTTATTATCATAGCTGACTCTTTTTCTGATACTCAACCATCATTCACAACGCTATACCACATCTCAGCTTTTTAATAATTTTGTCATCATAGCTATCTATTTTTATGAGACTCAGCTATCATTCACAACACTATACCACATCTCAGCTTTTCAATAATTTTATCATCATAGCTGTCTCTTTTTATGAGACTCAACTATCATTCACAACAATATACACGTCTCAGCTTTTCAATAATGCAACAATAATTACAACATATGCAATGAAATGAATGCATATGATGGGAACGTCTTCCCACCTGTCGACAGGTTGTTATTATCTTAGACCGGCCCCTTCCCGGTTCTTTACTTTGCAACTTAGTCCCGGTTCCCACGGAATTTTCTCAGCATATACCGGCTGGCAGGGTGTTATTTTTATTTCCAGCATATACTGGTTGTCACGGTTATTTCATTAGACCAGCCCCTTCCTGGTTCTTTTCTTTCTCATTTAATGCATATGTATATGAGCCATGATATAAAGTATGCATATAAACAGCAATATAAACACAACATATAATTTCAAAATACATAAATTGACAATCTTGATTATTCTCAAATTTGTATAACAAAAATTTCACTAATTTCCTCTCATCCCAAATCACATCAATCATTCATTAAAGCTTGTCAAGATTTACTAAATTTCATCCCAAATCTCATCAAATCATCCATCAAAGTTTATTAAGCTCCACTAAAATATATCTCCTCAAAATTTATATCACCATCTCAACCATAACTCATCAAGAATTTCACTTCTCACTTCTATTATTAAATCAACTCATTTTCCTAATAATATTTCTTCTCACATAAAATCCAATATTTATACCATATCTATTCACCCAAAGATTTATCTACCACCCAAACATACTGTAATAATTAAATTTAATATTATCATCAAATAATTTGATTTTTATTTAGACTACTTAAAGTAAATTCAACTCACCCGGTAGCACTTAAAACTACTCGTGGATCACCTCATTGCCTTTCCTGATTCTCTCAGAAATTCTCCTGATTGTAGATTGTCAACACCTGAGATCATATTTATGTAAATTTTCTAATTTTATTCTTCAATTTTATATAAACTACACACTTGGAAAATTCTCACTTTGACTTTATTTGAATGTCATAAAAATCATAAATTCAAAATAAACACTATACTATTACCTTCTGATATTGATAGCTTCTCATGATCCTCTATGAAATTCTATAGAAAATTCCTTCAAAATTTTGCTCTTTCAACATTTCTTTAAGTCCCCAATTGCTTTGAGAAAACACATAAGAAGTGGAAGGAAACTGAACGAAATCGTTCAGTCTCTTATGCTTGTGCTTATATATATATATATATATATATATATATATATATATATATATATATATATATATATATATATATACTTTATTTAGATCCTTCAGCTTTTTACGTTCTCATGCAGTCTACAGAATCTAAAACCAAATGCTCTGATACCAAAATTGTAATGATCCATCCTGGGTTGGCCACCCCCGAGACGGTATCATCACATTTTGAGCCAGCACGACACATATATGCAACCATAAAAATAAAATAAACCAAATAGATATTTTACATCAATCAAATTGTTAAACATTCTATACAGCGTGAAATGCATGAATATTACAAATAAATTTTTCATTTTACTTTTTCCCATTAGTCTGAGGATGATGACACGTACACGGCTTACAGAAAATAATTTCTTCTGAATCTCATCTCACCCAACTATTTGTCAAGCCTACTACCTGAAAATCATTGTACAATGAGGAGTGAGCTTCACAAGCTCAGTGAATTAAATTTACTAAAAGTATTCATTTGCATAAATCGTCTATAAATATTAAATCAATTTATATCCCATACCATCGATACTAGCACTCTCCTATCATTTCACAAGTCATGAGATTCATTCTCTATCAATCTCTTCTTCTCAATCATTGGTCCACCTTAAGACCATCAATTTTCTCATAATTACCTTGTAATGAGGTTCACAACATAAAGTCCATCATTTAGATGCCATAATTGTCTCTCTCTGTGAGACCAAATCATCTATAAAAAATTTTAAAATAACATACTACACATCAGTATCTCAATAATATTATCATCATAACTACCTCTTTCAATAATCTCATTATCATAGCTGTCTCTTTTTATGAGACTCAACCATCATTCACAACACTATACCACATCTCAGCTTTTCAATAATTTTATCATCATAGCTGTCTCTTTTTCTGAGACTCAACCATCATTCACAACACTATACCACATCTCAGCTTTTTAATAATTTTGTCATCATAGCTGTCTCTTTTTATGAGACTCAGCTATCATTCACAACAATATACACATCTCAGTTTTTCAATAATGCAACAATAATTACAACAGATGCAATGAAATGAATGCATATGATGGGAACGTCTTCCCACTTGTTGACAGGTTGTTATTATCTTAGACCGACCCCTTTCCGGTTCTTTACTTTGCAACTTAGTCCCGGTTGCCACGAAATTTTCTCAGCATATACCAGCTGGCACGGTGTCATTTTTATTTCCAGCATATATTGGCTGTCACGGTTATTTCATTAGACTGGTCCCTTCCCGGTTCTTTTCTTTCTCATTTAATGCATATGTATATGAGCCATGATATAAAGTATGCATATAAACAGCAATATAAACACAACATGTAATTTCAAAATACATAAATTGACAATCCTGATTATTCTCAAATTGATATAACAAACATTTCACTAATTTCCTCTTATCCCAAATCACATCAATCATTCATTAAAGCTTGTCAAGATTTACTAAATTTCATCCCAAATCTCATCAAATCGTCCATCAAAGTTTATTAAGCTCCACTAAAATATATCTCCTCAAAATTCATATCACCATCTCAACCATAACTCATCAAGAATTTCACTTCTCACTTCTATTATTAAATCAACTCATTTTCCTAATAATATTTATTCTCACATAAAATCCAATATTTATACCATTTCTATTCACCCAAAGATTTATCTACCACCCAAACATACTATAATAATTAAATTTAATATTATCATCAAATAATTTGATTTTTATTTAGACTACTTAAAGTAAATTCAACTCACCCGGTAGCACTTAAAACTACTCGTGGATTACCTCATTGCCTTTCCTGATTCTCTCAGAAATTCTCCTGATTGTAGATTGTCAACACCTGAGATCATATTTATGTAAATTTTCTAATTTTATTCTTCAATTTGATATAAACCACACACTTGGAAAATTCTCACTTTGACTTCATTTGAATGTCATAAAAATCATAAATTCAAAATAAACACTATGCAAAACCTTCTGATATTGATAGCTTTTCATGATCCTCTATGAAATTCTATAGAAAATTCCTTCAAAATTTTGCTCTTTCAGCATTTCTTTATATCCCCAATTACTTTGAGAAAACACATAAGAAGTGGAAAGAAACTGAACGAAATCGTTCAGTCTCTTATGCTTGTGCTTATATATATATATATATATATATATATATATATATATATATACATATATATATATATATATATATACTTTTTAACTATTCATTGTTACTGTTCACTACCGACATTTACTGTTCACTATTACTGTTCACTGACGCCATTCACTGTACACTGTACAATGTACATTATTCACTATTCACTGTCGATATTCACTGTTCACAACTGCTATTCACTGTTCACTAATACTGTTCACTTCTAATCCTTCACATATATTATTTAAATTTTATGACATATTATCATATTACTTCCTTACCCTTAATTCACGCATACGGGTATTACAAAGATATATTGTCGTTTCTTGATAAATCTATAGGATAGGTCATGTATGCTTAAATCAAAAGTAAAGAATAATTCATATCAATTACATTAGGGTTTATATATGTTTTGATTGAATATTTATCGATTGCCTGTTTGGGATGTGAAACAAGCAATCGAGATAAAAACAACTGAATCAAGATTGAAATAAGGCAACGAACCTAGGGTGGATTCCCGGAACCTTGTTGTTCCTTTATAATATTCTTCAATCTATTTACACTATTTTCTCACTTGATTATTATCATTCGTGTTGAGGTTTGCACTTTTCCTTTATAGATCGCTTTTCCTCGTGGGATCGACGCCTCAACTATACACAATAACCACATATTAGTTTGAGCGTAATCAAATTTTGGCGCAATTACCGGGGAAAATGCACTTACATACACGGAAGATTGTCAACTCTAAAACAAGACGGTACTATTGTTCTTTTCTTTAAGTTTTTGATTTTCTTATTTCTTTTATTTATTTCCTTTTAACTCATTTGGTGTATGCTTAGACCAAGAGATTCACGAGGTAGATTCATTAAAGGACCCGAAATAGAGCTACCCTTTCCTTCCACGTCTGTTAGTGAAACCTCACCTAAATTAAACCCTAGTGTACACCTAAACAAGAATTTAGAAAACTTGTTAACATAGCTGAAAACCCTAATGAGAATGTGGGTAGGAAACTTAAAGATTACTTGCATCCTAGCCGGACAGCTACACCATCATGCATCGTGTTTCCAGCCAACACTAGCCATTAAGATTTCAAAACAGGGATGATACAATTACTCCTTACATTTCATGGCTTAGAAAATGAAAACCCATATATACACATTAGGGAGTTTGAGGAAGTAGTTGCGACTTTTCATAGTCAAGATGCAACTGATGATATCATGAGACTTAAGTTTTTTACTTTCTCTTTGAAGGATAAAGCTAAGAGTTGGCTATACTCGCTGAGACCACGATCTATTAGGACATGGAATGAGATAACTCAGGTCTTCTTCAATAAATATTTCCCTCAACATAAGACCAATGCTTTAAAAAGGCAAATCTCCACCTTTGCACAAAAGGATAATGAGACTTTGTATCAGTCTTGGGAGAAATTTAAGGAGCTATTAAGTATGTGTCCTCGCCATGGGTATGAGAGTTGGCACTTAGTGAGCTACTTTTATGAGGGACTTATCTATAGAGAGCGCCAATTTGTATAGATGATGTGTAATGTTGAATTTCTGCAAAAAGATCCTGATGAGGCCATAGAGTACCTCAATGAGCTTGCTAAAAAAACTCATACTTGGACTAGACCTAGTTCTACTGAAAGCACAAATAGGTTATGACCTGTAGGAAACCCGAGTGGTGGTAGAATTTACCATCTTAGGAAAGAAGACAACCTGAAGGCTAAGGTCGAAATGCTTACTAGGGAGTTAGATGCATTAAAAACTAAAGTCTCAAAACAAACACACGTATTTAACCATGCCGAATCTTCGGAACCATGTTTTGTGTGTGGTGGGGTAGATCATCTCGCCTAAGAGTGTCCCACATTCGTGGGTATGAGGGGGATGTATGAGGAACAATGTAGTGCCTTAGGCATGTACAAGAAGCCTCTTGCACCCTTCTCTAACACCTATAATCTGGGATAGCGAAATCACCCCAACTTCAGTTGGAAGTCTAAAAACCAGCAGTTTGCACAACCCCCTAGATCATACCCTGCACCATATCATGCACCCTCATCCTCTAGGAGTTCTTTAGAAGACACCTTGCATGCTTTCATTGAATCACATGGTAAGATAAACCAAGTGTCCAAATTGATGGGACTCTTAAGTGTGACTGAGCGAGGTAAGTTCTCTTCCTAAGCTCAGTCAACACCCCATGGTCAACACATGGCACAAGCAAATCTAAAAGATGTAAATGCCATTGTGACAAGAAGTGGTAAGTCATTACACATCCCAACAACGAACAAATTAGAGGAAGTGGAAAAGGGTCAAGGTAGTAGTGATACCGAGTTACCCAAGGACCCTGAAGTTACCAAGAGCCCTGTTAAGGCACCATTCCCTCAAGCCTTAAAATCAAACAAGAAAAATCTAGACCTAAACAATGAAATCCTAGAGAACCTAAGGCAAGTAAAACTTAATCTACCTCTTTTGCATGTGATTAAACAAGTTCCTACCTATACAAAAGTTCTCAAGGATTTGTGTACCATTAAGATGCAAAGAATATAACATTCCTAACAGAGCAAGTTAGTGCTTTAATTAAGCAAAGAATTCCTCCAAATACAAGGATCCTAGCTGTCCAACCATTGCATGTAGTATTGGAAATCATGAGGTTGGACAAGCCTTACTAGATTTAGAAGCTAGTGTAAATCTGATACCATTTTCTATTTATTTACAGCTGGGTTTGGGAGAAATCAAACCAACCACTGTGGTATTGCAATTGGTTGACCGTTCAGTTAAAGTACCCCAGGGTGTGGTAGAGGATGTCCTCATTCAAATTAATAAATTTTATTATCCTGTTGATTTTCTAATCCTTGACATTACTTCTGCTGTTGACACTAATTCTAAAATTCTTTTAATTTTGGGTAGACCTTTCCTTGCTACTGCAAATGCTCTTATTATTATTTTTTTTATCTGTAAATAAACTTGTATCAAGTGATCAAAATGTACAAAAATATTCACTGGGCATACCCAGGAGATGCAAATACTCTTATTAATTGTAGGAATGGACTCATGAAGCTATCTTTTGGAAACATGACCCTCGAGGTGAACATCTTCAATGTTGCAAAACAGCCCAAAGATGAAGACGAGAACCACCACTTATACATGATCGAGTCACTTATCGATAAGGGAGTTTCCATAGCTCATGACTTTGATCATCTTGAATATTTTCTTGTTAATTCTGAGATTGATTCTGTTAATGATAAAACTGATATAATTGATATTTGTGCTATTTTTGATAAATCTCAAGATTATGGCACTCGAGCATGGCAACCAAAGTTTGAGGAGTTTCCCGAAAAAAGCGAGAAATAAATCCTTTTAAGTGTGGAAGCACCTAAAGTCAAATTTAAGCCACTACCTAAGGGTTTAAAGCATGTTTTTCTCAGTCCAGGTGATACTTTTCCTATTATTATCTCATCTGAATTGTCTGAGTCCCAAGGTGAGAATTAATTCGGACCTTAAATGCACATAAATCAGCCTTAGGCTGGAGCATGGCTGATTTAAAAGGAATTAGTCCCCTAATATGTTCTCATAAGATCAACTTGGATGAAGGAATTAGTCCTCATAGAGACCCTCAACGTAGGCTTAACCCCACTATGAAAGAAGTAGTGAAAAATGAAGTGTTAAAACTATTAGATGTGAGAATTATATATCCCATAGCTGATAGTAAATGGGTAAGCTCTACATAAGTCGTTCCTAAAAAATCCGGAGTCACTGTGGTAAAAAATGACCTAGGAGAATTAGTCTCTACAAAAATTGTGACTGAGTGGCGAATGTGCATTGATTACAAAAAATTAAATGCTTCCACCTGGAAAGATCATTTCCCACTCCCTTTTATTGATCAAATTCTTGAGCGTGTAGCTAGTCATCCTTTTTATTATTTCTTAGATGGTTATTCTGGTTATTATCAAATTGAAATTGCATTAGAAGACTAGGATAAAACCACCTTCACCTATCCTTTTGATACTTATGCTTTTCGTAGAATGCCATTTGGATTGTATAATGCACTTGCCACTTTTCAACATTGCATGATGAGCATTTTTAGTGACATGATTGAAAATTATATGGAGGTTTTTTTAGATGACTTAACAGTTTTGGATCCTCATTTGATGCATGCTTAATGAATTTAGAAAGAGTGTTGATTCGTTGTGAGGAAAAGGAATTGTTCTTAAATTGGGAAAAATGCCATTTCATGGTACCATCTGGTACTGTCTTAGGGCATATTGTTTCTTCTAAGGAGATAGAGGTTGATCAATCTAAGATTGAATTAATTTCTAAATTGCCCACACCTAAGACAGTAAAGGATGTAAGATCTTTCCTTGGTCATACTGGTTTTTATAGGAGGTTCATACAAAACTTTTCCAACATATCTAGACCACTATGTGCCATCCTAGTTAAAGATGTCCCATTTGAGTAGACTCAAGCTTGTTAATAGACCCTTTAAAATGCTTATTGGCAAGGTTACTTCAGCACCTATAATGCAGTCACTTGATTGGACTTTACCCTTTGAAATCATGTGTAATGTTAGTGACTATGTTGTAGGTGCTGTTCTTGGACAACGAAGGGAGTGAAAACCTTTTGTCATTTACTATGCTAGTAAAACCTTGAATAGTGCTCAAATGAATTACTCCACCACTGAAAAAGAATTGCTAGCTACAGTATTTGCTTTGGACAAGTTTCATGCTTATTTAATTGGTTCTCCTATTCTTATTTTCATAGATCATGAAGCCTTTAAGTACCTTCTTACAAAGAATGATGCTAAGGCACGACTAATACGATGGATCCTACTCTTGCAAGAATTTGACATCACCATCAAAGACAAGAAGGGATTAGAGAATGTAGTGGCATACCATCTATCAAGGCTCACATTTGAAGACACCTCTAACGACATGCTAATCAAGGATGATTTTCTCGATGACTATTTACTCTATGTTGCTTCTCTACCATGGTTTGCTCATATTGTGAATTATTTGGCTATCGGTGAGATACCGCTGGATTGGAATGCTCAAGACAAGAGGAAATTCTTGAATGAGGTATGTAATTTTTATTGGGATGACCCTTGTCTTTTCAAGTACCGCCCTGACCAAATTTTAAGGCGTTGCATCCCTAATGAAGAGATTGACAGCGTCTTGGAATTTTGTCACTCCCAAGCTTGTGGGGGCCACTTTTCAATGAAAAAACCGCTGCAAAAATTTTCCAGTGTGGATTTTATTGGCCTACCTTGTTTAAAGACGCAAATATCTATTGTCACTCAAGTGAAAAGTGTCAGAAGTTAGGAGTTGTGTCTCGTCGTAATATGATGCCCTCAAACCCAATTTTAGTGATTGAAATCTTCGATTGTTGGGGCATTGATTTTATGGGATTGTTTCCTCTTTCCTTCGAATATCAATATATCATTGTGGCAATAGATTATGTGTCAAAATGGATAGAGGCAGTAGCTTGCCGAACCAATGATAATAGAATGGTAATTAAATTTCTCAAAGAAAATGTGTTATCTCGATTTGGTACACCACGTGTTATAATTAATGATCGAGGTACATATTTTTGTAACCGTTCCTTTGAAGCTTTGATGAGAAAATATGGGATGTTACATAAGATTTCCACAGCTTACCACCCTCAGACAAGTGGATAAGTAGAACTTACAAATAGGAAAATTAAACAAATTTTAAAAAAAAACAATCAACTCGGATCGTAAGGATTTGTCTTTGAGACTAGTTGATGCGCTTTGGGCTTACCATACAGCTTTCAAAACTCCCTTAGGTATGTCACCTTATAGGCTTGTTTTTGGAAAGCCTTGCCACTTACCTGTGGAGCTCGAGCATCGAGCTTATTGAGCCATCAAATCTTTCAATTTTGACATTGGAGAAGCGAGTAAGCTTAGGAAATATCAGTTGACCGAGTTAGAGGAGTTAAGAAATGATGCTTATGAGAGCTCTAGAATCTATAAGGTGAAGATGAAAGTGTTTCATGATAAAAATATTTTGAGGAAAACACTCAAGCCTAATGATTGGGTGTTCTTATACAATTCTAGACTCCATAAGCATCTAGGAAAACTTTGGTTAAGGTGGACCAGTCCTTTTATAGTGAAAAATGTTTTTGTAAATGCGGCGGTAGAAATTGAGGACACTAGAGATGGTCGGATTTTTAAAGTAAATGGTCAACGCCTTAAAATCTTAATCGATAGGCAAGATTTTGAAGTGGAAGACATTCCACTTATGGATCCGGTCTATTCACCTTGACCACACAACAAAGATATGTTTTTACTTTTATTTTTGTTTTGTTTTGTTTGTTTTATTTTTAATTAAGCCTATCTTCAGTTTAATTTTTAGCTTTTAGTTTTATTTAATCTAATTTTTATTTTTACTAATTTTATTTATTTTATGTTTTTTTTTGGCAATAAACAAGTCTTTGTCCTATTAGAACCAGGTTGGGCCGCACTTAGGCCCATTGTTCGCCTTACCCTCAGCATGCCTTTCGCATGCCGCACCTCGCTCTATAGTGCGCTGCAACGTACAATAACTCACAAATTGTCTACTTGGTCTGCAAGCCGCGGTGCCTACAAGAGCAAGCCGCAGCGCCCACTCGTGCCCTGATCCCTTTTAAACACCAAATTCTGCATTTCTTCTCCATTTCTCTTTTGCAAACATACAACACACCACTCTCTCTCTCATCCTCTCTCCAAACCCTCACTTACCCACTCACTTTTGCTCAAAATTTCTTGATTCTAACATCGTTTCTTGAAGGATTGAGCACTAATATTGCAGATTTTGTTGGAAATTTCTCCAAAAAGCTTGGTACAAAGAAGATTTTGGGTTCATCAAGAAAACTTGAAATTGGTGGGTACTCATTCTTCTCTCCAACTTTGAGAATCAAGTAAGACCAATTTCTTCTCTTTGTTGTTCATTTGTGCTATTTGGGTGGTTAATTTTGAATTAGTTCTATTATTCTATATATTTGATTCAAATGGCCCCTAAAACCAAGAGACCAAGGGGGAAACAACCTCAAGAGTATGATGAGATCAAATTTGTTAGTTTTGAGGCTAGTGAGAGATATGTTAGGATGATGCACACTAGGAAACCTATTCTTGAAAGAGGATTCAATATCACAGAGAGGGGGAATCCAACCTTGTTTAGAATGATTATTGATAGGCATTGGGGAACATTTGCTAGACAACTATCTCATTCCCTCACAAATGTGGTTAGAGAATTCTACGCTAATGCAGACGAACATTGGAATGGTAAGGTGAGGGTGAGAGGCAAAACCATTTTTTTTAGCAGCACATCTATAAATAGATTCTATGGGTTACCTGACATAGAAATCAGTGAGTATATTGCATATGCGTCTAATCTTAATTATAAAGAGATTTGCAATACTCTTTGTATTCCAGGCACTACATGGAAAATGATGGGTGATGGCCTTATAACATTGCCCGGTACGTCTCTGACTGTAAATGCTCAAGCTTGGCAATTATTTGTATGTCAAAGATTGATGCCTGCTACGCACTATAGTGACCTTACTATTGAGAGAGCTGTGTTGATTTATGCCATTTTGATGGGCATGACTATTGATGTTGGCTAGATCATATTTAATTCTATCATACACACTGTGCAATAAAAGCTTAGATTATACTTCCCTTCCTTAATTACCCAATTATGCATCTGAGCCAGAGTCCTGTATAGTCCTGATGAGGATGCCCAGCAACCAAAGAAGCCCATTGATGATGGCATGCTCAATCTGATTAAAGCCTCAAGGCCGCCACCTCCGAGAGAGAGCAGTGATCGCAGCCCCTCCTCCGCCTAGGCATTTCACTGTTACAGAGTGCCTTGAGTGTTTGGAGATTCGCTTTGATGAGCATCAGAAACTCTTGCATGATAGGTTTGATCGTCAAGAACGATTCTTGGCTAGGCAAGCTGATTATCAAGCGGGGGTATACTCTTCTTTTGGTCAGATGTACCAACACCTTGCCTCCGCTACTGGTTGTGACATGGATCACTTTCCCACCTTG
Organism: Bretschneidera sinensis; assembly: GCA_023935145.1. Taxonomy (NCBI): domain Eukaryota; kingdom Viridiplantae; phylum Streptophyta; class Magnoliopsida; order Brassicales; family Akaniaceae; genus Bretschneidera; species Bretschneidera sinensis. The sequence continues at coordinate 102,010,749 of CM043699.1, forward strand.
CCACCCTATCCGGGTTCATATTTTGCTCCAACTCCAGAGGAAAGTGAAGAGAATGATGAAGAGGATGAAGACTTAGAGGATTAGTTTTGGGTTCTATCTTGTTTGTCTCCTTTTATTTTATTTTATTTCTTATCGGATGATAATACTAACATTTATTTTGTCTTCCTTTTTCGTTATTTTATTTTTCGTACTTTCTTTTCCTTTTTAGTTATTTCTTTCCATTTGATGTGTTAACCTAACATATGGTGGGAATCTTAATGGTACACCGCAGTTGCTTTCTTTTTGTTGTTTTGTTCTATGTTGTAGATCGAAATTTCAGCAAGAGGAATGGCATATAATTCATATAATGGTGCACAATTTTCAGCTTGTGTGCACTTTTGCTTACAAAGGGAGTTTCCTTTACTTTATCTTTCATATTGAGGACAATGCAATTTTAAGTTAGGGGTGGAGGAAACGTATTTTTTCATTGAAGTGCTTGGTGTCACCTTCCCTTTTTGTTTGTTTTTAGCATGCTTTGTGTTAAGCCTTGTAGTTAATTCATATGTCAATGATATGAACCTAATTGAGATAGCATATAAAGTTTAGAAGAAGTTAAATCTTTCTTCGGTTTGAGAATAATTTAAGTGTCAATCTTCATTTGGTTTGAGACTCTAGTTTGCGATAAGATTGTATGAATAATCTAAAACATTTAGAGAAGTTTATTGGTATTTGTCTAAGGTTTGCACAGATCCAACCATGGTTCAAAGATGGTTAAAGTCTAAACCAAGGTTGGAGGATTAAATTTCAGCAAGTTAGAAGACTGCACACATGTGTGTACATCAATTTGGAGCAAGGGAAGGCCATGCGCACTAGTGTGCGCACTTCTGCGCACAAGCAGAAGGGTGTGCGCACAGCAGCAGAAGGGAGCAGCATCAAGTCAGGGCGCAGTGCACCTACTCCAGGATATGCCCCTTAGAATGGCTGCAAAGCTAGAGGAGGCCAAGGTGCACCTTGCCCTATTTTTGGGCGCACCTTGCAGGCAAAAGGCTGCACACATGGACAGCCTGTTTTAAGACTCTCTTAGGTGCATGTGTGCAAGGTCAAAACGCACAGCACCACTTAGGAAAGTGATGAAGGGCCATGATTAAATGATGATCTTGATTAAAAGGTGAGGATTGAATCTCAAGAATGACCAAGAAATGGATGGCTATAAAAGGGGTTTCCTAGCCTCATTTTTCAACATTAGAAACACACAAGTTTATGACATTGTGAGATCAATTGTAAACACATAAAGAGAATTATGTGAGAGACATAAACACAAGAGGGACTCTTTGTAGTGAGGCCGGTTGTAAAAGAGAGAGAAGTCTAGATTAGATAGAGAGCATTGTTAGTTCTTATCTTATTCCTTTCTTCTCTTCTTGGTTTATTCAAGAAAATTTTGGTTTCTTGAAGGGGATTGCTGTAACTTGTAAGAACCATTTGATTTAGTACAGAGAGTTCGGAGGAACTCACGGGGACATAGGTACATTACCGAACCTCAATAACAAATTTTTTGTCTTCTTTCTTTATTTGATTTTCTGTTCTTGTGTTCGATTGCTGTATTTCTTTCTACAAGTCATTCTAGACTTGGGTGTTTGGAAGATCACCACCTGGGCATCTTGTCAAGGGGATTTCCAATAGTGGTATCAGAGCTTGTACAGCTGGGTATCAGAGCAAAATCAAGAAGGTGACGGAGCCAAGACTCCAAGAATCAAAGATTAACTTCTTAGGTGATTCAAGAACGGTGTAAAAATCAAGATCCGATCGTGTTCTTGAAGGTTGATTCAAGAACGGTGTCAAAGATCCATCTTCGATCTGTGTTCTTGAGGTTGAAGAAAGTATTTGTGGGTATAGTATAAATCTAAGATCTTGTCCGCAAGAGATGGCTTCAAATTTCTGTGTTGAGAAGTTTGATGGAAAGGGAGACTTTGCCCTTTGGAAGAGGAAGATTAAGGCGGTTCTAATGTAACAGAAAGTGGACTTGGCTATTGGAGAAGATGATGCTTTTCCAGCAAGTGTCACGGAGGACCAGTGGACCGAGATGAAGAAGATGGCTTACAGCACCATTTCTTGCACATGTCGGATAATGTCACAAGGGAGTGCGGAGACTCGGAGGATTCGGTTATCATATGGAAGAAATTAGATGAGTTGTTTCTTACCAAAAATCTCCCTAACAAGATTTATCTTCTTAAAAGAATATTTGCTTTTAAAATGGATCCTAGTAAAGAGTTGCAAGATAATCTTGATGTCTTTAATAAGTTAGTTCAAGATTTGAATAGCTGTAGCATTACTTTTCCGGATGAACAATTGGCTGTTATTTTCTTAAATTCACTTCCTGATTGCTTCGACAATTTGATTAATGCAATTGAGTATGGAAGATATGGTTTGACAAAGGAGATTGTGATCAATGCCATAAGGGCACATGATTTCAAAGCTAAGATGAAGGAGACATCAAGTGGTGATGGGTTGTTCGTAAGAGGAAGGCTAGCAACTCGGAATGGCAGCAACAATGGCTACTACCGGGACAAAAGGTAGAGGAGAGAGCCATAGGAGATCTCATTCCAAGACAAGACTTGGAGGAGGAAGGAGATGCTTCTACTGCAATAAGGAGGGCCATTTCAAGAAAGATTGCAAGAAGAGGTTATAGGATGAGAGGAGAAGCCATACCAATAATGGAGAGGCTTCGGTTGCCATGGGAGAACAGCAAGGTGATGATGTTCTTGTTGTGTGCTCGGATATGAGCAAGGGGCAAGAAGGCAGTGGGAAATGGATCTTGGATATCGGGTGCACTTATCACATGTGCCGTCACCGGGAATGGTTCAAGAATTTCAAAGAGATCAATGATGGAAGGGTCTTCTTGGGGAATAACAATTCTTGCCAAGTGAGAGGCACGGGAGACATCCAGGTGAGGATGTTTGATGGAATGACAAGATTGCTGGAAAATGTGAGGTATCTCCCAGATTTGAGGAGGAATTTGATCTCATTGGGGCAGCTGGATTCCATGGGATACACATGCAAGATAGAGAAAGGAAAGATCAAGGTGGCCAAGGGATCTTTGGTAGTGATCAAGGCAGCAAGAAACGATGGACTCTATGAGATGATCGGAGAGACGTAAATCAATGATCAAGCAGCAAGCTTGATGGCTGAGATGGATAAGGCAGCCCTTTGGCATACTCACTTGGGACACATTAGCGAAAAGAGCCTGCAAGTTCTTAGCAAAGATGGTCTACTTGGTGATGACAAAGTAGAGGAATTTGATTTCTGCAAGAGTTGTCTTCTTGAGAAGCAACACCGGGTCAGCTTCAACATCGGAGTGCACAAATCTAAGGGCATTCTTGACTATATTCATGCAGATCTTTAGGGACCAGCAAGGACACCAACACAGGGAGGTAACTTTTACTTTTTGTCATTAATTGATGATTATTCAAGAAGAGTGGGTTTATTTGCTTAGAAATAAATCAGATGCCTTGAATAAGCTAGTGGTGTGGAAAGGGCTGGTAGAGACTTAAATGGGTAGGGTAGTTAAGGGAATAAGAACCGATAATGGCTTAGAAATTTTTAACCAAGAACTTGATCAATTATATACGTTAAATGGGATTCTAAGACATAGGACGGTTGTGGAAAACCCTCAGCAAAATAGAGTTGTTGAAAGAATGAATAGAACCCTTATGGAAAAGGTTAGGTGCATGTTAAATGGATCCGGATTACCCGAATGTTTTTGGGGGGAAGATGTGTCTACTGCTGCATACTTAGTAAATAGATCACCCTCTAGGATTGTGTACCAAAAGATTCCCATGGAGATGTGGAGTGGAAAACCACCTGAATTAAACAACCTTAGGACTTTTGGGTGTGCTGCATATGCACATCAAAATGAGGATAAACTTAGCCCTAGATCTAGAAAAATGTGTATTTTTAGGATATGATGATGGGGTTAAGGGATATAGGCTGTGGTCCTTAGAAAATAAGGGCATGAAACTGATTATAAGTAGGGATTTTATTTTTAATGAATTGTTATTTCCCTACTTAGAGAAAACTAACCCTGTAGGGGCTAGTGAGCAAACTAGTTTGGTTCTTGTGGAGCATAGCATCAAGGAAGATTCGGTTCAGGTAGAGCAAGGAAGGTAAGAGGGCTCAGACCAGGTAAAGCCCATTGATGAATGCCAAGCTTAAGACACTCAAGAGGAGGCCGAACTAGAAGAAGGTGATGCAGCAAGTCGGAATGACTACCAGCTCACAAAAGATCAAGAAGGAAGGCTGGTCGGAACACCTTCAAGGTATGGGTTTACGGATGCTGTGGATGCAGTAGCTCTTTGGACAGAAGGAGAGATAAGTGAACAAGAGACTTACACAGATGCCATGGAATGTAAGGATTCGCCAAGATGGAAGCTAGCTATGGAGGAAGAAATGGATTCTTTGAGGAAGAACAACTTTTGGGAATTGGTGAAAATTCCAGGAAAGTAGAAAGTTATAGAATGTAAGTGCACTTACAAGATCAAAGAAGGGTACCCTCCAGGAGATGAAGTCCAAAACAAAGCTAAGCTGGTGGCGAATGGGTTCAGAAGAAGAAAAGACATAGATTTCACAAAAAAAAAATTCACTTGGATACAAAGTGGAGAAGATGGTGAGTATCCTCATTTATGTTGATGATGTGCTATTGGTTCAGAACAGTAGGGGGAGGATGGAAAGGTTTACATCTCAACTCAGTGAGGAGTTCGAGAGGAAGGATCTCAGCCTTACACAAAAGATCTTTGGGATGTGTAGAATCCAAGAAAATGAGAGAAATTGGTTAAGGTTTCTTGGGCAATGGGTGTTCTCAGCAGATTTGTGAGTAGTCCCGGAAAAAGGCATTGGCTTGGGATGAAGTGGTTACTGAGGTATTTAAAGGCTCAGTGGTAGCTAGTGGTAGCACTCATAACAACCGGGGCAGAATACATAGCGGCTACGGAAGCCATAAAGGAGGCTATGAGGTGCAAAGGGTTGTTAGATGAGTGAAAGGTCCTAAAAGAGCAGGTGATAGTGTCTTTGGATAGCCAAAGTGTGAGGCATTTATGGAGGAATCTGGTGTTTCATGAGGGAATGAAGCATATGGATGTTCGGTATCATTACATTCTGGAAAATGGTACGAAAGGATGCATCCATGTGGACAATATTGCTAGGGAAGAAAATCCTGCAGATTTGAGTACTAAGGTTCTACCTCTAAGTAAGTTTAATCATTGCCTTGGACTACTTAGAATAGGAGTCAGTTGATAGATAACTCATGATGAGTTTGGATCCTGAAGCTTTCTGCACAATGATTCAAGTTTAAACACTTAGACAAAGGTAGAGATTGTTGGTATTTATTTAAGGTTTGCATAGGTCCAACCATGGTTCAAAGATGGTTAAAGTCTAAACCAAGGTTTGAATATTAAAGTTCAGCAAGTTAGAAGACTGCACACATGTGTGTGCATTAATTTGGAGCAAGGGAAGGCCATGCGCACTAGTGTGCACACATCTGCACACAAGCAGAAGGGTGTGCGCACAGCAGCAGAAGGGAGCAGCATCAAGTCAGGGTGCAGCGCACCTACTCCAGGGCGCACCCCTTAGAATGGCTGCAAAGCTGAAGGAGGTCAAGGAGCACCTTGCCCTGTTTCAGAGCGCACCTTGCAGGCAAAGGGATGCACACATGGACAGCCTGTTTTAAGACTCTTTTAGGTGCGTGTGTGCAAGGTCAAAACACACAGCACCACTTAGGAAAGTGATGAAGGGCCATGATTAAGTAATAATCTTTATCAAAGGGTGAGGATTGAATCTCAAGAATGACCAAGAAGTGGATGGCTATAAAAGGGGTTTCCTAGCCTCATTTTTCAACATTAGAAACACACAAGTTTGTGACATTGTGAGATCAATTATAAACACATAGAGAGAATTGTGTGAGAGACATAAACACAAGAGGGACTCTTTGTAGTGAGGCCGGTTTTAAAAAAGAGAGAAGTCTAGATTAGATAGAGAGCATTATTAGTTCTTATCTTCCTTCTTTCTTCTCTTCTTGGTTTCTTCAAGAACATTGTGGTTTCTTGAAGGGGATTACTGTAACTTGTAAGAACCATTTGATTTAGTGCAGAGAGTTCAGAGGAACTCACAGGGACGTAGGCATATTGCTGAACCTCGATAACAAATTGCTTATCTTCTTTCTTTCTTTGATTTTCTGTTCTTGTGTTCGATTGCTGTATTTCTTTCTACAGGTCATTCTAGACTTGGGTGTTTGGAAGATCACCACCTGGGCATCTTATCAAGGTGATTTCCAACAAAGTTTTATGTGTGATTGTTTGTGAATACTTTTGCAGTCTCAACAAGCTCTAGAACTTATTTGATAATCACTTGAGGCGAATTCCTAGAATGCACATTACTTAGGATATGATATAGGCCATTTTTGAACTGTTTGAGCTTTTCAAACTTACCCTTGCTATATTTATCGCTAGTCACCTATTTGAGCCTTTTCTTGAAAAAGAAATTGAGCCTTATTTCTTTCAATATCCCATTTACTCACCTTTACGGGCCTAAAAATATTTTCTCCTTACATTTCTTTTAAAAGAACTTAGTTATACACATTTGTTGAGAAGCACTTAAAAGGAGTAAGGATGGAAGTATGAAACAAATTTATTACTACCATAACCCAAGTACATTAAAGGAGATAAGTTGGGGGTTGTGGAAAGAGTATAAAAAAAATGAAAAAATGAAGTGAATGGTCTTATGCCAAAATAGAAAAAGAAAAGAAAAAGAGAAGTGAAGTATGGCAAAGAAAGAAGGAAAGAAAAGAAAAGTGGTGACTTATCGAGAGATATACTCTTATAAAAAAAATGGTTGAAAGAGTTGGGTGTTGAAGTAAGGTTATCTAGTGCTTAAAAGAAGGTTGTGTTTAAAACTAAGAGATCTGTTGATCCAATGTAGTGTGACTTTTCTACAATAGTGGAGAGTGATTTTAAAAATAAGCCTATGGAGCTTGATTTGTGATTGATGTCACACAATTTATTATGTTTTTAAAGGCCAAGACTTGTATTCATGAATGTTATGCATAAAATCATCCGGATGTTTGGATTAATGGATTGTGGTAAGATGGATGTTAAGAGTCGATAACAACTTTAAGATTGATGCTTGGATTACTTTTGGACTTGGGTGATATTTAATGATTCTATGTGCTGTGTGTTATGTGCGATTTCTGAGACAAAAAGTGAATTGCTCCTAAGTTAACACTAACATTGCGTTATTTTGCCTTGATTCCTATCGTAGAATTCATCTCTTGTTTTCGCTTGAATTGCTAGGGACTAGCAATAAACTAGTTGGGGGTTGTGATGAGAGTCATAAAACGTATCTTAACAGTACTTAATTGTTAGCATTTTAGGGTTGATCTAGGTTTTAATTGCACTTTTATACGTTAACAACTCTAAAGTGTCATTATTGGATCATTGATCTATTTCGGTGCATTTTCAGGTACTTTAAGTTCAAAAGAGGAGGAAAAGTTATCATTGCTTGAAGCACAAAGACTCGAGGCATACCAGAGTGAAGGCATGGTTGTGGAAGGAAAAATGAATAGAAATCAAGTCTTGAGTGTGTGCGCTGCGGCTTGAAGAAGTCCAAGCCTCGGCCTCTAGAAAGAAGCACAAAAAAACAAGGAAACCTACCAGTGTGCACCATGGCCTGGACAAGGTAGGGCCACGACGCCCAGAAGCATACCCAACTAAGAACAGACAGAGCTACGGCTCTAGTAAGTGAGAGCCGCAGCGCGCACACGGTCCCCTTCTCCGAGTTATGACCCAAGTAGGACTTTAATGATTGTTTAAATCCTAAAAACACCCTTAGACCTTTTTTTTATTATAAATAGATCACTTAGGTTTTGAGAAAAAGACAATCATTAAGGCTGAAAACAGAAGAAGGCTACCACACTCTCCATCAAAGAGTTCAAGCATGAACTCCATGGCCAACTAATCTCCAAGCACGGCGAATGGATGAATCCTTAGGTGTAGTTGTTCTTATTTTCCTTTATTGATTCAGTTGTAGTTGGGATTTATTGTCAAAATATTGTTATGATTTACTCTTTAATTTAATTAGAAGATTTTCTCTTAATCCGGTGATTATATCTTTCCCCTCGATATAAGTCTAGTAATGCTCTTCTTATGTCAAGATTGTTTAAATATGATTGAGTCCGGTATATTTATCTTTTAGGTTTTTCTATTACTTCAATATTGTCATTAAGATATATTGTCGTTTCTTGATAAATCTATAGGATAGGTTATGTATGCTTAAATCAAAAGTAAAGAGTAATTCATATCAATTACATTAGGGTTTACATATGCTTTGATTGAATATTTTCTGATTGCCTGTTTGGGATGTGAAACTTGCAATCGAGATAAAAACAACTGAATCAAGATTGGAATAAGACAACAAACCTAGGGTGGAATCCCAGAACCCTGTTGTTCCTTTATTATATTCTTCAATCTATTTACACTATTTTCTCACTTGATTATTATCGTTCGTGTTAAGGTTTGCACTTTTCCTTTGTAGATCGCTTTTCCTCGTGGGATCGACACCTCAACTATACACAATAACCGCATATTAGTTTGAGCGTAATCAAGTTTCATCATCAACATCACAATGGGAAATAAGAAGGCTGCCAAAGCAATGCTAGACTTAAGGGCAAGTATAAATCTCATGCCATATTTGATATACTTGTAACTAGGTTTGGGGGAGCTTAAGTCAACAACTATGTCCCTTCAACTCGCTGACAGGTCAGTTAAATATCCTAAGGGAATAGTTTAGGATATATTGGTGCAGATAGACAAAGTGATTGTGCTTATGGATTTTGTGGTATTGGAGATGGAAGGAACCCTATCTAAGGACAAGAATCACACAATTCTTCTTGGTAGACCATTTATTGCCACAACCGAGACTATTATTGATGTCCATAATGGGAGGTTAACGATGACAGTCTTGGGAGAGACTGTACAATTTAAAGTGTTTGATTCTCTAACCACTTCTTCTTCTATTTCCACTAATGATGAGTGTTCTTTTATTGATTGTGTGGACTCACTTGTTTATGACACTTATTTGCAGACTAAAATAGAAGACAAGCTTGAAGTTGCTCTTATAACTGAGAGAGTAGAGGAAACACTTGATTACACCCAAAACATACGTGGTTGTTGTAGCACAGTTTTGGGGTGTCGATTCCACAGGAAAACAAGTTAACTACAAAGGAAGGGGTAATCTTTAATCCAAAACGATAAATCCAAATGAGTAAGAGAATCTGAAATTGATAGTGAAACAATTGTGTAAAGTAGATTGTGAAATATAATAGGGGAACAACAAGGATCCGGGAATCTTCCCTAGGTTCGTTGCCCTAATCCTAACTTGATTCAGTTGTTTTTATCTCGATTGCACGTTTTACTTCCCAAACAAGTAATCGGTAAATATTCAATGAGAACATGTATAAACCTTAATTTGATTTTTATGAAATATTTTTTATTTTCAATTCATGCACGCATGATCTATCCTATAAGTTTATCAAGAAATGACAATATATCTTTGATGACAATATTGCAGTAATGGACAAACCTAAAGGCTAGATCTACCAGAATCAATCATACCCAAATAATCTTGACATAAGGAAAGCATGACTAAATTTATATCAAGGAGAAAGATACAATCACCGGATTAGATAAAATCTTATAATTAGATTAAAAAGTAAATCATAACAATGTTTGAACGCTAAAGCTTTATTACAACTGAATCAAGTAAGGGAAATAGAAACAACTACACCTAAGGATTTATCCCTTCACCTTGCTTGAAGATTAGTTAGCCATGGGGCTCATGGTTGCACACTTTGATGGAGGAAAAGTTACTGCTTCCTTGAGTTTTCCAGGTTTTTTCAATGCCTAATTACAAACCCTAAGTGGTCTATTTATAGTGTACAAGGCCTAAGGGTGCTTTAGGGTTTGAACAAATCATTAAAGACCTAATTAAGGTCTAACTCGGAGAACAGGGTCTGTGCGCGCGCTGCACCTTGGACTTAGTCGCGCTGCACCTTGGCTTTTCTCAAGTTTCTTGTATGTGCGGTGGGGTGCGCCTCAGCTTCTCTAGGGTGTACCTCAGCCATTCAAGGTGCACCTCAGCTTGATCCAAGGTGCACCTCAGCTTGATCCAAGGTGCACCTTGACCTGTTGGATCTTTGAGGCTTCTTTTGGGCTTCTTTCTGAAGGGTGTGCCCCAGCTCCATCCAAGGTGCACCTTGACCTGATTTGTAGAGATCTTCATTGTTTTATCTTTCCATAGCCATGGCTCCACTTTGGTATGCATCGAATCATCTTGCTTCAAGCACCGAATGCTTTTTCCATCTTTTTTAACTCAAGATACCTGAAAATGCAAGAAATAAGTTAATGTTCCAAGAATACCACTTTAGAGTTGTTAACGAATAAAAATGCAATTAAAACCTAAATCAACCCTAAAATGCTAACAAATAAGTACAATTAAGATGTATTTTATAGCTCTCGTCACAACCCGCAACTAACTTATTTCTAGTCCCTAGTAATTCAAACAAAAACAAGAGATGAATTCTACGGTGGGAATCAAAGTAAATGAAAAGCAATATTAGTGTTAACGAAGAGTAATTCACATTTTGTCTCAAAAATTGCACATAACACACGGCACAAAGAATCATTAAATTTCACCCAAATACAAAATTAATCCAAACATCAATCTTAAAATCGTTATTGACTCTTATCATCCATCTTACCACAAACCATTAATCCGAACACCCGGATGATTTTATGCATAACATTCATGAATACAAGTCTTGGCCTCTAGAAACATAACAAATTATGTGACATCAATCACATAAACAAGCTCCATAGGCTTACTTTTCAAATTACTCTCCACTATTGTTGAAAAAATCACACTACATTGGATCAATAGGTCTTCACTAAGCTTGTAACGTTAAGCTAAGGTAAAGGCTAAGGAAGAACGGGAAGGGTTCACAAGTAAAAGAACTCAATCTCTTAGCTTTAAACACAATCACTTTAAGCACTTGATAACCTTTACTTCAACACCCATCTTTTTCAACTATTGTTCGAGCATTTTTTTTTCTTAAATCGCCAGTTTTCCTTTCTTTTCTTCTTTATTTGCCATAATTCACTTCTTTTTTTTTCTTTTTTTTTGTATTTTGTATTTTGGCATAAGACCATTCATCTTATTTTTTTCATTTTTCTTTCTTTTCCATAACCCCCAACTTATCTCCTTTAATGTACTTGGGTTATGGTAGTGATATTTTCTCATATTTCCATTCTTACCCTTCTTGAGTGCTTCTCAACAATATGTATGATTAAGTTCTTTTAAAAGGAGAGTAAGGATAAAGTGTTTTAGGCTCATAAAGGCGAGTAGATGGGCTATTGAAAGAAACAATGCTCAAATTCTTTTTCAAAAAAGAGGCTCAAATGGGTGACTAATGATAAATATAGCAAGGGTAAGTTCGAAAGGCTCAAACGATCCAAAAATAGCCTATATCATATCCGAAGTAATGTGCATTCTAGGAATTCGCCTCAAGGGTTATCAAGTAAGTTCTAGAGCTTGTTGAGACCGCAAAAATATTCACAAAATAATCACACATAAAACTTCTCTAAATGTTTAAAACTAATCATATCATCTTACCACAGGCTAGAGTCTCAAACCAAATGAAGATTGATACTTAAATTAATTTCAAACCGAAGCAAAATTTAACTTCTCCTACATGCTATCTGCTATCTTAATTAAGCTCATATCATTGACATGTGAATTAACTCTAAGGCTAACACAAAACATGCTTAAAACAAAAGATAATGACACCAAGTAGTTTAATGAAAGGCAAATCATATGTTTCCTCCACCCCCAACTAAAAATTACATTGACCTCAATGTGAAAGAGAAAGTAAAGGAAACTCCCTTTTGTAATCACAAGCGCACAGTAGCTGAAAGCGGCGCATCTCCATTTGAACTGCACGCTATACTTTTTGTTAAAAGGTTTATCTGCAAAATAGAACAAACAAAAAGAAAACAACGACGGTGCACTATAAAGAATCCCACCATATGTTAGCACATGAACTGGAAAGAAACAACTGAAAAATGAAAATAAAGTACGAAAAATAATGAAAAGGAAAACACGTTGAAAGATAGAGTAGTGAGTCGATAAAAAAAAAAGAGAAGGAAACAAACAAGATAGAACCCAATATTAATCATCAATATCTTCAGGCTCTGCCTCATTCTCTTCTTCATGTTCTTCCTCATTCTCTTCACCTTCCCCTTGAGGTGGATCGAAAGATGAACCCGAATAGGGTGGCATAGTGGGAAAGTGATCCATATGACATCCAGTAGCGGAGGCAATGTGATGGTACATTTGACCAAAAGAAGAGAATACCCCCACTTGATAATCAGCTTGCCTAGACAAGAATTGTTCTTGACGATCTAGCTTATTAAACAACAGTTTATGGTGTTTGTCAAAACGATGCTCTAAACGGTCAAGACGCTCTACAACAGTGAAATTCCTAGAGGGAGGAGGGGGGAGCAAAAATCATTGTTCCTTCTTCCGGATTTGGCGGTCTTGAGGTTTTAATTAGATTGAGCATGTAATCATCGATGGGTTTCTTGGGTGGTTGGTGCTCCTCAATACTACTGTAGGGGACATCAGCTTGGATGCATAGTTGGGTTTGCAAAGAAGGAAAGTATAATCCAAGCTTATGTCGCACAGTGTGTAAGATAGAATCAAATATTATTTTGCCCACATCTATAGTCATACCCATCAAAATGGCATATATCAAAATAGCTCTTTTAACAGTCAGGTCACTATAATGTAAAGCAGGCATCATTCTTTGACATACAAAATATTGCCAAGCTTGAGCATTGACATTCAAAGATGCACCGAGTAAGGTTTTATGGGCATCACCCGTCATTTTCCAGGTTGTGCCCAGAATACATAGAGTATTGCAAATCTCATCATAATCAATATTAGATACATATGCAAGATACTCACTGTGTTCTATGTCGGGTAACCCATAGAACCTATTGATGGATGAGCGGCTAAAAGAGACTATTTTTCCTCTGACTAAGACATTACCATTCCTATGTTCGTCGGCTAATGAGTGCTAAATATTACATGTTTTACCCCCTTAGTTTACATTTGTTGAGTTCTTAATTATGTTATTTAGTGTTATTTTATTTATTTTTTGTGTTTTCTGTGTTTTTATAGGTTTCGGAATAAAATGAAGCAATGTGGAAACTTCAGGGCTTAAAAAGGAAAGCTGAGGATGCCTTGTGCAATCAAGCGCACAGGACATGCGATCGTGCGCACATGGCATAAGATCAATCGCACCTGCGCTCGAGCGCACAAGACTTGCGATCGATCTCAAGTGACTCGCACATCCCACATTGGAAAGGAAACATCTGATACTGCATATATATGGCAGTGCACTATGATGTGCTCGAGCGCAACAAGGCTGTGATCAATCGCAGTTGACTCGCACATCCCACATCGGATAGGAAACACTTACAGCGCGACAGACGCATTGCATCACACCATGCTGCGATCGATCGCACCAGACTTACGATCGATCGCAAAGAGGCAGTATCCCACATCGAATTTACAGCTCATTATACTCCGAGAATTCCCTTATATAAACACTATCCCACCTCATTATTCAGTGTGCAGTCTGGTGGATTTCTACTAGCATTCTAGTAGATCTCCTAAGGGCTTTTGCCACCACCGGGGGAAGTGCTGCCCAACAGCGTGTGGAATTTCTCCCAATGTACAGTCAGTTTTAATTATTTTCCAGTTTTTTAATGCTTAGCACTTTTTATTGTGAAATTTAGTTTCATGATAATGGGTGGCTAAAATCTTCAGCTAAGGTTGAAGATGAAGCCTCACCATTGTTTAGCATTATATTTTCAGATATGTTTATACAATTCTGATATGTTTAGTTTAAATGTTCTATTTCAATTGTTTGAGTAAATTCTTACGATTGATAGTTTTTAATTGTTCTGTTGGATATTCTGCGTGTTTTATCCGATGAATACATCGAATCCTTTTAGATTAAATTGGATTTCCTTTGTGATTTGTTAAAAGCGGATACATTGGATGCTTTTGGTTTAATTGGGATATTCGTTGTTTTTTGTTGGATTCATGGAATGTTAGATAGATTATTTTTTATATAGAACATGAAGATATATGCTTTACATTGGTTGGGTGGATTCTTAAACCTTAGTGTTTTCATCATTAGCTATTAAATCAATTTAGTTTAGTTTAGTTTATATTTGTTTTGCAAAAATATAATTCACAATTCGGAACTAGGTTAAAATAAGGTTAGTTTAGATAAAAGCTATTTTCACAACGCATTCCCTGTGGATTCGACCTCGCACTTGCACAACACTATATTGCAAACGATTCGTGCGCTTGCGAGTAATTTAAAACTCACAACAAGTTTTTGGTGCCGTTGCCGGGGATTGTTTTTGTTTGTGAAATTTTTGTCTAAATTGATTTTATTTTTCTACTAGTTTAGTTAGCATTTTTGTTTTATTTTTCTTTCTGTTTTATTTTATTTCGCTGCTTCTTCTAGTTAGTTTGTTTTACTATTTTCTGTTTAGTGTATGCTTGGTCGGAGATCCCTGAATTTAGAATTGACACCTTTAGATCTCGATTTAGAAAGAACTCTTAGGAGACAAAAGAAGTCACTTGCTGAACAAGAGACAATTGAGATGGGAGAAAACTTGAGGAACCAAGAGCAACCTGGAGCATGGAACGTGGACTCCACCACGTCCCTGAAAGATTTGTTCGCACCAGTTGCGACTAACTCATCTTCCTGCATCGTGTTGCCACCCACCAATGCTACTCATTTTGATTTAAAGCCACATGTCATCCAACTAATACCCTCATTTCATGGCTTAGATCTTGAAAATCCTTACAGCCATGTAAAGAAGTTCAAAGATATTTGTGCCACATTCATGTTCTAGAACTTCTCTGAGGAGTCAGTCCATCTTAGACTCTTCCTTTTTTCTCTTCATGATAGAGCTAGGGCATGGTTGGATTCCAACACGTCCGGGTCTATTACATCTTGGGAAAATCTGCTGAGTAAATTCTATAATAAATTTTTTCCAATGTCTAGAGTGAATGAGTGCCGAAATGAGATTAGTTATTTCACTCAGGAGGAGGATGAGAAGTTTTCTGAGAGTTGAGAGCATTTTAAAGAGTTACTGATTAGATGCTCTCCACATGGATATGAGAAGTGGAGACTTGTTCAGTTCTTCTACCAAGGGTTGACTCAACCCAACCGTAGCATGATCGAGTCTGTGAATGGGGGAGCATTCTTAAGTCTGACAGGGGATGAACCATATAAGGCATTGGACAAGTTGTCCGACAACTCGCAGCAGTGGGATTTTTCAAGCTATCGTGACAAGTCCATTCGTGCTCCTAGGAAAGGAGGCATCTATGAGATTAAGGAGGAGACTGACTTGAAGATAAAGATAGATGCTCTCACCAAGAAAATTGACGCTCTCACTATGGGCAAGTCCATCAATGCTGCCAATACAATTAATGACGATTGCTGTTCCATTTGTGCTAGTCCTATTCATTTAGCACAGAATTGTCCATCTATGTCGGCTTTTGCCGAGTGTCCCATAGAACATGTAAACGCTTTCAATGACTATAGGAGGTAATCAGGTGGATCCTACTTTGAGACTTACAATCCAGGGTGGCGGAACCACCCTAATTTTTCATGGAAGCAGAACCAATCGCTTAATTAGGGAGGAGCCCATCATCATGCTCACAATCAATACCCTCATGGATTACCTCCACCAATACAAAGTCATGGTCGCTCAGTCCATCTAGCACCAGCATCTGCCTACCATACTCCCACTCAAGCGCCAACGCCGATTTCACAGTCATTGGAGGACACCTTCAAGGAGTTCATGAAGATGACCGGCCAATCCATCAGCGAAGTGAGGAGTGTGACAATAGTAAACACCCAAGCAATTGCCAATCTAGATAGTCAAATGGGGCAAATCGCAAGTCACTTGGGTGAAAGGGAAAAAAGGAAAGTTCCCCAGTCAGCCCATGACCAACCCGAAAAGACAATTTATAATTGAAAATTCATCAAATTCTACGCACGGGGAGGAACAAGTGCAATCGATTTTCACATTAAGATCTGGGAGACAAGTGGACAATCGAGTAAAAGAGAGCCTTGCTATGCAGCAAGGGCAAGAAAGTGGCAACAAGGAGAAGAGAGATGTTGAGCCATCTACAGCCACTCCAACTGTGAATGACCCTCCTAGGACGTTCGTACCTAAAGCACCTTACCCTGAGAGATTACGAGCGCCCAAGAAAGGAGGGAAGTTTGAAGAAATTCTTGAGGTGTTCAAGCGAGTCCAAATCAATATTCCACTTTTGGACGCCATCGAGCAAGTGCCATCATATGCCAAGTTCTTAAAGGACTTGATCACTATCAAGAGGAGGACGAATGTCCTGAAAAAGGCATTTTTGACCGAGCAGGTTAGCTCAATCCTTCAGTGCAGGCTGCCAATCAAGTATAAGGACCCAGGGTGTCCTACCATCTCTTGCATGATAGGAGTCAGCCAGATTGAGAAGGCTCTATTAGATTTAGGAGCCAGTGTGAATCTTCTACCCTATTCAGTTTATTTGCAGTTAGGGTTAGGAGAATTGAAGCCCACATTGACAACACTTCAATTGGCTGACAGGTCAGTGAAAATACCACGGGGAGTAGTTGAGGACGTTTTGATAAAGGTATATCAGTTTTATTTCCCGTGGATTTTATTGTACTAGATATAGAACTGGTCCAGAATATAGGGATTCAGATACCGGTGATTCTAGGGTGACCATTTTTATCCACGGCTAACGCCCTAATCAATTGTAGGACAGGGGTGATGAAGATTTCCTTCGGAAATATGACAGTGGAGTTGAATATTTTTGATATCACTAAGCAACCACTGGAATTTACTGAAGTGAGAAATATATGCTTAATAGAGGAGATTATTGAAGATACAGTGGATGAATCAAGCATGAAGGACCCCCTGGAGGCATGCTTTGCTCAGTTTGAAAAGGATCTAGATTTGGATAAGTTACTTGAGCAAGCAAATGCCATTTTAGAGTCTGCTCCTACGGAGAGTAGTGAAAAGGAAGAGATTGAAGAACTTGAGCCTCTTAAGAAGGAACTTAAACCTTTACCAGACAATCTTCAGTACAAGTTCCTAGGTCCAGCAGAGTCTTTGCCTATGATCATAGCTTCAGATTTGGTTGAGACTCAAGAGGAGAAATTATTAGATGTGTTGAGAGAACACAAGGAAGCTATAGGCTGGACCATTGAGGATATTAAAGGAATCAACTCCTCGTTGGTAATGCACAAGATACATTTGGAAGAGAATGCCAAGCCATCGAAGGAGTCATAAAGAAGGCTCAACCCAGCTATGCAAGAGGTTGTGAGGACATAAGTTATTAAGCTGTTAGATGCAGGGATCATTTATCCCATCTCTGATAGCAAGTGGGTGAGCCTGATTCATGTCGTGCCTAAGCGAGCTGGATTAACGGTAGTAAAGAATAAGGACGACGAGTTGGTGCCAACTTGTGTTCAGTCAGGGTGGAGAGTGTGTATAGACTACTGTAGACTGAACACTGCCACAAGGAAGGATCATTTTTCACTCCCATTTATTGATTAGATGGTGGAGCGTTTAGCTGGGCATGAGTATTATTGCTTTTTGGATGGTTATTCTGGATATAACCAGGTCCCCGTGGACCCCGAAGATCAGGAAAAGACAACATTTACTTATCCTTTTGGGACATTCGCCTACTGTCGCATGCCCTTTTGGTTATGCAATGCACCTGCTACTTTTCGGCGGTGCATGGTCAGTATATTCTCTGACATGGTGGAGCGTTCTTTAGAGATTTTCATGGATGACTTCTCCATCTTTGGTTCATCATTTGAGGAGTGTCTACACCATCTCACTTTGGTTTTAGTGCGGTGCAAGGAGAAGAACCTAGTGCTTAATTGGGAGAAGTGCCATTTTTTTGTCAAACAAGGTATTGTACTGGGGCACATCATATCCCATCGGGGGATTGAGGTAGACAAAGCGAAGGTGGACCTGATTTCCAACCTTCTACCCCCATGTATAGTGAAAGAGGTTGGATTTTCCCTGGGCCATGCAGGATTTTACAGGCGATTTATCCAAAATTTCAGCAAGATCACCCAGCCCTTGTGCAAGTTATTAATGAAGGATGCCCCATTTGTATTTGATGAAGATTGTAAGAAAACATTTGGGGATCTGAAGAAGATTCTGACGTCCACACCCATTATTCAGCCACCCAACTGGGGTGTGCCTTTTGAAATTATGTGTGACGTATCAGACTATGCTGTTGGAGTTGTTTTGGGGCAGCATGTTGACAAACTTCCCCATGTTATCTATTATGCAAGTCGAACTCTAAACGACGCATAACTTAATTACTCTACCACTGAGAATGAGTTACTAGTAGTCGTTTTTGCATTAGACAAGTTCAGATCCTACTTGTTAGGATCTAAAGTCATTATCTACTCGAACTATGCAGCATTGAAGTATCTTTTCTCTAAAAAAGATGCTAAATCTCATCTTATCTGATGGATCTTACTTCTTCAAGAGTTAGACATAGAGATTCAGGATAAGAAAGGTTCCGAAAATGTGGTGGCAGACCATTTGTCTAGATTGATTGTGGATTTCACTGAGGCCGCCACTCCCATTTCTGAGACCTTTCTTGATGAGTAATTCATTCACATTACTCACAATCCCGCGCCATGGTTTGCTGATATAGTGAACTATCTTGTCACCGGTCAAATGCCTTTGCATTGGGGGCGATAAGATAAATCAAAGTTTTTGGCCATGGTAAAACATTTTTTCTGGGATGATCCTTACTTGTTCAAGTATTGTCCCGATCAGATCATCAGAAGGTGTATTCCTGAGCATGACCAATCTAATGTCATCGCCTTCTGTCATGATCATGCTTGTGGAGGCCATTTCAGTGCTAAAAAGACCGCTGTAAAGATTTTACAGTGCGGATTCTATTGGCCTACCTTGTTTCGAGACTCTCACACTTACTGTGTATCTTGTGAGCGTTGCCAAAAGCTAGGGAGTATTTCTAGGAAGAATATGATGCCCCTCAACCCCATTCTGATTGTTGAGATTTTTGATGTATGGGGCATTGATTTTATGGGACCATTCTCGAACTCTTTTGGCTATCTGTACATTTTAGTTGCTGTGGACTATCTGTCCAAATGGGTGGAAGCAGTTGCATACAAGACCAATGACCATAGAGTTGTGGTCCAATTTTTGAAAAACAATATCTTTGCTCATTTTGGTACGCCTCGAGCAGTTATAAGTGATGGAGGTAAGCATTTTTGCAACAGGATTTTTGAGCAGTTGATGAAGAAGTATTTCATCACACACAAAGTTGCCACCCCGTATCACCCACAGACGAGTGGACAAGTAGAAATTTCCAATCGCGAGATTAAGCACATTTTGGAGAAAACTGTGAACCCTAATAAAAATGGTTGGTCTTTGCGATTGACTGATGCACTATGGGCATATCGAACAGCATTCAAAACGCTAATTGGCATGTCTCCATACCGTATTGTGTACGGAAAAGCCTGTCACTTTCCAGTCGAATTAGAGCATAGAGCCTATTGGGCTATCAAATAGCTGAACTTTAATCTTTTGAAGGCTGGATCCCAAAGAAAGCTCCAACTCAATGAATTAGAGGAGCTGCGAAATGATGCATATGAGTGTGCACGGTCATACAAAGCACAAATGAAGAAGACTCATGACCAAAACATTTTGAGATGAGCTTTTGAGCCGGGTCAAAAAGTTCTTCTTTACAACTCACGCCTGCATCTTTTCCCAGGCAAGCTCAAGTCTCGATGGACCGGCCCCTTTATTATTCGGTCAGTTTTTCCTTATGGGGCCATCGAGATTGAGGATCCAAAGAATGGTAACACTTTCAAGGTAAATAGGCAGAGGCTGAAACCATTCTTGGAGTTAAGGAGTCCGAACATTGAGACAATATTGTTGATGGATCCTATTTACTCTGATTGAGGGTCATCTACTAAGGAGAGTCTGGCTGAAGACTTTACACTTAGTGCTCATGGGAGGCACCCCACAGCTTATCTTTTTATTTGTTTATTATTTTACATATCTATGCTTTATGTTTGTTTCCAGTATTTTTTGTTTTCTAGTCTTTATTTTTCAGGGACAACATGTACTGCAGATCAAGTTTGGGGGTATGCTATGAGCCATACCAGTCCAGATAGTTCTCCATATCCCAGGTCAACTCTTTCCATATTATTCACACATTGGGGTCAATGTTTAATTTAAGTTTGGGGATATGGGAGACACATTACACACACTTTGTCCTAATTAGTTGTTGTTTTTTTAATGCATGCTCATGTTATTTTGAAATTTTGGTTGATCTAAACAATTTCTGTGATGTGATTCATTGGTGAGCTTAAATTTTGGAACACATGATCTGTTGATAAAGTTTTAAAATTTATTTACTTACTTGAGGCATTTGAGAATTCACAGGTTTGATCTCGAATCTAACACGATAACATTAGTACGCATTATGTGAGGTATGACATGTGATTTTAATGTGTACGTTTTTGTCTTAATTGAAACTGGATGACTTGTTGGATTAACACTTTGGCATATAAAAAAAATGATGATGATCATAAATAAACTTTTCACTGAGTAATTGGGCCTCTTGCCTCAGTAAGTAGTGAGTGCTCACGTCAAAAGGTTGGAATTTTGTTTAATAGTATTAAGGCCAGTTTAATTTCGTAGCCTTTTTTACTCGAATTAGTAAGTCCTAAGGGGTGTTTGTACACCTAATGCCCTAAAACCATCTAGTTTAGGAGTCATTGACTCAACACTCGCTACATGGGTCAATTACAAAAGCTTAAGGGAACTAAACATAGCTGAGCCTTATATATATATATATATATATATATATATATATATATATATATATATATATATATATATATATATATAACTATGCCATTTTCGTTCATTCTGATGGGAAATACGGTGAATCTTGAGACTTAAAGACCTTACACATTGGACTCATTCGGAAGCTTCATTTTTATTTGCTAATTCACTTTACACTGAGTCAGACTTATGATGCATTAGCCTGCCTTTTGTAAGTAATTAGATTTTAACATTTCTATTCATTGCGAAGATGAATTTTAACATTTCTATTCATTGCGAAGATGGGTTTATCTTTTTAAGCTTGCTCATGAATCATTATTATGATGGTGTGTGCTCCTAAAATCTTTGGATACCATGAGTTATGAACTTATCTTTATATTCTTTTTTTTTCATTTAGTTTTTAGTTTCGTATTGCTATGGGACTAGCAATATGTAAGTTTGGGGGTATTTGATGAGTGCTAAATATCACATGTTTTAGCCCCTTAGTTTACATTTGTTGAGTTCTTAATTATGTTATTTCGTGTTATTTTATCTATTTTATGTGTTTTCTGTGTTTTTATAGGTTTTGGAATAAAATGAAGCAATGTGGAAACTTCAGGGCTTAAAGAACAAAGCTGAGGATGCCTTGTGCGATCGAGCGCAACAGGACATGCGATCGATCGCACCTGCGATCGTGAGCACACGGCATGAGATCAATCGCACCTGCGCTCGAGAGCACAAGACTTGCGATCGATCGCAAGTGACTCGCACATCCCACATTGGAGAGGAAACATCTGATACTGCATATATATGGCAGTGCACTGTGATGCGCTCGAGCGCAACAAGGCTGCGATCGATTGCAGTTGACTCGCACATCCCACATCGGATAGGAAGCACTTACAGCGCGCCAGATGCATTGCATCGCACCATGCTGCGATCGATCGCACCAGACTTACGATCGATCGCAAAGAGGTAGTATCCCACATCGAATTTACAGCTCATTGTACTCCAAGAATTCCATTATATAAACACTATCCCACCTCATTATTCAGTGTGCAGTGTGGTGGATTTCTACTAGCATTCTAGTAGATCTCCTAAGGGCTTTTGCCACCTCCAGGGGAAGTGCTGCCCAACAGCGTGTGGAATTTCTCCCAATGTACAGTTAGTTTTAATTCTTTTCCAGTTTTTTAATGCTTAGCACTTTTTATTGTGAAATTTAATTTCATGATAATGGGTGGCTAAAATCTTCAGCTAAGATTGAAGATGAAGCCTCGCCATTGTTTAGCATTATATTTTCAGATATGTTTATACAATTCTGATATGTTTAGTTTAAATGTTCTATTTCAATTGTTTTAGTAAATTCTTACGATTGATAGTTTTTAATTGTTCTGTTGGATATTCTGAGTGTTTCATCCGATGGATACATCGAATCATTTTCGATTAAATTGGATTTCCTTTGTGATTTGTTAAAAGCGGATACATTGGATGCTTTTGGTTTAATTGGGATATTCGTTGTTTTTTTGTTGGATTCATGGAATGTTTGATAGATTATGTTTTATATAGAACATGAAGATATATGCTTTACTTTGATTGGGTGGATTCTGAAACCTTAGTGTTTTCATCATTAGCTATTAAATCAATTTTGTTTTGTTTAGTTTATATTTGTTTTGCAAAAATATAATTCACAATTCGGAACTAGGTTAAAATAAGGTTAGTTTAGATAAAAAGCTATTTTCACAACGCATTCCATGTGGATTCGACCTCGCACTTGCACAACACTATATTGCAAACGATTCGTGCGCTTGCGAGTAATTTAAAACTCACAACATCGGCATTGGCATAGAATTCGTGAACTATATTTGGTAGAGAATTAGATGGTTGTCTTGAAAAGTTGCCCTAATTTCTATCAAGAATCATTCTAAATAAGGATGGGTTTCCCCTCTCAGTGATATTGAATCCTCACTCGGGAATGATTTTCCTAGCATTTAACAAGCTATTATATCTCTTATTAGCCTCAAAGCTCACAAATTTTGACTCATCATACTCTTGTTGTTGTTCCCCCTATACTTCTTAATTTTTGGTGCCATAGAAGTCAAATATATAGAACAATAGATTTAGAGTAAAATTTAACCACCAAAGAACACAAGTGAACAATAAAGGGAAGAAATTAGACTTACTTGAGGTCCAAAGTGGGAGAAAGGAAAGACTAACCACAATCTTGAAGTTTTGCTTGATAAACACCAAAAGCTTCTTAGAATCAAGTTGAGTGGAGAAATTTCCAACAAAAATTGCAAGATTAGGGCAAATTTCTACAATAAATGAAGGTAAAATGAAGAAATTTGGAGTAAAAGTGAGGAGAGATGCTAGGGTATGGAGAGAGGAAGAGAAAGAGAGAAAAAAGGCTATTGAATTCGTGTGTATGAAATGAAGAGGAGAAGTGCAGATAGTAGGGTTGTTTTTTAAAAGGAGTTGGGCTCGGGCAGGAGGTGCGGCACGGGCCTAGTTAGGCGCACCTTAACCTGGGCCTTGCTGGGCCAGTGTACGTGTGCATACTGGGTGGTACGGCGTGGGCCTGGCGAGGCGCACCTTGACCTGGGCCTTGCTGGGTCAGTGTGCATGCGCATACTGTGCGGGGCAGCATGGGCCTGATGAGGCGCACCTTGACCTGGGCCTATTTTACTCTAAACAAATGTTGTTTGCTTGCCAAAAAAAATGAAATTAGCCAAATAAAAAAAATAATCTTAAATTAATTGAAACTAAAAAGTAAAATCTAAGATAAACTCACAAAACAAAAAATAAAAAAACATATCTTGGTTGTGTGATCAAGTTTAAGGTAAATAGACTGAATCCATAAGTGGAATGCCTTCCACCTCCAGATCTTACCTATTGATTAAGATCTTAAGGCACTGACCGTTCACTTTAAAAATCCGACCGTCCCTAGTGTCCTCAATTTCCACTGCTCCATTTTCGAAACATTCTTTACTATGAAAGGACCAGTCCACCTTGACCGAAGTTTTCCAGAATGCTTATGGAGTCTAGAGTCATATAAGAACACTCGATCATTGGGTTTAAATGTTTTTCTCAAAAAATTTTATCATGGAATACTTTCATCTTAGCCTTATAGATTCTAGAATTCTCATAAGCATCGTTTCTTAATTCCTCTAACTCGGTCAACTGGTATTTCCTAAGCTTACCCGCTTCTCCTAGGTCAAGATTAAAAGACTTGATGGCCCAATAAGCTCGGTGCTCGAGCTCTACAGGTAAGTGACAGGGCTTTCCAAAAATAAGCCGATAAGGTGACATACCTAAGAGAGTTTTAAAGACTGTACGGTAAGCCCAAAGCGCATCAACTAGTTCAAAGACCAATCCTTGCGATCCGGGTTAACCATTTTTTCTAAAATTTGTTTAATTTCCCTATTGGCAAGCTCTACTTGTCCACTAGTCTGAGGATGATAGACTGTAGAAATTTTATGCAATACCTTATATTTTTTCATCAAAGCTTCAAAAGAACGGTTGCAAAAATGTGTACCTCGATCACTAATTATAGCACGTGGTGTTCCAAATCGAGATAACACATTTTCTTTAAGAAAGTTAATTATCGTCCTATTGTCATTGCTTCGGCAAGCTGCTACTTCTACCCACTTAGATACATAATCTATTGCCACGATGATATATTGGTATCCAAAGGACGGAGGAAAAGGTCCCATAAAATCGATGCCCTAATAATCAAAGATTTCAATTACTAAAATAGGGTTTAAGAGCATCATATTTCGACGAGATACTGCTCCTAACTTTTGACACCTCTCGCATGAGTGACAATAGGTGTTTGCATCTTTAAACAAGGTAGGCCAATAAAATCCACATTGCAAAATTTTTGCAGCGGTTTTTTTCATCGAAAAGTGGCCTCCACAAACTTAGGTATGACAAAATTCTAAGACGCTAACAATCTCTTCATTAGGGATGCAACACCTTAAAATTTGGTCAGGGCAGTACTTAAAAAGATAGGGGTCATCCCAATAAAAATTATATACCTCATATAAGAATTTTCGCTTGTCTTGAGCATTCTAATCCATAGGTATCTCACCTGTAGCCAAATAATTCATGATGTGAGCAAACCATGATAGAGAAGTAATTAAGAGTAATTGCTCATCGGGAAAGTCATCCTTGATTGGTATGTTGTCACAAGTGTCCTCAAAAGTGAGCCGTGATAGATGGTCAGCTGCTACATTTTCCACTCCTTTCTTGTCCTTGATGGTGATGTCAAATTCTTGTAGGAGTAGGATCCATCGTATTAGTCTTGCCTTAGCCTCCTTCTTTGTAAGAAGGTACTTAAGGGCCGCATGATATGTAAAAATAAGGATAGGGGAACCAATTAAATATGCACAAAATTTATTCAAAGCAAATACTACAGTTAATAATTCTTTTTCAGTGGTGGAGTAATTCATTTGAGCACTATTTAAAGTTTTACTAGCATAGTAAATGACAAAAGGTTTTCCTTCCCTTCGCTATCCAAGAACAGCACCTATAGCATAGTCACTAGCATCACACATAATTTCAAAAGGTAAAGTCCAATCCGGTGACTGCATTATAGGTGCGGAAGTAAGCTTGCCAACTAGCATTTGGAAGGCCTCTTGACAAGCTTGTGTCCATTCAAAAGGGGTGTCTTTAACGAGGAGGGTACATAGAGGTCTAGATATGCTCGAGAAATTTTGTATGAACCTCCTATAAAAACTAGCATGAACAAGGAAAGATCTTACATCCTTTATTGTCTTAGGGGTAGGTAATTTAGATATTAATTCAATCTTAGATTGATCAACCTCTATTCCTTTAGAAGAGACAATATACCCTAGGACAATACCGGATGGTACCATGAAATGGCATTTTTCTCAATTTAAAACTAATTCTTTCTCCTCACAGCGAATCAACACTCTCTCTAAATTCCTTAACCATGCATCGAATGAAGATCCAAAAATAGTTAGGTCATCCATAAAAACTTCCATGCAATTTTCAACCATGTCACTAAAGATACTCATCATACAACGTTGAAAAGTAACAGGGGCATTATACAATCCAAATGGCATTCTACGAAAAGCATAGGTGCCAAAAGGACAAGTGAAAGTGGTCTTTTCTTGGTCTTCTAATGCAATTGCGATTTGATAATTATCGAAATAACCATCTAAAAAACAGTAGAAGGGATGACCAGCTACACACTCAAGAATTTTATCAGTAAAGGAGAGTGGGAAGTGGTCTTTCTGGGTGGCAGCATTTAATTTTCTATAATCAATGCACATACGCCACCCGATCACAAGTTTGGTGGGGACTAGTTCTCCTAGGTCATTCTTTACCACCGTGACTCCGGACTTTTTAGGGACTACTTGCGTAGAGCTGACCCACTTACTATCAGCTATGGGATATATAATACCCGCATCTAATAGTTTCAGCACTTCATTTTTCACTACTTCTTTCATAGTGGGGTTTAGCCTACGTTGAGAGTCTCTACGAGGACTAGCTCCTTCATCTAAATTTATTTTATGGAAGTAGATTACGGGACTAATTCCCTCCAAATCAGCCATACTCCATCCTAAAGTTGATTTATGTGCATTCAAAGTTTGAAGTAATTTCTTACCTTGGGTCTCAGATAATTCAGAGGAAATTATAACAAGAAATGTATCACCTGGACCGAGAAAAGCATGTTTTAAGCCCTTAGGTAATGGTTTTAATTCAACTTTAGGTGCTTCCATACTTGAAGGGACTTGTTTCTCACTTCTTTCGGGCAGCTCCTCAAACTTTGGTTGCCAAGCTCGAATGCCATAATTCTGAGATTTATCAAAAACAGCACAAATGTCAATTATATCAGTTTTATCATTAAATAAATCAATCTCAGAATTAACAAGAAAATGATTAAGAGGTTCATAATTATAGGTTATAGAGACTCCCTCGTTGATGAGTGACTCGATCATGTAAAGCTACTGGTTTTCATCCTCATCTTCAGGCTGTTTTGCAACATTGAAAATATTCATTTCAAGGGTCATGTTTCCAAAGGACAGCTTCATGAGTCCATTCCTGCAATTTATTAGAGCATTTGCAGTAGTAAGAAAATGTCTACCCAAAATTAAAGGAATTTTAGAGTTAGTGTTAACAGCAGAAGTAGTATCTAGGATTAAGAAATCAACAGGATAATAAAATTTATCAATTTGAATCAGCACATCCTCTACCACTCCCCGGGGTACTTTGACTGAACAGTCAGCCAATTGTAACACCACGCCGGTCAGTTTGATTTCTCCTAACCCTAGCTGTAAATAAATGGAAAATGGCATCAGGTTTACACTAGCTCCTAAATCTAGTAAGGCTTGTCCAACCTCATGATTTCCAATGCTACAAGCAATGGTTGGACAGCCCATATCCTTATATTTTGGGAGAATTCTTTCCTCAATTAAAGTACTAACTTGCTTAGTTAGGAATGTTGTTTTCTTGACATGATGCTTCCTCTTAATTATGCATAAATCCTTGAGAACTTTTGCATAGGTAGGAACTTGTTTAATCACATGCAAGAGTGGAAGATTCAGTTTCACTTGCCTCAAATTCTCTAGGATTTCATTATTTATTTCCAGATTTTTTTTGTTTGATTTTAAAGCTTGAGGGAATAGTGCCTTAATAGGACTTTTGGTTACTTCAAGGTCCTTGGGTTGTTCGGTTTCACTACTAGCTTGCCCCTTTTTTCTCATCCTCGGATTTATTCATTGGTGGGATTTGTAGTGACTTACCACTTCGGGTCACAATAGCATTTACATCTTTTAAATTTTCTTGTACCATATGTTGACCGTGAGGATTGGACTAAGCTTAGGAAGGGAACTTACCTCGCTTAGTCATACTTAAAGAGCCCATTAATTTGGACACTTGGCTCCTTATTTCCTTGTTGTCCTCAACCACCTGCGTAATTAACGCCTCACACCTCTGGTTTGTTTTACCTTGTGCTTCTATAAAAGCATGTAGGGTGTCTTCTAGAGAGTTCCTAGAGGTTGAGGGTGCATGATAAGGTGTAGGGTATGATCTAGGGGGCTGTGTATGTTGCTGATTTTTAGATTTCCAACTGAAGTTGGGGTGATTTCGCCACCTCAGATTATAAGTGTTAGAGAATGGTGCTTGAGGCTTCTTGTACATGCCTAAGGTATTACATTGTTTCTCGTACAGCCCTCTCATATCAACAAAAGTGGGGGCACTCTTGAGCGGGATGATCTACCCCTCCACACACAAAACATGGTTCCAAAGGTTTGGCTTGATTAACTATGTGTGTTGGTTTTTTAGTTTTCAATGCCTCTAACTCCCTAGTGAGCAGTTCGACCTTAGCTTTCAGGTTGTCTTCCTCCCTAAGATGGTATATTTCACCACCACTAGGGTTTCCTATAGGTCGTGACCTATTTGTGCTTTCAGTAGCACTAGGTCCAGTTCATGTGTGAGCTTTTTCAGCAAGCTCATTAAGGTATTCAATAGCTTCATCAGGGACTTTTTGCAGAAATTCACCATTGCACATCATCTCGACAAATTGACGTTCTCTATAGGTAAGATCCTCATAGAAATAGCTCACTAAACGCCAATTTTCATACCCATGATGTGGACACATACTTAACAGCTTTTTAAATTTCTCCCAAGACTGATACAAAGTCTCGTTTTCCTTTTGTGCAAAGGTGGAGATTTGTCTTTTCAACGCATTAGTCTTATGTTAAGGGAAGTATTTGTTAAAAAAGACTTGGGCCATCTCATTCCATGATCCAATTGATCATGGTCTCAGTGAGTATAACCAACTCTTAGCTTTATCCTTCAAAGAGAAAGGAAAAAACTTGAGTCTCACGATATCATCAGTTGCATCTTGACTATGAAAGTCATAACTACTTCCTCAAACTCTCTAATGTGCACATACAGGTTTTCATTTTCCAAACCATGAAAAGTAGGGAGTAATTAAATCATCCCTGTTTTAAAGTCTTGATGGTGGGTGTTGGTTGGAAACATAATGCATGATGGTGTGGCTGTCTGGCTAAGATGTAAATAATCTTTGAGTGTCCTAGATACATTCTCATTAGGATTTTCAGCCATGTTGACAAAGTTTTCTAAATTTTCAGTTGGGTGTATACTAAGATCCGATCTAGGCGAGGTTTCACTAACGGACGAAGAAGGAAGGGGTATCTCTATTTCAGGTCCCTTAATGAATCTCCCTCGCGAGTCTCTCGGTCTAAGCATATACCAACTGAGTTTAAAAGTAATAAATAAAACAGAACAAAATAAAATAAAAAATCAGAAAATCAAAACTTAAAGAAAAGAACGATAGTACCGTCTTGTCTTAGAGTTAACAAACTTCCTTGTTTGTAAGCACGTCTTCCCGGCAACGGCACCAAAATTTGATTACACCCAAAATATACGCGGTTGTTGTAGCACAGCTTTGGAGTGTCGATTACAATTGTGTAAAGTAGATTATGAAATATAATAGGGGAACAACAAGGATCCGGGAATCCTCCCTAGGTTCGTTGCCCTAATCCTAACTTGATTCAGTTTTTTTATCTCGATTGCACGTTTCACTTCCCAAACAGACAATCGTTAAATATTCAATGAGAACGTGTATAAACCTTAATTTGATTGTTACGAAATACTTTTTTATTTTCAATTCATGCACACATGATCTATCCTATAAGTTTATCAAGAAACGACAATATAACTTTGATGACAATATTGCAGTAATGGACAAACCTAAAGGCTAGATCTACCGAACTCAATCATACCCAAATAATCTTGACATAAGGAAAGCATAACTAAATTTATATCAAAGAGAAAGATACAATCACCGGATTAGATGAAATCTTATAATTAGATTAAAAAGTAAATCATAACAATGCTTGAACGCTAAAGTTCTATTACAACTGAATCACGTAAGGGAAATAGAAACAACTACACCTAGGGATTCATCCCTTCGCCTTGCTTGGAGATTAGTTAGCCATGGGGCTCATGGTTGCACACTTTGATGGAGGAAAAGTTGCTGCTTCCTTGAGTTTTCCAGGTTTTTTCAATGCCTAATTACAAACCCTAAGTGGTCTATTTATAGTGTACAAGGCCTAAGGTTGCTTTAGGGTTTGAACAAATCATTAAAGACCTAATTAGGGTCTAACTTGGAGAACAGGGTCTGTGCGCGCGCTGCACCTTGGCTTTTGTCAAGTTTCTTATGTGTGCGGTGGGGTGCACCTCAGCTTCTCCAGGGTGAGCCTCAGCCCTTCAAGGTGCACTTTAGCTTGATCTAAGGTGCACCTTGACCTGTTGGATCTTTGAGGCTTCTTTTGGGCTTCTTTCTGAAGGGTGCGCCCCAGCTCTATCCAGGGTGCACCTTGACCTGATTTGTAGAGATCTTCTTTGTTTTATCTTTCCGCAGCCATGGCTCCACTTTGGTATGCATCGAATCATCTTGCTTCAAGCACCGAATGCTTTTTCCATCTTTTTTAACTCAAGATACCTGAAAATGCAAGAAATAAGTTAATGTTCCAAGAATACCACTTTAGAGTTGTTAACGAATAAAAATGCAATTAAAACCTAAATCAACCCTAAAGTGCTAACAAATAAGTACGATTAAGAGGCATTTTATGGCTCTCATCAACACTATAAGAGATTCATGATGAAGCCTATAAGAATGCAAAGATCTACAAAGAACGCACTAAGCGTTACCATGACCAATTCCTTATCCGTAAGTCTCTTTATCCTTGAATGAAAGTTCTTTTGTTTAACATTCGTTTCAAATTATTTCCAAGAAAATTGAAGTCAAGATGGTGCGAACCGTTTTCGGTAGTCAATGTTTTTTCTCATGGAGCGGTAGAGTTGCTGAACCCGAAGACTCAAGTGACATTCAAGGTCAACGGGCATCGTGTGAAGCCTTACTTGGAAGAAGCCCATAAGAAAGGGGTTGTTGAATGCATTGAGGTGCACGATCTTGAATAAGTTCAACCAACGTCTTGCTAAGATGTTAAAGAAAGCGCTTGGTGGGAGACAACCCACCCATTTGATAGAGTATGTTTTCTGTTCTTTCATTTTCATTGTTCCCTTCTAAATGTTTTTCTAAACACGTGTTTGATTTTGTACATTGAGGACAATTTTTATTTTAGGTTTGAGGGTGCAATTAGAGCTTATTGAGACAAAATTTCCATGCTACAACTTGTTTTATGGTTTGTAATCAAGTCTTTTATGCACGTTGAGTTTAGTTTCTTTAACACTGATAAGTTGTTGTGAGGATTGATGCATATTCATATTCCATAGACCATGCTCTTGATGTTGATACTGAGATGAACCTAGATCTAATGATTGAGAATCAAATAGTGGAGCCTACCTAGTGAGTTATTTGAGCCATAAGCGTTTTATTCTGAGAGTTAGTTTCTTGGTACTCTTAAACACTCTTCGTTATGACCTTACTTGTGAAATGATCTCTATAGGTTTGGCATTGAATGCTAGGATTATATAACTCACTTGAAGTATCATGTTGTGTATTCTCATTATTTTAGTTGAATGACTTGAGTAAGAAGTTTGATTATATGCCTATCATTACACGCCCTAGTTTCCACTCTCTCTGGAGAAAAATCCAAATTCCTATTTCTCAGAAGAAAAAAAATGTATATATAAGAAACATGTCAAAAAGGGATTTGGTTAGACAAGAAAGAGAACTTGAGATATTTCAAGGGTATTGAAGTCGCTCTTATAAAGAGTTGAAAAGAAAGAGCTTTGGTGTAAATTAGGTTTGACCAACCAAGCCTATCTATCCAGAGGTTCATACTCAATATATTTTTATTGAGGTGTTTGACTAGGATATGATATAGGTGATGTGATAGTTTTGCAATCCTAACATTTGATTCCTTTCATGAGATCTATTTTGCGAACATATGAGCGTTCTTTGATGATATCCATATTCATATGCGAATTTATATTTGAAATTTCTTGTTTACATAACTTCTATTCGCATATGCTTGATGAGTGTTTGAAACCTAGGTTCGGTGTGCTTAATGAGTGAATCCTGTGAGGCCTAGAGTCGAAGCGCGAATTCAGATTCTTGACGTTAGGTTTGGGGGTAATTGACGTGAGGTGTTTTGAGCATTGGAATATAGATGTGCGATGTGTACTTGATTTGAGCAATGAATTGTGAAGTTTTGAGACTATGAACATAATTGTGCATAAGATATCTAGATATGAGTCATAATAAGAATTAAGGCATGAGGGTTTTGTTGATTTAAGTTTTTAGGTTTGCTTTGTTTATGTTTTCTTTTAGTTTTGCTTGAGGACTAGCAAAATCTAGGTTTGGGGGTATTTGATGAACGAATATTTGTCCTAGTATTTTTTTATGTTTTTTAAATATTTATTTATATGTTTAGCTTAGGAATTTTTTTACTTTGAGTTGTTTTTCGTTATTTTACAGGTTCACAAGCATTTGGAAAGGAGTTTCACTAAATTACTAGAATTACCCGTACAGATCAATCATTTTTGCATATTAAACTGTATTGATTCAGGAGGAACTATGAGATAAGCCATATATGCTTGGAAAGGATGTCTATTTTCTGAAGAATTTTACAGCTTATAAATATAATTTGTTTTAGAGAAAGTTATGGTAGTTTTAGTAGACAAAGGTCAGACTGTGCGTGATTTCAGTGTGGCAGAAGTGATTTTTACAGATTAAACTGTATTGATTCAGGAAGAACCAGGTTTATTTTCTGGAGAATTTTAGGCTCGTAAATATGATTTTTCTAGAGAAATTTATGACAGTTTTAGTAGAACCAGGCTTGGACAGCAGCAGAATCGGGCCTGGACAGGAGCAAAAGCACATGGCCTGAACAGAAACCCTAGGACGACTTTTCTGTCTACAAAACCGTCTCTATACAACTATATATATGAATTTTTAGACTCAAAGAAAAGAGAGACGACGGCGGTTTTTTGAGAGATATTATCAAGAGGAGTTTTAAGAGATTGAAGGAGGAGACGGTTTCTTTCATCAAGACGGATTATCAAGAGATTGAAGACGACAATCAGTCGATTCAAGACTTTGAGGATTCATCTTGTAAGCAGGGAAGAAATTCTTTCTTTGCTCCTTCTTTTGTCTTTCAATATGCTTGTAACTTTAGTATTTGAATTATGTGATTGGGATTTAAACATGAGCGGCTGAATGCATTGTTGGGCGTTTGGCTTAGCTGCCTTGATTGTTTTGGATACTTTGGTGGATTTAGTTTTATGAAAATTTCCAGATTATTTCTTATTCAATATTCTTCATGCCTTTGATTATTGCTTGTGGATTGGGCATCTATTATTAATAGTCAAGGTTAATATTTGAGATTAGGTTGATGACAAATCATCTAGACCTAATTAAGCTTTCTTGAATAGGAATTTAAATTAGGATTCAAATCAAATTGTGATTTAGGGGGTTGTGTTTTCCTTATACTTAATTTAACTAATTAATTGATGAACACGATCCATGGGATTTAATTAATTAGTTATAAATTGAGAATAAACATGATCAATGGCATTCTCTAGTCTTAGGGAAATACTAATAGTCTTAGATGTTGATTAATTCTTTATATTCACCAAATGTTCCAATTCATGATTGGACAACAAACTAAACTCTCAATTGTTCTCATTGATTATACTCATCTCTTCATAATTTGTTTTGTTTAATTTATTTAATTGTTTTTATTTCAATTTTCTCTTCACCAATCTTTTAATTAAAGTGTTTGAGATTTAATTTTAGAGTTTGTTTTAGTAATTTTAAGAAAGTAATTTAGGATTTAAAACATTGCAATTCCTTAAGAGATCAACCTCGAGAGTAAACTCACTGCAATACTATTTATGATTCGTGCACTTACAAGCATTTAAAATTTGCACATCAAATGACCATAGAAAAATGTGAGTATAAATTTTGTTTCTGGATTTTCCCATACCCAGAGAAGTTACGATACAGTGTAAGTGATAGTAGATAAGCTTTTTAAGTCATCTCAATTTCTTCAAATTAAAACTAGTTGGAGTCCTAAAAAGTTGGTTGAACCGTATATAGCTGAGATTGTGAGGTTGCATGGAGTACTATTGAACATAGTGTCAAATAGAGATGCTAGATTTACATCTTGGTTTTTTTTTTTAGAAAGGCTTTTAGAAAGCCATGGGTACGCAGTTACAATTTAATAAAACTTTTCGTCCTCAAACAGATGAGCGATTAGAAAGGATTATTAGAGTACTAGAAGATATGTTGAGGGCAAATGTGATAAGTTCTCAGTAATTTGGGATGCTTACTTTCCATTGATTGAATTTACTTATGATAATCAACATCAATCTAGTATTGGAATGACACCGTTTGAGACATTGTATGGTAGGAGGTGTATAACTCCTATATGTTGGGAATAAGTAGGAGGGAGAAATATATTTAGTCTATAAATTATTGAGTTAAGAACTAATGGGATCAAATTGATTAGAGAGAACCTTAAAGCAGCACAGAGGAGACCAAATAGTTATGCTGATAATAGAAGAAGATCTCTTGAAGTTTCAAGTAGGTGATTGGGTGTATTTGAAAATATCTCCATGACAAGGTGTATTGAGGTTTAAAAAGAAGGGAAAGTTGAATCCAAGATTTGTGGGGCCATATCAGGTGATTGAGATAGTTGACCAGTAGCATACAGATTGGATTTGCCTCCAGAGTTAAAGCAATTACATAATATGTTCCATGTTTCACTTTTAATAAAGTGTTTACATGATGAATTACATATAGTATTCCGAGTCAGACTGTAGAACTTCAGGAATATATGACATTTATGCAAGTACCAGTCAGAATACCAGACAGAAAGGAACAAGTCTTGCATAATAAAGTTATTCCTTTGATTTAAGTAGTATGGCGGAACAAATATATTGAAATAACTTGGGAGCATGAGGCAAGAATGGGGAAAGAATAACCCCAACTTTTTTATGAGTTAGGTAAGAAAATTTCGGGGACAAAATTTTTAAGGTTGAATTGTAATACCCGTGTTCTTAAAGTAAAAGTAAAAAAGTAATTTGATAAATATGATATGAAATTAAAATAATATACATGAAAGATTTATTATTAAGATAATCCATTGAAAAAAAAAAAGGAAGCGTCTAGCATGAGTACAAAGAAGAGAGGAAAAAAAACAAACAAAAAAAAATCATAGGACAACACCTGGACATCCAAGTGTTGTTAATAAAATGTGAAAGTGGTGCATGGTAGCCACCACATTTGGATTAAAGCGGTGGCCGAACAGTTTCGAGTAATAAAAATATTTTTATTGATTTGTTTTATTAGTTTTACAAAATCCTGTTTGGTTTTCTTCTTTCCTCAATTCAAATTACTCACTTTCTTTAAACACTTGGGGACTCAAACAAAGGTTGAAAGATTGAAATTTTGAAGAGATTTACGGGAGAATTTTAAAAGAGTTTTGAGGAAAGCTTTAAGAAAAACAAAAGGTAATAATGTGAATTTTATTCTTGAAATTATACATAAATAAAATTATCCAGAATTTGATGTGAAAATTTAAAGGGTATGAAATATAGAAGAATTGAAGAATAAATTAAAAATTTTAATATAAATATTATATCAGGTGTTGACGATCAGCAATCAGGTGAAATTGCTAAAAGGAGCAGGAAAGGCAATGAGGTGATCCACAGGTAGCTTTATGTGCTACGTGGTGAGTTAGATTTACTTTTAGTAATCGAGATAAATATGAAATATAAAATGATGATATTTGAATTAATTATTAAACTATAATTGGATAATATATGAAAGTTGGTTAATGGATATGATAGGAATAATTGACATGTTAAAGATTATTATATGAGACGTAATATTATTGAAATAATAAGTTGATTAAATATATAATGAATGGATAAATGAAATTCTTGACAATCTATGATTGATAATTTGATATGATATATGAGGAGATAATTTAATGAATATTGTAAACCGATGTTCAAACTCAAGAGGGGGGTGAATTGGGTTTTAAAACTTTTGCTGATTAATTTGCAAGTTTTTAAACAGTTAAATACAGAAAACATCCAATCAAATAATATGCTTGAAAGTAAAGAGTTTAAGGAATAGGAAGTCCAAACTCCGTTTATAGTGGTTCGACAATATCGGATTCCTTCTGACCCTACGTTTACTATCTTCAAGGAACCTCATTGAAGTAATCCACTAAAACTTTAGTCGTATAACTTCACAGGTGTTGTACAAACCTTACAACCGATCTCTTCCTCACAGAAGCTACAATGAAGTGTTTAATCCTAAACACTCTATGAGTTATACCAACATTTTCCCTTTACAATAAATGAAATTTTTTGTAAAGTAAATAGTAGAGAGACAGCAATAAGTGCTTTTACAAATGAACAATATCTCTCTTTCAAGAACAAGCTTGAAGAATGGCTCAACAATAAATTTTTCAAAGATTTTGAGAATTAATGAGTGATAGGTGCTTAAATATTCATATTTAAACCACTTAATTTACAATTGTTAAGCTCTTTATTTATATGTTTTAGTCTATTTTACTTCACTTTTGTGTTTTACACGTTTTTGTAGGGTCTTGGAGAAAAAGAAGTATTTTTGGCACTTAAAGGAAGAAATCTGGAAATCCTGGAGCAGTTGCTGGCTAGAGTGCGATCGAGCGCACTCCTCTGTATGATCGAGCGCACAACGCATACGATCGAGCACACCACACATGCGATCGAGCGCACATGTACGGGCGTGAACAGTAAAGTGGCAGAACCAGTTTTGAAAATAAATGAGTTTTTATGTTTTAGGAAATTTAGGGTTTCCTGAGTCTTCTAGGATTATTCAACCCCTATAAATACACTTGTAAAAACACATTGGATATCCCATCTTTTATCTTTTAATCTCCTTTTGGAGTAGATCTCCCTTTTAGGGGATCAAGCTCCCTTTTAGTTTTAGTTTTTGTTCGGGGAGGCCAGAGGCCAGACGAGCCCGAAGGAAGAGATTGTGGAGACGAATTGACGACTCTTCTCCATAATGTTTTCGGGTTTCTTCTTTCTTTTTTATTTTATTATGTGTAATTAAATTCTTAGTGGGGCTTGGTTGAAGCCCTAATTATGTTTATTCAATAATTCATTATTGGCGCCTTTGCGACATTTATGTTGTGTTGCTTAACTTGATTAATACATGTTTTTATTTAAATTCCTCATATGTGTGTGTCTGATCAACGTATGCATGTGGTATGGATTAGTTAGTTGAATCAATTTGGATGACCGAGTCTTGGGTTCAACAATAGTAACAAAAGATATCCACACCAAATTCT
Organism: Bretschneidera sinensis; assembly: GCA_023935145.1. Lineage (NCBI taxonomy): Eukaryota > Viridiplantae > Streptophyta > Magnoliopsida > Brassicales > Akaniaceae > Bretschneidera > Bretschneidera sinensis. Next base: position 102,048,061 of record CM043699.1, read on the forward strand.
TGGGTTAATCAACATGGGAAATCGGGAGTAGATACCATGCCCTAGGTCTCGTGTGGCTGTCGATTTCCACAGATCTTATGCTTTCTTAAGGAATAACTCAGTAGATACTATGTTGAATCCCTTGAGAGAAAAAGGAGTTAGAGTAGATACCATGCCTAACTCGTTGCTTAGGGAAATCAGTAGCTTAAGGAGTAGATACCATGCCCTTACGTTGACAAACATTAGGTATAGATGGCATGATTAAAGCATTGGCATACTGTTGTATTGTGGTAGCATAATTAGTGGTGAATATCAAGTCCCTACGCCTTTATCTTTATTATTTTATCTTTATCAAAATCAACTCTTTTATTATTTCTATCTTTTTAGATTGCGAATATAATTCTAAAATGAAATTCACCAATCCCTGTGGAGATGATCTTGCTTTCGCACACTATACTACTAAGTTGACCTTGTGCATTTGCAAGTAAAACGAGTGCGATTTTTTGCTTATTTATTTAGGTATATTTTCGCACAACAAGATTTTGGCGCCATTGCCGGTGCTAAATTTCTTTTTGGAATTATTTTCGTTATTTTTTTTTTTATTTATTCTATTCTATTTTATTCTGTTCTATTTTATTTTTATTTTTATAAAAAAAATCAGATTTATTCCTTCTTTTTGTTTTCTGTTTTTTTTTTTGTTCAAGTGTGCAGAGGAGGAGTTTCTGTCCTCATTGCGATCGATTGCAGTGCCTTGGGCGATCGAGCGCACATCTGCGATCAAGTGCAGTTCAGTGTGCACTCGAGCGCAAAAGCTCCAGAGAGTACCCGAGCAGCAGTACTGAAACTGCTACACTGAAGCTTTTCAACTAATTCATTCGAAGGAGAAGTACCAATGGCAGAAGCTAGTTATGCTTATCTAGCTGCTATGGAGAGGAAGCTGGATATGCTCATAAACACCATGACTACTCAAAACATCTCACCTAGTCTGCGAGCCAAACCACTTCAGGTATATGCTATATGTTCTTATTTTGATCACACTACTGACACTTGCCAATTGTATTCATCTGCAGATTAAGAGCAAGCAAATTATGCGAGTCCGAACAACTACAACACATATGCAAATACCTACAATCCTCGATGGGACATAGTATGGGAGGCACACTCACACACACACTATGTCCCATTTTTTTTGTTTTTCTTTAGATAAATGCATGTTCATACTGTTATAAAAACTTTAGGTGATCTAAACAAAACATCATGATCTGACATCATAAGTGAGCTTAAAACCTTGAACACATGGGCTAATAAATTAAAGTTTTAAACCTTGATCACTTACTGTTAGGCATTTGAGGATTTACAAGTTTGACCTAAACTAACACGAGCACATTAGCACATAGTTGTGTGGGGCATGACATGTAATTTTGATTTGTATGTTTCTTTTGCTTGACTGTGAACCAGATGACCTATTAGATTAACACTTTGGCATAAGAAAATAGAAAAAAATTGTTATTGCTCAAAAAGAAAAAAAAATGCTCTTAATGATCATTAAACAAACTTCCCACTGAGTAACTGGCCCTCTTGCCTCAGTAAGCAGTGAGTGTCACGTCAAAAGGTGGAAAAATTTTTGCTCACAATGATCATTAAAAAGAACTTTCCACCGAGCAACTGGCCTCTTGCCTCAGTAAACAGTGAGTGTCACGTCAAAAGGTGGGAATTTTGATTGGTAGCATTAAGAACAGTTAGTTTCATAGCCTTTTGACTCGAGTTAGTAAGCTCTTAGGGGTGTCTTTACACCTAATGCCCTAAAACCATTTGGTTTGGGAGTCATTGGCTAAACACTCGCTACATGAGTCAAATAGAAAGCTTAAGGGAACTAAACTTGGCAAAAATCTCACAATAAAAGAAAAAGGAGAAAAACTGTGCCCTTTTTGTTGGTTCTAATAGGAAAATTGGTGAATCTTGAGACATCGAAATACTACACATTAGAATTATTTGGAAACCTAATCTTTTATGTGCTAGTTTACCACACACTAGAGTCAAACTTATGATGTCTTAACCTGCCTCATGAAAGTGATCTGCGTTCAAAACTCTTATTCATTACAAAGATGTGTTTGTACTTGTTAAGCTTGCTCATGAATGCACATCATGGTTTTGTGTGATACCTAAACTTTTGTGGGCGCTATGAATATTGGATTTATCTGTATGTCATTATTTTTCATTTTAGTTTTTAGTTTTCTATTGCTAAAGAACTAGCAATATGTAAGTTTGGGGGTGTGATAGGTGCTTAAATATTCATATTTAAGCCCCTTAATTTACAATTGTTAAGCTCTTTATCTATATGTTTTAGTCTATTTTACTTCACTTTTGTGTTTTACACTTTTTTATAGGGTCTTGGAGAAAAAGAAGCATTTTTGGCACTTAAAGGAAAAAATCTGGAAATCCTGGAGCAGCTGCTGGCTAGAGTGCAATCGAGCGTACCATGCATGCGATCGAGCACACCACTCATGCGATCGAGCGCACATGTATGGGCATGAACAGTAAAGCAACAGAACCAGTTTTAGAAATAAAGGAGTTTTTATGTTTTAGGAAATTGAGCGTTTCCTGAGTCTTCTAGGATAATTCAACCCCTATAAATACATTTGTAAAAACACAAATTGGATATCCTATCTTTTATCTTTTAATCTCCTTTTGGAGTAAATCTTCCTTTTGGGGGATCAAGCTCCCTTTTAGTTTTAGTTTTTGTTCGGGGAGGCCAGAGGCCAGACGAGCCTGAAGGAAGAGATTGCGGAGACGAATTGACGACTCTTCTCCATAATGTTTTCGGGTTTCTTCTTTCCTTTTTATTTTATTATGTGTAATTAAATTCTTAGTAGGGCTTGGTTGAAGCCCTAATTATGTTTATTCAATAATTCAGTATTGGCGCCTTTGCGACATTTATGTTGTGTTGCTTAACTTGATTAATACTTGTTTTTATTTAAATTCCTCATATGTGTGTCTGATCAATGTATGCATGTGGTATGGATTAGTTAGTTTAATCAATTTGGATGACCGAGTCATGGGTTCAACAATATTAACAAAAGATATCCACACCGGATTCTTGGGTTAATCAACATGGAAAACCGGGAGTAGATACCATGCCCTAGGTTTCGTGTGGTTGTCGATTTCCACAGATCTTATAGTCTCTTAAAGAACAACTCAGTAGATACCATGCTGAATCCCTTGAGAGAAAAATGAGTTAGAGTAGATACCATACCTAACTCGTTGCTTAGGGAAATCAATAGCTTAAAGAGTAGATACCATGCCCTTAGGTTGACAAACATTAGGTATACGTGGCATGATTAACGCATTGGCATACTATTGTATTGTGGTAGCATAATTAGTGGTGAATATCAAGTCCCTACACCTTTATCTTTATTATTTTATCTTTATCAAAATCAACTCTTTTATTATTTCTATCTTTTTACATTGCGAATATAATTCTAAAACGAAATGCACCAATCCCTGTGGAGATGATCTTGCTTTTGCACACTATACTACTAAGTTGACCTTGTGCACTTGCAAGTAAAATGAGTGCGATTATTTGCTTATTTATTTAGGTATATTTTCGCACAACAATGAGCTATCTTATGAATTGAATGTGTTCTCTTCTTCTTTTAAATGCTCATTGAAGTGGGTTTATATAGACTTAAATTAATATGGTCGTTTGATATAGACTTGGTAGGTTTGGGGCATTAAATGCTCAAGTCCCGCTTCTCAAACAGTCATATTTTCGAATTACCAGTTGACTGGGTCAAGTGAAGAATTTTCACTTTTCAAGCTAAGGGAGAGCAGCAGTTAACTAGGTCTGAGGAACAGTCGACTGGGTGACGTTACCAATCGATTGGGTCCTCAACACTAGTCAACTAGGAACTTTCTGTTCCATATCCCAGTCGACTAGTATAGGAACCCAGTTGACTGGGTTGTCTTTCAACCTAGTTTCCTTTTGAAAAACAATTTTTGACTTAGAAACTTTTTGTAGTTTTTAGTTTTGTCAAAGTCTTTTATAAATTGAGCCACATATCAAGCTATGTAATTGAACATAAGAGATTTACAATTGTTTCAATTACCTTAATGTCTATTCTAGATCTTCTGTCTTGTTTTGGTGTTTGAATCACGTTAAGTTCTTGCATCTTGTTTCTGTACTGAATGTTTTTACCGCTTAAACACTTAGATAAAACTATTAGTACAATTAGATTAATGTTTTGTCATTATTAAAATCAAATACGGGTCTATAAATATGATAAAAACAATAATTTTGAAAAAGAGCTGGATAGCTAAATTGAATATCTGAATGTATGCTTGCTTTTTATAGTATTGTTCATATCCGTATTTCATATTATTTTTCATATGCATATGCATGAAACAAAAGAACCAGGAAGGCAACCGGTCTAAATGAAACTGTGACAACCGGTATATGCTAGAAATAAAAGAACTGGGAAGGCAGCTGGTCAAAATGAAACCGTGACAGCCGGTATATGCTTGAAATAAAAGAACCAGGAAGGCAGCCGGTCTAAATGAAATTGCGACAGCCGGTATATGTTGGAAATAAAAGAGCCGAGAAGGCAATCGGTCTAAGCTAAAACATGTCGACATATGGGAAGACGTTCCCAAATAATAATATAATTTAAATTTATGCATTACATTTTTTTTTAAATATTGATTATTCTTGCTTGAGATATTAAAGTGTTATTCTTAAATTTATTGATAAATGAATGAGTCTTACAGAGAGACAGATATGATGAGAAATAAATATAAAAGTATGATATGATAAGAATTATCTGAGTGATTGACTATATGCTGTGAACCTCATAACGAGGTAATTATGAGGTAGAATTGATAGTCTCAAGATAATTAAATATATGAGAAGAAGAGATTGATAAATGATAAGGATTATGATATGAATAGTGATAATAGAATGCTGTTATCGAGTTATATGAGATATAGATGAATTAATATTGGAAGACTATTGAAAAATTGAATCATAAGATGTGATTAGAATTATACAAATTGAATACTTCTAGTAAATTTAATTCATTGAGCTTGTGAAGCTCACTCCTCATTGTTATATAATTTCAGGTAGCAGGCAGGATATATAGATTGGTGAGCTGAGATTCAGACTGAGTCATTATCTGTAAGCCATGTGGTCCACATCCTCAAACTAATGGAAAGAAAAAAATATATATTTGTAAATATTCATGCATAATATGTTGTATATAACGTTTTAGTTGGGATCTTAATAATGTAACTCCTCTATTGAAGGTTGATGATTTATATATGTAGATAATTTCAGTTGATATATTTATATTGTTGCATATATGTGTCATGTTGGGATTTCAAAACGTGACGACATTGTTTTGGGGTGACCAACTCAGGATAGGTTGTTACAGTTTATCACACACAAAACTTCTCAAATACATTTCCAGAAATCTATTAACCACTTCTATTTGTCCATGTGTTTGAGGGTGGTAAGAGGAGCTCATTTGTAGCTGAGTACCATGTAATCTGAATAATTCTTGCAAAAAAATTGAAGGAATATGTTATCTCTATCACTGACTATGGACCTGGGGAATCCATGCAATTTGCAAACAGTGGTCATGAAGACAACAACTACTTTAGTAGCAATGTAGGTAGTATGTAATGCAGCAAAATAAGAGTACTTAGATAATCTTTCCATGTTGGAAATCACCTTGACAAGATGTCCAAGTGGTGATCTTCCAAACACCCAAGTCTAGAATGACTTGTAGAAAGAAATACAGCAATCGAAAGTAAGAAAGAAAAGAAGACAAGCAATTTGTTATCGAGGTCCAGAAATAGCCTACGTCCCCGTGAGTTCCTCTGAACTCTCTGCACTAAATCAATGGTTCTTTACAATTATAGAAACTCTCTTCAAGAAGCTCAAGTTCTTGAAGAAACCAAGAAGAGAAGAAAGAAGATGATAAGAACTATTACAATGCTCTCTATCTATACTACTCTTTCTTCTTTACAACCAGCCTCTCTATAATGAGTCCGTCTTGTGTTTTTTGTCTTTGCACTCTCACACAATTCTCTTTTGTATTGTGTCATGTCACTCTTTATAATTGATCTCAAAGTATATCACAAACTTGTGTTGTTGTTGTGGAAAATGAAGCTAGGTGACCCTTTATATAGTGCACCAACTTTTTGTCCAATCTTAAGAGTCAATCTCCACTCTTAGATCTTGATGACCACTTAACCATGGCCTTCCATCAATTCTAAGTGGTGCTATGCATTTTAACCTTGCATCCACGCACCTAAGATGAGGTTTAAGCAAGCTGTCCATGTGTGCATCAGTGTGCCTAGCGCCTAGGCGCTGAACAGGAGGTGGTGAGGTGCTAGGCAAAGCTCCTTTGCACCACATTCTGGGTGGTGCTGTGCTGGTGAAGGGGCGGTGCAGTGCTGCCCTTCTCTAAGCTGCTTCCTTGCTGGGTGGTGAGGCGCTGGTGAAAGGGTGGTGAGGCGCAGACTGATGTTGCCCTTCACATTGTAGTGCGCACTACTTTGCTTTGTTGATTAGGGGTGTGCACACACACCCAAATGGATGCACACACATGTGTGCACTCCTTTAACATTCTGTATTTTAATATTCCAACCTTGATTTATACTTTAACCATCTTTGAACCATGTTTAGACATGTTTAAACCTTAGACAAATACCAACAATCTCTACCTTTGTCTAAGTGTTTAAACCCGAACCATTGTGCAGAGAGCTTCAGGATCCAAACTCGTCTTGAGTCATCAATTAACCAACTCCAATCCTAAGTATTCCAAGGCAATGATTAAACTTACTTAGAGGTAGAACTTTAGTACCTAAATCTACAGGATTTTCTTCTGTGGCTACCTTGTCCACATGGATGCATCCTTTCGTAATATTTTCCCGAATGAAATGATACTGAACATCCATGCGCTTTGTCCTCTCATGGAACACCGGATTCTTACACAAGTGAAATGTACTTTGACTATCCAAAAACACCACAACTTGCTCCTCTAGTACCTTCAACTCTTCCAGTAACCCTTTGTACCACATAGCCTCCTTAATGGCCTCCGTAGCAGCTATGTACTCAGCCTCGGTTGTGGAGAGTGCTACCACTAGCTGCAACTAAGCCTTCCAACTTACACAATATCCATTTAAGTTAAATAAGTAGGAGGTAATCGATATCCTTTTATCCCAGTCTGCTCTATAGTCTGAATCCACAAAACCCTTAAGACAGATGGACTTACCTCTCTTCTCATAAACGAGCCCTACTTTTGGGCTTCCCTTCAAGTACCTCAGCAACCACTTCATCCCAAGCCAATGCTCTGTTCCGAGATTACTTATAAACCTGCTGAGAACACTCATTGCATAAACAATGTTAGGTCTAGTGCTAACCATGGTGAACATAACAGAACCAACCGCACTAAAGTAGGAGACTTTTTCCATTTTCTTCTTCTCCACTTTCAATCTCGGACATTGATCACTGGAGAACTTGAAATGACTAGTAAGAGGGACCATCACTGGTTTGCTATCTTCCATAGAGAACTTAGATATCACCTTCTCTATATAAGAAGTTTGAGAGATCTTCAATATGTTTCTCTCCCTTCTCGGATGATACATATCCCAAGGATCTTTTATGCATGGCCAAAATCCTTCATCTCAAACTCCTCACTGAGTTGAGCCTTCAATTTCCTTATCCTCTCTATGCTGCTCCCAACCAGCAACATGTCATCAATATAGATGAGGCTGATCACCACTTCTTAACCTTCTGCCCCTTATAGTATTAGCATGAATCATAGTAGCTCCTCATGAAACCCAAGCTGATTACAAAGGAATCAAACCTCTTATTCCATTGCCGAGGTGATTGCTTCAGGCCATAGAGAGATTTCTTCAATTTGCACACCAACTCTCCCTGCCTTCCTTCCTCATAGCCTTCGGGTTGCCTCATGAAAATGGTCTCATCGAGCTCTCCATGTAAGAACACTATCTTCATATCCATTTGCTTGATTTCCCAATCAAATTAGACCACCAATGCTAACACTATCCGTATCGTCTTGTACTTCACAACTGGTAAGAAGATTTCGGTGAAATCTATGCCTTCTTTTTGTGTGAACCCCTTCGCCACCAGCCTAGCTTTATATCAAACTTCATCCCCTGGAGTATTCCCTTCTTTGATTTTGTAGAGCCATCTACAATCCACAACTCTCTGTTTTTCTGGTTTGGGCACCAACTCCCAAGAGTTGTTCTTCATCAAAGAATCCATTTCTTCCTTTATAGCCGGCTGCCACTTTGACGAATCCTTACACTCCATGGCATCTGTGTAAGTTTTTGGTTCAACCTCTCCTTCTATCCAAGGAGCTGCTACATTAGTATCCGTAAACCCATATCTCAAAGGTGGTCTAACCACCCTCATTCCCCGTTCCCTTGTGAGCTGGTAGTCATTATGACTTGCTGCATCAACCTCTTCTTGTTCATCCTCTTCTTGAGATTTTGAGCTTGGCCTTCATTCAAGGGCTCTACCTGGTCTGAACCCTCTTGCCTTCCTTGCTCTAGCTGAACTGAACTCTCCTTGATGCGATGCTCCACAACTTCTGGACTGGTTTGCTCACTTGCTGTTGTCATAGATTTCTTGAGGCATTGGAAAATAGTATGTGCAAAGTTGTTCCATAGAAAACCATCTTTCTTTAGTATTTCAGTTAAAGGGCCTGCCATGGTAGCATAACCTTTGATGAATCTCCTATAATATCCGGTTAATCTTAGGAATCCTCTAAGACTTTTCTGGTTTGTTAGCATAGGCCATTATAGCATAGCATCTATTTTTCTTATATCATGTTGTACTTCTTTTACTGAGATGACATGGCTTAGATATTCCACTGATGTCTTACCAAAAGAACACTTACTTTTCTTTGCATGAAACTGCTGGTTTTGTAAACATTAGAGTACTTTTGTAAGGTGTATCACATGGTCTTTGAGGGAAGTACTATAGATCAAGATATCATAAAAAAAATTATGATTACAAACTTTCTTAGAAAAGGGTTGAAAGTTTGATCATGGTGGCTTGGAATGTAGAAGGGGCATTAGTTAGGCCAAAGGGCATAACTAAAAATTTAAAATGGCCATGATGGGTTCTAAAGGCAGTTTTGGGGATTTCGTCATGCCATATCCTAATTTGATGGTAACCTGATCTAAGATCAAGCTTAGAGAATATAGTAGCCCCATTTAATTCATCTAGGAGTTCATCTACAGTAGGTATAGGAAAAGAATCCTTGATGGTTACAACATTGAGAGCTTTATAATCCACACAAAATCTCCATGAACTATCTTTCTTTTTTACTAATAAAACATGAGAACTATAAGCACTGGTACTATGTTGAATGACACCAGTTTTAACATATCTTCCACAATTTTTTCAATCTCATTTTTTTGAAAATGAGGATATCTATAAGGTTTTCCTTTGATTGGTTTAGTGTCTAGTTCTAGTATGATTTTGTGATTAGTAGGTCTATAAGGTGGTAAAGTGGTAGGTTCTAGGAATACCTTTTCAAATTGAAGTAATAACTCTGCAATCTTAAGTTGTATAGGGTCCTGATCTGTTTCCACTGTCTTTGAGTCATTTTGTCCAGAAGTGATGGTGACTAACTGGAAGCATGAAGCAATTCCTCCTTGCTCAGATAGATTTTTAAGGAAGTTATGAGAAATAGGAAGAGCATGTACCATCTCTTTCTGTCCTTGCAGTTGAATTCTTTGTCCTTGCCACTCACAGTGCATGGTAGAGAAAGAGTAGTTTATGGTGATTGGACCTAAGAGTTCCAACCACTGGACTCCCAAAACAATATCAACTCCTTGTAATGGTAACACAAAAAGATCCATATGGAATTGATGACCCTGCAACTCCACAGCAACTAGCTTGCATATACACAAACAACTAAGAAATTCACCACTACCTATTTGCACCTTAAAGTGAGATGTTTGTGATATCTATAAACCCAAGAATTTGACAATCCTTTCTTGTATGAAGTTATGTATGCTCTCTCCATCTACTAGGACTTACAAAGGTTTCTTGTTAACAAAACCTTGTAATCTAATGGTTCTTGGTGTGTGATGCCCCAAAAGAGCATGCAAACTGATTTATAGATAATCTGACCATTCTAAATGTTTTTCTTGAATCATTTCTTCCATTACTTGTTCTAGTTCTGATCCTTCTAAAGCCAACAAAGCCCCTGTATTTTTGCATTTCTGACCTGGCCCATATTTTTCCTCACAGTTGAAACATAAACCTTTCTTTCACCTTTGTTGTTGTTCTGTCTGAGTTAATCTCTTAATAGGTAGTTTGGAGCTATTTAGAGAATAGTAATGGATCTAGAGGATTTCCAAGAAGTGAAGTGGAAGGAGGAAGTCTTGATTGCCATGGTCTGAAGGTTCTCATTTCATGTAATCTGTCTTTTTTTAATCCAGTAAGACTGAAAGTATGATGAAGATCTCGAGGTTGATGTGCCAAAGCCTTTCTCTTAATATCTGATTTCAAACCTGATATGTAACAACTCTTAAGAAACTATTCAATGAGGTTGGGAATCTTGTAAGAAAATTCTTCAAACTAAGATTGGCAATCTGCTACTGACTTTGTTTGTACTAGTGTTGTCAAGGATCCTAATAGATTTGTAAATACGGAATGGCCAAATCTTGCTGTCAGTTTCCTCTGAAAATCTGCCCAGCTTGTGATTTGATTACTTTGGCGTACCCATTGAAACCAACTAGCTGCTGGTCCATCCAGATGAAATGCAATGACTTCCAATCTTTAATCAACTGGAGTATGATGATAATCAAAATACTTGTTGATTTTGAAAAGCCAATCACTTAGATCTCCTCTATTGAAATGAAGACAGTCAAGCTTCATTGATCTAAAAGTGTTGACCCTTATCTAAATTTTAATAATGATAAAACATCACTCTAATTATACTAATAGTTTTATCTAAGTGTTTTAAACGATAAAAGCATACAGCAAAGAATCAAGATGTAAGAACTCAACCCGTATCAGACACCAAGTCGAGACAAAAGATCTAGTATAGGCATAAGGTATTGAAACAAGCTGTAAATCTCTTTTGTTCAAGTAACTAGCTTATCATATGGCTCCTTTTGTAAAAGCATTTTGATAAAACTACTTATTCAAACTTTTCTAAGTCAAAAACATTTCAAAACATGAAAAACTGAGTTAAAGGGCAACCCAGTCGACTGGCCCCTTATACCAGTCGACTGGGATATGGGACAGTATGTCCCCAGCCGACTGGATGATCTATACCAGTCGACTAGAATCTCGGACAGAATGTCCCCAGTCGACTGGTACTCTTACAAAGCCTTAAAAGTGAGACTTTTCACTTGATCCAGTTGGTTGATACTAAGACCAGTCGACTGGTAATTCGAAAAATATAATCGTTAAGGCACCAGACTTAAGCATTTAATGCATCAAAACATACCAAGTCAATACCAAATGACCATATTAATTCAAGGCTATATAAACCCACTCCAATGAGCAATTAAGGACAGAGGATTACACATTCAATGAGTTTTTGCTCATTAATACACAAAAGCTTTGAAACATTTATTGTTGAGCCATTCTTCAAACTTTTCTTTAAAAGAGAGATATTGTTCATTTGTAAAAGCATTCATTTTTATCTCTCTACCATTTACTTTACAGCAACTCATATTTATTGTAAAGGGATTAACTTTCGAAAGGAAGAGATTGGCTTCTGAGAGGAAGGGATTAGCTTTCGAGAGGAAAGGATTGTAAGGTTTGTACAACACCTGTGAAATTATATGACTAAAGTTTTAGTGGATTACTTTAAGGAGGTTCCTTGAAGAGAGTGGACATAGGGTCGAAAAGAATTTGATATTGCCGAACCACTATAAACTGAGTTTGCACTTTCTATTCCTTAAACTCTTTTATTTAAAGCACTTTACTTGTTTATGCGCTTGTGCTTTTAACTGTTTTTATAAACTTGAAAGTAATTAGTGAAAGTTTTTTTAAAATCCCAATTCACCCCCTCTTAGGTTGGAACCTCAGTCTACAATTGGTATCATAGCCTCACTCTCAATTTCAGGCTTAAGATCCTTGAGTTGATCCGATGGCATCAAATAACTATTCTGAGGGACATTCCTACACTAGGCCTCCTTTGTTCAATGGCTCCAACGATAACTATTTGAAAAACAGGATGAAAATCTTTGTTGAATAAAAAAATTATAATTTATGGAGAGTCACGAGGAAGAACCTAGAATTCCCACAAAGGAAATAACTATTGGAGAAATCAATCATACAATGCCTAAACTCAAAACTGAGTTCAATGATAAGGATTGTAGAATGATGTCTCTTAATAGTAGAGCCATAAGCATTTTATATTATACTTTAGATATTTCATAATATAATAAAATTTTCGCATGTGTTTCGGCTAAGGAGATTTGGGAAAAACCGCAAGTTACATATGAAGGAACTAGTGAGGTTGAAAAATAAAAAATCTATATGCTAGTATCCAAATATGAATATTTTAAATGTCTCCTAGTGAAACAACTTCTCAAATGCACTCACGTTTCACAACTATTGTTAATGGTTTGAAGCTTCTTGGTAGGAACATTGAGGAGTTTGAACTAACAAGAAAATCTTAAGATCTTTGACACCCACTTGGAAAGAAAAGAAGACGGCCATCACAGAGGCCAAAGATCTTGACAAACTTGACGTCAAAACACTTCTCGGATCACTATTGACATACGAGATGGAAGAAATGAATCCCATTGTCAATGATGATGAGAAGAAGAAAAAGGTGATTGCTCTCAAAGCCTCTACAAGCAACAATGAAGAAGAAACGGAAGAAGAGATGGAGAGCAGTGATATGAGCTTAAATATTCATATTTAAGCCCCTTAATTTACATTTGTTAAGTTCTTTATCTATATGTTTTAGTCTATTTTACTTCACTTTTGTGTTTTACACGTTTTTATAGGGTCTTGGAGAAAAAGAAGCATCTTTGGCACTTAAAGGAAGAAATCTGGAAATCCTGGAGCAGCTGCTGGCTAGATTGTGATCGAGCGCACTCCTCTGTGCGATCGAGCGCAGCATTGCGATCGAGCGCACCACAAATACGATCGAGCGCACATGTATGGGTGCGAACAGTAAACTGCAGAACCCTGTTTTGGAAATAACCCTATTTTGGAAATAAAGGAGTTTTTTGTTTTAGGAAAGTTTAGGAACTCATGAGCCTCTTAAGACTTCTCAAAGACCTATAAATACACTTGTAAATCACCTCTTGGTGGCATCACCTCTTGGGGGGATCACTTCTTAGATCCATTCTTTTATCTTTTGCTTTAGCTTGGAGAAGGAGACCGTGGAGCGAAATTGACGACTCTTCTCTCGGGTTTCTTCTTTCCTTTTTATTTTATTATGTGTAATTAAATTCTTAGTAGGGCTTGGTTGAAGCCTTAATTATGTTTACTCAATAAATTTAGTATTGGCGCCTTGCGATATTTATGTTGTGTTGCTTAAAATTGATTAATACCTGCTTTTATTTAAATTCCTCATATGTATATGTCTGATCAATATGTGCATGTGGTATGGACTTGTTAGTTAGATCAATTTGGATGACCGAGTCCTGGGTCTAACATTAGTAACAAGGGATATCTTATCCGGATACCTGGGTTAATCAACATGGGAAACCGGGAGTAGATACCATGCCCTAGGTCTCATGTGGTTGTCGATTTCCATAGTACTTATGTTTTCTTAAGGAATAACTCAAGCAGATACCATGCTGAATCCCTTAAGGAAGAAAAGAGTTAGAGTAGATACCATGCCTAACTCGTTGCTTAGGGAAACCAATAGCTTAAGGAGTAGATACCATGCCCTTAGGTTGGCAACCAGTAGGTATACATGGCATGAATAAAGCATTGGCATACTGTTATATTGTGGTAGCATAATTAGTGGTGGATATCAAGTCCCTACACCTTTATCCTTAGTATTTTATCTTTATTATTTCTCAACACTTTTATTATCTTTTTATATTGCAAATATAATTCTAAATTGAACTTTACCAATCCCTGTGGAGATGATCTTGCATTCGCACACTATACTACACTGTTGACCTTGTGCACTTGCAAGAAAAACAAGTGCGATTATTTACTTATTTATTTAGGTGGATAAACGCGCAACAAGTTTTTTGCGCCGTTGCCGGGGATTGTGCTAAATTTATTTTTGGAATTATTTTTGTTAGTTTTTTTTATTATTATTTTAATTTATTCTATTTGATTCTGTTCTGTTTTATTTTTTATTTTTATCAAAAATCATATTTATTCCTTCTTTTTCTGTTTTTGTTTAGGTGTGCAGAGGAGGAGTTTCTGTCCTCATTACGATCGAGCGCACTACTTGGTGCGATCGATCGCAAGCCCAGTGCGATCAAGCGTAGTTCAGGGTGCGCTCGAGCATAAAAGGTCCAGAGAGTACCCGAGCAGCAGTACTGAAACTGTTGCACTGAAGCGGTTCAATTGATTCAATTAAGGGAGAAGCACCAATGGCGGAAGCTAGATATGCTTGTCTAGATACTATAGAGAGGAAGCTAGATATGCTTGTTAAAGTCATGATTGCTCAGATTGCCTCACCTAGGCCACAAGCTACACCACTCCAGGTATGTGCTATATGCTCTCATTTTGATCATAATACTTATACTTGTCCTCTGTATTCAACTACAGATTAAGAGCAAGCAAATTATGAGGGACCGAACAACACATATACAAATACCTACAATCCTGGATGGCAGAACCACCCCAACCTCTCATGGAGCAACACTCAAAATGTTCAAGGACAGCAACAATGCTTCTAACCAGTAGCCCAACCAGTGCCGGAATCAGAAAATAATGACCTAGAAAGTCTTATGAGGCAATTGATGACTTCACAAGAACAGTTCATGATTGAGCAACGACAAATCAATACCAAGCCTGAGCAAGCTATTCATATATTGGAAGTACAAATGGGGGAATTGGCTAAGGAGCTAAGTGAACAAAAGCAAGGTGTTGTTAAACAAGTCTTTCATGACCATCATATTGATCCCTTGGCAACCACCTTCACCCATTATTTCAAAGGATCAGATATTGAGCCAAAATCAGAAGATGTTACTAAAGACCTCATTGAAACTGTGCACGTCCTAGAGGCCTTTCCAAAGCATCTAAGTAAGTACACCGATCTATTTGACCATCATGTGCTACTAATATTATTTTCCCTTCTATTGTACAGGCACCTAACTTGGAATTCAAGCAGTTGTCAGAGCACTTACCATATGCTTATATGGGAGAGAATAAGACATTTCCTATGCTAGCTGCTGCCACTCGTAGTTTTGGGGAAAAATAAGGCTTGGTCCGGCTGAAGACGTTAAACTTAGCGCTCATGGGAGGCACCCCACAGCTTATCCTTCTATTTTTATTATTTTACGTATTTATTGTTATTTATTTATTTTAATTACTTCTTGTTTTCCCGTATTACGTTAGTTTTTCTTTTTTAGGGACAATGTGTGCATCCGTTCAAGTTTGGGGGTACGCTATGAGCCATGCCGACCTAGCTAGTTCTCCATCTCCCAGGTGAGCTCTTTCCTTGTTATTCACACATTGGGGACAATGTGTAATTTAAGTTTGGGGGTATGGGAGACACATTCACACACACCTTGTCCCAGTTTTTTTTGTTTTGTTGTTTTTCATAGATAAATACATGTTCATTTCGTTCCAAAATTTTTGGGTGTTCTAAACAACTATATGATTTGACTTCATAAGTGAGCTTAACACCTTGAACATATGGGCCAATAATTAAGTTTTGAACCATAATCACTTTCTTTTAGGCATTTAAGGATTCACAAGTTCGACTTAAACTAAACATGAGCACATTAGCACATAGTTGTGTGGGGTATGACATTTAATTTTGATTTGTATGTTTCTTTTGCTTGACTGTGAACCAGATGACCTATTAGATCAACGCGGTGGCATAAGAAAATAGAAAAAGTTCGTTATTGTTCAAAAAGAAAAAAAAATGCTCCTAAAGATCATTAAAAAGAACTTTCCATTGAGTAACTGGCCCTCTTGCCTCAGTAAGCAGTGAGTGTCACGTCAAAAGGTGGAATATTCTGATCGGTAGCATTAAGACTAGTTAGTTTCGTAGCCTTTTTGACTCAAGTTAGTAAGCCCTTAGGGGTGTTTCTACACCTAATGCCCTAAAACCATCTGGTTTGGGAGTCATTGGCTAAATGCTTGTTACACGAGTCAAATAGAAAGCTTAAGGGAATTAACTTGGCAAAAATCTCACAAATAAAAGAAAAGAAGAAAATCTATGCCATCTTTGTTGATTCTAATAGGAAATTTGGTGAATCTTGAGTTATCGAAACACTACACATTGGAATTATTTGGAAACCCAATCTTTTATGTGCTAGTCCACCACACACTCAGTCAAACTTGTGATGTCTTAACCTGCCTCATGAAAGTGATTTGCATTCAAAACTCGTATTCATTGCAAAGATGTGTTTATACTTGTTAAGCTTGATCATGAATGCGCATCATAGTTTTGTGTGAAACCTAAACTTTTGTTGGACACCATGAGCATTGGATTTATCTTTGTGTCTTTGTTTTTCATTTAGTTTTTGGTTTTGTATTGCTAAGGGACTAGCAATATGTAAGTTTGGGGGTGTGATAGGAGCTTAAATATTCATATTTAAGCCCCTTAATTTACATTTGTTAAGTTCTTTATCTATATGTTTTAGTCTATTTTACTTCACTTTTGTGTTTTACACGTTTTTATAGGGTATTGGAGAAAAAGAAGCATTTTTGGCACTTAAAGGAAGAAATCTGGAAATTCTGGAGCAGCTGCTGGCTAGATTGTGATCGAGCGCACTCCTCTGTGCGATCGAGCGCAGCATTGCGATCGAGTGCACCACAAATGCGATCGAGCGCACATGTATGGGCGTGAACAATAAACTACAGAACTCTGTTTTCGAAATAACCCTATTTTGGAAATAAAGGAGTTTTGTGTTTTAGGAAAGTTTAGGAACTCATGAGCCTCTTAGGACTTCTCAAAGACCTATAAATACACTTGTAAATCACCTCTTGGTGGCATCACCTCTTGGGGGGATCACTTCTTAGATCCATTCTTTTATCTTTTGCTTTAGCTTGGAGAAGGAGACCGTGGAGCGAAATTGATGACTCTTCTCTCGGGTTTCTTCTTTCCTTTTTATTTTATTATGTGTAATTAAATTCTTAGTAGGGCTTGGTTGAAGCCCTAATTATGTTTACTCAATAAATTTAGTATTGGCGCCTTGCGATATTTATGTTGTGTTGCTTAAACTTGATTAATACCTGCTTTTATTTAAATTCCTCATATGTATATGTCTGATCAATATGTGCATGTGGTATGGACTTGTTAGTTAGATCAATTTGGATGACCGAGTCCTGGGTCTAACATTAGTAACAAGGGATATCTTATCCGGATACCCGGGTTAATCAACATGGGAAACCATGAGTAAATACCATGCCCTAGGTCTCATGTGGTTGTTGATTTCCATAGTACTTATGTTTTCTTAAGGAACACCTCAAGCAGATACCATGCTGAATCCCTTAAGGAAGAAAAGAGTTAGAGTAGATACCATGCCTAACGAAACCAATAGCTTAAGGAGTAGATACCATGCCCTTAGGTTGGCCACCAGTAGGTATACATGGCATGAATAAAGCATTGGCATACTGTTATATTGTGGTAGCATAATTAGTGGTGGATATCAAGTCCCTACGCCTTTAACCTTAGTATTTTATCTTTATTATTTCTCAACACTTTTATTATCTTTTTATATTGCGAATATAATTCTAAATTGAACTTTACCAATCCCTGTGGAGATGATCTTGCATTCGCACACTATACTACATTGTTGACCTTGTGCACTTGCAAGTAAAACAAGTGCGATTATTTACTTATTTATTTAGGTGGATAAACGCGCAATAAGCAGCAAAGAAGATGGTGAGATGGCTTTAATCACCAAATAGTTTCACAAATTCTTGAAGAAAAGCAAGAAACCATACACAAAGGATCCCACTTCAAAAAGGGAACCACTTGTGTGTTATGGATGCAAAAAGCCCGGTCACATCAAGGCCGATTGTACAGCTACAAGCAAACCATATAAGAGCTTTAAAAAGAAAGCTATGATTGCAACCACTTGGAGTGATGACAAAGAAGAAGAAGACTCATCGGATAAAGAGATTCGATACAAGAAAATTGCCAACCTATGTCTTATGGTAATCAATGATGAAAATGAGGTATCGACTTCTCCCTCTTCAAAAAATAACATTGCTAGTAGTAGTAAAGAATTAATAGAAGTCATAAATGAAATGCATAGAGAATTGAATAAATTCGATTCTAGGAACACCATTCTTAAAAATGAGGTGTCATCTCTCTTGAAAGAGATTGTGGACTTGAAAGAAGAAAAAGAAAAACTATCTTCATTGCTTTATGATTCTTCTCAAGATTTTCTTAAAGATGAAAATGAAAACTTAAAGAAGAAGATAATAGAATTGAATGACACGATATCTAGACTCATACTTGGAAAAGAAAGCTAGATGAAGTGTTGTCTTGCCAAAGATTAAGTAGAGAAAAATCCTGGTTAGGTTATTCTCCAATAGGCAAGCAAAAATCAAAAGAGAGCTTATTCATGAAAGCATCATGTGTGAATGAAGCCTCTACTTCAAAAACTACTAGCAAGGTCAAAAGCATTCCCTCAATGAATGCTAGTAGGTCTAGAAATACTAATTCTAATGCATATACAAGAATGAAACATCCTAGAAATACTCATGCTTATATGTATGCTCATTCAAGAAATGCTTATACACATCCTTGGAGTAACCATCATGTGCATCCTAGAAACAATATGTATACTCAAAACTTGCACACTGCACAAGCATATCCTAGGATTTACTATCATGGTTATTCTGGAAATAATATGCATATTCATGCAAGCATGTATCCTAGAAATCATCATCATACATTTCCTATAAATGACATGCATGTTCATATTCCTCACAATAGAAACATGAATCCAAGAAATTCTCATTCAAAAAAATTTAGACATGCACAACTAAGTCATCCTAAAAATTTCAATAACTATTATCTTAGGATTGTGCATCATCAACATGTCTATAGAACACTTTATGTTGTTAACAAAGCATGGGTCCCAAAAAGAACCATATTTTCTAGGACTAACCCCAAAGGACCCAAAAAATTTTAGGTACCTAAAAGTGGAATTGTGTATCCTTGTGTGATGTAGATATGTCTCCACACCAAATAAAAAGGTAATTGTTGGTACCTTGATAGTGGATGCTCAAAGCACATGACTGGTGATAGAAGTGTATTCAAAGAGTTAATTCTAAGAGATATGTCGACAACACAAAAATAAAGATCATATGGCATGGAAAAGTTGGTAATGATTTCTCAACCATAGATAATGTATTGCTAGTACAAAGCCTCAAGCCAAATTTATGAAGTATTAGTCAACTTTGTGACAAAGGCAATAAAGTCATATTTGAAACCTCTCATTATCTAGTTATAGACATCAAGAGTAAAAAGATCAAGTTTATTAGCCAAAGACATGAAAATGTCTATATAGTTGATTTAAAATCCTTGCATTCGGAAAAAGAAAAATGTTTTCCCTCATTTAGTGAAAACCCATGGTTGTGGCATAGAAGACTCGGTCATGTGAACATGGATTTACTTAAAATCATTTCTAGAAAAGATTTAGTCATTGGACTTCCCAAAATCAAATTTGAAAAAGATAAAGTATGTGATGCTTGTCAAAAGGGAAAACAAACTAGGATTTCTTTTAAATAAAAAAATGTAGTCTCAACTACTAGACCATTAGAACTTTTGCATATGGACTTATTTGGTCCGGTAAGTACCATTAGTCTAGGCGACCATCAATATGCTCTTGTTATTATTGATAACTATTCAAGATATACCTTTGTTATTTTTATTGCTTACAAGGATGAAGCTTATAAAGGATTTGAAAACTTTTGCAAAAAGGTTTAAAATGAAAAATGAATTTGTATTTCAAGCATTAGAAGTGATCATGGAAAAGAATTTAAAAACCAAAGCTTTTCAAAATTTTGTGATGAAAATGGAATTGATCACAACTTTTCAGCTCCTAGAACTCCTCAACAAAATGGAGTTGTTGAGAGAAAAAATAGAGTTCTAGAAGAATTTGCAAGAACAATGCTTTGTGAAAATAGCTTACCAAAATACTTTTGGGCAAAAGCGGTAAACACTTCTTGCTATATCTTGAATAGAATTTTAATTAGGCATATGCTTAACAAAACTCCTTATGAATTATGGAAAGGTGGAAAGCCTAATATCTCATACTTTTGTACCTTTGGTTGTAAATGCTTTATCCTAAATAACAATAAAATTAACTTAGATAAATTTGACTCTAAGACCGATGAAGGGATATTCTTAGGATATTCAACCTCTAGTAAAGCTTATAAGGTCTTCAATAAGAGAACTCTAGTGGTAGAAGAATCTGTACATATAGCCCTTGATGAGTCTAACCCAATTAGTAGTAAGTTTCTTTCAATGATGATGCAGATTTCATTCCAAGAACGGAGACAGCTACTCACATTGTTGACCCAAAGGAGAGACCACCTCAAACGAATCAAGAGATGCAAACTTTCAAATTGAACCAACCATCTAAAAGCAACAAGTGGATGGTCTTCCCAAATATTGGAGGTATGTAAATTATCACCCAATTGATCAAGTGATTGGTGATCCTTCACAAGGGGTAAGAAGTCGTTCCTCTATTAGAAACATTTGCAAGTATGTAGCCTATTTGTCTCAAATAGAACCTAAAACATTTGTAGAAGCTGAAAAGGACAATGATTATATTATTACCATACAAGAATAAATAAATTAATTTGAAAGAAACAATGTATGGAATCTAGTTTCTAGACCAAAGAATCATACAATAATAGGAACTAAATGGATTTTTAAAAATAAAATGGATGAAAATGGAATAGTGACTAGAAACAAGGCTAGACTAGTTGCTAAGGGATGTAATCAAGAAGAAGGAATAGACTTTGATGAGACCTATTCTCCTGTAGCAAGATTAGAAGCTATTTGAATGTTATTAGCCTTTGCATGCTTTAATAAGTTTAAATTATTTCAAATGGATGCAAAGAGTGCCTTCTTAAATAGCTTTATAGAAGAAGAAGTATATGTTGAGCAACATCTTGGATTTGAGAATCATAGTCTTCCAAATCATGTCTACAAGCTTTCTAAAGCTCTATATGGGTTGAAGCAAGCTCCAAGAGCACGGTATGAAAGACAAAGTAAATTTTTTATTAACAATAATTTTATAAGAGGTAAAATAGACACAACTCTCTTCACAAAAACTCACAAAAATGACACTCTACTAGTCCAAATATATGTTGATGATATTATATTTGGTGCTATTAATGAATCTATGTGTCAAGAGTTTGCCAAGTGCATGCAAGGTAAATTTGAAATGAGTATGATGGGAGGGTTTACCTACTTCTTTAGACTTCAAATCAAACAATTGAAAGAAGGTATCTTCATCAATCAATCAAAATGCACCAAGGACCTACTAAAGAGGTTCAGGATGGAAAGCTCAAAGTCACTTGGTACTCCTATGAGCACATCTACAAAACTTGATCTTGATGAAGGAGGTAAGTGTATAGACACTAAATATTATAGAAGCATGATAGGAGCTTTACTTTATTTAAGTGTAAGTAGACCTGATATAATGCTTAGTGTATGCATGTGTGCTAGAATTTAGGCTAATCCAAAGGAATCACATGTAATTGCAGTAAATAGATTCCTTAGATATCTATAAGGAACTTAAACTCTAGGATTATGGTACTCTACAGATTCATCTTTTGAGCTTGTAGGATATTCAGATGCTGACTTTGCAGGGTGTAGGTTAGATAGAAAAAGTACAAATGGAACATACTAATTCTTATGTGCAATGTTAACCTCTTGGTTTTCCAAGAAACAAAATTTCATTGCAATATCAACCGCCGAGGCTGAATACGTTGCAGCTGGAAGTTGTTGTGCCCAAATATTGTGGATGAAACAACAAGTAGAAGACTATGGCATAAGCTTTAAAAGTATCCTAATACACTGCGATAATTCAAGTGCTATCAACTTAACCAAAAACGCTATTCAGCACTCTAGAGCCAAACACATAGAAATTAAACATCATTTCTTAAGAGACTATGCTAAAAAAAGGTGATATAAGACTAGAATTCATACCTTCAGAAGATCAAATAGCTGACATTTTTACAAAACTTTTAAGTGAAGCTAGTTTTTGTAAAATTAGATTGTTAATGGGATTATTAGATTATGATAAATTGTATGCTTGATTGCATCATCTTTCATCATTTGCATACTTGACATCTAGTGAATGAGTATTAAACCTTATTTAATATTTTCCTCACTCAAGATGGCATAGATAAACAAATTTTGTTCTAAGACTCTAAACTGAAAGTTTTCTTTTAGAGGTCGAGTCGACTGGTAACACACTGCCTATTTACCCAGTCGACTAGTCCAACTATATCAGTTGACTAGTATAACAAGACCCTATTTGGAGCCAAAATTTGAATTTCTGGTAACTACCCAGTTGACTAGTAAATATGACCCAATCGACTGGTATATCTCTGCCAGTTTATCGAGTCGACTGGTGTCCTGATCCAATCGACTGGTATATTAAAAAAATTTCTAAATCTGTAAAGAACCCAGCCGATTAGTTCCCTAAACCAGTCGACTGGTATCACAATTCTATAAATAGTCTCTTTAGTTTTCACGTCATTTTTGCAAACCCTAAGCTTTCTCTCTCTAGAAAATCTCATCATTCTGACTAAAATATCATCAAAACACTCCATACAAGCTTTAATCTCATCCTCCTCCATATCACTTATTTCAACTTTCTCCGGTTAAAATTTTCAGTTTTTGCTAAAATTTCTCTATTTCCCCAAAAACACTTTTCTTCCACAATGTCTGAGAGAATACGTATCAAAACCACAGTTGGGGGACCTCACGCGCCTACTAGGCCAAGATCCAAGAAATTTATGGCACCGGACACCAAAGAAAAAGGATTAGCGGACTCCTAGAGCAAAAAGGCGAGGACAGAGCTCAACGACTCTCTGTTTTCCAGTCCAGCCGCAAAAGAGATGTATACCGCTATCATCAGTAGCAAAAAGATCATGACGGGTAGATTTGTTGACTTTGAATCTATTTGTCATGCTAACTTTGATATATTACATTCCTTTGAAGCAATTCACTTGACCCCACTGGTCAAGATCCACCAAAAATTTTACCCACGCCTAATTCACCAATTCTACGTGAAATTGGTGAAACCTAATCCACTGGCTCTTCGGTTCAGAACCAGTGTTATAGGTGTGGAGTTCGAGGTCAACACTGACCTCCTGATGAGTATTCTAAAGATCTCTATGGGAGGGATACAGTGGAGTTTGGACAGATGGTCGAACAACTTCGATTACGAGGAGGCCTGTTAGATCATTAGGGGTGACCCTAACTATATCTTTCGGCCCACTATATTTCACACATGTAGTGACATGCTTCTCAACTCGAAGTTGTTCAACCTCATTGTTAGTTAGACCATCCATCCGAGACTTGGGAGTCGGGACTATCTTTCAAAGATAGATGTGGTCTTGATTTGGTATCTTAAGACTGGACACCACTTCAATATCTACCCCCTACTGCTCTCCAACATGATAAATGATGAAGCTAGTGACTCCGGGTGCCTTCCCTATGGGATGCTCATCACCCTCATCCTCCAGCACTTTCGGGTTTCTCTCCTTGCTTTCGAGGCTCAAGACATCGGCTCCAAGGACATAATCAACGTCTCTTCTTTGAAGAAGATGGGATGCACAGTTCGAGATGGGATAATCTATTCCAAGGCCGGGA
Source organism: Bretschneidera sinensis (assembly GCA_023935145.1). Lineage (NCBI taxonomy): Eukaryota > Viridiplantae > Streptophyta > Magnoliopsida > Brassicales > Akaniaceae > Bretschneidera > Bretschneidera sinensis. The sequence continues at coordinate 102,072,048 of CM043699.1, forward strand.
AGAACATCAAGATTAGCGAGGATGACAGCAGTGATGATGATGACAAGGGTCCAGATGCTGTAGCCCCTGCTATGGACACAAATGACTGAGCACCACCTCATGGTGGGGTATAGTATTGGTCCAGGTAGATACGACGATCTACTCCAGGCCATCACGAGCATCCAGCTATCTATGCAGTCCGGGTTCCAAAGCTTGAGCTCTTCTGTAGACGCCATGCATCATGACCTCTACTCCCTTAGAGACGACTTCGAGCCGTACTGAGAGCACATAGAGGGCTTTTTAGCTGAGCTTTGAGATCTTATTCGAGACAGCTCTGATTCTCCCACTTGCTGAGTTGCTTTCTGTTATGTTTTTCAGTTGTATATATAGCTTTTAGTTGTTCTTGGCACGAACATCACTTTATCATACATTTTAGTTTTCATTTTCGGCTCTTAGAAGCCCATGATGTATGGATATTTATTTTATATGACTTTATTTCATGATTATATTATTATTCACTTACTTGCTTTACTTTTACGCAATATGTTTACTTGATTTAAATCCTTCTTTGCTTGGATATATGCTTTAACTACTTATGCACGACAGAAAACTTTCGATTCTTCCCGGGAAGTCTTTCCAGCTACGAATTATGCCAAATTTTCGCATTCAAGTTTGTTTATGCATTATATTTATGTCTGTAGTGTCTATGTGGCTTATTTTTTGGTTTACTACCCCCTTTTCTGCTGTTGTCAAAACGATGGAGAAAAATGAGAAACAAAGAAGTATAACTGTAAACTTAAAATAAAGCATAGATTTAGAGGGAGAATTGCTCCGAAGAACTTATTGAATATAAGAATATATGTTGAGTTGCTTGGTTGGGTTGATTATAAACTATTTGAACTGTTTTACAGGTTGGTTTTATTTAAAAAACAGAGAAAACTCTGCCCATTTTTTTTCTAAAAACCCAACACTTAGTTTTTAAAACTGTTTTCTCTCATTAATTTTGTTATTATCAAAAAAGGGGAGATTGTTGACCCTTATCTAAATTTTAATAATGACAAAACATTACTCTAATTGTATTAACAGTTTTATCTAAGTGTTTTAAACGATAAAAGCATAAGCAAAGAATTAAGATGCAAGAACTCAACCCGTATCGGACACCAAGTCGAGACAGAAGATCTAGTATAGGCATAAGGTATTGAAACAAGCTGTAAATCTCTTTTGTTCAAGTAACTAGCTTATCATATGACTCCTTTTGTAAAAGTATTTTGAAAAAACTATTTATTCAAACTTTTCTAAGTCAAAAACATTTCAAAACATGAAAAACTGGGTTGAAGCGCAACCCAGTCGACTGGCCCCTTATACCAGTCAACTGGGATATGGGACAGTATGTCCCCAGTCGACTGGGTGATCTATACCAGCTGACTGGCATATCGGACAGAATGTCCCCAGTCGACTGGTACTTATGACCTAGTCGACTGGTACTCTTACAAAGCCTTAAAAGTGAGACTTTTCACTTGACCCAGTCGACTTGTAATTCAAAAAATATGACCGTTAAGGCGCCAGACTTGAGTATTTAATGCACCAAAATGTACCAAGTCAGTACCGAACGGTCATATTAATTCAAGGCTATATAAACCCACTCCAATGAACATTTAAGGACAGAAGATTACACATTCAACTGGGTTTTTGCTCATTAATACACAAAAGCTTTGAAACATTTATTATTGAGCCATTCTTCAAACTTTTCTTTGAAAGAGAGATATTGTTCATTTGTAAAAGCATTCATTGCTATCTCTCTACCATTTACTTTACAGCAACTCATATTTATTGTAAAGGGATTAACTTCCGAAAAGAAGAGATTAGCTTCCAAGAGGAAGGGATGAGCTTCCAAGAGGAAAGGATTAGCTTCCGGGAGGAATGGATTGGTTGTAAGGTTTGTACAACACCCGTGAAGTTGTACGACTAAAGTTTTAGTAGATTATTTCAAGGAAGTTCCTTGAAGAGAGTGGACGTAGGGTCAGAACGAATCCAATATTACCGAACCACTATAAACTAAGTTTGCACTTTCTATTCCTTAAATTATTTTATTTAAAACACTTTACTTGTTTATATATTTGTGCATTTAACTGTTTTTATAAACTTGAAAGTAATGAGTGAAAGTTTTTTAAAAATCCAATTCACCGCCCTTCTTAGGTTGGAAACTCAGTCTACAGAAAGGAACAAGATGATTTTGCTATTGTTGTTAGTTTGGGACTTCTTGTAACTTAGGTCTGAGCATGGTGAGTTGTTGCTAGATTGGGGTTAATAATAACATCATCTCTTCTCTGACCAGACGAGAAAAATCATATTGTCTTTGTTGGGATCTTGTAATCTCTTCTTGAATTAGAGTGACTGTCATATTCAATTGAGAAATATCCATAGTCAACTTTTCAATTGTTGCATCCATGTGTTTGAGTCTTGTACCATCCGCCATTGTGGAAGAAGTTAGGAAAGTGAAGTGCAGGAAAAAGAGGTGATGTCGAGAATGAAAGATTATGATGGAGAAGTAAATGAAATTTTTTTTATGAAACTCAATGAAAGCACCAATGTTGCCTTCACAAATCAGTCTTGATTCGAGCTCATGGAGGGCTCCAGAATTATTGCAACAAAGAAGCAATATAGAAGGAAGAAGAAGAAAAAGAAAACAAAGAACTGATTATATTCATTGATTCTTCCTCTCATATTACAAGTAGTATTTATACTGTCATTCTAATGAATTACAACTCAAGAATGAAAGGACTAGTAGTTAGTTAGTTCTCTTGAGAGTCTAACAACCATAACTGCTTTTAACTAATTCTTAACAACCTCTAACTGTCTTGATACAATTTAACCTTCATATCTGGAAGTCCTGAAACTTGCTAGGCATAAGCCTCCTAACTCTATTAACTGCTGTTGTAGGTGGTATTTGTACCTCTTTAGGCTGTCCATTTTTCATTTCTTCCCTTGTATCATGTCTTGCAGTAGTAATGTTGTCATCAACAGCTAATAAATACTTATATATCATCATCAACTGATTGCAATTTGCGTGTGCATAGCATGTGCTTTTAAGCTTTTTTGTTTAGCAATGGGAAGACACAGTGTCTGGTGCTAGGACCTCGTCAACTTTTAAATACACAATAGTTTGGGGGATACCTTTACCTTTCTGGTTATATTTATTAGTAATGAAAGGAGAGGCAAAAACCAATAGGTCTCCTTCTAAAAAAACCGTGACGCACATGAATGACCGTGCTCTACATGAACTATTTCATTGACAATTTTGTTTTTTAAAATTGAATTATTTGACTACAAATTTTATTTTACGTTAATTTTATCTCTTGAATAATCAGCTTATAATTAAATAACATGCGCAAAAATTTAATTGATAAATTATTATTTTAATTTTAAAAAATTATTATTTAGATAATATTTTAAATGTTACTTAAAAGCAAAGATCAAAACCTTTCTTTTGCTTTAAGCAGCATTTAAAGCATTATCCGATCAACGTTGTAATCGGTAAATACCTTCCCAGGTTAACATGATCCGCACACTCGTACGGAAGACAACACGACAATTATCAAAATTAATTACTAATAATCTAAAAATGCGTAGCGTTGGATTGACGCACAGACAGGGAGAGAGAATCTATGATGGACCCAATCCAAGTGTTAACTTTGACATGTCCATTAAAACTAAGGAGGAGCGGCTTTGAGTGAAAAATCCAAATTTGCCAGTATTCATCCAACAGTATAATGTCAACGACTAACAGATATTTGTATACGTACACTAATTTTCGCTAACCCTAACCAAACCTAAGCTAGCCTCTTCCATGTGACGTGGCTTCTATATTAAATTATTTTTTAAGTAATGATTACGAGGATAAAAGTTATTATGAAATATTGAATAATAATTGTTTTTTAAAAAATTAAATATTAAAATTATTATTTAAGTTTTTATAATTATTAATAATTTTTTTTTATTTTCATTATTTTTTATTCAAAATTTAATTTCAACAAAAAATTTTTACTTTTACCAGGTTATGTGATGTGACATGTATTTACTTGATTAAAATTAAAATTGGTTTTCACGAGTAAGGATAAAAACTAAGTTGAGTAGCTCGGCTCGCTTAAGAGATTTAACTCGGAACTCGATTAAATCGAGTTCAAGCTCGAACTTAAATAGTGATTTTGGCTCAATTAACTTATTTAGTTGATTGAGCTATGTCAAACTCAGTTCGTTAGGCTCGTAAACCAACCCGATTTAATTAATAAATTAAATAAATATTATAAATATAATATATTTATTTTATATATATATTATAAAAATATTTATTTATTTATTTTAAAATATAAATATCAAATTTATTTATTTTATTTTAAAATAATATATTTATTATTTTATTTTAAAAAACTTGTTTCGAAAGCTCGACTCGAATTTAAACTTATGAGTCAAGTTCGAGTTCAAATCTTTTAGCTCGCGCTCGACTTGAATAAAGTTTGTACTTACGAACTGAGCCCGGCTCAAATCTCATTGAGTGTAAAACGAAAAAGAAAAAGAAAAAAGAAAAAAGAAAAAAGAAAAAAAGAAATGATTAAAAAAAGTGTTCAATGACCAAAAGTGAAAACGATGTCGTTTGGCCGCAATGGCTCTATGCCCACGCCAAGAAGCCGCTACCAGCGGCTGGCGCAGCCTCTAAGACGTGCCTTCTGTTATCCGTACACGACGTGGCACGATACTATTAGACCTCTTTCACCTCACGCTAATCTAGCATACGATATTTTTTCGGGATATATTTAATATCTTTTCACGTAGGAGCACCGAATAAAAGGGGCTTCACCATCTCTGCTAGAGCCCTCGTTATCGGAGGACTCTCATCTCTATATTCTCTACTCCTCCTTTGTCGATCGTGATCTCTATCACTGTCCCGAAAAACAAGAAGCGAAAAATGGTGAGCTTTATGATTCTTCTTTTCTAATTTTTTTTCTCTGTTGATTTTTTGAATTATGCTCTGTTTGGTTACTGAGTTATCATAGGGAGATAACATATTTCTCATCCTTGGCTTGAGTTTCTCAGCATCTAGATGGATCGTTGCTTCTATTGCTTTTTCTGGTTTAGTTTTTTGTTCGAAATCGGTGTTCGATCCGCTGATCAAAGCTTCATTTGCTGCAATCGCAGTGAATTTTCTTGTGCATCAACTGTTTATCTGTGTTTTTTAGTTCGCAGATCAATTTCGATTTTGTTGTATTGTATGGTTCATAAAATCGTAGTTTGATTTAGCTGATAAGCGTGATTAGATATAGCTATATTTTGTGTTTGGTGAATGTAACTGCCATGGATCTACTGTTTTTAGCGACTAGATAGTGTTGGATTTGCATTTAATGTAAGGTATTATGGTTAATTGGTACTTGCGCATTTAAGATCTTTTATTAGTGAGGGTCATGGTGTTGTTGATGTGTGTTCGTTTGATTTTGAAAATCTTGTTTTCTTCTTTTTAGCCTTCCGCAGCAAGATATATGGATCTGGTCTGTTTGAAGTCTTGATTTGTTATTAACTTATTATACATTTCTTTCTTTATGTCAACTTCTGCATGCTTGTCTAAATAACACGCTTGAAACCCATATATCAATTTGTTCAGTTGAAATGAGTATTGTTTTTTCTTTTTCTTCATCCATTGGGGTTAATATAATCTTAATATTTGGCTCTACCCATAAGCCATTTGTCCTGCAACCCTTTAGTTAAACCAAACAAAGTATAATTTACTCTCCTTTGTTATTACCCATCTCTTTCTTAGTGTCCCATGTCTCTCTCTGAAATACAGACCACACGGTATTGCTTCTGGAAATTTTTGGAATTATGTAATCATGTTGCATGCTGTATATGTATAGATATTCAGAAACTGGGGGACTGCCGAATGATTTTGGTCTTTATGATGTTAATTGGATTCACAGGCCAACGCAGCATCGGGTATGGCTGTACATGACGACTGCAAGTTAAAGTTTCTGGAGCTCAAGGCAAAAAGAACTTACCGCTTCATTGTTTTTAAGATTGAAGAAAAGCAGAAACAAGTTGTTGTGGAGAAGGTTGGTGAACCAACTCAAAGCTATGAGGATTTCAGTGCAAGCCTTCCTGCCGATGAATGCCGATATGCTGTCTATGATTTTGATTTTGTAACTGCAGAGAACTGCCAAAAAAGCCGGATTTTCTTCATTGCATGGTACCACTAATTCTCAATATTTCATATAATAATATTTTTTGCCTCTTATTTACTGGTTGTATGCATATTGTATGCTGTTCTGTGAAGGTCTCCCGATAATTCAAGGGTCAGAAGCAAAATGATCTATGCAAGCTCCAAAGACAGATTCAAGAGAGAACTTGATGGAATTCAAGTGGAGTTGCAAGCAACTGATCCAACTGAGATGGGCCTTGATGTCATTAGAAGCCGTGCCAACTAAATATGAAGTTTAAGCCTTGTGATGGGACTCCTTCCATTTGGTCTTCTCTATTTCAGTCTCGCCTTTATAGGTTGTTTTGATGGTGAACTTGGCTAATCACATATCAGTTTCCAAGTTTTGCCATAGACTTTTATTTGCTTTGAACACGCATATGTGCTTTCATGTGAGTTGTTACTTATATAACCTGTGTTGCAAGTTTTCTTATCTCTACAAGCTAATATGTAACTGTTTGTAAGGGGTTAGAAGACACCTTTAGTTCATTTTCATGTTTTTAATATTTGACCCTTGCCTTTTAACTCTGGGTGTGTTTACAGGGGTAATGCTTTTTATGACTCCAGTCACTGCTTTATTCGCTATTTGGCTTGTTTTGTATTACATAGTTTAATACATGAAGAGAATTGATAGTCTTGCAAGTTTTCTGGTATAAAACAAGTTCTATACTCCTTAGATGGATCTCTCTGTTGGGTTATGACAAATTAGCAATATTAATAACATGATTTGCTTATTTATGCATGCATTGTTGCTTAACTGAATTTGTGAGATACACATTGAGTTTTAACAGGATTTCTGAATTGATTTGGGGTGAAGGCTCTCAATATTCAGTATCAGCATAAATGAACCATTATACAGCAAAAACTTTTTATCTCCAGCCATGTTCCTCTTGGACCTGATCAAGTTTCATGATTTAATTGAGGATGTTAACTCTGTGCTTGTAAAAGTAATTCTTAGCTACCATTGGTAGATTTAGAACAGGTATGATCGAAAGATTTGCTTCTTTTACCAACGGTACAGCTGGCATGGGGATTTTTGTTGCATAATTTGCATTAGCAGTCACTGAACTTATATTTTTACGTTGAGCGAATTGCTTTTGGTATGTTTAGCTGAGCCCATTGCTTGTTCTTGTGTATGGAACTTGAGGAGGGCCTGTGATGCATCATTGGCTCGCTGCACAATGTAGGATGTTGATCTTCGATTGGGCAAGAATGATTCTCTTTCAAACTTGCTATCTTTGGTCTCTCTCGTCGTCTCTCACTCCTCGGTAAGTAAACTGAATTAATTTTCCCCCAGCTGTGTTGCTTGATTTCCTTTAAAATGATCAAGGATAACGCAACTGAACTGTTTGCAAGTGCATCCAAATTTTACAGTTTGCTGTGTGGTAAACAATTGGAAAACCAATAGTTGTGGAATAGATTGGCTGCGATGACTTATATGGGTAGTAAAAACTTATAATCACCATGAAATTAAAGGAAAGAAAAAGGTTTTTTTTTTTTTTATGGAAAGAAAAAGTTCAAAGCAAATGATACCTTCTTACCTTTTTTAAGGGTACATGTAGGGGCAGAATCAACAAGCTATACCGTTGGGAGAATTTATGAAACATGTGTTTTTTTTTTTTATATATATATATACACACGGAAGTTAGGACAAATATTTTTGAAATTATGATTTATGAAAATGATTTTTCAGAATAGAAATTGAATTTGTATTAAAAAAATTGTTTTCACTTTTGTATCAAACGTTAAGGGAGCATTTGGTATAAGAAAATGTTTTTCATTTTTCATTAACATTTGCCTTAATAGTTTTTTCAATATTTTAGATATTCTTAACATAATTTAAAAAATAATATTTTTTTTTATTATAATATTAGAAAAGTTAAAAAATAAAAAATAAATTATTTTTTAACTTTTCTAATGTTATGTATTACAAGAAAAACTTTTCTAAAAGATTGAATATCTGTGACGGATTTAAAATTTCATTGCATTTAGTATTTGAAATTCAAATTTATTTAATTTTAATTCAATATATCAAACGGTAAAATCTCAAATGCCATGGACTAAATCCGTCGTAATTATTAAAAATTAATTAAATAATCATTAATTTAATATATTTGATTATTTAAATACATAATAAATCAAGGACTTTATCTGCGACGGAATATGTGTTGCAGATAAGAAACCCTAAATTAAAACCCCTACTTCTTTCTTCTTCTTCCCTACCCTTGACTACTTCCTTCTTCTCCTCCTCCATTGCCGTGCCACCCCTTCTCACTCTCTCTCTCTCCTTATCTTCCTCTCCATTGCGCGCCAGCTGGCATCCCTATTGCAGTGTCGCTGCCAGCCTCGCCGTTTGTCAGTAAGCTCTCTCACTCACTTGCCTTATATATATATATATATATTTTTTTTGTTTGTATATATGCATACACTTGTTTGATTTTTGCATTATGCTCTTTCAAAATTTATTCTTGAAAGTTTGAATACTTTGTCTGGACATTTATTTCTAATATTGATTGCCCGTAGTCATTTTCAAAAATGTCCAAATCTTGATTTGTTCCTCAAACTTTTTAACAACCCACAATATAATTCAGTTGTCTCTGATGAGGCATTAAAATGAGGAGGTGGGTTATCTCACAAATTGATGGTTTAAATGGCATATTCAATAGGTATTTTTTTCAACCAAGAGAATTTAGCTCGTTATCACCTCAAATATTTGGGTGTTTTGAAGTCTTCGAATCGAATTCGTAAATTAACAACTTTTTATGTGAACAACCTTTTATGTATAAAAGAATTATTATGATATGAGTTGGAAGCTGCTTGGTTATTGTGTTTTATTTAGAAATGAATCCTTCTGCTAATTTTTTAAAATGTTGTCATAAAACTAAGGCAAAAATTTGTGTCGTTGTCGACTAATCAAATCTAGAATTAGTGATACTAAGTTTTACATAATATTCATGATCTTTAGGCATAAACTAAAGCCCACTTTTCACTGCTATTGCAGAATTTCATATTGCCTAAAAACAGTCAAAGATAATACACTAACCAACTGTTTTTTAGTTTTTTGTTCCTCATGTAACATAACATATACTAATGTATGTGTAAAGGAGAGGTGCTAAAACGATTGTGTATTTCGTAATTGTAAATATAGTTAAGAGTTAGCTCTGTGATATTGAAGTTTTAGCCAAACAAAATCAAATTACGCACATGCAATTGAAAAGAAACATAAACATGTACTGGTGAAGGGAAATACTCTTTACCTATACAAAGAACAATTATATATTTCAAGCCAACCACTCTTGATTGTTGATATATTAAACACAAATATAAAACCAAAATCTGAACATGTATGCTATGTCAACATGTATGCTATGTCATAAAGCCAAGTCCTTAGTAAGTGTCAGTATAAGATTGAATAATCAAATCTAGAATTAGTTATGAAGCTTTAAAATCTAGAATTAGTTATGAAACTTTACAATCCAATGAAAAATCCTGCTAACCAAAACCTTATGATCAAGAATAAGTGTCACAATAAAACTGTAAATAGTTTAGAGACTCAGTAACCTGCTGACCAAAACCTTATGATCAAGAAGGCTGCGAAACCTTTTGATGTGCAGTGGCGATTGAAGAGGTCCAAGCTACTGCTTTTGGCCATCAAAGAATCACAAAGTGCAAAAAAAAAAAAAAAAAAAAAAAAAAAAAAAAAAAAAAAAAAAAAAAAAAAAGACCCTTAGAAATCATCGAGTTATAGCGATTGGTATAAGGAACATACAGGACGAGATGAAGCTTCATGGTTCGAAGAACCAGGAGGAAATAAATTCTCGAATAACAACCCTTCATGAGACTGCAATAACCCCTCCATATATCTCACCGCACAAACATTAATAAAAGTACTTGCAATAGAATATCCAACCACAAAATGAAACTTATTCCGATTAATAGTGCAATACATTTCTGTTTATATTTTGTTTATATCATGTTATCACAACATGCCACCAGTGTTTCCACACCTCAGCTGTACCTGATCTAATGCACTTTTTATATACATAAAATAGATTTCTCTCTATTGAAACCTAAAAGAATAAAATCAATAAAATATGTCTAAGTATAATACATAGATTTAACACCCAAATATCCATACAACGACTTGATTGCAAAAACTTTTAACTAACAATAATTGTAAGATTATAATGAAATAATATATGTATGAACACCAATAATCAGTTTGACAATTGGTACAAATAAAAACCAACTAAGAAACAGATTACAACATAAAATAATTTCTCTAGACTAACCACATGCTCTCATGCCATGTATTTATTCATTTATGTAGTCACAACACTCTTCATTTCTTTTATTCTTCATTTCTCTTTTGGTTATTAATTTGCATATATCATGCATTGCATCTTACCTTAGATCATCCATCTAAGGATTATTGAGGAACACAAATGCGTTTGTTTCTTACTAATTAATATGTTTGCAATGAGAGCGTTTGTGTTCAAATAATCATTGGATTGTCTGGTGTGGAAAGTTTAGGAATGTTTGATCCGTATTGCAGTTAATAATTCCTTGCTTGTTTCATGTTGATAAAGTTTCAGCAAAACCTCTCATTGTTCTCTTGGTACATACTAAATTTGAGGCTATCTCATTTGAGTGATAGCACTAAATTTAAGTTATGTACTTGGAGAACTAAGGAGATGTGTTGTTGAAAATTTTATTGAAATGACATAGGAGTTATTAAATGCAATAAGTATTTTTACATCTGTCAATTATATGGCGTTCTACCTCCACACCTACCTCCACCTACACCCTCGGATATAAGTACAAAACACTTTTAAAACTTTAGAATTAAAAGTTTATTACAATAATGTGCATGAGAAATGTCCATATAATGTTAACACTTAGTGGTTTTATGTGCTTTACGTTGGTAATTTTCATTAATTACATGAGTAATTTCATATAATGTTAGAAAGTGAGTTGTGAGAACAAACTGAATCAGATTCAGACCACCAGTTTGGATTTTAGGAGAGAAAGTAAGCGTATAAGGTCAAAACCGTAAACACTTAGTGGTCTTAGGGGCGAAAATGTGAGATACTCGTCCCGTGGACGAGCTGGGGATACTGACATGTCCGTAACATAAAAAGTGAGTTGTGACAAGAAACCGAATCGGATTCGGATCACTGGTTTGGATTTTAGGAGAGAAAGTGAGTGTTTATAGGTCAAAATTGTTAAAACTTAATGGTTTTAGGGTTGAAAATGTGAGATACTCGTCCCGTGGACGATATGGGGGTACCAGCACGTTCGTAACGCAAAAAGTGACTTGTGACAACAAACTAAATCGGATTCGGATCATTGGTTTGAATTTTAGGAGTGAAAGTAGGCGATTTAAGTCCAAACCGTTAACATTTAGTGGTTTTAGGGAAGAAAATGTGAGATACCCATCCCATGGATGATCCGAGGGTACCAAGATGTCCGTAACATAGAAAGTGACTTCTGACAACAATCCGAATCAGATTCGAATCACTGGTTTGGATTTTAGGAGAGAAAATAGGCGTTTTTAGGTCCAAACCATTAAGACTTAGTGGTTTTAGGGGCGAAAATGTGAGATACTCATCCCGTTGATGATCCAAGGGTATCAACATGTCCATAACATAGAGAGTGACTTGCGACAACAAACTGAATCAGATTTGGATCGCTAATTTGGATTTTAGGAGATAAAGTAGGCGTTTTTAGATCCAAACCATTATCACTTAGTGGTTTTAGGGGCGAAAAATGTGAGATACTTGTTCCGTGGATGATCTAGGGATATCAACATGTCCGTAATGTAGTAAATGACTTGTCACAACAAACAAAATCAGATTTAGATCGTTGGTTTGGATTTTAAGAGAGAAAGTAGGTGTTTTTAGGTTCAAACCGTTAACACTTAGTGGTTTTAGGGGTGAAATGTGAGATACTCGTCCCATGGACGAGCTGGGGGTACCGGCATATCCGTAACATAGAAAATGGTTTATGAAAACAAATCGAATCGGATCCGAACCACCGATTTGGATTTTAGGAGAGAAAGTATGTGTTTTTAGGTCCAAATCGTTAAAACTTAATGGTTTTAGGTGTGAAAAATGTGAGCTACTCGCCCCGTGGACTATCCGGGGGTACCAACATGTCTGTAATGTAGAAAGTGACTTATGACAACAAATCGAATCGGATTCAAATTACTTGTTTGGGTTTTGAGAGAGAAAGTAGATGTTTTTAAGTCCAAACCGTTAATACTTAGTGGTTCTAGGGGGAAAAATGTGAGATACTCGTCTCGTGGACGATCCGAGGGTACCAGCATGTCTGTAACGTAGAAAGTGACTTGTGACAACAAACCAAATCAGATTCGAATCACCAGTTTGGATTTTAGAAGAGAAAATATGTTTTTTAAAACTTCATAATTTTGTTTATTCCTTTTTCTGTAATTAATTAATACTATATACCTCACTTTATTATGTATCTTATAATTTTATATTAACTTCTTTTTCTGTTGATGGAGGAGCACCGTTTCTAGAAGAGGATGACGTGTATCGCCCTGATTTGAGTGGACTATGATGGCCCATCCTTTCTCGATTGTAATTTATACTTTGTAATGATGTCGTAAAGTTTTGTATATTTTTTGTACCAAAAGTTGAATTTTATTTGTTTTAAAATTAATACAGATTATTTAATTTTATTAATGCTGATAAAATTTAAGCAGAATTGTAAAATTGCTCAATTAGAACCTTTAATTTGTAATTTAACAGGTTTTTTTAATTATAACAGAGGATTTTTATAATAAAAAAATTCAAAATTTAATATTATTTGCGATGGATTTTCCGTAGCAAATAGCGAAATTAAAAAAATTATAGGAAATATATTATTTGTGACGGAATTGTCCATTAGAAATAATATCTGCGACGGATTTTTGTCGCAGATAATGTAATTAAAATAATATTTTCTTGAATTTAATAGTTTAAAAGCGACCACTTATCAATGACGGATTATTCGTAGAAAAATTCATCACAAATAATTAATTTTTGTGATGGAATTTTTTTTCGTAGCATAGGTCTAGCAACGCCTTATCACAAAACAAAAGAGAATGTTTAACTCCCTCATTTGGTCATGAAAAGACTTACAAACCATCATCGTGAGAAAGACTTAGATTCGTCATCCAATCCACACAATAATTTTCGTCTTAGAGTGCGTTGGAGAGATAAGCATCCCGCAATGAGCTTGGACTGCTATGCTCAGATGAGACAACCGCAGAGATCAAGTGAATAGAGACCTCTGAATCAGACTCAAGTAACCTTATTTTGCCTTTATATTTGGTAAACTTGAGACCATGATAAATTTCTTAGATTTCAGCAACATCAATACCACAATGACCAGTATTATAAGAAAAATCAGTCAGCCATTCCATGCTATCAACTCGGATCAAGGTACCTACACAAGCGGTTTCTGGATTGCTTTTTTTTTTTCTTTTCTCTTATCATAGGAGAAATTGGAGAGTTGGGGAATCGAACCTTGTCACATGTAGAGAGTTTTTGGGTACCTGACCAATATGCTCAAGCGTAGGCAGGTACTATTGGATTTCCCTTTGAACATCCATCAATATTGATTTTGATCCATCCACAAAGAGAAAGAGACCAAGCCACATAAATTTCTTTTTTTGCCATGACAACTCGTGGTCGAAAATGTTTTATCTAGCCCCGATCCATGAAATTTACATGGTACAATGAATCATCTCATTATTGGATGCAAATAATTTTTTTTAACTTTTTCTTCTCATGCTATTCAATGGTGAAATAAACTATTATGCCAAGTAAATTTTATTAACCCATGCTAGACAAGAACTTTTCCTCCTGGTCTCTTTCGTAGAATATACACATTGTTTGAGTGAGTATGAAATAGTTTTTGTTTTATATAAACAGAAGATAGGTCAAGCACTTTATAAAAAAAAAAAAACGGATTATAAAAAGAATCAAGAATTGAAAAATAATTTTGTCAAACACTAAATAGTTTCTATTTCACTATTTTACCAAATATTATTTTACAAATCATAGACTGAAACTAACGGACAAACATAAACAGTAAAGTCATGATTCAAACTTTTGATTATTTAAATGGTTCACAATTTTGAGCCCCTTTGGCAGGTCTTGTGGGCACATCTTTTGCGTTGGCACAACATAAGCTCGGTCAAACAGTCAAAACAGAAAGTGCTTGGGATTATGCATTGCGGTGTAAAACTGTATTGAAAAGGCTAAAAGTTGAAGCCACTTTGTAGTTTCTGCCTCTACCACTAAAAAGGCAGATGAACGATGGTGCCCTAAACAATTTCATTGTTACTTTACTATAAACTGTATTTTATAAAACGTAAATCACTTTTATTGTTAAAGTCAAACGCTAAAAGAAGCTAGTATAGGTCTAGCAACACCTTATCACAAAACGAAAGAGGAGGTTTATCTCCTTCATGGGTCATGAAAAGACTTGCAAACCATTATCGTGAGAAAGACTTAGATTCGCCATCCAATCCACACAATAATTTTCATCTTAGAGTGTGTTGGAGAGATAAGCATCCTGTAATGAGCTTGGACTACTATGCTCGGAGGAGACAACCGTAGAGATCAAGTGAATGGAGACCTCTGAATCAGACTTAAGTAACCTTATTTTGCCTATATATTTGGTAAACTTGAGACCATGATAAATTTCTTAGATTTCATCATTACCACAATGACCAGTATTATAAGAAAAATCAGTCAGCCATTCCTTTTGAACATCCATCAATATTGATTTTGATCCATCCACAAAGAGAAAAAGACCATGCCACATAAATTTCTTTTTTTTTTTTTTGCCACGATAACTCGTGGTCGAAAATTTTTATTTAGCCCCGATCCATGAAAATTACATAGTACAATGACTCATCTCATTATTGGATGCAAATATAATATTTTTTTTCTTTTTCTTCTCATGCTATTCAACGGTGAAATAAACTATTGTGTCATGTAAATTTCATTAACCCATGTTAGACAAGAACTTTTCCTCCTAATCTCTTTCGTAGAATATACACACTGTTTGAGTGAATATGAAATAGTTTATGTTTTATACAATGTTGTAAAAGGTGGTCTTCGAGCACGCTCGCGAGGCGTTTCGAAAACCTCTTAAGGCGTGAAAGGTTGGGCGTTTCTGTCATTGGGCCTTGGGCGTATGCCTGGGGAGCAAAAATTGCGCCCCAGGCGCCAGGGCGTATGCCCTGTGAAGTTTTTTTAAAAAGTTTAAAATTTAGGGAAAATGCACAAGAAATGCTCAAACCCATGACCTAATGAGTGTTATAGATCTTAATAACTAAGCTAGTGTTCTTGTTGTGACATTATTACACTTCATAAATATATAATACATGTTATCTAGTTTAATAATAATTACAAACTATTTAATTAATCACTTATAAATTACAACAATATAGAAATATAAGTTATATTTCATTTAATTTATATATAAATATATATATTAATATTTATAAAATTATAATTATCACACTATAGAGAGTTAGTAAAGTATTAAACTTTGATAAAAATTAATTAATTTAAATTCTTTTTATTTTATTATTATAATTAATTAATTAATATTATTTTATTAAAATTTCAAAACGCCCCAAAAGATTCAAAAGACTTACATTCCAACATCTCGAGACAAAACACCTCGCCCAACACCTTTGCCTCTGAAAACACTGGTTTTATATAAACGGAAGATAGGTCAAGCACTTTATAAAAAAATGGCTTATAAAAAGAATCAAGAATTGAAAAATAATTTTTTTTAAAATTTAATCTATGTCAAAAAAACTGTTTTCACAAATATTTTGTCAAACTCTAGACAGTTTTTATTTCACCATTTTACCAAATATTTTACAAATCATAGACTGAAACTAACGGACAAACATAAACAATTAAGTCATGATTCAAACTTTTGATTATTTAAAAGTTTCACGGTTTCGAGCCCCTGTGGCAGGTGTTATGGGCACATCTTTTGCGTTGGCACAACATAAGCTCAGTCAAATAGTCAAAATAGAAAGTACTTGGGATTATGCATTGCGGTGTAAAACTGCATTGAGGAGGCTAAAAGTCGAAACCACAATTTGTAGCTTCTGCCTCTACCACTAAAAAGGCAGATGAACGGTGATGCCCTAAACAATTTCATTGTTACTTTACTATAAACTGTATTTTATAAAACATAAATCACTTTTACCGTTAAAGTCAAACGCTAAAAAGAACCTAGCATAGGTCTAGCAACGCATTATCACAAAACGAAAGAGGAGGTTTAACTCCCTCATGGGTCATGAAAAGACTTACAACCATCATCGTGAGAAAGACTTAGATTCACCATCCAATCCACACAATAATTTTCGTCTTAGAGTGTGTTGGAGAGATAAGCATCCTGCAATGAGCTTGGGCTGCTATGCTCGGAGGAGACAACCGCAGAGATCAAGTGAATGGAGACCTCTATATCAGACTCAAGTAACCTTATTTTGCGTATATATTTGGTAAACTTGAGACCATGATAAATTTCTTAGATTTCAGCAACATCATTACCACAATGACTAGTATTATAAGAAAAATCAGTCAGCCATTCCTTACTATGAACTCGGATCAAGGTACCTACACCAGCAGTTTCTGGATTGCTTTTTTTTCTTCTCTCTTATCATAGGAGAAATTGGAGAGTTGGGGAATCGAACCTTGTCACATGTAGAGAGTTTTTGGGTACCTGACCAATATGCTAAAGCACAGGCAGGTACTATTGGATTTCTCTTTGAACATCCATCAATATTGATTTTGATCCATCCACAAAGAGAAAAAGACCAAGCCACATAAATTTCTTTTTTTCCACGACAACTCGTGGTCGAAATTTTTTTATTTAGCCCGATCCATGAAAATTACATGGTACAATGACTCATCTCATTATTGGATGCAAATAAAATATTTTTTTTTCTTTTTCTTCTCATGCTATATAATAGTGAAATAAACTATTGTGTCATGTAAATTTCATTGATCCATATTAAATAAGAACTTTTCCTCCTGATCTCTTTCGTAGAATATACACACAGTTTGAGTGAGTATGAAATAGTTTCTGTTTTATATAAACAGAAGATAGGTCAAGCACTTTATAAAAAAAAGACGACTTATAAAAAAAATTGAGAATTGAAAAATAATTTTTAAAAAATTTAATCTATATCAAAAAGCTATTTTCACAAATATTTTGTTAAACACTAAACTTATTTCACTATTTTACCAAATATTATTTTACAAACTTTTGATTATTTAAAAGATTCACGGTTTCGAGCCCCTTTGGCAGGTCTTATGGGCGCATCTTTTGCGTTGGCACATCATAAGCTCGGTCAATCGGTCAAAATAGAAGGTGTTTGGGATTATGTAAAACTGCATTGAGGAGGCTAAAAGCCGAAGCCCAGCCCACCCCCCCCCCCCCCCCCCCCCCCGGGGGGCAACATTGCTTTTGAAGTGTATAAGATATTTACACCCATACCCTTGTTTATGCCCCATCAGACAGTTCTGTTTCACTCTCTACTTTCTTCAATTAGATTTAGATTTTTTTTTTTGTGTGTTTTTATCTCTCTCCTCGTAAATTAGATCTGGGTTGTTGTTTCTTTTTTAAAAAAGAACTCTCGTTTAATTTCTCTCTCTTTAATCACCCAGAAAGAAACCCATATCTGAGTTACTGTTTTTTTTATATCCCTCTGTACTCTCTAGTGACCATGCCACTACCACCATCGGTAACGCTCTTGTTCTCCTGCAATCATCAATTTTGCAATTAAGTTTATGCTTATTTTTGTTGGGATTCAAAGAAATAACTACAATGGCTGTTTCTTTAACTTGTTTAGTTATTTATCCTGCAATCATCATCTTTTTATTTTTAATTTTATGGTGGCGGTAATTTAAGGTGGTGGGTTGTGTGAGATTGGGTTAAAGCATTACATGGGATGGGAAAATGAAAAGAAGAAAAATTGAAAAGACAAACAGATGGGGAGAGAACTATTCACGGTATCTTCAAGAAGACAATGAACAGTGTTTGAGTGTTGGCTCTCCCCCTCACTTGCTGGACTGTTTTGAGCCATTGGGCATGTTACTAGCAGAAATTGTTTTTCCTTTTTTTATAACGAAAAAATGCAAGGCTCAAATTGTAAACGAGTGGGTTTACTCTTAGAGTTAGGATGAGAGCTTTAGGTATATTAGCATTTTGGGTTGTCAAGTAGAGAGAGATAGATTAAGAGATTTTGTTGTATTGTGACTTTGAGGTGAGAGTTTGGTAACTTTACTCTTCTTAAATTTGTAAATGAAGATTAACAAAGCAGTTAGTTTGTTGATAGATGTAGGTAAAGAGGTTGTCGAACCACATTAATTATTGGTGTTCTTACTCTTTGTTTGTTTTGCCTATTTAATTGTTGCGGTTGTGTTTTTTGTCTAAATTTTGAGTAAATTGATTTTAGAGGTAAAATCCAAAATATATGAACTCTTCACTTTATCTTGTTGTACCCGTGTCAGACACTCCATATAGGGATATAGATATGACACTTGGATATTCCAAATTAAAAGAAAATTTACTAAAAGTTTCAAAAATCGATGAGTCTAACACCTGGACATGCACCAGTGTCCGACACCTATACCTGGGTGCATGTAACATAGATGTTTGTACATTTAATTCTCTGATACAAGGTGGCTTGACCAGAAATCATAATATTGCAATGGAACTAGGAGATGAAGAATAAAGGGTGCAAACCTTATGAATTTACATACAATATGTTGATTGACAGCCTCTGTTCTAAGGGGAGACTGGAGGAAGCTTTGAACCTGCTTTAAAAAATGGAAACAAGTGGTTGTTCTCGTAATGTTATCACTTATAATACTTTGATTGATGGGTTCTGCAAAGCCAAGAAGATAGAAGAAGCAAAGAAGGGCTTGGATGAGATGGAGCTCCAAGGGGTTTCAAGAAATTCAGTGACCTATACTACACTTATAGATGGTCTTTGTAAGAGTAAGAGGGTTGAGGAGGCTGCTCAGCTTATGGACCAAATGATAATGGAAGGATTGAAGCCTGACAAGTTTACTTACAATTCTCTGCTCACATACTTCTGCAGGGCAGGGGACATAAAAAAAGCAACAGATATTGTCCAGACCATGACTTCAAATAGGTATGAACCAAACATTGTCACCTGTGGGACCCTAATTGGAGGCTTTTGCAAAGCCGGTAGAGTAGATGTTGCAAGTGGACTTCTCAGATCCATTCAGATGAAAGGAATGTGATATTGCCAAAAGTACCCCTCCAATGGGAAGACGACATGTGGACCCTCTTGACAGCAAGTCACAAAGAGATACGTTGAGGATCTAGGACCGGGCAGCTCAGCCCTCAGGTCATAACCGCCCCTCAAGGCCCCTCCGTCCCCAGGTGGGCCTCCACATCCCTATTGCCTTCTAGGTCATTGCCCAACCAAGTTAGGTATCAGGTTGGCAGACTACCTCAGACACGTAAACGGCTCACGATCAAGCCATCAAGGCTAAGCCCTAAACGAACGGCCCTCAGCCATCTAGCTGGGCCTCGTAGGCATCATTCCAAATCCAAGTTGGGGTGTCAGGTGACTGACTACCCTCATACCTGGATGGCTTCTGATCGAGCCAGCAAGGCGAAACCTTAACAGACGGCCCCCAGCCATCTAGCTGGGCCTTTTAGGCATCGTTACCCAACCCCGTTAGGGCATCATATCGGTGCCGTCTTAAGCCTAATGTCGCCTCAAAGCCCTATAAAAAGGGCCAGGCACACATCCCAATCGATCCAAGTTTTTCAACAAAAACTAACACTCATCCTCTACACACCATTGATCCTACCCTAACTTAAGCTTCGGAGCATCTTCGGAGGCACCCCCTCCGACGACCCCATAGCCTTTTTCTCTTTCCCTGTGCAGGTACATCTGTGATTCGACCTACAGCTCAACAACACATTTTTGGCATCAATAGATTGGTGCCATCTGTGGGAACACCATCTCTCGCTGGCAGTAACAGCGAAGAAGTCCAAAGAACTCATTTGTTGTCATGCCACCCAAAACCCCTTCCAAGGACCTTGGTGAAGGAGTAGTGAGGTCTGGAGCAAGTTCTTCGGTCGAATCCGAGGCCCATCCCAACATGGATGCTCTCCAGATGCAATGCATGGAACTCGCGCGGCTAGTGGCCGACCTCGCTCCTGAAGTCCGTGGAAGAGCTCAGCGTACATCACCACCACCTTTGCGACCGGAGCCAAGTCGCAATGGTTTAGTCGGCCACCGACCGCCAATCGATGGCTGTTCGGTGACCAAGTCACCTCCACCTCGTATGGCTAAGTCCGGAGAAAGTCCCGTATCCAAAAGCAGCGAAGGTCTTGGCAAGTGGATAGAGGACATAGAGGGATGAATCAATGAGGTGTTCAGGGGACGTGGCCACAATATTATCGATGAGTTCGACGTGTAGGACCCTCAATTCGTCCCAGAGGTCCTCGAGGCTCCCCTCCCACCAAATTTTTGGATGCCCCAAATTAAACCTTACAATGGGTCCACTGACCCTCTGGATCATCTCCAGTATTACCGAACCACCATAACACTCCACAGACATTCAGACCCTGTGATGTGTCGGGCATTTCCTCTTACCCTTGAAAAAGCAGCCGGGACGTGGTATTCCCATTTAAAGACAGGAGGGATCCGCACATTCAAAGAGCTGAGCTATGCCTTTGCCTCTTATTTTATCAGTAGCAAAGGACCAAAGAAGACCTCAGAGTCTCTGTTCAATGTCGTCCAGTTGAAAGGAGAAAAGCTTTGGGCCTATATCTCGAGGTTCAACTCCGCCGCTTGGGAGATCCCAGACCTGGATCCTAGAGTTCAGCTACTGGCGTTCAAAAACGGACTAAGATCTGGAGTCTTCAGTTTAAAACTTTCCAGACGCCCACCCCTTGATATGAGTGAAGTCCTGGCATGAGCCGAAAAGTACATGCTAACGGAAGACGACTAGGCGTTCCGTAGAGAACGAGAAGGGGACATGGAAAAATGAAAGAGAGGTCCTACTAGTCCGTGCCATGACCCCACTAAACGGTCATTTTGCGATGACTCACAGGCTTTTCGAAGGTAGGCCTCGAAACCCTATGACCTTCAGGACCAGAACCTTTGGGCAAATTGATGGTTACTCTCCGCTGACTGTATCCAGGACCAATGTTCTAATGGAGATCCACGATAGGGGTCTCTTACAGTGGCTCCCGAGGCCACCAAACCACAATCTAGATCGAAGCACTTGGTGTAGGTTCCATAGGAACTTCAGCCACGACACGGAAGAATGCAAGGCGCTAAAAAACCAAATCGAGGCCCTCATTAACCAAGGACATCTAAAAGCGTTTAGCAGACCGCGGACGGAAAAAATCATAGAGCGACCTCGAAAAAACCCCGAATGCCCTCTCGAGCGAAGGCCTGCACAACCAATCCGGAAGAGCCCAGGGCCGAGCCATGGGGAGCCAAGCCAGAAGAAACCAGAGGTACCTGCGGTAAAAATCATCAAAACCATTTGCGGGGCCCACAGCTGGGGGCAGGTTTAATAATCGTGGGAAATCTTATGCCAGGTCAATAACATATTGTAGCTTGAGGTTTCAACCCAAGAGGGGGGGTGAATTGGGTTTTTAAAAACTTTTGCGGAATTTATACAAGTTTATAAAAACTGATAAGCAACAAATAATTAATACAAGTAAAAAGCTGTAAATAAAGAGTTTAAGGAAAGAGGATGCAAACACAGTTATAGTGGTTCGGCAATATCGGATTCGTTCCGACCCTACGTCCACTCTCTTCAAGGAACTCCTTGAAGTAATCCACTAAGAAAACTTAGTCGCACAACTTAGCCGGGTGTTGCACAAACCGTACACAAGCAATTTACAGGAATTGCTTAAACCGAAAAATCCCCTTCCTTTCGGAAGTTTCCCCTTCCTCTCGGAAGTAATCCCTTTACAAAGATGGTGTAAAGTAAAAGGTAGAGAGACAACAAAGAAAGCTTATTACAACAGAAATGTCTCTCTTTCAAAGTAAAGCTTGAAGAAATGGTTCAATAAGATTATCTCAAAGCTTTTTGTGTTTCAAGAGTATAAAAACTTGATTATATGAGATCAACTCTTTTTGAATATTTGCTTCTTGTCATTGAATGCTTTGCTGAATGGATTTATATAGCAATCAATTAATATGGCCGTTTTGGACTTTAATTTGAAAAAGATTTACTTTAAAACGTTCAGATTTGGAGTCCAACGGTCATATTTTTGAACTACCAGTCGACTGGGTCGAGATACCAGTCGACTGGGTTCACTTGAAAAATATACATTTTCAGACCTTCTGGGTATCCAGTCGACTGGTATATATCATCCAGTCGACTGGGGACTTTCTGTCCATTTTACCAGTCGACTGGGTTGAATCATCCAGTCGACTGGGATATTACTGGTCAATGTACCAGTCGACTGGGTTAATTCATCCAGTCGACTGGATACCTTCTGACCCATATACCAGTCGACTGGTATATGTACCCAGTCGACTGGGTTGTCTTCCAACCCAGTTTTTCTTCTGTTTTTTATTAAAAACATTTTAAATTAATGGTTTTAGAAAAACCTTTTGTGTTTGAGCCATTGAACAAGCTAATACAATGTATGAGTGAGACTTACATTGGTTCTAAACCTTAAGACCTATACTAGGTCTTCAGTCTTCACTTGATACTTGATTTGGTTCGAGTTTTTGCACTTTGTTCCTTGGTTGAATGTGTTTGATCCTTAATACAACTTAGTTTAAACATGTTAGTTAAATAACAGTTGTGTTTTGCCATCATTAAAATACGGGCGAGGGTCAACAATCTCCCCCTTTTTGATGATGACAAAACTAATAATGTAAAAACAGTTTTAAAAACTAAGTGTTAAATTTTTACAAAAATTTGGACAGAGTCTCCTCTGTTTTTCGAGTAAAACCACCCTGTAAACAAGCAAACACAGTTTATATTTCTTTCAACCAATCTAGAATTAAACTCAACCATTCAATAAACATTTTTACACAGATATGGAGCAATGCTCCCCCTAAATCTATGCATTGGTTGCGTTTTACTTAGATTTTCTCGTTTTTCTCATTTTTCTCTCCCGTTTTGACAACAGCAACCAAAGGGGGCATAACATAAAAAATAAGCTACTTAGCCAATACAGTCAAATAGGTTATAAGAATACAAATATGTATGCGAAGATGTGGCTTCTTTTGAATTTCAGAAGCCTTCCCGGGAAGAACCGGAAGTTTTTCAAGCATATAAGTATTTTATAGCAGTTTTTAGTGACCAAACAGATATTTAAAACAGTTCTAACATATCACAAATAACGTAAATAAATGTAAGAAATATGGCTAATAGTATTACATCATCATAGAGAAAAAGTCAATACAAGTAGGGCCTCATAGAGCCATAGCTAAGAAAAACAAACATGAGATGTCCATGCTATGTGACAAAAACTGGAAAAGTGCTAAGAACTGATAAAAGAAAGAGACTCATGGTGTGGGAGAGTCCGAGCTGTCACGAAGAAGTTCCCTAATCTCAGCTAGGGAACCCTCGGTGTGCTCTCGATGTAACTCGAAGTCATCCCGTAGGTGGTCTATGGAGGAGCTCAGCCTCTGATAATCGGACTGCATGGACTGAAAACCGAACTCCATCGTCACCTGAAGACTCGTGATAGCTCGTAGGATGTCACCATATCCAGTCTGACCAGTACTCGAGCCACCAATGGTAGGTACTCGGGTATCTGTCTCCATCTCAGCAGCCGTATCAGCAACCTCATCACTGTCACTCGCATCCTCTCGAATCCTTAGGCGCTTTCCGGCCTTAGGTTAGAGAAACCCTTCACGAACAGTACATCCCATCTTCTTCAGAGATGAGATGTTGATGATATCCGTCAATCCGATATCCTGAGCCTCGGAGGCAGGCAAAGGTACCCGGAAGTGCTGGAGGATGAGTGTAATGAGCATCCCATAAGGAAGACACCCGGAGTCGTTTGCTTCGCTGTTTATCATGTTGGCGAGCAGCAGAGGATATATATTGAAGTGGTGCCCAGATTTTAGGCACCAAATCAATACCGTATCTATTTTAGATAGATACCCTCGACTCCCGAGTCTCGGGTGGATGGTCCAACTGATAATCAATTGAAACATTTTTGAGTCGAGGGGCAAGTCACTACATGTGTGAAATGTAGTGGGTCTGTACACATAGTTAGGGTCGCCCCTGACTATCCGACAGGTCTCCTCAACTTCAAAGTTGTCTGGCCATCCATCCAGACTCCATTGAACCCCCCTTACAGGGATTCTCAGAATGCTCATTAAGAGGTCAGTGTTGACCTCAAACTCCACACCGCTAACTCTGGTTCTGAATCTCAGAGCCAGAGGACTGGGTTTCACCAAGTTCGTATAGAACTGGTGAATCAGTCGCGGGTAATATTTTTCATGAATTCTGACCAGTGGGGTCAGATTTATTGCCTCAAAGGCTGGTAGAATATCGAAATTACCATGACGAATGGAGTCGAAATCAATGACTCTACCCGTCATGATTTTCTTGTGACGGATTATAGAGTTATACCTCTTATGAGCCGCTGGGCTGAAAAACAGAGCCTGCTCCAACTCTAATCTGGGCTCCTTGCTGGATGACCCTGCTACTCCCTTCCCTTTCGACTCCGAAGCCGAAGGTTTTAAAGACCTTGGCTTTTTGGGCGCATTAGGTCCACTTGTTGTGAGTTTTATACGGATTTTGTCACTCATTTTTAAGAAATTTGAAGTTTTTGGAAAAAGGAAATTTGGTAAAAATGAGAGATTTTAACCGTAGAAAGTTAAAAATCTCTTTAGGAATGAGTAGATCGGTGTGTTTAGAAGGGATTTGGATGGTTTTTAGATCAAAAAGATGAATTTTTCTAGAGAGAGAAAGCTTGGGCTCTTTGAAAATGGCGTAAAAATGGCGAAAATGAACAGTCCCTTTTATAGAATCGCGATACCAGTCGACTGGGGTCGATATACCAGTCGGCTGGGTCATTTGAAAAGAAGAACAGTTTCTTTACCAATCGACTGGGTAAACGTACCAGTCGACTAGGTAAATTGGCAGTGAGTTACCAGTCGACTGGGCTATTTTTACCAGTCGACTGGAGGACACGGATTTTTCAAAAAAAATGGCTCCAAGCAGGATTTGATCTTATAGATGACTGGAGAAGACTTAACAGTCGTCTGGAAGTTTTGACAGAGAGTTACCAGTCGACTGGGTCAAAATTACCAGTCGACTGGAAAGACAGGCAGAGACTTACCAGTCGACTGGAGAACATTTACCAGTCGACTGGATCCTGAGTAAAATTTCCAGTCCTGAATTTTTAGCACGATTTTGTTTATCTATGACATTTTTGAGTGAAGGGAATAATTAAACATGGATTAATACTCTATCACTCAATGTCAAACATGCAAATGATGAAATGAGATGCAATCAAACATTCAATTTATCAAAATCAAGCAATCCCATTAACTTTCTAATCTTACAAAAACTAGCTTCACTTAAGGGTTTTGTAAGAATATCAGCTATTTGATCTTCTGAAGGTATAAATTCTAATCTTATATTACCTTTTTGAGCATGGTCTCTTAAGATATGATGTCTAATCTCTATATGCTTGGTTCTAGAGTGCTGAATAGGATTTTTGGTTAGGTTGATGGCACTAGTATTATCACAAAATATAGGAATATTTTTGAGACTCATGCCATAGTCTTCTAGTTGTTGTTTCATCCATAGTACTTGGGCACAACAACTGCCAGCTGCTACATATTCCGCCTCAGCGGTTGATAGTGCAACTAAATTCTGTTTCTTGGAGAACCAAGAAGTTAACATAGCACCTAAGAATTGGCATGTTCCACTTGTGCTTTTTCTATCTAACCTACATCCAGCAAAATCAGCATCCGAATATCCTACTAGCTCAAAAGATGATTCTCTAGAATACCATAATCCTATGGTCTGGGTCCCTTGTAGATATCTAAGGACTCTTTTTACTGCAACTACATGTGATTCCTTAGGATTAGATTGAAATCTAGCACACATGCATACACTGAACATTATATCAGGTCTACTTGCAGTCAAGTACAGTAAAGCACCTATCATGCTTCTATAATATTTAGAATCTACAGTTTTACCTCCTTCATCAAGATCAAGTTTGGTGGTTGTGCTCATAGGCGTTCCAATAGGCTTTGAGCTTTCCATCCCGAATCTCTTTAGTAGATCTTTGATGTACTTTTGTTGATTGATGAAGATACCTCCTTTTAGTTGCTTGATTTGCAGTCCAAGGAAGTAGGTAAGTTCTCCCATCATGCTCATTTCAAATTCACCTTGCATGCACTTTGCAAACTCTTGACACATAGATTCATTAGTAGCACCAAATATAATATCATCAACATATATTTGAACTATCAAAGTGTCATTTTTGTGAGTTTTTGTGAAGAGAGTTGTATCTATTCTTCCTCTTACAAATTTATTATCAATCAAAAATTTACTTAGTCTTTCATACCATGCCCTTGGAGCTTGCTTTAACCCATATAGAGCTTTAGAAAGTTTATAGACATGATTTGGAAGACTAGGATTTTCAAATCCAAGAGGTTGTTCAACATAAACTTCTTCTTCTATAAAGCCATTTAAAAAGGCACTTTTCACATCCATTTGAAACAGCTTGAATTTATTAAAGCATGCAAAGACTAATAACATTCTAATAGCTTTTAATCTAGCTACGGGAGCATAGGTTTCATCAAAATCTATTCCTTCCTCGTGGTTATATCCTTTAGCAACTAGTCTAGCCTTATTTCTAGTTACTATACCATTTTCATCCATTTTATTTCTATATACCCATTTAGTTCCAATAATTGAATGATCTTTAGGTCTTGGAACTAGTTCCCAAACATTGTTTCTTTCAAATTGATTTATCTCTTCCTGCATTGCAATTATCCAATTATTATCTTTTTCAGCTTCTATAAATGACTTAGGTTCTACCTGAGATAGATAAGCTACATAATTGCAAATATTTCTAATAGAAGAGCGAGTTCTTACCCCTTGTGAAGGATCACCAATCACTTGATCAATTGGGTGATAGTTCACATACCTCCAATCTTTAGGAAGTCCATCCACTTGTTGGCTTGTAGATGGTTGGTCCAAATTATGAGCTTCCAGCTCTTCATTTGCTTGAGTTGGATTCTCCTTTGGGTCAACAATAGGAGTAGGAGTTTCCATTCTTGGAATAAAATCTGCATCATCTTTAAAGGAAACTTCTCTACTACTCATTGGGTTAGTTTCATCAATAGTTACATGCACAGATTCTTCTACTACTAGAGTTCTCTTATTGAAAACTCTATAAGCCTTACTAGTAGTAGAATATCCTAAAAATATCCCTTCATCAGTCTTGAAATCAAATTTACCCAAGTTAGCTTTATTGTTATTTAAGATGAAGCACTTACTACCAAAGGCACGAAAATAGGAAATATTAGGCTTTCTCCCTTTCCATAGTTCATAAGGTGTTTTATCAAGCAGGGGCCTTATCAAAATTCTATTTAAAATATAGCAAGAAGTATTCACGGCTTCAGCCCAAAAATATTTTGGTAAATTATTTTCACAAAGCATTGTTCTTGAAAATTCTTCTAGAACTCTATTTTTCCTCTCAACAACTCCATTTTGTTGAGGAGTTCTTGGAGCTGAAAAGTTGTGATTAATTCCATTTTCATCACAAAATTTTGAAAAGCTTTGATTTTCAAATTCTTTGCCATGATCACTTCTTATGCTTGAAATACAAATACCTTTTTCATTTTGTACCTTTTTGCAAAACTTTTCAAATCCTTTGAAAGCTTCATCCTTATAAGCAATAAAAATAACAAAGGTATATCTCGAATAGTCATCAACAATAACAAGAGCATATTGATGGCCACCTAGACTAATGGTACTAATTGGACCAAATAAGTCCATATGCAAAAGTTTCAAAGGTCTAGTAGTTGAGACAACATTTTTTGCTTTGAAAGATATCCTAGATTGTTTTCCCATTTGACAAGCATTGCAAATTTTGTTTTTCTCAAAATTGATTTTAGGAAGACCAATAACTAAATCTTTTCTTGAAACAATTTTTAGCAAGTTCATGTTTACATGACCAAGCCTTCTATGCCATAGCCATTGATTTTCACTAAAAGCAGGAAAACATTTTTTCATTATTGGAATGTAAGGATTTCAAATCAACTATATAGACATTTTCATGTCTATGGCCAATGAATTTGATCTTGTTGCTCTTGATGTCTATAACTAGACAATGAGAGGTCTCAAATGTGACTTTATATCCTTTGTCACATAATTGACTAATGCTAAGTAAATTTGGCTTTAGGCCTTGTACTAGCAATACATTATCTAAAGTTGAGAAATCATTACCGACTTTTCCATGCCCGATGATCTTTATTTTAGTATTGTCTCCAATGGTCACAAGTCCACCATATCTTAGAGTTAGCTCATTGAATACGCTTTTATCATCGGTCATATGCTTCGAGCAACCGCTATCAAGGTACCAACAGTTACCTTTCTCCTTGGTGTGAAGGCAAATCTACATCACACAAGGATATACGATAGCATTTTTAGGTACCCAAAATTTCTTGGGTCCTTTGGGGTTAGTCCTTGAAAATACGGTTCCTTTTGGGACCCATACTTTCTTAACAATATATGGTGCTCTATGAACATGTTGATGATGCACAATCCTAGCATTATAGTCATAGAAATTTCTAGGAAATTTTAAATGTGCATTCCTATAATCCTTAGGATGATAGTTCCTAGGATACATGATTCTATGGTAAGGGGTATGAAAATGCATGTCATTTCCAGAAAATGAACGATGATGCATTCTAGGATACATGCTAGCATATGTATGCAAGTTATTTCTAGAATAGCCATGATGGTGATTCCTAGGATGAGCATGAGCAGAATGCATTCTTTGATTATACACATTGTTCCTAGAAAGAGCATGATGATTATTTCTAGGGTGTGTATGAGCATTTCTAGAATGAGCATACAAATAAGCATGAGTATTTTTAGGATGCTTCAATTTAGTATGATCATTTAAGTTTCTAGACTTCCTCGGATTTATCAAGGGAGTGCTTTCAACAAGGTTAGGAGCTTTTGAAGTAGAAGCTCCATCTACACAAGAGGCTTTCATGAATAAGCTCTCTTTTGTTTTTTGTTTTCCCAATGGAGAATATCCTACACCAGATTTTCCTCCACTTAATCTTTGGGAAGAAAGCACTTCATCAAGTTTTTCTTTACCAAGCATAAGTCTAGACACAGTGCTGTTTAATTCAGAAATTTTATTTTTCAAATTCTCATTTTCATCTTTAAGAAAATCTTGAGACGAATTATACAGTAAAGATGATAATTTTTCTTTTTCTTCTCTAAGAACTATCATTTCTTTAGAAAGAGATGATACTTCTTTCTTAAGAACAGAATTTCTAGAATCAAATTTCTTTAATTCTTCATGCATTTCATTTATGACTTCTAGAAGTTCTTCACTACTAGTAACAATATTATTTTTTGAAGAGGGAGAAGAAGTTACCTCACTTTCATCATCGATTGCCATCAAACAAAGGTTGGCAATTTCTTCGTATCCGATTCCTTTGTCTGATGACTCATCTTCTTCGTCATCGCTCCAGGTAGTTGCTACCATAGCTTTCTTCTTGAAGCCCTTGTATGGTTTGCTTGAAACCGGACAGTCAGCTTTTATATGTCCTGGCTTCTTGCAGCCATAGCACATAAGTGGTTCTCTTTTTGAGGTGGGATCCTTTGAGTAAGGTTTCTTGCTTTTCTTCAAGAACCTATGGAATCGTCTGGTGATTAAAGCCATTTCACCATCCTCTTCACTGCTCTCTGCTTCTTGTTCTAATTCCTTTTCTTTGTTGATCGTAGAAGCTTTGAGAGCAATTTGCTTTTTCTTCTTCTCATCATCATTGACGATGGGAGTCATTTCTTCCATCTCGTATGTCAATAATGACCCAAGCAGCGTCTCAACATCAAGCTTGTCAAGATTTTTGGCCTCTTGAATGGCTGTCCTCTTTGGTTTCCATTCTGGTGGCAGAGATCTCAAGATTTTTCTGGTTAGTTCAACTTCCTCAATATTCTTGCCAAGCAATTTTAAACCATTTATAATAGTAGTAAATCGTGAGTGCATTTCAGAAATGGTTTCGTTAGGAGACATCTTAAAAGATTCATATTCAGAAATTAGCATGTAAATTTTAGACTTTTTTACTTCACTTGTTCCTTCATATGTGACTTGCAATTTGTCCCATATTTCTTTAGCAGAAACACATGCAGATATTTTGTTATATTCAGAAATATCTAATGCACAATGTAGCATGCTTGTTGCTCTGCTATTGAGAGACATCGTTCTACAATCCTCGTCAATAAACTCAGTTTTGAGTTTAGGCATTGTATGAAGAGTCTCTCCAATAACTATTTCTTTTGAGGGAATTTTAGGTCCCTCTTCTATAATTCTCCATAGATTGTAATCTTGTCCTTCGACGAAGATTTTCATTCTATTTTTCCAGTAGTTATAATTTGATCTATTGAACAATGGTGGTCTAGTATAAGAGTGTCCCTCAGAGTAGCTATTTGCTGCCATTGGAAAAACTCTAGGAATTTAAGCCTTATAAAGAGAACGAGGCTTTGATACCAAATTGTAGCTCGAGGTTTCAACCCAAGAGGGGGGGGTGAATTGGGTTTTTAAAAACTTTTGCGGAATTTATACAAGTTTATAAAAACTGATAAGCAACAAATAATTAATACAAGTAAAAAGCTGTAAATAAAGAGTTTAAGGAAAGAGGATGCAAACACAGTTATAGTGGTTCGGCAATATCGGATTCGTTCCGACCCTACGTCCACTCTCTTCAAGGAACTCCTTGAAGTAATCCACTAAGAAAACTTAGTCGCACAACTTAGCCGGGTGTTGCACAAACCGTACACAAGCAATTTACGGGAATTGCTTAAACCGAAAAATCCCCTTCCTTTCAGAAGTTTCCCCTTCCTCTCGGAAGTAATCCCTTTACAAAGATGGTGTAAAGTAAAAGGTAGAGAGACAACAAATGAAAGCTTATTACAACAGAAATGTCTCTCTTTCAAAGTAAAGCTTGAAGAAATGGCTCAATAAGATTATCTCAAAGCTTTTTGTGTTTCAAGAGTATAAAAACTTGATTATATGAGATCAACTCTTTTTGAATATTTGCTTCTTGTCATTGAATGCTTTGCTGAATGGGTTTATATAGCAATCAATTAATATGGCCGTTTTGGACTTTAATTTGAAAAAGATTTACTTTAAAACGTTCAGATTTGGAGTCCAACGGTCATATTTTTGAACTATCAGTCGACTGGGTCGAGATACTAGTCGACTGGGTTCACTTGAAAAATATACGTTTTCAGACCTTCTGGGTATCCAGTCGACTGGTATATATCATCCAATCGACTGGGGACTTTCTGTCCATTTTACCAGTCGACTGGGTTGAATCATCCAGTCGACTGGGATATTACTGGTCAATGTACCAGTCGACTGGGTTAATTCATCCAGTCGACTGGATACCTTCTGACCCATATACCAGTCGACTGGTATATGTACCCAGTCGACTGAGTTGTCTTCCAACCCAGTTTTTCTTCTGTTTTTTATTAAAAACATTTTAAATTAATGGTTTTAGAAAAACCTTTTGTGTTTGAGCCATTGAACAAGCTAATACAATGTATGAGTGAGACTTACATTGGTTCTAAACCTTAAGACCTATACTAGATCTTCAGTCTTCACTTGATACTTGATTTGGTTCGAGTTTTTGCACTTTGTTCCTTGGTTGAATGTGTTTGATCCTTAATACAACTTAGTTTAAACATGTTAGTTAAATAATAATTGTGTTTTGCCATCATTAAAATACGGGCGAGGGTCAACACATATATCTCTGGACCTCATAAACGGTAAAAGACAGATGGAATCATTTCCTTTTCAGACGAAGACTTACAAGGAATTCAGACTCCATACGACGATGCTGTCGTAATTTCCCTCCTCGTGGCCAACCACGAAATAAGACGTGTTCTGGTCGATAATGGGAGCTCAGCCGACATTCTTTTTTATGATGCTTTTCAACAGATGCAATTGGGAGACTCTCAATTGGAGTCGGTCCCCACTCCACTCTATGGCTTCTCGGGATGACCAGTCTTTACAGAGGCCAGCATAACCCTCCCCATAACCGCAGGGACACCCCATCGGGTAACAATCATGCAGACTACTTCCTTGATAGTTCGACAGCTCTCATCCTACAACATGATACTTAGGCGACCAACACTAAACAAGCTCCGAGCGGTTGTCTCCACCCACCACCTCAAAATTAAATTCCCTACCATGGAAGGAGTAGGTGAAATAAAAGGAGATCAACATCTCTCAAGATCTTGTTATCTCAGTTCGGTAAGAAAAGGCAAGAAGGCAGAAGCCCTCCCACTTGAACTCGACGATCTTAGAGACGAAGGGAGCAACTCTAGAGGCCAACCAATAAAAGAGTTAACCGCTGTCCCCCTCGGTGAAGACAGCACCTGAACTATTCAAATCGGTTCAAACTTGCCCAAAACACTCAAAGAATCCTTGCTCGCCCTCCTTCGAGCAAACCAAGATCTATTTGCTTGGACCGCCGCTGATATGCCTGGAATCAGCCTAGATGTGATTGTGCACCGACTAAGTATGGATCCAAACTACAAGCCAGTCATCCAAAAGAAAATATCCTTTTCCCCCGAACGACAGGCAGTCGTTCGAGCAGAGGTTGATAAATTACTCTCGGACAAGTTCATTCGGGAGGTAAGTTATCCAGACTGGGTGTCGAATGTAGTAATGGTAAAAAAGGCAAATGGCAAGTGGCGGATCTGCATTGATTTTTTCGATCTAAATAAGGCTTGTCCGAAATATAGCTTTCCACTGCCTAGGATCGATCAGCTTGTCGATGCAACATCAGGGTATGAACTACTAACATTCATGGATGCCTACTCAGGATACAACCAGATCCTCATGCATTGACCAAACCAGGAGAAAACAGTGTTTATTACAGAGCAAGGACTCTACTGCTACAGGGTCATGCCATTTGGTTTGAAAATTTTCCAGAGGCAGATAGATTGGAATATGGAGGTGTATGTCAACGACGTGTTGGTCAAAAGCGTCAAAGCTAATAATCATGAGGTTGATCTATAAGAAGCCTTTGATGTCCTCCACCATCATCGAATGAAGCTAAACCCCACTAAGTGTGCTTTTGGGGTCACTTGCGAAAAATTTCTTGGGTTCATGGTAACCCACAGAGGCATAAAAGCAAATCCTGAAAAAATTGGTGCTGTTCTCGGCATGAACCCACCGCAGACCGTAAGAGAAGTCCAACGACTCACTAGA
This sequence comes from Bretschneidera sinensis, assembly GCA_023935145.1. Taxonomy (NCBI): domain Eukaryota; kingdom Viridiplantae; phylum Streptophyta; class Magnoliopsida; order Brassicales; family Akaniaceae; genus Bretschneidera; species Bretschneidera sinensis. The sequence continues at coordinate 102,105,772 of CM043699.1, forward strand.
AGGATAGCTGCCTTAAGTCGATTCATGTCAAAAGCCGTCGAGAAGTGTCTCCCCTTCTTTAAAGCCATCCGGAAGGCCAAGGATTTTGTTTGGTCCAATGATTGCCAAGAAGCATTCATGGAGTTGAAGAGACATTTGCGCACACCTCCCGTACTCACCAAGCCTACAGCTGGCGAAGAACTCTTCTTGTACCTCTTGGCTGGACCGAAAGTTGTGGCTTTAATTCTGATTTGAGAGGAGGAAGGAGTGCAGAAGCCTGTGTATTATGTAAGCAAGGTGCTCCACGATGCCGAAACAAGGTATCTTCCTACAGAAAAAATGGCGTATGCTCTCTTGATCTCGGCCCGAAAGCTCCGACCGTACTTTCAAGCCCACACAATCACTATCTTCACCAACCAGCCCCTTCGGCAAGTACTTCATAAACCTGACGTTTCTGGAAGAATGGTGAAATGGTCAATAGAATTGGGTGAGTTTGACATTTGCTATCGGCCTCGGGCAGCTATTAAGGGCCAGGCCTTAGCTGACTTTGTCATGGAAACCACTCTGCCGAGGTAAGAAGAACCATCTCAGGCAACTGATAGAATAAATCTGTTCCCACAATGGACCCTTCATGTCGATGGATCCTTTACTGACACTGGAAGTGGCGTCAGGTTTATCATCAGCGGTTCGAACAATTTCACTATCGAATACGCCTTGAGGTTTGACTTTAAGGCATCCAACAACGAGACCGAGTATGAGGCTTTGCTCGCAGGAATGAAACTCGCCGAGGTGCTTTCCATAAAAAGTTTGAATGCATATAGCGACTCACAGCTGGTGGTAAACCAGATTAATGGTGAGTTCGAAGCAAGAGGGGAAAAGATCGTTCGTTATCTTACAAAAGCCAAAGTACTGGCTACAAAGTTCGTAGTATTTCACATTAACCAAATTCCGCGGGCTGACAATTCAAAGGCTGACTCCTTAGCCCAGCTCGCATCATCCCGCCCACTCGAACCAAGGCGGGCAATTTATCTTGAAACATTTATCGCGCCCAGCATTGATGAAACTCTGATACTCCCCGTGGACGGTGCAGAAACATGGATGAGCCCTATTCTCGGGTACCTCCGTGATGGTCACCTGTCAAACAACAAAAATGAGGCCCGGAAGGTTATATCTCGGGCAGCGCGGTATGCTATTTTGGATGGTTAGTTGTATAAAAGAAGCCTCACAATGCCCTACCTAAAATGTCTTGATCCAACCGAAGCTAATTACTCCCTCTGAGAGGTTCACGAAAGAATATACGAAAATCATCTTGGAGGGAGGGCCTTGGCATTGAAGATCCTTCGCCAAAGGTACTATTGGCCTAAAATGAGGGAAGAAGCCATGGAGCTGGTTAAAAAATGTAAAAGCTGTCAACAGTATGCCACTTTGCTACATAAACCAACAAATCTCCTCACTCCAATCACTAGTCCGCTTCCCTTCGCCATGTGGGGCATGGACCTTCTTGGACCTTTCCCTATAGCAGTCGGCCAGCAAAAGTACCTTATAGTGGCAATCGACTACTTCACAAAGTGGGTAGAAGCCGAGCCCTTGGCCAGTATCACCGATCATTAGGCCCGAGGTTTCGTTTGGAAGTCGATCGTACGTCGGTTCGGAGTACCTCGAGTATTGGTAACAGACAACGGCAAACAGTTCGATAGTACTCGGTTCAAAACATTCTGTGAGGAATTGCATATCGAACACCGCTTATCCTCAGTAGGATACCCCCAAGCTAACAGGCAAGCCGAGGTCACCAACCGAATGCTCCTCCAAGGCATCAAAAGGCGGATAAACGAAGCAGACAAACAATGGACTAGCCATTTGCCCAACATACTGCGGGCATACCGAACCACAGCTCGAGCCTTCATGGGGGAAACCCTTTTCTTCATGACCTATGGGTCAGAGGCAGTGATCCCATTGGAAATAGGCATACCCTCATTTCGGGTACAAATCTTCGAGGAACAAAGCAACGAAGAAGCCTTAAGTATGAATGTCGATCTCCTCGATGAGGCTCGGGACAGAGCCTAAATCCGATTAGTCGCTTATCAGCAGCGTGCCGCTAGGTATTACAACGCAAGAGTCAAAGGAAGGCATTTCTTGCTCCATGACCTCGTCCTGCGGAAAAGCGAAGTATTCCGACCCCGAGACACGAAAAAACTGCGCCCCAATTAGGAAGGGCTGTATCGAATTAAAAAAGTGTGCTGTCCTAGCACTTTTGAGCTCGAGGAGCTGAATGAGAAGCCCGTCCCTCGAACTTGGAATGCCGAACACCTCTGACTGTTTAACCAATAAAAAATCAGAGCTCGTGCTTGAACTCCAAGGAAAAAGGTTACCTTCAAAATAAACTAAGTGTAAGCGCATGAACTTACTGTATAAAAGATAAAGTTTAGAAATAGAAAGGGTACTTTCATTAAAATATTGGTGATACAAAAGACAGGCGAACTAAGACCCTAAAAGCAACCTCAAACCTAAAACAGCCTCAAAATACATTAAGCAAAAAACAAAAATTTTGGCCAGGCCATATCAGGACAAACTTTGACACAGACTGCTCACCCTGAGCCAGGATGTCCCTCTTCAGGGGAAGGCGACCCAGGGCCTTAGTGCTCTTCCTGCCCTTCCATCTACTCTGGCTCGTTGGTCTGCTCCCCCTTCGAAGTAAGCTGATTCTCATCCCCTTCGTCGAGCCCTAGCAGATCGACGCCCGAGAAGTCTAGCTCGGGGAACAGAGCCTCGGCTTTCCTCTTTGCCTCCATGAAACCTGTGAGGTACTGCTGGCCCCCTTCAGAGATAATAGCTAGCTTGTAGGCATCTGAGCCTTGGAAAGTCGCCAAGGCTTCCTCCACGGCCACTTGAGTACGGGCCTCGGCCTCCTCCACGGTAGCCCGAATACGGGCCTCAGCCTCCTCGGCCACGACACGGGTACGAGCCTCAGCTTAGGCCTGGTTGGCAGCATCCAGCAGAGCCTGAAGTTGGCAAGCCGCCTCGGTCTTCTCCTCCAATAGACGCTGGGTACGTCTTAGGAGCTCAGTTATCTCCATGCAGTGACGAGTGGTCGCGCCTACGATGGCTCCCATCTAAACAATCAAACGAATAATGAAGAAGAGACTGGGGCATAAAACGCTAAAATAAAAACTTGCCTAGGACGCCACTGTCTCAGCAGCTGCACAAAGGGACTCTATGATTTTCCTACCTAGCTCCGCGACATCTCGAGGCAGAGTTTCCTTAGTCAGATGTTCCCGCGCCACCCGAGGGTGCGCGAAGACAGAATCATCTATCTTCAGGGCCCAGTTGGGTGTAAAAACCGGGACCTCGGCAGCGGCTCCTTGGCTGGTACCAGGAACAGTCGAAGGTCTGGCAAGGGCAGGAACTGAAGGGACAGGATGAGTCTCTGACTGGGGAAGCTGCCTCGAAGGAGTCCCCAGGTCTATTGGAACAGAAGCCTGGGCCCGAGACCTCTTCCTGGTCCCCGACCCTGAGGCCTGCTGTTTTTCAGGCCGGGTAACTCTCCTCTTCTCTAGAGCTAACTTCCTGGCATGCTCCCTAGCAAGCGCTGCGGCCTCCATCTCTGACCAAACAAACAATCAAGAACATAAGTGTAAAGTGCAAGGAAAGTAAACGGAAAACAATGATAGAAAAAGAAACCTAAAGTTGTTTTACCACTCTTAAGTGAGGGCTCCGGGCATGAGGGGCAGAGGCCATGCCTAGCCAATTCCTTGTTATCATAGAGGACTCTGACATCGATAGGCGAGGCCACCATGGCATCCACAATCTCCTGTTCAAAGGGGAGGAGGCCTACTTTCTTGCACTTCCCGGTACGGTCCATACTCTAGGAACAAGGAAGGCCAAAGTCTTCGGTAGATCGAATGAAGAAGAAATTCTTCTTCCACCTCTTAATTGACGAGGATGTCTTCTTCAACAATCTCATTCTCGACCGAGTGCTAAACACCACCCATCTAGTCTGGCCGTGCCTGCTGATAAGAAAATAGGCCTTGAAAACATCCAAGGTCATTGGTCTGCCCACCTCCAAGCAGACATAGATAAAGGCCATGATCAACCGCACCGAGTTCGGTACTAGTTGGCACAGCGCAATATTAAAGTACCTAAGGACGGTACAGAAAAATGGGTGGAGAGGGAACCGTAGTCCGGCCTGCATATGATGCTCGTAAACATAGAGCTCATACGGGGCTCAGTCAGGAAGGGCATCGCAGGCCCTCTCCCCCACCCTAGCCAGCCGGAGGGCGTACTTGCCTGGAATGCGGTACATCTTCTGAATCACAACTAGGTCCTCCTCCCTAATCTGGCTGGGAATCTCATTGGTGGTGTAGTTCCATTCCTCCCTCTCCTCTCCAGCCGTGGTCTCTCTAATATCGGTTAAATCCCTAACTACTGCCTCCCCAGAGGACGAGCCCTCTTCATGCTCATCCCCCAGGGGAACATACGGCACCATTGCCTAGGGGCCTGAACTAGGCACGACCCCTACAGGGGTCCCTCCCCTCGACAAGGATGAAGATGTCTCTCCTTCCTCAGTACTACCACCGCTAGAGTCATCCACACTACTACTACTATTATTACTACTGCTAGGCCTATCACGATAAGCATCAAATGAAGACATGCTTAAAAGGAAGGATGAACCAACTCACCAAAGTTCGAGGGATTCAGACTTGTGCTCCACCAAAAACTGAACAAAGTTGTTCGCGACACTTTCCCCCCGCGACTCCAAACACCGCGACCACCACAACTTGAAGTCCGCGCTTCCACCAAAGCTACGAAAACTCCAGACTGGGTGCAGAATGAGGACTAGAGCTCACGAGGTTAAAAACTTTCAGAAAGGAACAGGGCGAAGGGAAAGGAACTCTCAGTGTAAAAAGTTAAGGACGAGGAATCTCAGGGATGAGGCTGAGGGCTCTCAAGCAATTCTCTCTTTCAAAAACTATTCTGATTTTGGATGAAAGTGAAGAAGAGAAGGAGCAAAACTCCCCTTATATAAGAAAGGAAAACACGGCAAACGAGCGTCGTTTAATGCGAGCGTGAAAACAGAGGGGACTTTTGGCATCCCAAAGCAGCCTTCACGAGGCCCTAGGAAACGTTTCACTCCCCAAGGCATCCGCCGTCTTCTCAAAACGGCTGCCCAAAATCCCAAAAGGGATCATCATTTCCAACACACCGCTATTTGCGCTAAAAATGCCACGTGTCATCTTCGCTGCCGCTTTTGCAGGGATAAAACTCCCATAGCTCCAGGAGTCCTCGACCCCCACGAGTCCTCGGCCCATTCTCCTCAATGTCCGAGGAGATGGATTGCTCCACTGGTCCTCGGACTCAAGGTATTTGTGACCGAGGAGATGGATTGCTCCACGAGTCCTCGGCCCATTCTCTTCAAGGTCCGAGGGGATAGATTCCTCCACTGGTCCTCGGACTGAAGGTATTCATGGCCGAGGAGATGGATTGCTTCACGAGTCCTCGGCCTATTCTCTTCAAGGTCCGAGGAGATGGATTGCTCCACTGGTCCTCAGACTCAAGGTATTCATGGCCGAGGAGATGGATTGCTCCACGAGTCCTAGGCGCATTCTCTTCAAGGTCCGAGGAGATGGATTGCTCCACTGGTCCTCGGACTCAAGGTATTCATGGCCGAGGAGATAGATTGTTCCACGAGTCCTCGACCCATTCTCTTCAAGGTCCGAGGAGATGGATTGCTCCACTGGTCCTCAGACTCAAGGTATTCATGGCCGAGGAGATGGATTGCTCCACGAGTCCTCGGCCCATTCTCTTCAAGGTCTGAGGAGATGGATTCATAACCAAACACACAAAATTACGCATCACGTCCTCGACCGAGTGCATGCTCATGGGCCGCTGTCCTCGGACTCATCCCTCTTAGGCCGTGTCCTCGGCCTCGGCCCAAGATCCCTAAGGATTGAACAGATGCGGAACAAGCCATAATACTTCTTTAACCATATAATTGTACTCAAGGAAGTGGGGGGCCTCTGATATTGCCAAAAGTACCCCTCCAATGGGAAGACGACACGTGGACCCTCTTGACAGCAAGTCATAAAGAGGTACGTGGAGGATCTAGGACCGAGCAGCTCAGCCCTCAGGTCATAACCGCCCCTCAAAGCCCCTCCGCCCCCAGGTGGGCCTCCTTGTCACCACCGTCTTCCAGGTCATCGTAAGGTCGGCAGACTACCTCAGACACGTAAACGGCTCACGATCAAGCCATTAAGGCTAAGCCCTAAACGAACGGCCCTCAGCCATCTAGCTGGGCCTCGTAGGCATCATTCCAAATCCAAGTTGGGGTATCAGGTGACTAACCGCCCTCATACCTGGATGGCTTCTGATCGAGTCAGCAAGGCAAAACCTTAACAGACGGCCCCCAGCCATCTAGTTGGGCCTCTTAGGCATCATTACCCAACCCCGTTAGGGCATCATATCGGTGCCATCTTAAGCCCAATGCCGCCTCAAAGCCCTATAAAAAGGGTCAGGTACGCATCCCAATCGATCCAAGTTTTTCAACAAAAACTAACACTCGTCTTCTACACACCCTTGATCCTACCCTAACTTAAGCTTCGGAGCATCTTCGGAGGCACCCCCTCTGACGACCCCATAGCCTTTTTCTCTTTTCCTGTGCAGGTACATCCGTGATTCGACCTACAGCTCAACAACACATTTTTGGCATCAACAGTATGGTTTTGACTCCACAGGCTTATAACCCCGTAATTCAAGCACTATTTAGATGGAGGAGAACTACTGAAGCCATTAGACTTTTTAGAGAAATGATGGAGACGGGTGACCTTCCAGATGCAATCTCATGGGCTCTGTAATGGTGGAGGGCCAATTGGAGAGGATGTTGATTTTTTGGTTGAGATAATAGAGAAAGGATTTATAATTGAATTCTCATCAATCTATATGCTGGCTGAAGGACTTTGTGCTTTATCTATGGAGGATACCCTAATCAAGCTTGTTGATATAGTCATGGAGAAAGCAAACTTTTCAAACAGTGAAGTTACCATGATAAGGGGTTTCCTTAAAATTCGTAAATTTCAAGATGCATTAGCTACCCTTGGCGGTATCTTGGAAAGTCGAAAGCCCAAGAAAACTTACTGGTCAAGATGATATATGAAGTTACTCCCTATCAAACTAATTGGAAAGATTGAAGCTGCACTTAATTGGTCGTATATAAGTTGAAACTTTGATGTTTTTTAAGGACAAACCTCCGATGTAGTGTAGATTAATATGGATCACAAAGAAATTTTGGAGGCTGAGGTGCAAGGAATGCAATCAGCACATTATGGTACTATTGACATTCTTCCAGCTCGCCCTTGTATCTGTAATTAGGTATCAAATTACTAGAATGGAATGCCATTAATATTCTTGTATCGAATCATGGAAACTGATGTAAGAACAACTCCAGGATGTAACCAAAAAAATTAGTTTTTTTCCAATTTAAATTGTGATTTCTTGGTCTATTGAGCTTACAAGTTGAATGTGAATTTATGTGTTGTTGTACACAGATAAGGACTGATTTCATCACTCTTGATGAGCCAACATTATGTATTAGGAGGCATCTATAGTGTACACACATACAAAAGGGTTGCCTCCTGCACACAACATTTCACCACGTTCAGAATGAGGAAGACTGGATTTAGTTAAGCCGTGTGTTCTGTTCTTTCTTCTTTTAGTTATGCAGGCATTTTGTTATTTGATGTTTTATTTGTCGACGATTCTTACTGAGGTATATTGATTTTGCTTCTCTTCTTCTTGGAAGAACGACGGATACAACAACATTCAATTGGTAAAGTAAATTCTAGAATCAAGAGTATAACCAAAAAAAAAAAAATCAAGGATCAAGAGAAGAGGATGAAGATATGAGAAGTTTGCTGTGAAACTCCCTGTTTATGTACTATTTTCATATCCATATCAGGCGGCACCCTGTCCTTGCGAAATCAAGCCAATGGATGATATTGGAAAACTGCTTCCAGGTGTACGGCTGATCAGCCACTCTCATGAAAGAAATTGGGTAGAGACTCAGAATTCGGAAACAAAAGACAAGGGATTTTAGATTTTGAGGTACAATTACTCTCTCCATTCTTCGAATTTCGCACGAAAAATCAAAATTTCTAAGGTTTGGACTGTTTGGTTGAGTTACTTGAAAATTGACTTTGAACTCTATTGATTTCGTCTTACCGGAGCGTGGCCCTCCTTGAGTTATTTGAAAATTGACTTTGATCTTTGTTGATTTTGTCTTGCCGAAGCGTGGCCCTACTTGAGTTACTTGAAAATTGACTTTGATCTCTATTGAGTTCGTCTTTACTGGAGCATAGTCTTGCTTTTGAGCTTTCGGGAGCGTGGTCCTGCTTTTGAGGGTCTTGCGTGGATTCTCGCCCTTCTCCTCCTTTTAAATGCGAAGTGTTTTCATTGCTATTCCAGAGCAAAGAAACCAAGCAATTCAGTGATGAGATTGTAGGACCTTCGAGTTCGAGGACAGGTGGGACCATGGAAGAGGAGTGGTCTGAAAGTAAATAGGACTTTCGGGTATGATCTTGTCAAAAATCTAAACCCAAAGTCATTTCCTAAATTGTCATTAACATCTCAGAAGGTTTGATAAAACATGGTTCTTTGAAAAAAATCCTTTTCTTGATGAAAATCTTTGTTATGATTTTATTTTTCCCATTCATGAAAAACAACGAACATATTTTTCAAAGAAAAGGATAAAGGTTGAGGCAAACTTTGATAAGAAGTCATGATACAAACACAATGCAAACAAGACATGCAAGAAAAAACAAGGTATTATTGTTTTTATTCATTTTTCACAATTAAAAATTGAAATAATCACGATAGAGAGAATATGTGATGTCTACCCATGCACACACTGTTAGTGTTGCGTGTGCAGTGGTAGGCCTACTTGTGTGCACATTGGTAGGTCTACTCATGCGTGCAATGTGTGTGATATGCGTGCTGTGTGCCTATTGATTGGCCATCCTCCACTTGCACCACTACCACCAACAACCCTTTTACCAATTCCTCCACCAACCCCTCCGTCGACTCCTCCACTAGCACCACCACCAATCCCTTTGCTAATTCCTCCACCAGCTCCACCACCAACTCAACCTACACTACTACCACCACCACCACCACCACCAATCCCTTTGCCAATTCCTTCACCCACTCCAACACCAACCCCTCCTCCAACTTCTCCACCATCACCCTTGCCCATACCTCATCTTTGTTGGGAATTTTGATACCCAAAAGAACTATGTAATCACAATAGCAAAAAATAAAGAGAAAAAAATCACAATAATTTTTTAACGTAGTTCGGCACCTCTTGTATACATCCACGAGTCAATCGTTATTCCACTACTTTTGCAACTTTTGGATAGAGGAAAACTAATATAACTCACTACACAACAATATACAAATTTTCTACACAAAACTGTGTGAAAAATCTCCCAAATTTCACAACCCAAAACTTTCATCGTAGCTCTAATAGTAAACTTTTATAGTTTACAATGTATATGAGAATTATGAGTGTGCCTCAAATCTTCTCTATGGTCCTTTTATATAGAGGATATTTTCCTAACACTACTAAAAAAACATCACAGTATATTTTTATTATTTGTACAATCAACAATATAATAAGAAATTACTATTATTCTTAATAGAACAAGTAACTACAAAATAAAAAAACTTTTTCTAAATCAATTAGAAGTTTTGCTTGTGAAAATTGAACCGAAATCCTAATAAAATTGCTGTCAGATTCTAGAAGAATAATCGAAATGAGAAGTAACAAGAGTTATCTCCAATTGCTAAAAACATTACTCAATACTTCATAGTTGCTCAAGGCACCGTAAATAAAAAATTTCTACGAGTAAACCACACCACAAACCAAATACACATGCAGCTATTTGACTGAAATTAAGGACCAGAATCACACCAAAACACTAGCTATGTAAACTGAACATCCGTTACGCGATTTCATGGGATAAAACACAAAATAATGGAATTAATAACGGAACATTGCAGAAGTGTTAAACAAAATGAAGGAAATCCACCAACCAGACATTTGAATATATTTTTGTCAGCAAAGGTTCCTCCCTCTTCCGATCAAGCAATTGGGTATGAACGGGGTCACGACAAAGATGAAATTTACAGGTCTTGCCATCAAGCAGCCCGACAGAGAAATGTCCATGGCGAATCCGTGAGATAGAGCCCAAGGTGCTTCGTAAAATGGTATCCGTTGCTTTTTGTTTTCAAGTGAAACGGCGTCTTTTTCCCCTCACGTTAAAACGCATTCATTGGGTTGGTTTATTTCTTAGAATTGCGTCGTATTTTTCATTGCAAAAGTTTCTCATCATCAATTAGAGAGTAATTGATGCAAATGATAATTTCATCATCTCCCATTAAGGGTGAACCAGCCATCATCATATCTTTGGGATCAGGCACTTTTACTTCTGCTACTATAAAAATAAGACCGAGTTATTGAAAAAGTCCAAGTAGTTGGGTGAGACCGAGTTTTTGAAAAAGTCCTAAGTAGTTGGGTGGAATCGAATTATAATTTTTGTATTTAATTTTTTAAAATTTTTAAATTTTTTTAAACAATTATTATTTAAAATTTTTGAATTTTTTCAACTATGTGGGATCACTGCTCAAAAAAACATTTTTACATATAAATAGTTTATATCTAAACTGTTAATGTTAACTTTAATGCAACTTAAATTAAAAAATAAAAAAGTATTTTAAAAGTTTAGAAAAAAACCTATGCATGCCCTTTCTTCAGCTTTGTAGAGAAAAAAAACGTGTAAGTGAGGACTATTTTGTTTAAATTTTAATTTTTTTATAAAAATTTTATTAATTTAAATTATATTTAAATAATTTCCAAACAATACTCCCCATTAAAGAATTGTTAAATCTTTAATTGTCTGCCTAAAAATTTCTAACAAAACCTCAAATAGTGAGATTTGAATATCGTAATATGTTTTTCAAATGGTTAAGAAATTATGTTTGATTTCTTCACGGTAATGGTAAAAATCAGTAGTAAATATTTAATCACTAGTATTAGTTTCAAATTTTTTGTTTTTGCTGTTAGAAGGATTTAAACAATCTTTTGTTAAACGATTGTGAAGGTAAAATTTGTTTAGTTTTTTTGTAATGTCGTGTAGTTTTACATCTAATGGAAATTCTACTTATTTAAATTTAATTTTAATTATATTTAAAAATTATTTTTTAAATGTTAAGTCTAATTATTATTTATTAAAAACAAAAATTATATTCAAAACTCTACCAAACCGTACCAAAATATCTCAAAGGGCTGAATGAATACGTCCTAATAATAAAACAAAAAGTAAATGTCATCGTATAGTCTTATCAATTGTTACAAATGGTTAGAAAAAAGAGAAAATTACATAGGCCATCTATAGTTTGCTATAAATTATAATTTTACAATTACATATTAAAAGAATATTAATGTATCCCTAAAACCTAAGTATAATTAGTTTAAATTGGACTTACATGTTTCATAATAATCACTTGTTAAGAACCGAATGTTAATAAATTAAAATATTCTCTTTTTGTATGACATTTATGAGATTTTTCAATCAATATGAATTAACCATGATTAAAGTTTAAAAGTATAGTATGCTTTTAGAGTATAATGGTAGAGTGACAAAATATGTTTTTTCAACCGTAAAAATTTAAATTTTGCATTTGATAAAACTTAACTGCTAACTATGTCAACAAAAATTGTGGTACAATATATGGATTTCTCAAAGCTATTCTTATGGTGCTGCAGAAAAACTATGTTTTAAAATGCAAAAAATAAAATAAATTATTATTAAAGATATCCAAAATACTTTTTGACTTAATGAAATTTTCTTATATATAAAAAATTCTTTATTACTGTTTCCAACTAGAGAAACACTATCATTATTATAGATATTTTACATAATCATAACACTTTTACAGTTAATTTTATATATGTAATTTACCAAAAAGTATACTATAATTGTTCCACAATTTTTTTTTATCACAACACTTTTGTCACTGTATTTTCAAAAATGCTATAACAATTTCACCACAAAATACTTTCAAGTTTATTGAAGTATCACTAATATACCAAACTTTTTAAAAACATACGATTCACCACAAAATACTAATTTTCACCATCAAGCAGTCCAAAATGAATTTATTTGAAGAATCAAAATTTTAATTTGATATTATTTTTTATGATGACCAAAATACCCCTAGATATTATAAATATTACTTTTTAAAAATAAAAGTATTAGTGATGGAACATATTTAATAAGGATTTTTAGAGATTTGAAAAAAACAAAATTATCATCATTCTTTTTCGAAAATTGTTAAAAGTATATTTTAAATGTATTTATATTTTATTATATGGTATAAAACAAATTTTACTTTATATATTTTATATTTAAAAAAAATATTATGATATCATTGCCTATTGTATCTTCAAATAAATGAAAATCAAAGATCATCATAAAATAAAATTAAATATTTTAAATGAAAAATTTGTTAATATATTTTTTATAAAATTAAATAATCTAACATCTCAAATAAATGAATATAAAAAACTATCATAAAATAAAAATTAAAGACAAACTTTTCTATTTTAAAAATTAAAATGATATTGTATGTTTTAATTTTAAAAAAAAATGTGAATTCAAATAACCTAAAATTTGTGTTATAAACAATTTTGAAATAAATAGAATTATTAAACTTATCATAATCACTTGAAGATATTTTAACAATAAGAGTATTTTGGCCATCATAAAAAGTAGTATCAAATAAAAATTTTAATTCTTCAAAGAAATTTATTTTGAGACTACTTGATGGTGAAAATTGATGTTTTTAAAGTGAATCGTGAGTTTTAAAAAAATTTAACATGATAATATTATTTTAATAAATTTAAAAATAATATAATGTAATTTGTCGAATCAATTACTGTGAGTTGGAAAAGTCTGATAGACCAATTACTGTGTAGTCCCTGACTTGTCCGGTCCCTACACGATGACCACAAGTTTGTGTTTTTTAAGCAAGTAATACAAGATCAATTTTAGGCGCCTGACACTAGCTCCATGATTCTTGGTGGTGGAGTAGCATTTGATAATAATCTTAACTTTGTAATTGAATCTTGAGTTGATATATATTATATTATGATTATGTTAAGTAAGTCATTTAAATCAATTTGATTGATTTAAACGGTTTCAAAGTATATTTGTCTTGTAACTATTTAAATCAATTTGTTTTTATTGACATAGAAAATCAATTTATCTTTTTTTATTTTTTTATAAACTATTTCAAAATCCACGCCCTAAACGGGTGATACCTTAGCCAACAGAAAAGGCTGTAAGCCAAAAAGCATAGTAACAGTCGCCTTAATATGTCTCGTGTAGTGTGATCACTCCTTGAACGCCAAGCTCCTTCAGCCCTGGACAAAAGATTCCCAATTCTTCAACTCAATTTATCAAATTCAAAGGATAAAATATAAGAAATTCAACACCAAATTGCATACATCCCAAAAGTAATTATCAATTCCAAACACTGACTATCATTTTTGGTTTGACAAAGAAATGAAGTAACATGTTCCTAATGGATCTGATCTCAAATTGACATCAGTTACAGAAAATCAAAACCATATTATTCAATCCAAAAACAAAGACAATTACTCTCAAAATTTTAAAGTCACAAAACCCTAGATTCCAAAATGCAAATTAACAAAGAAAAAACTAAGTGGAGGAGGAAAAGTGTCGGGATTAGAACCAAAATCTGATTAAATGGTATTGAGGGTCTGAGTAAAATAGAGAGGTTTTGATCAAGTGGAAGTAAATCAGTGAGGAGATCAAAATATTTGAGGATTTAAGTCAAATGATGAATTTATTGAGATACTCCTCAAATCCCACATCGGATACTATAAATTGAGGTTCAAACCCAAAAGGTGGTGAATTGGGTTTTTAAAAACTTTTGCTAATTACTTTGCAAGTTTATAAAAACAATTAAATGTATAAAACATACAAACAAGTAATGTGCTTGAAGTAAAATAGTTTAAGGAAGAGAAAGTGCAAACTCAGTTTATAGTAATTCGGCAATATCGGATTCCTTCCGACCCTACATCCACTCTCTTCAAAGAACCTCCTAGAAGTAATCCACTAAAACGTTAGTCGTGCAACTTTATGGGTGTTGCACAAACCTTACAACCAATCTCTTCCTCACGAAAGCTAATCCCTTTCTTTACGGAAGCTAATCCATTCCTCACGAAAGCTACAAAGAAGTGTTTAATCCTAAACACTCTAAGAGTTATTACAACTCTTTCCCTTTTACAATAAATGAGATTTTGTTGTAAAGTAAATGGTAGAGAGATAGCAATAAGTACTTTTAAAAATGAACAATATATCTCTTTCAAGAATAAGCTTGAAGAATGGCTTAACAATAAAATTTTCAAAGCTTTTGAGAATTAATAAGCAAACTTATGAATTGAATGTGTTCTCTTGTTGTTTTAAATGCTTATTGAAGTGGGTTTATATAGCCTTGAATCAATATGGCCGTTTGAAACTGACTTGGTAGGTTTGGTTCATTAAATGCTCAAGCCTCAGGTCTCAAACGGTCATATTTTCCAATTACCAGTAGATTGGGTCATTATACCAGTCGACTAGGTCAAGCAAGAAATCTTACTTTTTAGGCTGTGGGAGAGTACCAGTCGACTGGGTCTTAAGCACCAATCGACTAGGAACTCTCTGTCCCAGTTGCCAGTCGATTGGGTTTTTGACACTAGTCGACTAGGGACCTTCAGTCCCATACCCCAGTTGACTGGCATATTGAGTCAGTCGATTGGGTTGCCCTTCAACTCAGTTTTTCATATTTCAAAACTGTTGTTGACTTGGAAACAATTGTATTAAAGGTTTGTGAAAATATTTTTGTAAAATGAGTCACAGCTCATGCTAAGTTTTTGAACATGAGAGATTTATAGTTGTTTTCATTACCTTAATGCCTATTCTAGATCTTCTGTCTTGTCTTGGCATCTGAATCTAGTTAAGTTCTTGCATCTTCTTTCTATGCTAAATGCTTTTACCGCTTAAACACATAGATAAAACTGTTAGTGCAATTATACTAGTGTTTTGTCATTATTAAAATCAAATATTGGTCAACAATCTTCCTCTTTTTTATGATGACAAAACTAATGAGAGAAAAACAGTTTTAAAAACTAAGTGTTGGGTTTTTAGAAAAAATTGGGTAGAGTTTCCTCTGTTTTTCGGATAAAACTAACTTTTTAGCAGTTCAAACACAGTTTATAATCAACCCAACCAATCAAAGTAAGACAAAGTTATATTTATCACTGATTTCGTAGTTATGCTGCCCCTAAATCTATGTTCTATTATAGTTTACATTGATTTTTCTTTTTTTCTCATTTTTCTCCCATGTTTTGACAATAACAGAAAAAAGAGGGTCCAAACTTAAAAAATAAGCAAGATAAACACTATAACCATGAAGATAAGGCAAAAATAAGCTTGTGAGTAAAAACTAAGCATTTTCAGAATTGGAAAGACTTCCCGAGAAGAGTCTGAAGTTTTTACATTGATATCAACAGTTAAGGCATATAGGTGATCATGAATATTATAAACCAAGTAACCATATAGCATAAAAGTAAGATATATAAATATTGATAGGTGCTTAAATATTCGTATTTAAGCCCCCTTATTTGCATTTGTTAAATCCTTAGTTATGTTAATTTAGTTCATTTTACTTCATTCTGTGTTTTACATGTCTTTGTAGGGTCTTGGAGAAAAAGAAGCAGTTTTTGGCACCTAAAGGAAGAAATCTGGAAATCCTAGAACAGTTAATGGCAAAAGTGCAATCGATCGCACTAGTGGGTGCGATCGAATGCGTAAGTGCTTGTGCGCACACAAGTAGGATCGAGCGCAGCCTTGCGATCGAGTGCACAACGCATGTGATCGAGCGCACATATACGGGCATGAACAGTAAAACGACAAAACCAGTTTTGGAAATAAAGGAGGTTTTACGTTTTAGGAAGTTTAGGGTTTCCTAAGTCTTCTAGGGTTATTCAAACCCTATAAATACACCTGTAAAACACACACCATAGGGATCGCTTTTTTTATCTTTTGCTTAGCTCGGAGTTGTAAGCTTTGGAGAGGATTGACAACCCATCTCCACAGTATTCTTTGGGTTTTATAGTTTATGTTTAGTTTATGCTATGATGTTTATCTTAGATAGCATGTGTAACTAACTCTTTATAGGGCTCGATTGAAGCCCTAGTTATGCTTTCACATATATATATTCATTGATTATCTTTGCAATAGCCTTGATTATGATGCCTAACTTGATTAATGCTTATGTTTATTTACATTCCTCATATGTGTATGTCTGATCAATATGTGCATGTGGTATGGATTAGTTAGTTAGACCAATTTGGATGACCGAGTCCTGGGCCTAACAATAGTAACAAAAGATATCCACACCAGATTATTGGATTAATCAACATGGGAAACCAAGAGTAGATACCATGCCCTAGGTCTCATGTGGTTGTCGATTTCCATAAATCTTATGCTTTTTTAAGGAACAACTCAATAGATACCATGCTGAATCCCTTAAGAAAGAAAAGAGTTAGAGTAGATACCATGCCTAACTCGGGGCTTAGGGAAATCAATAGCTTAAGGAGTAGATACCATGCCCTTAGGTTGACAACCATTAGGTATTCATAGGAAGGCTAGTGCATTGACTTATTACTCATTGGGAAAGTATGACTAGTGGTGGATATCAAAGCCCTATGTCTCATTATTATTAATTCACATTCAACAGTTATTTTGATCTTCTTTTATTAAGAAACTGATTCTAAAACGAAATTCACCAATCCCTGTAGAAATGATCTCGCACTTGCACCTTATGCTACCATTGACCTTGTGCACTTGCAAGTAAAACTGTACGATTATTTACTTATTTATTTAGGTAGATAAACGCACAACAAGTTTTTGGCGCCATTGCCGGGGATTGCACTAAATTTCCTTTTAGAATCACTTTCGTTAGTTTAATCATCATTATTCTATTTTACTTTAATTTTTCTAAAAAAATTTAATTTATGTTCTTCACCTTTATTTTTTATTTTCATCAAACCCTAATCGATTACCTTTCTGTTTCAGGTACATCAAACCCTAATCGTACTTTCTGTGATACTTGCGATCGAGCGCAACCTCTTGTGCAATTAAGCGCAATTAGGGCGGAGAGTTACCCGAGCAGCAGAGTTGAACTGCTGTACTAAAACTGGTTTACCTGATTTATGCACGGACTTCGATCCCGACATCCAACATTCTTTCCCCTCGATCCCGAGCTTGAGTGGACGATCCGACAAAGGCTTAGGAACAACTTCGAGGAGAACGAAGAAGAATCCGAGAACGAAGCACCAATGGCAGAACAGTTCGAAAACCAGCAACCACTTGCACGAGTACCAATGAAACATTCTTTTATCCCACGGAACATTGATCAGCCATCATGTATTGCATATCAACCTGAGGTGGTAGGAAACTATTACATATCTCCGCAAATATTGAATGCTTTGACTCATTTTAGGGGTACTCCTAATGAGGATCCACACTTGCATCTTCGAGAATTTTTCGATCTTTGCAAGTTCCAGCACATCCAAGGCTTAGACCAAGAAGGAATAAGGTTAATTCATTTCCATTTTTCTTTAAAAGATAATGCTAAATTATGGTATAATTCTTTGCCTGCAGTTTCTATCCACACTTGTGAGGAATTGGCTAGCAAATTCCTATGGAAGTTTTTCCCAACCCAAAAGACGAGGCAAATGAGGAAGGAGATTCAATCCTTCCAACAAAAAGATGGGGACCTCTTCTTCGAAGCATGGGGACACTTCAACGAGCTGCTACTCAAATGCCCACATCACAACCTACCTCAAGATGAATTGGTACAAGCTTTTTATGAAGGTTTAAGTGATACTAACAAAAGTATTGTTGATTCAGGTTGTAAGGAGTGCTGATGGAGAAAAGCAGCGAAGAAGCAATGGAGCTCTTCGAAACCCTAAGCGAACACACTTAGCAGTTCTCCTCTCGAGGTAGACATGTAACCAAGGGTAAGGGTATGTATAACGTAAATCTAAATGGAGGATCTTCTCCTCAAATAGCTGCTGTGGAGAGGAAACTAGACTAGTTGGTTAAACCTATGGCTGCTCAGAATGCCTCATCTAGCTTATCAGCTACACCACTCCAGGTATGTGCGATATGTTCCCAATTTGATCATAACACTGATATGTGTCCCTTGTATTCATCTGCAGATCTGGAACAAGCAAATTACGTGGGACCAAACAATTATCCGCCAAAGAACAATCCTTATGCAAATACCTACAACCCTGGATGGCAGAATCATCCAAATTTCTCGTGGAGCAACAATAAGAACAGTCAAGGGCAGCAAAGAAACTTCCAACCAGCAGCCCATACTGCTCCCGAACCAAAGAAAAATGACCTCGAAAGTCTTGTGAGACAATTGGCCACTCAGCAGCAACAATTAATGACCTCACAAAATTAGTTCATAAAAGAAACGAGGAAATTTCAGACTGAAATGAGACAAACCACAGCAAAACATGATCAAGCCATTCAAGGATTAGAGGTAAAAATTGAGCAATTGGCCAAGGAACTGAGCAGTAGAAAGCAAGGTGAGCTTCCAGTCCAATCAATAGCTAATCCAAGAGGACATCAGCAACTGAATGTCGTGAAAACTTTAAGAAATGGTAAGATCATAGGAGCTGATGAGCCTACAAAAGCATCTCCAGATAAAGCATCCACACCCAAGGTAAGTACAATGGAGAAGTGGAATGCATTACCTTTTCCTCAAAGGTTAGCAAAGCCAAAGCAAGAAAATAAATTGCTTGATATTTTTGAAACTTTGAGAAAGGTAGAGATTAATATTCCTTTGTTAGATGCCATTAAAGAAATTCCTGCATATGCTAAATTTCTAAAAGATTATTGCACTAACAAGAGGAAGTTTCAGGAACATGAGACAATAGCCTTGACTGAAGAGGTAAGTGCTGCACTATTAAGAAATCTACCGCCAAAACTAACAGATCCGGGTAGTTTCACCATTCCATGCAGGCTAGGTGACCAGCTATTTGAGCATGCACTATTGGATCTAGGAGCAAGCGTCAATCTGCTGCCATACAGTGTATTCAAGACACTAGGTTTGGGGGAGCTCCAACCGACCTCTATCACTTTGTAATTAGCAGACAGAAGCATCAAACGACCGAGAGGTATCCTCGAGGATATATTGGTAAGAGTAGGTAAATTTATTTTACCCGCTGATTTTATCGTCTTAGATATGGAAGAATTTCATATGCCATCACCCCTCCCCATCATTTTGGGAAGACCCTTTATGATAATTGTTGATACAAAAATTAATGTAAAAAGGGGAATTGTCACTATGACAGTAAATGATGAGGAAATAGAATTCTAAATATTTAATACATTAAAATCAACCCAAGGTGATGATGCATACTCTAACGTAAGCTTGATGCAAGGTGTTGTTGAAAAAGTTTCTCAGGTCCATCAAACTGTTCCATCAGAGACCATCCCCAACCATGAGAACACAAGATTGGACAGTAGGCCAGAGGATGACGATGTGATTAAAGACATCAATCGAACTATGTACCCCATCAAGAACATATCACAGCCTCCAAGTAAGTATAATCCTCGAATTGAAGATACTGAACTTACTAATACTATTTTTCCTTATTTTATTAACCAGGCACCAAGATTGAAGATGCAACAGCTGTCAAAGGCACTTGAACCACCTGATGTGGGCTATAAGTGCCCCCTTCAATGGGAGTAGCACTGTATGAAGAGAGCACTTGAGACGTTTCACATTTGCCAATCATGTAGCTCAAGCACCTCTACTGAAGTTAGTGGTACTGAGGCCACTAACACACGGTAAGGTTGTATTGTTCTTGTTTTATCATTCCAGCCTTGGTGAGTTGTTATTTTGTCCATGCATTCTGCTTTGCGATCGAGCACATCATTCAGTGTGCTCGAGCGCACTCTAAGTGCGATCGAGCGCACTTGTGGCAGACAGTCACATGATGGACTTAAACACTTCACTCTTTGCCTTCACTCAGTCTCTCTCTCTTCATACTCACTCACGCTCACGCACTCGCACTTTCCATTCTGCAACACACCACTCTCACTCTCTTTAAATCATCACTCACTCACCACTAAACGACTCCAGCATCACCACTAACCACCATCACCACCATTCAGCACTGCCATGTCTCCCTCCCCATTACACATCCCTTCCATGCACAAGGTACCCATTTTGTTCAACATACGGATTTTAATGTTTTAACTACACTTTCAATATATATACGTGTTATATTGTGTCTGATTGGGTGCTCTTATATTTGTAGGAGGTTAGGAACACACTCAGATCCACAAGACCATAGCTTGGTCTTTTGTCGCCCACAAGCTGTTCGATAAAAAGACTGACCGTGTGCGATCGAGCACATAATCTAGTGTGTGATCGAGCACACATTTTCGAGATCGATCGCAAATTTGACTGAAACTAGGATCGACATATCAAAGCAAACCGCTTCCACCTCCCGTGCAGACATAGCCGCTGCTCTTCATTGCTGTGATGAGTCCCCTCCGAAAGACACCGATATCAAGGAGCAGCCAGACTCTTCTGACCTGTCCACGATTATCGAGGATATGTGCGCTGGTCAGTACGCTGACAGACACAACAAAGTAGCGAGCCGATCAAAGTTGCCTCCACAACTTTGGCTTGTAGACACTATCCTTCAGCGCAATGTGTGTCCATTGGGGCACAAGACACAGAGGAGAGACCAGTTTCTATAGACGTTGTATGTCTTCCACAGAGGTCACTGGTACTCTCTTACTGCTGTTATATGGAGCCAGCCGCATAAATTCTGGGATCATGTCCATGGCCGTCAGACCACCACGGCCAATGCATGGAGGCTCCCATTCTCATTCTTACTTTCGTACATCTTCAAGAAGAAAGAGATTAAGGGGACCACCAATGACAGACCAGTGCGAGAACATCCCTTCTTCGGGAAGACTCAATGGACACATAGTCTTTCGCACATGCCTCGAGGACTTCTAGCCCCTGCACCTGTAGCTGAGAGGGTTGAGGAGGATTATATGGAGACGGAGACCCCTGCAGTTAGCCCATTGCGAGAGGAGGACCATCTGGACATAGGACCCACAGAGTCCCAACACTTTTTTGCTGAGTTGTCCTCTTTTCGCGGTGAGGTCTTTGCAGCCACATCCCTCATGCACCAGCTCATAGATGGTTTGGAGGCACGGTTTGCACAACAGGAGGTGATACTACAGGCCATTCTTGATCGACTACATCCGACATCTGGTACCTCTTCGGCTGCTTCACCCGACGATTAACAGTGAGAGGATACCCCATCTGGCTGAAGACGTTAAACTTAGCACTCATGGGAGGCACCTCAAAGCGTATCCTTTTTAGTATTTTATTTTATTTTATTGTTAGTATTTACTTCTTTATAGCTATTTATTATTACTTGTTTTCCATTTTATATTTGTTTGTCTTTTTTTTAAAGGAAAAATGAGTGCATCCAATTAAAGTTTGGGAGCGTGCTACGAGCTATGTTTTGGAAAACAAGTAATAATAAATAACTGTAGAGAAGTAAATACTAACAATAAAATAAAATAAAATACTAAAAAGGATATGCTTTGGGGTGCCTCCCATGAGCACTAAGTTTAACGTCTTCAACCAGACGGGGTATCCTCTCGCTGCTGATCGTCGGGTGGTGCAGTCGAAGAGGTACCGGGTGCCGGAGGTAGGTGATCAAGAATGGCCTGTAGCATCGCCTCCTATCGTGCAAACCGTGCCTCCAAACCATCTATGCTCTGGTGCACGAAGGATGTGGCTGCAGAGATCTCACCGCAGAAAAAGGACAACTCAGCGAGAAAGTACTAGGACTCTGTGGGTCCTATGTCCGGATAGTCCTCCTCTCGTAATGGGCTATTTGCAGGGGTCTCTATCTCCATATGATCATCCTTAACCCTCTCAGTTGCAGGTGCAGGGGCTAAGAGTCCTCGAGGCATGTGCGAGAGACTATGTGTCCATTGAGCCTTCCCAAAGAAGGGATGCTCTCGCACTAGTCCGTCATTGGTGGTCCCCTTAATCCATTTATTCTTGAAGATGTACAAAAGTAAGAATGGGAATGGGAGCCCCCATGCATTGGTCATGGTGGTCTGACGACCATGGACGTGATCCCAGAATTTATGCGGCTAGCTCCATATAACAGTGAGAAGAGAGTACCATTGACCTCTGTGGAAGGCATACAACGTCTGTAGAAACTAGTCTCTCCTTTGTGTCTTGTGCCCCAATAGACACACATTGTACTGAAGGATAGTGTCTACAAGCCAAAATTGTGGAGGCAACTTTGGCCGGCTCATTGCGTTGTTGTGTCTGTCGGCATACTGACCAGCGCACATATCCTCGATAATCGTGGACGTGTTAAAAGAGTCTGGCTGCTCCTCGATATCGGTGTCCTCTGAAGGGGACTCATTACAACAATGAAGAGCAGCGGCTATGTCGGCACTAGTCACCTAGATGGATGTGCCCTGGACTGAGAAAGTCAATTCTCCCAGTCTGCTGTAGTCAAAAGACATGCTCTCATAGAATTGGATTACCAGCTGGGTGTAAGCAATCGAGCAGACTGGTTTAAAGAGCCTCTTCAACCCTCGGTGTTTAAAAGGTTGGACCGCCCATTGAGTGGCATCCATTTGCTTAAAGACTTCATCGATGGTGAAAGTAGTCTCGAATAAAAGTTCTTTTTGCTAGATGCTTGGCTAAGATGACTGGGCACAGCTGCTCGAGGCACGAGAGGTGATAGCGGTTTGCTTTGACATGTCGATCCTAGTTTCTGTCAAATTTGCCATCGATCTCAAAAATGTGCTCTCGATCGCACACTGGACTATACACTCGATCGCAATTACTGTGCGCTAGATCACATATAGTCAGTCTTTTTCTCGAACAGCTTGTGGGTGACAAAAGACCAAGCTATGGTCTTGTGGATCCGAGTGTGTTCCTAACCTCCTGCAAACATAAGAGCACCCAATCATACACAATATAACACGTATATATACCGAAGTGTAGTTAAAACATTAAAATCCGTGTGTTGAACAAAATGGGTACCTTGTGTATGGAAGGGATGTGTAATAGGGAAGGGGACGTGGTGGTGCTGGATGGTGGTGATGGTGGTTAGTGGTGATGGTTGGTGATGGTGGTGTGGTGATACTGGAGTCATTTGGTGGTGAGTGAGTGGTGATTTAAAGAGAGTGAGAGTGGTGTGTTGCAGAATAGAGAGTGCGAGTGCGTGAGTGTGAGTGAGTATGAAGAAAGTGTGAGTGAGTCAGGGCGAGGAGTGAAGTGTTTAAGTCCATCACGTGACTGTCTGCCACAAGTGCGCTCGATCGCACTTGGAGTGCGCTCGATTGCACTCTTGTACTCGAGCACACTGAATGATGCACTTGATCGCAAAGTAGAATGCATGGACAAAATAACAACTCACCAAGGCTGGAATGATAAAACAGGAACAATACAACCTTATCGTGTGTTAGTGGCCTCAGTACCACTAACCTCAGTAGAGGCGCTTGAGCTACATGATTGGCAAATGTGAAACGTCTCAAGTGCTCTCTTGATACAGTACTACTCCCATTGAAGGGGGAACTTATAGCCCACATCAGGTGGTTCAAGTGCCTATGACAGCTGCTGCATCTTCAATCTTGGTGCCTGGTTAATAAAATAAGGAAAACAATATTAGTAAGTTCAGGATCTTCAATTCGAGGATTATACTTACTTGGAGGCTGTGATGTGTTCTTGATGGGGTGCATAGTTCGATTGATGTCTTTAATCACGTCGTCATCCTCTGGCCTAATGTCTAATTTTGTGTTCTCATGGTTTGGGATGTTCTCCGATGGAACAGTGTGATGGACCTGAGAAACTTTCTCAACAACACCTTGCATAAAGCTTACGTTAGAGTATACATCATCACCTTGGGTTGATTTTAATGTATTAAATATTTGGAATTCTGTTTCCTCATCATTTACTGTCATAGTGACAATTCCCTTTTGTACGTTAATTTTGGTATCAGCAGTTATCATAAAGGGTCTTCCCAAAATGGTGGGAAGGAGTGATGGCTTATGACATTCTTCCATATCTAAGATGATTAAATCAGCGAGTAAAATAAATTTACCTACTCTTACCAATACATCCTCGAGGATACCTCTCGGTCGTTTGATGCTTCTGTCAGTCAATTGCAGAGTGATGAGGTCGGTTGGAGCTCCCCTAAACCTTGTGTCTCGAATGCACTGTATGGTAGCAGATTGATGCTTGCTCCTAGATCCAATAGTGCATGCTCAAATAGCTGGTCACCTAGCCTACATGGAATGGTGAAACTAACTGGATCTGTTAGTTTTGGTGGTAGTTTTCTTAATAGTATAGCACTTACCTCTTCAATCAAGGCTACTGTCTCATGTTCCTGAAACTTCCTCTTGTTAATGCAATAATCTTTCAGAAATTTAACATATGCAGGAATTTGTTTAATGGCATCTAACAAAGGAATATTAATCTATACCTTTCTCAAAGTTTCAAAAATATCAAGCAATTTATATTATTGCTTTGGCTTTACTAACCTTTGAGGAAAAGGTGATGCATTCCACTTCTCCATTGTACTTACCTTGGGTGTGGATGCTTTATCTGGAGATGCTTTTGCAGGCTCATTAGCTCCTATGATCTTACTATTTCTTAGAGTTGTCATGGCATTTAGTTGTTGATGTCCTCTTGGATTAGGTATTGGTTGGGCTGGAAGCTCACCTTGCTTTCTACTACTCAGTTCCTTGGCCAATTGCCCCATTTGTACCTCTAATCCTTGAATGGCTTGATCATGTTTCGCTGTGGTTTGTCTCATTTCAGTCTGAAATTTCCTCGTTTCTTCCATGAACTGATTTTGTGATGTCATTAATTATTGCTACTGAGTGGCCAATTGTCTCACAAGACTTTCGAGATTTTTTCTTTGGTTCAGGAGCAGTATGGGTTGCTGGTTGAAAGTTTCTTTGCTGTTCTTGACCGTTTTGATTGTTGCTCCACAAGAAATTCGGATGATTCCGCCATCCAGGGTTGTAGGTATTTGTATAAGAATTGTTCTTTGGCGGATAATTGTTTGGTCCCACGTAATTTGTTTGTTCCGGATCTGCAGATGAATACAAGGGACACGTATCAGTGTTGTTATCAAATTGGGAACATATCGCACATACCTAGAGTGGTGTAGTTGATAAGCTAGATGAGGCATTCTAAGCAGCCATGGCTTTAACCAACAGGTCTAGTTTCCTCTCCACAATAGCTATTTGAGGAGAAGATCCTCCATTTAGATTTACCTAATACATACCCTTACCCTTGGTTACATGTCTACCTTGAGAGGAGAACTGCTAAGTGTGTTCGCTTAGGGTTTCAAAGAGCTCCATGGCTTCTTCACTGCTTTTCTCCATCAGCACTCCTCCACAACTTGAATCAACAATACTTTTGTTAGTATCACTTAAACCTTCATAAAAAGCTTGTACCAATTCATCTTGAGGTAGGTTGTGATGTGGGCATTTGAGTAGCAGCTCGTTGAAGTGTCCCCATGCTTCGAAGAAGAGGTCCCTATCCTTTTGTTGGAAGGACTGAATCTCCTTCCTCATTTGCCTCGTCTTTTGGGCTGGGAAAAACTTCCTTAGGAATTTGCTAGTCAACTCCTTCCAAGTGTGGATAGAAACTGTAGGCAAAGAATTATACCATAATTTAGCATTATCTTTTAAGGAAAAAGGGAAAAGAGTTAACCTTATTCCTTGTTGGTCTAAGCCTTGGATGTACTAGAACTTGCAAAGATCGAAAAATTCTCGAAGATGCAAGTATGGATCTTCATTAGGAGTACCCCTAAAGTGAGTCAAAGCATTCAATATTTGCGGAGATATGTAATAGTTTCCTGCCACCTCAGGTTGATATGCAATACATGATGGTTGATCAATGTTCAATGGGATGAAGGAATGCTTCATCGGTACTCTTGCAAGTGTTTGCTAGTTTTCGACCATTTCTGCCATTGGTGCTTCTTTCTCGAATTCCTTTTCGTTCTCCTTGAAGTTATTCCTAAGCCTTTGTCGGATGGTCCGCTCAAGTTCGGGATCGAAGGGAAAGAATGTTGGATGTCGGGATCGAAGTTCGTGCATAAATCAAGTAAACCAGCTTTAGTGCAGCAGTTCAACTTTGCTGCTCGGGTAACTCTCTGCCCTAATTGCGCTCGATCGCACAAGAGGTTACGCTCGATCGCAAGTATCACAGAAAGTGCGATTAGGGTTTGATGTGCCTGAAACAGAAAGGTAATCGATTAGGGTTTGATGAAAATAAAAATAAAGGTGAAGAACAGAAACTAAATTTTTTTAGAAAAATTAAAGTAAAATAGAATAATGATGATTAAACTAAACGAAAGTGATTCTAAAAGGAAATTTAGCGCAATCCCTGGCAACGGCGCCAAAAACTTGTTGCGCGTTTATCTACCTAAATAAATAAGTAAATAATCGTACAGTTTTACTTGCAAGTGCACAAGGTCAATGGTAGCATAATGTGCAAGTGCGAGATCATTTCTACAGGGATTGGTGAATTTCGTTTTAGAATCAGTTTCTTAATAAAAGAAGATCAAAATAACTGTTGAATGTGAATTAATAATAATGAGACATAGGGCTTTGATATCCACCACTAGTCATACTTTCCCAATGAGTAATAAGTCAATGCACTAGCCTTCCTATGAATACCTAATGGTTGTCAACCTAAGGGCATGGTATCTACTCCTTAAGCTATTGATTTCCCTAAGCACCGAGTTAGGCATGGTATCTACTCTAACTCTTTTCTTTCTTAAGGGATTCAGCATGGTATCTGTTGAGTTGTTCCTTAAAAAAGCATAAGATTTATGGAAATCGACAACCACATGAGACCTAGGGTATGGTATCTACTCTTGGTTTCCCATGTTGATTAATCCAATAATCTGGTGTGGATATCTTTTGTTACTATTGTTAGGCCTAGGACTCGATCATCCCAATTGGTCTAACTAACTAATCCATACCACATGCACATATTGATCAGACATACACATATGAGGAATGTAAATAAACATAAGCATTAATCAAGTTAGGCATCATAATCAAGGCTATTGCAAAGATAATCAATGAATATATATATGGGAAAGCATAACTAGGGCTTCAATCGAGCCCCATAAAGAGTTAGTTACACATGCTGTCTAAGATAAACATCATAGCATAAACTAAACATAAACTATAAAACCCAAAGAATACTGTGGAGATGGGTTGTCAATCCTCTCCAAAGCTTACAACTCCGAGCTAAGCAAAAAATAAAAGAAGTGATCCATTTGGTGTGTGTTTTACAGGTGTATTTATAGGGTTTGAATAACCCTAGAAGACTTAGGAAACCCTAAACTTCCTAAAACGTAAAACCTCCTTTATTTCCAAAACTGGTTCTGTCGTTTTACTGTTCACGCCCGTACATGTGCGCTCGATCACATGCGTTGTGCGCTCGATCGCAAGGCTGCACTCGATCCTACTTGTGTGCGCACGAGCGCTTACGCGTTCGATCGGACCCACTAGTGTGATCAATCATACTTTTGGCAGTAGCTGTTCTAGGATTTCCAAATTTCTTCCTTTAGGTGCCAAAAGCTGCTTCTTTTTCTCCAAGACCTTACAAAGACATGTAAAACACAGAAATGAAGTAAAATGAACTAAATTAACATAACTAAGGACTTAACAAATGCAAATAAGGGGGCTTAAATATGAATATTTAAGCACCTATCAATATATATATATAAATAAGCTAAATGCTAAAAACATAAATCAAAGCAACAATATATATACATCCATCTAATGTGAGCTTATAGGAAGCTTGTGTGAGTACAAATGTAAATGAAAAATGAATGTTCGGGCTACAACCATCTAAGAGCTATATATACATAACAATGAGATAAAACAAAAAACTCAGCGGGCGGGGGAATTAGAGTCGTCTCGTATAAGATTCTGAAGCTTAGCTAAAGAGCCCTCTGTGTGCTCTTGGTGCAGCTCAAAATTGTCACGAAGTGTGTGGAAGTCGCGATGCATGGAATCAACTAAAGAGCTCAAGCTTTGGAACCCAGACTGCATGGACAGCTGGAGGCTCGAAATAGCCTATAGTAAGTCATCGTATCCAGCCTACCAGCACTAAAACCACCATACTGTGGACTAGGTGATTGATCATCAGTGTTCATAGCAGTGGGAGGAGTTGCATCACCAAGAATCTCTTCGTCCTCCTTACTGCTATCACCCTTTCCAATCCTAATATTCATCCCGGCCTTAGTGTAGATCATCCCATCATGGATAGTGCTCCATCTTCTTTAGAGGAGAGACATTGATGATGTCCTTGGGGCCGATGTCCTGAGCCTTATAGGTGGGAAGAGGGGCTCGGAAATGCTGGAGGATAAGGGTGCTGAGCATCCCGTAGGGAAGACACCCGGAGTCACTAGTTTATTCATTTATCACGTTGACCAGCAGTGGGGGGTAGATATTGAAGTGGTGTCTAGTTTTAAGGCACTAAATCAATACCATGTCTATTTTTGAGAGATAGCCCCGACTCCCAAGTCGTGGATGGATGGTCCAACTCACGATGAGATTGATCAACTTCGAGTTGAGGGGCATATCATTACAGGTGTGAAATGTAGTGGGCTTAAAGATGTAGTTAGGTTCCCCCTTAACAATCTTGCCTGCCTCTTTATAATCGAAGTTATCTGGCCATCCGTCCAGACTCCATTAGATCCCTCCCACAGGGATCCTTCGTAAGCTGACAAGGAGGTTAGTGTTCACCTCCAACTCCATGCCCATCACACTGATTCTGAAATGACCAGTGGATTAGGCTTCACCAGGTTTGCATAGAATTGGTGAATGAGGCGTTGGCAGTATTTTTGGTGAATCTTGACAAGTGGTTTCAAGTGCACTGCCTTGAAAGCAGGTAATATGTCAAAATTTGCATAACGGATATAATCGAAGTCAATGAATCTACTCGTCATGATCTCTTTGTGGCGAATGACGGAGTTATACCTTTCTTTGGTGGCTGGACTCCAAAAAAGTGAGTCATTGAGCTTAGTCTTCGCCTTTTTGCTCGAGGAACCTGCCAAATCCTTTCCTTTGGCATCCGGTGCCATGGATTTCTTAGATAGTGGCCTTGTAGGCGTGTGAGGTCCTCTAACGGTGGTTTTAATCCGGATTCTCTCAGACATTTTGAAAAGGGGCGTTTAGAGAGAGATTTTTGGGAAAAACGGAATTTTCAACAGTGAAAAGTTGAAATGGATGGGATATAGGATGAATTTGAGGGTTCTATAGAGTGTTTTTGTGAGATTGTGGACAGAAATCCAATATTTTCTAGAGAGATAAAGCTTAAGGGTTTTGAAAATGGCGTGAAAAACTGAAGCGACTATTTATATAATCGTGATACTAGTCGACTAGGTTAGGGCACTAGTCTAACGGGTTCTTCATAAATTGTGAAATTTTTACATACCAATGGACTGGGTAAACTGGTAGAGATATACCAGTCGATTGAGTCATCTATACCAATCGATTGGGTACTTGAACAAGTCGACTAGTTGAATTGGTAGTGTGTTACCAGTCGACTGGAGTCATGTTATCAGTTAATTGGACCTTCTTCTAGATGTCAAATAATCACGAATTTTGCTTATCTCTGTCATCTTGAGTGAGAGATATATTAAATAAGAGTTAATACTCATTCACTGGATGTCAAATATGCATATGATGAATGTTGATGCAATCAAACATATAGTTTATCATAGTCTTTTAAGCACATCAATAGTCTAATCTTACAAAAATTAACTTCACTTAAGGGTTTTGTAAGAATATTAGCTATTTGATCCTCTGAAGGAATGAATTCTAGTCTTATATCACCCTTTTGAGCATAGTCTCTTATGAAATGATGTCTAATTTCTATGTGTTTGGTTCTAGAGTGCTGAATAGTGTTTTTGGTCAAGTTGATGGCACTGGTGTTATCACAATGAATTGGAATATCTTTAAAGTTCATGCCATAGTCTTCTAGTTGTTGTTTCATCCACAACACTTATGCACATCAACTTTCGGCTATTACATATTCTACCTCGCGGGTTAATAGGGCAACTGAGTTTTGTTTCTTGGAAAACCAAGAGGTTAGCATTGCACCTAATAATTGATATATTCCACTAGTGCTTTTTCTATCTAGTCTACAACCCACAAAATCAGCATCTGAATATCTTACAAGCTCAAATGATGAATCTCTAGAGTACTATAATCCTAGGTTTTGAGTCCCTTGTAGATATCTAAGGATTCTTTTTACTGCAATTACATGTGATTCCTTAGGATTAGCTTGAAATCTAGCACACATGCATACACTGAACATTATATCAGGTCTACTTGCAGTTAAATAAAGTAAAACTCCTATCATGCTTCTATAAGTTTTAGTGTCTACACACTTACCTCCTTCATCTAGGTCAAGTTTTGTAGAGGTGCTCATAGGAGTGCCAAGTGACTTTGAGCTTTCCATCTCAAACCTCTTTAAAAGGTCCTTGGTATATTTTGATTGATTGATGAAGATGCCTCCTTTAAATTGTTTGATTTGAAGTCCAAGAAAGTAGGTAAGCTCTCCCATCATGCTCATTTCAAATTCACCTTGCATGCACTTAGCAAACTCTTGACATATAGATTCATTAGTAGCACCAAATATGATATTATCAACATATATTTGGACTAGTAGTGTGTCATTTTTGTGAAGAGAATTGTGTCTATTTTTCATCTTGTAAAATTATTTTCAAGCAAAAAACTTACTTAGCCTTTCATACTATGCTCTTGGAGCTTGCTTCAACCCATATAGAGCTTTAGAAAGCTTATAAACATGATTTTGAAAATTAGGATTTTCAAATCCAAGAGGTTGCTCAACATACACCTCTTCTTGTATAAAGCTATTTAAAAAGGTACTTTTTACATCCATTTGAAATAACTTAAACTTATTAAAGCAAGCAAAGGCTAATAACATTCGAATAGCTTATAATCTAGCTACAGGAGCATAGGTCTCATCAAAATCTATTCCTTTTTCTTGATTATACCCCTTAGCAATTAGTCTAGCCTTGTTCCTAGTTACTATTCCATTTTCATCCATCTTATTTCTAAATACCCATTTAGTTCCTATTATAGTAAGATTCTTTGGTCTAGGAACTAGATTCTATACTTTGTTTCTTTCAAATTGATTTATTGCTTCTTGCATAGCATTTATCCAATCAACATTCTTCTCGGCTTCTACAAAAGTCTTAGGTTTTATTTGAGATAAATAAGCTACACAATTGTAAATATTTCTAATAGAGGAACGAGTTCGTACCCCTTGTGGAGGATCACCAATCACTTGATCAATTGGATGATAATTTACATACCTCCAATCTTTGGGAAGTATCACCAATCTTTTTGTTGACTTATAGATGGTTGATCAAGATTGAGAGCTTCAACCTCTTGATTTGTTTGAGATGGGCTCTCCTTTGGGTCAACAATGGGAGTAGGTGTTTCCGTTCTTGGAATGAAATCTTCATCATCATTGAAAGAAACTGCTCTACTACCAATTGGGTTAGACTCATCAAAGGCTACATATATGGATTCTTCTACCACTAGAGTTCTTTTGTTAAAGACTCTATAAGCTTTACTATAGGTTGAATATCCTAAGTCAAATTTACCCAAGTTAGTTTTATTGTTATTTAGGATAAAGTATTTACAACCAAAAAGGAAATAGGAGATATTAAACGTTCTACCTTTCCATAATTCATATGGAGTTTTGTTAAGCATAGACCTAATTAAAACTCTATTTAAGACATAGCAAAAAGTGTTTATGGCTTCCACCCAAAAATATTTTGGCAAGCTATTTTCACAAAGCATTGTTCTTGCAAATTCTTCTAGAACTCTATTTTTCCTCTCAACAACTCCATTTTGTTGAGGAGTTCTAGGAGCCGAAAAGTTGTGATCAATTCCATTTTCATCGCAAAATTTTGAAAAACTTTGGTTTTCAAATCCTTTTCCATAATCACTTCTAATTCTTGAAATACAAATTCCTTTTTCATTTTGAACCTTCTTACAAAAGTTTTCAAATCTTTTGTAAGCTTCATCCTTGTAAGCAATAAAAATAACAAAGGTATATCTTAAATAGTCATCAACAATAACAAGAGCATATTGATGGCCACCTAGACTAATGGTACTTATTGGACCAAATAAGTCCATAAGCAAAAGTTACAATGGTCTAGTGGTTAAGACTATATTTTTTTTTTGATTTAAAAGAAATTCTAGTTTTTTTTTCCCATTTGACAAGCATCACACACCTTGTCTTTTTTGAATTTGATTTTTGGAAGTCCAATGACTAAATCTTTTCTTGAAATGATTTTAACCAAATCCATATTCACATGGCCAAGCCTTCTATGCCATAGCCATGGGTTTTCACTAAATTTGGGAAAACATTTTTCATTTTCTGAGTACAATGATTTTAAATCAACTATATAGACATTTTCATGTCTATAGCCAACAAACTTGATCTTGTTACTCTTGATTTTTATAACTATACAATGAGAGGTTTCAAATATGACTTTGTTGCATTTGTCACATAGTTGACTAAGTAAATTTAACTCAAGACCTTGGACATATAATACATGATCAATGGTTGAGAAATCATTACCAACTTTTCTATGCCTGATGATCTTTATCTTTGTGTTATCTCTAATAGTGACATGTCTGCCATCTCTTAGAGTTAGCTCTCTGAATAATATTAACTTTGATCACCGGTCATGTGCTTTAAGCATCCACTATAAAGGTACCAATAGTTACCTTTTTTCTTTGGTGTGGAGACATATCAACATCACACAAGGATACACAATTGCACTCTTAGGTACCCAAAATTTCTTGGGTCTTTTGGGTTTAATCCTAGAAAATATGGTTCTTTTAGGGACCCATACTTTCTTAATATTGTAAGGTGCTCTATATTTATAGACATGTAGATGATCCACAATCCTAGGATGATAGTCATTGAAATTTATGGGATTTTTTAATTGTGCATGTCTATAGTTCCTTAGATAAGTATTCCTAGGATACATGTTTCTATTGTGAAGATTATGAACATGCATGTCATTTCTAAGAAATGTATGATAATGATTTCTAGGATGTGTACTTGCATTATAATGAACATACATATTATTTCTAGGATACACATGATGGTAATTCCTAGGATGTGTATGTGTAGTGTGCAAGTTATGAGTATACATATTATCTCTAGGATGCACATGATGGTTACTCCTAGGATGTGTATATGCATTTCTTGAACAATTGTTCCTAGCATTTGCATTTCTTGAGTGAGTATACATATATGCATGAGTATTTCTAGGATGCTTACCTCTAGTATATGCACTATAATTTAAATTCGCATTTTTAGACTTACTAGCATATATTGAGCGAGTACTTTTGATCTTGCTAGTGGCCTTGGAAGTAGAGGCTTTATTCACACATGTTGCTTTCATGAATAAGGTCTCTTTTGATTTTTTGCTTGCCTAATGGATAATAACCCAACCCAGATTTTCCTCCACTTAATCTTTGGCAAGATAGCACTTCATCTAGCTTTTCTTTTCCAAGTATAAGTCTTGATATAGTGCCATTCAATTCTATTATTTTCTTCTTTAAATTTTCATTTTCATCTTTAAGAAAATCTTGAGAAGAATTATAAAGTATGGAAAATAGTTTTTTCTTTTTCTTCCTTTAAGCCTTCCATCTCTTTAGAAAGAGATGAGACTTCCTTTTTTAGGGTGATATTCCTATAATCCAATTTATTCAATTCTTCATGCATTTCATTTATAACCTCTATTAGTTCTTCACTATAACTAACAATGTTATTATTAGAAAGGGAAGAATTTGATACCTCATTTTCGTTGTCGATTGCCATTAGACATAGGTTGGAAATCTCCTCGTATCTGACCTCATTGTCTGAGAATTCTTCTTCTTCATCATCATTCCAAGTGGTTGCAATCATAGCTTTCTTTTTGAAGCTTTTATATGGTTTTCTTGTCGTTGTACGATCGGCCTTGATGTGACTGAGCTTCTTACAACCATAACACACAAGTGGTCCATTTTTTGAAGTGGGATCCTTTATGTAAGATTTCTTGCTCTTCTTCAAGAACCTGTGAAACCTCTTGGTAATTAGAGCCATCTTAGGATCTTCTTCGTTACTCTCTACCTCTTCTTCCATTTCTTCATCTTTGTTGCTTGTGGAGGCCTTGAGAGCAATCACCTTTTTCTTTCTCTCGTCATCATTGACAATGAGATTCATTTCTTCCATTTATATGTCAATGGTGATCCAAGAAATGTTTTGACATCAAGTTCGTCAAGATGTTTGACCTCCGTTATGGCCGTTTTCTTTACTTTCCAAGTGGATGGTAAAGACCTTAAGATCTTCCTCGTTAGTTCAAATTCCTCAATGTTCCTACCAAGAAGCTTTAAGTCGTTAACAATAGTGGTGAAACGTGAGTGCATTTGAGAAATTGTTTCATTAGGGGACATTTTGAGAGATTCATACTCGAACACTGGCATATAGATTTTTGATTTTTTGACTTCGCTAGTTCCTTCATATGTAACTTGCAATTTGTCCCAAATCTCCTTAGCCGAAACTATTCAGAAATATCTAAAGTACAATGTAAAATACTTATGGCTCTACTATTTAGAGACATCATTCTCCAATCCTCTTCATTGAACTCAGTTTTGAGTTTAGGCATTGTATGGGATTTCTCCAATAATTATTTCCTTTGTAGGAATTTTAGGTCATTCCTCAATGACTCTCCATAGATTGTAATCTTGTCACTTGACAAAGATTTTCATCCTATTTTTCAACAGTTATAGTTGGAGCTATTGAACAAGGGAGGCCTAGTATAGGAATGTTATTCGGTATAGCTATTAGATTCCATCATATCGACTCAAGGATTTTAAGCCTGAAATTGAGTACGAAGCTTTGATACCAATTGTAAACCGAGGTTGAAACCCGAGAGGGGGGTGAATTGGGTTTTTAAAAACTTTTACTAATTACATTGCAAGTTTATAAAAACAGTTAAATGCACAAAGCATACAAACAAGTAATGTGCTTGAAGTAAAAGGGCTTAAGGAAGAGAAAGTGCAAACTCAGTTTATAGTGGTTCGACAATATTGGATTCCTTCCGACCCTACGTCCACTCTCTTCAAGGAATCTCCTTGAAGTAATCCACTAAAACTTTAGTCGTGCAACTTCACGGGTGTTGTACAAACCTTACTACCAATCCCTTCCTCACGGAAGCTACAAAGAAGTGTTTAATCCTAAACACTCTAAGAGTTATTACAACTTTTTCCCCTTTATAATAAATGAGATTTGGCTGTAAAGTAAATGGTAAAGAGATAGCAATAAATGCTTTTATAAATGAACAATATATCTCTTTCAAGAATAAGCTTGAAGAATGGCTAAATAGTAAATTTTTCAAAGCTTTTGAGAATTAATAAGCAAACTTATGAATTGAATATGTTCTCTTGTTGTTTTAAATGCTTATTGAAGTGGGTTTATATAACCTTGAATCAATATGGTCGTTCGACACTGACTTGGTAGGTTTGGTGCATTAAATGCTCAAGTCACGCGTTTTACACCATCATATTTTTAAATTACCATTCGACTGGGTCCTTGTACCAGTCGACTAGGTCAAGTGAGAAATCTCACTTTTTAGGTTGTGGGAGAGTACCAGTTGATTGGGTCCTAAGCACCAGTCGACTGGGAACTCTTTATCCCAGTTGCCAGTCGATTGGGTTTTTGACACCAGTCGATTGGGGACTTTCTGTCCCATACCCCAGTCGACTAGGTTACCTTTCAACCCAATTTTTCATGTTTCAAAACTATTTTTGACTTGGAAACAATTGTATTAAAGGTTTTGTCAAAATATTTTTGTAAAATGAGCCACAGGTCAAGCTAAATTTTTGAACATAAGAGATTTATAGTTGTTTTCATTACCTTTATGCCTATTCTAGATTTTCTGTCTTGTCTTGGTGTCTGAATCTAGTTGAGTTCTTACATCTTTTTTTTATTTTTATTTTTTATCTGTAAATAAAGCTTGTGTAGAATGATAAAAAATGTACAAAAATATCACTGGGCATACCCAGGGGATTTACAATTGAGCCTATTCAAAATCAAATGAGGGGGAGCTTACAAAGCAACTAAGATACAAGCTAGAAAGAAACTGAGACACTGGGCATACCTAGGCCAAGCAAAAAAGAGACAAAGTTATCAATGACAAGCACTTAATTAAGGATCATTATTACAAAAGTAGCCTAATCTCTGGGCAAACAGCATAAACAGTTTTGTAAATAACAAACTGGATCTTCTTTGTTAGGCTAGAAGGGTGCACAAGAGACTTCTTAAATAGTTTGGCATTTCTGGCCATCCATAGGCTGTAAACAGTACAAAGGAGAGCTAGTCTTTTTGCTATTGCTTGGGGGCCAGAACCTTTCACTCTCAGAGACCACTTTGCTGCACTTTCTATTGTTTTCATTTGCCTTCTGCAGCCTAGCCAAGCTTTGATTGAATCCCAAACTTCCTTACTTACCTTGCATGAGAAGAACAGGTGCTCTCTAGTTTCAGGTTGATCTTGACAAAGGGGAAAAAGTTTCTCAACTCCCTCCAGAATGAGTCTGTCCTTTGTTAATAGTCTGTTTTGGATGGCTAGCCAAAGAATGAAGGAGAATTTGGGAGGGCAGTGACTATACCACACCAGGGGTGCCCAGCTGACCTTTCTGCCTTTTAGTCTGAGGTTGTTGTATATCTTTTTAATGCTCAGCTCATCTTGCACACTCCAGTCATGTAAACTGTCCCTGGCCATTTGAGATGAAGAGATGAGGCCTTTAAGCTCATCTCTGATTTCCAGCAGCTTTTTCTAGAGGGAGGAGTCCCCTTTTTTTGCAATGGTTTGCCACAAGGAAGTGTTCAAAAGGTAGTAATGCTGAACCCACTGAATCCATAGGGAGTCTTTTTTCAAATGAATGTTCCAAAGGACCCTAGTAAGAAGGGCCTTGTTCCAGACTTTGAGGTCAACCAAACCTAGCCCACCTTCAGCTTTAGGCTTGCAGATATCTGCCCAAGCAACCAAAGCCTTTCTCATACCCCCACACTTGCCATTCCAGAGGAAGGTCCTACATATTCTGACTATTTTTTCCAGTATGTTCCCAAGGATAGGAAAGATAACAAGCCAAAAACATTCCACCCCTTGAAGCACTGATTTAATCAGCTCACTCCTTCCAGCATAGGACAAAGAAGAGCCTACCCAAACATTTATGTATCCTGCCAGCTTCTCAATGAGAGGGGAACAGTGTGTTGCATTAAGCCTAGAAGAGGCAAGGGGAACCCCTAGGTATTTGAAGGGGAAAGTACCATCCTCCATCCAAGTAACTCTTCTGATTACCTGGAGCTCCTCAGGCTTGACTCCAGCATGAAATATGTTAGACTTAGCTAGGCTAGCCTGTAGCCCAGAGCACTCACTGAATAGGGAAATACATTTCATGAGCTGACCAACTGCATTACCCTCCCCTCTAGCAAAGAGGATAAGATCATCAGCAAAAGCCAGGTGAGTAATCTTCTGCTTATCACATTTAGGGTGGTACCTGAACCATCCTTCTCATTCAATCTCCCAAGTAGCCTAGATAAGTATTCAATAATCAAAACAAACAGATAGGGGGAGAGGGGGTCCCCTTGCCTAAGGCCTCTTTTGCTAGCAAAGAAGCCATGAAGGCTCCCATTGATAGATAGGGAATATGATGTAGATGATACACATTCTATGAACCAGGCCCTAAACACATCAGGAAACCCAAGCCCCACTAACAGCTTGTTCAAGAACTTCCAGTCGACAGTATCATAGGCTTTCCTTAGATCAATCTTGATCATGCACCTTGGGGAGATTCTCTTTCTACAATATTTCCTGAGCAACTCCTGAACCAGATAAATGTTCTCAGCCATGCTCATGTCTTTGATGAAGGCTGCCTGAGATGGGCAAACAATGTGGGGTAGGCAAGGAGCAATCCTGGCAGCCAAGATTGATAGGAACACTTTGTGTTACGTTTTTAATGCCTTTCCTACCCTATTTGGCTTTGTAATTCTCTTAACTTTGTTATTTTGAGCTTAGTTTCTTTTCTTAGTATTTAGAAAGCTTGTGTACGTGGGAATGGTAAAATAAGGTGCTAAAATGAGTTTTCCTAGTTACTTTAGGAAATCTAAGTGGATTAAGAAAATGGTCTTATCATTCTAAAAAAAAACTTTTCTAATTATAGAAACTTTCCTTATCTATTATTTTCTGATTTCTTTGTAGGGTTCCACCTCGGAATTATTTGGATGATGTGTCAAAACACAAGAGAATATTAGAGTCCATTAGTGACATGGGTATGTCCAACCTAACATGGGCTTGCCCAACAAAAAATCACATAATCTCTTGTCAACTAAGCAAGGTGCAAGGTCCAAGCCCAAAGTAGAGGAAGATTCGGATGCAACAGCCTACTGGATTTTGGCCCATCATAACAGGCCCAAACAATATCATTTTTGAGACTTTCTTAGGTCAAAATTGAAGTTCAAGACGTCTTCTTTCCAGCCCAACAAGTTTCAGCTCATTTGGAGATGTGTGGAAGAAGATATGACCGT
Source organism: Bretschneidera sinensis (assembly GCA_023935145.1). Classification (NCBI taxonomy): domain Eukaryota; kingdom Viridiplantae; phylum Streptophyta; class Magnoliopsida; order Brassicales; family Akaniaceae; genus Bretschneidera; species Bretschneidera sinensis. The sequence continues at coordinate 102,144,610 of CM043699.1, forward strand.
TTGAATTCTACTAGTTGGGTCCTCCTGAAATTTCGGGATTGTATTCCTCTTTCTTACTTTTGGCCATTCCTTGATTCTTTGCATGTTTTAGGGATTGTTTCCTTGCATGTTTTAGGGATTGTTTCCTTGCATGTTTCATGGATTATTTTTAGCATTGTTTTCTTGCTTTTCCTAAGCTTAGAGGGTTGTTCTAAGCTCTATAAATAGGGTGTTTGTAAGCTGAAAGAGATCATCTTTTCTCTTGGAACTATCTCTACTCAAAATTCAAGAAGCAAAAGGCTAAAACACTCCACCATTCCTTCTCCAATTGTGAGCACATTAGGACTTTTCCAAAATGTGTTCTCCTTCATCTATCATCATAGCCGTGAGGTTCATCACCATTAACATCTCAAGCTTGCTTGAGTGTGTTCAAGAAGTGTACCCCTTACGGCTATTCTTTTTAATTGTTTCAGCCTTGGATTCTTATGTTAGATATTATTATTAATTCAATGAGTTGGTTAATTTTCAGATTTATTCTTTAATGTTTTTGAATTGTTCATGATATGTAGACATATTAATTCATTACATATGTTGAATTTTCAGTTCTGTTATATTGAAAACTTTGATATTGCAAATCATTGAAGCCATAATCGCACTTTCGATCACCTAATTGATCTGGAGTACGATTTAAAGTGGTAAAAGCTATGAACAATAGCCAATGTTATGGAAATTGCATGTTCTTTATCCATGGACTTTTTCATAGGAATAAGGAACATGTTATTGAATCATAATTCCTTTTGATCTTAATGATTTGTTTAAGTAATTGTAAGGATGCGCTGAGTATTAACTTGATTGCTTAAACAAAATAACTAGCTGATGGACTTTTCCTAAGCTTAGTGATTATCTAAGAAGGAATTTATAAAGTGCATGATCTCTTTAGGCTTGCACTTTGATTCAATTCTGATATGTGATTGAGGCACGAATTCGTTGTCTACATTGAAACAATTTGATTAGTCATTTAACAAACTTGATTTTCTGAATTGTGAGAGAAAATGATCAATTGTAAATAATTGTTCTTTAATTTCCTTAGTAAAATTAGTAAAAAGAAAAATCAGATCATGAAAACCCCCTAATCTTATGTAATGTTAATAGATGTAGATTTATATTTGTTTATAAACTGCTAATTAAACCAATCAAATCATTTATTATTATTTTTATGACTCTTTAGTATAGAGTACCCGCAATCCCCGGCCAATAACGATACCCTACTAATCACTTTACTACAATCTTCTGCAGGGTTTGTTGATGACCGAAATAAACGGTCTATCAAATGGCGCCGTTGCCGGGGATTGCAAAATCTCTATATTTTAGTGTCATTTAACTTGTTAATATTCTTCTTAGCATATAATATAACTTGTGTTTTACTTGATTGCAATTTTAGCATGTGACTTCCTTAAAACCATTTGTAACATTTGTAAGGGAAGCTATTATTATTTGTATTTCAAACTTTAACTTATATATTGATTCCTTTGCTTTTGTTATTTAGGTCGATGAATGTCAGCAGTTAGTAGAAAGACTCAAGAACTTAGAAAACGTTTGGCTTTACTAAAAGAAGTTGCACTTTCTACAAATCAACCCCCACCTTACCAAGAAGGGAGGCTAGAGTCGGAAGAGTCAGATAATTTTTCACATCACTTGTCAGACGAGGAAGAAGACATACCTGACTTAGAAGACGCAAGTAAGGAAGACGAAGTACCAATGGCTGAAACTATTAGGCAAATGTCTTCTTCAACTGATGGGGGAGCTGCACCAACTTGTATTACTTATCCAGAACCAGCAGTTGGCAAGATAGCTGAGTTCGAACTGAAGAGTGGGTTCTTGCACCATTTGCCCAAATTCCATGGGCTTACTAACGAAGATCCTCACAAACATCTCAAGGAGTTCCAGTTTGTGTGTTCAAGTATGTGCCCACAAAATGCGGATCTCAACGTTCTGAAGCTAAAGTCATTCCCTTTTTCACTTGAAGATAGGGCAAAGACTTGGTTGTTTGATCTACCCTCGGGTTACATCAACACATGGGAGAAGCTGATGACTGAGTTTCTGACTAAGTACTTCCCTGCCTTAAGGATTACTGTCTTGAGGAAGCAGATAACTGGAATTGAGCAAAGGAAGGAAGAGGCGTTCTATGCCTACTATGAGAGATTCAAGAGCTTAATTGCATCATGTCCTTCACATGGGATGAAAGAAGGGAATCTTCTCACTTACTTTTATGAAGGACTTCTCCCCCTCGAACGTCAATTGTTAGATGCTGCTGCCGGAGGTTCTTTTGTCGATAAGACACCTGATGTTGCTAAGGAGTTACTCGCCCAACGTGCTCTTAATTATCAACAATACGAGGGAGTGTTAAACTCCACTCATGGGGTGAATGAGGTATCTTCTAACTCTGCTCTTGAGGAAAAAGTTAATAAAATGTCTACTCTTCTGTCTCAGGTACTGAATGTGAATGGAGCACAAGTACAACAAGTTGCTCAAATCTGTGGTGTGTGTTGTACTCAAGGGCATCCAACTGACTAATGTCCCCAACTGATCAACAATGGAGGATGGGAGTCTCTTAACGCTGTTGGGTTTCAAGGTAATCAAGGTGGACAAAGGTACAACCCTTTCTCTAACACATATAACCCTGGGCTTAGAGATCACCCCAATTTTCGTTGGGCCAACAATGATAATGTTCAGAACCCTCAAGGTCAAGGGCAAGTGTTTCCACGCCCTCCAGGTTTGTTTATGAGGCCTCAGGTACCTCAAAACTTTGTCCCTAATCCTATTGTACCTACAAATTCTGTTGCTTCTAATTATGATGAAATTTTAAAGTCCCTTGCTCAAGGGCAACAGAATTTAACTACTGCTACTCAAGCTCTTGTTACAGGTCAACAGGCTCACACTAAGGATATTGCAGAGCTGAAGAAGCAATTGGGACAAGTGGTGGACTTCATGGGGAAGATAACGGAGAGTGGAAAATTGCCTAGCAACACTGTTCCCAACCCAATTATTGAGCAAGCTAAAGTTGTTACCACAAGGAGTGGCAAGACCATTGTGGATGTTCTTAAAACTCAGAAGAAAGCCAAAGTGACCCACCATGAGGAAGAGGATGTTGTGAGCACCAAGAACGAAATACAGAAAGATCCCACCACCACAATGGCGGAAATGATTGGTCCTCCATCATCTGAGAATGCTTTAAAACCTCAAGGTAATGAACAAAACCCTAAACACTCTTTTGATTCTAATCCTTTTGCTCGTGTACCTTTTCCTAGTAGGTTTGCCAAAACCAAGAAGGATGAATCTGATCAGGCCATCTTAGAGATTTTTAAGAAGGTACAAGTCAACATGCCTTTGATTGAGTGCTTGAAGCAAGTGCCAAGATATGCCAAGTTTCTGAAGGAGCTTTGCACTACAAGGAGGCAGACTCGTGAGAAGGAGGTGGTGAAGTTGAATGAGACAGTCTCTGCTGTCATCCAAAGGAAATTGCCACCAAAGCTTAAGGATCCAGGGAGTTTTTCTGTTCCTTGTGTGATTGGTACCAACAAATTTGATAATGTCATGCTAGACTTAGGAGCTTCAATTAATGTGATGCCTTATAGTCTTTATGCTTCTTTAGAGCTAGGTGCACTTAAAAGTGATAATGTTGTTATCCAATTGGCTGATCGATCTAATAAGTATCCTAAAGGATACGTTGAAGATGTTCTTGTGCAAGTAAATCAACTCATTTTTCCTGTAGACTTCTATATCATTGATATAGAAGATTCTCCCCTAAATTCTACTCCGTTGCTTTTAGGGCGCCCATTCATGAGGACCGCAAGAACAAAGATCGATGTTTATGAGGGAACTCTAACCATGGAATTTGATAATGAAGTTATACGCTTCAACATCTTTGAAGCCATGAGGTATCCATTGACTGACATTAAACCCTGTTTTTCTATTGATGATATTAACTCACTTGCGCAGAGATTTTTGGAAGCAATGGAAGAGGATGAGTTGAAAGTAACACTCTCTCAAGGAGTTGGTTATACTGAGAATGGAGAATCCATTTCTAGGGCTGAGTTAGAGAAGGCTGAAGAGCCCATTGTGATCAAAACCGTAGCCTCCCTTGAGGCCCGACCCATATTACCAAGGTCTATTCCTCCTTTGTCCTTTCCTATTTCCACTAACAAATTTTTACCTTCAGTGATACAGGCCCCTACACTTGAGCTTAAGGTTTTGCCAGATCACTTGAAGTATGTCTTTTTGGGGGACAATGAGACGCTGCCTGTTATTATATCCTCGAAGTTGGAGGAGGACCAAGAAAAGAAGCTTGTGGACGTTCTGAAGAAGTACAAGACCGCCATTGGTTGGACTTTGGCAGATATCAAGGGAATTAGCCCAACCATGTGCGTCCATAGGATCCTGTTGGAGGATGGTGCCAAACCCACCAGAGATGCCCAGAGACGCCTACATCCACCTATGATGAAGGTTGTGCAAGATGAGGTAATTAAGTTACTTGATTGTGGCGTTATTTACCCTATTTCAGATATCAAGTGGGTGTCTCCTATTCAAGTTGTGCCAAAGAAGTCAGGAGTTACTGTGGTAAAGAATGAGGAGAATGAGCTTGTACCTCAAAGAGTGGTAACTGGTTATCGAGTTTGCATAGACTATAGGAAGCTCAATGCTTCAACAAGAAAGGACCATTTCCCTCTGCCCTTCATCGATCAGATGCTCGAGAGGTTAGCTGGTTATCCTTTTTATTGTTTTTTGGATGGATATAGTGGGTACAACCAGATCTGTATAGCGCAAGAGGACCAAGAGAAGACCACCTTCACTTGCCCTTTTGGCACTTATGCCTACAGACGTATGCCATTCGGATTATGCAATGCACCAGGTACGTTTCAACGTTGTATGCTCTCCATTTTCTCTGAATACATCGAGAATATCATTGAGGTCTTTATGGATGATTTTAGTGTCTTTGGTAGAGATTTTGATGCATGTTTAGGAAATTTGGAACTTATTCTAAAACGTTGTGTTGAAACAAACTTGGTTCTAAATTGGGAAAAATGTCACTTCATGGTGACTCAAGGGATTGTTTTAGGACATATCATATCTGCTAGGGGGATTGAGGTTGATAAATCTAAGGTAGATCTTGTGCGTTACTTACCCTCTCCCACTTGTGTGAGAGAGGTTCGTTCATTTCTTGGTCATGCAGGATTTTACAGGAGGTTTATCAAGGATTTCTCCAATGTATCAAGGCCCTTGTGCTGTTTACTTCAGAAGGACACTCTCTTTGAGTTTGATGAGGAGTGCAAGAAAGCTTTTGAGAAGCTGAAGGAGTTATTGACTACTGCGCCCATCATGTCTCCACCTAATTGGTCCTTACCTTTTGAATTGATGTGTGACGCCTCAGATTACGCCGTTGGGGCTGTTTTGGGACAAAGAATGGACAAGAAGCCCTATGCCATCTACTATGCCTCTAGGACACTCAATGATGCTCAACTAAACTATTCCACAACTGAAAAAGAGCTCCTTGCTGTTGTTTTTGCCTTAGATAAATTTCGCTCTTATTTACTTCAAACTAAAGTTGTTGTTTATACTGATCATGCAGCTTTGAAGTATCTGATGACAAAGAAGGAGGCCAAACCGAGACTGATTAGATGGGTGCTTTTGCTTCAAGAATTTGATTTGGAGATCAAGGACAAGAAGGGGAGTGAAAACTTGGTAGTTGACCATTTGAGCAGACTTGTTCATGAGGAGGACGTCCTACCCCTGCAAGAATCATTCCCAGATGAGCAGCTCTTTGGGATTGAGGTAAGTGAGCCTTGGTATGCTGATATTGTGAATTATTTAGTTACTAGGCAATTTCCTGACACTTTACCTCGTTCTAATAAAGAAAAACTTAAGCATATGGCTAGGCATTACATATGGGATGAACCTTATTTGTGGAAGCATTGTAGTGATCAAATCATTAGGAGGTGTGTCCCTGAATCTGAGCATAAATCGATACTTGCCTTTTGTCATTCTGAGTCTTGTGGTGGACACTTTGGTGCTCGTAGGACAGCTCGTAAGGTATTAGATTGTGGTTTTTTCTGGCCTTCTATTTTTAAGGATGCATACTTGTATTGCATGACTTGTGACAGGTGCCAGAGGACAGGTAATTTAGGCTCTAGGGATCAGATGCCCATGGCCCATATTATAACTGTTGAGATTTTCGATGTTTGGGGCATTGATTTCATGGGGCCGTTTCCTTCATCTAACGGGTTTCTTTACATTCTTTTGGCTGTTGATTATGTGTCTAAGTGGGTGGAGGCTAAAGCCACCAGAACTAATGACTCTAAAGTTGTTGTAGATTTCTTGAGATCTAACATATTTGCTAGGTTTGGAATGCCTCGTGTGATTATTAGTGATGGTGGATTACACTTCTGCAACCGTACAATTGAGGCCTTGCTCAAGAAGTACAAAGTGACTCATAAGGTGGCAACACCTTATCATCCTCAGACGAGTGGACAAGCAGAGGTCTCAAATCGTGAGATTAAGGGGATTTTGGAGAAGACTGTGGGCCCTACAAGCAAGGATTGGAGCAAAAGACTTGATGATGCACTTTGGGCTTATAGGACAGCTTACAAGACGCCAATTGGGATGTCTCCATTCAGACTTGTCTATGGTAAAGCGTGTCACTTACCAGTTGAGCTTGAGCATAGGGCATGGTGGGCTGTTAAGTCTTTCAACATGGACATTGATGAGGCTGGTTTACATAGAAAACTCCAACTGAATGAACTTGAGGAAATCAGAAACGAGGCATATGATAGTGCATGGATCTACAAGGAGAAAACTAGAGCTTTTCATGATAAGATGATCCGTGGCAAGGCCTTTGTTGTGGGCCAAAAAGTTCTTCTCTTCCATTCTAGACTTAAACTTTTTCCTGGTAAGTTACGTTCTAGATGGGTGGGTCCATTCATTGTCACTAATATTTTTCCTCATGGTGCTATGCAGATAAAAAGTGACAAAACTGGAAATGAATTCAAGGTGAATGGTCATCGCTTGAAACCTTACTATGAGGCTTTTGAGGAGCATACTGTGGAGGATGTACCCCTCCTAGAGGTGCCACTCACAAAGGACTAAAAACAAGGTACAAAGTCTAGGCTGAAAGACTGTAAACATTAAAGCGCTGCTTAGGAGGCAACCCAATTCAACCGAAGCTGTGGAGGAGTCATTAACACAGATTTGCATTTTCTTTCTCTCTTTCATTTACGTTGGTTGATCTTTATATGTTATTTGTTTTGTGTGATTTTCGTAAATGCCTTACCCATGTTTATATTCTATATTACATGCTTATTCTGATATACATTGAGGACAATGTACGATTTAAGTGTGGGAGAGGGATTTACATCTTTTTGAGTCATATCATTGCTTTTTAGGTTTTAGGACCTCTTCCAACTTCGATGATGAAACTGATTCTTAAATGGTTTTTAAAGAGTTTGAGCATACTTTTAAAGATAAAACAAGAAATGGAGTTAATTTGCTTATATTGTAGTCATACTTGGAAATTGAAATTTTGATGCACATTAGCCTTGATTTGAGTAATCTGTTGCCTTAGAGTGAAGCATGGAGACATATTGAATGATACTTGCATAATCCCACAATATTTGTGAGTTTTTTGAGCCTTATAATTGATTCATTATGCATATCAATTCAAATTCTCTTCTGAGTGCATCTTGTGAATATAATGTTTTCTAGAACTTGCTTTTAAACCACTTGAGACGATCGTACATGTTCAGATTTGGAGAAGACGGAGGCAAATTAGGATTTTACCACCATGACTAAATAGCCTTTAACCTGATCATGATTTGACCCCTAGATACCATTTTGAGCCTGAATTAGCTTATTTTCTTCATTAACCCACATTCATTTACCCTTACGAACTTAAACACTTTACCTACCCTTTTTCCTTAGAACTAGGGAGCTTGGATCTTGTATAATTGATTTGTAATGTGGAGATGGTGGAAAAGCATAAGTGTGGGGGAATTTCATATGGTTCTAAGGTGGTTGTTTCGGAAAAAAAAAAAAAAAAAAAAAAAAAAAAAAAAAGAAGATAAAAGGAGTAATAGGAAAAAAAAAAAATTGTTGTGTTTCAAAAAAATACAAGTTCTGAAGAATTGGGAGAATTATGAGTCTTTAAAGCAAGTTGAAAGCCAAAGTGATTAAATCCACCCTATTGTGATGGAAACGTGGTACTTAATAATGATGATCTATTTATGACGTTATTGAATGCTTTCTAGTTCTAAGGAAATTTTGTGACATCCGTTCTCTTCTTTCTTATGAAACCTTAACCCTTTAGCCCCATTACAACCCTTTCAAAGACCTCCTGATCCTTTGATGTTCTGTTTTTGATGTGGAGAGTGGGTGCACAAGCAAGCCTATGGTTTAAACTGTTTTTACAAGTGATTGAGTAATTAGTATAGCTAGTACCACATTTAAATGAGTGAAAACCAGAGTGATGCATTGTGAGAAGTAAAATTTGATACTATTTGTGCATTAACTTGAGGGTGGCATATTACACTTACTCTTGGCTGATTATTCACACACACACACTCAAAGTACGAATGTTATATAATCTTAATAACTCCGTAGCTTGTTTATTTGAGGTAAACTTGTGCTCTCCGTACTTTATTATGCCATATTACCTAAGGGATCTCTGAGACGTAAGTTGGAAGGATTAGAGTCATTTAATTTGTGTTATGTCATTGTGGTGTCATTTAGTTTATGTTGTTTCTCTTGAGATTCTACTAGGTTACATACTGTTGTTTTGCTAAGGGACTAGCCAAAGCTAAGTGTGGGGGAATTTGATAGGAACACTTTGTGTTACGTTTTTAATGCCTTTCCTACCCTATTTGGCTTTGTAATTCTCTTAACTTTGTTATTTTGAGCTTAGTTTCTTTTCTTAGTATTTAGAAAGCTTGTGAACGTGGGAATGGTAAAATAAGGTGCTAAAATGAGTTTTCCTAGTTACTTTAGGAAATCTAAGTGGATTAAGAAAATAGTCTTATCATTCTAAAAAAAAACTTTTCTAATTATAGAAACTTTCCTTATCTATTATTTTCTGATTTCTTTGTAGGGTTCCACCTCGGAATTATTTGGATGATGTGTCAAAACACAAGAGAATATTAGAGTCCATTAGTGACATGGGTATGTCCAACCTAACATGGGCTTGCCCAACAAAAAATCACATAATCTCTTGTCAACTAAGCAAGGTGCAAGGTCCAAGCCCAAAGTAGAGGAAGATTCGGATGCAACAGCCTACTGGATTTTGGCCCATCATAACAGGCCCAAACAATATCATTTTTGAGACTTTCTTAGGTCAAAATTGAAGTTCAAGACGTCTTCTTTCCAGCCCAACAAGTTTCAGCTCATTTGGAGATGTGTGGAAGAAGATATGACCGTTTGAATTCTACTAGTTGGGTCCTCCTGAAATTTCGGGATTGTATTCCTCTTTCTTACTTTTGGCCATTCCTTGATTCTTTGCATGTTTTAGGGATTGTTTCCTTGCATGTTTTAGGGATTGTTTCCTTGCATGTTTCATGGCTTGTTTTTAGCATTGTTTTCTTGCTTTTCCTAAGCTTAGAGGGTTGTTCTAAGCTCTATAAATAGGGTGTTTGTAAGCTGAAAGAGATCATCTTTTCTCTTGGAACCATCTCTACTCAAAATTCAAGAAGCATAAGGCTAAAACACTCCACCATTCCTTCTCCAATTGTGAGCACATTAGGACTTTTCCAAAATGTGTTCTCCTTCATCTATCATCATAGCCGTGAGGTTCATCACCATTAACATCTCAAGCTTCCTTGAGTGTGTTCAAGAAGTGTACCCCTTATGGCTATTCTTTTTAATTGTTTCAGCCTTGGATTCTTATGTTAGATATTATTATTAATTCAATGAGTTGGTTAATTTTCAGATTTATTCTTTAATGTTTTTGAATTGTTCATGATATGTAGACATATTAATTCATTACATATGTTGAATTTTCAGTTCTGTTATATTGAAAACTTTGATATTGCAAATCATTGAAGCCATAATCGCACTTTCGATCACCTAATTGATCTGGAGTACGATTTAAAGTGGTAAAAGCTATGAACAATAGCCAATGTTCTGGAAATTGCATGTTCTTTATCCATGGACTTTTTCATAGGAATAAGGAACATGTTATTGAATCATAATTCCTTTTGATCTTAATGATTTGTTTAAGTAATTGTAAGGATGCGCTGAGTATTAACTTGATTGCTTAAACAAAATAACTAGCTGATGGACTTTTCCTAAGCTTAGTGATTATCTAAGAAGGAATTTATAAAGTGCATGATCTCTTTAGGCTTGCACTTTGATTCAATTCTGATATGTGATTGAGGCACGAATTCGTTGTCTACATTGAAACAATTTGATTAGTCATTTAACAAACTTGATTTTCTGAATTGTGAGAGAAAATGATCAATTGTAAATAATTGTTCTTTAATTTCCTTAGTAAAATTAGTAAAAAGAAAAATCAGATCATGAAAACCCCCTAATCTTATGTAATGTTAATAGATGTAGATTTATATTTGTTTATAAACTGCTAATTAAACCAATCAAATCATTTATTATTATCTTTATGACTCTTTAGTATAGAGTACCCGCAATCCCCGGCCAATAACGATACCCTACTAATCACTTTACTACAATCTTCTGCAGGGTTTGTTGATGACCGAAATAAACGGTCTATCAAAGATCTTAGAGATCGTCTTATAGACAACCTTGCAGCAAGCTATAGGTCTAAAGTCCTCTACCTTTGATGCATGAGTGTGTTTGGGGATCAGGGCAAGAGTGGTGTGATTTAATTGCTTTAGGAGTCTCCCACTCTAGAAGAATTCTTGGACAGCACCAATGATGTCAGGGCTAATAATCTCCCAAGACTTTTTAAAGAATCTAGAGGAGTAGCCATTAGGGCCAGGGGACTTGTCCTCACCAATGCTCCACAAAGCTTCCTTAATCTCTAACTCAGTCACATCTTTTGTCAACAGCTCAGCTTGGTGCTCTTGGATTAGAGGGCCCTCTCTTAAGATTTCAAGGTCTGGAGACTTGCAGCTAGGAGAGGAGCCAAGGAGGACCATATAGAACTTAAGAAATTCCTCAGCCACTTCAGCCTCAGTGGATGTTAGAGAGCCATTAGATGACTCAACTGCAGCTATGTGGTTCCTACTTATCTTCATTTTGACCAAGGCATGAAAAAACTTTGTTCCTCTATCACTATTCATCAAATACTTACATTGAGCCTACTGAGAGAGAAAACTCCTCTCAGCTTCAGCCAGATTGAAAGCTTTTAGCTTCATTGAAGCCACCACGGATTGAAGATCAAGGTGAGAGGGATTATCATGAAGCTTTTTCTGGAGACAGGCTAGCTTGGTTGCAGCCACAAGGGCTCTCTCAGAAATATGGCTAAAGTGGTTCTCATTGAGCAGCTTGAAGTGAGGTTTGAGGGCTTTCAAGGCTTTACACATTTTGAATTGCTTGGTACCACCCATGGGACAACCCCATTGATTCCTAACAGTCTCTAGGAACATAGGGTGCTCAGTCCACATATTGAAATACTTGAAAGATCTCCTACCCCCAACAGTCTCATCCAGCAAATTCACAAGGCAGGGAGAGTGGTCAGACAAGCAGCCTGCTGGAGTGAAATTAACATTGATTCTAAGCCCCTTTTGGTACCATGCACTATTCACCATGACTCTATCCAGCTTGCTCCATACTTTGTTGTTAGACCAAGTATACAAACATCCTGTAACATTAACATCCGAGAGACCAGACTCTCTACAGCAATAAGAAGGATCTCTAATCTCATAATCTGTTACAGGCAGCCTATTAATTTTCTCATATATTGCAAAAACATTGTTGAAATCTCCCAATACAAGCCAAGGGGAAGACAAGTCATAGCTGAAATTATATAGGTTGTCCCATAAGGGCCTTCTAGATACAATAGTGTTAAAACCATACACAAAGCTAATTACAAAAGTACTTGAAGAAATTAAACATGTAACATTACAATGAATAACTTGAGGGGAAGCTTTAATAGGAGTTAAACTAACCTTGGAAGGATTCCACAGCACCAAAATTCTGCCTAAAGGGTGGGCAGAGAAGTTGTTGATCTGGCTCCATTTAGTGAATTTATTTCCCATGATTTTTTGCAACTTGGCATCATCCAATTTGCATTCCAAAATCCCCATTATGTAAACTTTATTGCTCTTCATGAGGTGAAGGACCCCATTGTGTTTCAGAGGCTTGTGGAAGCCCTTGATGTTCCAACAAGCTACTATCATTGGGGAGGTAAGGGGGCTGTCCCCCCCTTCCTAGATGGTTGTGGAGTTTTCTGTGGTAGTCTTCCTTTCTTCTTCTTTACTTGTTGGAATCCACTTCCCTGCTCAACTGGTCCCCTATCTCTCTCACAAAGGACTTGTTCCAAGATTGTCATATCCTTAGGATTCTTGCTACAAGGCACATTGGGGGTAGGAGTTATTAGGCCAGCACCTAAATGGAATGGAGAAGGTGGATTCTCCTGGACCACCTCTTCCCTTATAACATTAGGACATAGCTCTTCTCTTGCTGGCTCCTTCTCTGCTTGGGCTGCTACTCTAGGCTCATGCACTGGCCCTTCACTAGCTGGAGAGTCCATACTTGCTCTGACCCCATTAGTCTCCATACTTGCTCTGCATGAGTTCTTACATCTTGTTTCTATGCTGAGTGCTTTTACCACTTAAACACTTAGATAAATCTGTTAGTGCAATTAGAGTAGTGTCTTGTCAGTATTAAAATCAAATACGGGTCAACAGATACATTGCAAAAGTTTCTCATTATCAATTAGAGAGTATTTCAGTTTTGGGGGAAAAATTACAAAAAACAGCACTATAGATTGATGCAAATTATAATTTTATCCTTAAATCCCACATCAGATTTTGGGGTGAGTGATTACGCCCAAAGAGTAACGCGGTAGTTGTAGCACAGCTTTGGGGTGTTGATTACGCCCAAAACATAACGCGGTTATTGTAGTATAGTTTTGGGGTGTCGATTCCACAGGAAAACAAGTTAAGTACAACAGAAGGTGTAAACCTCAACACAAACGATAAAAGATTGAAAGAATCTGAGTTGTTTGAGAAAAAGGGTAATTGTGTAAATAAGTTTAAAATAAAAATGACAAGGTTCCGGAAATCCTCCCTAGGTTCGTTGCTCTAATCCTAACTTGATTCAATTGTTTTTATCTCGATTGCAAGTTTCACATCCCAAACAGGCAATCAAAAATTATTCAATTAAAGCGCATTTATAAATCCTAATGTAATTGTTATGAAATCTTCTTTACTTTCAAGCACACATGACCTAACTTATAAATTATCAAGAGACGACGATATATCTAAACGACGATACCGCAGCAATGGACAAATCTATAAAAGAGATCTACCGGACTCAATCACACCCAAACAGGTACACATAAGAAAAGCCTGACTGAACATATATGGAAAAGAAGCATGCAACCACCAGAGTTATAATAAATCTACTAATTAAATTAAAGAATAAAACATAACAATATTTAAAGAAAATAATTCCAACTACAAAAGAATCAAATAAAGGAAAAATAAGAACAACTACACCTAGGGATTCATCCCTTCGCCTTGCTTGGAGACTAGCCGGCCATGGGGCTCATGCTTCCTCCAGTTGCCTCCGGCCTCCCGACGATCATCTCTCCCGAACTTCAAACTTTAAACTTCGGGTTCCTCCTAAAGGTCCTCTGGATTGCTCCTAAAGGCCCTCTGGATTCATCCCCGATTCCTTTCCAAAGCTAAAGTGGAGTGGGTCTTATATAGGCAAATACCAATAGTGCAATGTGTTTTCCATCCGATGTGGGATGTGAGATATAGAAATATGTTTTCCAACCGATGTGGGATGTGGGATTTAAGCCCAAAAGCACGCTGAAATCCCGCACAGCCCGCACAGCCCGCACAGCCTGACCTTTGTCTACTAAAACTGCCATAACTTTCTCTAGAAAAATCCGTTTGACGAACCGTAAAATTCTCCAGAAAATAGACTTCCGGACCTTTCTAAGAATATATGGCTCATCTCCTGGTTCTTCTTGTATCAATACAGTTTAATTTTCAAAGATGATTGATATGTACGGGCAATTTTGGCAATTTAGTGAAACTCATTTCCAGTGTGGGCAGCAGTTGTTGCTCTTTTAAGCCCTCCATCTTGTCCTTTCGGAAGCATTCCTTCACTCCAATATGCCTTGAGTCTTTGTGCTTCAAGCAATGATAACGTTTCCTCATCTTTTGAGCTTAAAGTACCTGAAAATGCACCGAAATAGATCAATGTTCCAAGAATGATACTTTAGAGTTGTTAACGTATAAAAGTGAAATTAAAACCTAGATCAACCCTAAAATGCTAACAATTAAGTACTGATAAGATGCATTTTATGACTCTCATCACAACTCCCAACTAGCTTATTGCTAGTCCCTAGCAATTCAAGCGAAAATAAGAGACAAATTCTATGGTAGGAGTTAAAAACAAAGTAAAGCAATGCTAGCGTTGAACCAAGAGTAATTCACTTTTTGTCTCAAAAATTGCACATAACATACGACACATAGAATCAATAAATTTAACCTAAGTCCAAAAGTAATCCAAACATCAATCTTAAAATCGTTATTGACTCTTAACATCCATCTTACCACAAACCATTAATCCAAACACCCGGATGATTTTATGCATAACATTCATGAATACAAGTCTTGGTCTCTAAAAACATAATAAATAGTGTGATGTCAATCACAAAAACAAGCTTCATATGCTTACATTTCAAACCACTCTCCACTAATGTAGAAAAATCACACTACATTGGATCAAAAGGTCTTTAATAAGCTTGTAACGTTAGGTTAAGGTAAAGGCTAAAGAAGAATGGGAAAGATTCACAAGTAAAAGAACTCAATCTCTTAGCTTTAAACACAATCACTTTAAGCACTTGATAACCTTTACTTCCACACCCAACTCTTTCAACTATTTTTTGAGCATTTCTTTCAACAAATCACCATTTTTTTTTCTTTCTTTTTCTTTCTTTGCCATAATTCATTTTTTTTATTTTTTATTTTGGCACATAACTATTCACCTTCTTTTTCATCATCGTTTTTTTTTTCTTATCTTTTCCACAACCCCCAACTTATCTCCTTTAATGTACTTGGGTTGTGGTAGTGATATTTTTTCATATTTCCACCCTTACTCCTTTTAAGTGCTTCTTACAACATGTGTATAACTAAGTTCTTTAAAAGAAAGGTAAGGATAAAATATGTTTTGGCTCATAAAGGTAAGTAAATGGTTTATCCAAAGAAACAAGGCTCAATTTTTCTTTTCAAGAAAAAGGCTCAAATAGGTGACTAGTGATAAATATAGCAATGGTAGGTTTGAAAGGCTCAAACGGTTCAAAAATGGCCTATATCATATCCTATGTAGTGTGCATTCTAGGAATTCGCCTCAAGTGGTTATCAGGTAAGTTCTAGAGCTTGTTGAAACCGCAAAAATATTCATAAAATAATCACACATAAAACTTTTCTAGATGTTATAGTCTAATCATACAATCTTACCACAAACTAGAGTCTCTAACCAAATGAAGATTGATGCTTAAATTAATTTCAAACTGAAGCAAGATTTAACTTCTTCTATATGCTATCTGCTATCTCAATTATGCTCATATCATTGACATGTAAATTGACTCTAAGGCTAACACAAAGTATGCTAAACAAAAACAAAGAGAAAGGGAAACAGACACCAAGCAGTTCAATGGAAAAAGAAAAAAAATGTATGGAAATAAAGAATATGGAAACAAAGAGATGCGTTTCCTCCACCCTCAACTTAAAAATTGCATTGGCCTCAATGTAAAAGAAAGAGTAAAGGAAACTCCCATTGTAGCCAAAGGTGCACATAAGCTGAAAATTGTGCTCCACCATTTGAACTACTTCGTTTATTTGTTCCTGAAAAATAAATACAAAAGTAAAAACTTGGAAAACAACAAGATAATAATAATAAAAGAAATATGAAAAACAATAAAAATAAAAGGATACATTGTGCGCTGCCTCCCACGAGCGCTAAGTTTTACGTCTTCAGCCAGACGCTCTTATTCCCTCCTCGAAAAGCATAGGTTGAATGCATCAGTCGCTGCTGCACTGCCAAATTCGGTGCCTCTATGCTTTTGGAGGGCCTCAAGGATGTCATCAGTAATATCCGCAAATGCTGGCTCGATATATGCTTTGGTGAAGCCATGGGTGAAGGTGGACTCTAATGGATTAAGGTGCTGGACCTTTTTCATGAACAAGTCCATCATGTATGCTTGTGCTTGATGGCTTTCAGCCACATCCTCTGATTTTTTCGTTGTTGGGATGTGTACTGATTTACCACCAAGTGTCTCAATGGCATTCACCTCCTCCAAATTCTTTTGTGCTAGGTGTTGACCATGGGATGTGGACTGAGCTTGAGCAGGGAACTTACCTCGCTCAGTCACACTCAAGTAGCTCATCAACTTGGACACTTGGCTCTTTATTTCTTTATGTTCTTCAACAACTTGCACAATTAAATATTCAAGCCTTTTATTAGTCTTACCCTGTGCCTCGATAAAAGCATGTAAAGTGTCTTCTAAAGAACTCCTAGAAGACACAGGTGCTTGATATGGTTCAAGATATGGTGCAGGGGGTTGTGCAAGCTGTTAGTTTTCAGACTTCCAGCTGAAGGTGGAGTTATCGTGCCATCCCGGCTTATAGGTATTAGAGAGGGGTGTAAAAGGCTTCTTGTACATGCCTAAGGCATTACATTGTTCCTTATACATCTCTCTCATCTCAGCAAATGTGGGACACTCTTGGGTCAGATGATCAACCCCGCCACACACAAAACATGGTTCAAAAGATTTTGCATGATTAACCACGTGTGTTGGCTTTAAGCTCTTAGTCTTTAACTCATTTATCTCCCTAGTGAGCATCTCGACCTTGGCTCTAAGGTTATCCTCTTCCCTAATATGGTAAATTCCACCACCATTTGGGTGCCCTATAGGTCGTGACCTATTTGTGCTCTTAGTAGCACTAGGTCCAGTCCAAGTGTGAGCTTTTTCAGCAAGCTCATTGAGGTACTCTATGGCCTTATCAGGATCTTTCTCTAAAAACCCACCATTACACATCATCTCTATGAATTGGCGCTCTCTATAGGTAAGTCCCTCATAGAAATAGCTCACTAAGCGCCAACTCTCATACCCATGGTGAGGGCACATACTCAATAACTCCTTAAATCTCTCCTAAGACTGATATAAAGTCTCACTATCCTTTTGTGCAAAGGTGGAGATTTACCTTTTCAAAGTGTTGGTCTTATGCTGGGGAAAGTATTTGTTAAAGAAAGCCCGAGTCATCTCATTCCACGACCCAATAGATCGTGGTCTAAGTGAGTACAACCAACTCTTGGCTCTATCCTTCAAAGCGAAAGGAAAGAACTTAAGTTTCATAATGTCATGAGTTTCGTTTTGACTATGAAAAGTCGCAACTACTTCTTCAAACTCTCTAATATGCACATATGGGTTTTCATTACCCAAGCCATGGAATGTAGGGAGTAATTGAATCATCCCTAGTTTAAGATCTAATTGGCGAGTATTGGCTGGAAACATGATGCATAATGGTATAGCTATGTGTGTAGGGTGGAGGTAATCCTGAAGTGTCCTAGCAACATTCTCATTATGGTTATCGACCATGTTAACAAAATCCTCTAGATTCTTAGTTGGGTTTTCTCTATGGGTTGATTTAGGCGAGGTTTTACTATCAGACTCGGAAGGAGAGGGTAATTCTAGCTCAGGTCCTCTAATGAATCTACCTCGCAGATCTCTTGTCTAAGCATGCACCAAATGAATCATAGAGGAAATAAAACAAGATTTATATTTACCGTCACACTCAAAGTTGACAAGCTTCCTTGTACTTAAGCGTGTTTCCCCGGCAACGGCGCCAAAATTTGATTACGCCCAAAACATAACGCGGTTATTGTAGTATAGTTTTGGGGTGTCGATTCCACAGGGAAACAAGTTAAGTACAACAGAAGGTGTAAACCTCAACACAAACGATAGAAGATTGAAAGAATCTGAGTTGTTTGAGAAAAAGGGTAATTGTGTAAATAAGTTTAAATAAAAATGACAAGGTTCCGGAAATCCTCCCTAGGTTCGTTGCTCTAATCCTAACTTGATTCAATTGTTTTTATCTCGATTGCAAGTTCACATCCCAAACAGGCAATCGAAAAATATTCAATTAAAGCGCATTTATAAATCCTAATGTAATTGTTATGAAATCTTCTTTACTTTCAAGCACACATGACCTAACTTATAAATTATCAAGATACGACGATATATCTAAACGACGATACCGCAGCAATGGACAAATCTATAAAAGAGATCTACCGGACTCAATCACACCCAAACAGGTACACATAAGAAAAGCCTGACTGAACTTATATGAAAAAGAAGCATGCAACCACCGGAGTTATAATAAATCTACTAATTAAATTAAAGAATAAAACATAACAATATTTAACAAAAATAATTCCAACTACAACCGAATCAAATAAAGGAAAAATAAGAACAACTACACCTAGGGATTCATCCCTTCGCCTTACTTGAAGACTAGCCGGGAATGGGGCTCATGCTTCCTCGAGTTGCCTCTGGCCTCCCGACCTTCAAACTTTAAACTTCGGGTTCCTCCTAAAGGCCCTCTGGATTCATCCCTGATTCCTTTCAAAGCTAAAGTGGAGTGCGTCTTATATAGGCAAATACCAAAAGTGCAATGTGTTTTTCATTCGATGTGGGATGTGAGATATAGAAATATGTTTTCCAACCGATGTGGGATGTTGGATTTAAGCCCAAAATCATGCTGAAATCCCGCACAGCCCGCACAACCTGACCTTTGTCTACTAAAACTGCCATAACTTTCTCTAGAAAAATCCGTTTGACGAACCGTAAAATTCTCCAGAAAATAGACTTCCAGACCTTTCTAAGAATATATGTCTCATCTCCTGGTTCTTCTTGTATCAATACAGTTTAATTTTCAAAGATGATTGATCTGTACGGGCAATTCTGGCAATTTAGTGAAACTCCTTTCCAGTGCGGGCAGCAGCTGTTGCTCTTTTAAGCCCTCCATCTTGTCCTTTCGGAAGCATTCCTTCACTCCAATATGCCTCGAGTCTTTGTGCTTCAAGCAATGATAATTTTTCCTCCTCTTTTGAGCTTAAAGTACCTGAAAATGCACGGAAATAGATCAATGATCCAAGAATGATACTTTATAGTTGTTAACGTATAAAAATGCAATTAAAACCTAGATCAACCCTAAAATACTAACAATTAAGTACTGATAAGATGCATTTTATGACTCTCATCAGGTGTTGATTCCACAGGGAAACAAGTTAACTACAAGAGAAGGTAAACCTAAACACGAACGGTAAAGATTAAATGAAAGAATTTGAGTTTTGATAGTAATTGTGTAAATAGTCGTGTGAATATATTATGGAGAAGCAACAAGGGTCCGGGAATCCTCCCTAAGTTTGTTGCCTTATCCTAATCAAGATTCAGTTGTTTTTATCTCGATTGCAAGTTTCACATCCTAAATAGGCAATCGACAAATATTCAATTAAGCACAAATATAAACCCTAAAGTAATTGCTTATGAAATACTCATTGATTTCGATTCAAGCACACATGACCTATCCTATAGACTTATCAAGAAACGACAATGTATCACCATGACAACATCGCAGTAATGGACAACCCTAAAAGAGAAATCTACTGGACTCAATCACACCTGAACAACTTGACATAAGAAGAGCAAGACTAGACTTATATGTAGAAGAAGCATGCAATCACATGATTAAGAAAATCTAAGATAAGAAGAATAAAAAGTGCAGCTGTCACATGAACCCTAATTCTTCTTGTTTGATCAAAGAATAAATCATAAACAATGTTTTAACATTAAATCTTTACAGCCGAATCAAGGCAAGAAAGTAATAACAACTACACCTAGGGATTCATCCCTTCGCCTTGCTTGGAGATTAGTTGGTGATGGGGCTTATGGTTGAACACTTTGATGGAGGAGAATCGGTTGCTTCCTTGAGTTTCCCAGGCTTAATGAGTGTCTTATATCAAACCCTAAGTTATCTATTTATAATACAAGGGTCCAAGGGTGTTTTAGGGTTTTAAACAATCAGTAAAGACCTAATTACATCATAACTCAGAGAACAAAGTACGTGTGCATGCCTAGGCTTGGTTTTAGGCCAGCTTTGTGAACTTGCTGGAAGGTGTGACGCAGCTCCATCCAGGGTGCACCTCAGCCCTTCAGGGCGCACCCTAGATTAATCTAGGGCGCACCTCACACCTCAGGGCGCGGCGCCCCTTGGTGCAAGGCGCACCCTGACCTGATGGCCTTCTTTGTTTAGCCTTTCCAAAAGCACTCATTTGCTTTGGTATACATGGAATCTTTGTGCTTCATTCAACAAAAGCTTTTCCATCTCTTTAAGACTCAAAATACCTGAAAATGCATCAAAACAAATTAGTGATCCAAAGATGACACTTTAGAGTTGTTAACATATAAAAGTGCAATTAAAACCTAGATCAACTCTAAAATGCTAACAATTAAGTACTATTAAGATGCATTTTATAGCTCTCATCACAACCCCCAACTGGCTTATTGCTAGTCCCTACCAATTTAAGCGAAAACAAAAGATGAATTCTACGGTGGTAATCAAACTAAAGTAAAGCAATACTAGTGTTAACCAAGAGTAATTCCCTTTTTGTCTCAAAAATTGCACTTCACATATAGCATATAGAATTATTAAATTCTACCCAAGTCCAGAAAGTAATCCAAACATCAATCTTAAAATCGTTATTGACTCTTAACATCCATCTTACCACAATCCATTAATCTGATCATCCGGATGATTTTATACATAACATTCGTGAATACAAGTCTTGGCCTCTAAAACATGATCAACTGCGTGACATCAATCACAAAAACAGGCTCCATAGGCTTACATTTCAAACCGCTCTCCACTATTGTAGAAAATCACATTACATTGGATCAATAGGTCTTTAATAAGCTTGTAATGTTAGGCTAAGGTAAAGGTTAAGAAGGAATGGGAAGGATTCATAAGTAAAAGAACTCAATCTCTTAACTTTAAACGCAACCACTTTTAAGCATTAGATAACCTTTCTTCAACACCCAACTGTTTCAACCATTTTTCGAGTATTTTTCTCAAATCACCATTTTTCTTTTCTTTTCTTCTTTCTTTTGTATTTTGGCATAAGACGATTCACCTCCTTTTCATTTTTTTTTCTTTTCTATAACCTCCAACTTATCTCCTTTAATGTACTTGGGTTATGGTAGTGATATTTTCTCATATTGCCATCCTTACTCCTTTTAAGTGCTTCTCAACAAATGTGTATAGCTAAGTTCTTTAAAGGTAAGGATAAAATATTTTTAGGCTCATAAAGGTGAGTAAATGGGCTATTGAAAGAAACAAGGCTCAAATTCTTTTTTTTTTTTCAAGAAAATGGCTCAAATAGGTGACTAGTGGCAAATATAGCAATGGTAGGTTTGAAAGGCTCAAACGGTCAAAAAATGGCCTATATCATATCCTAAGTAATGTACACTCTAGGAATTCGCCTCAAGTGGTTATCAAGTAAGTTATAGAGCTTGTGAAGACCGCAAAAATATTCACAAAATAAGCACACATAAAACTTCTCTAAATATTTAAGACTAATCATAAAACTTACCACAAACTAGAGTCTCTAACCAAATGAAGATTGGTGCTTAAATTAATTTCAAACTGAAGCAAGATTTAACTTCTTCTAGATGCTATATGCTATCTCAATTAGGCTCATATTATTGGCATGTGAATTAACTCTAAGGCTAACACAAAGCATGCTAAAAACAAACAAAAAGGAAAATGACATCAAGTAGTTCAAAGAAAAATATGAAAAACAGGAATATGTTTCCTCCTTTCCTCCACCCCCAACTTAAAATAATCATTGTCCTTAATGTAAAAGCAAAATTTAAGGAAACTCCTTTTGTAGCCAAAAGTGCACAAAAGCCGAAAATTGTGCACCACCATTTGAACTGCTTCGTATATTTGTCCCTGAAAAAGAAATATAAAGTAAAATTGGAAAACAGCAAAATGATAATAATAAACAAGAAAAAGAAATATGAAAAAAAAAGATATGTTGTGGGTTGCCTCCCATGAGCGCTAAGTTTTACGTCTTTAGCCAGACGCTGCACTACTTTCACTGCTGGCCTCATTGTGGTGCTGAAGATGAGGCTCCATACTTAGTGGCCTCAATGCTAGTCTTTTGGCAAGGAATACTTAAAATCTATCACATGTGCCTCAAATATTTTTGGTGATGCCCATTTACTATCAGTAGTAGGGTATTTGATTCCCGCATCCATGTGACTTCTCTCAAGCAACTCCTCAAAGCATGGTTGCCAAGATTTCTTAATAAATTCCTATGGCTTATCAAAAACATCAATAACATTAATGGCATGGGAATAAATTGAAGAATCATTGAACTCAAAATTATTAGGAATGAATTCCGAAGAGTTAGAATTATCTTTGATGTACTCATCCTCTTCATGTGGCTGCCATGAGACTCAAAAAATATTTACATCTAGAGTCCTATTTCCAAATGATAATGTCATTATGCCATTCCTACAATTAATGAGGGCATTGGCGGTGGCAAGGAATGGTCTTCCAAGTATCAACGGAATTTTTGACTCTGTGTTTACAGTAGAAACAGTATCTAAAACCAAAAAATCAATAGGATAGTAGAAATTATCAATTTGCAGCAAAACATCTTCTACAATACCTCTTAGTTTTCTTACCGATCTTTCCGCTAATTGAAGTACCACGGAGGTTGGTTTGATCTCACCTATACCGAGCTGCAAGTATATGGAGTATGGCATGAGGTTAACACTATCACCCAAATCTAGCAATGCTTGGCCACAAGATTTGTTTCCAATTTGGTAAGCTACCGTTGGACAGCCCAAATATTTATATTTGGGTGGTGTCTTGCTATCAATTACTGCACTTGCTTGCTCCATTAAGAATGTCGTTTTCTTCACATTGTGCCTCTACTTGAGTGTGCATAGATCCTTGATGACTTTAGCATTGTTGGGAATCTGTTTTATAACATGAAGAAGAGGTAGGTTAATATTAACATGCTGAAGTTGTTCAAGAATCTCACCTTTTAGTGTTGTATTTATCTCTTTAGGTTTAAGGAGTGCTTGAGGGAAAGGATCCGATGGAGAATAATTATCATAGGCCTCTTGTTCCTTGGGGGCTTTATCCTTGTTGCACACGGTGTTAGGAATTAGGTTTGATGGTAGAGTGGGTCCATCAATTTTCTTACTGCTGCGAGTAATTATGGCATTAACCTCTCTAATGTTTTGATTTTCAGGATTGGAGGTTTGTTCCATATGTTGTCCCCTTGGATTAAGTTGTGGCTGTGAAGGAAACCGACCTTGTTCTTGAATCGTCAAGAAAGTAGTCAATTTGGTGAGTTGACTCTTTATTACCTTTTATTCCTCCTTGATCGCTTGTTGTTCCTCTAACAACCGTTGATTTATCTTGCCTTGCTCTTCCACACTCTTGGCATGTACCTGCATAAATGACTTAAACATATCTTCCAAAGGTAAATATTGTTGAGGTGCATTAAATGAGGTTGTTTTCGGTTGCCATTGGGTACTAGAGTGGGCAGGGGGTTGCATGTCGGATTTCCAACTGAAATTAAGGTGATCTAACCGGGATTGTAGGTGTTAGAGTAGGGTGAGTGTGGTTTCCCAAAGGGTATACCTACAACATTACACTATTCCTTCATCTCAAAATAAACTGGACAATCCTTAGGTAAATGATCTACCCCATTACACATGAAACAAAGCTCATGGGATTCTGACCTAACAACCCGTTCATGGGCTCTAGTATTTCTGGTTTTTAAGGCTTCAATTTCCTTAGTTAGGGCCTCTAAACGGGCTTTAAGGTTATCATCTTGCTTAAGTTGATAAATCCCAGTGGGTTGATTTCTCCTAGTGCTTTCCATGACATTTGGTCCTGTCCAAGTGTAGGATTTTTCTGATAGGTCATCTAGGAAATCTATGGCTTGGTCGGGATCTTTTTGAAGAAAATCCCCATTGCACATCATTTTTATGAACTGCCTTTCCTTACTTAGGATTCCATCATAGAAATAGCTAACTACCAGCAAACTCTCATGCCCATGGTGTGGACAAGAATTCAACAGGTCCTTGAAACGTTCCCAAACTTGATATAAGGTTTCGCTCTCTTTTTGTGCAAAGTTTGAGATTTGTCTCTTGAAGTTATTGGTCTTATGGGTTGGGAAGTGTTTTTGAAAGAAAACTTATGTCATCTCATCCCAACTACCTATGGACCTAGGCCTTAATGAGTACAGCCAAGCCTTGGCTTTTTCCTTAAGTGAAAAGGGGAAAAACTGACGTTTGACGGTGTCTACCATATCAGCCCTACTTTGAAAGGTTGCTACTACTTTCTCAAATTCCCTAATGTGGATATAGGGGTTTTCGTTCTCAAACTCATGGAAGGTTGATAGCAATTGGATCATACCTGGTTTGAAATTAGGTTGTTGAACATTAGGGGGGAACGTGATACAAGATGGGGTGGCTGTTCGGCTAGGATGTAAATAAATAATAAACGAAATCAGGAAGTCAAAACTTAAAGAAAAGAAATGAGTTAAAAATAAAATAAATAAAACAGAACAAATAAAATCAAAAAATCAAAAACTTAAATAAAGGAACGATATTACTGTTTCATCTTAGAGTTGACAATCTTCTTTGTACTTAAGTGCGTTTCCCCGGCAACGGCGCCAAAATTTGATTACGCCCAAAGAGTAACGCGGTAGTTGTAGCACAACTTTGGGGTGTTGATTCCACAGGGAAACAAGTTAACTACAAGAGAAGGTAAACCTAAGCACGAACGGTAAAGATTAAATGAAAGAAATTGAGTTTTGATAGTAATTGTGTAAATAATCGTGTGAATATATTATGGAGAAGCAACAAGGGTCCGGGAATCCTCCCTAAGTTCGTTGCCTTATCTTAATCAAGATTCAGTTGTTTTTATCTCGATTGCAAGTTTCACATCCTAAACAGGCAATCGACAAATATTCAATTAAGCACAAATATAAACCCTAAAGTAATTGTTTATGAAATACTCATTGATTTCGATTCAAGCACACATGACCTATCCTATAGAGTTATCAAGAAACGACAATATATCACCATGACAACATCGCAGTAATGGACAACCCTAAAAGAGAAATCTACTGGACTCAATCACACCTGAACAACTTGACATAAAAAGAGCAAGACTAGACTTATATGGAGAAGAAGCATGCAATCACCGAATTAAGAAAATCTAAGATAAGAAGAATAAAAAGTGCAGCTGTCACATGAACCTTAATTCTTCTTGTTTGATCAAAGAATAAATCATAAACAATGTTTTAACATTAAATCTTTACAACTGAATCAAGACTAGAAAGTAAGAACAACTACACCTGATGGCCTTTTTTGCTTGCTTTGGCCTCTGTTCTGGAGGGTGCGGCCTGATAAGAGTCATAAAATGCATCTAAACAATACTTAATTGTTAACACTTTAGGGTTAATCTCGGTCGTAATCGTACTTTTAAATATTGATAACTCTAAAGTGTTATTCATAAATCATTGACTTAATTCGATGCATTTTCAGGTGCGTTGAGTACAAAAGAGATGATAAAGCGATCCATGTTTAAAGCACCAAAAGATCTTGGGTGTCGGTGCTCGTTTTTGTCCACGGTTTAGACATTTCCAAAAATAATTTAAAGATGATTAAAAGTCTAAACCAAGGTTGGAGAAATAAATTACATTGAGTTGAAAGACTGCACACAAGTGTGTGCATCACTTTGGAACAAGTTAAGGGTAGGCACACTAGTGTGTGCACTTCTGCATACAAGCTGAAGGAGTTTCACTAAATTGTCAGAATTTCCCGTACAGATCAATCAACTTTGCAGATTAAACTGTATTGATGTAGGAAGAACCAGGTGATGAGCCATATATGCTTAGAAAGATCCGGAAGTCTATTTTCTGGAGAATTTTACGGTTCGGAAAAAGGATTTTTCTAGTGAAAGTTATGGCGGATTTAGCGGAAACAGTTCAGGGCCTCCAGAACAATGCCCAGCGCCTCACCTCTCACTGTCCAGCGCCCCAGCGCCCAGGCAAACAAGAACCAGCACCTAGGCGCCCAGGAACCAGCGCTGCGCCCCTCAGCCATCAGCGCCTCACCTCTCACTGTCCAGCGCCCCAGCGCCCAGGAAAACAAGAACCAGCGCCTAGGCGCCCATGAACCAGCGCCTAGGCGCCCAGGAACCAGCGCTGCGCCCCTCAGCCATCAGCGCCGCGCCCCTCGCCAGCTGCACCTTTACTTTCCAGCGCCCAGGCGCACACTTGGACACGAGCACATGCTGCTGGACCCACCTTCACGTTCCAGCCTTCACTTTCCAGCACCCGGGCGCACGCTCAGACAAAGCCAGCAGCGCGCACATGCTGTTGGACCACCTTCACGTTCCAGCTTTCACTTTCCAGCAGTGCGCACATGGACTCCAATTCAGACTCAAATTAGAACGTGCAAAGACAGCTCTCCCTCGTGGGCTATAAATATATGCTTAAGGTTTGCAGCCAAGGAGGGAGCTCGGGGAGAAAAATAAAGACAGTTTTTGATAGATAAAAATTGAAGAAGTTTTTAGCATTTCGTTTAAGTTTTCGTAAGTTGGAAATCAAGGAGAGAACATCCACATTGTTCTTCCACCTTGAGCTCCATGGCCAAGAAATCAAGGGGAGAACATCTATATTGTTTTTCCACCTTGAGTTTCATGGCTAACTAATCATCAAACAAGGGAAAGGGATGAATCCTTAAGGTTTTATTGTTCCTTATTTCCTGTTCTTGATTCATTTGTATGGACTTCTTGTTAAAACATTGTCTATGATTTACTCTTTGATTAATTAAGAAGGATTTGAGTTCATGTGATAGCTGTATTCTATATTCTTCTTCTTTTAGTTTCTTTCAATCCGGTGATTGCATCCTTCTACTCCACATAAGTCTAGTCAAGCTTTTCTTATGTCAAGTTGTTTGGATGTAATTGATTTCGGTATATTTATCTTATAGATCGGCCATTACTGTGATATCATTATTGCAATATATTGTCGTTTCTTGCTAATCTATAAGATAAATCATGTGTGCTTGAATTGAAATCAAAGAGTAATTTGTAGCAATTATATTAGAGATATAAATGTACTTGATTGAATAATTTCCGATTGTCGGTTTAGGATGTGAAACTTGCAATCGAAATAAAAATTTGAATCAAGAGTGGAAATAGGGAACGAACCTAAGGAGGATTCCCGGAACCTTGTTATTTCTTATTTATATTCTTCGTTATATTCGCACAACTCTTTTACACAATATTGCATTATCAAAACTCATATTCTCTCACTTAACCATTGTCGTTAGTGGTAAAGTTTATAACTTCTTTCGTAATTAACTTGTTTCCCTGTGGAATCGACACCCCAAAACTACACTACAATAACCGCTTTATGTTTTGGGCGTAATCAAATTTTGGCGCCGTTGCCGGGGAAACAAGCTTAAGTACAAGGAAGCTTGTCAACTTTAAATAAAATAAAAAAAAAAGAATATATTAAAAAAAAAATCGTAAATATTTTTCTTTTCAGCACTTTGTAAATACCGTAGTATTGTTCCTTTACTTTTATTTTTTTTAATTTTCTTTTATTATTCTGTTTTATTTATCTGTTTATTATTCTGTTTTATTTATCTGTTTATTATTCTAATTTATTTATTTATTTATTTATTAAATATTTATTATTCTATTTTACATAGATCATACCATAGTGCACCCCCATCTGAGAATTTAGAGGATTTTGATAACATGGCCGACAATCACAATGAAAATATTGCTAGGACACTTAAAGACTATTTGCACCCTAGCCGAACGGCCACACCCTCTTGTATCATGTTCCCCCCTAATGCCCCACAAGCTGAGTTTAAGCCGGGCATGATACAATTGCTACCAACTTTCCATGGGTTTGAGAATGAAAGCCCCTACATCCACATTAGGGAATTCGAGGAAGTAGTAGCAACCTTCCAAAATAGGGCTGATATGGTGGACACTGTCAGACTCCGGTTTTTCCCTTTTTCACTTAAGGAAAAAGCCAAGACTTGGTTGTACTCGTTAAGGCCTAGGTCTATTGGTAGTTGGGATGAGATGACCCGAGTTTTCTTCCAAAAACACTTCCCAACCCATAAGACCAACAACCTTAAGAGACAAATCTCAAACTTTGCACAAAAGGAGAGTGAAACCTTATATCAAGTTTGGGAACGTTTCAAGGACCTTTTAAATTCTTGTCCACACCATGGGTATGAAAGTTGGCGGGTAGTCAGCTATTTCTATGATGGACTCCTAAGTAGGGAGAGGCAATTCATAGAAATGATGTGTAATGGGGATTTTCTTCAAAAAGATCCCGATCAAGCCATAGATTTCCTAGATGACCTATCAAAAAAAGCCCACACTTGGACAGGACCGAGTGCCATGGAAAGTACTAGGAGAAATCAACCCGCTGGAATCTACCAACTTAAGGAAGAGGATAGTGTTAAAGCCCGTTTAGAGGCTCTAACTAAGGAAATTGAAGCCTTAAAAACCAAGGATGTTAGAGCCCCCGAACCGGTTGCTAGGGTAGAGTCCCATGAACCCTGTTTTATGTGTAATGGGGTAGATCATGTACCAAAGGATTGTCCATCTTATTTGGAGATAAAGGGGGAGTGTAACTCCTTGGGTATCCCCTTTAGGAAACCTTACTCACCCTACTCTAACACTTACAATCCCGGTTGGAAGAATCACCCTAATTTCAGTTGGAAATCTGATATGCAACCTCCTACCCAATCTAGCCCCCATTGGAGATCTGATATACAACCTCATCCCCACTCTAGTACCCATTGGAGACCGGAAGCGACTTCATCTAGTGCACCACAACAATCTTTACCTTTGGAAGATGCTTTTAAGTCATTTTTGCAGGTACATGCCAAGAGTGCAGAAGAACAAGTCAAGATAAATCAACGGTTGCTAGAGGAGCAAAAGGGGATCAAAGAGGAGCAAAAGGAGATAAAAAGTCAGCTCACCAAGTTGACTAGTTTCTTGACAATTCAAGAGCAAGGTCGGTTCCCTTCGCAACCACAACAAAATCCACGGGGACAACATATGGCACAAACCTCCGATCCTGAAAATCATAATGTTAAAGAAGTTAATGCCATGATCACCCGCAGTGGTAAGAAACTAGATGGACCTACTCTATCACCAAATCTGAGTCCCAACACCGTGAGCAACAAGGATGAAGCTCCCAAGGAACAAGATGCTCATATCGACCCTTCACTAGTGCCTTTCCCTCAGGCACTCCTTAAGCCTAAGGAGAGGAATTCAGCATTAAAAGGTGAGATCCTTGAACAACTTCAGCATGTTAAAATTAACCTCCCTCTTCTTCATGTCATAAAACAGGTTCCCAACTATGCTAAAGTCATCAAGGATCTGTGCACACTGAAAAGGAGGCACCATGTGAAGAAGACCGCATTCTTAACGGAGCAAGCAAGTGCGGTAATTGATAGCACGACACCGTCCAAATATAAAGATCCGGGCTGTCCAACGGTGGCTTGCCAAATTGGAAACAAATCTTGTGGGCAAGCATTGTTAGATTTAGGGGCTAGTGTGAACCTCATGCCATACTCCATCTACTTGCAGCTCGGTCTAGGTGAGATCAAACCAACCTCTGTGGTACTCCAATTAGCGGATCGATCGGTAAGAAAACCAAGAGGTATAGTAGAAGATGTTTTATTGCAAATTGACAAATTCTATTATCCTGTTGACTTCTTGGTTTTAGATACCATCTCTATTGTGAATACAGAGTCAAAAATTCCTTTGATACTTGGAAGACCATTCCTTGCCACCGCCAATGCCCTCATTAATTGTAGGAATGGCCTAATGACATTATCATTTGGAAATATGACTCTGGAGGTAAATGTTTTTCGAATGTCAAGGCAACCACATGAGGAGGATGAGTGTTTTGACACTTACATGATTGACGAGCTTATTTTGGAGGATGAATACATTAAGGACAATTCTAACTCTTTGGAATTCCTTCTTAATAATTTTGATTTTAATGATTCTTCTATATATCCTCATGCCGTTAATGTTGTTGATATTTCTGATAAGCCGCAGGGATTTATGAAGAAATCATGGCAGCCATGCTTTGAGGAGTTGCCTAGAGAAAGGGAGGCACCCAAACCCTCTTCCGAGGAGACACCAACGCCCAATTTAGCTCCGCTTCCCAAAGGACTCAAGCATGTTTTCTTAGGCCCAGGTGATACTTTTCCGGTCATTATTTCCTCTGAACTTAGTGATATACAATGTGATCAACTGCTGAAGTTGTTGAGAGAACATAAATCTGTATTAGGTTGGACCATGGCTGACATTAAGGGTGTAAGCCCCTTAATTTGTTCCCATAGGATTTACTTAGAAGAAGGATCTAACCCTCGTAGAGATCCACAAAGAAGATTAAACCCAACTATGAAAGAGGTAGTTAAGAAAGAAGTCTTAAAGCTGTTGGATGCAGGAATTATATATCCGATATCGGATAGTAAGTGGGTTAGTCCAACCCGAGTAGTTCCTAAGAAAGCTGGGGTTACTGTGGTAGAAAATGAGAAGGGAGTACTAGTACCAACTAAGGTAGTGACCGGGTGGCGAATGTGCATAGACTATAGGAAACTTAATTCAGCCACTCGGAAAGATCATTTTCCTCTTCCATTCATAGATCAAATTTTGGAACGGGTGGCTGGCCATCCTTTCTATTGTTTTTTGGATGGATATTCAGGATACTACCAAATAGGGATTGCCCTAGAGGATCAAGAGAATACCACTTTTACTTGTCCTTTTGGTACTTTTGCTTTTCGAAGGATGCCCTTTGGGTTATGTAATGCACCAGCTACTTTTCAAAGATGCATGATGAGTATTTTCAGTGACATGGTTGAAAAATGTGTAGAAGTGTATATGGATGATTTAACTGTGTTTGGAACTTCTTTTGATTCATGTTTATCTAATTTGAAAAATGTTTTGTGCAGGTGTGAAGAAAAAGGACTAGTGCTTAATTGGGAGAAGTGCCATTTTATGGTATCTTCTGGAATAGTCTTGGGCCATATAGTTTCTGAAAAAGGGATAGAAGTAGATAAAGCAAAAATTGAATTGATCTCTAAACTCCCCACTCCTAAGAATATTAAAGATGTGAGGTCTCTCCTAGGTCATGCTGGGTTCTATAGAAGGTTTATTCAAAATTTTAGTGCCATCTCTAGACCTCTATGTAGCCTTTTGACAAAGGATACCGAGTTTAAATGGAGCCCTGAATGTGAACAAGCCTTTAGGACATTGATTTCTAAGCTTACAACCGCCCCTATTATGCGATCACCAGATTTTACTTTGCCTTTTGAAATTATGTGTGATGCTAGTGACTATGCTGTAGGGGCTGTTTTAGGACAACGAAATGAGGGAAAACCATTTGCTGTCTATTATGCTAGTAGAACATTGAATCATTCTCAAATGATGTATACCACAACCGAGAAAGAATTACTAGCTGTAGTATTCGCATTGGATAAATTTCGATCTTATTTGATTGGTTCACCTATCACGATATTCACAGATCACTCCGCCCTTAAATTTCTTTTTTCAAAAACGGATGCTAAGGCCCGTTTGATACGTTGGATTCTGCTTTTGCAGGAATTTGACTTAACCATCAAAGACAAGAAGGGGGTGGAGAATGTTGTGGCGGACCATTTATCTCGCTTGGAATTCAAAAGTGAAACTGACCTCGTGCCCATTGGGGAGGCCTTTTCGGATGAAAACCTATTTGCTGTTCTTGGTCACACACCATGGTATGCCGACATTGCCAACTACTTAGTTTCCCGCCAAGTTCCATCTACATGGAGTGCACAAGACAAGCGTAAGTTTTTGGCTGAGGTGAAAAACTTCTACTGGAATGATCCTTATTTGTTTAAATATTGCCCTGATCAAATAATAAGGAGATGTATTCCAGATATGGAAGTTAACAGTGTGTTAACCTTTTGTCATACATATGCTTGCGGTGGCCATTTTTCTATCAAAAAGACAGCCGCAAAAATTTTGCAATGTGGTTTTTATTGGCCCACTTTATTCAAAGATGCTAATGAGTTTTGTAGATCATGTGACGCCAAAGGTTAGGTTCGTTGTCCCGCCGTCATATGATGCCTCTCAACCCAATCCTAGTGATAGAAATCTTTGATTGTTGGGGGATCGATTTTATGGGACCATTCCCACCTTCCTTTGGGTATCTTTATATTTTGCTTGCTGTTGATTATGTTTCTAAATGGGTTGAAGCAATACCTAGCCGCACTAATGATAATACAGTTGTTGTTAAATTTCTAAAAGACCATATCTTATCTAGGTACGGTACTCCACGTGTTATCATTAGTGATCAAGGGTCACATTTTTGTAACCGTTCTTTTGAGGCTTTAATGCGCAGGTATGGAGTCACCCATAAGGTTTCTACAGCATATCATCCACAAACTAATGGTCAAGCTGAATTAGCAAATAGGGAGATTAAGCGGATACTTGAGAAAACGGTGAATCCGAACCGAAAAGATTGGTCCTTGCGCCTGTCGGATGCACTTTGGGCGTATCGGACAGCATACAAGACGGTTCTTGAAGCATCTCCCTATCGTTTAGTATTTGGCAAAGCATGTCATTTGCCAGTAGAACTTGAGCACAGAGCATACTGGGCTATCCGAAATTTTAACTATGACCTTAAGTTGTCCGGTGAAGAAAGGAAATTGCAACTTTGCGAACTTGCGGAGTTGAGGGATGATGCATATGATAATGCTAAGGATTTGAAATCAAGGATGAAGACGGTACATGATCAGAAAATACTCCGAAAACATTTTGAACAAGGTAATAAAGTCTTTCTGTATGACTCGCGATTACATCTCTATCCGGGAAAATTGAGATCGCGATGGAAGGGACCTTATGTGGTAAAGAGTGTTTTTCCCAATGGAGTGGTTGAGATTGAAGATCCTTCCGATGGTCGAGCATTTCGAGTCAATGGCCAAAGGTTGAAGCTGTACTTGGAACATGCTAAAGACAGCACCGAAGAAATTTCTTTGGTGGCCCCGATTTATGTTTGGTAATCGGGTACTTTCGTTCCACTGTATACTAGTTTTTATTTTGTTTTGTTGAATTTTTTGACTAATTTAGAATTTTTGTTTTATTATTATTATTATTATTTTTTTTTAAGTCTTTGTTTATTTAGAATTTTTTTTTTGTTAAGCCTATTTTATTTTATTATTATTTTATTATTTATTTATTTTCTTTGTGTGTTGTTTTGGTACAAGCAAGGAATTTTCTGTTTTAGGCCTGGCAGGCCCAGGCCCACCAGGCCCAGGCGCACAGCACGCCCAGGCGCACACCAGGCCCGCGCCTCGCCTTTCCCAAGCCCAGCGCCCAGGCGCACAGCACGCCCAGGCGCACACCAGGCCCGCGCCTCACCTCTCTCCAGCCAGCGCCCCAGCGCCCCAGCACACCAGGCCCGCGCCTCGCCTCTCTCAAGCCCAGCGCCTCACCGCTTGGCCGAGCCCATCAGCACTAAAACCCTAAAATCTGCCCTATTTAAACACTTTTTTTTCCAGCCTCTTTTTCATTTCTCCTCTCACACCAACGGCTGCACACTCCTCTCTCTCTCTCATTGTCCCTCCATATCAACCTATACCAACTTTTTCCCTCTTCCTTTCTTGATCTAAACTTCAATTCTTGAAGAATTGCACACTAATGTCTCCCATTTTTTGCAGGAATTTTCTTCAAGAGATTTGGTTCTAAGAAGAACTTGTTTTTTTTCACAAAGATATCAAATTGGTGGGTAGCTTTTCCTCTCTCCAATTGTGGGCAAGTAAGACCAATTTCTCTTCTTCATTGTTCAATTGTGCTTTTTGGTGGTTAAATTTTGCTCTTAAGTTCATTGTTTCATTTATTTAATTTCCATGGCACCAAGGATGAAAAGAGCTAAAGGAAAAGAACCACAAGAGTTTGATGAGACTAAGTTTGTTAGTTTTGAAGCGAGTGAGAGCTATGTTAAAATAATGCAAAATAGAAAACTCATTCCCGAGAGAGGATTTAACATTACCGAGAGTGCGAACCCGACTCTTTTTAGAATGATTCTCTATAGGAATTGGAGTGCATTTACAAAATCACCCTTTCATTCCCTACCAAATTTGGTCCGAGAATTTTACGCTAATGCCGACGAACATAGCAATGGTAAAGTGTGGGTAAGAGGAAAAATAGTCTCTTTTAGCAGCTCATCAATAAATAACTTCTATGGGTTACCTGACATCCCACACAGTGAGTATAGAGCATATGTGTCTACATTTAATTATGAAGAGATTCGCCATACTCTCTGTATTCCGGGCACTACATGGAAAATGTCGGGTGATTCCCCGACCACCTTGCCCGCTGCTTCTCTAAATGTCAACGCTCGGGCTTGGCAATATTTTGTGTGTCACAGGTTGATGCCTGCCTTGCACTATAGTGATCTCACTGTTGAGCGAGCTATTCTGATTTATGCAATTTTGATGGGAATGACTGTCGATGTGGGCCAAGTCATCTGTAAATCCATCTTACACACTGTTAGACTAAAGCTCGGATTATACTTTCCTTCTTTAATTACCCAATTGTGTATCCGAGCTGGAGTCCCACACAGTACTGATGAGGAAACCCAACCACCAAAGAAACCCATTGATGATGGCATGCTCGCTCAGATTAAAGCCTCCAGGCCGCCAACTTCGAGCGAGGGAGCCATAGCTGCTAGCACCCCTCCCCCCTCTAGGAATATCACAGTTGCTGAGCGCCTTGAGCGCTTAGAGAGTCGTTTTGACGAGCATCATAAATTGTTGTTTGATAGGCTAGATTGTCAAGACCAAATGTTAGCTAGGCAAGACCGGTTCCTGGCTCGGCAAGCTGATTACCAAGCAGAGGTCAACTCTGCTTTTGGTCAGATGTACCAACACCTTGCCTCCGCTACTGGTTGTAATATGGGTCTTTTTCCTACTATGCCACCCTATCCGGGTTCATTTTTTGACCCACCTCCCGAGGAAGGTGAAGGGACTGAAGAGATTGAAGTAGAGGATGATAATTTCGAGGATTAGTAGGGATATCTCTTGTTTGACCACTTTTATTTTATTTATTGTACTAACATTTTTTTTTTTTGTGTTTTTATTTTATTTATTTTTCGTATTTTATCTTAGTTGTTAGTTATTTCCATTTCGTGTGCTAACCTAACATACGGTGGGAATCTTGATGTTACACCGCAGTTGCTTTCTTTTTGCTTGTTCTGTTCTATATTGTAAATCAAAAATTTCAGCGAGAAGAATGGTATGCAGTTCAAATGGTGGTGTGCAATTTTCAGCTTCTGTGCACTTTTGGCTAACAAAGGGAGTTTCTTTTCCTTTTTCTTTCACATTAAGGTCAATGCAATGTTTAGGTTGGGGGTGGAGGAAACACATTTCTTTCCTTTTTCCATTGAACTGCTTGGTGTCACTTTCCTACGTTTTGTTTGTTAGGATAATAAAAAAATAAAAAATAAAAAAAGGGTTTGTTTTTAGCATGCTTTGTGTTAGCCTTGGAGTTATTCACATGTCAATGATATGACCTTAATTGAGATAGCATATAGCACTTAGAGAAATTAAATCTTGCTTCGGTTTGAAATTAATTTAAGTATCAATCTTGATTTGGTTAGTGACTCTAGCTTGTGGTAAGATTGTATGATTAATCGTAAGCATTTAGAAAAGTTTTATGTGTGATTATTTTGTGAATATTTTTGCGGTCTCGGCAAGCTCTAGAACTTACTTGATAACCTCTTGAGGCGAATTCCTAGAATGCACATTACTTAGGATATGATATAGGCCATTTTTGAACCGTTTGAGCCTTTCAAACCTACCCTTGCGATATATATCACTAGTCACCTATTTGAGCATTTTTCTTGAAAACGAAGTTGAGCCTGGTTTCTTTCAAAAACCCCATTCACTTACCCTTATAAGCCTAAAGAGAATATTTTATCCTTACCTCTCTCTTAAAGAATTTAACTATACACATGTTGTGAGAAGCACTTAAAATGAGTAAGGGTGGAAATATGAAAAAAAATATCACTACCACAACCCAAGTACATTAAAGGAGATAAGTTGGGGGTTGTGGAAAAGAAAGAAATGAAAAAGGAGGTGAATGGTCTTTTATGCCAAAATACAAAAGAAAAGAAAATCAAATGGTGATTTGTTGAGAAAAAAAAAAAAAAATGGTTGGAAGAGATGGGTACTGAAGTAAGGTTATCCAGTACTTAAAGAGCTATGTTCAAAACTGAGAGATAAAGTTCTTTTACTTGTGAATTCTTCCCATTCTTTCTTAACCTTTACCTTAACCGAACATTACAAGCTCATTAAAGACCTATTGATCCAATGTAATGTGATTTTTCTACAATAGTGGAGAGTGGTTTGAAATGTAAGCTTATGGAGCTTGTTTTTTGTGATTGATGTCACGCGATTTGTTTTTTTTAGAGGCCAAGACTTGTATTCATGAATATTGTGCATAAAATCATACGGATGTTTAGATTAATGGATTGTGGTAAGACGGATGTTAAGAGTCAATAACGATTTTAAGATTGATGTTTGAATTATTTTTGGATTTGAGTGAAATTTAATGATTCTATATGCCATATGTTACGCATGATTTTTGAGACAAAGATTTTTGAATCACTCTTGGTTAACACTAGCATTGTTGTATTTTGCATTAATTTCTAAATAAAGAACTCATTTCATGTCTTTCGCTTGAATTGCTAGAAACTAGCAATAAGCTAGTTGGGGGTTGTGATAAGAGTCATAAAATGCATCTAAACAATACTTAATTGTTAACACTTTAGGGTTAATCTCGGTCGTAATCGTACTTTTAAATATTGATAACTCTAAAGTGTTATTCATAAATCATTGACTTAATTCGATGCATTTTCAGGTGCGTTGAGTACAAAAGAGATGATAAAGCGATCCATGTTTAAAGCACCAAAAGATCTTGGGTGTCGGTGCTCGTTTTTGTCCACGGTTTAGACATTTCCAAAAATGATTTAAAGATGATTAAAAGTCTAAACCAAGGTTGGAGAAATAAAGTACATTGAGTTGAAAGACTGCACACAAGTGTGTGCATCACTTTGGAACAACTTAAGGGTAGACACACTAGTGTGTGCACTTCTGCATACAAGCTGAAGGAGTTTCACTAAATTGTCAGAATTTCCCGTACAGATCAATTAACTTTGCAGATTAAACTGTATTGATGTAGGAAGAACCAGGTGATGAGCCATATATGCTTAGAAAGATTCGGAAGTCTATTTTCTGGAGAATTTTACGGTTCGGAAAAAGGATTTTTCTAGTGAAAGTTATGGCGGATTTAGCGGAAACAGTTCAGGGCCTCCAGAACAATGCCCAGCGCCCCAGCGCCCAGGCAAACAAGAACCAGCACCTAGGCGCCCAGGAACCAGCGCTGCGCCCCTCAGCCATCAGCGCCTCACCTCTCACTGTCCAGCGCCCCAGCGCCCAGGAAAACAAGAACCAGCGCCTAGGTGCCCATGAACCAGCGCCTAGGCGCCCAGGAACCAGCGCTGCGCCCCTCAGCCATCAGCGCCGCGCCCCTCGCCAGCTGCACCTTTACTTTCCAGCGCCCAGGCGCACACTTGGGCACGAGCACATGCTGCTGGACCCACCTTCACGTTCCAGCCTTCACTTTCCAGCGCCCGGGCGCACGCTCAGACAAAGCCAGCAGCGCGCACATGCTGCTGGACCACCTTCACGTTCCAGCTTTCACTTTCCAGCAGTGCGCACATGGACTCCAATTCAGACTCAAATTAGAACGTGCAAAGACAGCTCTCCCTCGTGGGCTATAAATATATGCTTAAGGTTTGCAGCCAAGGAGGGAGCTCGGGGAGAAAAATAAAGACAGTTTTTGATAGATAAAAATTGAAGAAGTTTTTAGCATTTCGTTTAAGTTTTCGTAAGTTGGAAATCAAGGAGAGAACATCCACATTGTTCTTCCACCTTGAGCTCCATGGCCAAGAAATCAAGGGGAGAACATCTATATTGTTTTTCCACCTTGAGTTTCATGGCTAACTAATCATCAAACAAGGGAAAGGGATGAATCCTTAGGGTTTTATTGTTCCTTATTTCCTGTTCTTGATTCATTTGTATGGACTTCTTGTTAAAACATTGTCTATGATTTACTCTTTGATTAATTAAGAAGGATTTGAGTTCATGTGATAGCTGTATTCTATATTCTTCTTCTTTTAGTTTCTTTCAATCCGGTGATTGCATCCTTCTACTCCACATAAGTCTAGTCAAGCTTTTCTTATGTCAAGTTGTTTGGATGTAATTGATTTCGGTATATTTATCTTATAGATCGGCCATTACTGTGATATCATTATTGCAATATATTGTCGTTTCTTGCTAATCTATAAGATAAATCATGTGTGCTTGAATTGAAATCAAAGAGTAATTTGTAGCAATTATATTAGAGATATAAATGTGCTTGATTGAATAATTTCCGATTGTCGGTTTAGGATGTGAAACTTGCAATCGAGATAAAAATTTGAATCAAGAGTGGAAATAGGGAACGAACCTAAGGAGGATTCCCGGAACCTTGTTATTTCTTATTTATATTCTTCGTTATATTCGCACAACTCTTTTACACAATATTGCATTATCAAAACTCATATTCTCTCACTTAACCATTGTCGTTAGTGGTAAAGTTTATAACTTCTTTCGTAATTAACTTGTTTCCCTGTGGAATCGACACCCCAAAACTATACTACAATAACCGCTTTATGTTTTGGGCGTAATCACGGCCCAGCTGGTTCCAGGGCACGGCGCACATGCTTGGATCTCTTTTTTTAGTCTTTCCGAAAGCACTCTTTTGCTTCAGTATAAATGGAATCTTTATGCTTCATTCAACAAAAGCTTTTCCATCTCTTTAAGACTCAAAATACCTGAAAATGCATCAAAACAAATTAGTGATCCAAAGATGACACTTTAGAGTTGTTAACATATAAAAGTGCAATTAAAACCTAGATCAACTCTAAAATGCTAACAATTAAGTACTATTAAGATGCATTTTATAGCTCTCATCAGTGAGAGTTTACCAACTTTGCTCTTCCTAAAGTTGCAGTTGAAAATTAATAAAACAGTTGATTTGTTGGTGGATATAGGTAAAAAGGTTGCCGAACCATTTAATTATTAGTGCTATTTCTCTTTATTTATTTTTCCAATTTAATTGTTGTGCTTGTGTTCTTTGTCTAAGATTGAGTAAGGGGATTTTAGAGGTAAAATCTCAACAAGTGGTATCACAGCTTGGTTCCAATGGCAAAAACACTAAAGATAGGCAAAATTGATATTGAATTATTTAATGTGGAGAATTGTTTCTCTCTGTGGCAAATTTTGGTTAAAGATGTGCCAATACGACAAGGGCTTTGCAAGACTATTGAAGAATCAAAGTCGCTAGAGATGATAGAAGAAGTTTGGATGGATGGGGAGTATCTTGCGGTACCTCCAGAGAGAGATAAGTTTAAGAGACCAGATGTGTTTGAGGATGAAGAATTTTATGCAACTATATCAAGAGTTGAGCTTACTTTGAGAAGTAAGCAGATGAGATGGGAAAACCAAAGGAACGATCGCACAAACCAAAGAAGAAAGCCAAATTTGATGATGAGGTGGAGAATTTGAGTCAAGGTGGAGATTTGTTAGGATTTTGGCTCAATTCTCACAAAGAAGACTTCTAATTGGTTCGAAAAAAGTTGTTTCCTATTTTGTAGTTGCTTGTTCTAGAATAGTAGTAATTTCCTATTAGACTGTTGATTGTACAAGTAGTAGTAGTCTACTATAATGTTGTTGTTCTTTTCCTAATAGTATTAGGAAAATATCCTTTATATAAAGGGGTTCCAGAGAAGATTTGAAGCACACTGATAATTCCTATAGACATTGTAAACTAGAGGGGTTTACTACAAGAGCTAGGATAAGAGCTTTGGGCGTATTGGAGTTTTGGGTTGTCAAAGAGGGTACTTACAACTAGAGCTAGGTTAAGAACTTTTGTTGTATTGGGACTGTTGGTATTTGTCTAAGGCTTAAACAGGAGTTAAAATTAGCATCAGGTTATGGGTAGGAACTGCAGCCCACAGAAAGTCTAGAAGTTCACCTCTTCCATGAACACCGCGGCCCAGCATCCCCAAGGTGCGGTGCCCAGAAAGGCAGCAAAATCCTCCCTTCTAGGCCTCGGCTTGCCCTGTTCTTAGCCTCGGCTTGA
Source organism: Bretschneidera sinensis (assembly GCA_023935145.1). NCBI lineage: Eukaryota > Viridiplantae > Streptophyta > Magnoliopsida > Brassicales > Akaniaceae > Bretschneidera > Bretschneidera sinensis. The sequence goes on from CM043699.1 coordinate 102,185,166, forward strand.
AGGCACACCTGAAGGCAATTTTCAACAACCTTCTCTTAGTGCGTGAGGCATGAGCAAAATGCATAGGATCACTTAGACTTGTTGAAGGGCTATGATTGATTGGCCCTCAAGATCTAAGGGTTAAGATTGACTTCAAGATTGGTTCAAGAAGTGGTGTACTATATAAAAGGTCACCTAGCTTCAATCTTAATATGACATGACATAACTTATGAAAGTGAGATCAATTGTAAGAGTGCAAAGACATAAACACAAGAGAGACTCATTGTAGAGAGGCTGGTTATTTAGAGAGAGAGTAGTATAGATTGGGGATTCAAGGGCCTTGTAAGTGGAATTTTCTTGGAAAAAATTCCAAGGAAACTCAAATCCTTAACACTTTCTTTTTCTCTTCTTTTGTTCTTCAAGAAACTTGATTTCTACGTATGTTGTGTTCTTGGGAAGCAACATCGGGTCAGCTTCAACACCAGAGTGCACAAGTCTAAGAGGATTATTGACTACATCCATGCAGATCTTTGGGGACCAGCAAGAACACCAACACAGGGAGGTAATCATTACTTTTGATCTTTAATTGATGATTATTCAAGAAAGGTTTGGGTTTATTTGCTTAAAAATAAATTAGATGCTTTGAATAAATTTGTGGTGTGGAAAAAGTTGCTGGAGACTCAAACAGGCAATGTAGTTAAGGTGTTAAGAACCGATAATGGCTTAGAATTTTTTAATAAGGATTTTGATAAATTCTGTGAATTAAATGGGATTCTAAGACATAGAATGGTTGTGAAAATCCCTCAGCAAAATGGAGTTGCTGAGAGGCTGAATACAACCCTTATAAAAAAAGGTTAGGTGCATGTTAATTGGGTCCGGTTTACCAAAATGTTTTTAGGAGGGAGCTGTGTCTACTGCTGCATATTTGTTTAATAGATCACCCTCTAAGGCTTTAGACCTTAAGACTCCTATGGAGATGTGGAGTCGAAAACCCCCTGAGTTAAGCAACCTTAGGACTTTTGGATGTGCTGCATTTGCACATCAAAATGATGATAAACTTAGCCCAAGGTCTAAAAAATGTGTGGTTCTAGGGTATGGTGATGGGGTTAAGGGGTATATGTTGTGGTCCTTAAAGCCAAAAGGGACTAAACTCATAATAAGTAGGGATGTCATTTTTAATGAATTGTTATTCCCTATTTGGAGAAAACTAACCCTGCAGGGGATAGTGAGCAAACCAGTCCGGAATTTGTGGAGCATGGCATCAAGGAAAATTTAGTTCAGGTAGAGCAAGGATGGCAAGAGTGTTCAGACCAGGTAGAGCCTATTGATGAAGGCTAAGCTCAGGATACTTATGAGGAGGCTAAATTAGAAGGGGATGATGCAGCAAGTCAAAATGACTATCAGCTCATAAGAGACCGAGAAAGGAGGGTGGTCAGACCACCTTTAAGATATGGTTTTACTGGGGATAATGTAGTAACTCCTTATTCAGAAGAAGGGGTTGAACCAAAAACTTACATGGATGCTATGGAATGTAAAGATTCTTCAAAGTGGCAGCTAGCTATGGAGGAAGAAATTGATTCTTTGAGGAAGAACAACTCTTGAGAATTGGTGCCCAAACCAGAAAAACAGAGAGTTGTGGATTATAGGTGGATCTACAAGATCAAAGAAGGAAACACTCCAGGGGATGAAGTCCAGTATAAAGCTAGGTTGGTGGTGAAGGGGTTCACACAAAGAGAAGGCGTAGATTTCACCGAAATATTCTCACTAGTTGTGGAATACAAGACGATAAGGATAGTGTTAGCAATGGTGGTCCAATTTAATTGGGAAATTGAGCAAATGAATGTGAAGACAACGTTCTTGCATGGAGAGCTTGATGAGACCATCTACATGAGACAGCCCAAAGGCTATGAGAAAGGAAGGCAGGGAGATTTGGTGTACAAATTGAAGAAATCTCTTTATGGCCTGAAACAATCACCTCGACAATGGAATAAGAGGTTCAATTCCTTTGTAACTAGCTTGGGTTTCATAAAGATCTACTATGATTCGTGCTTGTACTACAAAGGGCACAAGGTAGAGGAAGTAGTGATCATCCTCATCTATGTTGATGATATACTGTTGGTTAGGAGTAGCATGGAGAGGATAGGAAAATTGAAGTCTCAACTTAGTGAAGAGTTTGAGATGAAGGATCTTGGCCATGTATAGAAGATCCTTGGGATGAGTATAATCCGGGAAAGAGAGAGAAACAGATTGAAAATTTCTCAGACTTCCTGCATAGAAAAGTTGATATCTAAGTTTTCTATGGAAGATAGCAAACCAGTGAAGGTTCCTCTTGCTGGTCATTTCAATTTCTCCAGCGATCAATGTCCGAGATTGGATGAGGAGAAGAAAGAAATGGAAAAGGTCCCCTACTCTAGTGCGGTTGGATTAGTCATGTTCATGATGGTAAGCACTAGACTTGACATTGCTCATACAATGAGTGTTCTCAGCAGGTTTATGAGTAATCCCGGAAATGAGCATTGGTTTGGGATAAAATGGTTGCTAAGATACTTGAAGGGAAGCCTAGATGTAGGGCTGGTTTATGAAAAGAGGGGTAAGTCTATCTGTCTTGAGGGTTACGAGGATTTAGACTATGGAGCAGACCAGGATAAAAGAAGATCGATTACCTCCTACTTCTTCAATTTAAACCGATGTTGCATAAGTTGGAAGGCTCAGTTGCAGTCGGTGGTAGCACTCTCAATAACCGAGGCTGAGTACATAACGGCTACGAAAGCCATAAAGGAGGCTATGTGGTGCAAGGGGTTGTTGGAAGAGTTGAAGGTCCTGAAAGAGCAGGTGGTGGTGTATTCAGATAGCCAAAATGCATTGCACTTATGTAAGAATCCGGTGTTCCATGAGAGGACAAAGCATATGGATGTTCAGTATCATTTCATTCAAGAAAATATTATGAAAGGATGCATTCATGTGGACAAAGTCACCACGGAAGAAAATCCAGCAGATTTAGGCACCAAAGTTCTACCTCTAAGTTTAATCGTTGCCTTAGACTTCTTAGGATTGGAGTCAGTTGATATGATGACTCAAGTTGAGTTTGGATACTGAGTTCTCTGCACAATGGGTTTGGGTTTAATCGCTTAAACAAAGGTAGAGATTGTTGGTATTTGTCTAAGGCTTAAACAGGAGTTAAAATCAGCATTAGGTCATGAGTGGGCGCCACGGCCCACAGAAAGTCCAAAAGTTCACCTCCTCCATGTGCGCCACGGTCTAGCCTCCCCAAGGTGTAGCGCCCAGAAAGGCAGCAAAATCCTCCCTTCTAGGATGCGGCTTGCCTTGTTCTGAGCCACGACTTGAAGGCACACCTAAAGGCAATTTTCAACAACCTTCTCCTAGTGCGTTAGGCATGATCAAAATGCACAGGATCACTTAGACTTGTTGAAGGGCTATGATTGATTGGTCCTCAAGATCTAAGGGTTAAGATTGACTTCAAGATTGGTTTAAGAAGTGGTGCACTATATAAAGGGTCACCTAGCTTCAATCTCAAATGACATGACATAACTTGTGAAAGTGAGATCAAGTGTAAGAGTACAAAGACACATACACAAGAGAGACTCATTGTAGAGAGACTGGTTGTTTAGAGAGAAAGTAGTATAGATTGGAGATTCAAGGGCCTTGTAAGTGGAATTTTCTTGGGGAAAATTCCAGGGAAACTCAAGTCCTTGTCACTTTCTTTTTCTTTTCTTTCGTTCTTCAAGAATAAGAGGTTTCTTAAAGAGGTGTTGCTGTAACTTGTAAGAACTCATTGATTTAGTGCAGAGGGCTCGGAGGAGCTCACGGGGACGTAGACACATTGCTGAACCTCGATAACAATTGCTTGTGTTCTTTCTTTGATTGTTTGATTTCTGTTTCTGTTTTGATCATTACAAGTCATTCTAGACTTGGGTGTTTGGAAGATCACCACCTAGGCATCTTGAGGGTGATTTACAACAGGGACTTTGGTGTGAGAGTTTAACAACTTTGCTCTTCTTAAAGTTGTAGTTGAAAATTAATAAAGCAGTTGATTTATTGGTGGATGTAGGCAAGGAGGTTACCGAACCACATTAATTATTGGTGTTATTTCTCTTTATTTATTTTTCTTATTTAATTGTTGTGCTTGTGTTTTTTGCCTAAGATTGAGTAAATGGATTTTAGAGTTAAAATCCCAACAAAATTTTGGTTAAATATTGGTCATCTTGTTTCTTGCTTAGCATAGGAGGGCTCTTATTAATAATGTTTATGTTGGCCAGAATAACATGAAAAGGCGAAGAGTGGAGAGGAGTTTGTTTTGTTATTGTCATTTTGGTGAACAACTAGTCGTACATGAAGACAAATCTGTTTCATACAAGAGTGGTTCTTTATATGGCTTAGTGATTGATCAGGACACCACATATGACTATTTTGTCAGTGCTGCATGCAATCCACTAGAAATCACACCTACCAGAAAGTCATTTTAGTACTCACTTAAATTTGATAGATCAGTTCTTTTGCATTGAAAGACCAAAATGTGTTGGAGAACCTCTTGAATTTTAACGAGGCTGCTAGATATATGTATGTAGTTGAAGCAAAGGAGGTGGCATCCCTTCCGCTACTTTATCGAAGGTACTTTACATTAGATCTGTTGGTTTTGTTATATCTATGGCTTCTATAATGTGAACTTAGAATATGATTAAATGTTCATTTGTTAGGTCCTCAAACATAGAGATCCAATCAACTGCAGATCAATATGCTAAAGTTAGTGCTGATCATTGTGCTGACAATGCTGTAGATAAGCATGCGAAAGTTGTCGAATACTAGAATGCTAAAGTTGAAGCAGATCAGCATGTTGAAGTCGAGTTTGCGGATGGAGATTTATTCCAATGCTCTAACATGGGAACCTTTTCAAATAGAGAATAACTTGCTTGTGATGATTTGGCTGATAGAGATCCACCAACGTTAGGAATGTGCATTGCTCCTTAGAAGCCTCCACTTGATACCCGTGAATGGGCAAAGGAACTAATTGGACCTAGACAACAATTTGAGAGTGCTGATGTTTTTCATCTAGCATTATATAAGAATTCTCTTGCTAAATGCTTTAACTACAAGTTTAAGAGAAATACTATTAAGGATTTTGTTGGGATTTTACCTCCAAAATCCACCTACTCAAAATTTAGGCAAAAAAAACACAACCATAACAATTAAATTGGCAAAACAAACAAAGAATAAGAACACCAATAATTAATGTGGTTCGACAACCTCTTTGCCTAAATCTACCAATAACTCTACTATTTTATTACAATTCAACTATGACTTTAGGAAGAGAAAAATTGTCAAACTCTCACCCCAAAGTCATAATACAACAAAAGCTCTTAACCTAGCTCTAGTTGTAAGTGTCCTTTCTACTTGACAACTCAAAACCTCAATACACCTAAAGCTCTCATCCTAGCTTTAGTAGTAAACTCATCTAGTTTACAATGTATATGGAATTATGAGTGTATCTTAAATCTTTTCTGGGACCCCTTTATATTGAGAATGTTTTCCTAATATTATTAGGAAAAGAACAACAACATCATAGTAGACTATTACTACTAGTACAATCAACAATCTAATAGGAAATTACTATTATTATTCTTATTAGAATAAGCAACTACAAAATAGGAAACAATTGTTTTCCAAACTAATTAGAAGTCTTTGATGTGCAAATTTTAAATGCTCGCAAGTGCAAGAATCACAAATAGTATTGCGATGAGTTTACTCTCGAGGTTGATCTCTCAAGGAATTTCAGTGGGTTAAATCCTAAATTACTTTCTTAAAATTACTAAAACAAGCTCTGAAATTAAATCTTAAATACTCTAATTAAAAGATTTGTGAAGAGAAAATTGAAATAAAAATAATTAAGTAAATTAAACAAAACGAATTATGAAGAAATGAGTATAATCAATGAGAACAATTGAGAGTTTAGATTGCTATCCAATCTTAAATTGGAACATTTGGTGAATATAAAGAATTGATCAACATCCAAGATTATTGGTATTTCCGCTAAGACTAGAGAATGCCATTGATCGTGTTTATTCTCAATTTATAACTAATTAATTAAATCCCTCGGATCATGTTCATCAATTAATTAGTTAAATTAAGTTTAAGGAAAACACAACCACCTAAATCACAATTTGATTTGAAACCTGATTTAAATTCCTATTCAAGAAAGCTTAATTAGGTCTAGATGATTTGTCCTCAACCTAATCTCAAATATTAACCTTGACTATCAATAATAGATGGCTAATCCACAAGAAATAATCAAAGGTATGAAGGATATTGAATAAGAAATAATCTAGAAAATTTAATAAAACTAAATCCACCAAAATATCCAAAACAATAGCCAAACGCCCAACAATGCGTTTAGCTGCTCATGTTTAAATCCCAATCATAGAATTCAAATACTAGGGTTACAAGCATATTGAAGGACAAAATGAGTAAAGATAGAATTTCTTCCCGAATTACAAGATGAATCCTCAAAGTCTTGAAGCGATTGATCGTCGTCTTCAATCTCTTGATAAGCTGTCTTGATGAAAGAAACCATATCCTCTTTCAATCTCCCAAAACTCCTCTTAATAATGTCTCCCCAAGAACTGTTTTCATCTCCCCCATTCTCTGAGTCTAAAATTCCTATATATAGCTATATGGAGACGGTTTTGTAGACAGAAAAGTCGCCCTAGGGTTTCTGTTCAGGCCATGTGCTTCTGCTGTTGTCCAGGCACGGTTCACTTGCTGTCCAAGCCGTGTGTTTACTGTTGTCCAGGCTATGTTTCTACTATTTAGAACTAGTCTGATTGTGAATGTCACTTGAGTCTTCGGGTTTAGCAACTCTACCGTTCCATGAGAAAAAATGCTGACAACCGAAAATGGTCCGCACCATCTTGACTTCAATTTTCCTGGAAATAATTTGAAACGAGTGTTAAAAAAAAAAGAACTTTCATTCTAGGATAAAGAGACTTACGGATAAGGTCTTGGTCATGGTAATGCTTAGTGTGTTCTTTGTAGATCTTTGCATTCTCATTGGCTTCATCACGAATCTCTTCTAATTGATTGAGTTGTGATAACCACTTCTCTCCTGCCAATGCCATGTCCATGTTCAACTTCTTGATTGCCCCACTCAAGCTCAACTGGTAAGTGGCATGCTTTTCCAAAAACCAACCGATAGGGCCTAATCCTAATGGGTGCCTTGTACGCCGTGGGGTATGCCCACAATGTGTCATTAAGCTTGGTTGCCCAGTCCTTCCGTGATGCTCACACCGTCTTTTCCAGAATGCCCTTGATTTATCTATTGCTTATCCACTCGTTGCCCCAAAACAGCCCCTCAATGAATTTCTCCACCATATCTGAGAAGATTGACATCATGCATCTTTGGAATATGGCTAGAGTATTGCTTAGGCCAAATGGCATCCTCCTAAAGGCAAATGTCCCAAATGGGTAGGTGAATGTTGTATTCTCTTGATCCTTCGGTGCAATCGGCACTTGATAATAACATGAAAAACCATTAAGAAAACAATAAAAATCATGCCCTGCTAGTCTTTCCAATATCTGATCAATAAAAGGAAGTGGAAAATGATCCTTTCTAGTAGCTGATTTCAGTTTCCTATAATCAATGCACATTCTTCATCCTGTAGTCATCCTATTGGGCATTAGCTCATTCTTCTCGTTTCTCATCACTGTAATCCCAGACTTCTTAGGCATAACATGAACTGGACTAACCCATCTACTATCTGAAATATGGTATATAACTCCTGCATATAGGAGTTTTAAAATTTCTTTCTTCACTACCTCTTGTAGGTTATGGTTTAGTCTTCTTTGAGCTTCTCTCACAGGTTTTGCACCGTCCTCTAAAATGATCTTATGCATACATGTAGCAGGACTAATACCCCTGATGTCACTTATACTCTATCCTATGGCTCTCCTAAGTCTGCTAAGCTCCTTCACAGCTCTCTCCTCTTGGGTTTGGGTCAAAGTAGATGAAATAATCATAGGATATGTGTCTCCCTCTCCCAGAAATATGTACTTAAGGTGCTTAGGTAACTCTTTAAGTTCAAGCTTAGGTGGAGTAGTATCTTCCCTAGGTAGGGAACTTGGCAATTCTAAAGGTTTGCTAGACTCTTCTTAGGGTGACACTGGTATTGCACTATCTAACATCTCATGATACCCTTTAGTCTCCTCTTCTAGTGTTTTCTCTCTCAGTTGTAAGAGCAACTTCAAGCTTGTCCTCTATTTTTGTCTGCAAATAAGTGTCATAAACAAGTGAGTCCACACAATCAATAAAAGAACACTCATCGTTAGTAGAATAGAAAAAGGAGTAGTTAGAGAATCAAACACTTTAAATTGTACAGTCTCTCCCAAGACTGTCATCGTTAGCCTTCCATTGTGGACATCAATAATAGTCTTGGTTGTGGTCATAAATGGTATACCAAGAAGAATTGTGTGCTCCTTGTACTTAGATGGGGTTCCTTCCATCTCTAATACCACGAAATCCACCAGCACAATCACTTTGTTTACATGCACCAATATATCCTCAACTATTCCCTTAGGATATTTAACTGACCTGTCAGCGAGTTGAAGGGACATAGTTGTTGACTTAAGCTCCCCCAAACTAGTTGCAAGTATATCGAATATGGCATGAGATTTATACTTGCTCCTAAGTCTAGCATTGGTTTGGCGATCTTCTTGTTTCCCATTTTGATGTTAATGATGAAACTTCCAGGATCTTTTAGCTTAGGTGGCAAGCTTTGTTGGCGCATCGCACTAGCAACTTCCGACACCATCACTTTCTCGTTCTTCTCATATTTCCTCCTTTTGGTGTTAAGTTCCTTAAAGAATTTCGCATTGATGGCACATTCTTGATAACATTTAAAAGAGGCAAATTAATATTCACTTTATAAAGCATGTCAAAAATATCAGAAAATTGCTTATCCTGTTTAACATCCTTCAGATGGCTTGGATAAGGAATAGGAGGCCTGTAAGGCTCGATCGCCTTGTGTAGTGTCGTGAAGGAAGATGGCTCATTCTTCTTGCTCTCCTAAGATGTTTGAGAAGATTATAGATCTTTAGCTGGATTTCCTTGAGGAGCGTCATGCTCCTTTTGCTTCTCAATTGATTTTCCTGCATCACGTGGCAAGTCATAAGAAATTTTATTATCATAATTGTTGTTAAGAATTTTACCACTTCGCAGCACTGTGATAGCCTTTGCTTGCTCAGGTTGCTAGGCAACTTCTCTTTTTGATGTACTTGCAATTATTCATCAAGTTGCCCAACTTGTACTTCCACCCTCTTCATTGATGCCTCTAAGGAATCCAACCTTTGTCTATGTCTCTCATGGCTCTCTTTGCTAACTTAAATAAAAGCACTCAACTTCTCCTCCAAAGTTGGATTTCTAAGCTGATTGGGTGGTGTAACTTAGTTTTGATATTGAACCGATATTGAACTTTGAGCATATGCTAGAGAGTTGTTAGTCTTCCAGGAGAAATTGGGATGATTTCTCCGCCCAGGGTTATAGATGCACTTCTTATTTGAAAAAATCTAGAGACTTGGATCTTGATCTTTCTTCCACTTTCCTTGAAGTGCTCTACTCGCTCACTTTGTCTAGCTCTTCTCTTGATATAATCACAAACAATTCTTCAACCTCGAATATACTTGGCCTCTTCAACTTTTCTCTCTCTGGAGGTACTATGGGAACCTCTCTATCTATCCAAACTTCCTTGCCCACCATTAACATCATGACTATGTCATCTCCTTCTGGTTGCAAGTATTTAATCTCTGTCAACATACTACTCAACAAATTAGTGATAATGAAATTAAGAAAGCTAATATTCATCATACCTTCTTCCATCTTCAATTCATCAAATAGCTCAATATTAATGCTGCCTACTTTTTGTATTTTTTCCATCGAAACTATAACTCTGATACCACTTGTTGGAATTTTACCTCTAAAATCCACCTACTCAAAATTTAGGCAAAAAAAAACACTACCACGACAATTAAATAGGCAAAACAAACAAAGAGTAAGAACAACAATAATTATTTGAGCAAAAAGGATAGCCCTAGCTTGCACAGTGTACAGTATATGGATGGCTAGAAATGCTAAATTATTTGAGCAAACCTCAGTTCAACCTATCAGCCTGGCCAAGAAGATCCAAATTGTAATTTATAGAATTGTGTATGCATTTTGCCCAGAGATTAGGCTTCTTTTGTAAGCTTATTTTTGTTTTCTGTATATGCTCTCATTGTAAATCCCCTAGATATGCCCAGTGATTTTTTTGTACATTTTTTATTAATACAAGTTTTATTTACTGATAAAAAAAAGAACAATAATAATTAATGTGGTTCGATAACCTTTTTGCTTACATCCATCAACAACTCCACTATTTTATTAATCTTCAACTGCAACTTTAGAAAGAGAAAAATTGTCAAACTCTCACCCCAAAGTCACAATACAACAAAAGCTCTTAACCTAGCTCTAGTTGTAAGTATCATTTCTACTTGACAACCCAAAACCTCAATACACCCAAAGCTCTCATCCTAGCTCTAGCAGTAAACTCCTATAGTTTACAATGAATTTGGAATTATGAGCGTACCTCAAATCTTCTCTGGAACCTCTTTATATAGAAGAAAGTTTCATAATACTATTAAGAAAAGAACAGCAATATCATACTAGACTACTACTACTTGTACAATCAACAATCTAATAGGAAATTACTTATGTTCTTCTTAGAACAAGCAACTACAAAATAAGAAACAATTTTTTCCAAACTAATTAGTAGTCTTTTGTCAAGAATTGAGCCAAAATCCTAACAGAGTTGAGTGTGAGGTGTGCTGCTGATGGATGCCCATGGAAAGTGTGTGCTAGTCGGGTCATAGGCACAAAGTTTGTGAAAGTAAAAACATTTATTGATATGCATGAACACTTCGAGCAAGATCAGCAATTCAAGGCCTTCAGTGAAAGCTAAGTTCATTGGGTAGCTTATTAAAGAGAAGATAAAAAGTTGTCCAAATTATTCAACTAAACAAATTTGTAAGGACATTGAAAGTGATCTTTCTATCAAATTGATGTATATGCAGTCATATCACATTAAGGAACAGGCAATGATGACTCTTTATGGGAAGGTGGAAGACTTATACAATTTGATACCATGGATGTGCCAACTGTTAATGAATGTAATGCTAGGGACCATAGCAACCTGGGTGGCAACTGAAGATAACCGGTTCAAGCAATTATTTGTTGATTACTACTGCTCAATACGGGGATTTCAGCTTGGGTGTAGGCTAAAGCTATTTATAGATGATTACTATTTCAGTATGTCATACGAAGGCACTTTAATCCGTGACCTCATTAGATCCTAATGATGAGTTGTTTCCTGTAGCTTTTGGGGTGGTCGCTCCAAATAGTGATGTTGATTGGTCATGGTTCTTTGGAAAACTGAAGTAAGTTGTTGGTGAACGTGAGGTTGTTATAATCTCCAACAAAAATCAAAGAATGATAAACAGAATCAAGGAGGTATTTGGTTTTGAAAATCATTCTCTCTGTTACAGGCACCATAAGAGAAATTTCAATGCTTACATTAATCAGTTTAAGTTGCACTCCGATAGAAAGGAAAATGCACTTGCCCTTTTGGATAACATTACTTTTGCAAGATCAGCTCGTGATTCTAGTAAGGCTTTATCTACTATACATCGGTTTAATAAGTATATGACTGGGTTCTAGCCAATAAACCTGAGTATTGGGAAAATTCACTATTTAAAAAGAAGTTGTTGATCCGTATTTGATTTTAATAATGACAAAACACTACTTAAATTGCACTAACAGTTTTAACTAAGTGTTTAAGCGGAAAAAGTATTTAGTACAGAAACAAGATGCAAGAACACAACATGTTCAGACACCAAAAGAAGAGAAAAGATCTAGAATAGACACTAAGGTAATTGAATCACATTGTAAATCTCTAAATTTCAATTACCTAGTTTGATCTATGACTCAATTCACAAAAAGGCTTTGACAAAACTAAAATACAAAAAATGTTTCTGAGTCAAAAACTGTTTTGAAACATAAAAACTGGGTTTAAAGAAAACCCAGTCGATTGGGTCTCTATACCAATCGACTGGGAAAAGGGACAGTAAGTTCCCAGTCGACTAGTAATATGACCTAATCGACTGGTAACTTCACCCAGACGACTGGTCCTATGACTTAGTCGATTGGTACTTTCTCTAAGCCTAAAAGTAAACTTTTTTTGCTTGACCCAGTCGACTGGTATAAGGACCCAGTCGACTGGTAATTCGAAAATATGACCGTTTGAGACGTGAGACTTGATCATTTAATGCCCAAAACCTACCAAGTCAGTGTCTAACGACTATATAAGTCCAAGACTATAAACACCCACTTCAATGAGCATTTAAACAAGAAGAGAATAACACATTCAATTGATACAATAACTCATTAATTCTCGAAAGCATTGAAAAATTTATTGTGAGCCATTCTTCAAGCTTGTTCTTGAAAGAGAGATATTACTCATTTGTAAAGTGTTCATTGCTATCTCTCTACCATTACTTTACAGTTAATACCATTTATGTAAAGAGAAAGAGTTGGTGTAACTCTTAGAGTGTTTAGGATTAAACACTTCGTTGTAACTTCCTTGTGGAAGATATTGTTTGTAAGGTTTGTGCAACACCCGTGAAGTTGCTCGACTAACGATTAGTGGATTACTTCTAGGAGATTCCTTGAAGAGATTGTAAGTAAAGTCAGAGAGATTCCGATATTACCGAACCACTATAAATGGAGTTTGCATAATCTCTTCCTTAACTCTTTTATTTTCAAGCATATTATTTGATTATGTGCCTTGCTTATTTTACTGTTTAAAAACTTGCAAGTCAATTAGCAAAAAGTTTTTAAAACCCAATTCACCCCTCCTCTTGGGTTTGAACCTCGGTTTACAATTGGTATCAGAGCTTCGTACTCAATTTCAGACTTAAAATCCTTGAGTTGATTCGATGGTATCTAATAGCTATACCGAAGGACATTCTTATACTAGACCTCTGTTCAATGGCTCTAACTATAACTACTAGAAAAATAGAATGAAAATCTTTATTGAATGACAGGATTACAATATATGGAGAGTCATTGAAGAAGGACCTATAACTCCTACAAAGAATATAACCATTGGAGAGATCAATCATACAATGCCTAAACTCAAAATAGATTTTAACGAAGAGGATCTGAATAATAGAGCAACTAGCATATTACATTGCGCTCTAGGTATCGCTGAATATAATAAATTTTCTGCATGTATTTCAGCTAAAGAGATTTGGGATATACTACAAGTTACATATGAAGGCACTAGCGAAGTAAAAAAATCAAAATTTTATATGTTAGTTTCCAAGTATGAATCTTTCAAAATGTCTCCCATGAAACTATTTCTCAAATGCACCCACGTTTTACTATCACTATTAACAGTTTAAAGCTTCTTGGTAGGAACATTGAGGAATTTGAACTAACGATTAAGATCTTAAGATTTTTGCCATCTACTTGGAAAGCAAAGAAGACGGCCATAACGGAGGCCAAAGATCTCGATAAACTTGATGTCAAAATGCTCCTCGGATCACTATTGATATACAAGATGGAAGAAATGAATCCCGTTGTCAATGATGATGAGAATAAGAAAAAAAGTGATTGCTCTCAAAGCCTCTACAAGCAACAAAGAGGAAGAAAAGGAAGAAGAGAGTGAGAGCAACGAATAAATTGGTAAGATGGAATTAATCACCAAAAGGTTCACAAGTTCTTGAAAAAGAGCAAGAAATCTTATACAAAGGATTTCACTCCAAAAAGGGAGCCTTTTATGTGTTTCGGTTGCAAGAAGCCCAGTCACATCAAGGCTAATTGTCCAACAACGAGCAAACCATATAAGAGCTTCAAAAAGAAAGCTATGATTGCAACCACATGGAGTGATGAAGAAGAAGAAGAATCTTCGAACAATGATGTTGGATACGAGGAGATTGCCAACCTATGCTTAATGGCAATCGACGATGAAAATGAGGTATTAAATTCTTCTTCTTCTAATAATAATAATATTTTTAGTAGTAGTGAAGAATTAATTGAGTTAATAAATGAGATGCATGAAGAATTGAAGAAATTTGATTATAGAAATGTGGCTCTCAAGAAGGATGTCTTATTTCTTTCTAAAGAAATGGAAAGCTTAAAGGAAGAAAAAGAAAAACTATCTTCCATGCTTTATAACTCTTCACAAGATTTTCTTAAAAATGAAAATGATATTTTAAAAAAGAAAATAATGGAATTGAATAGCATTATATCTAGACTTATGCTTAGAAAAGAAAAACTAGATGAAGTGCTATCTTGTCAAAGATTAAGTGGAGGAAAATCCAGCTTGGGTTATTCTCCATTAGGCAAGCAAAAGTCAAAAGAGACTTTGTTCATGAAAACAACATGTGTAAATGAACCATCCACCTCCACGGCCACTAGTAAGATTAAAATAACTCCTTCAATATTTGCTAGTAGGTCTAAGAATGTAAATTTAAATCCTAATGCATATACTAAACATAAACATCCTAGAAATTCATATGCATATATGTATGCTCATTTAAGACATGCAAATACTAGGAATAATCATTCAAGAAATGCACATACTAGAAATACACATCCTAGGAATTACCATCATGCATATCCTAGAGATAACATGTATGTTTTTAACTTACATGTTACAAATGCATATCCTAGAAATTACAATTGTGCTTATCCTAGAGATAACATGCATGTTCATAACTCTCATGCTAGAAATATGTTTCTTAAGAATACTTATCCAAGGAATTATAGGCAGGCATATTCAAAAATCCTAAAAACTTCAATACCCATCATCCTAGGATCATGCATCATCAACATGTCTACAATTATAGAGCACTTATCATGTTAAGAAAGTATGGGTCCTTAAAGGAACCGTATTTTCTAGGACTAACCCCAAAGGACCCAAGAAATTTTGGAAACCTAAAAGTGAAATTGTATATCCTTGTGTAATGTAGATATGTCACCACACCAAGGAAAAAGGTAACTATTAGTACCCTGATAGTGGATGCTCAAAGCACATGACCGGTGATCAAAGCATGTTCAAAAAGCTAACTCTAAGGGATGGCAGACATGTCACCATTAGAGACAACACAAAGATAAAGATCATCGAGCATGGCAAAGTTAGTAATGATTTCTCAACCATTGATCATGTTTTATATGTGCAAGGCCTTAAGCCAAATTTACATAGTATTAGTCAACTATGTGACAAAGGCAACAAAGTTATATTTGAATCCTCTCATTGTCTAGTAATATATATCAAGAGTAACAAGATCAAGTTTGTTGGTCATAGACATGAAAATATTTATCTAGTTGATTTAAAATCTTTGTATTCCGAAAATGAAAAATGTTCTCCCGCTTTTAGTGAAAAGCCATGGCTATGGTATAGAAGACTTGGCCATGCAAACATGGATTTGCTTAAAATTCTTTAAAGAAATAATTTAGTTGTTGGACTTCCCAAAATCAAATTTGAAAAAGGCAAGGTTTTTTTATGCTTGTCAAATGGCAAAACATACTAGAATTTATTTTAAATCAAAAAATATAATCTCAACCTCTAGACCATTAGAACTTTTACTTATTGACTTATTTGGTCAAATAAGTACCATTAGTCTAGATGATCATCAATATGCTCTTGTCATTGTTAATGATTATTCAAGATATACGGTTTTTTATTTTTATTGCTTACAAGGATGAAGTATATAAAGGATTTGTGAACTTATGCAAGAATGTTCAAAATGAAAAAGGGATTTCTATTTCAAGTATTAGAAGTGATCATGGAAAAGAATTTGAAAACCAAAGCTTTTCAAAATTTTGTGATGAAAATACAATTGATCACGATTTTTCAGCACCTAGTTCTCCTCAAGAAAATGGAGTTGTTGAGAGGAAAAATAGAGTTCTATAAGAATTTGCTAGAACCATGCTTTGTGAAAATAGTGTACCAAATATTTTTAGGCGGAATCTGTAAACACTTCTTGCTATGTTTTAAATAGAGTATTAATTAGGCCTATGCTTGATAAAACTCCATATGAACTATAGAACAGTAGAAAGCCTAATATCTCTTATTTTCATGCTTTTGGTTGTAAGTACTTCATCCTAAATAACAATAAAACTAATTTAGGTAAATTTGACTCAAAGACCAATGAAGGGATATTCTAGGGATATTCAACCTCTAGTAAAGCTTATAGAGTCTTTAACAAAAGAACTCTAGTTGTTGAAGAATCCATACATGTTACCTTTGATGAGTCTAACCCAATTAGTAGTAGAGTAGTATCTTTTAATGATAAAGCATATTTTATTCCAAGAATGGATGCACCTACTCTAATTGTTGACCCGAATGAGAGCCAAACTCAAACAAATTAGATGATCACAATCATGATCAACCATCTACAAGTCAACAAGAGGATGATCTTCCTAAAGATTGGAGGTATGTGAATTATCATCCAATTGATCAAGTGATTGGTGATCCTTCACAAGGGGTAAAAAGTCGATCTTCTATAAGAAATATTTGCAATTGTGTATCTTACTAATCTCAAGTAGAACCCAAAATTTTTGTAGAAACCGAAAAAGATGTTGATTGGATAAGAGCTATGCAAGAAGAATTGAATCAATTTAAAAAGAATAAAGTATGGACTCTAGTCTCTAGACCAAAAAATCGCACAATTATAGGAACCAAATGGGTATATAGAAATAAAATGGATGAAAATGGAATAGTAACTAGGAATAAAGCTAGACTAGTTGCTAAGGGTTATAATCAAGAAGAATGAATAGACTTTAGTGAGACTTATGCTCCTGTAGCTAGATTAAAAGCCATTCGTATGTTATTAGCCTTTGCATGCTTTAATAAGTTTAAGTTATTTCAAATGGATGTAAAAAGTTCCTTTTTAAATGGGAAGAGGTGTATGTTGAGCAACCTCTTGGATTTGAAAATCCTAGTCCTCCAAACCATGTCTATAAGCTTTTTAAATCTCTCTATGGGTTGAAGCAAGCTTCAAGAGCATGGTATGAAAGACTAAGTAAGATAGATACAACCCTCTTTACAAAAACTCACAAAAATGACACACTATTAGTTCAAATATATGTTGATGATATTATATTTGGTGCTTTAATGAATCCATGTGTCAAGACTTTGCTAAGTGTATGCAAGGTGAATTTGAAATGAGCATGATGGGAGAGCTTACCTACTTCCTTAGACTCCAAATCAAACAACTGAAAGGAGGCATCTTCATCAATCAATCAAAATACACAAAGGACCTATTGAAGAGGTTTGGGATGGAAAGCTCAAAGTAAATTCCTATGAGCACCTATACAAAACTTAACCTAGATGAGGAAGGTAAGTGTATAGATACTAAAACTTATAGAAGCATGATATGAGCTTTACTTTATCTAATTGCAAGTAGACCTAATATAATGTTCAGTGTGTGTGTGCTAGATTTCAAGCTAATCCTAAGGAATCACATATAATTGCCGTAAAAAGAATCATAAGATACTTACAAGGCCCTCAAAACTTAGGTTTATGGTATTCTAAAAAAAATCAACTTTTGTGCTTGTTGGTTACTTAGATGCTGATTTCGCGAACTGTACGCTTATAGAAAAAGCACTAGTAGAACATGCCAATTTTTAGGTGCAATGTTAACCTCTTGGTTTTTTAAGAAACAAAATTTGGTTGCATTATCAACCGTCGAAGCGAAATATGTAGCCGTCGGAAACTGTTGTGCACAAGTTTTGTGGATGAAACAACAACTAGAAGACTATGGCATGAATTTTAAACACATACCAATTCATTGTGATAACACTAGTACTATCAACTTGACTAAAAACCCAATTCAACATACGAGAACCAAACACAAAGAGATAAGATTAGAATTCATTCCTTCGGAAGACCAAATTGCTGACATTCTTACTAAGCCCTTGATCGAAGATAGCTTTCACAAGATTAGACTATTAATGGGCTTAACAAGCTATGATAATATGTGTGTTTGATTGCATCTACATTCATCATATGCATATTTAACATTTAATGAATTAGTATTAACTCCTATTTAATATCTCTCACACTCAAAATGGCATAGATAAATCATTTCTTGCAAAATTCCTAGTAGGAGCTCAAAATTTTATGATTTTTGAAAGACTCAGTCGACTAGTTGGATGATCTAGTCGACTGGTATCTCTCTATCCATTTTCCCAGTCGACTAGTTGAGTCAATCTAGTCGACTGGTAACTTACTACCCATTTTACCAGTCGGATAGTACAAGGACTCAGTCGATTGGTATCACACGACAAGTTTGGAGCCCAAAAATTTGAAATTTTTTTTATGAACCCAGTCGACTAGAATGGTCAATATAGTCGACTGATGTCTCATTGCCCAGTTTCCCAGTCGACTATAACAAGGACCCAATCGACTAGTACCACAAGACAACATTTGGAGCCAAAAATCTAAAAATTTTCTAGATAACCCAGTTGACTAGTAGGGTAAATCCAGTCAACTGGTGTCTTACTGCTAGTTTTCCCAATTGATTGATACCCTGACCCAATCGAAAAATCCCCAAATTACAAAGGACCCAGTCGACTAGTACCCTAATCCAGTCAATTGGTATCGTGATTTTATATATAGTCGCTTCATTTTTTCTCAGATTTCACGCCATTTTTGCAAAACCTTAGCTTTTTCTCTCTAAAAAATCCTTGTTTTAGCCTAAAAACTCTTGAAATAACTCCATAGAACTCTTAATCTTACCTTAATTCACATCATTTTCATCTTTTCACGATTGAATCCTCATCCCTTTCCCAAATACCTCTCACCAAACGAAAATTTCTAAGATGTCTGAGAGAATATGAATCAAGAAAACTGTTGTTGGATCTCATGCACCCACGAGACCAAGATCACGAAATTCGATGGCACCAGACTCTAGAGGGAAAGGGATAACTGGTTCCTCGAGCAAACAAGCGAGGTCTGAGCTCGATGATTCACTTTTCAGGAATTCTGCTGTCAAAAGCAAGTATAGCACTATCATTAGACATAAGAAAATCATGACGGGTATATTCATAGATTTTGATTCTATTAATCATGCTAATTTTGATGTACATCATGTTTTTGAGGCAATAGGCTTAACCCCACTTATTAATATCCACCACAAATACTACCCCCACCTCAAACATCAATTCTATGCCAACATAGTCAAATCCAGTCCTCTAGCTCTTAGATTTAAGACTAGTGTTATGGGCATAGAGTTTGAGGTAACTACTGACCTATTGGTCAATATACTGAGAATCCTCATGCCAGGGATTTCATGGAGTTTGGATGGATGGTCAAACAATTTTGATTACGAGGAGGCATGTCAAATAGTTAAGGGAGACCCTAACTATGTCTTTTGACCCACTACATTTCATCAATGTAGTGGCATGCCCCTCGACTCAAAATTATTCAACCTCATTATGAGTTAGACCATTCACCCTCGACTTAGGAGTCAGGGTTATATGTCCAAGATATACATAGTATTGATTTGGTGTATCAAAACTGGACACCATTTCACTATGTACCCATTCTTGCTCGCCAATATGATCAATGGCGAAGCACATGACACTAGGGGCCTCCCATATGGCATGCTCATCACCCTGATCCTCCAACACTTCAAAGTTCCTTTGCCTACCTCTGAAACTCAAGACATCGGCCCCAAATACATCATTAATATCTCTTCACTGAAGAACATAGGGTGCTGATAAGTGCTTAAATATTCGTATTTAAGCCCCTTAATTTACATTTGTTAAGTTTCTAGTTGTGTTATTTCATGCTATTTTATTTTCTTTTATGTTTTCAGTGTTTTCCTAGGTTATTGAAGAAAATAAAGCATTATCTAGATTAGAGAACAAAGCTGGAAGAACTGAAAGCTGCTTAGTGCGATCGAGCACAGAAGTGTGCGATTGAGCTCACCAGTACTCGTGCGCATAAGAAGAAGGCTCGAGCGCACCAGTATGAGATCGAGTGCACACGAGCAGTAAAACGACAGAACCTATTTTAGAAAGTAGAGGTAGGGTTTCGTTTTACGAGTTAGGGTTTCCAGATGTCCCTAAACTTTATAAATAGGTCTGTAAACACAGAAAAATGAGAGCTTGGGAGGGAGAGACTTTGGAGACGAATTGACAACTTATCTATGAAGTATTTTCGGGTTTCTTCTTTCCTTTATTCTATTTTTTGAAGATGTTTAACATCAAACTAATGTGTAACTAAACTTTTTGTAGGGCTTGATTGAAGTCATGATTATGTTTTTCCATATATGAATATTGTTGCCTTTGCGATAGCTGTGTTATGATGCTTAACTTGATTAATGCTTATTTTTTTGAATTCCTCATATGTGTTTGTCTGATTAATATATGCATGTGGTATGGACTAGTTAGTTAGATCAATTTGGATGACCAAGTCCTGAGTTTAATAATAGTAACAAAAGAAATCCACGTCGGATTCCTGGGTTAATCAACATGGGAAACCAGGAGTATATAACATGCCCTAGGTTTCGTGTGTTTGTCAATTTCCATAGATATTAGGCTCTCTTAAAGAACAACTTAGTATACACCATGTTAAATCCTTTAAGAAAGAAAAGAGTTAGAGTATACACCATGCCTAACTCGTTGCTTAGGGAAATCAATAGCCTAAGGAGTATACACTATGCCCTTAGGTTGACAACATTAGGTATTCATCATGTGACTAAAGCATTGGCACACTATTTTATTGGGAAAATATAATTAGAGGTGGATATCAAAGCCTTACACTTTATCATTATCAATTCAAACTCAATTCTTATTTCTATCATTTTATATTACGAAAACTAATTCTAAAACAAAATTTACCAATCTCTGTGGAGATAATCTCGCATTTGCACACTATACTGCTATGTTAACCTTGTGCACTTGCAAGTAAAACCATTTAATTATTTGCTTATTAATTTAGGTAGATTTTTGCATAACAAGTTTTTGGCGCCGTTGCCGGGGATTCGCTAAATTTCTCTTTAGAATTATTTTTCGTTCAGTTTTATTTTTCTATTCAGTTTATTTTGTTTCATCAAACACCTAATTTATTTCTTCTCTTTTGTTGTTTTCTATTTTTCTGTTTCAGGTTTACAACAGAGTAATTTTTGGCATTGAGATCGAGTGCAGTGCTTGGTGCGATCGAGCGCAAAGGGTCCAGAAACTACTCGAACAGTAGTACTGAAGCTGCTGCACTGAAGAGTTTCAGCCGATTCATGCAAGGGCTTCGATCTAGGAACCCAACCATCTTTCCACTCGATACAGAGATTGAGCGGACCTTTCGATAGAGGCCAAACATTGAGGAGGAAGAAGAAGAATTTGAGGGAGAAGCACCAATGGAGAAATAGATTGACAACCAACCGCCACCAGTGTAAAGGCCTATGAAGCAATCCTTCATCCCACGAAAGCTCAACCAACTCATGCATTACTTATTAGCCTGAGGCAGAAAACAATTATTACATATCTTTGCAGATAGTCAGTGCTTTGACTCATTTCAGGGGTACACTTGCTAAGGATCCACTAGAGCAATGAAGAAACAATAGAGCTATTTGAGACATTAAGTGATCACACCCAACAATTTTCATCTAGAGGTAGACAAGGAGTTAAGAGAAAAGGGTATGTATGAGGTGACCTTAAATGGTGGATCTCTAAATCAAATAACTGTTGTGGAAAGAAAGCTAGATATGCTCGTAAAAGCCATGACTTCTCAGAATATCTCACCTAGTCTACAAGCTATACAACTCCAAAGTATGTGCTTTATGTTCTCATTTTGATCACACTACTGAAACTTACCCTTTGTATTCATCTGCAGATCTAGAGCAAGCAAATTATGTGGAACTAAACAACTATCCTCCCATAAACAATCCATATGTAAATACCTACAATCCCTTGTTGTGAGTTTTAATTTACTCGCAAGTGCACGAGTCGTTTGCAGTATAGCATTGTGCAAGTGCGAGGTCGAATCCACAGGGAATTGCATTGTGAACATATATTTTTAATCTAAACTAACTCTATCTTAACCTAGTTCCAAATTTCAGAATGATTTTGCAAAATAAATTAAAACTAAACTAAGTTGATTTTAAAACTAATAATAAAAAGCACTAAAGTTTCCGAATCCACCCCACCAAAGTTTAAGCATATATGTTCTAAAAATATAGCCTATCAAAACATTCCATGAATCCAACTATAAGACAAAAAACAAAGAATATCCCAACTAAACCAAAAGCATCCAATGTATCCGCTCTTAACAAATCACAAAGGAAATCCAATTTAATCGAAAAGCATTCAATGTATCCATCAGATGAAACACAAAGAATATCTAACAGATAATTTAAACTCAATCAATTATAAGATTAACTCAAATAATTGATAGAACATTTTATACTAAAAATTGTCAGATTTGTACACGCAAATCTGAACTACTACGCCAAACAACGGCGGGGCTTCATCTTCAACCTTAGCTGAAGAGTCTAGCCACTCATAACTATAAAATTATAATAAAAAGTGCTAAACATTTAAACTAAAACAACTGAATATAAAGAAATAAATAAAAAACTTTACATGAGAGAAATTCCACTCGCTAACGGGCGGCGCTTCCTCTCGTGGTAGCAATGCCTTCGGGATCCACCAGAATGCTGGCGGACGTCCACCGGTAAACACCAAAGTGGCTTAGGAATTGTACACTGAATGATGAAGCCAGATGGTGTTTATATAGGGGAAGACCCGGAGCAATATGGGTCGCAGATTCGATGTGGGATACTGCCCGTGTGCGCTCGATCGCAGTGTGATGCGATCGATTGCAGGTACGATCGATCGCATGTCTTGTGCGCACGATCTCATGTGCGCTCGATCACATGTCTTCTACGATCGATCGCAGATGCACTGAACTTCAAATATTTCGATGTGGGATGTTGACCATGCGCTCGTTCGTAGACAGGTGCGGTCGAGCGCAGGTGCACTCGATCGCATATCTCGTGCGATCGATTGCAATGTCTCCAGAAGCTTCACATCTCCTGAAATGCTTTATTTTCTCCACAAACCTGTAAAAATACACAAAACACAAGAAAGATGTAAAATAAAGTGAAATACTACTAACTAAGAGCATAACAAATATAAGTTAAGGGTCTAAAATATGCAATATTTAAGACTCATCAAATACCCCCAAACTTATATTTTGCTAGTCCCTTAGCAAAACAAAATAAAAGACTCAATGAAAAACAAAGAACATAAAGATAAAGTCATCAATCATGGTATCCAAAAATTTAAGGAGCACACATCACCATGATATTCATTCATAAGCAAGCTTAAAAAGGTAAACCCATCTTCGCAATGAATAGAAATGTTAAAATCTAATTACTTACAAAAGGCAGGATAAGGCATCACAAGCTTGAATCAGTGTAAGGTGAATTAGAATATAAAAATGAAGCTTCCAAGTAACTCTAATGTGTAAGGTCTCTATGTCTCAAGATTCACCGAATTTCCCATAAAAAATGAACGAAAAGGCATAGTTTTTATTTTATTCTTTATTCTTTTTATTTTTTTAACAATAATAAGGCACGACTATGTTTAGTTCCCTTAAGCTTTCTAATTGACCCATGTAGCGAGTGTTGAGTCAATGACTCCCAAACTAGATGGTTTTAGGGCATTAGGTATACAGACACCCCTAAGGACTTACTAACTCGAGTCAAAAAGGCTACGAAAATAAACCGGCCTTAATACTACCAAGCAAAATTCCACCTTTTGACGTGAACACTCACTGCTTACTGAGGCAAGAGGTCCAGTTACTCAGCGGAAAGTTGTAGTAATTAAATTTTTTTTTCTTTCTTTATGCCCAAGTGTTCATCCAACAAGTCATCCAGTTTCAGTTAAGATAAGGAAAAATACACATTAAAATCACGTGTCATACCTCACATAATTTGTGCTAATGTGCTTGTGTTAGATTAGATCAAACATGTGAATTCTCAAAATGCCTAAAGTAAGTAACTAAATTTTAAAAATTTATGACCAGATCATGTGTTCAAAATGTTAAGCTCACCAATAACATCACATTACAGAAAATGTTTAGATCAACTAAAATTTCACGATAACATGAGCATGCATTTATCTCTATGACGAAAAGACAACAAATTAGGACAAAGTGTGTGATGTGTCTCCCATACCCCCAAACTTAAATTACACATTGACCCCAATGTGTGACTAATATGGAAAGAGCTAACCTGAGATATGGAGAACTATCTGAACTGGTATGGCTCATAGTATACCCCCAAACTTGAACTGAAGTACGCTTTGTCCCTGAAAAATAAAAACTGGAAAACAAAAAATACTGGAAACAAACATTAATCATAAAAATGCGAAATAATAAATAAACAAAAGAAAAGATAAGCTGTGGGGTGCCTCCCATGAGCGCTAAGTTTAACGTCTTCAGCCAGACCCAACATTAGTAAACATGCCCAACTAAACGCTCCACCATCTGATCAATAAATGGGAATGGAAAATGATCAGGCCTAATGGCAGCATTCAATTTATGATAGTCTAGACTCGAGTTGGAACCAACTCGTCGTCTTTATTTACTACCGTCAATTCAGCACGTTTGGGCACGACTTTAATCAGGCTCACCTTCTTGTTATCAGAGATGGGATAAATGATCCCTGCCTCTAACGGCTTAATATCTTTTGCCCTCACAACCTCTTGCATAGCAGGGTTGAGCCTTCTTTGTGGCTCCCTCGATGGCTTGGCATTCTCCTCCAACTGTATCGTGTGTATTACCAACGAGGGGTTGATTCCCTTGACATCCTCAATAGTCCAGCCTATAGCTTCCTTATGCTCTCTTAAGAAGTCCAATAATTTCTCCTCTGGAGCATCACCCAAATCTAAAGCTATAATTATAGGCAAAGAATTTGCTGGACCTAGGAACTTATACTTAAGATTGTCCGATAAAGGCTTAAGTTCCTTCTTGGGGGGTTCAGGTGTTGTGGTTTCCTCCGTCTCACTGATCTTTAGAGGAGCAGAGTCCAAAGTAGCATTTGCTTGCTCAAACAACTTATCTAAGCCCAAATCCTCTTCAAATTGAGCAAAGCATGCCTTCAGGGGGTCCTCAATACATGATTCATCCATAGTCTCCTCCGTCTCACTGCTCTTCTGAGGATCAGACTCCATAATGGCATTCGCTTCCTCTAGTAACTTATCTAAGCACAAGTCCTCTCCAAAGTGAGCAAAGCATGCCTCCAGGGGATCCTCAAACTCTTCTCCTTTCTTGGGCGCTCGTAATCTCTCAAGGTAAGGTGCTTTAGGTAAAAACGACCTAGGGAGATCCTTAATGATAGGTGTGGCTGTAGATGGCTCAGCATCTCTCTTTTCTTTGTTGCCACTTTCTTGCCCTTGTATAGGAGTTGATAAATTTCCCACCGCAAACTGTTCCTTTGGGTTAGGATCAGGTTGACTGGGGAACTTTCTTTCCTCTCCTTCACCCACGTAACTTGCGATTTGATCAATTTGACTCTCTAGCTCGACAATCGCTTGGGTGTTTTCTATGGTTGCACTCATCACTTCACTCATAGCTAGTCGTTTTCATGAAATCATTGAGAGCGTCCTCCAATGACTGTGAAACCGACACTGGCGCTTGAATGGGAGCTTGGTAAACGGGTGATGGTGCTGGATTGGCATAACTTGGTATTGGTGGAGGATATTCGGGAGGGTGTTGATTATAAAGAGCTCCTCCCTGATTCATTAATTGGTTCTGCTCCCATGAAAAATTAGGGTGGTTCCACCACCCTGGATTGTATGTTTCGGAGTAAGATCCATTTGATTCCCAACAACAGTCATTGAAAGCATTCATTTGTTCCATGGGGTACTGGACCCAAGTTGGCATTGATGGACAATTCTGTGCTAGATGCATGGGACTAGCACAGATGGAACAGCTATCAACATTGAATGTGTTGGCAGCATTGAGGGACAGGCCGGTCATTTTCATGTACTCCTTAATGGTGTTCTCTAAAGACTGTGAAACCGGCGCTGGATTCATCCACATAATTTTTTTTTTTAAACAAAAAAAATAAATAACTAGTAGAAAAATAAAATCATTTTAGACCAAAAATTTTCACAAACCAAATAATTCCCCGGCAACGGCGCCAAAAACTTGTTGTGAGTTTTAATTTACTCGCAAGCGCACGAGTCGTTTGCAGTATAGCGTTGTGCAAGTGCGAGGTCGAATCCATAGGGAATTGCGTTGTAAACGTATATTTTTAATCTAAACTAACTCTATCTTAACCTAGTTCCAAATTTCAGAATGATTTTGCAAAATAAATTAAAACTAAACTAAGTTGATTTTAAAACTAATAATAAAAAGTACTAAAGTTTCTGAATCCACCCCACCAAAGTTTAAGCATATATGTTCTAAAAATATAGCCTATCAAAACATTCCATGAATCCAACTATAAGACAAAAAACAAATAATATCCCAACTAAACCAAAAGCATCCAATGTATCCGCTCTTAACAAATCACAAAGGAAATCCAATTTAATCGAAAAGCATTCAATGTATCCATAAGATGAAACACAAAGAATATCCAACAGACAATTTAAACTCAATCAATTATAAGATTAACTCAAATAATTGATAAAACATTTTATACTAAAAATTGTCAGATTTGTACACGCAAATCTGAACTACTACGCCAAACAACGGCGGGGCTTCATCTTCAACCTTAGCTGAAGAGTCTAGTCACTCATAACTATAAAACTATAATAAAAAGTGCTAAACATTTAAACTAAAACAACTGAATATAAAGAAATAAATAAAAAACTTTACATGGGAGAAATTCCACTCGCTGACGAGCGGCGCTTCCTCTCGTGGTAGCAATGCCTTCGGGATCCACCAGAATGCTGGTGGATGTCCACCGGTAAACACCAAAGTGGCTTAGGAATTGTACACTGAATGATGAAGCCAGATGGTGTTTATATAGGGGAAGACCCGGAGCAATATGGGTTGCAAATTCGATGTGGGATACTGCCCGTGTGCGCTCGATCGCAGTGTGGTGCGATCGATCACAGGTACGATCGATCGCATGTCTTGTGCACACGATCTCATGTGCGCTCGATCGCATATCTGCTACGATCGATCGCAGATGCACTGAACTTCAAATATTTCGATGTGGGATGTTGACCATGCGCTCGTTCGTAGGCAGGTGCGCTCTATCGCATATCTCGTGCGATCGATCGCAATGTCTCTAGAAGCTTCACATCTCCTGAAATGCTTTATTTTCTCCACAAACCTGTAAAAATACACAAAACACAAGAAAGATGTAAAATAAAGTGAAATACTACTAACTAAGAGCATAACAAATATAAGTTAAGGGTCTAAAATATGCAATATTTAAGACTCATCAAGCAACAATCAAAATCCATTGAACCTTCAAGGGCAGCAAAGGAACTCCCAATAAGCAGCCTAACCAGTTATGGAATCAAAGAAGAATGACCTAAAGAGTCTTGTAAGGCAATTTGTCACTCAACAACAGCAACTGATGACTTCACAAGATTAGTGTATGGCATAAGAAAGACAATTTTGGACTGAGCAAAGACAAATCAATGCAAAACATGAGCAAACTATTCAAAGACTGGAAGTAAAAGTGGGGTAATTGGCTAAGGAGCTGAGTGGAAGAAAGCAGGGTGAGCTTCCAGCCCAAACACTACCTAATCTAGGAGGTCATCAGCAACTAAAGGCTGTTACAACTCTCAGAAATGGAAAGATCATAGGAGTTGATGAGCCTACTCATGCATCTCCAATTAAAACATCCATATCAAAGGTAAGTGAAATGGAGAAGGTGAATGCACCACACTTCCCTCAAAGGTTAGTAAAGCCAAAGAAAGAAAGTAAATTGCTTGATATCTTTGAAAATTTGAGAAAAGTAGCAATTAATATTCCTTTATTAGATGCAATTCAACAAATTCCTGCTTATGCTAAAATTTTGAAACATTGTTGCACTCATAAGAGGAAGTTTCAGGAGCATGAAACAGTAGCTTTAATTGAAGAGGTAAGTGCGGTATTGTCAAGGAAACTTCCACCAAAGCTAAAAGACCCAGGTAGTTTTACCATTCTTTGCAGGATAGGTGACCAGCTTTTTAAGTGGGCATTACTAGATCTAGGGGCTAGTGTCAATCTGCTACCATACACTGTATTCGAGACACTGGGTTTGGGGGAGCTTCAACCAACTGCCATCACTTTACAATTAACAGAAAGAAGCATCAAACGGCCAAGAGGTATTCTTGAGGATGTCTTCGTGAAGGTAGGTGAATTTATTTTACCTGCTGATTTTATTATATTAGATATTGAAGAATGTCCTATGCCATTACCTCTGCCTATCATCTTAGGAAGACCCCTTATGAGAACTGCTGATACAAAAATTTATGTGAAATTGGGTATTGTAAGTATGAAGGTAAATGGTGAGAAAATAGAATTCAAAATATTTGATGCATTAAAATTACCCTAAGATGATATGGAATGTTTTAATGTATTTATGATACAAAGTGTTGTTGAGCAAGCATTTCAGGTCAAGCACATTAATTTGTTGGAAACCACCTTCACCCATAGTTTCACAAGAGCGAAAATTGAGCCTAAATCTGAAAATGTTACTGATGATATCATTGAAGCTGTACACCTCCCTGAGGCCTCTCTAATGCATCCAAGATCGGGTGATAAGAGGAAGTTGCATTTAAACGAGCTGGGAGGATTGAGGCATGACGCATATGAGAACACCACGGAAAGAACCAAAGCTTATCATGAGAAATAGCTGGACAGGAAGGAGGTTCATGGTTCCGACAGCAATCTGACATTCACAGTGAATGGATAAAGAGAAAAGCCATACTTTACTACCAAATTGGTACCAAGGGATAAAGAGTTGGCACTCCAGTCTATCCAATATACAGCAGCTCCAAAAATACTTGAGCCACATTTGGTGGACTTTAAGTGCTCCCTTTCAAAAAAGTAGCACTGAAGCTACTATAGAGAGCATTTGAGCAGTCCAGACTTTGATAAACGTGTAGCTCAAGCTCCTCTATAGAGGTCAGTGGTACTGAGGTCTCTGAAAATGGTACATTTTTATTTTTGTTTATTGTTCTTCATGATTTTTAACTTTTTTCGTCCTTACTTTAGTTAGTTTAGTAATACAGTGCATTTTATCCTTGCGATCGAGTGTATTTCACAGTACGCTCGAGTGCAATCTCGCCATGCCCATAATGGCGTGCGAGTGCATCCACATGCGCACAAGTGCGATCGAGCGCACTCGGGACAGAAAGTCACGTGCTTATTTTAAGTCATTTCATTCTATTACACATTTTCATTCTTACTCTCGCATCCTCTACTCTCGCACTATTTGCACTCTCTACCCGCTCTTACACTTACTCACCACTGCAATCTCATACACCACCACTCACCACCGTTGATCACCACATATCGCCACCACTCACCGACACCAAGTAATTTCATACCCCTGTTTCACCACTCACAACCACACACGGTCACGAACTATTTCCCCATAAACCCATGTTTTTATTATTCTTTTTGCACTAATAATTGCCTATACAACATGTTTATTGTCTGTGTGGTTGGTTTTGCTTGACATTACAAGAGGTTAGACACTGTCAGCTATTGTCGCCCACTGCTCGGGTTTACTATCTCCCACCATCTGTTCGACAAAAGACCTTAGTGACATACCAAATAGTGCGATCGAGTGCAATACGAGTGTGATCAAGCGCAATTGGCATAGTGTGATCAATCTCACTTTTCTGTGATCGAGCGCACCTCTGCTGCAGATTGTATCCAGCATACCTAAACACACCTCCTCCATATCTCGTGCTTTAGGAAACTACGCACAATCTTCCTGGCCCACTTTTGAGTAACAAGAGATCTTGTTCGAAACCACATTTAACATGGACAGCAACTTCACAAGCTTTGAAGCCACTCAATGGATCGTTCAAGAGTTCAAACGCCGTGGTTTGAAAAGGTTGTTCAAGCCTGTCAGCTCTACCGCCTACACCAGATTCATTGTTCAGTTCTATGAGAACCTCTCTTTCCACTGCAACAGGTCGGGTGTTTTATTCTCATCTGTTCAGGGCAAGTACATAGACTTGACATCATCAGATATAACTGTTGCCCTTAAATACACTGATGAATATCCACCTGAGGGTGTCCAGTTAGATGAGTAGCCGGAGTCCTTTTCCATTTCTGCCATCATTGAGGACATGTTTGCCGAACAGTATGCAAATATTCACAACAAATGCTGGGTGTC
Source organism: Bretschneidera sinensis (assembly GCA_023935145.1). NCBI lineage: Eukaryota > Viridiplantae > Streptophyta > Magnoliopsida > Brassicales > Akaniaceae > Bretschneidera > Bretschneidera sinensis. Next base: position 102,215,556 of record CM043699.1, read on the forward strand.
AGTCCAAGTTGCCTCCACAACTCTGGCTTATGGATTCCATTCTTCAGCGTAATGTGTGCCCATTGGGACATAAGACTCAAAGACTTGACCAATTCCTTCAAGAACTATATGCCTTTCACAGATGCCATTGGTACTCCATCTCTGTGATCATTTGGAGCCAGATTCATAAGTTTTGGGACCACATCCATGCACGCCAGGTCACCATTGCAAATACCTAAGGGCTCTTATTCCTGTTCCTCCTCACTTATATTTTGAAGAAGAATAGAATTAAGGGCACCTCCACAGATGGACTAGTCAGGGAGCACTCATTCTTTGGCAAGAATCAGTGGACCCAAAGCCAGTCGCATATGCCCAGAGGACTCCGAGGGCCTGCACCTACTGCTGAGAGAGTAGAGGATGATCCTATAGAGGCCGATGACCCCACAGCTAGCAAGGTTTAAGAGGATGACCATGTTGACATGGGACCCATCGAGTATCAGCACATCTTTGAGGAGATGTCCTCCTTCTGATGTGAACTAGTTGATATTCAACGAGAGGATCGGGAGGGTACGTGCCTAGTTCATCAGCGCATAGACGGGTTGGAGGCATGCTTTGTGAGGCAAGCAGCGATGCTCCAGGCCATTCTAGACCGACTACCTCCCGCCCCAGGTGCCTCATCTTCAGTACCACATGAAGACCAGCAGTGAGAGTGGTGCACCGTTTGGCTGAAGAAGTAAAACTTAGCACTAATGGGTGACACCCTACAGCATATCCTTTATTATTATTGTTTTTCATATTTCTTTTACTGTTTATTTTTAGTATTTTTTTTGTTTTCTAGTATTACTTTAGTATTTCTTTTTTAGGGACAATGTGTGCATCAATTCAAGTTTGGGGGTGTGCTATGATCCATGCCAGTCAAGCTAAGTTCTCCATCTCCCAGGTCAGCTCTTTCCATGATTTTCACATATTGGGGATAATGTGCCATTTAAGTTTGGGGGTATGGGAGACACATTCACACACATTTGTCCCAATTTTTTTTTATTCTTGTCTAAAAGATAAATACATGTTCATGTTGTTTTGAATTTTGGTTGATCTAAACAAATACTGTGATATGATTTCATTAGTAAACTTAAAATCCTGAACACATGATGTGATAATAAAGTTTTAAAGTTTAGTTACGTACTTTAGGCATTTAAGAATTCACATGTTTGTTCTAATCTGACATGAGCACATTAGCACATAATTGTGTGAGGTATGACATATGATTTTAATGTGTATGTTTCCATGGCTTAACTGAACCTGATGACTTGTTAGATGAACACTTTGGCATAGAAAAATAAAAAAATAAAAAAAAAATAATTTGCACAAAAAGAGAAAAATACTCATGATGATCATTAATAAACTTTTCATTGAGTAACTGGACCTCTTGCCTTAGTAAGCAGTGAGTGTTCACGTCAAAAGGTGAGAATTTTTCTTAATAGCATTAAAGACTAGTTTAGTTTCGTAGCCTTTTTGACTCGAGTTAGTAAGTCCTTAGGGGTGTCTTTACACCTAATGCCCTAAAACCATTTGGTTTGGGAGTCATTAACTCAACACTCGCTACATGGGTCAATTAGAAAGCTTAAGGGAACTAAACATAGCAAAGTCTCATAATAAAAAAAAGTAGGAAATAAAACTATGCCATCATTTTTCATTCTGGTGAGAAATTCGTTGAGTCTTGAGACATGGAAACATTACACATTGGAGCTATTTGGAAGCTTTATTTTTATGTGCTAAGTTCACTTTACACTGAGTCGGACTTGTGACGCCTTAGCCATCCTCTTGTAAGTAATTAGATTTTAAAAATCCTATTCATTGCGAAGATGGGTTTGTATTTTAAGCTTGCTCATGAATACATATCATGATTTTGTGTGCGACTTAAATTTTTGGATATCATGAATGATGGATTTATCTTTGTGTTATTTGTTTTCATTTAGTTTTTAGTTTCGTATTGCTAAGCGACTAGCAATATGTAAGTTTAGGGGTGTGATAAGTGCTTAAATATTCGTATTTAAGCCCCTTAATTTACATTTGTTAAGTTTCTAGTTGTGTTATTTCATGCTATTTTATTTCCTTTTTGTGTTTTTGGTGTTTTCCTAGGTTATTGAAGAAAATAGAGCATTATCTAGATTAGAGAACAAAGCTGGAAGAACTGAAAGCTGTTTAGTGTGATCGAGTGCACCAGCACTCGTGTACACAAGAAGAAGGCTCAAGCGCACCAGTATGAGATCGAGCGCACATGAGCAGTAAAACGACAGAGGTTTTACGAGTTAGGGTTTCCAGATGTCCCTAAATTTTATAAGTCACAGAAAAAGGGAGAGCTTGGGAGGGAGAGATTTTGGAGACGAATTGATGACTCGTCTAGGAAGTATTTCTGGGTTTCTTCTTTCCTTTATTCTATTTTATGAAGATGTTTAACATCAAACTGATGTGTAACTAAACTTTTTGCAGGGCTCGATTAAAGCCTTGATTATGTTTTTCCATATATGAATATTGTTGCCTTTGTGATAGCTGTGTTATGATGCTTAACTTGATTAATGCATGTTTTATTGAATTCCTCATATGTGTTTGTATGATCAACATATGCATGTGGTATGGACTAGTTAGTTAGATCAATTTGAATGACCGAGTCCTAAGTTTAATAATAGTAACAAAAGAAATCCACGTCAGATTCTTGGGTTAATCAACATGGGAAACCGGGAGTATATGACATGCCCTAGGTTTCGTGTGTTTGTCGATTTCCATAGATATTAGGCTCTCTTAAAGAACAACTTAGTATACACCATGTTAAATCCTTTAAGAAAGAAAAGAGTTAGAGTATACACCATGCCTAACTCGTTGCTTAGGGAAATCAATAGCTTAAGGAGTATACACCATGCCCTTAGGTTGACAACATTAGGTATTCATAATGTGACTAAAGCATTGACACACTATTTTACTGGTAAAATATGATTAGAGGTGGATATCAAAGCCCTACACTTTATCATTATCAATTCAAACTCAATTCTTATTTTTATCATTTTATATTACGAAAACTAATTCTAAAATAACATTTACCAATCCCTATGGAGATGATCTCGCTTTTGCATACTATACTGCTATGTTGACCTTGTGCACTTGCAAGTAAAACCGTTCAATTATTTGCTTACTAATTTAGGTAGATTTTTGCACAACAGGTGCATGATCCAGAATGGCATAGTTCATTCTAAGGCGGGGAAGAACATTCGTATTGGGGATGATGATGATGATAGTGATGAGGATGACGATGTACCTGATGTTGCAACTCTTCCCACTGCTATGGACACTGACGAGCAGGCACCTAGTCCATAGCATGCTAGACATGGTGGCTCGAGTACTAGTCAGACTGGATATGATGATTTACTACAGGCTATAGCGAGCCTCTAACTATTCATGCAGTCTAGATTTAAGAGCTTGAGCTCTTCAGTAGACCAAAGCTACTAGATAGTGTAGATCAACATCGTTCATATGCGTACTGAGATTGATCATATATGTCATGAAATCATCACCTTACGAGATGATTTCAAGTTGCTCCGAGAGCACACGGAAGACTCTATGGCTGAGATTCGGGATCTTCTCGGAGACAGCTCTGACTCTTCTGCTCGCTGAGTCATTTCACTTATTTTTTATCCTCATCATGTATTTATTTCAATTTAGCTCCATGGATATTTTAGCAAGAACATTTCTTTTTATTCTCTTTTCATACATTCGTTTGCTCGGGTTGTATTAGATTTAACAATCTGTTTACTTAAGCTTGTGATGAGTGTAAATTTATATATGCACGTTTACTTTTTCACAGCTTTTAGCTCATGAATGTGAATTAGTTTTAGCTATATAGTTGCTTAGTTTAAGCCCTTAGTGCTCATACATATGCCTTTAATGTAAGAAGCTTCTGTGCAAATTTCTGATTCTACATGGGAGGTCTTCCCAACTCCGGTTTATGCTTAGTTTTTTGCAAACAAGTTTGTTATGCCTTATATTCATGTCTATGGTGATCAAATTGCTTATTTTTTTAGTTTAACCCCCTTTTCTGCTGGTGTCAAAACGGGGGAGAAAATGAGAAAAATCTATATAAACTAATATAGAACATAATTTTAGGGGAGCATTGCTCCGAACATGTTAACATGCTTTAAATAGTCTTGTATTGCTTGGTTGGGATTACTATTACTGTCATTGAATACTTGTAGGTTGGTTTTTATCACAAAAACAGAGGAAACTCTAACCAAATTTTTTCAAAAAATCAACACTTAGTTTTTAAAACTATTTTTTTTTCCTCTATGTATTTGATTTTAATAATGGCAAAACACTACTTAAATTGCACTAAAAGTTTTAACTAAGTGTTTAAGTGGCAAAAGCATTCAGTATAGAAACAAGATGCAAGAACACAACACATTCAGACACTAAAAGAAGACAGAAGATCTAGAATAGACACTAAGGTAATTGAATCACATTGTAAATCTCTAAATTCAATTACCTAGCTTGATCTATGGCTCAATTCAAAAAAAGACTTTGACAAAACTAAAATACAAAAAACATTTCTAAGTCAAAAACTCTTTTGAAACATAAAAATTGGGTTTAAGGACAACCCAGTCGACTGGGTCTCTATACCAGTCAACTGGGAAAAGAGATAGTAAGTTCCCAATCGATTGGTAATAAGACCTAGTCTACTGGTCCTATGACCCAGTTGACTGGTACTTTCCCTAAGCCTAAAAGTGAACTTTTTTCACTTGACCTAGTCGACTGGTACACGGACCCAGACGATTGGTAATTCAAAAATATTACTATTATTGCCCCAAACCTACCAAGTCAGTTTTTAATAGCCATATAAGTCCAAGGCTATAAAAACCTACTTTAATGAGTGTTTAAAAAAGAAGAGAATAGCACATTCAATTGATACAATAGCTCCTTAATTCTCAAAAGCTTTGAAAAATTTATTGTGATCCATTCTTCAAGCTTGTTCTTGAAAGAGAGATATTCATCATTTATAAAGCATTAATTGTTATCTCTTTACCATTACTTTACAATTAATACCATTTATTGTAAAGAAAAAGAGTTGGTGTAATTCTTAAAGTACTTAGGATTAAATACTTTTTTGTAACTTCCTTGTGGAAGAAATTTTTTGTAAGGTTTGTGCAACACCCGTGAAGTTGCTCGATTAACGATTAGTGGATTACTTCAAGGAGGTTCCTTGAAGAGAGTGGATGTAGGGTCGAAGAGATTCCGATATTGCCGAACCACTATAAATAGAGTTTGCATATTCTCTTCCTTAACTCTTTTATTTTCAAGCATATTATTTGATTTTGTGCCTTGCTTATTTAAAAACTTGCAAGTCGATTAGCAAAAAGTTATTAAAACCCAATTCACCTCCTCTTGAGTTTGAACCTCGGTTTACAGAAGCGATGGGACAAGCTGAACTCTGGCGAAACAAATTGCTTTAATTCATAGCTGTCGAATGAGTGTCAGAAGCCAGTTCTACAATTTATGAAGGAACACAGAATTAAGTTAACACAATTGTTGTTAGGATTTTGGCTCAATTCCCACAAAGAAGACTTCTAATTGGTTTGAGAAAAGTTATTTACTATTTTTTAGTTGCTTGTTCTAGTAGGAATAATAGTAATTTCCTATTAGATTGTTGATTGTACAAGTAGTAGTAGTCTAGTATGATGCTGTTGTTCTTTTCCTAATAGTATTAGGAAAATATCTTCTATATAAATGGGTTTTAGAGAAGATTTGAGGTACACTCATAATTCTATATACATTGTAAACTAAAGAGGTTTACTACTAGAGTTAGGATGAGAGCTTTAGGCGTATTGGAGTTTTGGTTTGTCAAGTAGAGAGGGCACTTACAACTAGAGCTAGGTTAAGAGCTTTTGTTGTAATGTGACTTTGAGGTGAGAGCTTGTAAACTTTGCTTTTCCTAAAGTTATAGTTGAATATTAATAAAATAGTAGAGTTGTTGGTGGATGTAGGCAAAGAGGTTGCCGAGCCACATTAATTGTTGGTGTTCTTACTCTTTGTTTGTTTTTCGTATTTAATTGTTGTGATTGTGTTTTTTACCTAAATTTTGTGTAGGTGGATTTTAGAGGTAAAATCTCAACAAGTGGTATCAGAGTTGTGGTTCCGATGGCAAAAATACAAGAAGTAGGCATGATTAATATTGAGCTATTTGATGAATTGAAGATGGAAGAAAGTATGATGAATATTAGTTTTTTAAATTCCACTATCATTAATTTGTTTAGAAGTATGTTGACAGATATGAAGTACTTGCAACTGGAAGGAGATGATATAGTTACGATGTTAATGGTGGGTAAGGAAGTTTGGATGGATGGGGAGGTTTTTGCGGTACCTCCAGAAAGAGATAAGTTGAAGAGGCTAAGTGTGTTCAAGTTTGAAGAATTATTCGTGATTACATCAAAAGAATAGCCAGACAAAGTGACCGAGTGGAGCACTTCAAGGAAGGTGGAGGAAAGATCAAGATTCAAGTCTCTAGATTTTTCAAATAAGGAGAGCATCTATAATGAGGAAGAAGAACACACGTAATTACAAAGCAAGGCCACAGTTGAGGAATTGGAGAAGTTGAATAGAATGAAGCAGAGTGATAATTGAAAGGCTAATGAGGATGATGAGATGCAATTTCTTGATAAAGGTAGTGATGACAGATACCGTGAACAAAGAAAGCTTATACGTGTTGAATGAGAGGATGATTGCTTCAAGAAGTAAGCGGATTAGATGGGAAGACCAAAAGGAATGATTGCACCAACCAAAAAAGAAATCCAAATTTGATGGTGAGGTGGAGAATTTGAGCTAATATGAAGATTTGTTAGGATTTTGGCTCAATTCTCCACAAAGAAGACTTCTAATTGGTTTGAGAAAAGTTGTTTCCTATTTTGTAATTGTTTGTTCCAGTAGGAATAATAGTAATTTCCTATTAGATTGTTGATTGTACAAGTAGTAGTAGTCTAGTATGATGTTGTTGTTCTTTTCCTAATAGTATTAGAGGGTTCCAGAGAAGATTTGAGGTACACTTATAATATATATATATATATATATATATTGTAAACTAGAGGGTTTACTACTAGAGATAGGATGAGAGCTTTAGGTATATTGGAGTTTTGGGTTGTCAAGTAGAGATGGACTTCCAACTAGAGCTAGGTTAAGAGCTTTTGTTGTATTGTGACTTTGGGGTGAGAGTTTGACAACTTTGCTCTTCCTAAAGTTGTAGTTGAAGATTAATAAAATAATAAAGTTATTGGTGGATGTAGGCAAAGAGGTTGTCGAACCACATTAATTATTAATGTTCTTACTCTTTGTTTGTTTTGCCTATTTAATTGTTGTGTTTGTGTTTTTGCCTAAATTTTGAGTAGGTGGATTTCAGGGGTAAAATCCCAACAATTTTTTCATAGGAGGCAAAGGAATGTGACAACTTAGGAAGTCGCAGTTGGTGACAAAATAGAACTGAAAATTATAGAGAATTTGTGCAAATGCCGGATCTAATTGTCAACCAAGTGTTACGATTTGTATTTGATGTTAAACTGCATAGCTCAACCTATAAGGTAAACTTGTCAATGGGGGTATGCAGTTGTTTTGAGTAGGAGATGACGGGCATCCCCTGCCTACATGCATGTAGCGCATTAAAGTGGGCAAATCTTAATGTCTACAGGTTTGTCCAAAAATGGTATCATAAAGAAACTCAGAAGATAATTTATGCAGAAGTAATGCCGGCCGGATGTTCTTCCAACCAATGATTTGCCTAGATTTGATAATATTGCTGATCCAAACCAGGATGCTACATTTGTTCTTCAGCCTAGTGATAGCAAACCGCGGCCAAGTGGACGTCCATGGACAAAGCCGAAAGTTTATCAATTCATGTACAAAAGAGGAATATGTTGTAATTGTATTGAAATAAGACACAAAAGAATAAGCTGTAAGAACCGATGGCAGAAGTAACCTAATTAAAATGCTTTTCTTGCTAGTGATGTTAACCTAATTAAATGCTTTAGTGCCCCTTGAGTGTGTGTTTAGTTAATAGTAGTTTGTAAGATCAAAAGAAAACAATTGAAAGTGTTATGTAAGAAAAAAAAGAAGAAAAGAGAAATTGTTATGTATGTCTCTAAGATATGTGATTTACTTTTCAAAAGACAAATGAATTTGACAAGTCTTCTGATTTAGTGATCAATTTCGATGATTCATATAAAATATTTGGCGATTCCCTTCCCTCCCAATGGAAAAAAGAAAACAACAAGTAAATCTTACACTAAATAAAAAGAGAATACAATAAATAAATTTTGCTCGATAAATAGATTAATTGACGTCTATCTATCTATACTAAAATATCTATAAACTCTTACTTAAATATATAAATCAAATATTTAAATAAGCTTATATATATAACTCAATTGATTTCAACTCCCCACATCTTTCTCTCATGTTTTCCTCTTTAACTATCCCACTCAGACTTAATTTCTCCACATTCTTTATCTCTCTTATCTTCACCCAATGTTTTTCTCTCCCACTATTTCATTTAGACTTAACTTTTATTTTTTCTTTTAATTTATGCTTCCCTAGAAAATGAATCAAATGAGTTCTTCCTCAACCTGTCAGTCGAGTCACTTCTTTCCACTCGCCTTACAAAAGCTCCACCAGAAACTATGAAATTGATTGATGAGAAACCAGATGTAAGTCGACCAGCAGTAATAATTGAATTACGGGCTTATAACTCCATATTTATACTGTTACGATGCAGCTTAACTAGTGGAGTACTTGGCATTATATACCCACTTGTCATGGCAGCCATATTGGGCATTGGTGATGGAGTATTAAATACACAGCTTAGTGCTCTGCTTGCAATACTCTTCAAGCATGACACGGTACTAACTGCTACTTTATAAACAAAGTTTTAATTTTTCAATGTTAGTCCTTGAAACTTGAAACTATCAATTTACACCCTACAGATACGCTTATCGTGGATACATGAGAGCAAGATAGCAAAATTGAAATGAGATCTTAATTGCATGTTTCATATTTTTTATCTGCGTCTATTGCGTCTTATATGAACTTTATCGTGCTCATATAATCCACACTGCTTGGATAAATAGCAGTTTTTCAATAAACTTTTTTATGCTGTGTAAGTTCAGGAAAGTTACCTCCTGTATCATAGGGATGCCAATTTTCTTGAATAATGCACATTCACGTTATACTTGAGATTTTATCCACTTCAATCTGAATTCCTAATCTCAGATAAATGTTACTTTGTGGACCGGAAGGAGCATTTGCACAGCTCAAGGTTTGGCAGAGTGCTGCCATTTCATTGGTGTTCTTTCTCAGTCCATATATCTCATTGCAAGCGATGCTGGTGATTATGCTCGCTGCAATCTGCGTCTCAGTGCTTACTTTCCTGTTTCTAACTCTTCAGGTAGAGAAAGTGTTTTCCTCGGCCAATCCTTGATATTCAGCAAGCAAATGTGTGATTAACATCGAATAATTAACACCAAATTCGCGTTCAACATGTTGATACGTATCCCAGTCACAAATCTTCTTGTGTTTCTAAAATGTTCATTTGCTTCAAGGTAAATCATTGACTTTGAAAATCCATTACATTTGCGTGCTTTTTCCTTGAACTTCAAATATTTAGTCTGAGATAGTGTGCTCCTTTATAAGTTGAGTGCCGATGGTAGAGAATCCTGATATTTTCAAAACAAAAGGCATTGTAAATAAGAAACTAATCTCTGAAGTCTGGAACCAAAAAAAAATCGAGCAATGATCCAATGAAATCGATTTTTTAGTAACTACCACAGATTTGCTGTCAAGGTTTACTAGTAATTGCAAGAAGGTTGAGTTCTTTCTATCCCATAACTTTTGATCATTTTTTGTTTTATTTTGGAATGTTTCATAATTTTCTCCAAATCAACATATTTTTGTTTAGCTTTCTTCAATTATTTTATTTTTAGTGTTTATTTTCATTGCAAGTTGTGATATGAAGGGTAACACTGGAAAACAATGCATTTTTATGCTCTTGATAATGCATTAATTGATGTTCTTTTAAAAAATTAGAGTTCGAAGAGAGACAAAAAAATATGAAAGTATGCTACGAAAAAAGTATATTTTTTCTTTTAATTTTTATTAAATGATTTTTGTACAATACTAACACGTTAGGGATGCACAATACTTAACTTATTTGATTCAAAAAAAATCATAGAAAATGTGACAAACTTAAGAAATTAAAGTTAGGTTCATTGTTCATTTTGTTTGCGAGGTGTTCAGCTGCAAAAGTGTCACGTGACAAAACTAATTGAAATAGAGATTAAATTAATAACGAGATTAAATGTTATATTGATAAATTTGAATTTAAATATATTTCATTTAACGATGTAACATTCAACTTCACCATAAACTTGACTTTATTTCATTTTTCAAATGGAGATGACCGTAATCCTATGTGAAAATACCCTTGATCCAATTTTAAATAGAATATATATGGTATAAGAGGAAATACTCCAAAAAGATATTTAGTGATCTCAGATTCAGTTTGAAGAGAATTATCATGAAATCCAAAAAACTTAATAATAATTACGCAAAAATTAAATAATAATTATTTAAAAAAATTTAAATTTTTTCGAAAGGTGTCACCACTCAACAATATTGATTTTGCCGTTCTTCTGGTGACACCTATACATAGCGCCAAGTATCACTATAATAAAACGTGTAAATTTTTTTATACTTTTTCATCACAAAATCAACCGTTCCGTTACTCACTATATGTTACAATATATTATTTTATTTTTTAATTTATATTTTTAATAAAGTAACATGAGCTCTTATTAAGTCTTTCCTCACAAGAATTTTTCCACAGGTTCGCCTCCTGTCAAACCAAAAACAAACACGATCGTCACTTCAAACTTCAGCAGTATAACAGAGATGGAGTGGGTCATATTCTCTCTCTCTTTTCCTCACGCATCACCCAACTAAACTCCCCCAAAAAGATAAAAGAAAAAAGATATCAACAAAATAGTATAGTTGTTGAGGTTAGGTCTCTCTCTACTCTCTCCTAGTCTCTTTCATGTATAAAACTCATCTCTAATCTCTATCCTTTTTGCCTGATTGCCTCTATCAGAAACTATCAATTTCAAATTTTGAAAAGAAAAAAATGAATCTCTATTTCATTACCTGTTTGCTCCATAGTTTCCCCTCCTGCTGGCCACTGCTACTCTACGCTGCCACGTGGACAATACTACTAACGCTGACGGTGGCGGTGGCTTCCTTCTCCCAGGCGCTCGCCTTCGTATCGGCGATATTTCCGTCGTCTTCGTTCTCGCGATATTGCAAGACGGATGGTTCCGTTAGGATCCCGTTGGACGTGCCGGGAGAGATCCTCTGCTTGCCGGCTCACCTGTTCAGGAAGTCCAAGATTGACTTGATTGTTCCTCCGGTTTTTGCGGCTGTCGTGGTGGCTGGGTCCGCCTGGGTGGTGCGGGCCATGGGCGTCTGAGAGGTTGACCTGGGCCCGTTCAGTTGGCCCAATTTGGGGCTCCTGTATTAAGGTGCGCTCATTGTTTATCTAGTGTAGTGATGATAATGGATAGAACTGAGATCGAATCCAATATAGTATTCCCTTACAAGGAGATGTAACGGTGAGCTAACGCATGATCATGGTTTTCATTGTTTGATTGATACCTGATTACATACCATGAGACCAAAATGGTGGAATTGGAAATGTATTTTTTTGTTTAAAAAAAGAACGGAAAAATGTGTGGTTGATCAGATTTATATGAAGATTTTGAAGTAGAAAGTAGAGATGGTGGGGTCTGGTCTTCATGTATCCATGATTCCTTCCCTTTCTGATTGTGAGTGAGAGGAACTTGCATATAAAGTAGATGGCAATTGCTATAATTATAGATTAAAGTAGCAAATTTGAAAGTAATACAAGCGAGGTGTATACACAAAATCGATTGGTATGCATATCAGTCACCGTTACTTAACGAACATATGGTCTAAATTGGGAGCAGGGGAATCGAAAACATAACTAAAAAGGATAATTATTGAGTGAGTGAGTGAGGAAGAGCTGACTAAATAAATTTTCAATAAACTTAGAGATACTTTATGTCTAAGCTCTTCCTTTTACCTTCCTATACCGAGTTGTACTCTTGATACTCGGATTAGAGTCTGTCACTTAACACTCTAAATTAATGAAAATTTACGAAAAATTATTAAAAATAAACAAGTTCGATACATATTCAAGTTCAAATAACATAACTTTATACAATAAAAGTGGTAATAAAGAGCATTTTAGCTTTTATTTTTTAAAATGTTGACACAAACACGAATGGACGACATTGGTAGAACAATAATGAGCATTGCATAATTTACTGCGGTTCTAAACCAGAATTGCACTCTGAATTTTCCCCGGGCCCCATTGGGCGAGGGGAAGTGGGAATACCCTTAACCTATTTACTACTACCACATATTGGAGGGGGAAAAATCATGCTGGCATAGAAACAATTATATGTGAAACTATTTCAATCACAGTCCAAGCTTTGTGATCATTTGAAGAAATTCAAGCAACTGATTTCAAGATTTTGAAGCAGAGAAAACCAACTTGTTGCTGAAATCCCATAGTTCAGTTGCAAGTACTTGATCTCTTGCTTGTTTGCTGGGTGTCATCTCATTGCAGTCTGCATAGTACTTTCCCGTTACATCTTTCAAACTTGGGTGGAGAGCGACATAGCATGTCGTGGCTGCCCCCTGATGTGGAAACAATGTCATCGTGTTAAACTTGATGGCTTTGAATGCATACTAGCTAGTGTAATAGTTATTGAAATGCTATGTGGACTGTAATATGATTAAAATTAGAATAAAAGTGTAATACGACATCGTTCCATTCCAAATTAATTCTGGGTGGTTTGCCAAACGGACTTGCCTATTCCAGAAAATACTTTATTTCAAATAATAGGAAAAACAAATTCATCTCTTAAATCCACGCTCTTAGAATTTTCAAATTGAACAAAATTATCCATGATGATGTTACACTGCATATATTTTCTTGTCAAAATCAAAGACAACATAAATGATGTTGGAAGAGCACTATTTTCTTTTATTTATTTATTTTATATCAAAGATATAAAAGATATGAGGAGTTGATATATATATATAAAATGCTAAAGGGTATTGTGGCTATTTTATTCAATTCATTCAATTTTCAATGTTAAGTGCAGCATTTTAGTTCATTTAATCAAATTTTGGAATCTAAATGGAATCAATTATTTTGGATGTACAACTAAAGGTAAAAAGTGAAATTACAATTCAATTGCGATCCAACTCTATTTTGGATTAATTCCAATTATATTCCATTCTAAATCAATTCTGTTGAACCAAATGGGCTGTAAAAGATTGAAGTTAGATAAAAAAATTTTACTGAGTTACTTTAAGAGTAAAAAAAAAAACAACAATTTTCTTTTATTTATTTATTTTATATCAAAGATATAAAAGATATGAGGAGATGATATATATAATGCTAAAGGGTATTGTGGCTATTTTATTCAATTCATTCAATTTTCAATGTTAAGTGCAGCATTTTAGTTTATTTAATCAAATTTGGAATCTAAATGGAATCAATTATTTTGGATGTTCAACTAAAGGTAAAAAGTGAAATTACAATTCAATTGCGATCCAACTCTATTTTGGATCAATTCCAATTATATTCCATTCTAAATCAATTCTGCTTAACCAAATGGCCCGTAAAAGATTGAAGTTAGATAAAAAGTTTACTGAGTTACTTTAATAGTAAAAAAATAATAATAATAATAAATTACCTGAGGAACATCCTTCCACAGGAAGAAGCTGAAAAACTTCAAAAATCCTGCATAACAAAGATTGTAAAAATAAGAAAAAGCATCCCTTTGGACATCTAGTATATCTGTTTGCTGGAGCTTAGATGATAGATCATACTCATCAAAAGGGCAGAATGTTTCATGAGTTTTGTCATTATTAATCCTGGGTGGACTGAGTTTACTGTAATGTTGACACCCTCTTCCTGTGAACCATGCAAAAAAGAAACAAAAAGAAATAAAGGTTGGTAAATTGATTATGGTCTAATATATTTTGAAATGTCAAATCCATAATTGCTCCAATCCTCACTGAAACCCTAATCACCTGGAGTCGACGAGAGAGCTCACTGGCATGCAATATGTTGGCTAATTTGGATTGACCATATGCCCTTTTGTCAGAGTAACTAATAAAAAAGGGATATTGGTAGAAATTGTAAGCTATTTACAAAATTTTATCAGAAATGATATACCGACCATAACTGAGAAAATAAGCAAAATCGTAGAAGAAAAGAAAATAGTATACCCTGCTTGATCATTGATCTTCTCAAATCGAATCCCAGTTTTGTAGGAGTGTAGATGGCCTATTGATGATAAGTTCACAATCCGACCCTGAATACCAGTAACTTTTGCTGTGTTCTTCATTTTGTCTAAGAGCAGGTTTGTTAAGAGGAAATGACCTGAAAAAGCAGAGGAAATGATCAATTAACCAGAAATTAAAATAATGAGATTTCGGTCTTAATTTCTCTATCTAGACATGTTTGGTAGAGTCTAGGTCAGACACTCTAAACTAACAGTTTATAAAATGATTTTAATTTATAAAAAACTGTTTTCACCGTTGTTCTATCAAACACTAAACATTTTAGAATTCCATTATTTTACCAACACCGGTAAAAAAAAAAAAATTTATGAAAATGGTTTTTATTTCTAAGAAACTATTTTTGTTGTACTTTTTTTGAAGAATTGTTATTTTACAAAATACTAAATAGTTTATAACCATACCATTAACAAATTCAAAAACTATAAATTAAACTATGAACAGTTTTGCTTACTAAATCTAAGCAACACACATCTTCTTTATTTCTTACCAAGATGATTTGTTGCAAATTGCATCTCTATTCCATCTTCAGAAAGCTGGTAGGGACAGAACATGATGCCGGCATTGTTTCTGTAATGCATGTCAATTCCTTAATTTGCTGATTCAATAAAATTTGCAGACACACCAAAATTCAAAAGCACATCACAGAGAGAAAGAGAGAGCACATTAAGATATGAAGGGGAAGATCAAGAGCAATGAAATTATCAACAAATGCTCTAATGGACTTCACTGAGCTAAGATCGAGTTTTAAAACATCCACAAGGGCAGTTTTAATGTCTTGAAGAATGAGTTGTTTTGCTTCATTTGCAGCCTCCATGTTCCTTGCAGCAATGATGACATGAGCTCCTCGAAGCGCCAAGACTGTTGCAGTCTCCAAGCCAATCCCACTTGCCCCTCCTGCATATATATACAGATTTTAATTTAGCAATTAAATTCAGTTTTATTCCTTCTTTTCACTTTTCTTTATAAATCATCTGGGTTATTAGCTTATAAATTATTGAGCCATCCAAAACTATTGGCCTTTACATCAGTCCAAGTTTCATGATACAAGTATCAAGTAAGAAGAAGACGGCCAAAATATCATGACAAACAGAAACAAACAAGGTTTGTGCAAAAAAATTAAAAATATAGACATGTTCAGTACAGTGACAATTTTTTACAGCAAAGAATTTTGGGAAACAGTTAATAGGCATAAGAACACATAGTACAAGTAAAAACAAGTAACATTTTGACAAGTCACAAGAACCAAAATGTTTATACTTCATACAATAAAGCTGACCTGTGATAATAACAGTGAGATTACTCGCATCAATCCCTTGAGTAACCTGTTCAGCAGTAGAAGCAGAACCAAACCCACTTGGGCCAGGTCTCCCAGTCACCAATGAAAAGATACCCATTCCCCAATCACTCCAAAAAAGAAAACAATCTCAATAACTCCCTCTTCTGCCAAATCGCAGTGAGAGAGATTTTTGTTTCGTCTCTCGGCAATAATAAAAGAGAGGACGAAGAGATGCAAAGCAAAATAGGAAAGCAGGGGTACTACTGAGAGGAAAGGAATGCGTGAGAATTTATGGGTTTGGTGCTTTGTAGTTGGGAGAGAATAAAATAGGGTTGTCTCGACTTGCAATATACGGTGGTCAGTGAAGGGCCGTTAATACTCTCAGCGACATTACAACTATTTGCACCTCAATTTGTGGCATGTGGGCCTTTAAGATAAAAGTAAAGTATGGCGGTTCTTAAAGAAGAAGAAAAATAAAAAATAAAAAATAAAAAAATCATTAAAAAAATTTGATATGAACTTAATCGCCGAATGGTACGGGGAATAAGAGGTCTTTTTTCTTTCTATTGTTCCCCAAAAGAAGAAGATAAGGTATAGTTAGGGGTGACAATGGGCCTGGCTGGTTCGAAACAAATTTGGCGTGGCCTGACACATCTCACACTTTCACGAGTTGTGTCGTGTTTGGCATGGTATTATTCCTCATACTGTGCTGGGTTTAGTTTTTGAGGTCTACAACACGGCACGACGCGAAAAAAAAACACGATACGAGGCCCAACACAGCACGGCACGACAAGAGACACGACCATAACATATAATAAATTCAAAATTATATACAATTTTTTGCCACTAATGTTGATGCCAAAAATATGCATGGAATCTGAATGGTCGGGAAGCGGTATCTGCGCACGCGAAACAAAGAAAAACCCTACAAGTCGTCGGAGAACCGGAGGGGTTGTGCCTCTAGGGGGACTCTTCGATGCTTAAGTTAAAATAAGGGTTTTTTTTAGAATAAGGAAAGCCAAAGAGAATGGGAGTTGTAAGTGGAAAATTGTCCGTACCTTTAGATTGTGAGAGCTTCCTTTATATAACGTTTTAGAGTAGTGTTTGATTAGGAGAAAGATTCAATGTTCTGATAAGAATAGAACTCTTGGAGATAAGTTTATTATTATCGTAAGCTGGATAACTATTTTTCCATAAGTTGGAGTATTGTAATGGTACTAGAGCTCTTGGTGCGGAATTATCATTGTAGCTTTTGCTAGGTGTGGTGATTTGACTGGTTGGTCTGTCTGAGTCGTGGAACTACCTTTTTGCCCTTAGAGGTTACTGTGTATCGTTATGCCATTGGGTGAGGATTTTCATCTAGGATTTCATCATTTTGCCCTTAGCGGGAGCCGCGTATCACTGTGTCATTGGATGAGGATTTTTCCCCTACATCAGATGCCCCCAACTTCTTTAAGTGTAGTTATGCACTTGAGGAAGTAGTTTGAAGTGTGTTGTGCAGTTTGGATCAGGCCTGGTATCTTTTAGGTACCCGAGTACTAAAAAGACGTGGTGTGAAGATTTGAAGTTGAATGTCTCGAAGTGAATTTATTAGTCTATACTTTAAGTTATGAGCTATAAAACGATGTATGTAAAGAGTTTGAATGGAATAGACTTGTGCGCCTCAAAGTGAGGTAGGTAAAGAGTCTGAATGAAACAGACTTGTGTGCCTCAAAGCGAGGTAGGTAAAGAGTCTGAATGAAACAAACTTGTGTGCCTCGAAGCGAGATAGGTAAAGAGTTTGAATGGAATAGACTTACGTGCCTCGAAGCGAGGTAAATAAGGAGTCTGAATAAAACATACTTGTGTGCATCGAAACGAGGTAGGTAAAGAGTCTGAATGGAACAGACTTATGTGCCTCGAAGCGAGGTAGGTAAAGAGTTTGAATGGAACAGACTTATGTTCCTCCAAATGAGGTATGTAAAGATTCTAAATGAAACATATTTATGTTCCTCAAAGCGAGGTAAGTAAGGAGTCTGAATGGAACAGACTTATGTTCCTCGAAGTGAGGTAAGTAATGAGTCTGCATGGAATATATTTATGTGCCCCAAAGTGAAGTAGGTGAAGAGTCTAAATGGAACATACTTGTGTGCCTTGTACATGTTTTGGGCATAGGTTTTTCGCTTGGCAATTTGGGCTTGGACTCATGAATAGCCACGATTTGGATGAGGGGGAGCACGACTTATCCCTCGGAGTTTTCTAAGAAATGACTGAGGCTTACTTATACTCAGAGTTTTTGGACGAGAGAGAGCAATATTCATTCTAGGATTTTTTTTTATTTTTTATTTTTTTGGGAAAAATGACCAAGGCTTATTGATGCTCAGAGTTTTTTGGATGAAACAGAGCAAGGCTCATCCCTCAGAGTTTTTTGAAAAATGCTCGAGGCCTATTAACTCATGGAGCTTTTGGATGAGGGAAAGCAAGGCTCATCCCCCGGAGTTTTTTGAAAAAGACCAAGGCTTATTAATGCTCGGAGTTTTTGGATGAGAGAAAGCAAGGCTCATTCCTCGAAGTTTTCTAAAAAATAGTTGAGGCTTATTGACGCTCAAAATTTTTGGATGAGAGAGAACAAGGCTCATCCCTCAGAGTTTTCTTAAAAAGACTAAGGCTTATTGATGCTCGGAGTTTTTTGATGAGAGAGAAAGCAAGGCTCATCCCTCAGAGTTTTTTTTTGAAAAATGGCTGATGCCTGTTGATGCTCGGAGTTTTTGGATGAGAGAGAGCAGGGCTTATCCCTTTGAGTTTTCTGAAAGAATACCAAGGCTTATTGTTGCTCGGAGTTTTTGGATGAGAGAGAGCAAGGCTCATCCCTCAGAGTTTTTTTGAAAAATGACTGAGGCGTATTGATGCTCAGAGTTTTTAGATGAGAGAGAGCAAGGCTCATCCCTCGAAGTTTTCTAAAAAAAGATCGAGGCTTATTAAAAGGATCGAGGTCAAATACTTGGTTAAATTTTGTCTTTGTACATCATTGACTGTAGTTGTGGGGGCTAGACCCAAGAGAATATATGGGGCTGCATTTAGTTGTGGGAAGCCCGCTATGTGGGTCAAGGCCCATTAAGTGATGGGGAGCCCACTTGTGAGAGGCCCGTTGGATCTGAATAGACTAAGAGGGTTCTAGAATCATTAGTGGGGAGCCAAAGAGCTCCTTGGTAAATGAAAAGGTTCCCTCGAAAATTGAAAAGTCACTATCTCAGCCCTTCATATTAATTGATCTCAGACATCCATTTTTTTATAAATAGGGGGGAGCTTCTCCTTCCCCTTCACATCATTTCCAACTTTCATTTCAAGGTTTCTTTGAAGAGCTATTGGAGTAGAGGAGTAGAGAGAGTCTAGAGCCCTTGGTCTCTAGAGTGTGTTCAGCTTCATTCCTTCTTCTTAGGTGAGTCATTTCTTTCTCTTTCTTCTTTCTTCAAAGAAATGTCATTTGTTCCTAGTAGTTTTAGTTCTTCTGAGGCTGAGGAGAATAGATTCTCACATGTAGAGAAAGTAGTCGTAGATTTTGATGGCGAGGGTGAGAGTAGTGTAAGAGCTTTTGAGAGGGAGACTAATTTTTTAGTTGATATCGAGCCTGTCTTGAATGATATTCAAGATGTTATGGCCGAGGGTACCAGGGATATAGTTTTCTTGGCTGAAAAATACCAAATGAGCTGAGTGATTCCAAAGTGGAGAAGATGAGGATGAAATATAGGATTCCAATTGAAAACTCTCTCAGGAATGGTGGTATAGGAGAAAGGACGTGAGACCTCTTTCATGAGGATCTACCTTATGAAGTTTGTGTGTACTCACAAACTTTAAAGGCTAGCATTAGGTTTCCCCTCGATCCTTTCATATGCCTTGTTCTGAACTACTACATTATTGCCCTTTTGTCAACTAGTTTCGAACTTCGTTTGTGTGTTGATAGGTTTCGTTTATGTTTGCAAGAGGGTAGGTGGATATTTGATCCTCGATGTTTCCAAGAATTTGTTTACCGTTAGTCACCATACGGAAAACGGTTGGGTGGTTGTGAGCCATAGGGCTAAGAAAAAGATAGTTAAGAATAATTTGAGTTCTATAAAGGAATAGAAAAAAGAAGCTTTTCTTTGTTCAGAGTGACATCAATTTTGGGATCCTATGAGTTTAGGATCTTACTTTTTTAAAGAAGAGTCATCATCTGAAATTAAGCTCTCAAAAGGAGGGCCTTATTAGATCTATGGTGATGAGAGCTATAGAGGCCATTGAACTCAGAGATAATGGGAACCTGGCTAGGCTTAGCCTTTGTCCATCAAAAGGTATATTCTTGAATTTTCTTTTTTCTTTTTTTTGGATTTCTTCTCGTTACTTTTAAGTCTTATGCTTCTTCTTGATTTTGCAGAGATGTCTTTGAGTCGATCGCAAATACTAAAGACGGTTAGGAAGACTAGTGAGAAAAAATGCATTGTCAGGGCTGGCTCGAGCGTCAAACATTCGGGTAAAGGGAAGAGGAAATTGTTTCCTTCTCCGAGGGCCAAGAGAGTGGCCAGATCTTTGGTGTTTTGACCTCAGTCGTTCTTGGGCTCGGGAGCCCTACTGCTCTTCCTACAGGCGTGTTCCAGCCCAATTGGTTCATAAAAGTGATGGATTCGATGATGGGTGGTGCGCGGATCACACGGGAGTGGCTAATCCAAGGCATCTCTCCTAGAGACTGGATCGAGCTTGGTGTTATGGCTTTTGAGGTCTTTGCTCACTCTGTGGAAGAGTTACAGGCCAAGGTAATTTTCCTCTTCATTTTCTTTTTAGCTTTGGTTTGGACGTTCCAATACTCTTAACTTATCTTTCTTTAGCTTTTTTTTCAAGCTAGTGTAAGCAATGGGGTTTTAACTCAACACTTTGTTGACGTAAATAAGAGGTTGGAGGAGCAATAGGCCTTGGTCGGGGACTTCAAAGCTTCCCTTCAGGCGAAGGATAAAGAGCTACGAAGACTTAGCTTGTCAGTTCTTAGGAGACCTATGCATCTCTCGAGAAAAGAGTAGCTTCTGACATGGCTACTGCGGGCGAGGAGGCGGTTCAAAAATCCTCCGAGGATTTTCAAGCATCAGTTGAATTTCGCACTGAAGTATAGACCAAGAGTGGGGAACAGTACTATTATGGCTTTATGTACGCAAAGAAGAATATCGTTGGCTTATTCTCTGACATAGATGTCTTAATGGTCGAGATTTTCAAGGGGGAGACCACTGTTGTTTCGAATGAAAACCAAGGTGTAGAGGATGGTGATGAAGTCGGGACTAGTATTCGAGTAGCTGTGGATGCTAAAGGGGATGAGTAGGTGTTTCCCTCCTTTTTAGTTTAAGTTTTTTGTTTTAAGTATGTATTTAAGGGTCGATAGTGCCTTGACCACATTTTGTATGTAAAGGCCAATTGTTCCTTAAACTGAACTTTTAATGAATGGAATAGATTTGCACCTTTTGTGTCTTTTTGACTCTTTCTTTTGCTTCTAAGTAATTTTTCTTTAAATTTTAACTTGGAATGATCTCAAAGAAGTAGGAAATTTAGGACTCTATCCTTGGTGTACGACTTGAACAAATTCCAAAGATGGAACTAGCTCAATGCTTTAAGCTCAGAATATAGTTTGAAAGTAGTATGAGGATTAAAAGAACTCGGCGCTCTTAGCTCAGAGTATAACATGAAATCGTTTAGAGATTCAAACGGGGCAAAATTTCTTCTTATTCATTAAAGGTGGAACTTTACTGATAGAAGGTCCTGACTCTTAGTCTTGGGCAGATAAAGAAGAAGGTTTCGAGGCCTTCTCCTTAGCCTTTAGGTGAGCATAAGAAGCTCAAAACCTTTTGCTTGTGTTACCTGAGGAGATATCCAAAAGGTTCGGGGCCCTACCTTTAGTCTCTTTTTGGAAAGAGCTCAGGGCTCTTGTTAAGATAAATGTTGATAAAAGAAACAAAGCTAATCTTTTATTGAGAGTGTCCGAAGACTACATAAGCAATTGGAAAAAGGAAAAAAAATCCTACTAATAACAAGTTTGGAGAAAACATGAGAAAGCGTACTAGTAAAATTTGTGGAGATTTTTGACATTCCAAGTTCGAGGTATCGGCTTGCCATCCAGATCTTCAAGTTCAAATGTGCACGCTTGGTAGACCTTTCGAATGTGATAGGGTCCTTCCCAGTTCAAGATAAGTTTTCATGTCTCTCGCGAGTGTGACACTTCATTTTTCCTGAGTACCATATCATGCAACCTGAAGGTTCTTCCGTGGACTCGGGAGTTGTAGTATTTCGCCACCCTCTGGTGATAAGCAGCAAGTTTGACCTGGGCTTTATCCATTACCTCATCAATTAGGTCAATGTTCATTTTGAGTGCTTTCTCGTTGTTGGCTTTGTCGAAACTTTGTACCTGCAGTGAGAGTGTCCCTATCTCAAGTGGAATGACAACTTCCGAGCCATAAGTCAGGTAAAAAAGAGTTTCTTCTGTAGGTGTTTAGGTTGTCATCCGATAGGCTCGGATGACATTTAGGAGGTGTTTTACCCATTACTTATCTGCATCCTCAAGCCTCTTATTGATGCCTCGGAAGAGAGTTTTGTTGGTCACTTTGGCATGACCGTTTGCTTGGGGATAGCGTACTGAGGAGAATCGATGCTCAATTTTAAGGTCTTGGCAGAAGGTCTTGAACTAGGAGCTATCGAACTACTTGCATGTAATACCCGTGTTCTTAGAGTATGGGTAAAGAAGTAATTTGATAAATATGACATGAAATTAAAATAATATATATGTTAAAGATTTATTATTGAATAAAATAATTCTTTTATAAAAAAAAATGGACGCGTGGTAGTGTAAAGATAAAGGAAAAGGAAAAGAAAAAAAAAATTAAAGCGTTTAAAGGACAAAGGAAAAAGAAAAAAAAAAGACAATACCTGGACATCCAGGTGTTGCTTATTAAACATGCAGGAGGTGCATGTTGCACACCAAGGCTGCAAGAAATGGTGCAACGGTTACGAAATTTTATAAAAATTAGTTTTATTGTTTTTGTTTTAATATTTTATCAAATCCTGTTTGGTTTTTTTCCTTCTTCAATACAAACTACTCTATTTCTTTAAACACTTGGGGTTTGAAAGTAATGTTGAAAGAGAAAAATTTCGAAAGGATTTACGAGAGAATTTTATAGAGAGTCACGAGAAGCTCTAAGAAAAACAAAAGGTAATAACGTGAATTTTATTTTTGAAATTTAGCATACATGAAATTCTTGGAATTCAATGTGGGAATTTTCAAATGGTGTGAATTATGGAAGAATTGAAGAATAAATTAGAAATTTTAATATAAATATTTTGTCAGGTGTTAACGATCAGCAATCGGAGAAAATTGCTGAAAAGAGCAGAAAAGGCAAGGAAGTGATCCACGAGTAGTTCTAAGTGCTACGTGATGAGTTAGATTTACTTTAAGTAATCAAGATAAATATGAAATATATAGTGATAATATTTGAATAAATTATTAACTTCTGATTTAATAATAGATGAAAGTTGGTTAATGGGTATGATAGAAATAATTGATATGTAGAGAATTATTTTATGAGAAGTAATATTATTAGAATAATGAGTCGAATTAATAATGAAAGTGATAAATGAAATTCTTGACGAGCTATGGTTGATGATTTGATATGATATATGGGGAGAGGAATTTAGTGAAATTGATTAAATAATAATTTGAGAAGAAGCATGATAGTTAATTTGAATGTCTGAATACATGTTTGTTTTTATATTATTGTTCATATGCATATTTTGTATCATTATTCACATGCATATACATGAAATAAAAGAAACGGGAGGGGGTTGGTCTAAATGAAAACCGTGACAGCCGGTATATACTGGTGAGAATGAAATCGTGACAGCCGGTATATCCTGGAAATAAATGAAAATCGTGACAGCCGATATATGCTGGTGAGAAATGAAAACTGTGACAGCTGGTATATGCTGGTGAGAAATGAAAACCGTGACAACTGGTATATGTTGGTGATAAATAAAAAACTGTGACAGCCGGTATATGCTAGTGAGAAATGAAAACCGTAACAACCGGTATATGCTGGTGATAAATGAAAAACCGTGACAACAAGTATATCTTGGTGATAAATAAAAACAGTGACAGCCGGTATATACTGGTGAAAAAAAAAACCGAGAAGGCAACCGATCTAAGATAAAAATATGTCGACATGTGGGAAGACGTTCCCAATTAATAATTCATACATTTCATCTATTTTAAATATTAATTTTTATTACTGAGATGTTAAGTGTTGTTCTTGATTGTAAAATTATAGATAAATGAATGAATCTCACAGAGAGACAGATATAGGGAGAAAAAAATATGAAAGTATGTCATGAAAATAACTATCTGAGTTATAGACTACATGGTGTGAACCTCATAACAAGGTAATTATGAGATATAATTGATGGTCTTAGGGTGGATAAATATATGAGAAAAAAATATTGATAAGGAATAAGGATTACCATATGAGTAGTGATAATAGAATGCTATTATTAAATTATATGGGATATAAATGAATAAAGATTGAAAGACTATTTATACAAATTGAATACTTCTAGTAAATTTAATTTACTGAGCTTGTGAAGTTCACCTCTCATTGTTAAATAATTTCAGGTAGCAGGCAAAACAGATAGTTTGGTGAGCTGAGATTCCGACGAAGTCATTATCTGTAAGCCATGTGGTTCAAATCCTTAGACTAATGGAAATATATATAGTTGTAAATATTCATGCATATTACGTTGTATATAATGTTTAAGTCAAGATCTGAATGATGTATCTCCCCTATTGAGGGTTGAGGATTGATGTAATAATTGCAGTTGGTATTATTTTTATTGTTGCATATATGTGTAGTGCTGAGATTTTCAAAATGTGACAACACTGTCTCGGGAGTGGCCAACCCAGGATGGGTTGTTACATTGCCATTATCGGTGATAAGTACCCTTGGTATGCCGAATCGACAAACTATGGATATCCACACAAATCCCAGGGTTTGATGGTCAATGATGCTAACGAGAGGTTCAGCCTCTGTTTACTTAGTGAAATAGTCTATAACGACTATCATGTGTTTATTCTATCCTAAAGCCTCTCGGAAGTGCCTGAGGATATCCATCCCCCAAATAACGAAGAGAAGAGGACTAGTGATTGACATCAGTGTGTTGGTAGGTCATTGGGGCATGAAAGCATGCTGCTGGCATGTCTTACATTTCTTAACCATCTCTGTAGCATCTTTAAGCATTTTCGACCAATAGTAGCTGTGTCGGAGAATCTTAAAGGCCAGAGCCTGGCCTCCTAAATAGTTTCCACATATACTCTCATGAACCTCTCAGAGGGCGTAGTCTGCCTCAGTAGATCCGAGGCACTTCAGATAAGGAATTTTGAGGTTTTTCTTGTACAACTGATCTTCGATAATGGAATACGACGAGGCACGAGAGATAATTTTCTTAGCTTCAACTTTCTAACTAGAAAGTATTCAATCCCTTGAATACTTGATGATTATGTCTATCAAAGCATGCTCTTCTGTTAGTTTTGTGATCAAGGTCTCATCAATGCTTGAGGTGGGAAGAGTCTCCAAATAGATTGCTTGCGTAAGATCAAACTGCTTAGAGGAGGCAAGCCATGTCAAGGCATCTGCCTTCAGATTTTTCGCTTAGGGCATTTAGGTTATTTGAAATTTCTTGAAGGTTTCCACAAATCCACGGGCTTTTTCAAGATACCTCATGATTTTCGCGCTTTTGGATTCGTATTAGATAGTCATCTTGTTAACTACTAATTGTGAATCATTGTATGCCTTTAAGGCTTCGACGACTAGTGTTTTTGCATGTTTCATCTGGAGGGCTTTCAGGATCAATCCAGAGGACTTTTGGAGGGCAAGCTGGGGAATCTCCAAGGCTTTGCTACCAAGAGGGGATGTTCATGGTGAGATCAAATCTTTCCCTTGAGATTTTTGTTGTCCATTATATTTATGGGTAACTAAATTCTCAAGTGGGGCTAGGGATGAACTTACATAGTTAATGGTATTTTTATTTATTTTTAATTTATATATTTGAGTTTCGATTACTAAAACTCTTTTGTTTTATCATTTGCAATTCATTGGTGATATTTTCTTTTCCAAATAATCTTAGAATTTATTCTATTTATAGATTCAGTCATGCTTTTTCTATTGAACGGTTTAGCTCTTTGAGTATGTTTGGATTAATTATTTATCTATATCGATTTAGTTCTTTGTTGCAATATCGCTTCCTGAGTATATTGTCGTCGTTGGATTTTCTCAATAGTGATAATAATTTACATATTTTAAAAGTGGTGAATGATTTTTCAAAGGGTTATATTTGGTTTATAAATTTACATCTTCCGATTGGGAATTGAGAAGTGAATTCCCAATTAAGTTATTCAATGAATTAGAATAATTAAAATACCAGATTTATGCAAGGGATTCCCGACACTTTACTTTACTCTACTTTGCATTCAAAAATTAATCTTTGTTCTCCATCAATCATTCAATATTGTTCTTTAGTTTCTTTGTTCTTTCTATTGTTCTTTCTATTATTCTTTTAATTTGTCTCTCTGTGGAATCGACACCTCAAAGCTGTGCTACAACTATTGTGTTATTCATTGGGCGTAATCAAATTTTGGTGCCGTTACCGGGGATCGAACCCGGGTCACCCGTGTGACAGGCGGGAATACTCACCACTATACTATAACAACTCTTTGTTTTAATCTTCGAACTCGAACCTGAGGGAATATTCTACCGTAAAGCCTTTGGGGCTACTGAGGATAAGTCCGGCTCCACTACTGGTACTGTTCGAGGATCTGTCACCATACAAAGTCCAACACGACGTCTGCTGATCTTGCTCGGGTTCTTGCATTTTTTTAGGAATTTCAGAGTATGTGGTTTCTATGATGAAATCAACTAGGTACGAGCCTTAATTTCTGTCCGAGGCTTGTATCGGATATCAAACTCTCCAAGTTCTATAGACCACTTTACTAGTCCTAGAAAAGTCAGGCTAGTGGAGCACTTGCCTCAGGGGCTGATCGTTGAGAAGGATAATAGCGTGGGCTTGGAAATTTGGTCTGAATTTTCGAGCTGTGATCAGAAGAGCATAGGCCATTTTCTCGATAAGGAGATACCTCATCTCAACGTCATAGAGTACTCGACTTACATAATAAATGGGTTTATGGACTCCACTTTCTTCTCGGATCAAAACTGAGGCTATTACGTCTTGGCCTACTGATATATAGAGGAAGAGCTTATCTCTAGTGATCAGCTAAATAAAGAGTGGTGGCAAGCTCAAATATTCCTTCAATTATTCAAAGGCCTTTTGGCAATCTTCGCTCTAAGCAAATTCTTTTGTTTTTTTGATTACTTTGAAAGAAGGTATGAACCATTCAGTTGATTTAGACATGAAACGGCTGAGTGTGGCTACTCATCCAGTCAGCCTTTGTACTTTTTTGACGTTTCGTAGAGGGCTCATATCCAGAATTGCTTTTATCTTCTCGAGATTTGGTTCTATCCCTCGCTGTGTGACTATGAAGCCCAAAAATTTTCCCGAGGTGACTCCGAATGCGCATTTCCCTGGGTTGAGTTTTACATGATATCTCTGGAGTATTCCGAATGCATCCTCTAGGTCGAATTCATGGTTTTTTGCTTCAATGCTCTTGACCAACATATCAGCCACGTATACTTCCATATTCCTCCTTATCAGTTGCTTAAAGATCTTATTGACCAATCTCTGGTAAATTGCACTTTCATTTTTCAGCTCAAAGGGCATTACCTTGTAACAATATAAACCCCGATCAGTGATGAAGGCGGTCTTTGGTTGATCCAGTTTATGCATGAGGATCTAATTATAGCTCAAATATGTGTCTATGAAACTTAGCAATTTATGGCCTGAGGTTGCATCGACCAGTTAGTCTATTCATGGCAAAAGGAAACATTCTTTTTGACAAGACTTATTTAGGTGAGTGAAGTCTATGCAAATCCTCTATTTACTATTCGCCTTTTTAATTATGACTACGTTGGCGACCTAATCCGGATAGTGGGCCTCTTGGATGAAGTCAACTGCCCGGAGCTTGTTTACCTCTTTTTCTAAGGCTTTTTATCACTGGGGTAAAATATCTTTTTTTTTTTAATGATAGGCTTGTAGTTCAAATCCACATTCAACCTATGAACAATGACTTGAGGGTCAAAACTGGGTATGTCGAAGGCTGACCATACGAATAGATCCTGATTCCTTCGAAGGAAAGAGATAAAGGATTCTCTTATGTCCTCTGGAAGATTGAACCCAATTTGGACAGTCTTAGAATCTTCCTTATTCAATGGGATGACTATTAATTCTTCTACTAGTTGGCCCCGTGGAGTCTTGAACTCACCCTGCAAATCTTTGATCTTTAAAGGCAGAGCTTCAAACTTTTTGTGCCCTTTAACGGAATTGAGATAACAAGATCGTGATGCCTGTTGATTTCCTCAGACTTCCCCAACACCTTGATTGGTAGGGAATTTTACCTTTAAGTGATAGGTTGAGACTAGTGCTTTTATCTTATTCAGAGTTGGCCTCCTTATGAACGCATTGTAAGAGGACGAATGTTTGACAACCGAGAAAGTGGTCATTGTTGTTGTGAGTTATGGAGTCGTTCCTGTGGTGACCAAAAATACTATGCTTTCTTTGGCAAATATTAGGGTTCCCAAAAATTCATACAATAAGGAAGACACAGGTTTGAGCTGTTCATCTCTTAGTTTCATCTTTTTGAAGGCGCCGTAATAGAGGATGTTAGCCGAGCTTCCGTTATCTACTAAGATCTTTTCTACCTTTTAATATGAGATGAGGAGTGTGATGACCACAACGTCGTCGTGAGGCGTTTGTATTCCCTTTAGGTCATCATCTGTGAAAGAAATTACTTATTCTGTCTTAACCCGCTTATGAGGCCCACTGACTGATGCTATTGACCTAGCATAGGTCTTTCTTGCATGTGAGGGTTGCCCCCTGCCATTGGTCCACTATAAATAGTCATGATGGTTCCTGTGGCTATAGCGGTGTAATCTGGGTTACTCTGGGGATGTTTTTCCTTGTGATCATCTATTCTCGTACTTGCTTTAGGGTTTCATCTGGGACTTTGTCTATGACGACTGCTCTTTTCACGATTCGACCTTTCAGCCGAGTGCTGATATGGTCGCCTAGGACAGTCTTCGTTACCGCAGAATGGGCGAGAACCTATATACTCCCTTAGATAACCTATGCATATGGGTGACCAGATTCGATAGTTGAGGGCGTGACAGTCCTTGGTGTTGTGTTTGATGTCTTTGTGGAAATGACACTATTTGCCTCGATCTTTATTTTCACTTGTGTAAAGGGGGTTTTGTGGCCATTGGAGAATGTCTCAATTCTGAATTCCCATCAATATATCAGTCCTGGAGGTGTTTAATAGAGAGAATTTCTCAAATATGCCGCTGGTTTTGCCCTCTCAGTGGGGCTTTTTGGCCATACCATCTCGAGTAAATTGGTTTTAAAAACTTTTTTGTTACTTAACCCACAAATTTTTAACAATGTAATCAAGCAAGGTACATAACAAATAAGATGCTTGAAATTAAAAGAGTAAAGGAAGAAAATATGCAAACTCCGTTTGTAGTGGTTCGGCAATATTGGAATCTGTCTAACCCTACGTCCACTCGTTTTAAGGAACCTTCTTGAAGTAATCCACTAAATATAGTCGAGCAACTTCACGGGTGTTGCACAAACCTTTCAAGCACTCTCTTCCCCAAGGAAGTTACAAAGAAATGTTTAATTCTAAACACTCTAAGAGTTGCACCAACTCTTTCTCTTTACAATGAATGGTATTAAATGTAAAAGAAAGGTAGAGAGATAGCAATGAATGCTTTACAAGATGAAAATTATCTCTCTTTCAAGAAAAAACTTAAAGAATGGCTCACAATAAATTTTTCAAGGTTTTTGAGAGTATTAATGAGCTATATATATCAGCTTTAGTGTTCTTTCTTCTTGTTTAAATGCTCATTGAAGGGTATTTTTATAGCCTTAGTATTATATGCCCGTTAGACACTGATTTGGTAGGTTTGAAGCATTAAATGCTCAAGTCTCGTATCTTAAACGGTCATATTTTTGAATTTCCAGTCGACTGGGTCAAGTGAAAAAAGTTTACTTTTAGGCTTAGGACAAGTACTAGTCGACTAGGTCATATGACCAATTGACTGGATCATGTTACCAGTCGACTAGGTTATGTTACCAGTCGATTGGGAACTTATTGTCCCTTTTGCCAGTTAACTAGTTCAGAGAC
Source organism: Bretschneidera sinensis (assembly GCA_023935145.1). Classification (NCBI taxonomy): domain Eukaryota; kingdom Viridiplantae; phylum Streptophyta; class Magnoliopsida; order Brassicales; family Akaniaceae; genus Bretschneidera; species Bretschneidera sinensis. Next base: position 102,245,609 of record CM043699.1, read on the forward strand.
CTAGTTGATCAGGTTATCCCAAAACCCAGTTTTTGTGTTTTGCAAGGTGACAGTTTAAGCTGGGTAATTGAAATTAGAGATTTACAACATGAATCAATTAACTTAGAGCCTATTCTAGATCTTTTGTATTCTTTTGGTATTTGTACGTGTTGTATTCTTGCGTCTTGTTTCTGCATTACTGCTTTTGCCACTTAAACACTTAGATTAAACTATTAGTGCAATTTAAGTAGTGTTTTGTCATTATTAAAATCAAATATGGGTCAATAATCTTCCCCTTTTTGATGATGACAAAACCATAGAGAGAGAAAAAAAATAGTTTTAAAAACCAAGTGTTGGTTTTTAAGGAAAATTTGATAGATTTTCCTCTGTTTTTATGATAAAAACCAACCTGCAAGCATTCAATGATAACCCAACCAAGCAATTATAGTAAATAAGAGACTACTTTAAGCATTTTAATATGTTCGGAGCAATGCTCCCCCTAAAAGTATGCATTATGTCATTTTACACATATTTTTTCTCTTTTTCTCCCCTATTTTAACAACAATAGAAAAGGAAGGATAAAATTAGAAAATAAGCAATTCAAATACCATAGACAGAAAGATAAGGCATAAACAAACTTGGTTGCAAAAACTAAGTATAAACTGGAGATGGTAAGATCTCTTGGTAAGAATCAGAATCTAGAACAAATAAAGCTTAAAAATGAGCTATAAGTGCTCAAATCATCTAGCCATTAACAAAATGGTAAATCACATACATGAGATAAGCTATATAAATGAAAATTTGATTACGCCCAAAGAATAACGCGGTAGTTGTAGCACAGCTTTGAGGTGTCAATTCCACATAGAGACAAATTTAAAGAATAGTAGAAGGAACAAATAAACTAAAGAAAAATATTAAATGATTAATGGAGAACAAAGATTAATTTTAAATGAAAATTAAAGTGAAGCAAAGTGACTAATGGAGAAAGTACTCAAATTTGACAAATAGTAAAGCGTCGGAAATCCCATGCTCAAATCTAGTATTTTAATTATTCTTAATTCATTGAATAACTCAATTGAGGACTCAATTCTCAAAATTCCCAATCAGAAGGTGTAGATTTATAAACCAAGATTAAACCAAATGTAACCCTTTAAAAAATCATTCACCACTTTTAAAATACATAAATTATTATCACTATTGGGAAAATCCAACGACGACAATATACTCAAGAAGTGATATTGCAGCAAAGAATTAAATCAATATAGATAAATAATTGATCCAAACATAATCAAAGAGCTAATCCATTTAATAGAGAAAGCATGACTGAATCTATAAACAAAATAAATTTTACGATTATTCGGAGAAGAAAACATCACCAATGAATTGAGAATGATAAAATAAAAGAGTTTTAGTATGAACTGAGAATTTAGTTACCCCTAAATATAATGAATAACAAAAATCTCCAGGGAAAAATTAGAGTAAACATTAAAGTGCTAAACATTAAACTTTAAAACTTAAAAGAAATAAATTAAAACTAACAATACATGGAGAAAGAAATTCCACCTGCAAGTGTTGTGCGGTGCTTCCTCCGATTGGTAGCAAAATCCTCCAGATTGCACCATTTGGTAGTAAATCCTCCGAAATTGCACACCCATGTGATGAAGTGAAATGGGGCTTTTATAGGGGAACTCCATGAGTGCAATGTGTTTTCAATCTAATGTGGGATGTAGAATTTGTTTCCAACCGATGTGGGATGTGGGTTTTAAGCCTTCACATGCCCTTCAAAACTTCTGTTCGCGCTGAAATCATGCACAGCCTGACATTTATCTACTAAAACTGCCATAACTTTCTTTAGAAAAATCATATTTACGAGCCGTAAAATTCTCCAGAAAATAAGCATCTGGATCTTTCCAAGCATATATGGTTCATCTCCTGTTTCTTCCTGAATCATTACAGTTTAATCCACAAAAATCACTTCTGCCACACTGAAATCACGCACAATCTGACATTTGTCTATTAAAACTGTCATAACATTTCCTAGAAAAATCATATTTATGAGCCATAAAATTCTCCAAAAAATAGATATCTGGATCTTTCTAAGCATATATGGTTCATCTCCTGGTTCTTCCTAAATCAATATATTTTAATCCGCAAAAATGACTGATCCGTACGGGCAATTATGGTAATTTAGTGAAACTCCTTTCCAAGTGCTTGTAAACCTGTAAAACAACTCAAAGTAACAAATTCCTAAACTAAACATATAAATAAATACTTGAGCGCTGTTGCGCTCGATTGTTGGTCTCCTGTGCTCGATCGCAATAGCAGATTCCAGCTTTTGCATTTTTTTCACATTAAATCCCCAGTTTCCTTTGCAATCCTATAAAACATTAAAAATCATAAAACTAACACAAAATATCAGATTAGGACACAACTAAAGAATTAACAAATGTAAATTAAGGGGCCAAAATATGCAATATTTGGCACTCATCAAATACCCCTAAACTTACATTTTGCTAGTCCCTTAGCAAAACAAAATAATAAAAAAAACTAAATGAAAAACGAAAAACACAAAGATAAATTCATCATTCGTGGTGTCCAAAAATTTAAGTAGCACACAAAACCATGATATTCATTTATGAGCAAGCTTAAAATATAAACCCATCTTCACAATGAATAGGAATTTTAAAATCTAATTACTTACAAGAGGCCGACTAAGGCATCACAAGCTCGAATCCGTGTAAAGTGAACTAGCACATAAAAATGAAGCTTCTAAATAACTCCAATGTGTAATGTCTTCATGTCTCAAGATTCACCGAATTTTTCATCAGAATGAACAACACTGGCATAATTTTATTTCTTTCTTTATTTTATTATGAGGCTCGCTATGTTTAGTTCCCTTAAGCTTTCTAATTAACCCATGTAGTGAGTGTTGAGTCAATGACTCTCAAACCAGATGGTTTTAAGGCAATAGGTGTAAAGACACCCCAAAAGACTTACTAACTTGAGTCAAAAAAGCTACGAAGCTAAGCAAAATTCCCACCTTTTGACATGGACACTCACTGCTTACTGAGGCAAGAGGTCCAGTTACTCAGTGGAAAGTTTGTCAATGATCATTATGAGCATGTTTTTTATACCAAAGTGTCCATCCAACAAGTCATCCGGAATCAGCTAAACCATGAAACATGCATATCAAAATCATATGTCATGCCTCACACGATTATGTGTTAATGTGCTCGTGTCAGATTGGATCAAACATGTGAATTCTCAAATGCCTAAAGTAACTAAACTTTAAAATTCTATCATTAGACATATATTCACGATTTTAAGCTTTCCAATGAAATCACATCACAATATTGTTTAGATCAACCAAAATTTCAAAACAATCATTAACATGCATTTATCTTTTCAATAATATATATAAAAAAAACTAGGACAAAATGTGTGTGAATAACATGAAAAGAGATGACCTGGGAGATGGAGAACTAGCTGGACTGGCATGGCTCATAGCACACCCCTAAACTTAAACTGATGCACACATTGTCCCTGAAAAAGAAATACCAAAGCAATACTGGAAAACAAAAAAAAATATTAAAAATAAACAATAATAAGAAATATGAAAAAAAATAAAAACAAAACAAATAAAGAAAAAAAAAAAACATACCTGCGTGGTGTGGTCAAGTGAAAGTGGTTTTATCTTGGTCTTCTAATGCAATTTCAATTTGATAATAACCAGAATAACCATCCAAGAAACAATAAAAATGATGACCAGCAACATGCTCAAGAGTTTGATCAATAAAAGGGAGGGGAAAATGGTCTTTCCGGGTGGCAGCATTCAAGTTTCTGTAATCATTGCGCATCTGCCACCTAGTCAGAAGTTTTGTAGGGACTAACTCTCCCAGGTCATTCTTTACCATAGTAACACATGACTTTTTAGGAACAACATGTGTAGTAGGACTTACCCATTTACTATCAACAATATGATATATGATTACTGCATCTAATAGTTTCAACATTTCATTCTTCACCACTTCTTTTGTAGTGGGATTAAGCCTACGCGGGTCTCTACGAGAGCAGTTCCTTCCTCCAAATTAATTTTATGAAAACAGACCAGGGGACTAACACCTTTTATATCAGCCATAGTCCAACTTAAGGCTGACTTATGCTCACTTAGGGTCCGAATTAATTTCTCACCTTGAGACTCAGACAATTCAGATGAGATAATAACAGGAAAAGTATCACTTGGACCAAGGAAAACATGCTTTAAACCCTTAGGCAGAGGCTTCAATTCAACTTTGGGTGCTACCACACTTGAAAGAATTTGTTTTTCACTTCTCTCAGGAAACTCCTCAAACTTCGGTTGCCATGCTCGAGTGCCATAATCCTGAGTTCTATCAAAAATAGCACAAATATCAATTATATAAGATGGATCACTGATAGAATCAAACTCAGAATTAACAAGAAAATACTCAAGAGGATCAAGATCATGAGTTATAAAAACTCCCCTATCCATGAGTGAGTCAATCATGTATGTCTGGTGGCTCACGTCATCATCTTTGGGCTATTTTGCAATATGAAAGATATTCACCTTGAGGGCCATGTTTCCAAAAGACAGTTTCATGAGCATATTCCTACAATTAATAAGAGTATTAGCAGTGGCAAGGAAAGGCCTACCTAAAATCAAAGGAATTTTAGAAGTAGTATCAACAACAGAGCTAGTGTCAAGGATTAGGAAATCAACAGGATAATAAAATTTTTCAATTTGAATTAGAACATCCTCTATCACACCCTAGGGTACTTTGACTGAACGGTCAGCCAATTGCAATACCACAGTGGTTGGTTTGATTTCTCCCAACCCTAACTGCAAATAAATAGAATATGGCATTAGATTCACGCTAGCTCCTAAATCTAGCAAAGCTTGCCCAACCTCATGATTTCCAATGCTGGATGCAATGGTTGGACAACCAGGATCCTTATACTTGGGAGGAATCTGCTGTTCAATTAGAGCACTAACTTGCTCTGTTAGGAATGCTATCTTCTTCACATGGTGTTTCCTCTTAACTGTACACAAATCCTTGAGAACTTTTGCTTAAGTAGGAACTTGTTTAATCACATGCAAAAAAGGAATATTGATTTTTACTTGCCTTAGATTCTCTAGGATTTCATTGTTTGGATCCAGAGTTTGCTTGCTTGATTTTAAAGCTTGAGGGAATGGTACCTTAATAGGACTCTTTGTCACCTCAGGTTCCTTGGGCAGCTCGGCATCACTACTATCTTGACCCTTTTTCACGTCCTCTGATTTGTTCATTGTTGGGATGTGTAATGACTTACCACTTCGTGTCACAATGGCATTCATATCCTTTAGATTCTTTTGTGCCATGTGTTGACCATGGGGTGTGGACTGAGCTTGAGAAGGGAACTTACCTTGCTCATTCACACTCAAGGAGCTCATCAATTTGGATACTTGGCTCTATATCTCCTTATTTTATTCAACAACCTGCGTAATCAAAGATTCACATTTTTGGTTAGTCTTACCCTGTGCCTCAATAAAAGCATGCAAAGTGTCTTCTAAAGGACTCCTAGAAGATAAAGGTGCATGATATAGTGCAGGATATGATCTAGGGGGTTGTGCAGGTGGCTGGTTTTCAGACTTCTAGTTAAAATTGGGGTGATTGCGCCACCCCGGATTATAAGTATAAGAGAAAGGTGAAAAAGACTTCTTGTACATACCTAAGGCATTACATTGTTCCTTATATGTCCCTCTCATCTCAGCAAATATGGGACACTCTTGAGCAAGATGATCTACCCCGCGACACACAAAACATGGTCCAAAAGATTCTACATGTGTTGGCTTTAAGTCCTTAGTCTTTAACACATCTAGCACCCTAGTGAGCATCTCGACCTTAGCCTTTAGATTATCCTCTTCCCTGAGATGGTAAATTCCACCACCATTTGGGTTTACTGTTAGGCGTGACTTATTTGTACTCTCAATAGCACTAGGCCCAGTCCAAGTGTGAGCTTTTTTAGCAAGCTCATTGAGGTATTCTATGGCCTCATCAGAATCTTTCTGTAAGAACTCACCATTACACATCATCTCCATAAATTGGCGCTCTCTAGGTGTAAGTCCCTCATAAAAATAGCTCACTAAGCTTCAATTCTCATACCCATGGTGAGGACACATACTCAACAACTCCTTAAATCTCTCCCACGACTGATACAAAGTCTCACTGTCCTTTTGTGCAAAGGTGGAGATTTGCCTTTTTAAAGCGTTGGTCTTATGTTGGGGAAAGTATTTATTAAAGAAAACCTAAGTCATCTCATTCCACGACCCAATAGATCATGATCTCAGTGAGTATAGCAAACTCTTAGCTCTATCCTTCAAAGAGAAATGAAAGAACTTAAGTCTCACAATGTCATCAGTTGCATTTTGACTATGAAAAGTCGCAACTACTTCCTCAAACTCCCTAATGTGCACATATGGGTTTTCATTTTCCAAGCCATAGAACGTATAGAGTAACTGTATCATCCCTGTTTTAAAATCTAGGTGGCGAATATTAGCTGAAAACATAATGCATGATAGTGTGGCTATGCGTATAGAGTGGAGGTAATCCTAAAGGGTCCTAGTGGGTTGATCTCCATGTTCACTCATTTCTTCAGGACTAGATGGATTGTCAAATAAAGGATTTAAAAAGTTTGATTCTGACTCTAGCACAAGCTTACAAGCAAATCTACCCAAGGCGTCTCTATATCAGTGCATGCAAGGTAACAAAATAAAAAAATATAATGCAGCAAGCTAAAAGAAGGAACGAAGTTACCGCCTTTACAAACTGCTGAAAAGAAAAACTATCTAGCAATTCTTCTACCGTCTTCATGGCAACGACGCCAAAATCTGATTACGTCCAAAGAATAACGCGGTAGATATAGCACAGCTTTGGGGTGTCGATTCCACAGAGAGACAAATTTAAAGAATATTAGAAGGAACAAAGAAACTAAAGAAAAATATTAAATAATTAATGGAGAACAAAGATTAATGTTAAATGCAAATTAAGCAAAGTGACTAACGGAGAAAGTACTCAAATTTGACAAACAATAAAGCGTCAGGAATCCCTTACACAAATATGGTATTTTAATTATTCTTAATTCATTGAATAACTCAATTGGGAACTCAATTCCCAAAATTCCCAATCGGAAGGTGTAGATTTATAAACCAAGATTAAACCAAATGTAACCCTTTGAAAAATCATTCACCACTTTCAAAATACGTAAATTATTATCACTATTAAGAAAATCCAATGACGATAATATACTCAGGAAGCGATATTGTAGCAAAGAATTAAATCAATATAGATAAATAATTGATCCAAACATAATCAAAGAGTTAATCCATTCAATAGAGAAAGCATGACTGAATCCATAAACAGAATAAATTCTACGATTATTCGGAGAAGAAAATATCACCAATGAATTGAGAATAATAAAACAAAATAGTTTTAGTAATTGAGAATCAAATACATAAATTAAAAAAATAAACAAAAATACCATCTACTGTGCAAGTTCATCCCTAGTCCTACTTGAGAATTTAGTTACCCATAAATATAATGGACAAAAAAAATCTCAAGGGAAAAATTACAGCAAACATTAAAGTGCTAAACATTAAACTTTAAAACTTAAAAGAAAAAATTTAAACTAACAATAAATGGAGAGAGAAATTCCACCTACAGCTATTGTGCGGTGCTTCCCCCGATTGGTAGTAAAATCCTCGAGATTGCACCCCTTAGTAGTAAAGCCTCCGAGATTGCACACCCATTTAATGAAGTGAAATGAGGCTTTTACAGGGGAACTCCATGAGTGCAATGTATTTCCAATCTGATGTGGGATGTGGGATTTAAGCCTTCACATGCCCTTCAAAACTTCTGCCCATGCTGAAATCATGCACAGCCTGACCTTTGTCTGCTAAAACTTCCATATCTTTCTTTAGAAAAATCATATTCATGAGCCGTAAAATTCTTCATAAAATAGACATCTAGATCTTTCCAAGCATATATGGCTCATCTCCTGTTTCTTCCTAAATCATTACAGTTTAATCTGCAAATATCACTTCTGCCACGCTGAAATCACGCATAGCCTGACCTTTGTCTACTACAACTGCCATAACTTTCTTTAGAAAAATCATATTTATGAGCCGTAAAATTCTCTAGAAAATAGACATCTGGATCTTTCCGAGTATATATGGCTCATCTCTTGGTTCTTCCTGAATCAATACAGTTTAATCCGCAAAAATGACTGATCTGTACGGGAAATTCTAGCAATTTAGTGAAACTCCTTTCCAAGTGCTTGTAAACCTGTAAAACAATGAAAAAACAACTCAAAGTAACAAATTACTAAGCTAAACATATAAATAAATACTTGAGCGCTGTTGCACTCGATCACAACAGCAGATTCCAGCTTTTGTATTTTTTTCACATTAAATCTCCAATTTCCTTTGCAATCCTATAAAACATTAAAAATCATAGAACTAACACAAAATATCATATTAGGACCCAACAAAAGAATTAACAAATGTAAATTAAGGGGCCTAAATATACAATATTTGGCACTCATCAAAATTAATCATGCATATACAAGGGTCCATACATAATCGAGCTTAAAAAAGCTATCCAGGAAAATCTGATACATATCAAGCAATAACATGAATGTATGAAAAAAGAAAATGAAAAAAATGTTCTTGCAAACTATCAATGAAGCCAAAAAATAAGAAAATAAATAACAAAGAGTAAGGACTCAGGAGATTGGAGTGTCATAGCTATAATGGAGAAGATCCCAAATCTCAGCCAAAGAGCCTTCCAAGTGCTCTCGGAGTAACTCAAAATCATCTCATAGGGTGCTGATGTCGTGACGCATAAGATCGATGTCTGTCTACACCAACTGAAAGCTCTGGTCAACTGAAGAGCTCAAGCTCTGAAATCCTGACTGCATGGACATTTGGAGGCTTGCTATGGCCTATAGGAGATCATCATGTCCTGCCTGACCAGCATTCAAACTACCATGCCCAACATGTTGTGGACTAGCTGTAGGCTTGTCAGTGTCCATCACTATAGGAGAAGCTACATCATCGGGCACGTCATCGTCCTCATCACTTGGAATGAACCATGTCATTCTGTATTGTGCACCCCATTTTTTTCAGTGAAGAGACATTGATGATGTCTTTTGAGGCCAATGTCTTGGGCTTCGGAGGCAGGCATGGGAACTTTGAAATGGTGCAATATCTGGGTGATGAACATGCCATAGGGGAGACAACCTATAACGACCTATCCTAGGTTGGTCACCCCCAAGACAGTGTTGTCACATTTTGAAAAACCTAGCAAGACCCATATATGCAACAATAAAATATAATACCAACTGCAATTTTTGTATCAATCCTTAACCCTCAACAGGGGAGATACATCATTCAGATCTTGACTTAAACATTATATACAACTTAATATGCATGAATATTTACAAATATATTTTTTCCCCATTAGTCTGAGGATGTGAACCACGTGGCTTATAGATAATGACTTCGTTTGAATCTCAACTCACCAAACTATATGTCCTGCCTGCTACCTGAAATCATTGTACAATGAGGAGTAATCTTCATAAGCCCAACGAATTAAACTTATTAGAAGTATTTAATTTGTATAAGTAGTCTTCCAATATTCATTCATCTATATCTTATATATTTTGATAATAACATTCTATTATCACTACTCATATCAAATCCCTATCTTTTATAAATCTCTTCTTTTCATATAGTTAATCATCATCTTGAGATTATCAATTCTATCTCATAATTACCTCATTATGAGGTTCACAGCATATAATCAGTCACACAGATAATTCTCATCATTTCATATTTTCGTATTTCTTCTCACATAATTGTCTCTTTGTGTGACTTATTCATCTATCAATAAATTTACAATCATGAATAGCATTTTAGCATCTCAAGTAATAACAATCAATATTTAAGCAAATGTAATGCATGAATTTAAATGTTATTATTATTGGGAACGTCTTCCCACATGTCAACATGTTTTTATCTTAGACCGACTACCTTCCTGGTTATTTCATTCTTATTTAGACCAGCTGTCTTCCCGATTCTTTTATTCCCATTTAGACCGGCTGCCCTCCCAGTTATTTTATTTCCAACATATACCTGTTGTCACAGTTTTCATTTTGACAGTCTACCCTCCCGATTTTTTTATTTTCATTTAGACTGGCTGTCTTCCCAATTCATTTATTTCATTTAAACTGGTTGTCTTCCCAGTTCTTTTATTTCATTTAAACCAGTTGTCTTCCCGGTTCTTTTATTTCATTTAGACCGGCTGCCTTCCCGGTTCTTTTATTTCATTTATATCGGCTACTTTCTTGGTTCTTTTATTTCATGCATATGCATATGAATAATTATATGAAATATGCATATGAACAATAATATAGAAACAAGCAAGTCTTCAAACATTCAAATTATCTATCCTGATTATTCTCAAATTATTATTTGAAAAATTCCACTAAATTTCTTTCCTCATAAATCATATCAAATCATCAACCATACCTCGTCAAGATCCACTAAATTCCTCTCCTCATAAATCATATTAAATCATCAACCAAAACTCGTCAAGAATTTCATTATCACCTTTATTATTAAATCGACTCATTATTCCAATAATATTATTTCTCATAAAATAATTCTCTACACATCCACTATTCCTATCATACCTATAAACCAACTTTCATCTATCACCAAATCATAAGTTAATGATTTATTCAAATACTATCACTATATATTTCATATTTATCTTGATTACTTAGAATAAATCTAACTCACCACGTAGCACTTAGAGCTACCCGTGAATCACCTCCTTGCCTTTCCTGCTCCTTTTAGCAATTTCCACCAGTTGCTGATCGTCAACACCTGATATAATATTTATATTAAAAATTCTAATTTATTTTTCATGTCCTTCATAATTCACACCCTTGGAAAATTTCAACATTGAATTTTGGAAAATTTCATGCATGGTAGATCTTAAAAATAAAACTCACGTTATTACCTTTTGTTTTTCTTAGAGCTTCTCGTGACTCCCTATAAAATTATCCCCTTCAAAATTTTACTCTTTCAATCTTTCTTTCGGTCCCCAAGTGTTTAGAGAAATAGAGTAGTTTGAATTGTAAAAGAAAGAAAACCAATCAGGATTTGGTAAGAATAAAAAAAATAAAGAAACAAAGTATATATATGCAAATTTTGCCGCCCCCCATTGTTCACCTTTTGTGCTGTGTATCATGTAGTGATACATAATATTTCACCTTTCTCTTTTGGTAACACCTAGATTGGGTGTTGCCATGTTTTTTTTAAAACCTTTTTTTTCTTTTATTTTTTCTTTCTTCTTCTTACCCACACCTGAACATGCCCATTTTTTTTTCTTTTTTTCTTTTCTTTGTAACTACACCACCCCGCGTCAAGTTCTTTTTCAAGAGAATTATTTTATTCAAAAACATTTCTTTCATGTATATATATTATTTTAATTTCATCTTATATTTATCAAATTAATTCTTTACCCATGCTTTAAGAACACAGGTATTACAATTCTACCTATCTTCTAAAACTTTCGTACCTGAAATTTCCTTACCTAACTCATAAAACAATTGTGGATAATATTTCTTCATAGTTACCTCATGCTCTCATGTAATCTCTTTAACATCTTTATTCCACCACGGAATTTGAACTCATGGAATTACTTTATTACACAAGACTTGTTCTTTTATGTCTAAATTTCTCATTAGTACTTGTATAAAAGTCAAATATTCTTGAATTTCTACCGCTTGACTCGAAATATTATGAGATTCATCATGTAAGCGTTTCTGCTAAAGTGAAACATGAAATACGTTATATAACTTCTTCAACTTTAGGGACAAATTCAGGCTATTCACAACTAGCCAAACTTTCTCAATAACCTCATAGGGTCCCACATACTTTGGACTCAACTTTCCTTTCTTTTGACCCTTAACACACATTTCCACGAAGATATTTTTAAATACACCCAATCACCTACTTGAAATTCAAGAGATCTTCTTCTATTATCAACATAACTATTCGGTCTACTCTGTGCTACTTTAAGGTTCTCTCCAACCAGTTTGATCCTCTCAGTTGTTAACTCAATTATTTATGGATCAAATATATTTCTCTCTCTCACTTTTCCCAACACGTAGGAGTTCTACACCTCTTATCATACAATGTCTCAAACGATGCCATTCCCATACTAAATTGATGTTGATTATTATAAGAAAATTCAATCAATGGCATGTAAGCATCCCACTTACTGAGAAACTCATCACATTTTCCCTTAACATATCTTTTAGTACCCAAATAATCCTTTCTGTCTACTCATCTGTTTGAGGAGGAAAAGTTGTACTAAACTGCAACTGTGTACACATGGCTTTCTGAAAGCCTCTCCAAAACCAAGATGTAAATCTAGCATCTCTAAATGACACTATGCTCAATAGTATTCTATACCACCTCAAAATCTCAACTATATACTGTGCAACCACCTTTTCAGGACTCCGATTAGTTTTAATTAGAAGAAATTGAGATGACTTAGAAAGTCTATCTACTATCACTTACACTGTATCGTAACCTCTCTGGGTATGGGAAATTTTTAGAAACAAAATCCATACTCACATTTTTCTATGGTCATTCAAACACAGGAAGAGGGTGTAGTTTCCTCCCAGATGTTTATTCTATGACTTTACTTGCTAACAAACCAAACATCTAGAAATATATTTAGCTACATCCCTCTTTAATCCTAACCAACAGTAATTTTGTCTTAATCCTCTATACATCTTATTGTTACTCGTTTGCATCGAAAATACATTATAATATGCCTCTCTCAATATCTCCCTTCTTAACTCCGCATCATTGGGAACACAAATCTTATGTTCTAATACCCAAATATCATCATTTCTAATTTTGAACTCATATTGCTTTCTACTCACACTTCCTACTTAATCTTCTCTATCTCCTCATCTCTACCTTGCATCTCTCACAAGCATTTTACTATGGATGACTGTACAACATGTTTGATAACAATGATCCTCTATCACTATTATTCAACTTTATTCTTATCTCTCTTAAATCTATCATCAATTTCACATCAAGACTTTCAACAGTAATTAATCTTCCTGTAGATTTTCTTCTCAATTCATCAGCTACCACATTCGTCTTCCTTGGATGATAGTGAATTGTACAATCATAGTCACAAATCAATTGCATCAACCATCTTTACCTCAAATTCAAATCTCTTTGGGTAGTTAAGTATGTCAAACTCTTACGATCAGTAAATATTTCACAAGTAGCTCCATACAGATGATGTCTCCAAATCTTTAAAGTAAACACTATGGCAGCTAACTCTAAGTCATGGGTAGGGTAATTTCTCTCATAATTCCTCTATTGGTTAGAAGCATATGCCTTTACCTTCCCATGTTGCATCAGCACATATCCCAACTCTTGATGGGATACATCACTATACACTACAAATCCTTCATCACCAGAAGGAATCACCAGTACTAGAGTTGTGGTCAATTTCTCCTTTAGTAATTAGAAAATTTTCTCACACTTCCCAGACCATACAAATCTAACCTCTTTCCTAGTCAGTCTAGTCAATAGTACTATAATTATAGAAAAAAAAAATTCTAACAGAATCTTATATAATAACTAACTAACCCCAAGAAGATTCTGATTTTAGTTACACTAGTAGGTCTTTCCTAATTCAACACTGCTTCTACTTTCAGTGAGTCAACTGCTATTCCTTCTCCCGACACAACATGCCCCAAAAAAGATATTTCACTCAACCAAAACTCACACTTAGAGAACTTTGCATATAATTTCTCCCTCCTCAGAATTTTCAACACTATCTCTAAATGTTGCATATGGTCCTCTTCATTCTTGGAATATACCAATATATCATCAATAAACACAATCACAAATCTATTCAAGAATGGTTTAAACACTCGATTCATTAGATCCATAAATGCTGCAAGAGCATTAGTCAACCCAAATGGCATCATCAGGAACTCATGATGGCCATAACGTGTCCTAAAAATAGTCTTAGGGATGTCCCCCTCCTTTATCCTCAATTGATGATAACTCGATCTCAAGTCTATTTTTACAAATACCCTTGCTCCATACAACTTCTCAAATAAATCATCTATCCTGGGTAAAGGATATTTGTTATTAATGGTTATCTTATTCAACTATTTGTAGTCTATAAATAATCTCATCGTTCCATATTTCTTCTTCACAAACACTACTTGGACTCCTCATGACGACACATTAAATTGAATAAATTGTTTATCTAAGAACTCTTGAACTTTCAACTCTCTTTACTCAGTGGGTGTCACTCTGTAGGGTGCTATAGATATATGTGATGAACCTGGTATCACATCAATAGAGAATTTAAACTCCCTACTGGGAGACAACTAGACAACCCATCAAGAAATACATTAGAATAATCTTTCACCACTAAGATTTATTCTAACTTCCTATTTTCCTTTTTAGAATCCATTATGTATGCCAAATACTCCTCACAATCCTTCCTCAACCATCTACTAGTAGTAAGAGCAAAATAAGATAGTTCAAGAGTATCTTATGTTCTCCCTGAAAGTTAAACTCCTCATGTCCATATCTTGAACACTACATTCTTTCTGGAACAATCAACCCAGGCGAAATACATCGACAACCAATTCATTTCCAAAATCAAATGAAAATCTATCATATTCAAAAGTAATAAATCAACTTCAAATTCTTTATCACTGATACAAATCACACAACCTTTATAAACATTTATGATTATCACTCTATCTCTAGTGGGAACTTCAACAATACTATTATGCATCAAAGGACTAATACACGCACCAATAAACTTCATAAATACATTGGATGCAAAAGAATGGGTTGCACCAGGATCAACACATATTGATATGTCCACCTTTTTCTACATACAAAGCACTTCAAATTAAGGAAATTCTAGGATAAATATCTTATTTGATTAAATCTATAACAAACTTCTGTTTCTCAATCATACATCAGATTACCACTTCTCCTTGGTGGTATACTTACTTCATCTGCTATGACTCCTAGTTCCCATAACCTGCCTCTCAAATCTAAGGGTCTCATCGATAGTATTCTAAACTATAGAAGCAATAGATCTTATTTGCTTTCGACTCTGTACTACAGTTCCTTGTAACAAGGAATGCCACATCTGGGGTGGTCTTTCACCCTATACACTCATACTACCACTACCTCTAGAACCTTCATGTCTAAGCCTCTTTAACCACTCTTTCTCTTTCCCTTAAACTCCATCATATCTTTCCCAATCTGAAATGATATATCCACCAACCTGATATAATTAATATGCCTCATATAAGATAGTTTTGATCAAATCTTTAAACATAGTTCATTTATGAACCTCTTACACATCTTCTCCTCTAGGTCTACCATTTTCGGTACAAACCTCAACAAAGCCACAAATCTCCTATCATACTGAGTCAAAGTTAATATATTTGCCTCAAATAAATAAAATCTATTTCTTGTTGGGCTCTAAAAGTATAAGGAAAGTATTTATCAAAGAAAACCTCCTGAAACCTATTCCAGGTTAAAAGGTCTATCAATATATGCACTTACCCTGGGAAGAGTATCCTCTCATCATTCTAAAGCTTCACCTTCTAACTCAAATGAAGTAAAGGTGACTCTCTACCTGCTAATCACTGGTAAAGTACCAAATAATCTCTCTAAATGTTTCACCCATAGTTCATGCTCAAAAGGATTCGTAGATCCTTTAGACAATAAAGCATTCAACTTAATATATCTAATAAAACAATCTCCCTGCATCTTGTGTATAAACTCACCTTTCCCCTTTTTGAACGTCTACCATTACTGGATTTACAACTACCTCAAGCACTGCTCTAGCCTGTTCATCAAGTCTATGCTATAGACTATCAACTCTATCATCTGTTACATCCATTTTCACAAGAGCATGTGCAAGAGCTTATCTCTTTTAACTTTAGATTCTCTCACACCTCTACTAATATCAATTATACTATCAACAGGTTCCCTTCTAGGAACCACAGATTCAGACTCCTCGACTTGTCAAAATAATGGGGGCCTACCATGCCCTCTCAAATCAACAACTTTAACTCTAGCTCTAGCACATCAATGTGTCATCCTTAGACTATTCATTAGAATATAATTTGTTTTAATCTTCTAATTTCTTACTTTTTATGCAGTCTACAGAATCATAAAACCTACGGCTCTGATACTAAAATTGTAACACCCCATCCCTGGTTGGCCACCCCCAAGACGGTGTTGTCACATTTTGAAAATCCCAGCACGACACATATATGCAACAATAAAAAATAAAACCAAGTGCAATTTTTACATCAATCCTCAACCCTCAATAGGGCATATACATCATTTAAATCTTGACTTAAACATCATATACAATGTAATATGCATGAATATTTACAAATATATTTTTTTCCCATTAGTCAGAGGATGTGAACTGATGAGTCTTAAATATTGCATATTTAAGCCCTTTAATTTATATTTGTTACGTTCTTAATTTGTATTATTTCACTTTATTTTATGTCTTTTTTTTTGTGTTTTGTGCATTTTTATAGGTTTGTGGAGAAAATGAAGCATTTATAGAGATATCAAGCTTCAAGAGCAAAGAGGATGCATTAGTGCGATCGATCACACGAGATATGCGATCGAGCACACCTGCACTCGATCGTACTTGCCTACGAACGAGCGCAAGGTCAACATCCCACATCGAGATATTTGCAGTTCAGTGCATCTGCGATCGAGCGCACCAGACACGCGATCGAGCGCACTTGCAATCGTGCGCAACAAACATGCGATCGAGCGCATCTGCGATCAATCTCACCATTCTACGATCGAGTGCACTCAGAGCAGTATCCCACATCGAATCTAAAACCTACAGTGCTCTGAGACTCCCCCTATATAAATACCATCTGGCCTCATCATTCAGTCTACAATTCCTGGGCCACTTTGGTGTTAACTGGTGGACATTTGCTAGCATTCTGGTGGATCCTGAAGGCTTTGCTACCACGAGGGGAACCGCCGCCCATCAGCGAGTGAAATTTCTCCCATGTAAAGTTATTTATTTCTTTTTATTTAGTTGTTTTAGTTTAATATTTAGCACTTTTATTATGAATTATAGTTTATAGTTATGAGTGGCTAGAATCTTCAGCTAAGGTTGAAGATGAAGCCTCGCCATTGTTTGGCATAGTAATTCAGATTTTCTTGTACAAATCTAACATTTTTTAGTATAAATGTTCTGTCAATTATTTGAGTTAATCTTGTGATTGATTGAGTTTGAATTGTGTTGTTGGATATTCCTTGTGTTTCATCTGATGGATACATCGAATCGTTTTCAGTTAAATTGGGTTTCCTTTGTGATTTGTTAAGAGCGGATACATTGGATGCTTTTGGTTTAATTGAGATATTCTTTGTTTTTTGTCATATAGATGGATTCATGGAATGTTTTGATAGGATGTCTTTAAAATATTGAGTTATATGCTTAACTTTGGCGGGGTGGATTCAGAAACCTTAGTCTTTTTATTAGTTTTTAAAAATCAATTTAGTTTAGCTTTTATTTCTTTTGCAACATATAATACAAAATTCAGAACTAGGTTAAGATAAAGTTAGTTTAGATTAAATTATATTTTCACAACGTAATTCCCTGTGGATTCGACCTCGCACTTGCACAACGCTATATTGCAAACGACTCGTGCGCTTGCAAGTAAATTAAAACTCACAACATGAACCACATGGCTTACGGATAATAACTTTGTCTGAATCTCGACTCACCAAACTATCTGTCCTGCCTGCTACCTAAAATCATTGTACAATTAGGGGTGAACTTCACAAGCTCGGTGAATTAAACTTACTAAAAGTATTCAATTTGTATAAGTAGTCTTCTAATATTCATTCATATATATCTTATATATTTTGGATAATAACATTCTATTATCACTACTCATATGAAATCCCCATCCTTTATAAATCTCTTTTTTTCATATAGTTAATCATCATATTGAGATTATCAATTCTATATCATAATTACCTCATTATGAGGTTCACAACATATAATCAGTCACGTAGATAATTCTTATCATTTCGTATTTTTGTATTTCTTCTTAGCATAATTGTCTCTTTGTATGACTCGTTCATCTATCAATAAATTTACAATCATGAATAACATTTTAGCATCTCAAGTAATAACAATCAATATTTAAGAAAATGTAATGCATGAATTTAAATGTTATTATTATTGAGAATTTCTTCCCACATGTCGACATGTTTTTAACTTAGACTGGCTGTCTTCCCAGTTTTTTCATTCTCATCTAAACCAACTACCTTCCCGGTTCTTTTATTCTCATTTACATCGGTTTTTCTCCCGATTATTTTATTTCCAGTATATACTAGCTATCACGATTTACATTTAGACCGGCTACCCTCCTGGTTCTTTTATTTCATGCATATGCATATGAATAATTATATGAAATATGCATATGAACAATAATATAGAAACAAGTATGTCTTCAAACATTCAAATTAGCTATCCTGATTATTCTCAAATTATTATTTGAAAAATTCCACTAAATTCTTCTCCTCATAAATTATATTGAATCATCAACCATACCTCATCAAGATCCACTAAATTCCTCTCCTCATAAATCATATCAAATCATCAACCATAGCTTGTCAAGAATTCCACTCACTACTTTCCTCTTCCCTTCCTTGCCTTGCTGAAGCCTTCCTATCATGAACAGTACCATGAACAGTAGCTTGACAACTAGTGTCATCTTCCTCACTGGAAGAATAGGACTCCATTTGTTCTGAGCCCTCTACACTCTCCTCAGAGGAGCTTGAGTTCTCATCCTCTAAGGTCTGAGACTCTTCTTGCATAGCTTGGCTAGCTGCATTGCCCTGCATTGGAACTTTGGTACTGTTCACCATTGAAGCTCTAGTAGAGCTTCCATTCTTGCCAGAGACTGAAGCTTCCATTTGAGACCCTAAGGGTTGGTGATTCTTCTCTCCCAAGGAGCAGGAAGAGAATGCTGATCCTTTGGGTGAATCCCTGGCCCCATCTATGCTTGCACTGACTGAATCTTCTTCTCGCGACAAAGCTACTGTAGCAGCTTTGTTCTTGAAATGATTTTGGACATATTCCAGATCATTTTGTTCTGGGACTGTGAGAGGAGGCTTTCTAGAAGGTTTCTTCTTCCCCATGTTGAAGATGGCAGGAAAAATGACATAGAAAGAGGTGGAGGAGGAGGAGAGATGATCGGGAGACCATGGGCAGCACTGTTCACAGTTGAGAGCTTCTCTCTTTAGCTGCCCGACTGAGAGCTCTACAAACTTGATCTTATTACTCTTGATGTCTATTACTAGACAATGAGATGATTTAAATACGACTTTGTTGCCTTTGTCACATAGTTGAGTAATACTAAGTAAATTTGGCTCAAAGCCTTGCACATATAAAACATGATCAATGGTTGAGGAATCATTACTCACTTTGTCATGCTCGATAATCTTTATCTTTGTGTTGTCTCCAATTGTGATGTGTTTGCCATCCTTTAAAGTTAGTTCTTTGAACATGCTTTGATAACCAGTCATGTGCTTTGAGCATCCACTATCAAGGTACCAATAGTTACCTTTTTTCTTTGGTGTGGAGACATATCTACAGTACACAATGATATACAATTACACTTTTAGGTACCCAAAATTTCTTGGGTCCTTTGGGAATGTCCTAGAAAATACGGCTCCTTTAGGGACCTATACTTTCTTAACATTATAAGGTGCTCTATAATTGTAGACATGATGATGATGCATGATCCTAGGATGATAGTTATTGAAGTTTCTAGGATGTCTTGAATATATATATGCTTATAGTTCCTTGGATAAGCATTCCTAGGATACATGTTTCTAGCATGAGAGTTATGAACATACATGTTATCTTTAGGATATGCATGATGGTAATTTCTAGGATGTGCTATTCTAGCATGTGCATGCCTTGAATGATTATTCCTAGCATTTGCATATCTTGGATGAGCATACATATATGTCTATGAAGACGAACTGAAGCTGAAAGTGAGATTGACCAAAAAAGAAAGGCTGAGGCCAAAACACAAGAAAGAAAAATGAGAGAAAAGAAAAATGAAGGTGAGACTGAAACCTCAAGAAAAATAGAGGGTGAAAAAAAAATAGAGAAATGACTGAGAATAAAGAAAAGAGAGTGGAGCCACAAGGGAAAAAAGAAATAGAACCTACAGAGAGAAAAGGAAAGACAAAGATGAGCTTTCATGCAAATGAGATTGAGGTTAAGAAGGCTTTCTTAGCAAATCAGCCTATGATTTTTCTTATTTACAAAGAATCTTATCTTAATCTTGATGAAACTAACCAATCTTTTCCCAGTTTGGTTATTTCTTTGCAGGAGTTTGAGGATGTATTTTCGGAGGAGATTCCGAGTGAGTTGTCACCTATTAGAGGCATTGAGCATCAAATTGATTTCATACCTGGGGCAGTTATTCCAAACCAACCAGCCTATAGGAGTATTCTGGAGGAGACAAAAGAGCTTCAAAGGCAAGTTAAAGATTTGAGAGCATGATCCCATTTGCAGTACCTGTGCTACTAGTGCCAAAGAATGATGGGACTTGGAGGATGTGCATTGATTGCAGAGCGGTCAATAATATTACGGTAAAGTATCATCATCCCATTCCTAGATTAGATGATATGCTTGATGAATTGCATGGCTCATGTATTTTCAATAAAATAGATCTTAAAAGTGGCTACCATCAAATTAGAATGAAGGAAGGAGATAAATGTAAAACTACTTTTAAGACTAAATATGGACTTTATGAATGGTTGGTTATGCCATTTGGACTTACAAACGCGCCTAGTACTTTCATGAGATTAATGAACTAGGTATCACGTGCGTTCATAGGAAAATTTGTAGTCGCGTACTTTGATGATATCCTAGTGTACAACAAGAACTTAGATGAACATATTGAACATTTGAGATGTGTGTTTGATGTGTTAAGATGTGAAAAGTTGTATGATAATTTTAAGAAATGTACCTCTTGTATGGAAAAAGTTGTTTTTCTTGGTTATGTTGTTAGTACAAAAGATATTGAGGTGGATGAAGAGAAAGTCAAGGCCATCAAGGAGTGGCCAACACCTAAAGACATAACTGAGGTAAGAAGCTTTCATGGTTTAGCTAGCTTATATAAGCGTTTTGTTAAGGATTTTAGCACCATTACTGCACCACTCACTTAGATAATTAAAAAGAATGTTGGATTTCATTGGGGGATTTATCAAGCGAATGCATTTGCTACTATTAAAGAAAGGTTATATTTTGCACCTATGTTAGCATTACCTGACTTTAACAAAACTTTTGAGATTGAATGTGATGCCTCAGGAATAGGAATTGGAGCCATTTTGATACAAAATAGGTGGCCCATAGCCTTCTTCAATGAGAAGTTGTATTTGATGAACGAATATTTTTCCTAGTATTTTGTATGTTTTTCAAGTATTTATTTACATGTTTAGCTCAGGAATTTGTTACTTTGAGTTGTTTTTTGTTGTTTTACAAGTTCACAAGCACTTGGAAAGGAGTTTCACTAAATTTCCAGAATTTCCCATACAGATCAGTCATTTTTGTGGATTAAACTGTATTGATTCAGGAAGAACCAGTAGATGAGCCATATATGCTTTGAAATATCCGGATGTCTATTTTCTGAAGAATTTTATGGCTCATAAATAAGATTTATTTAGAGAAAGTTTTGACAGTTTTAGTAGACAAAGGTCAGGCTGTGCGTGATTTCAGCGTGGCAAAAGTGATTTTTGTAGATTGAACTGTATTGATTCATGAAGAAACAGGAGATAAGCAATATATTCTTGGAAAAATCTGGATGTCTATTTTCTAGAGAATTTTAAGGCTCATAAATATGATTTTTCTAAAGAAAGTTATAGAAGTTTTAGTAGACAAAGGTCAGGTTGTGCGTGATTTCAGCGTGGTAGAAATGAATGAGCTATTAAATTTTGATTTTTTTGGGATTTGCACGGGCTGGATAGCAGCACAACCGGAACAGTTCTGGACAACAGAAACCTGGCCTAGACAGTGATAGGAGCTTAAATATTCATATTTAAGCCACTTAATTTACATTTGTTCAGCTCTTAGTTTGCGTATTTTATTCTATTTTACTTTCTTTTTGTGTTTTATGTGTTTTTATACGTTTTTGGAAGAAAGGAAGCATTATGGAACTCAAAGAGCAACCCTGGAACTAGGAGCTGCGGAAGAGTGCGATCAAGAGCAGTGCTTGGTGTGATCGAGCGCACAAGCACTCGTGCACACAAGGAGAAGGCTCGAGCGCAAACTCATGCGATCGAGCGCACACGCATCAGTGAAACATCAAAACAACAGTTCCTATTTTGGAAAGTAGGGTTAGAGACCTGTTTTGGAAATTAGGGTTTCCAAGTGTTTTAGAACCCTATAAATAGACTTGTAAAACACAGAAAAAACATCTCCCTTTTTAGTTTTAGTTTTAGGTTGGGAGGCCGGAGGCCAGAGGGGATTCTACGAAGAATTGACGACTCTTCAATGGAGCTCTCTTGGGTTTCTTCTTTCCTTTATTTTATTATGTGTAACTAAACTTTTTGTAAGGGCTTGGTTGAAGCCCTAATTATGTTTAACCAATAATTCAGTATTGGAGCCTTTGCAACATTTATGCTGTGATTCTTAATTTGATTAATGCCTGTTTTTATTTAAATTCCTCATATGTGTGTGTCTGATCAATGTATGCATGTGGTATGGATTAGTTAGTTGAAACAATTTGGATGACTGAGTCTTGGGTTCAACAATAGTAACAAAAGATATCCACATCGGATTCTTGGGTTAATCAACATGGGAAACCGGGAGTGGACCAAGCCCTATGTACCATGTGGTTGTCGATTTCCACAGATTCTATGCTCTCTTAAGGAACAACTCAGTATACACCATGTTGAATCCCTTAAGAGATAAAAGAGTTAGAGTATACAACATGCCTAACTCATTGCTTAGGGAAATCAATAGCTTAAGAAGTGGACCAAACCCTTAGGCTGATAACCAATAGGCATTCATAGCATGAGTAGAGCATTGGCATATTGTCTTGTTGAGGTAGCATGATTAGTGATAGATACGAAGTCCCTACGCCTTTATCATTATTAATTCAAACCTAATATTTATTTCTCTTAATTTTATTTTATTATTGCGAAACTAATTCTAAATTGAAATTCATCAATCCCTATGGAGATGATCTCGCATTTGCACACTACACTACTGTTGACCTTGTGCACTTACAAGTAAAACTGTACGATTATTTGCTTATTTATTTAGGTAGATAAACGCACAACAAGTTTTTGGTATCGTTGCCGGGGATTGCAGTAAATTTCTTTTTAGAATTACTTTCGTTAGTAATTTTTATTTTTATTTTTTCTGTTATGTTTATATTTTCTTTATCAAACAACCCTAATTTTTTTTCATCTTTTCGTTTTTTGTTTTTCTGTTTTGTTCAAGTGTGCAGCAGAGCAGTTTCTGTCCTCATTGCGATCGAGCGCACTAGTGTAGCGCTCGAGCGCAGGAAGAACAGCGATCGAGCACAGTTCAAGGTGCGCTTGAGCGCAAAAGGTCCAGAGAGTACCTGAGCAGCAGTACTGAAACTGCTACAATGAAATAGTTCAACTGATTCATGCAGGGGCTTTGATCCAAAAATCCAATCTTCTTTCCACTCAATACAATACAAGGAGTAAAGAGCAAGGGCATGTATGAAGTGAACTTAAATGGTGGATTTCCAAATTGGTTGGATGCTATGGAAAGAAAGATAGATATGCTTGTAAAATGCACGACTGCGCAGAACATCCCTCCTCGCCTATAAGCTACACAACTCCAGGTATGTGCTATATGTTCTAATGTTAATCTTGAGCAAGCAAACTATGTGGGACCAAACAACTATCATTCCAAGAATAATGCATATGCAAATACCTACAATCCTGGATGGCGAAACCACCCCAACTTCTCATGGAACAACGATCAAAATGCCCTGAACCTTCAAGGGCAGCAAAAGAACTCCCAACCAGTAGCCTAATCAGTTTCGGAATCAAGGGATATTGACCTAGAGAGCATTGTGAGGCAACTGGCAGCTCAGCAACAACAACTGATAACTTCACAAGAACAGTTCATGGTAAAGGAAATACAATTTTAGACTGAGCAAAGACAAATCAATGCTAAGCATGAGCAAAATATTCAAAGACTAGAGGTGCAAATGGGGCAATTGGCTAAGGAGCTAAGTGAAAGAAAACAGGGAGAATTTCCAGCCCATCACGTTGATCCATTAGAAACTGCTCTTACCTATAGTGTCACAAGATCGGATTTTGAGCCCGAATGTGAGGATGTTACTGATGACATCATTGAAACTATGCACCTTCTTGAAGCCCCTCCAAAGCATCCAAGTAAGTACACCGATCCATTTGACACTCTTGTGCCTTCTAATACTACTTTTTTCCCTTTTATTGTCCAGGCACCAAATTTGGAGTTGAAGCAATTGCCGAAGTATTTGACTTATGCTTATATGGGAGAGAATAAGACACTACCTGTGCTAGTTGCTACAAATCTTAGTTTTGAGGAAGAATAACGCACGGTCTAGCTGAAGACGTTAAACTTAGTGCTCATGGGAGGCACTCCACAGCTTATCCTTTTATTTTTATAGTTTTACATATTTATTTTTAGTACTTCTTGTTTTCCCGGATTACGTTAGTTTTTATTTTTTAGGGACAATGTGTGCATCCGTTCAAGTTTGGGGGTCTGCTATGAGCCATGCCGGCCCAGCTAGTTCTCCATCTCCCAGGTCAGATCTTCCCATGATAGTCACACATTGGGAACAATGTGTAATTTAAGTTTGGGGGTATGGGAGACACATTCACACACCTCGTCCCGGTTTTTTTTATTATTATTGAAAAGATAAATGCATGTTCATATTGGTTTGAAAATTTTGGTTGATTTAAACAAATATTATGATAAGATTTCATCGGTAAGCTTAAAATATTGAACACATGGTCTAAATAATAAAGTTTTAAAATTTTAATTACTTACTTTAAGGCATTTAAGAATTCATAAGTTTTATCTAAATCTGATACGAGCACATTAGCACATAATTGTGTGGGGTTGACATGTAATTTTAATTTGTGTGTTTCATTGGCTTAACTATAACCAGATGACTTGTTAAATGAACACTTTGGCATAGAAAAATGAAAAAATTTTATTGCACAAAAAGAGAAAATAAAATGCTCCTAATGATCATTAAATAAACTTTCCACTGAGTAACTAGACATCTTGCCTCAGTAAGTAGTGAATGTTCACGTCAAAAGGTTGGAATCATGCTTATAATGATCATTAAAATACAATTTTCACTGAGTAACTGGACCTCTTGCCTTAGTAAACAGTGAGTGTTCACGTCAAAAGGTGAGAATTTTGCTCGGCAGCATTAAGACCAGTTAGTTTCATAGCCTTTTTAACTCGAGTTAGTAAGTCCTTAGGTGTGTCTTTACACCTAATGCCCTAAAACCATCTGGTTTAGAAGTCATTGGCTAAACACTCGCTACATGGGTCAATTAAAAAGCTCAAGGGAACTCAACGTGGCAAAAATCTCATAATAAAATAAATAAATAAAACTATGCCATTATTGTTATTCTGATAGGAAATTCGATGAATGTTGAGACACCGAAACACTACACATTGGAATCATTTGGAAGCTTCATCTTTTATGTGCTAGTTCGCCATATACTGATTCGAACTTTTGATGCCTTAGCTTACCTCTTGTAAGTAATTAAAATTTTAAACTCCTATTCATTGCGAAGATAGGTTTGTACTTTAAGTTTGCTCATGAATAAATATCATGGTTTGTGGGACACTTAAATTTTCGGATACTATGAATGATGGATTTATCTTTGCATCTTTGTTTTTCATTTAATTTTTAGTTTCATATTGCTAAGGGACTAGCAATATGTAAGTTTGGGGGTGTGATAAGAGCTTAAATATTTATATTTAAGCCCCTTAATTTACATTTGTTAAGCTCTTAGTTTGCATATTTTATTCCATTTTACTTTCTTTTTGTGTTTTTTGTGTTTTTATAGGTTTTTGGAAGAAATGAAGCATTTTGGAACTCAAAGAGCAAAACCGAAACTAGGAGCTGCAGAAGAGTGCGATCGAGCGTAGTACTTAGTGCGATTGAGAGCACAAGCACTCGTGCGCACAAGGAGAAAGCTCGAGCGCAAACTCATGTAATCGAGCGCACACACATAAGTGAAACATCAAAACAGCAGTTCCTATTTTGGAAAGTAGGGTTAGAGACCTGTTTTGGAAATTAGGGTTTTCAAGTGTCTTTAGAACCCTATAAATAGACCTGTAAAACACAGAAACAATATCTCCCCTTTTAGTTTTAGTTTTAGGTTAAGAGGCCGGAGGGGATTCTACGAAGAATTGAAGACTCTTCAATGGAGCTCTCTTGGGTTTCTTCTTTCCTTTATTTTATTATGTGTAACTAAACTTTTTGTAAGGGCTTGGTTGAAGCCCTAATTATGTTTAACCAATAATTTCGTATTGGAGCCTTTGCAATATTTATGTTGTGATTCTTAATTTGATTAATGCATATTTTTATTTAAATTCCTCATATGTGTGTGTCTGATCAATGTATGCATGTAGTATGGATTAGTTAGTTGAATCAATTTGGATGACCGAGTCCTTGGTTCAACAATAGTAACAAAAGATATCCACATCGGATTCTTGGGTTAATCAACATGGGAAACCGGGAGTGGACCAAGCCCTAGGTTCCGTGTGGTTGTCGATTTCCACAGATTCTATGCTCTCTTAAGGAACAACTCAGTATACACCATGCTGAATCCCTTAAGAGAGAAAAGAGTTAGAGTGTACACCATGCCTAACTCGTTGCTTAGGAAAATCAATAGCTTAAGGAGTGGACCCCTTAGGTTGACAACTAGTAGGTATTCATAGCATGAGTAGAGCATTGGCATATTGTCTTGTTGGGGTAGCATGATTAGTGGTGGATACCAAGTCCTTGCACCTTTATCATTATTAATTCAAACCCAATATTTATTTCTCTTAATTTTATTTTATTATTGCGAAACTAATTCTAAATTGAAATTCACCAATCCCTATAGAGATGATCTCGCATTTGCACACTATGCTACTGTTGACCTTATGCACTTGCAAGTAAAACTGTACGATTATTTGCTTATTTATTTAGGTATATAAACGCACAATAGACAACAACAAACACATCGCCTGGACAGCAGCAGAAGCACATGGACTGAATAGAAACCCTAGGGTGACTTTTCTTTCTATAAAGCCATCTCCATACAGCTATATATAGGAATTTAAGGCTCAGAGAAGGGAGAGATGACGACAATTCTTGGAGAGATATTATCAAGAGGAGTTTTAGGAGATTGAAGGAGGAGACAGTTTATTTCATCAAGACGGCTTATCAAGAGATTGAAGACGACGATCAATCGCTTCAAGACTTTGAGGATTCATCTTGTATTTCGGGAAGAAATTCTATCCTTGCTCCTTTTGTCCTTTAACATGCTTGTAACCCTAGTATTTGAATTCTGTGATTGAGATTTAAACATGAGCAGCTGAATGCATTGTTGGGCGTTTGGCTTAGCTGCCTTGATTGTTTTGGATATTTTGGTGGATTTAGTTTTATGAAATTTTCTAGATTATTTCTTATTCAATATCCTTCATACCTTTGATTATTGCTTGTGGATTGGCCATCTATTATTGATAGTCAAGGTTAATATTCGAGATTAGGTTGAGGACAAATCATCTAGACCTAATTAAGCTTTCTTGAATAGAAATTTAAATCAGTATTCAAATCAAATTGTGATTTAGGTGGTTGTGTTTTCTTTATACTTAATTTAACTAATTAATTGATGAACATGATCCATGGGATTTAATTAATTAGTTATAAATTGAGAATAAACACGATCAATGGCATTTCTAGTCTTAGTAGAAATACCAATAATCTTGGATGTTGATTAATTCTTTATATTCACTAAATGTTCCAATTCATGATTGGATTGCAAGCTAAACTCCCAATTGTTCTCATTGATTATACTCATCTCTTCATAATTCGTTTTGTTTAATTTACTTAATTTTTTATTTCAATCTTCTCTTCACCAATCTTTTAATTAGAGTGTTTAGGATTTAATTTTAGAGTTTGTTTTAGTAATTTTAAGAAAGTAATTTAGGATTTAAACCACTACTATTCCTTTAGAGATCGACCTCGAGAGTAAACTCATCGCAATACTATTTGTGATTTGTGCACTTGCGAGCATAAAATTTGCACATTAGAAGCTAAGTGGGGTGGCCCTGAATTACCCCATTTATGACAAATAACTTTATGCTCTAGAGACATAGCAGCACTACCTTTGGCCTAAGGAGTTTGTGATCAACACCAATCATGAATCATTGAAGCATCTCAAGGGTCAAGGTAAATTAAATAAGAGACATGCTAGATGGGTGGAATACATCAAGATCTTTCCTTATGTCATCCGTTACAAGCAAGGTAAGGAGAAAATTGTTGCTAATGCTTTATCACGGAGGAAGGCCGAATTGGTAAAGTTAATTCATGAGAGGGTACAGCTTCAAATTGCGCAGAAGAATGAAAAGTTTGCTTCCCAAGCCAACAAAGGGAAAAGGCGTGTCATCTTTGAACCAGGAGATTGGGTTTGGGTTCACATGCGCAAAGAAAGAGTCTTAGCCCATAGAATGACTAAATTGCATCCTCAATGAGATTGACCTTTCCAAATCCTTGAGAAAATTAATGATAATGCTTATAAAATGGATCTTCTAGGTAAGTATAATGTATCTGCTACTTTCAATGTTTCTGATCTTTCTCCCTTGGATGCAAGTGACGATTCGAGGTTGAATCCTTTTTTAGGATAGGGGGAATGATGGGAAATGTGGTGGACTGAGTCTTAAGGTTCCCTTGCAAATTCCAAATGGGCCAATCACAATGTCAACAGCTAAGAAGAATAAGGAAGCAATGCAAGGATTGGTGCAACCACTTGGGCCAAGTTTGCAAATTTATCGAGCAACACCCCAACATTCAAGATGGGCTTGAAAGAAGAACCAGCTTTAATCCATGTGATACAAGCTACAGAGGAGAGTGGCATGGCCTAGTGGTTTTGTGTATACTTTTTATTTCATTAAGTATAGGCATGTGGGCCTATTTTATATTTCTATGGTTGTAGGCATTTGGGCCTATTTAATTCATTAAGTGGACTTCTTTTATTAGCTATAGGCGTGTAGTTTAGGATTTTTTAGGCTTAAAGATGTTCAGCCCATGTTTTTTAATTAATGTAGGTCTTATTCAGCCCTACGGTTTCATGGAGGGGTACAAAAACACTTGTAGCCGTATTTTGAGGGTAAGTTGAACATGAATGAAGTTTTCTTCACAGAGATTTTTCAATTTTCTCTACTTGTTCTTGATTGAACTAAGAACTTATCAAAGACAAATCCTTTGTGGGGTTCTCACCGAATCTAGGTTCTTGAAACAAGATTTCAACGGGTCTAGATTATCTTGACTTAATTCTTGGCTTTCTTAGGTAAGTTTCAATTTGATTGTAAGTTCATGGGATTTCCATTCTATGGGTTCACATCACAAATTTTTAACAATTTAATCAAGAAAGGCACACAACAAATAAGATGCTTGAAATTAAAAGAGTAAAGGAGAGAATATGCAAACTTTGTTTATAGCGGTTCAGCAATATCAGAATCTCTTCAACCTTACATCCACTCTCTTCAAGGAAGCTCCTTGCTGTAATCCACTAAATGTGGTCGAGCAACCTCACGGGTGTTGACAAACCTTACAAGCACTCTCTTCCACAAGGAAGTTACAAAGAAGTTTTTAATACTAAATACTCTAAGAGTTACACCAACTCTTTCTCTTTACAATGAATGGTATTAAATGTAAAAGAAAGGTAGAGAGATAGCAATGAATGCTTTACAAGATGAATATTATCTCTCTTCCAAGAACAAGCTTAAAGAATGGCTCACAATAAAATTTTCAAGGCTTTTGAGAGTATTAATGAGCTCTATATTAAATTGAGTGTTTTTTCTTCTTGTTTAAATGCTCATTGATGGGTGTTTTTATAGCCTTGGTTATATATGGCCATTAGACACTGATTTGATAGGTTTGGAGCATTAAATGATCAAGTTATGCGTCTCAAACAGTCATATGTTTTTAATTTGCCAATCAATTAGATCAAGTGAAAAAAGTTCACTTTTAGGTTTAGGATAAGTACCAGTCGACTGGGTCATAAGACCAATCGACTGGGAACTCACTGTCGCTTTTGCTAGTCGACTGGGTTGTCCTAAAACCCAGTTTTTATGTTTTAAAACAGTTTTTTTTTTTTACTTAAAGGCATTTTTCATATTATTTTTGTCAAAGCCTTTTGGAAAGTGAGACATAGTTTAAGCTAGGTAATTGAAATTAGAGATTCACAACATGAATTAATTACCTTAGAGCCTATTCTAAATCTTCTATCTTCTTTTGGTATTTGTATGTGTTGTATTCTTGCGTCTTGTTTCTGTATTGACTGCTTTTGTCGCTTAAACACTTAGATAAAACTGTTAGTGCAA
This sequence comes from Bretschneidera sinensis, assembly GCA_023935145.1. Taxonomy (NCBI): domain Eukaryota; kingdom Viridiplantae; phylum Streptophyta; class Magnoliopsida; order Brassicales; family Akaniaceae; genus Bretschneidera; species Bretschneidera sinensis. The sequence continues at coordinate 102,276,391 of CM043699.1, forward strand.
TTTAAGTAGTGTTTTGTCATTATTAAAATCAAATACGAGTCAACAAGTTTGATCGTCTTCTACGAATATGTATTCCTCAGCTTGAGCGAGGATGTCGTTCATGTTCTGCGGGGGTGCCTTCTAAGCTTGGAGCTGAAAAGTCCTAACTTGAGCCTATTTTTAAATGCTAGAGTTTGAATATTATGGTTGAGATCTGGGATCTCCCATTCAGCGGTGTTGATCTGGGATCTCGAAACTTTTTTCCTTTGCACTGAATGACACTGAAGAGACTCTCTAACGGCTTCCTTGGTCCCTTATTGCTAAGGAAGTGTGCTGCAAAGGCACCACTTAGTTCTTTAATGGAGCCTATGCTGGCGGATTTGAGATGCGAATACCAAGTACTTGCAGCCTTCTCGAAGGTCAAGGGGAAGGCTCAGCACATGACAGAATTAGGATGGTGGTGTAGAAGCATAGTCGTCTTATAGAGTTAGAGATGATCCATGGGATCAGTGGTGCCATCGTACACCTTTATGAGAGGCCTTCTGAAGTATCTTGGGAGAGGCTCATCAAGAATAATATGTGTAAATGGGGGATCTTGAGAATTGATTTCATCTAACACATTAGTATTCATCCCCTTGGATGCTTCTTCTCTCTTTTTGTCCATGTCTTCTAGCCTTTTATCAAGATCGGTATGTAATACTCTTATTTGTAAAGTAAAGGTAAAGAAGTAATTTAATAAATATGACATGAAATTAAAATAATATATTAATATATATATATATATATACGTGAAGGATTTAGTATTGAATAAAATAATTCTTTTGAAAAAAAAAACTGGATGCGTGGGGGCGTAGTTACAAAGAAAATGGAAAAAAACCCTAAATGTGTCCAGCGTGGAGAAAAAGAAAAGAAAAAAAACAACGTGATAACACCTAGAGTCCAAGTGTTATAAAGAGATTTTTAAATCTCTACATGCCTTACAAATGTAAGATTGGTGCCAGGAGGTGTGCAGTTTTGTGTGATATATATAGTTTCAGTTTATTTATTACTTTCCAAATCCTATTTGGTTTTTCTTCCTTCTACAATTCAAACAATTCTATTTCTTTAAACACTTGGGAACTGAAAGAAAGGTTGAAAGAGTAAAATTTTGAAGGGGTTTATAGGAGAATTTTATAGAGTCACGAAAAGCTCTCAAAAAAACATAAGGTGTTGACGATCAACAACAGGGAGAAAATTGCTGAGAGAAGCAGGAAAGGCAAGGAGGTGATCCACGGGTAGCTCTAAGTGCTACGTGATAGCAGGTAGGACAAATAGTTTGGTGAGTTGAGGTTCAGACGAAATCATTTTCTGTAAGCCATGTACGTGTCCACATCCTCATACTAATGAGAAAATAAAAATAAAATTTTATTTGTAAATATTCATGCATATTACGTTGTATATAATGTTTAAGTCAATATCATAATGATGTATCTTCCCTGTTGAGGGTTGAGGATTGATGTATAAATTTATGTTGGTATTATTTTTATTGTTCAATATGTGTTGTGCTGGGATTTTCAAAATGTGACAACACCGTCTCGGGGGTAGCCAACCCGGGATGGGTCGTTATACGATATGGCTTTTGGCCGTAGAGAGAACTCGGGACTTTAGTGAATCATTAGAGGGAGACCTAGTGGTTGAGTGGCTATTGTCTTGCTGGCAACTATTCTGACATCTCGTAGGTCAAAGACTTCGTCAGTTTGATGGGGGCGAAGGGGGATGAGTCTGTTCTCCTAATTTGGTGGCTAGTTCTGCCACCTCCTGTGTGAGTTCCTTGAATTGCTCTTGGGTGATCGATGTGGGTGGAATTGTGTTTTTTAGAGCGTTTGGATTCGCCAAGTTGGATTGAGTAGGCAACTTATGCCTTGTCAGTGCGTCATATGGTTTGCTATAATTTTGCTATGAAGCATCATGTTCTTGGATTGCAGGAAGTTCTTAGCTTGGTTGTTGGCTGCGGTTGGAGGCCCGAGTGGTGGGGCCAGTGGCGTTCTTGGCTGGATTTTTGGGCGGCATCATTACAGATGAGTTCTTTCACAAAATCAAGGGTTGTTCCCATAGACAGCGCAAATCTGTTGATACCGAAAATCTGTCTGGAGTCTAAACAGGCGAGAAGCGGTACCTGCGCACGCGAAACAAGGAAAAACCCTAAAAGTCATCGAAGAACCGGAGGCTTGTGCCTCCGAGGGGACTCTCCAATACTTAAGTTAAAATAGGGCTTTTTTGGAGAATAAGGAAAGCCAAAGAGAATGAGAGTTGTGAGAGGAGAATTGTCCGTACCTTTTGATTGTGAGAGCCACCTTTATATAGTGTTTCAAAATAGTGTTTGATTAGGAGAAATATTCAATGTTCTGATAGGAATATAACTCTTGGAGATAAATTTATTATTATTGTAAGCGGGATAACTATTTATCCATAGGCTGGAGTATTGTAATGGTACTAAAGCTCTTGGTGCGAAATTATCATTGTTGCCTTTGCTAAGTGTGGTGATTTAACCAGTTGGTCTGTCTGAGTCACAGAACTACCTTTTCGCCCTTTAAGGTTGCTGCGTGTCGTTATGCAATTAGGTGAGGATTTTCGTCTAGAATTTTATCATTTTGCTCTTAGCAGGAGCCACGTATCACTGTGTCATTGGATGAGGATTTTTCCCCTACATCAACTAGAATAATAAGTCAAGAAAAATTAGATGATGATAAATTTAATATTTTAGGATGGTGGAAAAAAATGAAAATTATTACCTCATTCTTAACATAATGACATGTGATCTACTAATTCATAAATGAAGCAAATTCACCTAAAATCACACATTAATATAAATTAAATCAAACCATAACAAATATTTAAACGCAAAAAAAAATGTCATTTGTGAATTTTTAATTTAAATATTAAAGTTATAATTGATTGATTTTAACATAATAGCATTTGATACAATGAACTAAAACACTGGGAGGAAATCATATAATATTCTTCTTTTTAGTCCATCGAATGAAACTTAACTATACAGTTTGGTTAAGCAACTCATCATTCAATTTCTAAAGTCGTTTTTCTATGAACTGGATAAGTTTATTTTTTTATTTAAAGGTCGGAAAGGTTATAAAACATTATTGTTTTAGTTATTAATAATATTTTATGCCTTTCTAATTTTTTAAATTTCTAAGTTTTTTTATTTTATATTTCACTTATTTGTATGTTATTTTCTTTATTTTATATGTTGTTTTTGTAAGTAATTTATTTTGAAGATTTTTGGAAGTTGTAATTTTTAAGTTATTTGTTTATATTGTTGTTTTTGTTCAATTTCTAAGTTATTTGTAATATTTAACTTCATTAATAAAATTATTGTTTTTTTATATAATTATACTCATTCAATTTAAATATTGAAGTTATAATTGATTGATTTTAATATAATAGCATTTGATACAATGAACTAAAACACTGGGAGGAAATCATATAATATTATTCTTTTTAGTCCACCGAATGAAACTTAACTATATAGTTTGGTTAAGCAGCTCATCATTCAATTTCTAAAGTCGTTTTTCTATGAATTAGATAAGTTTGCTTTTTTATTTAAAGGTCAAAAAAGTTATAAAACATTATTTTTTTAGTTATTAATAGTATTTTATGTCTTTCTAATTTTTAAAATTTCTAAGTTTTTTTATTTTATATTTCACTCATTTTTATGTCATTTTCTTTATTTTATATGTTGTTTTTGTAAGTTATTTATTTTGAAGATTTTTGGAAGTTGTAATTTTTAAATTATTTGTTTATATTGTTGTTTTTGTTTAATTTCTAAGTTATTTGTAATATTTAACTTCATCAATAAAATTATTGTTTTTCTATATAATTATACTCATTCAATTCAATATTTATAAATTTTTTTTTACTATTTTCAACAAAAAATTAATATATACGTCCATAGGCCGGCACGGCCTAGCACGACCCAATAGCCATGCAAGCCTTGGGTCGTGCCGAGCTGAGGTTTTTAAAAGCACAGCACGGCAAAATATAAAGACTTGATGAACCGCCTTGTGTGGGTTGTGAACCGGCACAACAGAGCCCATTACCGCCCCTAAGTATAGTGTTGCGTTCAATTAGTTTGGTCCACTAAAGCTTAAATAGCATGGAGCTAATTAAGCACCGTTTTTTATGTATATTGGTACTTCGATCTGTATGCATTTTTGAACATATATACTACAGTTTGCATATTTCAAAAAAGGACCGATGTTTAATTATCTTTTGGAAAGAGGAAATACTAGTGTTATGTAAAGTGATCGGAAAAGAAGGTTTTAAATAATTGGAAAACAGGACAAGTACTTTTATTACGCTCTCAATTTGAACCCTTAGGTGGAGATTAAATTATTTTTTTTCTTAAAATAGATTAAGATTTAAGTGGATTTAAAATGGATTAAATCAAAACCCAAATGAGACTCCCACATTTTTTTCAAAATAATTATTAATTAGTATTAGGGACCATTTATTAAGAGCATCACTAGATTTTACTTGCAAAATTTATCTTCAAAACGTTTTTATTTTCATCAACATATGAGTTTCATTGAACATGTTTTGTCTTCTTGAACCAAAAAAAAATGATCAAATCGATCATGGGTTATTTTTAGGTGTCAACATTAGGCAAGAGCTAGCATCAATATGTTTATCATGCATGTTGCTATTTGTTTGGTTTATATGCTTGGATTTCTTCTTTGAAAACAAAAGATTTTGAGAGTCGAATGAAAGCATGAGAAGAAGAATTTGAAATAAAAGGGGACTTCGATGATGAATGCTTCTTATTTTGTTCAGTATGTTCAACAATGGAAAGAACCCATCTATTTATAGAGACTTCCAACCTCATATCTGCCCCTTGATAACTGCCTCAATTGAAATTCAAATCATGGATAATAATGTTTATTCATCCATATTTTCTTATCATCTTTAACTAATGATCATATATGGCTTTATCATTTTCATTTCGAGATTAGCCTTCTCTGAAACTCAACTGATAAAGAGATGAACCCTTATCCCTTTAATTTCGGGATAAGATCTTCAGATTGGCTGAGTAGCCATAACTAACATCTCTCACTTGGCTACTTAGCCAAAAAGTTCTAGGTACGCTCTCACTATTCGTGAGATACCATATTAATGCTTTCTGTACACACTCCCATTATTCATGAGATGTTACGCTCCCACTATCCCTGAGATAACACACTCCCACTATTTATGAGATGTAAGAAAAATATTCTTTTGACTTAGATATTCCTAAATCCCATCAAACTAACATATTTAATAAAATTTTCGACTAAAATACTTTTTGTCAATGGATCAACAATCATAGCGCTAGTAGGGATATAAGATATTTTAACCTCCCTTTTATCCACCACAATATCATAAATATAATGATATTGTGTTTCAATATGCTGACCTTTCGAGCTATTTTCTCTACTGTAAATCAAACTAATAGTTGTCTGATTATCAGAGTAAATTTCTTGATCTTTCAATTAAATTGATATTCAAATCTATCAAGAAACGTCTTATTTAGATTGCATGAGTAGCAACAATGCTACATGCTATGTACTCAGCTTCTTGTCTATATCTAGTTACACATCCATGTTTTGGGATATCCAAGAAATAGCTAGGTCACCAAAAATGAAGAAATGTCCCAAAGTAGACTTCGCATCATCTTTGTCACCTCCGAAATCTGCATCGGAATAACCAATTACCTCAAGTGTATCAGCTTGATATATTAATTTAAGGCACAAGACACCCTTCAAGTACTTCAATAGTCTTTTAACTACTTCCTAATGATTTGGGCTAGGATTACTTTGGTAACTACTGACCAAACTTATTGGATATGTTAAGTCTAGTCGAGTACACAACATGACATACATCAAGCTTTCAACTGCTTGAGTATACGGTACATCTAAAGACATAATCCCTCTCTAGGACACTGGTCCTTAGACAATCTCATACCTATTACCAATGGTATTAGCGCCAGATTTTAATTCTGAATTACAAATTTCTTTAGGACTTTAAGCCCTTTAGGATTTGTATTCCTAAAACATATGATGCTTCACCCATATCTTTGATCTCAAATATCTTACTTAGTTTTAAATTGGTTTTATTTAACATTTCAATGTCATTTCCAACAAGTAGAATATCATTTATGTACAATGACAATATAGAAAAAAATTTCCCACTTTAACAAATATAAACACGGTTATCTAATTTATTCGGGACAAATTAAACCAAGTTGCAATATTACCTCATGAAATTTGAGATACCACTGTCTAGATGATTATTTTAAGCTATACAGTGACTTCTTTAATTTGTAAACTTTATTTTCTTGACCTTTTACCTGAAATCCCTCAAGCTGGTCCATATAAATATTCTCCATCGACTCTCTGTTAAGGAACGCAGTCTTGACATCCATTTGAAATAGTTCTAAGTTAAAGCATGCAATAATAGCTAGAATCATCCTAATTTATGCAAACTTTGTTATCGGAGAATACATCTCCTGAAAGTCTATTCCTGGCTTTTGAGTAAAACATTTGGTAACTAACCAGGCCTTGAATTTTTTGATGGACCCATTAGCAACAAAAATTCCTTTTAAGCACTAATTTACAACCTATAGACTTTCTAATATAAGGCAAAACACTTAGTTTCTAGACTATATTTCTTTCAATTGAATCAATTTCATCTTTCATTGCATCCAACCATATATTTGATTCTTGCCATTTCATCACTTTCACAGATGTCATGGGATCTACGTGATTACACCCAAAACATAACGCGGTAATTGTAGTACAGCTTTGGGGTGTCGATTCCACTGGGAAACAAACTAATTATACAAGAATGTGTAAACCTCAACACAAACGATAAAAGTTAAAGTGATAAAATCTGAATTGTTGATTGTGTAAATAATTGATGGATAATAAATAAACAACAAGGCTCCGAAAATCCTCCCTAAGTTCGTTGCCCTAATCTTAACTTGATTAAGTTGTTTTTATCTCAATTGCAAGTTTCACATCCCAAACAGGCAATCGGCAAATATTCAATTAAAGTGCACGTATAAACCCTAATATAATTGATATGAATTATTCTTTACTTTCAAGCAAACATGACCTAACTTATAAATTATCAAGAGACGATGATATATCTAAATGACAGTACCGCAGCAATGGACAAATCTATAAAAGAGATCTACCGGACTCAATCACACCTAAACAAATACACATAAGAAGAGCATGACTAGACTTATATGGAAAAGAAGCATGCAATCACCGGACTAATAAGAAATCTACTAATTAAATTAAAGAATAAAACATAACAATGTTTAATGAAAATAATACCAAACTACAACTGAATCAAATAAAGGAAAAAAAGAACAATTACACCTAGGGATTCATCCCTTCACTTTGCTTGGAGACTAGCCGGTCATGGAGCTCATGTTTCCTTGAGTTGCCTCCGGCCTCTCAACGATCATCTCCTCCTTGGTAGCGAAAGCTTCGGCGATTCCTCAGCTTGCCTTCCAAAAGTATACTTCGGACTCCTAAAGGCCCTCTGGATTTACTCTCTGATGATTTCAGATGAGCTCCGATTGATGCCTAAAGCTGAAGTGGAGTGGGTCTTATATAGGCAAACTCCCGGAGTGCTATGTGTTTTCTAACCGATGTGGGATATTGCCCGAGTGTGCTCGATCGCAACCTTAGTGCACTCGATCGCATGTGCGCTCGATCGCAGTTGCGCTGCAGAGTACTTCTTGGTCGATGTAGGATGTGCGCTCGATCGCAGTACAGGAAGCACTCCATCTTGTCCTTCCAGAAGCATGGGATCTTGACCTTTTAAGCAACGATTGCTTCTTTTTCTCTTTTAAACTCAAAGTACCAAAAAATTGCACTGAAATAAGTCAATGGTCCAATAATATCACTTTAGAGTTATTAACACATAAAAGCGCAATAAAGACCAAGATCAATGCTAATAATTAACCACTGTTGAGAAGCATTTTATGACTCTCATCACAACCCCCAACTAGCTTATTGCTAGTCCCTAGCAATTCAAGCGAATACAAAGGATGAATTCTACAGTGGGAATCAAAGTAAATGAAAAGCAATATTAGTGTTAAACCAAGAGTAATTCACTTTTGTCTCAAAACTTGCACATAGCACACGACACATAGAATCATTAAATATCACTCAAGTCCAAAAATAATCCAAACATCAATCTTAAAATCGTTATTGACTCTAAACATCCATCTTACCACAATCCATTAATCCAAACACCCAGATGATTTTATGCATAACATTCATGAATACAAGTCTTGGCCTCTAAAAACATAATAAATTTCGTGACGTCAATCACAAAACAGGCTCCATATGCTTACATTTCAAACCACTCTCCACTATTGTAGAAAAATCACACTATATTGGATCAAAAGGTCTTTAATAAGCTTGTAACGTTAGGCTAAGGAAGAATGGGAAGGATTCACAAGTAAAAGAACTCAATCTCTTAGCTTTAAACACAATCACTTTAAGAGCTTGATAACCTTTACTTCAACACCCAATTCTTTCAACCATTTTTCGAGCATTTCTTTCAACAAATCACCATTTTTTCTTTTCTTTTTCTTTCTTTCTTCTTTCTTTGCCATAATTCTTTATTTATTTATTTTGGCACATAACCATTCACCTTCTTTTTCATTATTTTTTTCCTTTTATTTTCCACAACCCCCAACTTATCTCCTTTAATGTACTTGGGTTGCGGTAGTAATATTTTTTCATATTTCCACCCTTACTCCTTTTAAGTGCTTCTCACAACATGTGTATAACTAAGTTCTTTTAAAAGAAAGGTAAGGATAAAATATTTTTAGGCTCATAAAGGTAAGTAAATGGTTTATCGAAAGAAACAAAGCTCAATTTTTCTTTTCAAGAAAAAGGCTCAAATATGTGACTAGTGATAAATATAGCAATGGTAGGTTTGAAAGGCTCAAACGGTTCAAAAATGGCCTATATCATATCCTAAGTAGTGTGCATTCTAGGAATTCACCTCAAGTGGTTATCAAGTAAGTTCTAAAGCTTGTTGAGACCGCAAAAATATTCACAAAATAATCACACATAAAACTTTTCTAAATGTTTAAGACTAATCATACTATCTTACCACAACTAGAGTCTCAAACCAAATGAAGATTGATGCTTAAATTAATTTCAAACTGAAGCAAGATTTAACTTCTTCTAAATGCTATATGCTATCTCAATTAAGTTTATATCATTGACGTGTAAATTGACTCTAAGGCTAACACAAAGCATGCTAATCAAAAACAAAGATGACACCAAACAGTTCAATGAAAGAAAATATGTTAATATGTTTCCTCCACCCCCAACTGAAAAATTACATTGTCCTCAATGTTAAAGAAAAGGCAAAGGAAACTCCCTTTGTAAGCGAAAGTGCACGGAAGCTGAAATTTGTACACCTCCATATGAACTGCATGCTAAACTTCTTGTTGAAAGTCTGATCTACAATATAGAACAAACCAAAAGAAAGCAACTGTGGTGTACCATTAAGACTCTCACCGTGTGTTAGCACACTGAAAATTAAAATTAAAATGCATTCAGTAATAATAATAAAACAAATAAAACAAATAAACAACACAAAAATAAAAGACAAAAATTGTACCTCTGTTGTGTGGTCAAGGTAAGTAGACAGGATCCATAAGCGGAATGTCTTCCACTTTCGGATCTTGCCTATCCATTAAGATCTTAAGGCGTTGACCATTAACTTTAAAGACCCTTCCATCTCTAGTATCCTCGATTTGTACCGCCCCATTTTCAAAAACATTTTTCACCAAAAAAAGGCCGGTCCACCTCGACCAAAGTTTTGCAGGATGCTTATGGAGTCTAGAGTCGTATAAGAACACCCGATCATTAGGTTTAAACGTTTTCCTCAAAATGTTTTTATCATGGAATACTTTCATCTTAACCTTATAGATTCTAGAGTTCTTATAAGCATCATTCCTTAACTCTTCTAACTCGGTCAACTGATATTTCCGAAGCTTACCGGCTACTCCGATGTCAAAATTAAAGGATTTGATTGCCTAATACGTTCGATGCTCGAGCTCTACAGGTAAGTGGTAAGGTTTTCCAAAAACAAGCCGATAAGGTGACATACCTAAGGGAGTTTTAAAAGCTGTACGGTAAGCCCATAGTGCATCAACTAGTCTCAAAGATCAATCTTTGCGATCCGGGTTAACCGTTTTTTCTAAAATTTGTTTAATCTCCCTATTAGCAAGCTCTACTTGCCCACTAGTCTGAGGATGATAGGCAGTATAAATTTTGTGCAACACTCCGTATTTTCGCATCAAAGCTTCAAAAGAACGGTTGCAAAAATGTGTACCTCAATCACTAATTATAGCACATGGGGTACCAAATCGAGATAACACATTTTCTTTAAGAAATTTGATTACCATTCTATTATCATTGCTTCGGCAAGCTGCTGCCTCTACCCACTTTGATACATAATCTATTGCCACGATGATATATTGGTATCCAAAGGAAGGAGGAAAGGGTCCCATAAAATCGATGCCCCAACAATCAAATATTTCAATTACCAAAATAGGGTTTAAGGGCATCATATTTCGATGAGACACAGCTCCTAACTTTTGACACCTTTTACATGAGCGACAATAGGTGTTTGCATCTTTGAACAGGGTAGGCCAATAAAATCCACACTGCAAAATTTTTGCAGCGGTTTTTTTCATTGAAAAGTGGCCTCCACAAGCTTAGGAATGACAAAATTCTAAGACACTTGCAATCTCTTCATTAGGGATGCAACACCTTAGAATTTGGTCCGGGTAGTACTTGAAAAGATAGGGGTCATCACAATAAAAATTACATACCTTATACAAAAATTTCATCTTGTCTTAAGTGCTCCAATCCATTGGTATCTCACCTATAGCCAAATAATTCACGATGTGAGCAAACCATGGTAAGGAAGTAACAGAAAGTAAATGTTCATCGGGAAAGTCATCTTTGATTGGCATGTCATCAGATGTGTCCTCAAATGTGAGCCTTGAAAGATGGTCAGCCACTACATTCTCTACTCCTTTCTTGTCTTTGATGGTGATGTCGAATTCTTGTAGGAGTAAGATCCATCGTATTAAGCGTGCCTTATGTCACGACCCTAGACTTCAACTAGCAATCGTGCGGCACTTAGCACAGTCCGTTGTACTAAGCCTACCTTCTAACCCAAAACAAATACTCCAAAGAGGCTAAATGGACTTAGAGATTTAGAGGATTCAAGAGCAAAGATAGAACATAAGAGAGTTTGTGAAGAATGCTTTGTATTGCTCCAAAGAGGTTTTCTTACAACTTCCCAAGATTTCCTAGGATGGGTTACAAATGAAGGCCAAGAGGCCTATTTATAGTTGTGGCACCAAGCCTAAGGTTATGCCACAAGTTTCTAGATCCTATCAAGTCTAGAATGTACAAGAACATCTACAAAGTTCTAGTTCTTATCTACAATATGCTTCAAGGTTCCAGAACCTTCGAGTCAAGTCTAGCCCACTCCAGAGTCTTCTAGGATTGTTTAGTTCCTTCATCCAAGTTCTAGGATGTTCTGGAATCTTCCAGGAGCTTCCACATCCTTCCAGCACCTTCCAGAATCTTCTAGCACCCCTTCGCCGAATCAGGCGATCCGCCAAGATAGAGTCCACCTCTCTATCAAAGGAGGTTACTACCGCAGTGGGTGCCCTATTTAATTCCCCTTAGCTCGCGTCTTCCTTGCCTCCAAGGTAAGGCTTCAACATACTTACATGAAAGACTAGGTAGATTTAAAGCTTAGGAGGGAGTTATAGTTTGTAGGACACCTTACCCACTCGCTTAAGGACTGGAAATGGCCCTTCATACTTCCACACCAAGCCCTTGTGAACCTTCCGCAAGGTCTTGAACTGTTGGGGCAACAACTTGACAAGGACCAAATCCCCTTCCTGAAACTCAACCATCCTCCTTTTCTTGTCAGCCCACTTCTTCATCCTTTTGGTTGCCTTGTTCAAATATGCTCGGGCTAACTCAGCTTGCTCATGCCATGCCTTAGCAAATTTGAAGACAGCAGGACTCTTCCCTTCATAGCTTGTGGCCAAAGCATGAGAGGTCATAGGTTGTTGTCCCATAATGATCTCGAAGGAACTCTTGCTAGTAGACTCACTCCGCTGCAAGTGTTAAGAGAATTGGGCCACATCCAGCAACTTAGCCCAATCATGTTGGTTGGCACTAACAAAGTGCCTAAGATAAAGCTCCAGCACTGCGTTGGCACGCTCCGTCTGTCCATCGCTCTGCGGATGAAAGCTTGTGAAAAAGTTCAAGTCCGATCCCAATAACTTGAATAACTCTGTCCAAAACTTCCCGGTAAATCACGGGTCTCGGTCACTCACGATATTAGACGGGACTCCCCAATGTTTCACGACATGCTTGAGGAATAACTGTGCGGTCTCGTCGGTGGTGCAATCTGCTGAGGCAGGTATGAAGGTTGCATACTTATTGAAGTGATCAATGACCACGATTATGCTGCCAAAGCCCTTCGATCTTGGCAAGCAAGTGATGAAGTCCATCGAGACACTCTGCCATAGTCTCTCCGGAATAGGCAACGGCTCTAACAAGCTACCTGATGCATGTTACTCTGTCTTGTCTTGTTGGCATACAAGACAAGTTCTCACATAGACTTCAGCATCATCCCGTAATTGAGGCCAATAGTAAATAGACTTGATCAAGGCAAGTGTGCGTCTCATACCTGGGTGACTAGCCCATAGTGAATCGTGGCACTCCTTGATCAGCTCCTTCCTCAAGTTCCCCCACTTCGGCACATAGATACGATTTTCCTTGGCTTAGAGTAGTCCATCACTCAGCCAAAATCGCCTCGTCTTTCCTTCCTTGATAAGGGTAATGAGGTTTTGTGCCAAGGCATCATGCTCCAACCCTTCTTTTATCCTTTCTAACAAGGGACTGCTTAGTCTACTCAAGGCTGCTAACTCCGTTTTTCAACTCAACGCATCGGCCACCACATTCGTTTTGCCAGGCTTGTACTCAAGCTTATAATCGAACTCCGCCAAGAAATCTTACCACCGAGCTTGCTTGGGACTCAACTTCTTCTGAGTTTGGAAGTAGCTAGTTGCTACATTATCCGTCATGATCACAAAGTGAGAACCCAACAAGTAGTGTCGCCACACCCTTAGGCAATGAATGATAGCCGTCATCTCTTTCTCTTGCACCGTGTAGCGACGTTCGGTGTCGTTAAGCTTGCAATTTTCGTAGGTAATTGGATGCCCTTCTTGCATCAACACTCCACCAATGGCAAAGTTGGAAGCATCCATGTGTAGCTCGAATGTCTTGGAGGGGTCTGGTAGACAAAGCACCAGCTCTTTACTAACAGCCTTCTTCAAGTCTTCGAACGAGGCTTGGCATTCACTTGTCCATTCCCAAGACTTGTTCTTCTTAAGCAGGTCAGTCAGTGGGGCTGCTCTTGCTGAATATGACTTGATGAACCTCCTGCAGTAGTTCACAAGTCTAAGGAAAGACCTTAACTCGGGGACCTTAGTGGGAGGTTCCCATTCCTGGATGACTTTCACCTTAGCTCTGTCCATCATAAGCTTCCCATCCTTTATCCTATGCCCCAAGAACATCACCTCATCTTGGGCAAATGAACACTTCTCCTTCTTGATATATAGCTCATTTTGCCTTAGGACCTCGAACACCTTCCTCAAGTGCTCAAGATGTTCTTCCAAAGTTCAGCTATATATCACAATATCATCGAGATATACTACCACAAACCGATCGAGGTAGGGATGGAAGAGCTTATTTATAAGAGTGCAAAATATAGCAGGTGCATTGGTGAGACCAAATGGCATAACTAGGAACTCATAGGCACCGTACCTGGTCACACATGTGGTCTTGGGCTCATCTTCCTTTGCTATGCGAACCTGGTAGTATCCCGACCATAAGTCCAACTTCGAAAAGTATCTTGCATTCCCCAATTGATCGAACAAGTCTGCAATGAGTGGGATAGGATACTTGTTCTTCACCTTGATCTTGTTTAGAGCCCGATAGTCAATGCACATCCTCAGTGAGCCATTCTTCTTCTTTTGAAAGATCACCGGGGCACCAAATAGAGCTTTGGAGGGTCTAATAAAACCAGCATCCAGTAATTCATCAAGCTGCTTTTGGAGTTCTTCCAACTCTGAGTTCGCCATCCTATAAGGACTCATTACTGGTGGTCTTGTGCCAGGCTCCAACTCGATTTCATGATCCACCTCCCTCCTTGGAGGTAATCATTTAGGCAACGCCTTTGGCATCACGTCTTGGAACTCGTCCAGGACAGCTTGCACCTCCGTTGACAAACCTTGTTGTGGTGACGCCTCTTCATCATCAAATTCCTTCAAGATGGCCAAGTAACTCTCTTCTTCCCTTTTCAATCCCTTCTTGAACTGAAATGCTGAGAGAACTTGGGTAGTAGGTTTGGTGAACCTTTCCGTTGGTACCACACAAGCCTTTGAACTATCTAAAATGCATATAGAGTTTGAAAATGGGACAAGGAAAGCCCTAACCTGGTCCAAAAACTCCATGCCGAATACCACCGAGAAGTCTTCCATGCGCGCACAGTCCATGCACCAAAACTGACCTTCACTCCATAAACAACTCTTTGGAGAGGTCGTGCTGCTGAGTTTACCGCTTTGAAGGAGCCACCTCCATTGGTAACCTTGAGACCGAGTCTCTTGGCTTTCTTAAGTGAGACAAAGTTGTGTGATGCACCTGTGTCGACCAAGGCTTTAGCGACCTTCCCGTTGATGGTTGCATCCACGAACATCAAGCCCTTAGGGGTCTTTAGCGTATTCTGCAATGCACTAAGCAGTTGCATGGATCCCATTGTTGCGCCTTCATCCTCTTTGCCTCCTTCTTGGTCATGCGAGGCAACTAAGGCATTCAACGCCTTCCTTTTCAGACACTCCCGTGCCCAATGCAGTCCGTCGCATATGAAACACGTCACTCGGGTCTTTGAGGCACCACGATCCTCCTTGTCCTTCCCTTTATCCCATGGCTTGAACGAGGAGCCTTCTTTCTAATTCTTGTGGCCTTGTCCTTTGGCATGGCCTCCTCCACTCTTTCCGCCACCAAACTTCTTGTTCGCAACCTTTGAGCCTTCTTTGTTTGTGGAGTAATCAATGAGACTTTCGGCAACCGCGATAGCTGTGGCTAAGTCTTGGACACCACGTCACTTAAGCTCAAGGTTAGCCCATGATTGGAGACCATCCATGAAAAAGAACAATGTATCCTTATCAGACATGTTAGAGACTTCTAACAGTAGAGTTATGAACTCCTTGACATAGTCCCTTATACTACCTGACTGCTTCAACCGTCGAAGCCTCCCCCTCACCTCTTCTTCGGCATTTATTAGGAAGAACTGGCTCTTGAACTCCCTTTTGAAGTCATCAAAAGAGTCTATTGTGCATACCCCTCGTTGCACATCTCTATGCCTTTGTCTCCACCATAGCATGGCAGTGTCGGACAGGTACATGGCAGTGGTTCGGATCTTGCTGGCATGGTCCGTTATGCCAGTAGCCTTAAAGTATTGCTCAAGCCCCCATAGGAAGTTCTCAACTTCCCTAGCATTTCTAGCACCATTGAACGTCTTTGGCTTAGGGACTTCCACCTTCTTGGCCTCAATGATGGTGGTTGTAGTAGCTCCCGAAGCCATAGCACGTTTGCAAAGTGATAGATCTCCACCCATATCCTCAACTCTAAGTAACACATTATTAATTTCTCTTTGGACAAGATCACGTACCTTGGCTAGTTCAGCCTTCAACCTGTCGATCTTTTGCCTTAGCCCATCATCTAGCTCGTTGAGGGACATCTTGACTGCTGCATGAATCTTTGCAACCTCGGCCTCCAAGCCGCTGCAGCGTTCCTCCAAGTTGTCCACCCGATCGAACAGCTCCCCCAAGCTGCCCTGCACACTCCCCACGCATGCTTCCAAGCTAGAGATCATGTCTTTTGACTTGGCTCGAGACTCTTTAGATGGTAGCTTCTGAACTTCCTCATGCCCACGCTCCATTGGTGGAACTTCCACGTTTGGTGTGGATGGGGCACCGACCTTCATTATGCCGAGGATAGATATGCTTCAACCTAAATGCTCTGATACCAACTGTCACGACCCTAGACTTCAACTAGCAATCGTGCGGCACTTAGCAAGGTCCGTTGTACTAAGCCTACCTTCTAACCCGAAACAAACACTCCAAAGAGACTAGAAAGGGACTTAGAGATTTAGAGGATTCAAGAGCAAAGCGAGAACACAAGAGAGTTTGTGAAAAATGCTTTGTATTGCTCTAGAGTAGGTTTTCTTACAACTTCCCAAGATTTCCCAAGATAGGTTACAAATGAAGGCCAAGAGACCTATTCATAGTTGTGGCACCAAGCCTAAGGTTATGCCACAAGTTTCTAGATCCTACCAAGTCTAGAATGTACAAGAACATCTACAAAGTTCTAGTTCTTATCTACAACATGCCTCAAGGTTCCAGAACTTTCTAGTCAAGTCTAGCCCACTCCAGAGTCTTCTAGGATTGTCTGGTTCCTTCTCCAAGTTCTAAGATGTTTCGGAATCTTCCAAGAGCTTCCACATCCTTCCAACACCTTTCAGAATCTTCTAGCACCTTCTAGAATCTTCCAGCGCCTTCTAGGACATGCTAATGTACTCTAGAATATTCTAGAGTCTTCCAGGCTTTAGTTGAGTCCATCCAACTCTAGTTTCCTCTAGACAACACTAGACCACTCTAGAACTTTCTCATGTAGTAACTTGTAGAAAAGTCTAGATCCTTTGCGCAAGCACCATTCCTTTGGATTTTGCGGAGCAATTTGAGTGGGACGTGACACTTAGCATCCTTCTTTGTAAGAAGGTATTTGAGAGCCGCATGATCTGTAAAAATAAGGATAGGAGAACCAATTAAGTATGCACGAAATTTATCTAAAGCAAATACTACAGCTAGCAATTCTTTTTCAGTTGTGGAGTAATTCATCTGAGCACTATTCAAAGTCTTACTAGCATAGTAAATCACAAAAGGTTTTCCCTCTCTTCACTGTCCAAGAACAGCACCTACAGCGTAGTCACTAGCATCACACATGATTTCAAAGGGTACATTCCAATCAGGTGACTGCATTATAAGTGCTAAAGTAAGATTTCCAATCAGCGTTTTAAAGGCCTCTTGATAAGCTTGAGTCCACTCAAATGGGGCAACTTTAATTAGGAGGGCACATAGTGGTCTAGATATGTTTGAAAATTTTTGTATGAACCTCCTATAAAAGCCAGCATAACCAAGGAAAGATCTCACATCCTTTATTGTCTTAGGTGTAGGAAATTTAGAGATTAATTCAATCTTAGATTGATCAACCTCTATTCCTTTAGAAGAGACAATATACCCTAAGACAATACCGGATGGTACCATGAAATGACATTTTTCCCAATTTAAAACCAATTCTTTTTCCTCACATCGAATTAATACTCTTTCCAAATTCATTAAGCATGTATCAAATGAAGATTAAAAAACAGTTAGGTCATCCATAAAAACCTCCATGCAATTTTCAACCATGTCACTAAAAACACTCATCATGCAACGTTGAAAAGTGGCAGGTGAATTACATAATCCAAATGGCATTCTACGAAATGCTTAAGTACCAAAGGGATAAGTAAAAATGGTTTTATCCTGATCTTCTAATGCAATTTCAATTTGATAATAGCCAGAATAACCATCTAAGAAACAGTAAAAAAGATGACCAGCTACACGCTCAAGAATTTGATCAATAAAAGGGAGTGGGAAGTGGTCTTTCCGGGTGGCAGCATTTAATTTTTTGTAATTAATGCACATACACCACCCGGTCACAAGTTTGGTAGGGACTAACTCTCCTAGCTCATTCATTACCACAGTGACTCCAGACGTTTTGGGAACGACTTGTGTAGGACTTACCCATTTACTATCAGCTATGGGATATATAATACCCACATCTAACGGTTTCAACACTTCATTTTTCACTACTTTTTTCATAGTGGGGTTAAGTCTACGTTAAGGGTCTCTACGAGGACTTGTTCCTTCATCCAAATTTATTTTATGGGAGCAGATCAGGGGATTAATTCCCTTCAAATCAGCCATGCTCCATCCTAAGGCTGATTTATGTGCAATTAAGGTCTGAATTAATTTCTCACATTGGGTCTCAGATAATTCAGATGAAATAAAAACAAGAAATGTATCACCTGGACCGAGAAATGCATGCTTTAAACCCTTAGGTAGTGGCTTCAATTCAACTTTATGTGCTTCCACACTTGAGGGGATTTGTTTTTCGCTTTTGTCAGGCAACTCCTCGAACCTTGGGTGCCATGCCCGAATGCCATAATCCTGAGATTTGTCAAAAACAACACAAGTATCAATTATATCAGTTTTATCATCAAATAAATCAATCTTAGAATTAACAAGAAAACTCTTAAAAGGATCAAAATCATGAGCCATGGAAACTCCCTCATCGATGAGTGACTCGATCATGTATAGCTGGTGGTTTTCGTCCTCATCTTCGGACTATTTTGCAACATTGAAAATGTTCACTTCTAAGGTCATGTTTCCAAAAGACAGCTTCATGAGTCCATTCCTGCTATTAATAAGAGCATTTGCGGTAGCAAGGAAAGGTCTACCCAAAATCAAAGGAATTCTAGAGTTAGTGTCAACAGCAGAAGTGGTATCAAGGATTAGGAAATCAACAGGATAGTAAAATTTATCAATCTGAATCAACACATCCTCTACCACACCCCGGGGTACTTTAACTGAACGGTCAGCCAGTTGTAGCACCACGCCGGTTGGTTTGATTTCCCCTAAACCTAGCTGTAAATAAACGAAAAATGGCATCAGGTTTGCACTAGCTCCTAAATCTAGCAAGGCTTGTCCAACCTCATGATTTCCAATGCTACAAGCAATGGTAGGACAGCCTGGATCCTTGTATTTTGGGGGAATTCTTTCCTCAATTAAAGCACTAACTTGCTTAGTTAGAAATGCAGTTTTCTTGATATGGTGTTTCCTCTTAATTGTGCATAAATATTTGAGAACTTTTGCATAAGTGGAAACTTGTTTAATCACATGCAAAAGAGGAAGATTAAGTTTCACTTGCCTCAAGTTCTCTATGATTTCATTATTTAAGTCCAGATTTTTCTTGTTTGACTCTAAGGCTTGAGGGAATGGTGTCTTAATAGGACTTTTGGTCATTTCAGGGTCTTTGGACAGCTCGGTATTACTACTAGTTTGACCCTTTTCCACATCCTCGGATTCATTCATTGGTGAGATGTGCAGTGACTTACCACTTCGGGTCACAATGGCATTTACATCCTTCAAATATTCTTGTGCCACATGTTGACCGTGAGGTATGGACTGAGCTTGGGAAGGGAACTTACCTCGCTCAGTCACACTTAAGGAGCCCATTAATTTGGACACTTGGCTCCTAATTTCTTTATTCTCTTCAACCACCTGTGTAATTAATGCCTCAACCCTCTGGTTTGTCTTACCTTGTGCCTCTATAATAGCCTGTAAGGTATCTTCTAAGGAGTTCCTAGAGGATGAGGGTGCATGATAAGGTGCAGGGGATGATCTAGGGGGTTGTGCATGCTGTTGATTTTCAGATTTCCAGCTGAAGTTGGGGTGATTCTGCCACCCCGAATTATAAGTGTTAGAGAAAGGTGCAAGGGGCTTCTTGTACATGCCTAAGGCATTACATTGTTCCTCATACAGCCCTCTCATATCAACAAATGTGGGGAATTCTTGGGCAAGATGATCTAGCCCGCCACACACAAAGCACGACTCTAAAGACTCGGCATGATTAGCCACACGTGTTTGCTTTGAGCTCTTAGTTTTTAATGCCTCTAACTCCCTAGTGAGCAGTTCGACCTTAGCTTTCAGGTTATCTTCTTCCTTAAGATGGTATATTCTTCTACCACTAGGGTTTCCTATAGGTCGTGACCTATTCGTGCTTTCAGTAGCACTAGGTCCAGTCCATGTATGAGCTTTCTCAGCAAGCTCATTGAGGTATTCAATAGCCTCATCGGGGTCTTTTTGCAGAAATTCTCCATTGCACATCATCTCTACAAATTGGCATTCTCTATAAGTAAGACCCTCATAGAAATAGCTCACTAAACACCAATTTTCATACCCATGGTGTGGATACATACTTAACAGCTCTTTAAATTTCTCCCAAGACTGATACAAAGTCTCATTTTCCTTTTGTGCAAAGGTGGAGATTTGTCTTTTCAACGCATTAGTCTTATATTGAGGGAAGTATTTGTTAAAGAAAGCCCAAGTCATCTCAGTCCACGATCCAATAGATCGTGGTCTCAGTGAGTATAACCAACTCTTAGCTCTATCCTTCAAAGCGAAAGGAAAGAACTTAAGTCGCACAATGTCAGCAGTTGCACCTTGACTATGGAAAGTCGCAACTACTTTCTCAAACTCTCTGATGTGCACATACGGGTTCTTTCCATGCCATAAAATATAGGGAGTAACTGTATCATCCCTATTTTAAGATCTAATTGGAGAATGTTGCTGGAAACATGATGCAAGATGGTGTGGTTGTGCATGTAGGGTGGAGGTAATCCTGAAGGGTCCTAGTAGGTTGATCTTCGCGTTCACTCATCTCCTCAGGACTAGATGGATTATCAAATAAAGGGTTTAAAAAGTTTAATCCTGACTCTAGCACAGGCCTACAAGCAAATCTACCCAAAGTGTCTCTATATCTGGGCATGCAAGATCACACAATAGAAAGTACTATAAAACAGAAAGAATAAAATAAAATAAAATAAAATAAAAATTTAATGCAGCAAGCAAAAAGAAGGAACGAAGTTACCGCCTTTATAGCTGCTGAAAAGAAAAACTATTTACAACTCTTCTACTGTCATGTCAAAAGTTGACAATCTTCTTTGTATCTAAGCGCGTTTCCCCGGCAACGGTGCCAAAATTTGATTACGCCCAAAACATAACGCGGTAATTGTAGTACAGCTTTGGGATGTTGATTCCACAGGGAAACAAACTAATTATACAAGAAGGTGTAAACCTCAACACAAACGATAAAAGTTAAAGTGATAAAATCTGAATTGTTGATTGTATAAATAATTGATGGATTATAAATAAACAACAAGGCTCTGGAAATCCTCCCTAAGCTTGTTGCCCTAATCCTAACTTGATTCAGTTGTTTTTATCTCGATTGCAAGTTTCACATCCCAAACAGGCAATCGACAAATATTCAATTAAAGCGCACGTATAAACCCTAATGTAATTGATATGAATTATTCTTTACTTTCAAGCACACTTGACCTAACTTATAAATTATCAAGAGACGACGATATATCTAAATGACAATACTGCAGCAATGAACAAATCTATAAAAGAGATCTACCGGACTCAACCACACCCAAACAAATACACATAAGAAGAGCATGACTAGAATTATATGGAAAAGAAGCATGCAATCACCGGACTAATAAGAAATATACTAATTAAATTAAAGAATAAAACATAACAATGTTTAATGAAAATAATACCAAACTACAACTGAATCAAATAAAGAAAAATAAGAACAACTACACCTAGGGATTCATCTCTTCGCCTTCCTTGGAGACTAGCCGGCCATGGAGCTCATGCTTCCTTGAGTTGCCTCCGACCCCTCAATGATCATCTCCTCCTTGGTAGCAAAAACTTCGGTGATTCCTTAGCTTGCCCTCTAAAAGTATACTTCGGACTCCTAAAGACCCTCTGGATTGCTCCTAAAGGCCCTATGGATTTACTCTCTGATGATTTCAGATGAGCTCCGATTGATACCTAAAGCTGAAGTGGAGTGGGTCTTATATAGGCAAACTCCCGGAGTGCTATGTGTTTTCTAACCGATGTGGGATATTGCCTAAGTGCACTCGATCGCAACCTTAGTGTGCTCGATCGCATGTGCGCTTGATCGCAGATTGGTGCGCTCGATCGTAGTTGCGCTGCAGAGTACTTCTTGGTCAATGTGAGATGTGCGCTCGATCGCACTTCTTGTGCGCTCGATCGCAGTACAGGCAACACTCCATCTTGTCCTTCCAGAAGCATGGGATCTTGACCTTTTAAGCAATGATCGCTTCTTTTTCTCTTTTAAACTCAAAGTACCTGAAAATTGCACTGAAATAAGTCAGTGGTCCAATAATATCACTTTAGAGTTATTAACACATAAAAGTGCAATAAAGACCGAGATCAATCCTAAAATGCTAACAATTAACCACTGTTGAGAAGCATTTTATGACTCTTATCACTACGCATTCCTCAATGTCTGTGTCCATAGAAAAATATGATGACTTACACAAATATAGGTAATAATTGTCCATCCAAGTGGAAGGAGTTCTAGATCTCTTATTGCCAATACCAGGTTGAATAGGTTGAGGAGATGGTGTCTCTATTAAATGTTTTGTTGTAGGTATTGGTTCATCATCTATAACTACATTTGGTTTTGGGTTATTTTCACAAACATCATCGTAATAGTCATCTTCTATTACAAATAGGGTTCATTATCTTTCTGAACTTTTTCCTCTACATTTTCTAGAAAAGTAGCATATCTACTTTCAATAACACATTTTTCTTTATGATAAAACCTATAGCCTTTTGACCTTTCAGAATAGCCTATGAAAACATATTTCAATGTTTTGAAATCTAATTTATCTCTCAATTGAGATGGAATCAAAACATGCACTATACAATCCTTTTTCTAGATAACTTAAGTTAGGTTTACGACCATTCTATATCTCATAAGGTGTTGACTCGACAGATTTAGTGGGAATATGATTCATTATATAGTGTGTTATAATCAATGCTTCTCCCTAAAATATTTTGGAGAGATTTGAGTGTGACAACATGCATCTTACAACATTCATTAACGTTCTTTTTTTTTCTTTCTGCCACACCATTCTGTTGTGCCGTATAAGACATAGTGGTATGCCTTATAATTCCATGTTCTATGCAAAAATTGTCAAAATCACTTGAATTTTATCCTCCCCCCATATCACCCCTTAACACCTTAATATTCTTTCCAAGTTGATTTTTTTACTTTTGTCTTATATCTCTTAAAACACTCTAAAGCTTCTGATTTGAAAGATATAAGATATACATAAGTAAACTTGGAATAGTCATCTATAAAAGTAATAAGATATTCCTTATTACCATGGTTTTTTATACTCAAAGGGCCACATATATCTGAGTGCACCAAATCAAGAAGTTGACTAGCTCTTTGACCTATCTTAAAAGGTTTCCTAATCATTTTTTCAACTAAACAATGTTGACAATATTACATGACATTTATATTTGATAAACATGGTAACAAATTCATGTTAATTATTTGTTTCATTTAGATTTACCAAGGTGTCCTAATCTTAAATTCCATAATTTACATGTAGAATAATCAAGAGACAAAGAATAATTCAAAGTTGCATCATTCTTATTATCTTTCACGACGGGTAAACAAAATATTTCATGTTCGAGCATAAACTTGCCCATAGCCAAAACTTTTCTTTCCTATCCAATGGACACCCTTTTATTGTAGAACCTAACCTCTAGTCCCTTCTTCAGTAGTGCAGAAACAGAAACTAGATTATGCCTCATCCTGAGCACATAGATCACTTCCTTGAGGACCATGATATTATCCCCAATATCCAACTAGTAAGATCCAAGACCTTCCGCATCCAGATATGTATTGTTACCTATTAAGATCCTATGTTCCCCCTTTTTAAGCACATTGTAATCAAACAGCCCCTTCTTTGGTCTTGGCAATGTGTTGTGTTGCACTTGAGTCAATCCACCACCCATCTATGTCCATGGCCACAACATTGCACTTGATTAGTCCAACAAACTCTCGTTTGCTGGATCCTCCTTGTTCTCAGCGTTTTGAAACGACCATATTTCCTTGCTTGTTTTCCAGGCAATTGGACTTGAAATGTCCATATTTGCCGAATTTATAATAAGCACCCCGAGGAATGATCGGTTTCTTGTTGTTGGGTGTTGTAGTCGTGGATCCTTGAAGAAAGGTTTCTGAGGGCCGAGCTAACGATTATGATTTCTTGGTTTGGGCTGGGCTAGATATAGTTCTTCTTGCTGCACAAGATTCGATTCAGGTCCTTTTTCTCATAGTTATCAAATCTTCTTGATTGCCAACATGGATGGCAAATCACTTATATTCGTAGTGGTGCCACTAAGTCTCAAAGTAGTGGCAGTAGAGTCCAATGAAGGAAATAAACTATTTAGAATAGTTACCACCTATATTTTCTCTGTAATTTGAGTTCCAACAATTTCTAGGTCCTTAGCTATTACAGTCATCTTATTATAATGATCCATCACACTTTAACTCTCCTTCCTCCTACAAGTATTGTAGTTATGGAAGAGAAGTTGTAAGTTCACCTAAAAAATGGTGTCATACTTTTCCTTGATGACCATCTATAACTCTTTAGCAGTTTTATAATTTTGAAAACTTTTATCATATTTTTTTCCATGAACATCAACATAAGGCTCTTCGCCTTATTGTTATTCATTTGCCACTGCTAGAACTGTCTTTTTTTTAGCATTAATGGGATTCTCAACGAGAGTTGGAGTGGTGTCATCGATAATATAATCGACATTGTCATGGATCAGGCCATACCTAATTTTTCTACTCCACATATCATAGTTTGCACCATTAAGACGTTCAATCTTTGCTAGTTCAAAAGTAATCAGTTTGCTAGCCATTTCAAAAAAGGCTGTACTGAAAATAATTTTTGAAAAAGATAAATTTTTTGACAAAAATGAGTAAATTGCTTGAATTTAAAGGCGTAAATGTAATATAACATGCTTTGGAACAAAGATGAGGGGGTTTGTCCAAACTTAAGGATGGTTAACTAAGTAGTTGGTCGATCAGTCATCCAGGATACTGCTTGGTTAGGCGTCTGATAGGCTACTAGACGATTGGATAGGTGCCTAGTGACTTCTGCTAAGCGGTTGTGTAGACACCTAGGGACTCCTGCTAGGCAGCTAGGTAGTCGCTTAGTAGTTTTGTTAGGCTGCTGGGTAGTCGCTTAGTAGTTTTGTTAGGCTGCTGGGTAGTCACCTGGTAGTTTTGTTAGGCTGTTAGATAGTCGCCTAGTAGCTTTGCTAGGTTGTTGGGTAGTCACCTGGTAACCTTGCTAGTCTACTAGGTAGTCGACTAGTGGGCTACTAGGCAACTAGATAGTTGACTGGTGGGTCTACTAGTCGATCGGGGACTTCTTAGCACCTGGTCAAACGTTTGGAGGTGTTTCGGGTGGAAAAATTGAAAAAAATGGTTTTCGAGATAATTTCTAGCTCTGATATCATTGTTTGGTTTATATGCTTGGATTTTTTCTTTGAAAACAAAAAGATTTCTAGAGTAGAATGAAAATATGAGAAGAATAATTTGAAGTAAAAAGGGGCTCCGATAATGACTGCTTCTTGCTTGGTTCAGCGAGTTTAACAATAGGAAGAACCCATCTATTTATAAAGGCTTTCAACCTCATCTTTGCCCTTGATAACTGTCTCATTTGAAATTCAAATCATGAATAATGTTTATTCATTCATATTTTCGAATCATCTTAAACTAATGATCAAATATGACTTTATCCTTTTCATTTCGGGATAAGCATTCTCTAGAACTCAACTGATAATTAGATGAACCTTTATCCCTTTAATTTCAAGATAAAATCTTCAGATTAGTTGAATAGCCATAACCATCACTATTGAGAAACTTCAAAAGGATCTCTTTTGAATGTGTTATGTGTCTACTTCGAAATAGTTGGATGATATTTTTGTAAGACGTTAAGGATTGATCAATTCCGTTTCTTAAAGAACAAATTGGATGTTTGTGATCTTCATGCTCGACTTTCAATTTATTCCGTCGTGGTCATGTTATCCTTGCAGATCAATCATGTTCCCTGATCGACCCAAATTTTTATAGGCACAAAATATTAGATATGATTTTATTTCCTGATCTTGTTGTTGGCTGTGGATTCATCCATTTGCTTTGATATTTCAAAGCAACTCCAGCTCAAGGCATTCTTATGATCTAGTAGTGATTAAAACATTACTTTCTATTGTGATTTCGGGTAGGCTCATTATCTTATGAGTCGTCAATCAATCATCGATTATTGCATTTTTCTTAGATTTAATATGACTTCTTGGAAAACAAAAAAACAATAGATCGTGTTCAAATTGGTTGTTAAAGCTGAATATTAGACTGTGATCATGGTCACCTCTGAAATTACTTGGCTTAACTACACCACCAATCTAGTATTTTATTAACCTTCCAAGCAGGTCAAAGCATCGATAATGGATGTCAGATTGTTCTTGAAAAACTTAAAATGACATTCAATACACGTTTTATAAGTCTATTTATGTGATAGAACGATTCGTTAAATGAGACTCATTATGTTATATTATTTTTTATAATAAATTTAATATATTATAAATATATATTTTTTATTTTTATTTTTATATATAACTTACAAAAATTATTGGCACGTGTCAAAAAACGAACAACAATTAACTAAAACCTTAATTATAAATCATCACACTATATATAATTGATTACTACGGAATATTATATAATTAGCATAAGAAATTATTTTCCAATATAACTTTGAGAAGATTTTTTTATATTTAAATTCTTTTATTGAATAGTACTGCAATAAAGTGTCACTTATTATTTAATTAGATGCAGCAGAATGGTTTAATTTTCACTTTAATCATTTTGTAATTTCATTTAAATAATAATATTTGATAAGTTTTGCTTTGGGTTTGGCAAGAGATGGTCCAGTGAATTACTACTACTACTTTATATTAAAGTAATTCTGCATATTGATCAGGAAAAACAAATGATATAAAAGCAATTTGTAGAAACCGTTAGGATATTTTTTATTTGAGAATTGAAATAAAAATAAAATTTATGATAAAATTAAATGTTATTATAAAAAATTAAAATTCAGATATTTTTTATATGATAACATAATATTTAATTTTATCATAAATTTAATTTTATTTCAGTTCTTGAATAACGATGATTTAAATCTTTGGGACAAAAATAACTCTTAGAAACACTGCTACGAGGCTAGCCAATGCTTGCTAACAAGCAAACAACTGAGACACGTGACATAAACAATGCACTTTACGAATTGAAGACGTTTTCATTTTGAATATGTGTAATCCGCGAATTTACCTCAATCCGTCACTCTAAAGTGGTGGATTATGACACCTAGGGTCTACCTCAGTTGACTGACATTTTAAGTCATTAAGCATTGATCAAGTTCACTTTCAAAAGAGTAGGAGGTTATTGCATGTCTTCTACATCCGTTGTGTTGTCATCTTTGATCACCATGTTCTCTGGTCTACTTGAATTTTTATATGCACTTATTATTAGATATGATTTTCTTTACTTTTATTATATTCTTGACATTTATTCTTTACTTGCATGAAATTATGCATTGTTATAAGTTTTAAGGTCATGTTTGATTATCATTTAAGTCAATTTATTTATCTTGTTGTTATTTAAACCAACTTGCTTTAAACTAGTTTAAATGACAACTAAACATGACTTAAATAATTTAGTTGTTAACTAAAGTAGAAAGTAAAAACAAATAATTATTTATTTATATAATTCATTTATTCGAACAACTTATTTTTTCCGTCTAAATTTTTTCATTCTCAATAATTATCATTCATTTAAAAGAAAAGTTAAGGTAATGGTTTTGTGTATATACGTACTTTTAAGAGTTAGTTTTAAACCACTCTCATTTTTTAAGCTATTCTAAATGAGTATTCAAACTTTACTTATTAACCATTTGATTTAAGATATTCCGTCAAATGATGAAAAAAAAAAAACAATTCATATCATCTCTCTCTACTTTTAACTACAAAACTCCAAATTGATCTAACAATTAGAGAAGGAAACACAGATCTTAAACTAGATTAGAGAGGTAAACTTATCATAATCTATAAAGTTGTAATTACTAGATTAATTCTACATAATTTGTTGAGGAATTAAAAAGATTCTTACTTGCACCGGGTGCAAAACTCATTTTTCATTAGGGTAAAAATTTAACTAGTAATTTTTTGAAACTTTATTGGCAACGTTAACTTAGAATGTATAAATATTATTAGTGAAGTTCTCTAAAATTACCAATTAAATTTTTACTCCGATACAAACAAAAATTTCTCGTGGAATTATTGTCTATAATTGTGGTAATAAGAAAAAGAGAAACGGATAATCATTGCTTTGGATAAAATATTTAAAATTATCACAGTGAAGTTTGAATACCAAATTAAAACAATTGAAAGAATATACAGAGTAGAATTTTTAAAAACTACCCTTAAAACATAAAGAAAAAAATATCAGAAATTAGACTAAAAAATTGCAATGTGCAGATGGACTTTAATCGAATTTAATCAAGTTTTGCATATATCCAAAGGGCATTGGAGTATCAAATTATCAATCATTTGAACTAAAATTGAAATTAAAATTCGTAGAAGTTTAATGTATGGCTCGACTTTAATTTCCAATCCCACCTAAATTGGACAGCATCATTTAATTTGTGAGTGCATGTCACAGCCAATGCAAGAAATGGAATGCATACATCATCATCGTTGTTGTTTCAGGTCATTGTCATAAGCCATGAACGTATTTGTTATAGACCATCAACATCACAATCTTTTTATCATGTAAATTATCTTTCGAATTGCATGGTACCACTATTTCACAGATGAATCTGACTACTCCAATAATTGGAGAATTGGTGCTCGACAAAGGTTTAAGTGACACAAGACAGTTGAACAGCTTATCAAACCTCAAACGAAGGAAGACAAACAAGGCAGTTGCTCCAGCAATCTTGATTTGATTTATCTGCAGTTCTTATGTAAGTTTAAAACCAATTTTAAATTTGAGTTTTTTTTTAAAAAAATTTACCAAAATCTTAATCAAATCATTTATTGATATTTTAATTGTTATTTAATAAAATTTTATAAAATTTGATTCGATCTAACTAAATTTTTTTAAAAAAATTAAAAAAATAAACCGCAACTTAAAATTGACCACTCAAACATCACCAATTATACATTTCTAGTATTTAATATTTAATGCATAGTTGAATTTATCTTATCCTCTTCTCTTTTTGCATAAGAAATTTTTGTTTTTTTACTAACAAAGTTTTTGTTAAATGGTAGAAAAACCAAAATTGAGCTCAGTACTTTGTGATTTCATGTTCATGTTCATGTTCGACTCTCATTAATATGTGAGTTTGTGATTTCATATTTGATTTTCATTGGTTAATTTTCTCACCTTATACGGGTAATGTAATATATGGGTAATGTAATAGTATTGTGGATTGATACATCGGTTATGTGATTGTTCTTATAAGCAAATTATATCAATATCAATTTACTATATCATTATACTTGTATAGCATCGTTTTGATAAAAAAAATATTGCTCTTTAGTATGTACTTATAAGCTTATATCGTGATTAACTTACTTAATCATTTTAACTATATAGCATCCCTTTGATAGAAGAAAAAAAAAAATATTATCTTGAAACAGTCCAAAGTTAACTTGAAACTAATAATATGGAATGTTGAATAATAGAAACTTGGAGATTTGGTTTTCAAGTAGCAAGGCCCTAGTTCGAGTCTTTTAAGGGTATGTTTAATAGTAGAGAAAATTAGTAAGAGAAAATAAAAGTAAAATTAAAAAAATAAGTATTTTCTTTCATGTGTTTAGTAGAGATGATGAAAAACTAAAAGAAAATAAAATAATTTTCTCCTATCCTTGTGTAATAGAGGGAGAAAAAATGAGAGGAAATAAAATGTAATTATATTATTTTTACCATTATATCCTTCATAATGTTGATGGATATTAATGTGAGAGATTATGTGGAAATTAATTGACAAATTGATAATCTCATCTATTTTTAACTCCCTCAGTCCTCCAAATTTTGGAGGATTATGATTTGTGTATACAAGTGAAAAATGTCAATCATCTTATTTTTCTTTTCTCTCATACTAAACAATAAAAAAATTCATTCCATACATTTTTCTTTACTCTCATTTTTTTTCTTATACTAACACTATCTAACTATCATTAGTAATGTTTCTTTTATTATTATTCTTTAAATTCCATTAACGGTGATTTACAATTTAAAGTATATTCCAAAAAAAAAAATTTCACAACAAAACACCCCAACTTTATTTATGATAATAAGTTGTATTGGAAAAGTCAATATTTACATGTCTTAACATGGAGATTTTAGAATTATTTGCGTCAAGAAGCTAATTACAAAGGAGGCTGAGCTAAAATAAGATTTATATTTGCCTTCATAGCCTCAAAATTAGCTAGAGAGTGTGCCGCCCTTTTAGTTTCTAGAAAACAAAAAGAGATCTATTTCATCGAAGCTGGTCTAGATCTTGTTAGAACATATAAAATACTCTAATATTACTGATGGATTTTCATTAGATTGTAAAGCTTTGTATTTATAAAATGGAATAGATTGACTTCTTAAGATAAACTTTGTGGGTCTGACATTCACTTGATCTTGTAGATGGACCAAATACACTTGATAGATTTAGATGTGGTTGGGCAATGGTGTGGATTTGCCAAAACTAATCGGTTATGATGGGCGACCTATTAAGTTTATTATAAATATGAGCTAGGTCTCATCTCCTTTTTTAACCTGGTAAGTTTTTTCCATTACAAAACTGCCCTACAAAACAGAGAGAGGAAAGAGATGAAGAACCCTAACTAGACGGTCTTGCACGTATTGGGGTGTTGAGATCACTATGATGTTTATGTCGCAAATATCAAATATGTGATATTCAATTTATTAAACTAGTGATCTAATACATGTAATAGATTCTTAAAATATTATTAACATGTCATATCAGAGTTAGGCTTTGCATGTAATAGATCCTTAAAATTAATCCAAATGAGTAATTTTTATACAAACCCTGCCTGATAAACTAAACCTATAATGAATTCCCACTTCAGATAGTTATAAAATTTATTAAATTGTTGAGATTTTGAAATCTGCGAACCTTTTGAAATGTTGAATCCACGTTTTTAGGCATTTTAGGCTGAATCTATTTAAGAATTATTCTTCCCAATGAGACAAAACCATCCACTCTCTATTAATCTGTCAAAAGACTCAAAAATCCAAATTTTGATGAACAAAAACCCCTCAATGAATTGAAAAACTAGTGACAACTGATAAAATACCAATTTCATTAATAATAGTCAAACCATCGATATGCATACCCATAGCCTTTTTAACCTGAGAAGCATCGTGGCAATAAGGAGCCCAAATTCCCTCACACCCAGGGGTAATGAGCTCCTAATCAGCCTTCCCAGATATTATTTACTACTATTTATTGACTTAATATGTAACATAAAAGTTTTGTAATAACATGTGATGTAGTTAATTATTATTAGTAACTATGTGATTTACAGTTACGTTTGCAGTATTAATTATTATTATGTTATAAACCTAATCGTTATAAATATTATTGTAACTTTTAAATGTTGTAATATTAAACATGGTTTTAATGTAACTTTAACTTTATATATGAAATAAACATTAAATAACAGCTGTTGTAACGTTACATCAGGTCTTAATTTTTAACGCAAGAAGGCTTTAACTGTTGGTTTACCCAACCAATAAACAATCTTATCATTTATCTCATTTGAATATATTAGTAAACATTTTAAAGATTGAATTCTTCCAACAACCAAAAAAAAAAGCAACAATTAATTAAAAAAATAAAATGAGATGATGTGAGCTGCTAGTATGCTAATCTAGCACTACTAGATGCAGAGATCAACTTCACATTCCTACAACAAATAAAGAAAAATTGTTAAATTTCGATTGGGAGCCAATGTGTTATCTCCTAAGTTTTTTTAATCCTTTTACCCAAAACACAAATGATACATAAAGGAACATATTTAAAGTTTTTTTTTTCTTCTAAATATATTTGGGTAATTTTGAGTTTTGATTTGAAATAATTTTAAGGATTGAAGTGGATGGTTGCCACTGAATGTATATAAGTTTAGAGTGTCTTATCGACCCAAAGTGTTAAACATTTCGAAATTAGTATGCATTCAGTTGTTAGTTTCACATAGGAAATCCTAAATGTGTATTACATTCTCTGCCCAAAGGGGAGCTTGTAATGATGTATTTTGAGTTCTATTATTTTACTACCCAAATTCATTAACATGATTGTCTTATATTTTGGAAATTCAAAAACTCAATTATTTTTCAATTTTAAAATTATTGGTGAATGTTTTTTGTTTGATGGTTTATATAAAATGTGTTTGGCTTCTAAGAACATTTATATTTCCTTGAATGTTGTTTCTAAAATGCCTTTACTTAAGGAAAAGTCCTCAATATTGTGGCACAAAAGGTTAGGTCATATTTCTAGGGAAAAGATAGAGAGATTAATTAAAGATGATATACTTCCTTCCCAAAATTTTGAAGACTTAGAAACTTTTGTCGATTGTATTAGAGGTAAGTTGACCAAGATAAAAAAGAAAAGTGGCAATATGTAGTCAGATCTTTTTAGAAATAATTCACACTGACATAAGTGGATCTTATTACTCAACCACTCTATGTTGAAACAAATATTTTATCACCTTCATTGATGATTATTCTTGTTATGGTTTTATCTACTTAATTAAACAAAAGTCTTCTTCTCTTGAAAAATTCAAAATCTTTAAAACGAAAGTAAAAAAACAATTAGGAAAATTTATTAAGATAGTGAGGTTTGATTGTGGTGGTGAGTATTAAGGTAAACATTGTGATACTGTTCAATAAATGGGACTCTTTGCCAAATACTTACAAGAGTGTGGGATTGTTGCTCAATACACTATGTCCGGTAGTCATGAACAAAACAGTATGGTCGAAAGGTTTAATCGCATACTTAAGGATATGATGAGTAGAACTAACTTACTAGAGTATCATAGGGGTAAGACCATTAAAAATTCTATTTACATTCTTAACCGAATACCTAGTAATTATGTTCCTAAAACACCCTTTGAGTTTTAGATGCAGTTGTTGTTCTTGATGTTGTTGCTCAACCATAGGATCATGTTGTTAAGGTACACTTGAGGAGGTCTGTGAGATAGAGAATATCTATTATTTTAGCTTGTTATGTTTATCTAGATGAGAGTGATTTTAATATTGGTCATGTGGTTAATCTAGTTACTTTTCATAATGTTGTTAGTAGTCCATAATCTGCTATGTGGATAGATGCGATGACTAGTGAGATGCAGTATATGGCTTCTAATAAGGTTTGAGATCTTATTGAGTTTCGTGAGAGTATCAAACCCATTGATTATAGGTGGGTGTACAAGACCAAACTTGATTCCAATGCTAAAATAGAGAGGTTTAAGGCGAGACTGGGTACTAAAAGAAATATACTGAGAGATTTTTTTAGGCTGGGAAAGAATATATAGTGTGTAAACTTAAAAAATACCTTTGTGGCCTTAAAGAAGCTTCTAGTCAGTGGTATTTCATATACAATTGATTCTTACATATATCTCAAGTTCAGTGGGAGTAAATTTATATTTCTGGTCTTGTACATTGATGATATTCTACTTGCCAACAGTGACTTGGGTTTGCTTCATGAGACTAAGAAGATGTCGTCTGAAGTATTTGATATGAAAGATCTTGGAGATGTTGCTTTTTTCTTGAGATAAATCTATAAAACTTTTGGGTTTGTCTCAGAGGGCCTACATTGATCGTATTCTTGCTAGGTTCAACTGCAGAGTTGTAACCCTAGCACCACTTTTATGTGTAAGGGAGACAAATTGAGTAAGGACCAATGTCCCAAGAATTATCTTCAAATGGAGTCCATGAAAAATATTTCATATGCTAGTGCAGTTAGTCGTTGGATATGCAAATGTGGGTAAGTTGAGTATTTCAAAGAATGGTAAATCCACCACATGATACATTTTCATGTTAGTAAGAGGTGCTATCTCGTTGAAAAGTGCCAAACAATCACTTGTTATCTCATCCATTATGCAGGTTGAGGTTGTGGTTTGCTTCGAGGCTAGTGCACATGCTAAATAGTTGAGGAACTTCATCTCAAGCTCAGAGTTGTAGATTCCATTTCTATACAACTAAGACTTTTCTGTTATAACATGGTTGCAATATTCTTTTCGAAGAATACTAAAAATTCTGGTGGTGCAGAATACATAGAACTAAAATACTTCAAGATTAGAGAATGAGTTGACAATGGTGATATATTTTTTGAGCATATCAATACTGAGGCTATGCTTGCTGATCCTTTGACCAACGGTCTTGGGCCTTCAGATTTTGTCAAACCTGTAGATAACATAAGTATTGTTAGTTCTTTTGATATATTGTATTAGTGGGAATATGATTTTTTTTTATTAGGACTTTTATGTCAGTTTATATGTTGTTTTCCTTTGGACATCTTTTTGAGATGTAATAATAGTATTATCGATGATCATCGTTTTTTTTTTTACTGATATCATATTGTGAATATTTTGTGCACATTATATATATATATGACATGTCATGATGCATTAAAATACTAAGACTTTGTGTTGTCTTAAGAATGACTTTTATGTCATTATTGGGTATGCCTCGTAACACCATGTTGTAAACTTGAGTCATATTGACTGAGACATTGGATTCTAGGTGAAGATGTGGGATTACTCAAGCTTCTAGGTGAAGCCCTAGTTTTTTTCTAGCTTTTAGGTGAAGCAGGTTAATAGAGGAACCTGGGATTTATCTAGTTTTTGAGTGAAACAGGTAACAGAGAAATTGAGAACTCCATAAGGATTTCTATAGCTTCTGGGTGAAGTATGTAATAAAGAAATCCTAGATTTCTCTAGCTTCTTGGTGAACCAGGTAATAGAGAAATCGAGGACCAACAATGGAATGGCCTTTTTGAGATCACAGGTTGGTGCTATTTCATTGTCACAATGCCATATCTGGAAGATAAATCTACTGGAATCAATCACATCCAAACAACTTGACATAAGAAGAGCTTGACTAGACTTATATGGAGGAGAAGGGTGCAATCACCAGATTAAGAAAATCTAAGATAAGAAGAACATAAATTGCAGCTGTCACATGAACCTAAATTTTTCTTGTTTAATCAAAGAGTAACTCATAAACAATGTTTTAACAATAAATCCTTATAACTAAATCAAGAATGAAAATTAGAACGACTACACCTAGGGATTCATCCCTTTACCTTGCTTAGAGATTAGTTGGCCATGGGGCTCATGCTTGAACACCGTAATGTCGAGCTCTCTCTTCCATTCTCAACCTTCATGGATGTCTCCTTTATCAAACCCTAAGTGATCTATTTATAATACAAAATTCCAAGGGTGTTTTGGGTCTAAACAATCAACTAAAACCCTAATTAGGAAAACAGGGGTTCGTGTGCGCCGCCGCAGCTCTCACTTACTCGCGTAGCGGCTCTGGCTAGTCTTTGGTTAGGTGAGCTTCTGGGCATGGTGGCCCAGCCTAGTCTAGGCTACGGCGCACACTAGTGCTAACTTGTGGAGACTCTGGGCGTCGCGGCTCAGCCTGGTCCAGGCCGTGGCGCACACTGATGGCTTCCTTGCTCTTTTGGGCTTGGTTCTGGAGGCCAAGGCTTAGACTTCTTCAGGCCGCAACACCTACACTTAAGACTTAGTTTCTCTTCATTTTGTCCTTCCGCACCCATGCCCTCACTTGAATGTGCATCAAAGCATCGTGCTTTAAGCTATGATAGTTTTCCATCTCTTTTGAACTCAAAGTACTTGAAAATGCACCGAAATAAGTCAATGATCCAAGAATATCACTTTAGAGTTATTAAGGTATAAAAGTGTAATTCAAACCTCGATCAACCCTAAAATGCTAACAAATAAATATTGTTAAGATGCATTTTATGACTCTCATCACTTCCATATAAGTTTATCAGAAGTGGGGAACATAGGGATATGTATACCTATGATTTTTTTACAAATATGCTGTGGTAGGAGATTGAGAAGTTTTGTATATTTCCAAGTTTTAGTTTGGGTGTTAATGAAATCATTAACCCTCAATGGGGTTAACAGAGTATGAGGCAGAGGTTGTGATCTAAATATGAAGTTGTCTAACCAAACATCATCCAAGAAATTAATGTGAAGTCAATCTCCTACTTGCCACTTCAAATGGTCTTTAAACTCATTTAAGACAAATAAAATACATCTCCACATAAATGAGTTTGAAGCTTTCTTAGGAGGATTTAGGATATGATGATGAGGAAAGTACTTATGCCTAACTATTTGAACCCAAAGATTATCAGGTTGTTTAATGATCAATCTTATTAGTGATTGGAATCTGTAGGGTCTCAGCTAATTCCTTCATATCATAACACAAGGTATTAGGAAAGAAATAAATTGTAGACTTCTCAAAATTTATAGTTTCTCCATAAAGAGCACAATACTCTACTATTTGGTTTCTAATCCTAATAGCTCTATCCTTAGTTGCATTAGCAAAAACAAAATATCATCTGCAAAACTCAAGATTGAAATATTTGGTCCATTTCTTGAGGCTTTAATACAAAGAGAACCAAATTCAGCCTCATATACTAGTTGTTTGATTAAAACATCATCGCACAAGTTAAAAAGAAAAGGAAACAAAGGGTCCCTTGCCTCAAACCTCTTAAGAGAATAACATATTGTGAGAGTTTACTATTTACTAATATCCTTAAATTACCAAAGATTACACAAGCCATAATCCAATGATTTCATTCGTTAAGATTAATTAAAACTTGTTTTACAAAAGACCATTCAATTTTATTATAAGCATTCTCAAAACCAAAATTAATAGTCATACCTCCTATTTTGCTCATTCTCTTATTAAATGAATGAATAATTTCATGAACCACTGCAATGTTTTTTTGTACTAGATCTAGGAGTAAAAGCATTTTGAAAAGGAGAAACTAATTTTTACATATAAGGTGAAGAAGCTAAAGAAACTAAGGTTTGTATATTTGCTGACTACTTGAATTACAGCAGCAGTAGAAGCTCTTATTTTTAGACAATAATTACAACGGTAATTAAAATAGCATCCTTAAGGTTTTCTAGGGTTAAAGTTATATACATTTACACGCCCCCTCAATCTGAATGAGGTGGAACCACAAAGAGACTGTTTTTGTGTTGAAGAAACTGAGGTGAAGATAACCCTTTAGTAATTAAAAATATCTATAAGCTGGGCATCAGTGGAAATATAACGTATCCGAAGATCTCCTTGAGCCACCTTTTTTGTGTACACAGTGAAATTTATCTCAATGTGTTTGGTGCAAGCATGAAATACTGGATTAACTGGAAGATAGGTGGCACCAATATTACCATAACTCAAATTGGATGAGTCAAGAACACATGTATGTCATAGAGAAGCTGACGAATCCAGTAGGTCTCAGCTACAACATAGACATGGGATCGATATTTAGATTCAATGCTAGAACGAGATAGAGTGAGTTGTTTCTTTGCTTTCCAAGAAATAAAATTTGGTCCAAGGAATACCACATAGCCTGTGGTGGAGTGGTGAGTGTCAGGGCAACCTGCCCAGTCTGCATCTACATAACAAGAAAAAAATAAATCATTTGCAGAATCGAGAAGTAACCCATGATTAGTAGTACTTCACAAACATCGAAAATTCATTTTATAAGTTGAAAATGAGCAATTCGAAGAGCACACAAAAACTAACTGGCCAGATTAACAACATATAAAATATCAGTATGGATCATGGTTAAATAATATAGACCTCCAACCATACTCTTATATTTAGAGGGATCTGCTAGTAGTTCACTCTCTTGTAATGAAGGTGGTGATTTGGAAGGAAGATGAGTCTAAACAGGTTTAGTAAAAAACATAAAAAAATTTAAGTAAAAGGCCTTTGGTGTACTTTTTTTTAGAGAGAAACAAACCAGAGGGTTTTAGAATGACTTAAATTCCAAGGGAATAATGAAGATCATCAAGGTCATTCATAGCAAACTATTGAGATAAAGTGTGAATAAAGTGAAAAAGAATGGTGGTATTATTTCCTATAAGTGTAATGTCATCAACATACAAGAGTAAGACAAGACTTCCATAAGGGTACTTGAGAAAAAAAAACATAGAAGTGTCTGTCCGATTACAAGTAAACCAAGTGAGAAAAAGAACTGAATTGGTGAAACCAAGCCCTAGGAGCCAATTTCAGACCATAGATAACTTTGTGTAATTTACAGACATGAGTTGAACGAAGGTTATCAACAAAACCAGGTGGTTGTTTCATGAACATAACTTTGTTAAGATAACCATGAAGAAAAGCATTTTTAATATTCAATTGTCTAATCACCCAAACATGAAAAATAGCTAAGGATAAATTAGTGCGTATAGTAGCAAGTTTAACAACTAGACTAAAAGTTTCATGATAGTCTATACCTAGTTGTTAATGGAATATCTGAGTGATCAACCTCGCTTTGTAGTGCTACACAGACCCATCAACCCGATATTTAATCATGTAAATTCACTTACACCTAACAAAATTTTTCATTGGACCATATCAAACTAGATCCCAAGTGTGGTTAGTTAAAAGCGCATTAAATTCGTTAGTCATAGCTGACCGCCACTCGGAATCTTTATTTTCTTTAGAAAAACAAGTTGGTTCAGAGGACAAGGTGGTAGTGGAAAGAGAGAGTAATTGTTTGAGCTTGCAAATACCAGCTTTAAAATAAGTGATCATTGGATGACGAGAGACAGTGGTGGATGTTGGGAGAAAAGAGGGGTTTGAGGAAGCCACAAGATCAGTAAAAGGAAGGTCAATGGAATTGGAAGAAGTAGAAGACGATACTATGTTGTCAGATGGATGAGGTGATAAAACAAGAGGGGCCGGTAGTGGTAGAGAGGAGGTGTTGGGAATGGGAAAGGTTAGAAGCGCCACATAGAGAGGGACTGATTCTAGAGGATGTAAGAGGAGAATAGGGAGAGGAATGGTAAGAGCCACAGTAGAAGAGGCAGAAGGTTGATGTAAGGGTTCAACAGTGGTAAGAATGAGAAAAAATGAGGGAGATGGGTTGAATGTAGAAGAGGTGACAGGTTTGAAGAGATCAGGATAGGGGAAAGAGAGTTTATTGAAGATAATATGACTACTAGTGTAAACATGTCTAGTGGAAGGATCAAGACACCTATATCCTTTATGATTTTGAGCATAGCCTAGAAAAACACATTGTTTGAAATGAGATAATAACTTGTGAGGAGCATTGGCAGTGAGATTAGAATAATAGGCATGCCCAAAGATACTAAAATTTGAGTAATCATGAGGTTTAGAAAACAATTTTGTATACGAAGTTTGAATGTGCAAAACAGGTGTAGGAAGACGATTAGTTATGTAAAGAGCAATAATTGTAGCATCGACCCAAAAATACTCAGGAAGAGTTGAGTCAATTAAGAGGGTGCGTGCCATTTCACTAATGTGTCTATGTTTACGCTCAGTGACACCGTTTTATTGAGGCGTGTCTGAGCATGACATATGAAATGCAATACCATATTGGGCAAGAAATTATTCGAAAGGCATTGTATCAAATTCTTTACCATCATCACTTTGAAAAAATTTGATTTTGCTGGGAAACTAATTTTCAACAAGAGCTTTCAAAGTACAAAAATGCTAAAAGACTTCAAATTTTTTATGCATAGGAAAAATCATCCACAAAAATAACATAACAACGATATCCTAAGCTAGATAAAATTAGAGATTAGCATACATCATAGTGCATTAAAGCTAAAGGTTGTGCAATACAATGCTCAATAGAATCAAAATGTAAATGTTTAGACTTTCCTAATGAATAATCGGAACAATAACCATAATATTTAGAAGATAGAAAAATATTATTTTTTTGCAAAAAAGATAACACATAAGGACCTAAATGACCTACCTGACGATGCCAAACATGAAACATCACCAGAAACTTGACGAGAGACCAGTGCCAGGGGGTGGTAGTGATCGAATCTTGAGAAAGATGGTAGAGATCACCATCGTTGGAGGATTTAAGAAGAGTTTTACCCGTACTCTTGTCCTTAATAACAATATAAGAAGCATCAAAATTAACAGAGCAATTGTTATCAGAACATAAACGTTTAATAGAAAGTAAGTTATTAGACAGGTGTGGAACATGCAAGACATTATTAAGGTGAAGTCGTTTAGTGGAAGTATGTAAAACGATAGAGCTAACATTGTTAATATCAAGTAATTGTCCATTACCAACTAAAATTTTAGTTTTGTCATAATAAGGTGTAAGATTAGTAAGTGTACATGACTGAGTAGTCATGTGAGCTGAAGCAACCATATTAGGGTACCACTGCGCGGCATTGGACTCACCAAGTGATGTAGTAGCAAACTATTTTGTCAAATCATGAGAGGCCACAACATGATTGAATCGATGAAGGCGTTTCAAGGAAAGGTGACCTATAGTATGACAAATTTGATATGATGGGGAGGAGGATCCAGGATGCAGTCCCAAGAGTCCTTCACGAAAGTAAAGGGAAATACCAATAGAAAGATTAAATATAGGAGAAAGGTAAGAAGACTAATCAGTACCTGAACCATGTTGAGAAGAGTCACCACGACCAGTATTGCGTCCACGACCCCGACCATGGCCCCGATAGCCTGAGAGACCCCTGCCACAATCACGAAAAGCACCAGATATGGTGATGACGATAAGGGCTATAGGAGGATCAGATGATTGAGAACCACTATAAAGATGCTTTAGTCGTTGTTTTTGGAGGAACAACTTAGTACACAAACTATCAAACGTAAGAGTGATGTTGGTGTTAGTAACTATGGTGATGAAGCTTTCATACTCTATAGTAGACCTGCTAAGGCATAGAAGATGAAGTCTTTTGTGAATAGTGGTGAGTTAATGGCAGCAAGGGCATCGATTATAGCTTTGAGATCCTAGAGATACTGTTTCATAGATTTTTTTATCTTTGATGTTTTTGTGAAGCTTCAGGCGGAGGTCAAACTCATTGACATTAGACTGATCAAGTTACCATTTTCTAGTGCAATCTAGACATCCCAAGAAGTATGTAGATCATGGACATCTTGTAAGATATCAAAGGTGGAGGTGGTATAGATCTAGGATCTAAGGTATTGGTCGTCCGAATCCAAGCAGAATAGGCTAGATTAAGAGTGGGTTGACCATCACTAGTAAGGGACATACAAGAGGGATAGGGAAAAGAGCCATCAATATAACCAATGAGGTCATAGCTGGTGAGAAAGGTTAGAAATTGAGAGCACCAAAGGATATTGTAATAGTTATCTAGTTTGATACTGACTATATAGGTGATACTAGAGGCAGAAAATAATGGTAGGTTGGGAAAAGCAAGAGAATATGTGGTGGGTGTAGGAAATAGTACAAGGTGGTTGTGTGTGGTGGTACTGAGTGGATGGGTGGATGAGTGGATGTTGTGCAGTAGAGAAGAAGGTATTAGGGTAGGCGACATAAGAGAATGGGTATACAGGTGGAAGGTGGTGGATGGTAGGAATTGTGGTTGTGGGCTGGTTGGTGGTTGGATAGTTGTGGTGGCTGGCAAAAGATGATTTGCGGGTGGGTTGGTGCCATAGTTGTAAGCAGTA
This sequence comes from Bretschneidera sinensis, assembly GCA_023935145.1. Taxonomy (NCBI): domain Eukaryota; kingdom Viridiplantae; phylum Streptophyta; class Magnoliopsida; order Brassicales; family Akaniaceae; genus Bretschneidera; species Bretschneidera sinensis. The sequence goes on from CM043699.1 coordinate 102,318,099, forward strand.
GTAACTTGAGGTAAGAGAGAATATATGGTAGGGTTAAGGTTAGGGTTAGGGTTAGGGAAAAAGTAAGGTAAGAGACCATGTGTGTTACCAGCAAGAAAAGTTAGCGCACCGCTAGTAGGACAGGAGAAGGAAGAGAGGACGGGGTCAACAGGGGCGGCAATAGACGAGGGGGTTGGTGGCTGCAACTGGTGGTCAGCAGTGTTGAGTGGGAGATGAGTTGTTTAGGTGGCAGTGTCATATGAGATAGGGAATGTAGTGACGAAAGCTTAACGAAGAGGGGAGGTGGCCATGATAGTAGGGATGGAGTTGTTGGTGGCGACAGCAACTGTAGGAGAAAGGGTTGTGGAAGTGACATATGTGTTGTCGGGTTGAAAAGATGGAGGGTTAGAAAAAAAATTTCATGGTTTGCAAGGTTTTAGGACCTTATTGCTCTGATACTATGAAGAAGCTAAAGAAACTAAGGCTTGTGTATTTGCTGACTACTTGAATTATAGCAGCAGTAGAAGCTCTTATTTATAGACAATAATTACAGTGGTAATTACAATAGTGTCCCTATGGTTTCCTAGGGTTAGAGTTATATACATTTACATAAGGCTTAATTCTCTTAATTACTAAAGCAATTATTATTTTGTAAATTGTTTTGCATAGAATTATTAGACAGAAGTGTTTGGATCTTCTATTAAATTAACTTTGTGCCAGATTGATCAAAACAAAATTGATGATATAAAGTATTTTGTCTTCTCCATTCGAGAGTTGAAATGAAGGTCAAGTTCGTTATGAGATTAAATGTCATCATAACAAATTTATATTTGAATATTCACCATTTGATGATGTGGTATTCAATCTCACCATGAACTTGACTCCATTTCAATTATCAAGTGGGGAGAATCTAAATCCTCGCAGCAAAAGTATCTCTTAATAACAGTGCTACGATGTTAGCATGTCCTTGCTAACAAGCAAACAACTGAGACACGTGACATAAACAATGTGGATTTCTTACAGATAGTGAGCGATTTAAATAATTCAAATTTGAATTGAAGATGTTTTCATTTTGAGTATGTTTATTTCATGAATTACCTCAATTCGTCACTCTAAAGTGGTGGATTGGGGAACTTAGGGTCTACCTTAGTTGACTGACATTTTAAGGCATTAAGCATTGATCAATCTCACTTTCTAAAGAGTTGGAGGTTAATAGATGTCATCTATATCGTTGTTCTATATTCGTTGTGTTGTTATCCTTGATCAATCATGTTCTCTAGTAGGCCTGAATTTTAATATGCACTAAATATTAGATATGATTTTCTTTACTTTTATCTTATTCTTGACATTTATTCTCCATTTGTTCTAAATAGTTTAGTGTAATACCCGTAATCTTAAAGTAAGGGTAAATAATTAATTTGATAAAAATGACATAGAATTAAAATAAAATATACATGAAAGATTTATTATTAAATAAAATAATTCTTTTAAAAAAACGTCATCATAACCCGTAATCTCAAGACACCAATTGGCATGTCTCCCTATCGTATTGTGTACGGAAAGGCATGTCACCTTCTGGTTGAATTAGAGTATAGAGCCTATTGGGCTATCAAGCAATTGAACTTCAATCTTTCGAAGGCTGGTACATAAAGGAAGCTCCAACTTAATGAATTAGAGTAGCTACGAAATGATGCATACGATTGTGTACGGTCCTACAAGGTACAAATGAAGAAGACTCATGACCAACACATTTTGAGACGAGCTTTTGAGCCGGGTCAAAAAGTTCTTCTTTACAATTCACACTTTCATCTTTTTCCAGGCAAGCTCAAATCTCGTTGGACAGGCCCATTAATTCGGTCAGTTTTTCCTCATGGGGCCATCGAGATTGAGGATCCAAAGAATGGTAGCACTTTCAAGGTAAATGGACAGAGGCTAAAACCATTCTTGGAGTTGAGGAGTCCGGACATTGCGACGATATTGTTGACAGATCCTATTTACTTTGATTGAGGGTCATCTACTAAGGAGAGTCTGGCTGAAGACTTTAAACTTTGTGCTCATGGGAGGCACCCCACAACTTATCATTTTTGTTTGTTTATTATTTTATATATTGATGATTAATGTTTCTTTCCAGTATTTTTGTTTTCCAGTATTTATTTTTCAGGGACAATGCGTACTTCAGTTCAAGTTTGGGGGTATGCTACAAGCCATACTAGTCCAGATAGTTCTCCATATCCCAGGTCAGCTCTTTCCATATTATTCACACATTGGGGTCAATGTGTCATTTACGTTTGGGGGTATGGGAGACACGTTACACACACTTTGTCCTAATTTATTGTTGTTTTTTCCTTCATGAAGATAAATGCATGTTAATGTTCGTCTGAAAATTTTGGTTGATCTGAAAAACTGTGATGTGATTTCATTGGTGAGTTTAAAACTTTGAACACATGATCTGATGATAGAGTTTAAACTTTAGTTACTTACTTTAGGCATTTGAGAATTAACATATTTGAGCCAATCTAACACGTGCACATTAGCACATATTTGTGTGAGGTATGACATGTGATGTTAATGTGTATGTGTCTTATCTTAACTGAAATGGGATGACTTGTGGGATTAACACTTGGGATAGAAAAGCATAAAAAAAATGAAAAAAATGATCATCATCAATAAACTTTCTATTGAGTAACTGGACCTCTTGCCTCAGTAAGCAGTGAGTGTTCACGTCAAAAGGTGTGAACTTTATTCATAATTTGAGAAGAAGCAGGATAACAAATTTGAGTGTCTGAATATATGCGTGTTTTTATATTATGGTATATAGGCATATTTCATATCATTGTTCATATGCATATACATGAAATAAAAGAACCGGGAGGGTAGCCGGTCTAAATGAAAAACCATGACAGCCGGCATATGCTGAAAATAAATAAAAACCGTGACAACCGGTATATACTGGAAGTAAATGAAAACCGTGACAGCCGGTATATGCTGGAAATAAAAGAACCGGGAGGGCAGCTGGTCTAAGCTAAAACACGTCGACATGTGGGAAGATGTTCCCAATAATAACAACATTTAAATTCGTGCATTGTATTTGCTTTAAATATTGATTGTTATTGCTTGAGATGCTAAAGTGCCATTCATGATTGTAAATTTATTGATAGATGAAAGAGTCTCACAAAGAGACAAATATTATAAGAAAGAAATATGGAAATATGATATGATAAGAAATATCTGAGTGATAGACTATATGATGTGAACCTCATAACGAGGTAATTATGAGATATAATTGATGGTCTCAAGGTGAACAAATATATGAGAAGAAAAGACTGATAAAGAATTGGGATTATGATATGAGTAGTGATAATAAAATACTATTATCAAATTTTATGAGATATAGATGAGTAAATATTGGAAGACCATTTATACAAATTGAATACTTCTAGTAAATTTAATTCACTAAGCTTGTGAAACACATCCTTCAATGTTAAATGATTTCAGGTAGTAGGCAGGACAGATAGTGGTGAGCTGAGATTCAGACGGAGTCATTATCTGTAAGCCATGTGGTCCATATCCTCAGACTAATGTGAAAATAAAAAAAATATATATTTGTAAATATTCATGTATATTATGTTGTATAAAATGTTTAAGTTGAGATTTAAATGATGCATCTCCCCTGTTAACGGTTGAGGATTGATGAAATAATTGCAGTTGGTATTATTTTTATTATTGCATATATGTGTCATGCTGAGATTTTCAAAATGTGACAACACCGGGGGTGGCCAACCCGGGATGGGTCGTTACATTTAGTTGCTAACTAAAGTAGAAAGTTGTTGATGCCGAAAGTATGCTGCTGAGTTGGAAGTTCGATGTCCGTCATCCTACACGAATAATGAGGAGTAAACTAAAGAGTCACCAGAGGAGAGGGGGGTGGTGCATCCGAAGACTCTCCGATGCTTTTGTTAGGACAAGGGCTGTGGAGAAAATGGACAGTTGGTGTGCATGTTTCAATGATGAACTTGAGGTTGGAGATGATCTTGAATTCACATACCTTAGGCTTTTTATAGTGTTTTTTAGGCAAGCCAGTCATGTGCCTAGAATGGCGCAATCCCTGAGATCTCGCTTCTCTGGTGAAGGGTCTTTGTCGCGTGTCAGAGGTGACTTAATCCCCGTAATCACCCTTACATTTCTGCATGGGGAGTCTGCGAGTGATGATGGTTATGTCAACTGCTCATCAACATCTCGTCCGGTCATTGGAGGGGAGTTGTCTCGCGTGTCAACAGGTTACTGGGGGTGGCTTATGGGCTTGGCCACGTGTCATTCGGCCATAGGAGGAGTATCGCTCCACGTGTCGTCAAATTACTGGAAGGTGACTTTATTGGTTGCATCAAAAGTAAAGTAAAAAAAAATTATTTATTTATATAATTCATTTATTCAAATAACTTATTCTCCACATTCAAGTCTAAATTTTTTTCACTCTTAATAATTACCATTCATTTAAAAGAAAAACTAAATCATGATTTTGTGTATGTATTCTGAGGGTTAGTTTTAAACCACTCCCAATTTTTTAATTATTCTAATTAATTAATTTTTTTTAAATAAAAGACAAATCTATTATTTAAAGTGCAACATCAAATGGTAGTGATGAGTCTTAAATATTGCATATTTAAGCCCTTAAAATATATTTGTTAAGCTCTTAGTTTGTATTATTTCACTTTATTTTATGTATTTTCTGTGTTTTGTGTATTTTTATAGGTTTGTGGAGAAAATGAAGCATTTCTGGAGATATCAAGCTTCAAGAGCAAAGGCTGAGGATGCATAGTGCGATCGATCGCACGAGATATGCGATCGAACGCACCTGCGCTCGAGCGCACCTGCCTATGAACGAGTGCATGGTCAACATCCCACATCGAAATATTTGCAGTTCAGTGCATCTGCGATCGATCATAACAAACATGCGATCGAGCGCACATGCGATCGATCGTGCCATTATGCGATCGATCGCACTCGGTTAGTATCCCACATCAAATCTGCAATCCATATTGCTCCGGGACTTCCCCTAGAAAAGCACCTACTCACTTCATCATTCGATGAGCAATCCTAGTACCATTTGGTGTAATCCAGTGGATGTCTGCTAGCATTCTGGTGGACCCCGAAGGCTTTGCTACCACGAGGGGAATCGCTACCCAACAGTAAGTGGAATTTCTTCCTTGTATAGTAAATATTTCTTTTCATTTTATTTTGTTTAGTTTAAATGTTTAGCACTTTTATTATGAACTGTAGTTTCATAACTATGAGTGGCTAGAATCTTTAACTAAGGTTGAAGATGAAGCCTTGCCGTTGTTTGGCATATTAGTTTCAGTTTTGTTTCTGATGTTTTAGTATAAATGTTCTATCAATTATTTGAGTAGAATCTTATGATTGATTGTGTTTAAATTATTCTGTTGGATATTCCTTGTGTTTCATCTGATGGATACATCGAATCATTTTCGATTAAATTGGATTTCCTTTGTGATTTGTTAAAAGCGGATACATTGGATGCTTTTGGTTTAATCGGGATATTCGTTGTTTTTTGTCTTAAGTTGGATTCATAGAATGTTTTGATAGGCTATTGTTAGAACATTGAGATATATGCTTAACTTCGGTGGGATGGATTCAAAAACCTTAGTCTTTTTATCATTTGTTTTAAACCAATTTAGTTTAAGTTTATATTTCAAAATTCGGAACTAGGTTAAGATAAGGTTAGTTTAGATAAAATTATATTTTCACAATGCAATTTCATGTGGATTCGACCTCGCACTTACACAACACTATATTGCAAACGACTCGTGTGCTTGCGAGTAATTTAAAACTCACACCAGATAGCTGAGCCAAAAGAAAGGGGGGGAGAAACCCCAACCCATGAATTGTTGTTTATTACAAATAGAGCTTGTCGGGTTGTCGGGCTAGTAAATGAGCAGCGCCATTAGTTGTTCAAGCCAGATAACTAAATGAGCAAAATTGAAAAGAAGAAGCTAGAAATTCGACATCAGATATATGTACTTCCCAGACATAGCGAAGGACCAGAATGCTTTATCTTTTGAACCAATCTGAGGTAATCTGTCTCAGCCTCAAGCCATATGCACCCATGGAGACTTACAAACGAAGCCCCTTCCTAACCGCCATTAGTTCGGCAATAAAAGGGTTTGTGATCTGCAAAAATTTAATCGATTTTGCAGCAATAAACTATGAATCTTCATCACACAAAGCATCCCACCCCCAGCTGCATGCTCTCTCTTAAACATAGCACCACCTATGTTGAGCTTAATGCAATGTTGTTGTGGAGGTAACCAACGACTCACCACCCTCTTGACTGGAACCCGAGTAGTGCCAAATGGATTGAACACTTCTTGGAACTCTACCAGTAAACGAAAGGCTGCTTCAACAATGTCCGGAGAAAAAGAACCACTATTTCCTACATTCATGGCATTTCTATTAGCCCAAATTAACCAAGCAATAATAAACCAAAGTATCAGCTTCTCTTTCTCCCAAAACTCAAGCAATTTGTATGATCATTCCCGAACACCCAATGTAGTACAATCTATCACATTAAAACCCTGATTCATAGCTAAATCCCACACTTCCCTTACATTTGGACAAGTAAAAAAAACGTGAATCAAATCCTCCTCCTCTATGTCACTGTAACGACCCATCCTGAGTGGTCCTACTCAAAACGGCTTCATTATCCTTCAGTTCTGAGTACCTCTTTTTCTGATACAATCATACAAATTTACAATTTATAACAACAAACTTGTTAAATACAAGGTCAAACTACACATACGTCTTGCAAACCCAAAAAAAAAAAATTGCAATACAAATTTTATCGAAAATTTGAAACTTTTTAAAAGATGCAAATTAAAGGGGACTCTCCTGCTACAACTAGTTTATGCATTTTCTTTACAACAACTAAATCACAACCACAAATTTAATTCCTAATAAAAGCCAAAGAACAATGATGTCGTGATCAAAATCCTAAAAAGGACTCCCTTGAAATGTTAGTAAAATAAAAGATAGCTAAAAAACTCAGTGAGAAACACATTACTAAAAATAATTGTATTACAGAAAAATTATCGTTTTACTTATAATAGTAGCAAATAATCATCATATAATCAAAAGAAAGATGTTGATTTTCCTCCAACCAACTTTCTCAATTTCCTACATATAAGAAAATATTAATTTAAGCAAGGATTCACCAAGGTATTTATAAGCTTTTAAAGCATACAACACTACACTCAAACACAAAGTCAATGAAAATAAAAGAGCTTCCAACTCAATATTATTCCATCATCACAATCATCATTCATACCCTTCATCAAGCCCAGCACATCACATGCCTCTCAAAGGAAATTCACAATCATTACCCTTCAGTGGGTCCAATCAAAATCACATGTTTTTCAAGGCTAAACACAAAAAATACTCCCTACGGGCCCATCCTGTCAATACATCAACCATCCATAGAATGAACACAATACAATGCAATGTTATACGATGTATGTTTATTTTCTTTATCCATTCATCTCATTTCATTTTTTTTTTAATTTCTAATTCATTTTTCATCACATTATAAATTTTACATACCCCTTCATTTACATTCCATAAATCAATATAAGAATTCTGAATAAAATGCCATGCAATGTAAATGTCAAAAATGATTATCATTTCTCATTTTAAATTTATTTCCTTTCCTTGGGCTAGTTATAACACAACGGCGACATCTCCACATGTATCGATACATTTAGCATTTCCCATATCATTAGATCTCCTCCACCTAGGTAACAACCTACTCTAGGCAGGGTCCTACGATTCCCTCTACCTAGGTAACAACCTACACTAGGTGAGATCACATCATCTTTGGATCCTTTTCACCTAGGTAACAGCCTACTCTAGGTGGAACCACATCATCTTTGGATCCCTTTTGTTGGTATTTGTCTAAAGATTAAACAGATGAAGAGTTCAGAATCAGGTCCTCGCTGTGTGCCGCTGCTCAACCTTGGGCGCTGCGGCCTCCAGCAAGTCTAAGACTCTTCCCCTCCAGGCCGCACTACGTCCTAGCCCATCCAAGCCTCATTACGATGCACTGAGCCTCAGCACGCTCTGTTCCAAGCCTCAACACGAGGCACACCTGACACCTTTAAATCAGCACTTTGAGATGGTGCATGGGACTTGATTAAAACTCACAGGATTACTTAGACTCTTAGAGAGCCATGGGTCTTTGGTTCTTGAGATCTAAGGGTTGAGATTGATCTCAAAGATTGGATGAGGTAGTCATTGCTCTATATAAAGGGTCTTCTAACAACAAGTGAAGACATGATCATTATCATCATCATCTCAACAAGAGAGAATGACATGTGAATGTGTGTGAAATAGAACACATGGTTGTGTGAGAGTGCAAAGACACTAAACACAAAGGAGACTCATTCAAGAGAGGCTGGTTGTTTAGAGAGAGAGTAGTCTAGATTAGGGATTCAAGGGCTTTATAATTGGAATTTTCTTGGGGAAAATTCCAGGGAAACACTTAGTTCTTATCACTTTCTTCTTGTCTTCTTTTGTTCTTCAAGAACGGTGTTAAGATCAATTTTAGATCATGTTCTTGAAGAGGTGTTGCTGTAATTGTAAGAACTCCATTGATTTAGTGCAGAGAGCTCAGAGGAGCTCATGGGGACGTAGGCACATTACCGAACCTCGATAACAATTGCTTGTGTTCTTTCTTTGATTGGTTTGATTCCTGTTTTGTTTCGGTTTTATTACAAGTCATTCTAGACTTAGGTGTTTGGAAAGATCACAACCTGGGATTCTGCAAGAAGGTGATTTTCCAACACCTTTCACCTAGGTAAAAACTTACACTAGGTGGGCTCTTTCCAATTCAATATCAATATTGGATTCCCTTTACCTAGATCACAACCTACACTAGTTGGGATCCTTTCATTTCAACATCAGTCTTGGATTCCGTTCACCTAGGTCATAACCTACACTAGGTGGGATCCTTTCTTTTCCATAATATCATTACTAATCATGTCCATGCAATGCATCAATAATAACACTAGTTTCAAATCAAAGTCCATAACCAAACATATCACAATCACTCTATCCATAACAATTACATTATATATATATATATATATATATATATATATATATATATATATATATATATCAAAACATTCTTATCATCATTCCTTTATATAACCATAGACCAATAAAAATTATCATCCAATTATGAACGCATTTCCATAATCATTTATTTCATTACACTTACTAAGAGTAAGGTGAAACTTACCTTAATAGCACCGAGTGCTATTCTTGGGCTTTTTTTTACCTTTTCTACGTTCTTCCACCACACGTAAAGCATATAACACTTTTATAACAAACCAAGAAGTATATAAAATTCATTTTTATACTTAACAAACAAAATATAGTCAAATCAAGAACAATGTCTCAAGTTATTCTCCTTAGTTTATCCTTTTCTTTTCTTATCAAATCTGAATTGAATTCCTCTAACAATAGTACTTTTACTTTTTCCCACATGAATTTCATGTTAAGTTATAAGAAAGTTTAAACTCCTCAAGAGTTAAAACTACTTAACATACATTATCTCATTTATTCATAACCTTGTTTCTTTCCAATTCACATTATTTAACAAGTTTCTACATACTCATTAGTAATTCTTTCAACCCAAGAAACTATACCAACCTAGTAGTCTTTACACCCCAAGATCTCAAGTTCATAAAATGAATCATTCCCAAACACTTAATTAAATTCAAAAGGTCACAATTTTCCATTTAGTACTCCTTCCAAGCTTACTTTATCACTAAAATTTTCTAATTTAGAGACTTTCCTTTTAGTTCTAACAAGAATTAAACTTCAAATAAGTTTGTAATTTCCATAAATCTATAAGTCTACAAATCCATATATTACCAAACTTCAAATTTACATAGTCATCATTTCCCAATTCCCAACTTAGTATAAGTACTTGAAAACTCTAACTTTGTAAAAGTATCTTTTCAAAACACTTGAATTCAACAAGAAAGTCTCTTAATCAAAGAGAATCTTTTAACTCCAATAAGGCTTTTATACTTCAAAAATATTATTACATAACTATTAATATCCAACACAAGATTAGGAAATTCCATAGAAAATTTCATCCTTTTTAAGCCAAAAGTCTCATTAAAACAATCTCTAATTCTCACAACTTATAAACCCATCACTATTAATGCTTTTCTAACATCTAAACTTATAATTTCTAGTAATTCCCAATCATAAAATCACATTATTTCAAACCAAAAGTTAGGATTTAACCAACACTCCTAAAACTTCCATCATCAACCAAACATACACCAACTTTGCATAACACAAAATCAATGAAATTGAACTCAAATCACTCCAAACAAAGATCAAATATAACCTTTAAGAAGTCTAGTTTAACTTAGGAAAGGTTAGGAATCAAAAATACCTCAAGAAACTGAAGAAAAATTGCCAAAACAGCAAAGAGCTCAAGAAGCTCTGTCTAGCGCAAACAGGCTATGCACCGTCATAGCCCGCTCCACCTCCCTGGCTGGATGGAAGCTAGTGGTGGAAGTAGATGTTCTCTAAAGTTGGGTGGCAAACGGGTTTAAGATGATAGGTTTAAGGCTAGATTGAAGTTTGGATAAAAATGGGTTTTACAAGAAAAGAAAATTTTTGTCTCTCCTTTCTCTTCCTGTCGAAAATGAAGAAGAATAAATGAGAAAATTCTAAGCTTTAGCTCTTTTATACTCCTCTCAATCCTTATGTCTTTACCTTTTTATCCTTTCTCATTTTCTTTTAAGACTTTGCAAGTCCTTTTCTCTCATTTATAACTAATACAACTAAGGCCCATTAGTTTTCTTTCTAATAAAAAACTCTATAATTCAAATTTAATTCACACTAAAACACCCTTTTTAATTAATGTCTAAAGCTATTTCTTCCGATAATAGGTCCAATACACTATAATACAAGAGTTTAATTATAATACTAACACATATAAATCAAGATAATACAAAATTAAAACCGGACTCTACAGCCACACAACCCACAAGTTAGCAGAGTATTAACACCACACCGTGCCAGGTTGACCGTACAAAAAAGCACTCCATGGCAAAGGTGCCACACAAAATGGCAAACTTTGTTAATAGTTGGTAATTACCAAATTAATTTGCAAATTTTATTTTCCCCTTGGCCTGGTCCACCATCCCTCGCCGATGAGGTTGCTTGGGCATCATCATGCCTACCTTCAGTTGCCAAAGCAACCCGGTAACCACTCCTTACAGTGTACAAACTAGAAGAGTTATAATGTCATATTAGCCGATCAGCTAGCTGGTTCCAACTCAAAGGAATTGAAAATTACCTCCACTTCATAGGGTAAGACCCTGGTAGATAAAGCAGATAAATTCCAAGTAGAATTCGATGGATTTATAAGTTTTATGACTTTCTTCTCTTGGTTAAAAACAAATTTGGGGAAACCACCTTGAAAGACCACAACCGGAACCCATAGATCCCTCTAGATGTTAATATTTTCACCATTGCCCACCCGATATCTCAGACCTTTAGAGAGACTAGCTTTACTCTCTCGTATACTTTGCCATGTATAATAGGGTGAAGAACCAAGGGATGTTTGTAAGAAATTATAGTTAGGAAAATATTTAGCTTTTAACACAGCATAACATAAAGATTCTGGATGTTGTAACAATCTTTAGCCCTATATTGCAAGGAGAGCCATATTAAAAATGTGCAAATCCTCCCATTGACTTCGACCGACACATTTTTCCCCAACTTAACCAATGGATTTTCCATTCATTGGATTGTTGTCCCCACTAAAACCTACTCATCATTGCACCTAACTCATCACAAAGACTTTTCAAGAGCTTAAAACAACCTATTGTATAGGTAGGAACCGCTTGAGCTACTGCTTTAATGAGAATTTTCTTTCCTTATTGAGATAAGAGTTTTTCCTTCCATCTATTAATCTTACCCCAAACCCTGTCTTTTAAAGTTTGGAAAGCATATTTCTTTGATCAACCAACCAAAACTAGCAGCCCCAAATACTTCTTATGACATGTTACCAATTGGACTTGTAATGTATCAGCAATCTCATCACCACAATTACTACTAAAACAAGTAGCCGATTTTTCAAAGTTAATGACCTACCTTGAACTAGCCTCATATAGATCCAAAACATTTGAAATCATTGCACATTCAGAAATTGTTGCCGGGAAAAAAAAAAAGCAAATTATCATTTGCAAAGAAAATATAATAAATTTTCGGTCCATTTTGGCTGGCTTTAACTCCATGAATCAACCTTGCTTGTTCGTGTTGTTTCAAGAGAGACAACAACACATCAGCACATAATAAAAAGAGATAGGGGAAAGAGTATCACCTTGTCGAATACCCCTAGAAGGAATAATTTTTCCTTTGGATCACCATTAAGTAATACAGAATAAGAGACTGGATTCACACAATGCATAATAAGTCGAATCCAGGTGGGATGGAATCCCATTTTACCTATTACACCCTCCAAAAAATTCCAATCCAACCCTATAATAGGCCTTACTCATGTCTAGTTTCAGAGTCATCAACCCCTCATTTCCTTCCCTCTTAGTTTTCAATTTATGCAAAAGTTCATATGCCACTAAAAAATTATCTGAGATTAGATGATCAAGGACAAAAGCACTCTATTTATAAAAATAATAGAGGAAATGATCCCCTTCAATCTATTAGCTTACACTTTTGCAATTATTTTGTATGAAACATTGCAAAGACTGATTGGTCTAAACTGGGAGATTAATTCAAGATTCTGAATTTTGGGAATAAGGACTATATAAGTTTATCCATCATCTCTCCATTTAAAAATTCTAAGACTTTAGAAGTAACATCATCACCAACAATATCCCAGAACTTTTGACAAAATAATGCACACATACCGTAAGGGGTTGGCGATTTAGTTGGGTGCATTTGGAACAGTGTTGTTTGAATCTTCTCCCATGTAAAGTCATCTATCAATAAATTATTCATATCCTCATAAACCCGAGCTTCAACCGAATCAAGAGCTTCTGCCAACCGAATCAAGAGCTTCTGCCAACCAAATAGGACTAGAAGATGTAAATAGATCCTGAAAATAACCACAGATTATCTGTTCTAGTTTCATGTCATCTTCTTGCCAACCACCGGAATCATCCCTCAACTGGTCAATAGAATTTTTCTTGAATCTGGTTGATGCTTGTTTGTGAAAAAAAAAAGTATCTTTGTCTCCCTCCTTGAGCCACGGGATGTGTGAACGTTGTTTCCAAATAATTTAATCCTCAACTAATAAATCATTCATTTACTGCATAATAACATTTTTCCTTGGTAATAAAGTACCCCAAAACAGGTTGATTAAGTATTCAAACTTTACTAATTAACCATCCGATTTATGACATTCCATCTAATATTACATCATAGACCAAACATAGGTCCACGGCATATGTTTACTCACCTATTAATTATTGGAGAAAACAAATGTTCGCTTTTTCTCTCTCTACCTTAAACCTCAAAACTCTAAATTGATCTAATAATTAGAGAGAGAAACGGATCTTAAACTAGATTAGAGAGAGAAACTTATCACAATCTATAAGGCTACAATTTCTCATTGTGGAATCATTGTCTATGATTGTGATGTTAAGAGAAAGAGAAACGAATAGTCATTGCTTTGGATAAAATATCCCAAATTATCACTTTAGTGAAGTTTGAGTATCCAATTAAAACAATCGAAAGAATATAAATTTTTTTTTAAAATTACCTTTAAAACATAAAGACAAAAACCAGAAATTAGCCTAAAAAATACAATGTGCAGATAGATTTTAGTCGAATTGAACCAAGTTCTGTCTATATCCAAAGGGCAATGAAGTATCAAATTATCAATCATGTGAACTAAAATTGAAATTAAAAATTCATAGAAGTTTAATGTATGGCTTGACTTTAATTTCTAGTCCCACCTAATTTGGACAACATCATTTAATTTGTGAGTGCATGTTCACAGCCAATTCAAGAAATGGAATTCATGCATCATCGTCATTGTTGTTTTAGGTCATTGTCATAAGCTATGAATGTATTTGTTATAGTTGATTAACACAACAAGACCATCAACATTACAATCTTCTTATCATGTAAATTAGCTTTCGAATTGAATGTTACCACTTTTTCACAGATGGATCTGACTACTCCAGTAATTGAAGAATTGATGCTCGACAAAGGTTAAAATGAAAAAAAAAGAGTTGAACAGCTTAACAAACCTCAAACAAGCTGTTGGTATTTTGTCCAAGGATTAAAACAAGTGAGTTTCAGCATGTTCAACATTAGTGTTGGAGGTGTGCACCGCGGCCTAGCCTTGTGCCTCGCCGCCAGCAGTAAGGCCAGCAAGTCAGCCCTCCAGGCCAAGCCGCGGCCCAGCCTGCCCAAGCTGCGGTGCCCAAAAAGGCAAGAAGTTCCTGCAGTTGTAAGCCGCAGCTTAAAGCACACCTGATGCATTCTCATTAGCATTTTGGAAAGGTGAGTGGTGCATGATCAAAACACACAAGATCACTTAGACTTGATCAAAGGCTATGATTGATTAGTCCTCAAGATCTAAGGGTGGAGATTGACTTCAAGATAGGTTCAAGAAGTGGTGTACTATATAAAGGGTCACCTAGCTTTAATCTCGAAAAGGGATGTGAAAGACATAACTTGTGAAAGTGAGATCAATTGTAAGAGTGGAAAGACATAAACACAAGAGAGACTCATTGAAAAGGCTGGCTATTTAGAGAGAGAGTAGTATAAGAAGGGATTCAAGGGCTTTGAAAGGGAATTTTCTTAGGGAAAATTCCAGGGTAACTCAAGACCTTATCACTTTCCTTCTTTCTCTTCTTTCGTTCTTCAAGAACAAGAGGTTCTTGAAGATGAGTTGTTGTAACTTGTAAGAACCATTGATTTAGTGCAGAGAGCTCTGAGGAGCTCACGGGGACGTAGGCACATTGCCGAACCTCGATAACAATTGCTTGTGTTCGTTCTTTGATTGTCTGATAGATGTTTCATTACAAGTCATTTTTAGACTTGGGTGTTTAGAAAGATCACAACCTTGGATTCCGTAAGAATGTGATTTCCCAACAGTGGTATCAAAGCTAGAGGAGATACCACAACAGTGGAATCAGAGCTTTGGTGAGCGGGTATCGGAGCTGGAACAGAAGGTATCAGAGCAAGACTCCAAGAATCAAATATCAACTTCTTGGGTGATTCAAGAATGGAGTAAAGATCAAGATCTGATCGTGTTCTTGAGGGTGATTCAACAATAGTATTAAGATCAATCTTCGATCGTGCTATTGAGATTTAGAAAAAGTTGGAAAGCAATTGTGGGTGCTGCATAAATCTGGGATTTTCTCCACAAGATGGGTTTGATTACGCCCAAAGAGTAATGCGGTAGTTGTAGCACAACTTTGGGGTGTCGATTCCATAGGGAAACAAGTTAGCTATAAGGAAAAGTGTAAACTTTAATACGAAACAATAAAATCCAAATAAGTAAATTTGAGTTTTGAGAGTAAAGTATTATGATGAAATTGTGTATTTGTAATGAAGAATATAATAAGGAAACAACAAGGTTCCGGAATCCTTCCTAGGTTCGTTGCCTTATTCCAATCTCGATTTAGTTGTTTTTATCTCGATTGCAAGTTTCACATCCCAAACAAGCAATCGGTGTATATTCAATTAAAGCACATGTAAACCCTAATATAATTGTTATGAAGAACTCTTTACTTTCGATTCAAGCACACACGACCTATCTTATAGGTTTATCAAGAAACGACAATATATCTCTATGACAATATCGTAATAATGGACAAACCTAAAAGATAAATCTACCGAACTTAATCACATCCAAACAACTTGATATAAGAAGAGCTTGACTAAACTTATATGGAGAGGAAGCATGTAATCACCGGGTTAAGAAAATCTAAAATAAGAAGAACATACAGTGCAGCTGTCACATGAACCTTAATTCTTCTTGTTTAAGAAAATAATAAATCATAGACAGTGTTTAGCAATAAATCCAAATTACAACTGAATTAAGAAAGGAAAATAAGAACAACTACACCTAGGGATTCATCCTTTCGCCTTGCTTGGAGATTAGTTAGCCATGGGGCTCATGGTTGAATACTTTGATGGAGGAGAACTGACTACTTCCTTTGAGTTTCCAAGGCTTGATGCCCCTCTTATCAAACCCTAAGTGGTCTATTTATAATACAAGAGGTCCAAGGGTGTTTTTAGGGGTTTAAACAATCATTAAAAGCCCTAATTCAGTTCTAACTCGGAGACAGGGTACCGGGGTCACTCCGTGGCTCAGATTGGGTTAGGCCGAGGCTCAGAATCTTCAAGCTTCTTTCTGGAGGCCGCGGTTCAGCCTAGGTTGGGCCACAGCACACACTGATGTCTTTTTTTTCTCCTTTGGCTTCCTTTCTGGAGGCCGAGGCTTGGATAATTCTAGGCTGCAGCGCACACACTATAAACTTAATTTCTCTTCATTTGTCCTTCCACAACCATGTCTTCACTTCGGTGTGCCTCGATTCTTTGTGCTTCAATCAACAATAGCTTTTTCTCCTCTTTTGAACTTAAAGTACCTGAAAATGCACCGAAATAAATCAACGATCCAAGAATACCACTTTAGAGTTATTAACGTATAAAAGTGCAATTAAAACCTAGATCAACTCTAAAATGCTAACGATTAAGAACTATTAAGATGCATTTTATGGCTCTCATCATAACCCCCAACTAGCTTATTGCTAGTCCCTAGCAATTCAGGCAAAAACAAGAGATGAATTCTACGGTGGGAATCACAACAAAGTAAAGCAATATTAGTGTTAACCAAGAGTAATTCACATTTTGTCTCAAAAATTTCACATAACACACAGCACATAGAATCCTTAAGTTTCACCCAAGTTCAAAAGTAATCCAAACATCAATCTTAATATCGTTATTGACTCTTTACATCCATCTTACCACAATCCATTAATCCGAACATCCAGGTGATTTTATGCATAACATTCATGAATACAAGTCTTGGCCTTTAAAACATGATAAATTGTGTGACATCAATCACAAAAAACAAGCTTCATAGGCTTACATGTCAAACCACTCTCCACTATTATAGAAAAATCACATTACATTGGATCAATAGGTCTTTAATAAGCTTGTAACGTTAGGCTATGGTAAAGGTTAAGAAAGAATGGGAAGGATTTACAAGTAAAAGAACTCAATCTCTTAGCTTTAAACACAATCACTTTTAAGCACTAGATAACCTTAATTCATCACCCAACTTTTTTCAACTATTTTTCGAGCATTTTTCTCAAGTCACTACTTTTCCTTTCTTTTCTTCTTTCTTTGGCATAATTCACTTCTTTTTTTTCTTTTGTATTTTGGCACAAGACCATTCACCTCCTTTTTCATTTTTCTTTTCTTTTCTATAACCCCCAACTTATCTCCTTTAATGTACTTCGGTTATGGTAGTGATATTTTCTCATATTTCCATCCTTACTCCTTTTAAGTGCTTCTCAACAAATGTGTATAGCTAAGTTATTTTAAGAGGAAGGTAAGGATTAAATATTTTCTTAGGCTCATAAAGATGAGTAAATGGGCTATTTGAAAGAAACAAAGCTCAAATTCTTTTTAAAGAAAAAGGGCTCAAATAGGTGACTAGTGGTAAATATAGCAATGGTAGGTTTAACAGGCTCAAACGGTCCAAAAAATGGCCTATATCATATCCTAAGTAATGTGCATTCTAGGAATTCACCTCAAGTGGTTATCAAGTAAGTTCTAGATTTTTTCGAGACCACAAAATATTCACAAAATAATCACACATAAAACTTCTCTAAATGTTTAAGACTAATCATATAATTTTACCACAAACTAGAGTCTTAAACCAAATGAAGATTGATACTTAAATTAATTTCAAACCGAAGAAAATTTAACTTCTTCTAAATGCTATCTACTATCTCAATTAAGTTCATATCATTGACATATGAATTAACTCCAAGGCAAACACAAAGCATGCTAAACACAAACAATCAAGGAAAATGACACCAAGCAGTTTAAAGAAAAATATGAAAAACAGGAATATGTTTCCTCCTTTCCTGCACCCGCAACTTAAAATAAGCATTGTCCTCAATATGAAAGCAAAAGTTAAGGAAACTCCCTTTGTAGCCAAAAGTGCACAGAAGCTAAAAATTTTGCACCACCATTTGAACTGCTTCGTATATTTGTCCCTGAAAAAGAAATACGAAAGCAAAACTAGAAAACAGCAAAATAATAATAATAAACAAGAAAAAGAAATATGAAAAACAAAAAAATAAAAGGATATGTTGTGGGTTGTCTCCCATGAGCGCTAAGTTTTACGTCTTCAGCCAAACGATGCACCACTTTCACTGCTGGCCTCATTGTGGTTCTAAAGATAAGGTTCCATACTCAGTGGCCTCAGTGCTAGCCTTTTGGAAAGGAATACTTAAAGTTCACCACATGTGGCTCAAGTGTTTTTGGTGATGCCCATTTACTATCAGTAGTAGGGTATTTGATTCCCGAATCCATGTGGCTTCTCTCAAGCAACTCCTCAAAGCATGGTTGCCAAGATTTCTTAATAAATTCATGTGGCTTATCAAAAACATCAACAACATTAACAGCATGGGGATAAACTAAAGAATCGTTGAATCCAAAATTATTAGGAATGAATTCCAGAGAGTTAGAATTATCTTTGATGTACTCATCCTCTTCATGTGACTACCGTGAGAGTCGAAAAACATTAACCTCTAGAGTCCTATTTCCAAATGAAAATTTCATTAGGCCATTCCTACAATTAATGAGGGCATTGGCGGTGGCAAGGAATGGTCTTCCAAGCATCAAAGGAATTTTTGACTCCGTGTTTACAGTAGAAACAGTATCTAAAACCAAAAAATCAACAGGATAGTAGAAATTATCAATTTGCAACAAAACATCTTCTACAATACCTTTTGGTTTTCTTACAGATCTATTCGCTAATTGAAGTACCACGGAGGTTGATTTGATCTCACCTAGATCGAGCTGTAAGTACATGGAGCATGGCATGAGGTTCACACTAGCACCCAAATCTAGCAATGCTTGGCCATAAGGTTTGTTTCCAATTTGGCAAGCCACAGTTGGACAGCCCGGATCTTTATATTTGGGCGGTGTCTTGCTATCAATTACTGCACTTGCTTACTCCATTAAGAATGTCATCTTCTTAACATTATGCATCTTCTTGAGTGTTCATAAATCCTTGATGACTTTAGCATAGTTGGGAATCTGTTTTATGACATGAAGAAGAGGAAGATTAATTTTAACATGCTGAAGTTGTTCAAAAATCTCACCTTTTAATGCTGTATTTATCTCCTTAGGTTTAAGGAGTGCTTGAGGGAAAGGCACTGGTGGAGAATAATCATCATGGACCTCTTGTTCCTCGGGGGTTTTATCCTTGTTGCATACGGTGTTAGGATTCAAGATTGATGGTAGAGGGGGTCCATCAATTTTCTTACCGCTGTGAGTGATTATGGCATTAACCTCTCTAACATTTTGATTTTCAGGGTTGGAGGTTTGTGCCATATGTTGTCCCCTTAGATTAGGTTGTGGCTACGAAGGAAAATGACCTTGCTCTTGAATCGTCAAGAAACTAGTCAACTTGGTGAGTTGGCTCTTTATTACCTTTTGTTCCTCTTTGATCGCTTGTTGTTCCTCAAACAACCGTTGATTTATTTTTCCTTGATCTTCCACACTCTTGGCATGTACCTGCATAAATGACTTAAACATATCTTCCAAAGGTAAAGATTGTTGAGGTGCATTAGATGAGGTTGCTTCCGGTTGCCATTGGGTACTAGAGTGGGCAGGGGGTTGCATGTCGGATTTCCAACTAAAATTAGGGTGATTCTTCCAACCGGGATTGTAGGTGTTAGAGTAGGGTGAGTGTGGTTTCCCTAAGGGTATACCTACAGAATTACACTCTTCCTTCATCTCAAAATAAACTGGGCAATCCTTAGGTAAATGATCTACCCCAGCACACATGAAACAAGGCTCATAGGACTCTACCCTAGTAACTGGTTCAGGGGCCCTAGCATTTCTGGTTTTTAAGGCTTCAATTTCCTTAGTTAGGGCCTTTAAACGGGCTTTAAGGTTATCCTCTTCCTTAAGTTGATAAATCCCAGTAGGTTGGTTTTTCCTAGTGCTTTCCATGGCATTTGGTCTTGTCCAAGTGTGGGCTTTTTCTGATAGGTCATCTAGGAAATCTATGGCTTGGTCGAGATCTTTTTAAAGAAAATCCCCATTGCACATCAATTCTATGAATTATCTTTCCCTATTTAGAAGTCCATCATAGAAGTTGCTAACCACCCACCAACTCTCATACCCATTGTGTGGACAAGAATTTAACAGGTCCTTGAAACGTTCCCAAACTTGATGTAAAGTTTCATTCTCCTTTTGTGCAAAGTTTGAGATTTGTCTCTTGAGGTTATTGGTCTTATGTGTTGGGAAGTGCTTTTGGAAGAAAACTCGGGTCATCTCATCCCAACTACCTATAGACCTAGGCCTTAACGAATACAGCCAAACCTTGGCTTTTTTCATAAGTGAAAAGGGAAAAACCGAAGTTTGACGGTGTCTACCATATCAGCCCTACCTTGAAAGGTTGCTAATACTTCCTCAAATTCCCTGATATGGATATAAGGGTTTTCATTCTCAAATCCATAGAAGGTTAGTAGCAATTGGATCATGCCCAGTTTGAAATCAGGTTGTTGAACATTAGGGGGGAACATGATACACGATGGGGTGTCCATTCGGCTAGGGTGCAAGTAGTCTTTAAGTGTCCTAGCAACATTCTCATTAGGGTTTTCAGTCATGTTAACAAGATTTTCTAAATTCTCTATTGGGTGTACACTAGGGTTTGATCTAGGTGAGGTTTCACTAACGGATGTGGAAGGAAAAGGTATCTCTAATTCAAGTCCCTTAATGAACCTACCTCACGAATCTCTCGGTCTAAATATACACCAACTGAGTCTAAAAAGTAATAAAAACATAACAAAATCAAAAAATTAAAAACTTAAAGAAAGGAACGATAGTACCGTCTCGTCTTAGAGTTGACAATCTTCTTTGTACTTAAGTGCGTTTCCTCAGCAACAACACCAAAATTTTATTACGCCCAAAGAGTAACACGATAGTTGTAGCACAACTTTGGGGTGTCGATTCCACAGGGAAACAAGTTAACTATAAGGAAAAGTGTAAACTTTAATACAAAACGGTAAAATCCAAATAAGTAAATATGAGTTTTGAGAGTAAAGTATTATGAGGAAATTGTGTATTTGTAATGAATAATATAATAATGAAACAACAAGGTTCCGGGAATCCTCCCTAAGTTCGTTGCCTTATTCCAATCTTGATTCAGTTGTTTTTATCTCAATTGCAAGTTTAACATCCCAAACAAGAAATCGGTGTATATTCAATTAAAGCACATGTAAACCCTAATGTAATTGTTATGAAGTACTCTTTATTTTCGATTCAAGCACACATGACCTATCCTATAGGTTTATCAAGAAACGACAATATATATCTATGACAATATCTCAGTAATAGACAAACCTAAAAGATAAATCTACCGGACTTAATCACATCCAAACAACTTGACATAAGAAGAGCTTGACTAAACTTATACGGAGAGGAAGCATGCAATCACCGAGTTAAAAAATCTAAAATAAGAAGAACATACAGTGCAGCTGTCACATGAACCTTAATTCTTCTTGTTTAAGTAAAGAATAAATCATAAACAATGTTTAGTAATAAATCCAAATTACAACTGAATTAAGAAAGGAAAATAAAAACAACTACACCTAGGGATTCATCCTTTTGCCTTGCTTGGAGATGTGTTAGCTATGGGGCTCATGGTTGAATACTTTGATGGAGGAGAACTGGCTGCTTCCTTTGAGTTTCCCAGGCTTGATGCCCCTCTTATCAAACCCTAAGTGGTCTATTTATAATACAAGAGGTCCAAGGGTGTTTTTAGGGTTTAAATATTCATTAAAAGCCATAATTAAGTTGTAACTCGGGGTATCGGGGTCGCGCCAATGCTCGGATTGGGTCAGGCTGCGGCTCAGAATCTTCAAGCTTCTTACACTTTCTGGAGGCTGCGGCCTGGATTGGTCTAGGTCGCAGCTCAGCCTAGGCTGGGCTGCGGTGCACACTGATACCTTTTTCTTCTCCTTGGACTTCCTTTCTGGAGGCTGAGGCTTGGATAATTCTAGGCCGTAGCGCACACACTATAAACTTGATTTCTCTTCATTTGTCCTTCCGTAACCATGTCTTCACTTCGGTGTGCCTCGAGTCTTTGTGCTTCAATCAACAATAGCTTTTTCTCCTCTTTTGAACTTAAAGTACCTGAAAATGCACTGAAATAAGTCAACGATCCAAGAATACCACTTTAGAGTTATTAACGTATAAAAGTGCAATTAAAACCTAGATCAACTCTAAAATACTAACGATTAAGAACTATTAAGATGCATTTTATGGCTCTCATTAGGGTTCGAACTTCATTGTTGAGAAGTTTGATGGAAAGGGAGACTTTGCCCTTTGGAAGCGGAAGATCAAGGCGATTTTTATGCAACAAAAGGTGGACTTGGCGATTGGAGAAGATTATGCTTTTCCAGCAAGTATCACGGAAGTCCAGTGGATTGAGATGAGAAGATGGCGTATAGCACCATCTTTCTGCACATCTCGGATAGTGTCACAAGGAAGTGCGGAGACTCGAAAGATCCAACTATCATATAGAAGAAACTAGATGAGTTATTTCTTACCAAAACTCTCCTTAATAAGATATATCTTCTTAAAAGAAGCTTTGCTTTTAAAATGGATCCTAATAAAGAGTTACAAGTAATCTTGATGCGTTTAATAAACTAGTTCAAGATTTGGCTAGTTATAGTATAACATTCCCGGATGAACAATTGGCTGTCATGTTGTTAAATTATCTTCCTAATTATTTTGAGAGTTTAATTAATGCTATTGAATATGAAAGAGATACACTAACCAAGGAAATTGTGATCAATGCTATAAGGGCTCATGATTTCAAAGCCAAGATGAGGGAAGCATCAAGTGGAGAAGGGTTGTTCGTTAGAGGAAGGCCAGCAACTCGGAATGGCAGTAGCATTCATGGTAACTACTGGGAGAAATCAAAGAATAGAGGGCAGAGCCATGGGAGATCGTATTCTAAACCGAAGTTTGGAGGGAAGCGATGCTTCTACTGTAATAAGGAGGGCCATTTCAAGAAAGATTGCAAGAAGAGGTTGTGGGATGAGAAAGGAAGAATCCATACCAACAATGGTGAGGCTTCAGTTTCCAAAGGAGAACAGCAAGATGATGTTCTTGTTATGTACTCGAGTATGAGCAGGAGGCAAGGCAGCGAGAAATGGATCCTAGATTCCGGGTGCACTTATCACATGTGCCCTCACAAGGATTGGTTCAAGAATTTCAAGGAAATCAATGATGGAAAGGTTTTCTTGGGGAATAATACTTCTTGCCAAGTGAGGGGGATAGGAGACATCCAATTGAGGATGTTTGATGAAGTCACAAGGTTGCTGCTGAATGTGAGGTATCTTCCGGATTTGAGAAGAAACTTGATCTCACTGGGGCAGCTATATTCAATGGGGTACACATACAAAGCAGAGGGAGAAAAGATCAAGGTAACCAAGGGATCTTTGATAGTGATCAAAGCAGCAATGAAGGATGGTCTCTATGAGATGATCGGAGACACGGAGATTAAGGGTCAAGCAGCAAGCTTGATGGCTGAGATGGATAAGGCAGCCCTTTGGCACAATCGTTTGGGACACATGAGCGAAAAGGGCCTGCAAGTTATCAGCAAAAATAGTCTACTTAATGGTGACAAAGTAGAGGAACTTGATTTCTGCGAGAGTTGCATTCTTGGGAAGTAACATCGGGTCAGCTTTAACACTATAGTGCATAAGTCTAAAGGGATTCTTGACTACATCCATGCAGATCTTTGGGGACCAGCAAGAACACCAACACAGGGAGGTAATCGTTACTTTCTATCTTTAAGTGATGATTATTCAAGAAAGGTTTGGGTTTATTTGCTTAGAAATAAATCAGATGCTTTGAATAATTTTGTGGTGTGTAAAAAGTTGCTGGAGACTCAAACGGGCAGGGTAGTTAAGGTGTTAAGAACTGATAATGGCTTAGAATTTTTTAATAAGGATTTTGATAAATTCTGTGAATTAAATGGGATTCTAAGACATAGAACGGTTGTAAAAACCCCTCAGCAAAATGGAGTTGCTGAGAGGATGAATAGAACCCCTATAGAAAAGGTTAGGTGCATGTTAATTGGGTCTGGTTTACCAAAATGTTTTTGGGGGGACGCTGTGTCTACTTCTGCATATTTGGTTAATAGATCACCCTCTAGGGCTTTAGACCTTAAGACTCCCATGGAGATGTGGAGTGGAAAACCCTCTGAGTTAAGCAACCTTAGAACTTTTGGATGTGCTGCGTTTGCACATCAAAAGGATGATAAACTTAGCCCAAGGTCTAGAAAATGTGTGTTTCTAAGGTATGATGAAACTCATAATATGTAGGGATGTCATTTTTAATGAATTGTTATTTCCCTATTTGGAGAAAACTAACTCTGCAGGGGATAGTGAGCAAACCAGTTCGGAATTTGTGAAGCACAGCATCAAAGAAAATTCAGTTCAAGTAGAGCAAGGAAGGCGAGAGGGTTCGGACTAGGTAGAGTCCATTGATGAAGGCCAAGCTCAAGACACTCAAGAGGAGGCTAAACTAGAAGGGGATGATGCAGCAAGTCAAAATGATTATCAGCTCACAAGGGATCGGGAAAAGAGGGTAGTTAGACCACCTTTGAGATATAGTTTTGCGGATGCTAATGTAACAGCTACTTATTCAAAAGGAGAGGTTGAACCAGAAACTTACATGGATACCATGGAATGTAAGGATTCGTCAAAGTGGCAGCTAGCTATGGAGGAAGAAATAGATTCTTTGAGGAAGAACAACTCTTGGGAATTGGTGCCAAAACTAGAAATACAGAGAGTTGTGGATTGTAAGTGGATCTACAAGATCAAATAAGGGAAAACTCCAGGGGATGAAGTCCGGTATAAAGCTAGGCTGGTGGCGAAGGGGTTCACACAAAGAAGGCATAGATTTCACAGAAACCTTCTCACCTGGACACAAGGTGGATGAAGTGGTGATTATCCTCGTCTATGTCGATGATATATTACTGGTTAGGAGCAGCATGGAGAGGATAGGAAAATTGAAGGCTCAACTCAGTGAGGAGTTTGAGATGAAGGATCTTGGCCATGCACAGAAGATCCTTGGGATATGTCTAATCTGAGAAAGAGAGAGAAACAGATTGAAGATTTCTCATACTTCCCACATAGAAAAGATGATATCTAAGTTTTTTATGGAAAATAGCAAACCAGTGAAGGTTCCTCTTGCTAGTCATTTCAGGTTCTCCAACGATCAATGTCCGAGATCAAAAGCGGAGAAAAAGAAAATGAAAAAGGTCCCTTACTCTAGTATGGTTGGATCAGTCATGTTCATGATGGTAAGCACTAGACCCAACATTGCTCATGCAATGAGTGTTCTCAGCAGGTTTATAAGTAATCCCAGAAAAGAGCATTGGCTTGGGATGAAGTGGGTACTGAGGTACTTGAAGGGAAGCCTAGATGTGGGGCTGGTTTATGAGAATAGGGGTAAGTCCATCTGTTTTGAAGGTTATGCGGATTCAGACTATGGAGCAGACCGGGATAAAAGAAGATCGATTACCTCCTACTTCTTCAACTTAAATAGATGTTGTATAAGTTAGAAGGCTCAGTTGCAGCTGGTGGTAGCACTCTCAATAACCAAGGCTGAGTACATGACAGCAATGGAAGCTCAATCTCCCTGTTGGGAGGTAATCCAAACAACTCCTCAGGGAACACATCAGAAAAATCTTTCACTACCAAGATTTCTTCTAACTTCCTAATGTCCTTTCTAGAATCCACTGCATACACCAAATACCCTTCACAACCCTTCTTCAACCATCTACTAGCAGCCAGGGAAAAAATAAGACAATTGGAAAGTATCTTACATTCACCCTGAAAATTAAACTCCTCTTGTCCTGGTATCCTGAACACCACATTCTTCCTAAAACAATCTACCCAAGCATGATATGTAGATAACCAATTCATCCCCAAAATTAAATCAAAATCTGTCATATCTAAAGGCAACAAATCAACTTCAAATTCTCTATCAGTCATACTAATCATACAGCCCTAATAAATTGTCCTGATAATAACTCTATCCTCAGTAGGAACCTCAACAATAACAGCATGCATTAAAAGACTAACACAACCATCAATAGATTTCATATAAACATTGGATGCAAAAGAATGGGTTACACCAGGATCAATCAATAATCTAACAGTAATTTTAAGTTAGGCTAGTGAACCTTCTCAAATATGAATGATACGTATGTATGCATGAGAAATGAATGGCAAAAGGCGTTCCTCCATCGTGCACCTAGTCCGGTTAATCAATTTATTCTATATCAAAAAATGAACTTTGCATTATTAATCTAAATTCTAAGTCAAGTAGGGTTGAAATCGAACCGAACTTTTATCGAACTATTCGAAATTTCTGTATAGAACAAGAATGAGCTTGATGAGCGACATTACTATTTTTATTAAACAAAGAGATGTCATATGCATGCATGATTAATCTTAGGAGTTTTGAAAAGGGTCAAAAAGTTCTCTAATTGGACTTCCCTTACAAGGTTAGGCACAAACAAAACCACCATGGTTGATTGGTGTGTAATTTTGAGTTAGCCTAGTGAACCTTCTCAAATATGAATGATATGTATGTATGCATGCGAAATGAAGGAGCATAAGGTGTTCCTCCATCGTGCACCTAGTTCGGTTAATCAATTTATATTCTATATCAAAAAATGAACTTTGCATTATTAGTCTAAATCCTAAGTCAGGTAGGGATGAAATCAAACCGAGTTTTTATCGAACCATTTGAATTCGAGCTCAATTAAAGTTCGGCTCGATCGAGTTCGAACTCGAACTCAAATATGAAATTAGACTCGAATAGTTTATCGAACCGAGCTCATATACCTTAAGGTTCGGCTCGAAATGCTGTGGAGCAATTTGATAATCTATTTTCGAGTTAAAACCAATATTTATTTAATATTTTAATTTATTAAAATTATAGTTTAGGCTCGAGCTCGAATAGGCTCATTTATTATTGAGCTCAAACCTTCATAAAATTTATTAAACTCAAGTTCGAATCCAATTTTCGAGCTCAAAACTTTTCATTGAAGCTTGAGTCAAACTCGAATACTTTAGTATTCATACTCGATTTGACTCGAGTCCACCCTAAAGTTAGGTAATAATCATTTGATAAAAAAAAAGTCTTAATATTTACTAACCATTTGTATATTTGAAGAACCAATTATTGGATTTATATTAAGCAAGATAACTAAATTGAATGAATGTATCTTAATTACAAGCTATGGTATCAATTGACGTGAGATGGTGATTAACACGGTAAATGAAGGAGACATGAGATGCCAGCAAAAACAGTAGAATTGCAATGGTCAATAAATCTAATCAAGATTTCATCAATTCATTACAAAAGAAATGAGCTAGGCCCAATTACAATGAAAATCATAACAAAGTCTCCATTTTTTTATTCTAAATAACTTATCCAAACATTTAAGGCATGTTTGGATAATAGTTTTCTATTTTTAATTTTTGAAAGTTGTTTTCAAAAATGAAAACTGAAAATAGTTTTATGATGTTTTCTAAAGAAAACATGTTTTGATAACTGTAACTCGAGAACTGTTTTCAAAACAGAAAACAGTGAAATGTTGTTTGGATAATCTTATTTTGAAAAATGTTTTGATACACCTTGTAATTATATTCAGTTTTGAGTTTATATTTAAAATCTATATTAATTTTATTTCTCGTATTTACTAAATACTTAAAAATAATTAATAATATTTTATCTTCAAAATTTTAATATTTTATATACTATGAAAGAATAATGAAACAGAGAATTGAACACTAATTTTAAGATTATTTTTCGAAAATTATATCAGAAAATACCAATTTAAAGTTTTCAGAAAACAATTTTGAAAACTTGTTTTTTGAAAACTATTTTCGAAAATTACTTTTGAAAACTGTTTTCCAAACATGTTTTTGAAAACTGAAAACAGTTTTCAAAAACTACTTCTAAACATGCCCTAAATCACTGCAATTGCTCTTCCATGGGGCACACACCAAATTTAAAAAACACAAAGAAGGAAACAAAACAGAAAGGAAAAATCCAGCAGAAGACTTTCGTTTTTTCCTTTTGCAATTAAGTTCGTTTTTTCCTTTTGCAATTAAGTGAAAGAACACTGAGTAATGAGAAGCACAAATGAAAAATACAAAGAAAAACTGCAAATGATAAAATTTAAATAAAAAAAAAAGGTCAATAGCAGGTTGAATGATACATGAGGCAAAGAAAAGAGTATAAAGATGAAACATAAAAGTAACAGTTAATTAAAGAGGGCTAGAGTTCTTAAAACCCGTTTGATTCACGGACAAATTATGATGAGATAAGATTAAGATTAACATGGGATAAGATAAAGAAGAATTAAAAATGTAATACCTTAATCCTATGTTTGATTCATGGTATTGTTAAATTGAAACTAAAGAAAGATAAAAGTCTAAATGCCAAAATACCCTATCAGTATTCATCATCCTTAACAATCTTTAATTTCTTCACAAACTTTAAAATTTAATTATTATTATTATAATTAACAATCATAATAATAATTATTATTATTATCATTTTTTATTATCATTATAATAATAATTATAATTATTCAAAATAATTATTATTTTTTATTATCTTAATAGAATTATAATTATTGTAATTATTATTATCATTATCATTATATTTATAAAAATAATATTATTATCAGTATTATTATAATTATGCTAATAATAATTATTACCATTATTATAAATATTATAATTATAATTATAAGAATAATTATTGTCGTTATTATAATAATTATAATTATCATAATAATTATTGTTAATATAACTATTATTATCATTTTAATATTATTACAATTAAAAATAATATTAATATACGTATTATTATAATTATGATAATAATAATTATTATCATTATTACTATAATATTATTATAAATGCAATTATAATTATTATTATCATTATAATTATAATTATTATTTCTATGATTATAAAAAAATATTATTATCAATATTATCATATTTATGATAATAACAATTAGAGGTGAGCATGGAACCCGGTTGACCCGCGAACCCGACCCAAACCGATGTAATGGGTTGGGTTGGGTTGTGTCTTTTTAGAGATTGGGTTGGGTTGGGTTGAAAATATTTTGAACCCGGTGGGTTGGGTTGGGTCATGGGTTTAAAATTTTCAACCCGATCCAAACCGGTAACCCGGTCAAATATATAATTATATATTTTATATTTATTGAATATAAAATAGTGTATAAATAATTATAGTATAATTATAAAATATATAATAATAAAATGTTCATTCTAATTACTACTAGTGTGTAAAATTATTGTTGACCCTCGCCTGTATTTTAATAATGGCAAAACACAACTGTTATTTATCTAACAAGTTTAAGCTAAGTTATATTAAGGATCAAACACATTCAACCAAGAAACAAAATGCAAGAACTCGAACCAAATCAAGTATCAAGTGAAGACTGAAGATCTAGTATAGGTCTTAAGATTTAGAACCAATGTAAGTCCCACTTATACATTGCATTAGCTTGTTCAATGGCTCGAACACAAAAGATTTTAAATGTTTTTAATAAAAAAAACAGAAGAAAAACTGGGTTGGAAGACAACCCAGTCGACTGGGTACATATACCAGTCGACTGGTATATGGGACAGAAGGTCCCTAGTCGACTGGATGAATCAACCCAGTCGACTAGTAATTGTACAGTAAGTCCCCAGTCGACTGGATGAATCAACCCAGTCGACTGGTAAAATGGACAGAAAGTCCCTAGTCGACTGGATGATATATACCAGTCGACTGGATACCCAGAAGGTCTGAAAACATGATTTTTTCAGGAGAACCCAGTCGACTGGTAGTTCAAAAATATGACCGTTGGACTCCAAATCTGAACGTTTTAAAGTAAATCTTTTTCAAATTAAAGTCTTAAACGGCAATATTAATTGATTGCTATATAAACCCATTCAGTTAAGCATTCAATAACAAGCTGCATATATTCAAAAAGAGTTGATCTCACATAATCAAGTTTTTATACTCTTGAAACACAAAAAGCTTTGAAATAATCTTGTTGAGCCATTTCTTCAAGCTTTACTTTGAAAGAGAGACATTTATGTTGTAATAAGCTTTCATTTGCTGTCTCTCTACCTTTTACTTTACACCATCTTTGTAAAGGGATTACTTCCGAGAGGAAGGGGAAACTTCCGAAAGGAAGGAGATTGTTCGGTTTAAGCAATTCCTGTAATTTGCTTGTGTAGGGTTTATGCAACACCCGGCTAAGTTGTGCGACTAAGTTTTCTTAGTAGATTACTTTAAGGAGTTCCTTGAAGAGAGTGGACGTAGGGTCGGAACGAATCCGATATTGCCGAACCACTATAATCTGTGTTTGCATCCTCTTTCCTTAATCTCTTTATTTACAGCTCATTACTTGTATTAATTGTTTGCTGCTTATCAGTTTTTATAAACTTGTATTAATTCCGCAAGAAGTTTTTAAAAACCCAATTCACCCCCCCTCTTGGGTTGAAACCTCGAGCTATAATTGGTATCAGAGCTTCATTCTCTTAATTAGGCTTAAAATCCTTGAGTTGATCCAATGGCAGCAAATAACTACTCTGAGGGACACTTTTATACTAGACCACCATTGTTCAATGGCTCAAATTATAACTATTGGAAAAATAGAATGAAAATCTTTGTCGAATGACAAGATTACAATCTATGGAGAATCATAGAAGAATGACCTAAAATTCCTTCAAAAGAAATAGTTATTGGAGAGACTCTTCATACAATGCCTAAACTCAAAACTGAGTTTACTGACGAGGATTGTAAAACGATGTCTCTCAATAGCAGAGCAACAAGAATGCTACATTGTGCATTAGATATTTCTGAATATAACAAAATATCTGCATGCGTTTCTGCTAAAGAAATATGGGACAAATTACAAGTCACATATGAAGGAACTAGTGAAGTAAAAAAGTCTAAAATTTACATGCTAATTTCTTAGTATGAATCTTTTAAGATGTCTCCTAAAGAAACCATTTCTAAAATGCACTCATGGTTCACCACTATTATAAATGGTTTAAAATTGCTTGGTAAGAATATTGAGGAAGTTGAACTAACCAGAAAAATCTTGAGATCTCTGCAACCAGAATGGAAACCAAATAGGACAGCCATTCAGGAGGCCAAAAATCTTGATAAGCTTGATGTTGAGATGTTGCTTGGGTCATTGCTTGGGTCATTATTGACATACGAGATGGAAGAAATGACTCCCATCGTCAATGATGATGAGAAGAAGAAAAAGAAAATTGCTCTCAAAGCTTCTACGAGCAACAAAGAAAAGGAATTACAACAAGAAGCATAGAGCAGTGAAGAGGATGATGAAATGGCCTTAATCACCAGACGATTTCATAGGTTCTTGAAAAAAATCAAGAAACCTTACTCAAAGGATCCCACCTCAAAAAGGGAACCACTTATGTGCTATGGTTGCAAGAAGCCAGGACATATAAAAGCTGACTGTCCGGTTTCAAACAAACCATACAAGGGCTTTAAGAAGAAAGCTATGGTAGCAACTACCTGGAGCGATGACGAAGAAGATGAGTCATCAGACAAAGAAATCGGATACGAGGAAATTGCCAACCTTTGTTTGATGGCAATCGATGATGAAAGTGAGGTAACATCTTCTCCCTCTTCAAAAAATAATATTGTTACTAGTAGTGAAGAACTGCTATAAGTTATAAATGAAATGCATGAAGAATTGAAGAAATTTGATTCTAGAAATTCTGTTCTTAAGAAATAAGTATCATCTCTTTCTAAAGAAATGATAATTCGTAGAGAAGAAAAAGAAAAATTATCATCTTTACTGTATGATTCTTCTCAAGATTTTCTCAAAGATGAAAATGAGAATTTGAAAAATAAAATTTCTGAATTAAATAGCACTATATCAAGACTTATGCTTGGTAAAGAAAAACTTGATGAAGTGCTTTCTTCCTAAAGATTAAGTGGAGGAAAATCTGGTGTAGGATATTCTCCATTGGGAAAACAAAAAACAAAAGAGAGCTTATTCATGAAAGCCTCTTGTGTAGATGGAGCTTCTACTTTAAAAGCTCCTAGCATGGTTAAAAGCACTCCCTCGATGAATGCTAGGAAGTCTAGAAATTTAAATGTTCATACTAAATTGAAGCATCCTAAAAATACTCATGCTTATATGTATGCTCATTCTAGAAATGCTCATACACATCCTAGAAATAATTATTATGCTCATTCTAGGAACAATGTGTATAATCAAAGAATGCATTCTGCTCATGCTCATCCTAGGAATTATCATCATGGTTATCCTAGAAACAAAATGCACACACAAAATAATGCTAGCATGTATCCTAGAATGCATCATCATACTTTTTATAGAAATGACATGCATTTTCATACTCCTTACCATAGAAACATGTATCCTAGGAACTATTATCCTAAGGATTATAGGAATGCACATGTAAGACATCCTAGAAATTTCTATGACTATCATGCTAGGATTGTGCATCATCAACTTGTTCATAGAGCACCACATGTTAAGAAAGTATGGGTCCCAAAAGGAACCGTATTTTCAAGGACTAACCCTAAAGGACCCAAAAAATTTTGGGTACCTAAAAGTGCTATCGTATATCCTTGTGTGATGTAGATTTGCCTCCACACCAAGGAGAAAGGTAACTGTTGGTACCTTGATAGCGGATGCTCGAAGCATATGACCGGTAATAAAAGTGTATTCAAGGAGCTAACTCTAAGAGATGGTGGACTTGTGACCATTGGAGACAATACTAAAATAAAGATCATCGGGCATGGAAAAGTCGGTAATGATTTCTCAACCTTAGATAATGTATTGCTAGTACAAGGCCTTAAGCCAAATTTACTTAGCATTAGTCAATTATGTGACAAAGGATACAAAGTCACATTTGAGACCTCTCATTGTCTAGTTATAGACATCAAGAGCAACAAGATCAAATTCATTGGCCATAGACATGAAAATG
Source organism: Bretschneidera sinensis (assembly GCA_023935145.1). Lineage (NCBI taxonomy): Eukaryota > Viridiplantae > Streptophyta > Magnoliopsida > Brassicales > Akaniaceae > Bretschneidera > Bretschneidera sinensis. The sequence goes on from CM043699.1 coordinate 102,351,463, forward strand.
TCTACATAGTTGATTTGAAATCCTTGCATTCTGATAATGAAAATTTTTTTCTTGCTTTTAGTGAAAATCCATGGCTATGGCATAGAAGGCTTAGTCATGTAAACATGAACTTGCTAAAAATTGTTTCAAGAAAAGATTTAGTTATTGGACTTCCTAAAATCAATTTTGAAAAAGACAAAGTTTGCAATGCTTGTCAAATGGGAAAAAAAAACTAGGATTTCTTTTAAAGCAAAAAATGTAGTCTCAACTACTAGACCTTTGAAACTTTTGCATATAGACTTATTTGGTCCAATTAGTACCATTAGTCTAGGTGGCCATCAATATGCTCTTGTTATTGTTGATGACTATTCAAGATATACCTTTGTTATTTTTATTGCTTACAAGGATGAAGCTTTCAAAGTATTCGAAAAGTTTTGCAAAAAGGTATAAAATGAAAAAGGAATTTGTATTTCAAGCATAAGAAGTGATCATGGCAGAGAATTTGAAAATCAAAGCTTTTCAAAATTTTGTGATGAAAATGGAATTAATCACAACTTTTCAGCTCCTAGAACTCCTCAACAAAATGGAGTTGTTGAGAGGAAAAATAGAGTTCTAGAAGAATTTTCAAGAACTATGCTTTGTGAAAATAGTTTACCAAAATACTTTTGGGCTGAAGCCGTGAATACTTCTTGCTATATACTAAATAGAATTTTGATAAGGCCTTTGCTTGATAAAACTCCATATGAACTATGGAAAGGGAAAAAACCCAATATTTCCTATTTTCATGCTTTTGGTAGTAAATGTTTCATCTTAAATAACAATAAAACTAACTTGGGTAAATTTGATTCCAAGACCGATGAAGGAATATTTTTAAGATATTCAACTACTAGCAAGGCTTATAGAGTTTTCAATAAGAGAACTCTAGTAGTAGAAGAATATGTGCATGTAACCATTGATGAATCTAATCCAATGAGTAGTAGAGAAGTTTCCTTTAAAGATGATGCTGATTTTATTCCAAGAATGGAAACTCCTACTCCCATTGTTGACCCAAAAGAGAGATCTCCTCAAGCAAATGAAGGGATGACAACTCCTAATTTGGACCAACCATCCTCAAGTCAACAAGAGGAAAATCTACCCAAGGATTGGAGGTATGTAAATCATCACCCAATTGATCAAGTGATTGGTGATCCTTCACAAGGGGTAAGAACTCGCTCTTCTATTAGAAATATTTGCAATTTTGTAGCTTATTTGTCTCAAGTAGAACCTAAGACATTTATAGAAGCTGAAAAAGATAATGATTGGATAATTGCAATGCAGGAAGAGATAAATCAATTTGAGAGAAACAATTTTTGGAAACTAGTTCCAAGACCAAAAGATCATTCAATAATTGGAACTAAATGGGTATATATAAATAAAATGGATGAAAATGGTATAGTAACTAGAAATAAAGCTAGATTAGTTGCTAAGGGATATAACCAAGAGGAAGGAATAGATTTTGATGAAACCTATGCTCCCGTAGCTAGATTAGAAGCTATTCGAATGTTATTAGCCTTTGCATGCTTTAATAAATTCAAGCTATTTCAAATGGATGTGAAAAGTGCCTTTTTAAATGGCTTTATAGAAGAAGAGGTTTATGTTGAGCAACCTCTTGGATTTGAAAATCCTAGTCTACCAAATCATGTCTACAAGCTTTCTAAAGCTCTATATGGGTTGAAGCAAGCTCCAAGAGCATGGTATGAAAGACTTAGTAAATTTTTGATTGATAATGATTTTGTAAGAGGTAGAATAGATACAACTCTCTTCACAAAAACTCACAAAAATGACACTTTGATAGTTCAAATATATGTTGATGATATTATATTTGGTGCTACTAATGAATCTATGTGTCAAGAGTTTGCAAAGTGCATGCAAGGTGAATTTGAAATGAGCATGATAGGAGAACTTACCTACTTCCTTTGACTTCAAATCAAGCAACTAAAAGGAGGCATCTTCATCAATCAACAGAAGTACATTAAGGACCTACTAAAGAGGTTCGGGATGGAAAGCTCAAAGCCGCTTGGAACGCCTATGAGCACAACTACGAAACTTGATCTTGATGAAGGAGGTAAAACTGTAGATTCTAAATATTATAGAAGCATGATAGGTGCTTTACTTTATTTGACTGCAAGTAGACCTGATATAATGTTCAGTGTATGCATGTGTGCTAGATTTCAGTCTAATCCTAAGGAATCACATGTAGTTGCAATAAAAAGAATCCTTAGATATCTACAAGGAACCCAGACCATAGGATTATGGTACTCTAGAGAATCATCTTTTGAGCTAGTAGGATATTCAGATGCTGATTTTGCTGGATGTAGGTTAGATAGAAAGAGCACAAGTGGAACATGCCAATTCTTAGGTGCTATGTTAACTTCTTAGTTTTCCAAGAAACAAAATTTCGTTGCACTATCAACTGTTGAGGCGGAATATGTAGCAGCTGGCAGTTATTGTGCCCAAGTACTATGGATGAAACAACAACTAAAAGACTATGGCATGAACCTCAAAAATATTCCTATATTTTGTGATAATACTAGTGCCATCAACCTAACCAAAAATCCTATTCAGCACTCTAGAACCAAGCATATAGAGATTAGACATCATTTCCTAAGAGACCATGCTCAAAAAGGTGATATAAGATTAGAATTCATACCTTCAGAAGATCAAATAGCTGATATTCTTACAAAACCCGTAAGTGAAGCTAGTTTTTGTAAGATTAGAATGTTGATGGGACTGCTTGATTTTGATAAACTGAATGTTTGATTGCATCTCATTTCATCATTTGCATATTTGACATTGAGTGAAAGAATATTAATCCTTGTTTAATTATTTCCCTCACTCAAAAATGTCATAGATAAACAAATTCATGCAAAAAATTCAAGACTGGAAATTTTACTAAAGGTCCAGTCGACTGGTAAATGTTCTCCAGTCGACTGGTAATTCACTGCCAGATTTTCCAGTCGACTGGTACATCTGACCCAGTCGATTGGTAACTCTCTGCCAAATATTTCAAACGACTGGTAAGTCTTCTCTAGTCGTCTATTAGGTCGAATCCCTGTTTGGTGCCAATTTTTGAAAAACCTTTGTCCTCCAGTCGACTGGTAAAGATAGCCCAGTCGACTGGTAAATGACTGCCAGTTTATCCAGTCGATTGGTAAGTTTACCCAGTCAACTGGTACGTTTACCCAATCGACTGGTAGGCAAACTGTTCATCTTCTCAGTGCGACCCAGTCGACTGGTAACGCGATATTATAAATAAGACTGTTCATTTTTCTGAAATTTTGCGCCATTTTCAAGCTCCCAAATTTTCTCTCTCTAGAAAAATTCACCATTTTGATCCAAAAACCATCCAAACTTCATCTAAACACACCGATCTACTCATCTGTAAAGAGATTTTTGACTTTCTACGGTTAAAATCTCTTATTTTCGCCAAAATCCATTTTTCCCAAAAAAAAGTCCTTTTTCTTCAAAATGAGCTATAAGATCCGTATAAAACTCACAACAAGTGGACCTAATGCGCCTAAAAAGCCAAGTTCTTCAAAACCTTTGGCTTCAGAGTCGAAAGAGAAGGGAGCAGTGGGCTCATCCAACAAGGAGCCCAGAACAGAGTTGGAGCAGACTCCGTTTTACATTCCAGCGGCTCATGCAAGGTATAATTCTATAATCCATCACAAGAAAATCATGATGGGTAGAGTCGTTGATTTCGACTTTATTCGCCATAGAAATTTCGATATTCTACCAGCCTTTGAGGCAATAAATCTTACCCCACTGGTCAGAATTCATGAGAAATATTACCCGCGACTGATTCACCAGTTCTACGCGAACTTGGTGAAACCCAGTCCTCTGGCTCTGAGATTCAGAACCAGAATCAGCAGTGTGGAGTTTGAGGTCAACACTGACCTCTTGATGAGCGTTCTGAGAATCCCTGTAAGGGGGATTCAATGGAGTCTGGATGGATGGCCAGACAACTTTCAGGTTGAGGAGGCCTGTCGAATAGTCAGGGGAGACCCTAACTATGTGTACAGACCCACTACAATTCATACATGTAGTGATATGCCCCTCGACTCAAAGATGTTTCAGTTGATTGTCAGTTGGACCATCCACCCGAGACTCGGGAGTCGAGGGTATCTATCTAAAATAGATACGGTATTGATTTAGTACCTAAAATCTGGGCACCACTTCAATATATATCATCTGCTGCTCGCCAACATGATAAACAGTGAAGCAAATGACTCCGGGTGTCTTCCTTATGGGATGCTCATTACACTCATCCTCCAGCACTTCCGGGTACCTTTGCCTGCCTTCGAGGCTTAGGATATTGGATTGATGGACATCATCAACATCTCATCACTAAAGAAGATGGGATGTACTGTTCGTGAAGGGTTCCTCTATCTGAAGGCCGGAAAGCGCCTGAGGATCCGAGAGGATGCGAGCGACAGTGATGAGGATACTGATACGGCTGCTGAGATGAAGACGGATACCCGAGCACCTCCCATTGGTGACTCGAGTACTGGTCAGACTGGTTACGGCAACATCCTACAAGCTATCACTAGCCTCCAGATGACGATGGAGTCCGGTTTCCAGTCCATGCAGTCTGATTACCAGAGACTGAGCTCCTCCATAAACCACTTACGGGATGACTTCGAGTTACATCGAGAGCACACCGAGGGTTCCCTAGCTGAGATTAAGGATCTTCTTCGTGACAGCTCGGACTCTCCCGCACCTTGAGTCTATATCTTTATTATGTACTTAGTGTTTTCCAGTTCTTATCACATAGCACGGACATATCATGTATTATTTTGTCTTAGTTATGGCTCTGAAAAGCCCGTTTGTGTATTGACTTTTTATATATGATGATGTATTTCTATTAGCCATATTTCTTGCATCTATTTACGCTATTTGTGATATGTTAGCTCTGTTTTAAAACTCTGTTTAGCCACTAAACTGCTCTAAAATGCTTATACGTGTATGAAAACTTTCGGTTCTTCCCGGGAAGGCTTCCGAAATCCGAATGAAGCCAAATTTTCGCGTACAAGTTTGTTTTCTTACACTCTTGATGATTGTATTGGCTAAATAGCTTATTTTTCATATTATGCCCCTTTTGGTTGCTTTTGTCAAAACGGAGGAGAAAAATGATAAAAACGAGAAAATCTAAGTAAATGCAACCAATGCATAGATTTAGGGGGAGCATTGCTCCATAGCATTATAAAAATGTTTATTGATTGGTTGAGTTTGATTCTGAATTAGTTGAAAGATATATAAACTATGTTTGCTTGTTTACAGGGTGGTTTTTACTCGAAAAACATAGGAGACTCTGTCCAATTTTTCGTAAAATCCTAACACTTAGCTTTTAAAACTGTTTTCACTTTATTAGTTTTGTCATCATAAAAAAGGGAGAAATTGTTGACCCTCGCCTGTATTTTAATGATGGCAAAACACAACTGTTATTTATCTAACAAGTTTAAGCTAAGTTGTATTAAGGATCAAACACATTCAACCAAGGAACAAAGTGCAAGAACTCGAACCAAATCAAGTATCAAGTGAAGACTGAAGATCTAGTATAGGTCTTAAGATTTAGAACCAATGTAAGTCTCACTTATACATTGTATTAGCTTGTTCAATAGCTCGAACACAAAAGATTTTAAATGTTTTTAATAAAAAAAACAGAAGAAAAACTGGGTTGGAAGACAACCCAGTCGACTGGGTACATATACCAGTCGACTGGTATATGGGACAGAAGGTCCCCAGTCGACTGGTAATTGGACAGTAAGTCCCCAGTCGACTGGATGAATCAACCCAGTCGACTGGTAAAATGGACAAAAAGTCCCCAGTCGACTGGATGATATATACCAGTCGATTGGATACCCAGAAGGTCTGAAAACGTGATTTTTTCAGGAGAACCCAGTCGACTGGTATCTCGACCTAGTCGACTGGTAGTTCAAAAATATGACTGTTGGACTCCAAATCTGAATGTTTTAAAGTAAATCTTTTTTTCAAATTAAAGTCCTAAACAGCCATATTAATTGATTGCTATATAAACCCATTCAGTTAAGCATTCAATAACAAGCTGCATATATTCAAAAAGAGTTGATCTCACATAATTAAGTTTTTATACTCTTGAAACACAAAAAGCTTTGAAATAATCTTGTTGAGCCATTTCTTCAAGCTTTACTTTGAAAGAAAGACATTTCTGTTGTAATAAGCTTTCATTTGCTGTCTCTCTACCTTTTACTTTACACCATCTTTGTAAAAGGATTACTTCCGAGAGGAAGGGGATTGTTCGGTTTAAGCAATTCCTGTAATTTGCTTGTGTACGGTTTGTGCAACACCCGGCTAAGTTGTGCGACTAAGTTTTCTTAGTGGATTACTTCAAGGATTTCTTAAAAAGAGTGGACGTAAGGTCAGAACGAATCCGATATTGCCGAACCAGTATAATCTGTGTTTGCATCCTGTTTCTTTAATCTCTTTATTTACAGCTCATTACTTGTATTAATTGTTTGCTGCTTATCAGTTTTTATAAACTTGTATTAATTCCGCAAGAAGTTTTTAAAAACCTAATTCACCCCCCCTCTTGGGTTGAAACCTCGAGCTACAATTATATATAGCAGATACTCTAATGTCCAAACAAATATCATATTTTTCAATTACCCATATTTTAATTTCAAATATTTACACTATAAACAAATATTGATTTCGAGTTATGAAATAGTTTTCATAATTATTCTTAAGCATAACTTTAATCAGAAAAAATTGATGCACAGTTAACTTCCGCTAACAAAATTTTGATTTCTTGTACCGTTGTAACTATAAAATAAAATAGAAATTAACACTCTAATCTACAAGATTCCAGTCGAGATCAATGTATGCAAATAAACTTATATTCCAAAAAGATGTACCATAATGTTGATGAAAAAAATGTTGCATGTATGATAAAGCTCACTAATACCAACTTGTTGGAAGCATTTCATGCAAACATTATTGAACCATTCAATTTGCCTCTCTATGAGCTTTTAAGAGCCCCATGTTGCTTCCAAGTGCATCAAAGCATAGTTCAAAAATTAGATTGATTAGTGAGAAAGCACTAGTACGGCCAACAAATGCCTAGTTACTAAAATATTTTATTAGCATATGTCCATAAATCCATATTTCCTTCATAATTGAACAATATTCTAAAGTAAGTAAATTCATGTCAACTAAAGCAGTTCCTAACACAACATTCAGATGAAGATTGTGTTTTTCAGTATAACGATGAATCCATATTCTAACACCAAAAGCTCCAGGTTGTGAGCATGCAGATAAGCAATTGATCATGATCACTTCATCAGGCTCTATATTACTCGTTTGCGTTTCATGAAACAATGCCAAAGCATCATTACCAAGTTTGGCTTCAACGTAGCCCCCAATTATGACATAATATCATTCTCTTGCATGTCATCAAAAAACTTCTTAGCAATATCCAAAAAACCAAATTTAGCATAGCCTACAACCATTGTAGTCTATAAGACAATTTTTTCTCTTTTCCATGTTATCAAATATTATTTGTGCTGACAGACACACATATTTTACTTATAATATGAATGGATTTAGTTTTGGATTTAATATAATATTTTTTTTTGTTATGTAATATGTATGGTTTAATTATTTAGTAAAAAAAGATATCAACCCGGTGACCCAAACCGACCCAAACCGATTAGAATGGGTTGAGTTTGGTTAAAATTGGATGGGTTCATAGGTTGAGTTGGGTTGAGATTTTTTCAACCCGATATGAATGGATTGGGTTGAAATTTTAGGATAACCCGATCCAAACCGACTCATGCTCACCCCTAATAACAATCATTATCATTATTATTGTAGTTATTATAATAATAATTATTATTTTTATTATTTAAGGGTAAAAATGACAAAAATTTAATTCCACGTGGGTGAGATTCTATGGGACAAAAAAAATGAGATTAGAATTAATGTAATCCCACATAAATAGTAAATCCTTCCAACCAAACAAGAAATAACTATTTATATGAGAATAAAATAGTCTAATCCCACCAACCAAACAAACTGTTAAATAAATAGACTAAAAAATGGTACAAGAAACAAAGGACAGAGACGGGAGCCGTAAAGGAAAATAAAATAAAAAAATAACAAGATGAAAAAAGCGAGCAGATGACAAATATGAAATCGAACAAAAAGAACTGTTGCTTTTTAGAATGAAAAAAAAAAAAAAGCATGCAAGTAAAATACGCAAAATGAAAGAAAAATAACAATAATAACAAAAATGTAGATGGTAGAGGAAATGGAATCCAAGCGACAACTTGGATTCAAAAGGCCCAATAACATATATATATATATATATAGTGTTTGCGACCCTCAAGATCGAATCAAAAGCACAAGAAATAACCAAAATTTCTAGCTATCCTAAACTCTAAATCCCTACGCTACATTTTTCTCTGAGATCCTCAAAGAAAAATGTAGAGGCTAAGGACCCAAGCAAGAGCTGAAATTTTCTCCTCCAAAACTTCCTCTCTAGGATTTCAACCTCTCCAGAACCTGAAAAAATGAACACGCATCGTAAGTGTCTATAGCAGCCGAAAGTTAGAGGGCAAAATAGTAAAGAATGGAGAAATTGAGTTGAAACCGCCCATAGAAATCCCCATTCCCATTGCCTTGGGAGCTGCCACCAGATCGGGACAAAGGCCATTAATGATCCATCAAGAAGGAGACATGGGAAAGGGACAGGACATTTGGGAGAGGAGAGTCACATGAGAGATGGAGAGATGGAGAAGAGGGAGAGAGAGGGGCAAATGAGGGTTTTGAGTAGTATAAATAACAGTCCTAAGAGTTAAACTAAGCCAAGCAATTAAGTAATAATACTTCGGAGAATATCTTGTGTGAGTGATACTCACATTCATAACGTTGAATAAAAATTCTTACAGCTAGTGATGTAAAATATAGAAAACAACAAAAATTTAAACGAGTGCAAGTGCTTATCTATTTCATGTCATATAAATTTTTAAAAAAAAAATCTCAGATTACAATTAGTTACTCTCACTGGTCAAAAGGTAAAAGGTCTCAGGATGAGGGTTAAAAGAACTTTACTTTAGAGGGGATAAGCAGAACAACTGGATCATAGAGTGGAGGTGCTGATGTCCCTATGAAGGGGCACCAAGATAAGAGGCAAGCCGCAATATGTCGCTGAATATTCCACCAGCTGTGACTTGAGCCCCAGCACCAGGGCCACGGACTATCAAAGGTTGCTCCTTATACCTTGTAGTTGTGAAAGCTATGATGTTGTCAGAACCTGAGAGCTGGGCAAATGGATGATCTTTCTTGTATCTTCGCAGCTCAACAATCCCCTTTTGATTAACCGCATCCACCACCCCAACATATCTCAAGATCTGATAATAAACATGGATTCGAAACAAAGATGTTATAAATGAAGTGCATACATATCTAATATACATAAGAAGGGAGCATACACCATCTTACTTGCAAACCAACAATACAAGGAACCTTTTTCTATCAATGTTGTTTTAAGACTTATCATGGTTTGTCCAAATATAATGGTGATGATACCATTAAAATGTTCACAGTGGGTTTTTTTCTCTCACGCATACTATAGTGCAGATTGGCTACTGAAATCTCATGTAACAGAAAAAAATTTCTTCATTTTCATTAGAATCAAACCTTTTTCTTCCTACATGTAGAAGCTTAACTAATTTTGGTTCACAACAATCATCAAGAGCACTGTTCGAAATGACAAAGAAAAGGTGTATGTTTAGCAAAATAAGAAAATTCACAGCGCCTGCTACACAAGGGACTTCAAGTACTATGTTAACACGCAGAGAAGGAGGACAGAAAATAGAGGGGATGATGTAACTAACTTCTTTGTTTTTTTTTTCTTTCCATCTTCCCTATCAAGCACAAGGATGAAAAGGATACCTTTTTCTTTTCCTTTCCACTTTCTTATCCTTCCAAATTCCGTACTTTCACATTCCCATCTTTCCTACCAAGCAAACAATAAATGTTCAAATGAATCCTTCATGAGGTCACACCTATTTATGACCTTTTTAGTGATTGAATTGGAGTCCAAACCATTGTCATCGTCAATTTTATCATGGTACGGCTAACTAATTTTGAAATCAACATTACTACTGATAGGTACACACTAGTCTATGTGACTTCAGAGATACTCACTTCCCCTGCATCCTCGGCCTCCTGTCTTTCCTTTGCCAAGTCTTTGTCAAATTGCGGTAACTGCTTCATAAACTCTTCAGCAGATGCACAAGCCTGAAGTAGATAATCAAAACAGAAGATCAAAAACGTATATTTTTAGCCCAGTGTATGATTGACAAAATCAGATTCTTACTCTTAACGGTTCTGGCACAAGACTTCGAACAGGGAGATCAGAAAGTTCTAATCTAAGACCAGATTCTCTAGCAAGAATTGTCACCTGCAGAATGAGAGCAGTTTTAAAATCCTGATTTAATAACATTCAGCTGGGGACTGGAATAAGTATAATAGAAGCAAAAATATTTGTACACCCATTCGTATTGTCTTCATGCCAACTGCATGTTGAGAGGAAATAATATCAGAGCTAGGAGAGCTCAATGAGCTCACCCATACATTCTTCATTTGGTGTTCCTTTTCCCCTCCCCGCTGGATGACGCCACCCCCAGAATCTGACTGGAGCAGGTTGGCAACAAAAAATGGGGACAGTTTCACTAAATATAAATAAAATTTTACACGAAAGTGAACTAGCTTGATCCTCAATTGGTGAGTAAGTTTTATGCTACATTCCACAGCATATAAAAAGGGTGCTATAAAATGTCAATTGAAAAGATAATTCATTGAATGATACTATTGGCTTTTTCTTTAACATTTTCCAATCCACAAAATGTGGGAGCATTCTTTTCAGAGATTGAGTTTTACACTCAATTAACTCTAAATAACGAAGAATCTATATACTACCTTTCTGGCAACATCTGTTCCAGATAGATCATCTCTTGGATCTGGTTCAGTATAACCTGCTTGTTTTGCTTCTGCCACAACCTCACTGAAAGTTCGAGTTCCTATGAAGTTGTTAAAAAGATAACTTAACGTCCCACTGCAACAAAATCATGAAGGGAAAGCATTAGCCTTGAAAGATGCAAACCTGTTAATCAATTTTATAAAATAGTTTGGGTCAAACATAACAGACCTGAAAATACCCTCAATGCGCCATATTTTGTCCCCAGTTTCAAGGAGACCTCGTAAAGTGCTAATAATTGGAAGACCAGCTCCAACAGTTGCTTCATAGAAGTAATGTGTGTAGGATTTCCTTTGAAGAGCTCTCAGCTTTAAATACTGGATTTTATACAGAAATAACATCAACAAAGGCACCAAACAAAGATGTTGGCACAGATATAAATGGAAAAAAGAAATCTTCAACAAGTATTGATGACAAAGTCCTTTAGAATTATCATCCTCTACGTTAATAGAAACGATCTGTGCAGCAATGTAATAACTGGGCCATACTAACCATACATAGAATTTTTATCAACAGAATGAACAGGAACTTTATAATCTCAAAGAAGAAAGAATTCTAGATTTTTTTTCGATAATAGAAAGAAATTTAGATATTTATTGCAAAACATATGGGTTTCTTTTTATAATATCAAAATCACTACCGAGATTGATATCACCTGATCGAGTGGTCCTGAATTTGCCTTTTTGTTGGGGGTGATAACATGAATTCCTTTTCGCAACCAATCATGGTAACAGCTTGCAACATTAGAGTCTGCTGTACAATCAACCAAAACAGTGTTCGGAATAAAATGATTTCCATGCACATGTTGGGTGAATTTCTCCATATTAGCCACCTCTCCATTCCCGTTTATAAGTTCTCTCCATCTCGACAAGTCAATTCCCCTTCAAGAAGAGGTGAATGAATTAAGGATTCACAATCATACATAATGGATTCTATTGTGACAGATTAATCTGGGGTGATGAAATATCATTCATCAACTAATAAGTCACAGCAAATATACGACACAATAAAGTCCATCCAAATTGTGGAAAGACATAACTAAAAAGAAATATGACAATGTAGGTAATTCTCCTAAGTACAGCCGATATAATATCGCCCCTTCTCTTAGTTCTGTACATAGAAGTAGATAGTGGCATAGCTAAGAGAAGAAACGAGAATACATTGGTTGTGAGGCACAAAACAGTGCCAAGCATAGAAGCTGAATATTAAGCGGAGCTGATGAAATGCCTGGCTACAAGGAAGACAAATCATCTTGTTGGCACCAATCATCTACATGGATAATTATAGATTCCAATACCACCAACATTGGACATCTTCCAGTAATACAACCTGATTGTGAGCGCTTGTTCTCCACTAGTGTAAAAGAAAAAAAATATATATTTACCACACACCTCAAGCATAAAAAGCACCAAGTGACATTACAAACAAAGAATACGGATCAACAAAGAAAATAGTGGGCTCTTCCTTCCCAAGCTGTCTAAAAGAAACAGAATTTCTGGAGGGAACGTTACACTTTCACAGATCTAAAACTTTTAGACCAAATCACTGACTCAACACTAGATTTTAAGCTTTCTTAAACTTCTATGAATTGGTTTTAGGTCCATGGAGACAAGTAATATTCAAAAAATTAATTTAAGTTAAAAAAGTTGGGAAGACCAACAATTTTAAGGTAAACAATAGCCATCTCATCCTTTAAAGAGTCAGACACTTCAAAAGTTTACCCAACCAGTGAAAAATAAATGACAAAAAATGCATAGTTTTTATGGAAATTCAAAATTATGTCTTTAGGAGTGAAAAATAACTTTTTATGTTGTGACATGAATAATCAACAATAAGTAAAGGGTGTTCCAAAGACCTAGACTTTCTAAGACTTGTGTGACTCTTCGGTCTTTGATAATATTTGATTATTTTGCAGTTTCTCCTTGAGGAGTCTTCTCTCTTTCTATGTCAACTAATCAATCTTTGTAGAAATAAATCTTACAACTCGTAATGTACACACTTCAGTGCAGCATTGCAACTAATCATAGAGGTTGGCTCAAAGACGCAAATTATGATACTTTACCCTTGATGTCTTTATATAGTTATATATATTAAACTTAAATTAAGCTCCAAACTTAAAAAAAATCAAGCCCATAGTTTCTGTTTGACCAGAAGTGGCAGCTGCAATAGAGGGGATTTTATATGAAAGCTTCTAACTTACACGTCGCTTAAGAGCATTTTCCTTGAGCCAGTGAGCCCCATAACACGCAAATCAATGTTAAATTCTTCCTTGAGGATTGCCGCCTGCGAAAAGAAATTTCAGAACTTTCATGGATTCAAATAAGCAACAGGTTCTAGCTTCATAAAATAAACCAGATTTCAGACTTTTAAGGTGCTAAATTTGAAATGATGGTCATGACAACTCAATATATCAACCAGGAGGACTCCAGAGCTATTACATGGCTACTCATCTTGTGTGGCTGCAAGTATTTTGCTGTCAAAAAGGATACTAAGAACTCAAACCAATTCATTTCAGCTTATAAAACAAATAGAAGATTATGAAGAAAATGTGACCTTGTACTTGTATATATGGTTTTATATGTGCAACAATGTATATGTGGCTGTGTTTATATATATATAGACACACACTCAAAAATTGTATAGAAAAGCACCACAAGGGTGTAACCCATGTACAAAAACTATCTACACAATAGTACCTCCACAATGTATATGTGATCTTGTACTTGCATATATGGTTTTATATATGCAACAATGTACATGAGGCTGTTTGTATATATATACTTAAAAATTGTATAGAAAAGCACCACAGGGTGTAACCCATGTACAAAAACTATTTACACAATAGTAACTCCACAAAATCTACAAGATCTTTTTCATTAACAAAAAATTACCCTTAAACCAAAAACTAAGAGTGTTGAACTAACTATCTCTAATCACTTTGAAAGGCCTGTGTGTGTGTGTTTTTTTTTTCTTTTTTATGAATCAAGGGCATTTTCGAAAGAAAAAAATGTTGACTTGTGCATGTAAACCAAACATGAAAATGTAGCATTTTGGGTAAACTGTGCTCAGTTTACTGCAAAAGCCATACGGGACAAAACTAGTTAATTGAGTAACAGGGTTCCAGTAATCTGAACGGAACCCTCAGATTGCGAATAATCTAAGATTATGTGAACCAACTTGATTATCCTCTCTGAACTTGGAAGTTTAAAGATTAACCCAGAACTTAAATACATTCCAGGATGTCCTACCAGCGACTCATGTCTTAACCAGACTACTGATCAGCTGAGTCATGTTCCCTAAGCCGATGAAACTGCCATCAAAACCATACATCTTAAACCCATATTGTCAATGAAAATACAGATTTCACTTATCGAATAGTAGGTATTGCTCCAACTGGTTTATTTGATGTTATGGGATGTTGTACAGGGAAAATTAATAGAGAGATAATGCAGCCAACGGAACTGAAAAATTATGTGATGCACCCCTTTCAAACATCTCGAATCAGATGAATGTAATCCTTGTTCCAGGTCCGGAGGCTGGGAGAGGAGCAATACTAATAAGACAAAAAAGTGTTGACTCTAGAGGGCTTCGATCTGTCTTATTAAAAAAAAAAACCACCAAAATGCCAAACAATGCCCTAAATGCCATGTCAATATATTTAGATTTTAAGTGGTTTGGGCATAGCCAATTGGTAACCACACCTCTCCTATGAAGAGGATGTCCCAAGTTTGAATCCCCCCATGCCCAATTATAAATAAAAAAAAAAAGTATTTTTAAATCATAAATTTTCCAGCTTTTACAGTGCTTAATAAAATTTTATATTTTAAATAAATTTAAAAAGTTACTAATAGTTCAAATAGAGTGCATTAGGATGTCATATGGGGAGGGGGAGTGTGAGGTCAGGGGTCGGTGCTGATTTTCCTGATGTTACTGATGTTGTTGATTTTTCTTTCGCTAGAGTGTGAATCAATGAAAGTAGATGCCAGTTCCATTGCTTTGCCCCTTTCTATTACTAGTGATTACACTCGAATTACACATTTTTTTTTTCACTTTACCCCTTATGCTATATGGCAAATATGACAGCCCCAGCTTCTGCATCCAAAATCACACATACAAGTAGAAGATAGGGGGGTGCAAATTATTGCAAGGAGCACCAAAAACATTGATCAATTATTAAACTACTCCCTCCATCTCATATTTTTTGTCCATTTTTGGAATTCCAACTTTTTAAGTGACAATCAATTAATGCACTGTCTAAAGCATAAAAGTGTATTGCTTTCCAAAATTACCCTTCACATCACACCGTGCAATGAAAATAGTAAACAGTAAAAAAGTAAGGGCAATTAAAGAAAAGTTAACAAAATATGCTTTGATTTTTCAAAGTGGACAAAAATTATGGAATGAATGGAGTATTTGGTAGGAAACGCTATGCGGACATAATTTAAACAATCAATAAACACAATCGCATTTAAGGGCTCAACTCAACTCAACTTTAATACTAAACTCATTGAGGTAAACTACATTAATCCTTTGCTTTATTTCTCGTCTAAAACCATATGCACGAGGAGATTTTTAAAGATCAAGTCCATCTTTACCACTTCAACCATTGTAGACAACTTAGATCAAACCTAATGGTTGCTTCATTGTGACTGGGTTTGTAGAATCATGTCTTCATGTGTTTTTTACTCTTTCCTATTTTTAGTTTACATACTTGCATTAAGCAAAATGTTCCTTTGGCCAGTCCCCCTTACGATGGATTCAAAGAAATTAGCCCCATTTTATTATGTTGTGTAGCTACTGAGACCAAAAAAAAAAAAAAGAAAATTCATGCGTTTCCATTTTACATTTTCACCTTTTCCTCATGATAACTGTTCCAGTTGTGTCGTCTTCTTCCACTGATTAGCTTCTTTGGTTTCAATCCTACATAGCTACTTCCTTTTCCTTCTTTTCAGCTATTGTTGTCATGCCTTGATATAGTTTCTTCTAGTCCCTGATATTGTTGTTGTGCTAGTTTCTATCAGTTTAACCATAACATTTTGTTGTTGTTGGCTGTTATTGTCACTCAGGCTGTTATTTTCTCCTCTTTTTTGTCCTAACATGCTTAAACGACTAAGTCACATAAAGCAAGAAACTAATAATCATATTTCTAATTACTTCTTAACTTTATGATCATGCTGATGCAGGACAATGATACTCTACTACCAGTTGAAGTGGAACAAGTAACCAAACAACAAGAAATAGAGGAACAAAGAGAAAGAATGAAAGAAATGGGAGATAACTAGAAGAAAACAGAGAGAAGGAGAAGATTAGAGGAAATAGAGGCAAAGATAGAAGAATTAGGGCAAGAGAAAGGAAGAAAGAGAGAGAGCAGAGATAACGAGAGAGCGATATCAAACTCCATAGTTTATTTCATAATCAATGTCTCATTAAATCCCTAATAGGTGTGCTCTTATTTTGGCATCACTACTAACTAAATAAGGAAAATAAATCAAACCTTAAATAAAATCCCTAATTTCCTATACTAAAGTCCTAAAATATTACTACTTAATTCCCAAAATAATATAGTTATAAAGATAATCCCACAAATAAACCCAAAATCTCACAAATCTTAAAATATTTAATATTTTCTTACCTATTCTACATCATTCTCCCTCACATACAAAAAACTCAATCTCGAGTTTTGAAGTAATGTAGTATAAAAAAATTATCATTAATGGTGCATGGCTATGTCTTGAAACTTTATGGACATGGCGTCCTTGACAAAAAAACAAAAATGATACCAAGAAGAGCTGTTGAGGAGCTTCAAACCAAGTAGATAGGACAAATCAATGGAAAGAAGGTCACGCACACATATCATGCTCTCATCTTTTCCTTGACCTTGTTTATCTGCTCTTCGAAGTGGCACAATAGGTACATCCTCACCTTGAATTTTAAATCCTTCTTCAAGGACTTGTTCTTGCTCTTCAAGATGTGCTTGGACAAGATAAACAACTTAATTGATCTAGTCTTGAATAGAATCTTCACGGTTAAAAAGTATTTATGATGACTTCCACTACTTGAGCAACTATTTCAACTAGTTCTATCTTGAATATCCAAGTTTCAAAGTTGGAATCACATTCTAAATAAGTATCAAGATAATATTGGATCTCCGACCGACAACAACAATCATAATACAATGAACAAGCAAATCTTTTTTAGACAAGACAGCATCTTGATGCAAACGATATTGCACAAGATCTTGAAATTCAACTAAAGTTTGACATAACAATTTTCTCAACTAAATTAAAATGATCAAAACCCTGACAAAACACATCCTCTATGATTGGATATAGGCACCACTACTAACTAAATAAGGAAAGTAAATCAAACCAAAAAAAAATTCCTAAACTAAAGTCCTAAAATATTACTACTTAATTCCCAATAATACTATAACTATGAGAGAATCCCACAAGTCTTAAAAATAATAAATAGTTTCTTTCCTATTCTGTATTACATGCTCATGCATATATCATGCATGCATCATTTATGGCATTAATTAGTCAGTGATGAGTTTAAACACTACCTGAGGGGACAATGAACACAACAAATTCACCCTCTTTCAATTATAACTACTGAT
This sequence comes from Bretschneidera sinensis, assembly GCA_023935145.1. Classification (NCBI taxonomy): domain Eukaryota; kingdom Viridiplantae; phylum Streptophyta; class Magnoliopsida; order Brassicales; family Akaniaceae; genus Bretschneidera; species Bretschneidera sinensis. Next base: position 102,369,117 of record CM043699.1, read on the forward strand.
GCCAAGTGCATAACTTCTCTATTACATGGACTTGGCACTTCAGGCCAGAATACCCGTGTCGACATGACACAACACAACACAGGTACGGGTACAAAATACTGTTCCTGATTCGTTGACTTGACTGCAAATCGGACACGTTGACTTTGTTAAAGAAACAGGTGGGTCATCGCTGGTGCCAATCTAAGTAATCTTCGTGTCGTTGCAGGGGCTGCTGAGTGACAGCTATGGCTGCTCTTGGAGAAACGTTGCTGAACATCGTACAGTGAGATGAGAGAGAAACCGAGATGAATATCATACTGTGAGAAGGAGAGAGAGAAACAGATTTTTGGCTTTGATTTGAACTGAAAGAGAAAAACAGAGAGATGAAGAGTCTTGGAGAAGACTCTTGTAAGTTGCAACATGTAGAAGAAAACTCTTGCAACATGTAGAAGAAGACTTTTTGTGGGTAGTGTTAGTGTCACTGGTACGTGAGTTTATTAGGTGATTGTCAAATGTAATTTGATCTCATTTTTAATTCTTAACTTCTCATTGGCTTTGGTTATATATTTTTGTCACCTAAAGTGTATTTAGCTTGTCTACTTTAGATTTGAGAGTCTGATATCTTGAGCCAAGTGCACCAAAAGATGTTTGTTCACTCAAATACTTTCCTAGTATAGTATGGCATGGCAATATGTTAAGATTATGATTTTATTCTATACTTTTATTTATCAAAAAAACGTATTTTATGATCATGATAGAAATGTAAAATGAAATTGTCATCTTAAATAATCTATTAGTATTATTTATAGTTTTATACTATCTTTTAAAAAGCTTTTGCAGTTTTGCAATAATAACGAGGGAGTTTTGAGCAGCATATTAGAGACTTGGAATTTTTTTATTGTATTTTTATTGCAACAATACATAGTAATAGATACAAATATAACAACATAAAGTATATATATGTTTTTTTTTTTACGTGTCCAAGTACCCATGTCCAAATTTTGGACACTTTCTTAACCAAGTCCCCGAGTATGATGTTTTGAGCGTTAAGCGAGCCAAACATCTAGACAAGTACCCCAACCTAAGTCCATGTAACATAGCATAACTTCAATATAGTTCTTTTTGATCCCCTCCAAACAGGCATATATTTAGACAACATAACAAATTAAAATCACATTCCTGGTAATTTGACTGGTACAAATGCTGTAATATTACATTGCCATAAGTCCACCAGAAGATTACTGTATGAACCAAACACGAAAAATTAAACAATCTCGCTATATAGAATTCTTGTAATCAGGATTCTGGATAATGTATAGGGTCTTGAGAATCTACCAAAACCAGAACCAAACAACTCCTTGAACACTTCTCAACCATCAAATCAACACTATTCTCATCTTTACCCTTAGTGCCACTAAAGTTGCATTGTATAGATTCTTAGTCTTACCCGACCTAAAACCTCCATACTAATGTAAGCCTCCATAATTCCAACTTGTGGTCACTTCCATACTTGTTCTCATTTGCTACCAGTGTATCATCTCCCAATAACCTTTTAAAATTTTAAATTAAGCATTTCATCCCATTCTAAATTTTTTAATTAACATGCTTTTGATTTACCATAACTGACAAAATTTCGTAGCAAAACAAAAGTTCAAATTCATGCTTAACAAATAGAGAATTCATTTCATATTGAACTCCTACATTAATTATTCCAAAGTAACTAACATATAAATGAAATATTATATAACTACATATATAGTTAGAGACGAGATTCTGTTCAATAGCTTACCTGATCCCTGAGCTGATCAAGTAATGTTGCACCAATCAAACCAGGTCCAATAATTCCCATCGCTATTGTGGTTCTTGAAAGATAAAACCTTGAGTGCACTGCTCTTAAAGCCCTTATACAGTCTTCACGCTTGATGACTACTGTAATATTGTACTCAGAGCAACCTTGAGCTATAGCACGGACATTAATATTAGCCTGCATTATATTTTTAAAGGACAATAATAATAATCAGCAGCATTAAAGCAGAAAGATATATGAACAATGAGTAAGCCATCATTCTATTTTTTTTTATATTGGTGAGTAAGTCATCATTCTATTTAGGCTTAATACATACTTAACCCTGTGGTTTGGTCCAATTTTGATATAAACCTTGAGGAAATCTCCGTTTCATTTAAAACCCTGTGATTAAGAACATTAGCACAGGGGTAAAGATCCGTTAACCTGACGCGAAATATCCACAATATCCCTGCATATAAATTGATCTCTTCAGCCCATTTTCCCCCATTCTTTCTCGTGAAATAGCCTCGAGGTTTTCAAGTTATCTCAAATGGCTTCTCTTTTTTCACCAAACCTTTTCTCAACTAAGTTTGAATTTGACAACAAATCAATCATGAACTTCGGATTGATGTTACACAGAAGCATCAAATTGTAGATTTCATGTGAAATTTCTTGAATCGTTGCAAGGTTAGTTTACTTTTATAATTTCATGATCTTGTTTTATCTGGTGAAATTTCCAGCTTGCACAAGATTAAGCACTGTATCTTACAATGCTAAATATCTTAGCGTAACTCAGAACCATTTCCAACTAGTTATTACTGTCACACACTTTTGATTTTTGGACTTCAAATCAATTCCATCAACGTTAGAGTGACTCATTTCCCGATCTCATCAATTTAACCTTCCAGTTATATGTTGTCAGGATTTTTTTTTATTTGTGGGTTGATTTCGAATTTTTAGATGAGTGGGCAGAGGAAGATTTAAGCATAACTAAATCATAGATGGTACGGGAGGATGAGAGTGAGAGTGTGCTGCAATAAAAACTTAAAAGGGTGAAGATGGCGTCAAACGAGGTTGAATTCACGCCAAAAACGGCTAGTAGGGTCAGCAAGGTTGAAGAAATCCACAGGGTTGCTTTTCAAAAAAAAAAAAAATATTCACAGGATTAAGGGAAGTTAGCCCCTGTACTAATGTTCTTTACCACAGGGTTTTAAATGAAATGGAAATTTCCTTAGGGTTTATAGTGAAATCAGGCCAAACCACAAGGTTATGTAATTAAGCCTTCTATTTGCAAGAAGATTTGAGTTTCCTTTACCTTTGCTAGAGCATTGAAAAGAGTGGCACTAACTCCAGGTGTACTTGCCATCTTCTGGCCAACTGCTGCTAATATGCTACAGTTAGGAATGACCGCAATCTGGGAAGAGCTTCTTATTTTGAGAAAATTACTCAAGTATGGGAACCATCCATTATTGAAGTAAAAAAACAAATACAAAAACAGAGCTCCAAAAAAGAAAACAAGCTGCAACTAATTTAGCATGTGATGTCAAAACAGACAAACATAGCCCGACTATACCCAAAACACATTTATACTTGAAACTAACAGGGACACAAGTAACCAAGCAAAAGTTTTTGAGTGATATAGTCCTAAGGTTTTTTGCGCATATCACCTGTCTAAAAATTATATATGATGTAATCAAGCACAATGTACAACCACTTCAATGACAGATTAAGTCCCAGGGGTGCTTCATGTGAATTAGCATGATTTTAAATATCACAGTTCTGCTTGCAAGATTTAAGGTGATTTAGAAAATTCTTATAATAAAACTAGGACAAGTATATCAGCTAAACTTTAGAAGGACAACTAAGAAGATTTCAAGTAGTTTTGTCTCTCATTTGTTTCTTTTTCTTTTTCCTTTTTTTTTTGGTGGGGGGAGGGGGTCGGGGTCGAAGCTGGACAAACAATTTAAAGTTTTCATGACTCCTTAGCAGTTTTACAACAATTTTCTTTTTATAAGTAGTTTTACCACAAAATCCTGCATACAAAATAATAACTTCCCCATAATACTATGTAGAAACCTAGTGATGTAGAACAAGTAATTAGGAGAGAAGAAGTAGATCGAAAGAGTTAGAAACAGAGGAGAAATAAGAAGATAGAGGAGAAGAACAATAGAGATAGAGGAAGAACCAAGGATATATGTGCACCAATCTTTAACAAAGTAGGAAACCTAAAACCCTAATAATATAATACTAATAAAATCTATAATTTCCTAAACTAAAGTCCTACTATATTAATACTTGCTCTTAATAAAAGTATATTTACAAAATAATCCCAAAAGTAACCCAAAATCCCTATAATCTTAACATAATCAATATTTTCTTTTCCATTCTGCATCACCTAGAATATTGAAAAATCACTCAAGAGACGGTAAATAATAATATATTCATATACTTGTCAAATATCAAGTCAAAGAGTATCCATTAGACCTAAAAAAACACCTGGGAAAGACGTCCAGCATCCAAAGCTTGGCGAAATCTAGACTGTAAAGCCTCCGCAACAGCTTTTACTTCCTTCTCAGGCACAGCAAAGCACACAGAATGCTCACTACTAGCCTGCATTATATTCAATCCGTAAGCACCTATAAGTAATACATTAAAAAAAAATTGATACCAGCAAACTGAACCAGATAAGGAATGCACCTGGGATATCATAATAACATTAGCTCCAACATCTTTCACAGCACCAAAAATAGCACTAGCAGTACCAGGAACACCAGCCATTCCAGTTCTGCCAAAATGAAAATGAGAAAAAATTGCATGACAAAAATAAATAAATACAACGATTCATACAGCTAAAGATACAATCAGCAGAAACTTCAAGAAAAAAACTCACCCCTCAACATTTACAAGAGCCAAATTATCAATCGTTGCAAATCCTTTGACAGGAGAGTCCAGTCTCTCGCCATCTTCATCTTCAGCAACAGCAGGCCGGCAGATAATTGTTCCAGGAGCAGAGAGGTTGAAAATATTCCTTATCACAATTGGAATGCCATATCGCATTACTGGAATGATGGTGCGAGGATGTAAAACATTTGCCCCAAAGTATGACTGCACATTCACATGAATTTTATGTCAGGAAAATGTAGTTAGCACGATTGAGCAACTACATCGGGTATGAGAGGAGTGGTCAAGTTTACCATTTCCCAAGCCTCTTGATAAGACAAAGTCCTCAATATAACAGCCTCACTAACTGCAGGGAAAAAAATCTTTAGTGTTACAACCAAACCTCATAGTTTTAATCTCTTAAACCTAAGAAAGGATCCTCCAGAAATTGAGAGAACATATTTTTTCTATAAGTAACTAAAAGAGAATATTTAGAAGAGATAGATCCCTAGTGCAAACTTATTAGGATCTACACCATTCTCTACGCAGTTTCAAAAGATGAGCGTTCACTTATGAACCTTTAAACAAAATGCCATGTATAAGACCTAGCACAAACCTTTCCTGGGATCTGCACTATATACCCCATCAACATCGGTCCAAATAGTAACTTGACAAGCCCTGAATAAAGCACCCATTATAGCTGCAGAGAAGTCACTTCCATCCCTCTTCAAAGTTGTAGGAATATTCTTATGTGTACTGGCTATGAAGCCAGTTGCAATTATTATCTTAGATGGATTTTGGGAGAACCACTTTTCAAGTCTCCTTTCAGATTCCAAGAAATCAGGATCAACTTGATTAGGGCTGGTCAGATTTACAATAAGAACATCCCTCGTATCCATCCATTTGCAGTCCAGCCCATTCTGCATCAAAAAAAAAATTATAATAGTTAGATAACTTCTAAAGGCTGTAAGTAAAAGACTTTTCCTTATAGTATTGAGCAAATGACCACTAAACCTTCCTAACGATGGATGATAACATTTGAGCAGACCACAACTCTCCGTGTCCTACAACAAAATCTGAAAAGGATTCGGTTGCATGACCAGCTGCATAAAAATATAGGTGTAAGTGTATATAGTAGAATAACTTTGAACTTAGAGGCATAAGAAATTTCAAAAATAACACACCAAAGCCAAAGAAGTATTAAAAAAATATTAATGTTTATGTGGTTGGACATTGGTACAAATCAAATCCCCCATGGTTACAAGAAAGTAAAAAAGAAGAAAACATTGATTAAGATGTACATAGGATTGGACAGCCAACAATGCTAAATCAAGGATCATGATGAACAAGCAAGGGGCATGCAGTTCACTATGGCCTTACTCTCTGACCAATAAGAATGAAGGCACAAACACATAAGAGGTCTTAAAACAGGTTTCTTAGATCCCTAATCACAGAGAAATGCACAATGCCCCACTTGCATGGATAAAAACAGGCATTTACCACCCATCTAGCATGCAAGTGCAGAGAGAGTACAATTGACCATGGCCTTAATGACCAACCAACAAAAATAAAGGCACAAACACACAACAAGTCTCATATCAGAACTATTAGATCACTATACACACATTTATATAGAAAGAACAGGCATTTCTTCACCTATCAAGTATGCAAGTGCACAGAGAAAGAGAAAGAGAGATACCTATGTATATTGCACGAAGCATTGCTTTGAGGTTATTAACATCATGATGCAACCGGGACAAGAAACTAGCAAGCTCATCTCCATCAAGTAGATCAAGAGCTGTCAATCGGTGCTTTTCTAAAACTGCATCCAATGCAGATAAGTAGGAATCATTCCGTGACTGTGCTTTGTAAATGAGGTCATACATCATATCTGTCACCTTTGACATTGCTGACACAACTACCAACTTCCTTTGTGATTCATCATTAATAATGATCTCGGCTACATTTTTTATTCTCTCAGAGCTTCCCACACAAGTTCCACCAAACTTGTGAACACACCACATGTCACCTTTGGGAAAATGAACTTGCTCCACAGATTTTTCCACTGATATATCTGTAAATACAAGCAAAAGAACAGCAAGTATAGACAGAACGATGTCTTAGTTACCAATTACAAATTGTAAATCTGAGGTTAAGCAACTCAGATAACAGATCGAGTCATAGAACAGATAACAAACCTGTAACTGAAGCCAAAACCCGGAGATTTTGTGACTCCCTTCTTCCCCAATGAGAAACAAAATCCATTCTGAAATATGAATCAAAAAGATAAACTCTTCAGCAATGGATTGAAAAGCAGAAGTCACAGGTTACAATCTAAGAAAACAATGTAAACGGGAATTTGGACTCTGGATTGCAACTTTTGAAGTCCATATACGCCCCAGCATAGTTACCTATTGCCTCAGCTGACCTATGGAAGTGACAAAAGGTGATATAGAGGAAAGGAAAACGGCATACTATATGAGCTCGATTAGGAGAAAGATCCTAGTACTAAATTATTCAAATGCACAAGGACTTCTAAAATTTAAAGATCAAATTATTAAATCCAAGATTTAAGAAAATTACTTATCAAAAAATTAAAGATGGATAGAAACTATTCAATCTAATTGTGATCTCACAACACATTTGGTTTGTGATCGTCTCCTACCCTCTTAATTGATTGATTCACCTATATTCCTTTGCATTGTACTTGCAGCATCATAAATTTGGGACATATTGACATGTTCACAACTTCATCCAGTGGCATTCATCCAAGATGCCAAAGCCACATTTACAATATTTTATCTTCCCTTGTTAACTATCTATTTGTGCAACCTCTGAATCCTTACAAAGCATTTTTAATCACATGCTTTCTAGCCTATCAATCATCAAACAGGAAGTCCTTACCTTTGTAAGTCTTTCAGGGATAAAGGAGGAAATCTGGGGTTGTTTCAGGATCCATTACCCGGTACTGGTTTTCCCATGCCACATAATTGCATGGTTTATCTGAATACGGTCCTAAGCATTAGCAGTTTCACATAAAGGTCCAAAGGATATACAAAAATACAAGGAGTATATGGAGTATTTTTTTTCTTTGATATGTAAGGAATTATATGGAGTATTAAAATGCATCAATTCCAATTAACTTCGTTTCTGAACTCTTCCCTCATTCTTCTATCAAAACCCTATCCTCACTTCAGATGAATCAACCATTTGCATTTTAAAGGAGGGTCAGTGATTATTAACTTAGTAATTGTTTTAATCACGTGCACAGGGGCAACATCCAAACAAGGTCAGTCCACAAATTTTCAACAAGGCAACTGGCAATCTAACTCAATAACTGGGGCTAACTAACAATGCCAATGAAAAATCATTAGTTCTTGTTTTTCCTTTTTTTGATCAGTCATCAGTTCTTGTTTTTCTAGAGTAATACCATGGGATCATCACCTAAAAGTTACAACCAGTGTTACTTTTGGGATCATTGGTTTATACATACATTGGTGTAAAAAGATTTTACCATTAAATCCTAATTTTTATATATATATATATATATATATATATATATATATATATATATATATATATAAAATGAGTAAGGAAAATAATTACCAACAACATACACATGTAACCATACAAAATAAACTTGATTACTATAGTACTAGAAATTTCAGGATATCTCACTCTCACCCCCTTAAAAGAATTCAGTCCTCTGAATTCGACGTATCCCCAATAAAGTACCATTGAGGTCAACATCTTTAGCATTAAAGGTTCACATGGAATAACTTATCTACTACCATGTTACCGATTAAAACACCACAACTTGATATCAAAATGCATATGAATGATGTGACCTAGTTATGTTTGGTATGACATGTATGTGTGACCATGCATTCAATCAATCCTAGACTTCCATTTGACATCTTAAGACAAAATCAAGATGACACGCATGTAGCTTATATTGTATTTATTAAAACAGAAATATACAAATTTGCATGAACCTTAACTCATGAAACACACACTAAGTAAATCACTGCACGTTACAGTTATTCCTTAGAGGATGAGTCCATTTAAACTAACCAAGGTCGGTCAAGCAAAACTCAGTTAAATATAGTTGAATTGGCCAGTGTCAACTCAAATAACTCCAAGGCCATATTAGCTAGATTATGAACGAATAATAATCGTACCAAAGGAAATGAACAAAAGAATAACACAACCAAAACGGTAGAGAATCCCAAATGTCTTAATTTACCCCGATCATGATTTTCCAAAGTTAAACCCTAGAGATCATAACCTAAGATTTTATACCACTTGTAACACCATAGCCAATGTTACTTTAGGCATGTGGGATGTGGTTCATCGCATTTTGTTCAAGGTTTTCAATTTAAGATGGACAAAAAAAGTTTGTATTTTCCAGCTTGGTATGTCTTCTACTTTGATTCAGTCAGAAGTTCAATCTTATTGATTATCCAAATGACCCAATGCTTTGTAATTATTTCTCTCCTAGACAACCAGTTGACGTCCAACATTCCATAAAAACCAATTTCAAAAATTCAAGCACCACAATACCTCATCAAATGATGAAACCGATTAATTATATCTTATCAAACAATGAACCAATAAATGTATCATAATATTTTGTCTATTTACAAGAATAAATTGGTAAAGATAAACAACCAATTAAAGGACAACATGCTCATACACTGAGTTAACAGTTTTCCTTTTCAATTATTTGGATAATAATATAGTTTATAACTTCATATATTGATTCTCTGACGGATGACCAAAATTGAAAAGATAGGCTTCAATGTTGACCAAAGGTTGGACCAAGCTCAACCCATTACAAATAGGAAATGCATCACCCACTCTTTGGAGGTTAGACAGGCTTTGTTGAAATTGAAAGATCTTAATGCTCTGTTTGGTTTGGAGGAAAATGCAGGAAAATCATACGCCCGAGGGAACTGCTAATTTTGGTAGCAAAGATTCGTAGGATATAAGAACTTTTAAGCATTAGATTTTACTTGTCTTTTTGCTATTTTTAACTAGTAACTGAACCTAAAACAACTACAAGCCTTAATTAACAGTGTTTTGTTTCATGACTGAACTCATAGTTTTAATGGCAGCATTTGGAAAATACTTTTGTTGACTTGGAAACATCCAAAAAATGCATTAATTTTAGAATCTCAAAAGCAAAAAGAGCATTTCCAAAATGCTTAGCAAAAAATACCTAGTTTTAAGTTGGGAATTTTCCCGGTTAACGGGGGAATCGAAAATCAGTACATAGCTTCCTCCCTTCAAATTTTTTCTCCATTTTCTCGGGAACCAAACTGAAAATAATTCATGTACAAATATCATACGTACATATTTATGCAGGCATCTATGCATAATTTTCGAATCACAGCGAAAGCTTAAGGCTTAACTGAACAAACATTTCAAGAGTCTTTCATCTCATGGAAAAAGCGGTTGAACAAAACGCATTGATTTTAGCCCTTAAACGCTAAAAGAGTACTTGAACAGCGATTTCTCAATACAAAACCCGCAACTATACTAAGAAATTTGGAAATCAAAACTTCACTTCCTTCTATCCTTTCCCAATTTTTCAGAACCAAACGCAAAATGAATCTAGAAATTGTAAGCAAGTAAACATGGGAATATATAGTTTACACATATACATGTAAGCAAATACCTGCAAAAAGTAGAGCGATGAAGAAGGGAGGAAGTAGTTGCCCATTGAGATGGAGTAGAGGAGAACTTCTTGGGCTTCGTGTCATGAGCCAATGCGTTTGGATAGAGAATGCCTGAGGAGGTCGTAGCGGAGAATGCCATTACTCTGTCTGTGAGTACTCTCGAGAGAACGCAATGTTCGGAAATTTTTTAAATCTTGATCGAGGCAAAGTTGTTTTCAGCTGGGGATGTCTTTAAGCATCCATTTTTTTATTGCCATGTTTTAAGCATCCATTAAAGCAACTTTTTCTTTTACAAAAAAATTTGTAAAAAAATTGTTTTAATCAATGTTTAAAATAGGTGTTTGTTTTTTTTTTAAAGCTAACTTAAATCAAGTTAGCCTAAATAGATATTGTTTTAAAGTCAATTTAAAATAACAATTAAGGTTTAGGTTATGTTTGGTTTTTTAATTAAACCAATTTGCTTTCGGTAGGCTTAAATAAAAAAACCAAACATGGTTTTAAATGATTTTTTTAAATTGTTTTTAAGCTAGTATCAAATACCACCTTTATAAATAAAGTTTGATTTAATTTGTAAGGATATAAGCATACTCACTTCCAAACAAAACTGTCAACTTTGCTTTTATTTTACTGTATTGGTTAATTAATATAAAACTTTTGATAACGATAATTGACTAGCAATTAAATTACAATTAGGAATAAAATGATGATTAATGTTCTTTTGTTGGGATTTAAATTTATTTAAACTTTTTCAAAATAATTTTTACTTTGAAAATGATTTAAGTTAGTTCCAACAAAATGTCGCTTTTTAATTGTTCAAATGATTTAAATGTGACCTAAAATCGTTGTGGGACACTTGGACATACCAAACAAAAAAAAAACCTCTTTCTTATAAAATTTGTGAAAATTTACTTTAATTATCGTATAAAATAAATGTTTTGTTTTTTTTTAAGTTAACTTAAATCGAGTTAGTTTAAATAGATATTATTGTGTCTTAAAGTCAACTTAAAGTAATCATTTAAAGGCTTAGATCATGTTTGGTTTTTTATTTAAGTCAACTTGCTTTAAGATTGTTTAAATAAAAAACCAAACATGACCTTAAATAATTTATTTAAATTGTTTTTAAGCCAATACTAAACATCATTGCTTGATAAATAAAGCTTGAATTATTTTGTAATGATTTAAACAAAATTATTTAAGTTTGCTTAAATCTCTCCCAAACAAAACCGTCAACTTTCTTTTATTTTATTATTTTGAATAATTAGCATAAAGGCTTTGATAACAATAATTGACCAGCACTTAAATCACGATTAAAAAATAAACTGATGATTACATCACTTAAACATTTTTTGTTGGAATTTAAATTTATTCAAATTCCTTTAAAAAATTTATTTTAAAAACGATTTAAATCTAATTCCCAATAAAACATTATTTTTTAATGGATCAAATGATTTAAACGAGACTTAAAATTGTTATAGGAGACTTGGACGTACCAAACAAAAAAGAAAAACCCTCCCTTTTGTTGGACCTACGTTGGTATTAGGCCAACATACAAAATTGGACTTCTCTATGTTAAAGAGTTCATGTTTCAATCCAACATATACCGAAGAAAAAAAAATTAATTGCCCCTCAAATATAAAATAACGCTTCAACAGAAATTGTACATTTAAAAATCCATAAAATAAAATTTCAGCACAATTTTTTTAAACCTAACTGTTAAACTATTAACTAACACCGTTAATGCCCAGCAAAATCCCGTAAGAACTATCTTTCAACCGAAATTTCAAATTTCTTATTAAGATTTTTGTGACAACAACTATCCATTGCCACTATATATATATATATTAGTTTGATAATTTTCATAAAAAATTTCAAGTTTTCTACATAAATTAAAAATGTAATTTTGACCAAATGTGATTGTTGCTAATGGTGTTAATTAAAGAGAACAAATGGGATTTTGGATTGATCATTCATCATCAGATTTACTGAACTGACGAATAAGTTTATGGATATTTGGATTGCTGAATTTGTTTAAAAGATCTTCTTTTCATAGTTTTTTTTCTAATAAAAAATTAATCTTTTATAATTTAGTTCACAAAATCACAATTAATAAAGAATGAAAAATGACGAAAAATCGAGTACTTTTTGTTTTGAAAAACAAGATTTTGTCGTTTTTATCTTTATTGGTCATGTAACCATGCAGTGCACTGCTATTACTCATTTTGTAAATTATAGTTACTAATACATAAAAATACATATTTTAAGAAATATAGTAAACTAAATATTATAGTTCATTAATGTAATCATTATAATTATAAATAATAATGACTCATTGTAATACTACTTTTATAAATTTGGTGATGTAGTAGAAAAAAAAATGAGAGGTAATAATTGTAGACAATTATGTATAAAGAAACAACATAAACATGATTAAGGAATTCTTTAAGTAAAAAGAACAACATAATTGGTCTAAAACTATTATGTTTAAATAGCCTAACTTGTGGAATAAAAAAGGCAACTTTCTATCAAATAGTTACCTCACGCATTTTTAACTATATGTTTAGATTAAGAGAAATAAAATGACGTAATATGTGTACTTTTGATTCAATGGTTCCCTCTTATATCTTTAAATGAAAATTATGTGTATTCTTTATTTTCCTTTTCCGTTTTTTCCTCGATCCAAATGCATTCCAAATGTCATAACTTTTAAAATAAAACAAAGCAAAAGTATATAAGCTCAGTTATTTAAAAAAATATAAACTACTTAATGAAATTAAGTTTTGAAGAACTAATTGCATCAGTATGATTAGTTAAAAAGATTGTATATTTTTATATTTGAATAATGAAAAATTAACAATGCAATGTAGGAGATGATAAGATAAAAGAATAAATGATAATTTTTTTCAACTTGTTTCCAAAAAAAGTTTTGTTCTATAATTGCTGTGATACCAAAGAAGAAAAATTAGAAGTACATCAATACAAAAGAAAAATTACAGCATGAGGTACAAATAAAATGACAATTGGATAAACTAACATAAAAAAAAAATAAAAAAAAAACAAATTGTAATTTGAATGATTCAGCACATTGTACACGGAGCAAAAGAGTAACCGTTCAAACAATTACATATCATGGTTACTTGTATCATGAGCAAAAAACAAAAACAAAACAGGACGGACGAGCCATTTTAGGGAATTGAATCCCCATAGCACCGGTCGTCTGCATTGTTTCCATGGCAGCAAGAACCTTGGTGAACACCATATGTAAGAAAAACCTTCCACCCCTAGATTAGCTAGATAATATGCGCAAGCATTTCCCCTAGGTCATTGGTGCTTAAACATGCAATCTCAATCCCTCGCAGCAAGAAGTCTACAATACTCCACCAAGGCACCATAAGGATCTAAACTAACATGATAAGATGAAGTGTAGCAATTGCATCAACTTCACATATCACCTTCCTTTACCCTTTCTTCCATTCCATTCTTAACCCCAACATGATTGCGTCAAGATTTTTGTAACCAAGCTTGAACAATGACCCAAAGCAGCCACAAACTCCAAAACTCAAGCACCTAAATGATTTCTAAGCAAGCCACCAGCCCCTGCGGCACCTAGGTTACCTTTCGAAGCACCATCAATGTTCAATTTAAACCACCTTTCAAGTGGTGGTTCCCATGCAATAAGGTATGAGGAAAGGAGCTACGACTTCATACCAGAATCAAATGCCATCTTTCTGATACCTGTATTCTTAAAGTAAGGGTAAAAAAAATATGATATGGAATTATAATAATATATATATGAAAAATTATTATTGAATAAAATAATTCTTTTAAAAAAATGGACGCGTGGACAACATGGGTAAGGAAAAAAACGCTTTGGAATTAAAATTAAAAAAAAAGCACTCGTGGAGGAAAAGAAGAAGAAAAGAAAAAAAAGTTTTCATAAAAATAAATAAATAAAACTTGTGGAAAACACTTGGGGACTAAAAGAAATGTTGAAAGAGTAAAATTTTAATGGGGTTTACGGAATAATTTTATAGAAAATCATGGGAAGCTCTAAGAAAAACAAAAGGTAATAACATGAATTTTATTTTTGAAATTTAGCATATATGAAATTTTTTGGAATTCAATGTGAGAATTTTCAAAATGTGTGAATTATGGAAGAATTGAAGAATAAGTTAGAAATTTTTATATAAATATTTTGTCAGGTGCTGACGATCAGCAATCGAGGGAAATTGCTGAGAGTAGCAGAAAAGGCAAGGAGGTGATCCACGAGTAGCTCTAAATGCTACGTGGTGAGTTAGATTTACTTTACGTAATCAAGATAAATATGAAATATATAGTGATAATATTGAGGTTTGGGCATCGAAACACTATACACTAAAATTATGTGAAAACCCCATCTTATATGTGCTAACTTATCACACACAAATCAAACTTGCGATGTCTTAAGCCAACCTTAGGTAAGTAACATGAACTTTTGAAAATCCTTTTTCAATACAAAAATGTCTTTTTATTATAAGCTTACTCATGAACGGTTACCATAGTTTTATGCACAACCCAAATCTTTGAGTATCACGAAAAAGAATTTATCTTTAATTTTGTTTCAACATAGTCTTTTGTTTTGTATTGCTAAGGGACTAGCAATATGTAAGTTTGGGAGTGTGATAGGAGCTTGAATATTCATATTTAAGCCCCTTAATTTACATTTGTTAAGCTCTTTGTTTACATATTTTATTATGTTTTACTTCATTTTTTGTGTTTTATGTGTTTTTTATAGGCTTGTAAAGAAAAGAAAGCATTTTGAAGCTTTAAAGGAAGAAAATTGAAGATCTCAAAAGAACTAGTGCGATTGAGCGCAACATGACTGCGATCGAGTGCAAAAGCAATCGTGCGCACACATAGAAGGCTCGAGCGCACCCATGCGCTCTAGTGCAAAAGCATGCGATCAAGCGCACACACACAAAGAGGTGGCAGAGCCAGTTTTGGAAAGATTTCTTCCGGACCTATTTTGGAAATTAGGGTTTTAAGGCACCTTTAGAACCCTATAAATAGCCCTGTAAAACACATAAACAGTATCTCCCTTTTGAGGAGCTTATCTTCATTTTAGTTTAGTTTTTGTTCGGGGAGATCAGAGAAGGAAACTGTAGAGAAGAATCGACGACTCTTCTCTCGGGTTTCTTCTTCCCTTTATTTTTATTATGTGTACTTAAACTTTTAGTAAGGGCTTAGTTGAAGCCCTAATTATGTTTAACCAATAATTCAATATTGGTGCCTTTGCAATACTTATGTTGTGATTCTTAATTTGATTAATACCTGTTTTTATTTACATTCCTCATATGTGTGTGTTTGATCAACTTATGCATGTGGTATGGATCAGTTAGTTGAATTAATTTGGATGACCGAGTCCTGGGTTCAACAATAGTAACAAAAGATATCCACACCGTATTCTTGGGTTAATCAACATGGGAAACTGGGAGTGGACCAAACCCTAGGCCCCGTGTAGTTGTCGATTTCCACAAACCTTATGCTCTCTTAAGAAACAACTCAGTATACATCATGCTGAATCTCTTAAGAGAGAAAAAGTTAGAGTATACACCATGCCTAACTCATTGTTTAGGGAAATCCATAGCCTAAGGAGTGGACCAAGCCCTTAGGTTGACAACCACTAGGTATTCATAGCATGAGTAGAGCATTGGCATATTGTTTTGTTGGGGTAGCATGATTAGTTGTGGATACCAAGTCCTTACGTCTTTATTATTATTATCTAAACTCAATATTTATTCCCATCTATTTTTACTTTGTGAAACTAATTCTAAAACAAAATTCACCAATCCCTGTGGAAATGATCTCGCACTTGCACACTATGCTACCACAGACCTTGTGCACTTATAAGTAAAACTAGGACGGTTATTTGCAAATTTATTTAGGTAGATAATCGCTCCAACACACAGCAGGGACATTGTGCTCAAAGGAGGGGAGATTGTGATGCCTTAAGATAAGGGTCAAGTCTTGGTATCCCATATCGGCCAGAGAGGATGTGACTGGGCTGTTTATAAGAGATTGTCGCATTCACTTGAACAATGCATTTTAAAGCTATGTGGCTAGTGTGTCAAAACGGACAATATTGTGCCAAGTGAGAGGTCGGGTCGTTATACCCTAACCCCCCTTCGAGCTTAAGAGTACATACATCATCCCATTTAAACAGGTGCAATACTTTGTTTTCTTCATCCTCACCCAGAGGAACCTTCTATTCATGTAAACTAAATCATCATAAACAGACATAGGTAAAGATATGGTCAATATGATATAAATGGGGATTGCGGACGCAACAAACTATTTTTATAAATTATGTTGTAATTTCCTTTATCATCTAAATATATTTTCAAAAATTCAAATTTTCTCCAAAACATTGTAGTATCATGTTATTTTAGTTTATGAGTCAGAAGTTGCAAAACAACTTCTGCTTTTGGGTAAAAAAAACATTTTGGGTATGTGTGGTTCATTGAATTAAAAAGAGGGCAGATTCGAAAGTTGATCAGATGGAATAACTTTCATAAATTAGGGATGCATAGTCATTTTTATCTTTATTTTTTATATCAAATATTTTTCTGAATGAGATGATGTCATTTTATCATCATTTTTAACTTATCCTATTTTTTACCCACTTTACTAAATGTATACTTTATGTTTTTGCTTAAGTTTCTAAAAAAAAAAATTGATTTAAAATGAAAAACCATTTACATTGTAAATTGTGATTTTATCATATTTTCTTGTGGTTGCACATGATCAATAAATTATTACATTTCTAAATATTTTAAAAACTAAGGATTTAATCAATAATAACGAGAGAAATAAAGAAAATGGATAGTTAAATATGTTATTTATTTGTAAGATTCAAATTCTTTTTTGTTGACCCGTATTTGATTATAATAATGACAAAACACTACTTAAATTGCACTAACAGTTTTATCTAAGTGTTTAAGCGGTAAAAACATTCAAATCAGAAACAAAATGCAAGAACTCAACATGTTCAGACACCAAAAGAAGATAGAAGACCTAGAACATGTTCAGACACCAACATGTTCAGGCACTAAGGTAATTGAATCACTTTGTAAATCTCTAAATTCAATTATTTAGCTTGATCTATAGCTCAATTTACAAAAGGCTTTGATAAAACTAAAATACAAAAAGTTTTTAAGTAAAAAAATATTTTGAAACATAAAAACTGGGTTGAAGGACAACTTAATGGATTGGATCTATATACCAGTCAACTGGGAAAAGGGATAGTAAGTTCTCAATCGACCGAAAATGGAACCCAGTCAACTGGTAACTTCACCCAGTCGACTAGTACTTTCCCTAAGCCTAAAAGTGAACATTTTTCACTTGATCCAATCGACTGGTATAAGGATCCAATCGATTGGTAATTCAAAAATATGACCGTTTGAGACGCGAGACTTGAGCATTTAATGCCCCAAACCTACCAAGTTAGTGTAAAACGACTATATTAGTTCAAGGCTATATAAACTCACTTCAATGAGCATTTAAACAAGAAAGATAGCACATTCAATTCATCATATAGCTCATTAATTCTCAAAAGGTTTGAAAAAATCATTGTGAGCCATTCTTCAAGCTTGTTCTTGAAAGAGATATATTATTCATTTGTAAAAGCATTCATTGCTATCTCTCTACCATTTACTTTACAATTAATACAATTTATTGTAAAGAAAAAGAGTTAGTGTAACTCTTAGAGTGTTTAGGATTAAACACTTCGTTTGTAACTTCCGTGAGGAAGAGGTTGTTTGTAAGGTTTGTGCAACACTCGTGAAGTTGCTCGACTAATGATTAATGGATTACTTCAAGGAAGTTCCTTGAAGAGAGAGGATGTAGGGTCAGAGAGATTCCGATATTGCCAAACCACTATAAACAGAGTTTACATATTCCCTTCCTTAACTCCTTTATTTACAAGCATATTATTTAATCGTGTGCTTTGCTTATTAAACTGTTTTAAAACTTGCAAGTTAATTAGCAAAAAGTTTTTAAAACCCAATTCACCCCCTCTTGAGTTTGAACCTCGGTTTACAGTTGGTATCGGAGCTTCATACTCAATTTCAGGCTTAAAATCCTTGAGTTGATCCAATGATATCTAATAACTATACCGAAGAACACTCCTATACTAGGCCTCCTTTGTTCAATGACTCCAACTATAACTACTAAAAAAATAGAATGAAAATATTTATTGAAGGACAAGATTACAATCTGTAGAGAGTCATTGAAGAAGGACCTAGAATTCTTACAAAGGAAATAATCATTGGAGAGATCAATCATACAATGCCTAAACTCAAAATAAAGTTTAATGAAGAGGATTGTAGAATGATGTCTTTGAATAGCAGAACAACTAGCATATTACATTGCGCTCTAGATACCGTTGAATACAAAAAAAAAATTTGCACGTATTTCAACTAAAAAAATTCGGGATAAATTACAAGTTACATATAAAGGCACTAGCGAAATGAAAAAATCAAAAATTTATATGCTAGTATCCGAATATGAATCTTTCAAAATGTCTCCCAATGAAACTATTCCTCAAATGCACTCACGTTTTACTACCATTATTAACGATTTAAAGCTTCTTAGTAGGAACATTGAGGAATTTGAACTAACAATGAAGATCTTAAGGTCTTTTCCATCCACTTGGAAAGCAAAGAAGACGGCCATAATGGAGGCCAAAGATCTCGACAAACTTGATGTCGAAACATTTCTCGGATCACTATTGACATACGAGATGGAAGAAATGAATCCCGTTGTCAATGATGATGAGAAGAAGAAAAAGTTAATTTCTCTCAAGGCCTCTATAAGAATCAAAGAGAAACAAAAAGAAGAAGAGAATGAGAGCAGCGAAGAAGATGGTGAGATAGCATTAATCACCAAAAGGTTTCGCAAGTTCTTGAAAAAGAGCAATAAACCTTACACAAATGATTCCATTTGAAAAAAAAAAGGAACCTTTTGTGTGTTTCGGTTGCAAGAAGTTCGGTCACATCAAGACCGATTGCCCAACAACAAGCAAACCATATAAGAGCTTCAAAAAGAAAGCCATGAATGCAACCACACGGAATGATGACAAAGAAGAATAAACTTCGTAAAATGAAGTTGGATATGAGGAGATTGCCAACCTATGCTCGATGGCAATCGACGATGAAAATGAGGTATCAATTTCTTTCCCTTCTAATAATAATAACATTGTTAGTAGTAGTGAAGAATTAATTGAAGGAATAAATGAGATGCATGAAAAATTGAAGAAATTTGATTATAGAAATGTGGCCCTCAAGAAGGAAGTTTCATCTCTTTCTAAAGAGATGAAAGGCTTAAATGAAGAAAAAGAAAAACTATCTTCCATGCTTTATAACTCTTCACAAGATTTTCTAAAAAAATATGCGAATTTAAATCCTAATGCATATACTAGAGATAAACATCCTAGAAATACACATGCATATATGTATGCTCACCCAAGAAATGCAAATGCTAGGAATAATCAATCAACGAATGCACATACTAAAAATTCACATCCTAGGAATTACCATCATGTATATCATAGAGATAATATGTATGTTCATAACTTGCATACTACAAGTGCACATCCTAGAAATTACCATCATACATTTCCTAGAAATAGCATGCATGTTCATAATTTTCATAATAGAAACATGTATCCGAGAAATGCTCATCCAAGGAACTATAGACATGCGTATTTAAGAAATCCTAGAAACTTCAATAACTATTATCCTAGGATCATGCATCATCAACATGTCTACAATTATAGAGCACCTTATAATATTAAGAAAGTATGTGTCCCTAAAGGAACTGTATTTTTTAGGACTAACCCTAAAGGACCTAAGAAATTTTGGGTACCTAAAAGTGCAATTGTATATCCTTATGTAATGTAGATATGTCTCCACACCAAGGAAAAAGGTAACTATTGGTACCTTGATAGTGGATGTTCAAAGTGTATGACCAGTGATCAAAGCATGTTCAAAGAACTAACTCTAAGGGATGGCGGACACATCACCATCGGAGACAACATAAAGATAAAGATTATTGGGCATGGCAAAGTTGGTAATGATTTCTCAACTATTGATCATGTTTTATATGTGCAAGGCCTTAAGCCAAATTTGCTTAGTATTAGTCAACTATGTGACAAAGGTAACAAAGTCGTATTTGAAACCTCTCACTGTCTAGTTATAGACATCAAAAGTAACAAGATCAAGTTTGTTGGCCATAGACACAAAAATATCTATATAAATCTTTGCATTCAAAAAATGAAAAATGTTTTCCCGCTTTTAGTGAAAACCCATGGCTATGACATAGAAGACTTAGCCATGTAAACATGGATTTGCTTAAAATTATTTCAAGAAAAGATTTAGTCGTTGGACTTCCAAAAATCAATTTTGAAAAAGATAAGATGTGTGATGTTTGTCAAATGGGAAAACAAACAAGAATTTCTTTTAAATTAAAAAATATAATCTCAACCTCTAAACCATTGGAACTTTTGCATATGGACTTGTTTGGTCCAATAAGTACCATTAGTCCAGGTGTAGCTATCAATATGCTCTTGTTATTGTTGATGATTATTTAAGATATATTTTTGTTATTTTTATTTCTTATAAGGATGGAGCATATAAAGGTTTTGTGAACTTTTGCAAGAAGGTTCAAAATGAAAAAGATATTTATATTTCAAGTATTAGAAGTGATCATGGAAAAGAATTTGAAAACCAAAGCTTTTCAAAATTTTGTGATGAAAATGGAATTGATCACAATTTTTTAGTACCTAGAATTCATCAACAAAATGGTGTTGTTGAGAGGGAAAATAGAGTTCTAAAAGAATTTTTATAACAATGCTTTGTGAAAATAGTTTGCCAAAATATTTTTGGGCGGAAGCCGTAAACACTTCTTGCTATGTTTTAAATAGAGTATTAATTAGGCCTATGCTTGACAAAACTTCGTATGAACTATGGAAAGGTAGAAAGCCTAATATCTCATATTTTCGTGCTTTTGGTTGCAAGTGCTTCATCCTAGATAACAATAAAACTAATTTAGGTAAATTTGACTTAAAGACCGATAAAAGGATATTCTTAGGATACTCTACCTCTAGCAAAGCTTATAGAGTGTTTATCAAAAAAACTCTAGTGGTTGAAGAATCTGTACATGTTGCCTTTGATGAGTTTCCAGTTAGTAGTAGAGTAGTAGCTTTTAATGATGATGCAAATTTTATTCCAAGAATGGAAACACCTACTCTCATTGTTATCCCGAAGGAGAGCCAACCTCAAATAAGTCAAGAGGTAGATGCTCTTAATCTTGATTAACCATCTACAAGTCAACAAGAGGATAGTCTTCCCAAAGATTGGAGGTATGTGAATTATCATCCAATCGATCAAGTGATTGGTGATCCTTTACAAGGGGTAAGAACTTGATCCTCTATAAGAAATATTTGCAATTATGTAGCTTATTTATCTCAAGTAGAACCTAAAACTTTTGTAGAAGGCGAAAAATATATTGATTAGATAAACGCTATGCAAGAAGAATTAAATCAATTTGAAAGGAACAAAGTATGAAATCTAGTTACTAGACCAAATAATCACACAATAATAAGAGCCAAATGGGTATATAGAAATAAAATGGATGAAAATGGAATAGTAACTAGGAACATGGCTAGACTAGTTGCTAATGGAGATAATCAAGAAGAAGGAATAGACTTTGATGAGACTTATGCTCCCGTAGCTTGATTAGAAGCCATTCGTATGTTATTGGCCTTTGCATGCTTTAATAAATTTAAGCTATTTCAAATGGATATAAAAAGTGCATTTTTAAATGGTTTTATAGAAGAAGATGTGTATGTTGAGCAACCTCTTGGATTTGAAAATCATAGTCTTCTAAACCATGTCTATAAGCTTTTTAAAGCTCTCAATGGGTTGAAGCAAGCTCTAAGAGCATGGTATGAAAGACGAAGTAAGTTTTCGCTTGAAAATGGTTTTACAAGAGGAAAAATAAACACAACCCTCTTCACAAAAAGTCACAAAAATGACATACTATTAGTTCAAATATATGTTGATGATATTATATTTGGTGCTTCTAATAAATCTATATGTCAAGAGTTTGCTAAGTGTATGCAAGGTGAATTTGAAATGAGCATGATAGAAGATCTTACTTACTTTCTTGGACTTCAAATCAAACAATTGAAAGAAGGTATCTTCATCAATCAATCAAAGTATACCAATGACCTATTAAATAGGTTTGGGATGGAAAGCTCAAAGTCAATTGGCACTCCTATAAGCACCTCTACAAAACTTGACCTAGATGAGGAAGGTAAGTGTGTAGATATTAAAACTTATAGAAGTATGATAGAAGCTTTACTTTATCTAACTGCAAGAGACCTGATATAATGTTCAGTGTGTGTATGTGTGTTAGATTTCAAGCTAATCCTAAAGAATCACATGTAATTGCCGTAAAAAAAATCCTAAGATATTTATAAGGCACTCAAAACCTAGGGTTATGGTATTCTAGAAAATCAACTTTTGAGCTTGTCGGATATTTGGATGCTGATTTTGTGAGTTGTAGGCTAGATAGAAAAAGTACTAATGGAACATACCAATTTTTAGGTGTAATGTTAACCTCTTGGTTTTCTAAGAAACAAAATTCGGTTGCGCTATCAACCACTGAAGCGAAATATGTAGTAGCAAAAAGTTGTTGTAGATGAAACAACAATTAGAAGACTATGGTATGAACTTTAAACATATGCCAATTCATTGTGATAACACTGGTGCTATCAACTTGACCAAAAACCCTATTCAACATTCGAGAACCAAACACATAGAAATAAGACATCAATTCATAAGAGACCATGCTCAAAATGATGATATTAGTTTAGAATTCATCCCTTCAGATGACCAAATTGCTGACATTCTTACTAAGCCCTTGAACGAGGATAGCTCTAGCAAGATTAGACTGTTAATAGGCTTAACAAATTATGAAAATATGTGCGTTTGATTGCATCTACATTTCATCATATGCATATTTGACATCTAGTAAATGAGTATTAACTCCTATTTAATATATCTCTCACTCAAGATGGCATAAATAAATAATTTCTTGCTAAAATTACAAGTTGAAGCTCAAAATTTTATGTTTTATGAAAGATCCAGTCGACTGGTATCTCTCTGTCCAGTTAACCAGTCGATTAGTTGAATCA
Source organism: Bretschneidera sinensis (assembly GCA_023935145.1). Taxonomy (NCBI): domain Eukaryota; kingdom Viridiplantae; phylum Streptophyta; class Magnoliopsida; order Brassicales; family Akaniaceae; genus Bretschneidera; species Bretschneidera sinensis. The sequence goes on from CM043699.1 coordinate 102,392,677, forward strand.
ATCCAGTCGACTGGTAATTCACTGCCCATTTCACCAGTCGACTAGTATAAGGACACAGTCGACTGGTATTACGCGAGAAATTTGGTGCCCAAAAATTTAAAATTTCTTCTAATAAACCCAGTCGACTAGTAGGGTCAATAGAGTCAACTGGTGTCTCACTGACCAATTTCCGAGTCGACTGGTAACTTGACCCAATTGACTAGTACCACAAGAAAATAATTGGAGCCAAAAATTTAAAATTCTCCTGGACAACCTAATCGACTAGTAGGGTACATCCAGTTGATTGGTGTCTTACTACAAGTTTACCCAGTTGACTGGTATCGCAACCTAATCGACTAGTATGTTGAAAAATCCCCAATAGTCACTTCATTTTTTCATAGGTTTTACACCATTTTTAAAAAAATCTAGCTTTCTTTCTCTAAAAAATCTTTGATTTTAAACAAAAATCTCTTGAAACAACTCTATAAAACCTTTAATCTTCCCTTAAATCACCTATTTTTCAACTTTTTAATGGTTGAAACTTCACCCATTTCCCAAAACCTCTCTAAAAACAATTTTTGTTTCAAACTGTCTAAGAGAATCCGAGTAAAAACCACGGTTGTCGAACCTCACGCACCCATAAGGCCTCGTTCAAAGAAGTCCTCAGCACGGGACACTAAGGGAAGGGGATAGCTGGTTCCTTGAGCAAGCAGGTGAGGACCGAGCTCGGTGAATAACTTTTTCGGAACCCCACAGCCAATAGAAGGTATACCTCTGTCATTCGACATGAGAAAATCATGACAGGTAGATTCATCGATTTTGATTCTATTCGTCATGCAAAATTTGACATTTTTCCCACTTTAAAGGCAGTACACCTAACTCCCTTGTCAAAATGCACCAAAAATATTACCCACGCCTCATTCATCAATTCTATGCTAACCTAGTCAACCCCAGCCCATTAGCTCTTTGATTTAAGACTAGTGTCATGTGCATAGAATTTGAAGTGAACACTAACCTCTTGGTCAATCTACTGAGAATCCTAGTGGGAGGGGTCTAATAGAGTCTGGATGGATGGTCAGACAATTTCAACTACGATGAGGCATGTAAGATTGTTAGGGGTGACCCTAACTATGTCTTTCGACCCACTACATTTCACCAATGTAGTGACATGCCCCTTATTCAAAATTGTTCAACCTCATAATGAGTTAGACCATTCACCCTAAACTCGAGAATCAGGGTTATATGTCTAAAATAGACATAGTATTGATTTGGTGTCTCAAAAGTGGATACTATTTCAATATTTACCCACTCTTGCTCGCCAATATGATTAATGGCGAAGCACATGATTCCGGGTGCCTCTCATACGAGATGCTCATCGCCTTGATCCTCCAACATTTCCACATCCCCTTGCTTGCCTCCAAAGCACATGATATCGACCCCAAAGACATTATCAATGTCTTTTCACTGAAGAAGATATGGTGTACAATCCAGGATGGCGTGGTCCATTCCAAGGCTAGGAAGAATATACGAATCGGTGATGATGACGACAACGAGAAGCACGATAAGGTACCTGATGCTGCAGCTCTTCCCACTGCCATTTACACTGACGAGCAGGGCTCTAGTCCACAGAATGCTAGACATGGTGGCTCTAGTGTTTTTCAGGTTAGTCATGATGACGTACTTAAGGCTATTATGAGCCTTCAACTATCCATGCAATAGGGCTTCTAGAGCTTGAGCTCTTCTGTAGGCCGGAGCTTCCAGTTGGTGTGAACTGATATTGATCACATGCATCATGACATCAACACCCTCAGGGATGACTTTGAGTTACTTCGAGAGCACTCGAAAGGCTCATTGGCAGAGATTCGAGATCTCCTCAGAGACAGCTCTGACTCTCCAGCTCGCTGAGTCTTTTTTCTTTATCATTTTTGTTATTTATATATAGCTCCATGGATATTCTAGCATGAACATTTCTTTTCTTTGTATACATTCATATGCTTGAGTTGTACTTGGTTTTCCAAACAACTTACTTAAGGTTGTAATGTATGGCTATTTGTATATACTTGCTTACTTTTCACTTATTTAGCTTTTAGCTCATGTATGTGCTTTACTTTTAAGCTATATGGTTGCTTGGTTTGAGCTCTTCTTGCTCATCTATATGCTTTAACTATTCAAGCTTATGTGCAAACTTTTGATTCTTCTCGGGAAGTCTTTCTAACTCTAATTGATGCTTAGTTTTTGTACACATGTTTGTTTATGCCTTATCTTCATGTTTATTGTGATTAAATTACTTATTTTTCATGTTTACACCTCCTTTTCTGCTATTGTCAAAACATGGGAGAAAAAGAGAAAAATCTGTTGTAAACTAAGATAGCATAAATTTAAGGGGAGCATTGCTCCAAACATGTTAACAAGTGTAAAATATCTTGCATTGCCATGGTTGGGATTGATATTATTGTATCTAAAAGCTTACAGGTTGGTTTTTATCAGAAAAACAGAGGAACTCTGTCCAAATTTTTCAACAAAAAAAAAAACCAACACTTAGTTTTTCAAACCGTTTTTCTCTCATTAGTTTTGTCATCATCAAAAAGGGGGAGATTGTTAACTCGTATTTGATTTTAATAATGACAAAACACTATTTAAATTACACTAACAGTTTTATCTAAATATTTAAGCAGTAAAAGCATTCAGTTTAGAAACAAGATGCAAGAACTTAACATGTTCAGACACCAAAAGAAGACAGAAGACCTAGAATAAGCATTAAAGTAATTGAATCACTATATAAATCTCTAAATTCAATTATTTAGCTTGATTTATGGCTCATTTTACAAAAAGCTTTGACAAAACTAAAATACAAAAAGTTTCTAAGTAAAAAAAAAAAAAAAAAAACTGTTTTGAAACATAAAAACTGGGTTGAAGGACAACCTAGTCGATTGGGTCTATATACCAGTCGACTGGGAAAAGGGATATTAAGTTCTCAGTTGACTGGTAATAGGACCTAGTCGACTAGTAACTTCACCCAGTCGACTGGTCCTATGACCCAGTCAACTGGTACTTTCCCTAAGCCTAAAAGTGAACATTTTTCACTTGACTCAATTGATTGGTAATTCGAAAATATAACCGTTTGAGACACAAGACTTGAGCATTTAATGCCCCAAACCTACCAAGTCAGTGTTAAACGACCATATTAGTTCAAGGCTATATAAACCCACTTCAATGAGCATTTAAACAAGAAAGATAGCACATTCAATTCATCATATATCTCATTAATTCTCAAAAGGTTTGAAAAATTCATTGTGAGCCATTCTTCAAACTTGTTCTTGAAAGAGAGATATTATTCATTTGTAAATGCATTCATTGCTATCTTTTTACCACTTACTTTACAGTTAATACAATTTATTGTAAAGAGAAAGAGTTGGTGTAACTCTTCGAGTGTTTAGGATTAAACACTTCGTTTGTAACTTCCGTGAGGAAGAGATTGTTTGTAAGGTTTGTGCAATACCCGTGAAGTTGCTCGACTAACGATTAATGGATTACTTTAAGGAGGTTCCTTGGAGAGTTGACGTAGGGTACGAGAGATTCCGATATTGTCGAACTACTATAAATGGAGTTTGCATATTCTCTTCCTTAACTCCTTTATTTACAAGCATATTATTTGATTGTGTCTTTTGCTTATTAAACTATTTTAAAAAAATTGCAAGTTAATGAGCAAAAGTTTTTAAAACCTAATTCACCCCTCATCTTGGGTTTGAGCCTCGGTTTATATTTTTTTTTTTATGGAAAACAACTTACTCAAAACATTTGGATGTTGTTTTACATAGTCTTGATCATTTGAGTTAGAATCAATTACATTTGAGAGGAAAACAACTTAACTCAAAATATTTGTGTATATGAATAAATATATTATGTTTTTAAGGAGTTAATTAAGAACCAATTTACATTTTAAATGAAAAAACTTACCTAAAAATATTTGTATTTTTTTAAAAAAAAAATTTAGAAGTTAATTAAAAAACACACATGGGAAATGAGAAACGAGAAATGAGATAATTACATATAAAACTGATTGAACATGCCAACTTCAAAAGAATACTCAACTTTTAGAGCCGCGAAATAATGCTTATATGTGACTCTCACAATGATGCTGGTGACTCACACACACACATGAGGAAGGGGAAAAATAGACAGTTACATATAAGACTGACTGCACACCCTAGCTCCAAAAGAGTACCAAACTTTTAGAGCCGCAAAATGATGCTTATATGTAACTTTCCTTGATGACATCAAAATTCAATGTGCGATTGATGATTTTTGAGAACTTTTTTTTTGTTTCTTTTTCATTTCATTTTTAGGAGTTAATCAAGAAACACACACTCACACATGGAGAAAGGAAAATAAAATTGTTATATATAAGACTAATTGCACATGTTAACTCTAAAAGAATGCCCAATTTTTAGAACCATATAATGATGCTCATATGTAACTCTCTTTGATCATATCTTTTTGATATAGGATGAATGATTTTTGAGAACCTATTTTGTATTTCTTTCATTTTCTTCTTTTGAGGAGTTAATCAAGAAATACACGCACACATAGAGATTTGTATTGTGTTTTACATAGTTTTTACATCAATTAAACACATTCAAAATAGGTGGCTACTCCGATGTATTTTCAATAAAAAATGTAATTATCTTAGGTGATAAAAATATACTTTTAGTGATAAAATTCATATTTTATAATAAAACACATATTTTTATAGTAAAATTGTTTTTTTACCATCAATATTTTTATTTTTACCACAAAAAATATAAACTTATCAAAATGTATAAAAAATATAAATTATTTTTTTTCTTCTTTAAGGCATCATAGACATTAGACTATCTCCAAAATATCATTTGACAGGAAATTCATTTTTTTTTACAGGAAATTCGTCATTCCTCTTACAATGCAATAAAGCGTTTGGTCTAACATGCTACTCCGCTAGAAAAGCTGCGGTTAAAAGTAAAGCTTAAAACGGGCACGAGATGTTTGCAACTGTACAAGAAGCACAACTGGCACAAGCGGTCCGTGCGTTTACACCCACTGATAAAAATAATAAGGAAGCTCGAATCTCCCACGTTCGAGTTTTGACGACAAAAATGCGTATGGCACAAAACCACCAGTTACAAGGAAACTGAATCTCGTGCCCAAAGAGTCTCTCTCCGCTCTTCAGGGAGAGTACAAAAAAGAAAAACTAATAATCTTTCCAATCCTCATTCCTTTCGTTTAATTTTCTTTCGATCCGATTTCGGGAAATCCGAACCAGATCGATCGGATCCGGATGGCGGCGACGAGGCGGTTACGGGATCTCCAATCGCAGCCGAGCAACAAGATCTGCGTGGACTGTTCACAGAAGAATCCGCAATGGGCTTCGGTATCCTACGGCGTGTTCATGTGCTTAGAGTGCTCTGGCAAGCACAGGGGCCTTGGTGTCCACATCTCATTCGTCCGATCCGTGACCATGGACTCCTGGTCCGAGATCCAGATCAAGAAGATGGAGGCAGGCGGAAACGAGCAGCTCAACAAGTTCCTCGCACAGTACGGGATCTCCAAGGAAACTGATATCGTTACCAAGTACAATACCAATGCCGCTAGCGTGTATCGCGATCGAATCCAGGCGCTTGCCGAGGGGCGGGCCTGGCGGGACCCACCGGTTGTCAAGGAATCGATCGGCAGCAGAAGGAAGCCCCCCTTGGCGCAGAGTGGTGGTGGCAGAGATGGTAATATTAGGAACAATGAGGGGTGGGATAGTTGGGACAATGACGACGGACTTAGATCTTCGACGGATTTGAGGAGGAACCAGTCGGCTGGGGATTTTAGAGCAGCCGGTGCTGCTGGTCGTGGTGGTGGTAGTGGTGGCGGTCATGGAACGGAAGGCGTTCCGGTGAGATCGAGATCGACGGAGGATATCTACAGGCGGTCGCAGTTGGAGGCGTCCGCGGCAAAGAAGGAGAGCTTCTTCGCGATGAAAATGGCGGAGAATGAGTCCCGGCCCGAAGGGCTCCCGCCCTCCCAAGGCGGCAAGTACGTCGGGTTCGGATCGAGCCCCGCGCCACCTCCGAGGAATAATTCACAGGGTGATGTTCTCTCTGTTGTGTCTCAGGTGATGGGTTGCTCTCTCTTTTTTCTTAATAGCTGGAAAATGTTGGTAATTGTACGGATTGGTGATCTAGCGGTTATGTTTGATTCTTTATTTTGGGTAGGGGTTTGGTAGGTTATCTTTGGTTGCTGCCTCTGCGGCTCAGTCTGCTGCGAATGTTGTCCAAGCAGGCACAAAGGATCTCACTTCTAAGGTATTCTCAATTTTGAACTTGTTTCCTGGAATGGTTATATGCAAGCTAGCTTCTTTGTATAGTTACTAGCTGCTGTTAAAACTTTTTTATGCGTGTTTTGGGTTTAGTCGTAGTTTTATTGCACCTTTGAAAATTATGATGGTTATCTAATGCATCAAATAGGTCTTTAACATTCACTGATAACATACAGGTTTCCGGATATTAGGTTTCGAAATTAGGATTTCTATGATTATTGGGAAGTTAAAATGTGTTTTTTTTAAGCAATATTTTGCTAAATGTGAATATCTCATCTAGAGTGGCATAATGAGAATTTGTGTACAAGCAGATATCACATAACCAACGGCTCAGTGTTATTATTTGATTGTTTGAATCCTATGCACAATGACTTGTCATTGCTATTATTATATGCTAATATGAGATCATATTTTCCGTAGTTTATGTTTCTTTTAAAATGGTGGATATGGCTTTTGATTCTGTTGTGCTAAAACAATTATATAGAATATAGTTGCCTGCATGTAGATTTCCATAAAGTGTTATATTATTCATAGATTTCCAAGAGCTTTATTGATGAGAAAAATACACTACCTCAAGTTTTCTTTTCATAGGCAAATTTACTATTCGCTGAATGCCGATATTGTACGACCATAGCTTGTCTTTGCACATGGCTGGCCATTTTGGTTGTACTAACTTTCATGCATAAGATCTAGGCCAATTTTAAGGAGTTGTGATGGCAACGGAAGCTGTCTGGTAGTGATGGCAACGGAAGCTGTGCGGTAGTGATGGGAGGTAGTTGGTTGTTGATTGTTATAAACAACGGTCTGTGAAAGCGGTATTTTCTAAATTTAGGGACCAACAGTGGGGGAATGTGTAATTTAAAAATTCCAGGGGCATCTGTTTAATTTTTGAAACCGCAAGGCATGTTTGGTGTACTAGTCTGACCGGATGTTTATAATGGCTTGGGTTTAAGAGTGATTGATTATTTACAAGATGAAGCTTCTGAACCATGGTCTGCGTTATCATGTCTCTCTTACTGTCCCCCCCTCATCATCTCAACAACATTTGTATACTCTGCCCACTAATCTGTGACTTTGATTCACTTGCATGAAGATCCTGGCAATAGCTTGGCTCTGTATGTAGTTCCAAGTGCTACTGCCACTTCTTTTGCTATGACTGATGGTAGTGTTTGCTGTCCACTCAATGCACTGCTCCATAAATCTTGATCTAATTACTGAAAATATGATTCTTTGCATCAAAGTTATAGTAATACTTGAATATTTTATTGGATAAATCTACTAATACATATGTGGAAAGTGTGAGTAATTATAGAGTGTTGAAATAGCTGCTGAAAGATGGCATTTCAGTTGCTTTCTCTCTTGCCCCTCTATGCTCAGAGTGCTTGAGACTAGAACTTTAGATTTCTTTTATAAATTATTTGGAAGCTGCTATTCCTTCGACTATAAATAGAATGTAATCTGATCAATGAGAAGATAGATTTTGTATGTTCCTTCGAGAGATAAAGCACTTCCTCTTTCTCTTGTACTTTGCTTGAGAGTTTTGAGAGAGAGTAAAGTAGATGATATAAGGGATTGTGAAGAGGAGATGAGAGGATAGGGGTGATTACCTACCCCTTGTTTGGATGTTTTATAAGAGGATAGGACGGGATTTGGAAGTATATATCACATTAGCACCTCTTATGTTTGGTTGAAGATTGGAATGGAAAGGAAATGTGAAGTTGTTAACTTTACAGTTCTACCCTTCTTTATTGAATAGAAAATTAGAAATAGTATTAGGCAACTGAGAAAATGTTTAGGGTAATATTAGTATCATGATTTTATATATAAAAAAAAAATCGGTTTCATGATAAAAAATTATAAAAATATTTAGAAAAATGGAGTTTTAAGGGGATTTGGAGGGATATGGGAACCCATTCAAATCCTCTCCTCAACCCATTAAATGAACTCTCAAACAAAAGGTGAGATCCCTTATCCTGTCATTCACCATCCTTTCCCTCAAGCCAACATAGGTTAGACATCCTGATGTGAGGAAGTTGTGATATTAACTTGTTTTAGTTTTTCACGAGGGTGATGCTATAGGTATGGGCAAGATCAGCCATGAAACATGGAGTCAAGGAAATATTCCAAGCACTCCACAGGAAAGGTTCAAAGTCAGTGAAAAAATCTTCTAGTAAAAGAAAAAAGGCAGCGAATTCCTGCAAGATCTAGCGGGTTTAAAGTCAAATCTCATTGCCTGGAATGTGATGTAGCATTAATAGCGAGCAATGAGCATATAAATTAAGTAGAAATCTTAACCGGTGAATAAATATACAAAATTGAGTTGACTCATTCATAAAATTCTTTTCTTTGTGCTAGTTTGTGTCAATTTTCAACTTTCTTGAACATGTACATGGTTCGTACTTCTTGTATCTCTGCTTGAATTGCATATTTGTATTATAATTTTGATTACTCTTTTGAGGAGTTTGCTTAGGTATTCACCATTAAAAGGAAATGTCCTTCTGATTTTATGATTGCTTTCCCCTTGAGCTTCTGTTAATTGTTTTTATTCAAATCATATTTATTTTGACACATGTAGTTAGAGGTGGCAAATGGGTCGGGTCAATCGGGTTCGGGTCATGTTGAGTCTCGGGTCGTTTGGGTCGCGGGTCACCTCAGGTTGGGTTAGGTCGTTTGGGTAGTGGGTCATTTTGGGTTGGGTCAGGTCATTTCAATCTCGGATTGTGAGTCACTTCGGATTAGGTCGGGTCGTTCGGGTCATTTCAATCTCGAATTCGGGTTCGGGTCATATCGTATCGGGTCAACAAATTTGATATTTATACTTAATTAAAAAAATATTTTATTTGCATATAATAGGACTAAAGGAGTTACATTGTCAAAAATGTGAAAATTAATTAATAATAAATCAATACTTAATTTTTTTAAATAATATATTTAATTTTTTTAATGCAATATGCATTGTTATATTTCTTAGTCTCATAATTCAATCTTAAATGACTCAGACAGTTGGTCTATAAAATTATTCTCACTAGTAACGTCTTATACCAAATTTTGGAGATATTAAATTTTATAAATCACTTCATTCCATTATATTTTTTCAGGACAATTAAAAATAAAATTTTGTTGTGACTTGAAAAACAGTGCGAAATTTATTATTCTTCTCTATTTTTTTTATTTGAAATTAATGAGATTACTCATATTAATAGAATGTTGAACCACGCATATTAACACATGTAAATCAATAATTAATTAATTGTTATATAATTTATTTTATTTGGCAATTAGTAAATTAACTATTATCCCAATTTTAAAACGCAAATTGTTTTTTTATAAAAAAAATATATTTTCAAGTCATTTTGGGTCTGGTCGTTTTGGGTTTCGGGTCGTTCGGGTTCGGGTCATTTTGAATCCGGGTCATTTCGGTCACTCGGGTTAGGTTCGGGTCATTATTTTGATGTATTTTTAGGGTCGGGTCAAATTTTACCACCTCTGCATGTAGTAGAATCTTGTCTATGGTGCTCAATTTCTGCAACTCATTTGCAGCAAATTTGTGGTTTGTAGTTATAGCTATTCTGGTATCTATTTAAGTACTTTTAGTTATAATGTTGAACATTTGATCTTATCAATTTTTTTTTAAACTTGTCAAAAAGTTATAATGTTGAACATTTGAAATACTGAAAGCAAGTAACATGAGTAAACTTCTGCCCCAGGTGAAGGAAGGTGGCTATGATTACAAGGTTAATGAAACTGTCAATGTTGTCACTGCAAAGACAACAGAGATAGGACAGAGGACATGGGGAATTATGAAAGGGGTCATGGCAATGGCTTCACAGAAGGTTGAGGAGTACACTAAAGATGGAATGAACTGGAATGCTGATAACTGGCAACGTAATGACAGTGAGAGAAATGGATATTACCAGGAGTTTAAACATGAGAACAAAGGATGGAATTCTTCTGCTGGAGGAGGGCAGTCATCATCAAGTGGGCATAATAATTCTTATAGCTCAAGTTCTTGGGATGACTGGGATCGCAATGACAATAGGAAGGAGTATACCCTAAAGGGGTCAGCATCACATAAGGATGATGGTTGGGCTGGTTGGGATGATCATAATGCTAAAGATGATGGCTATGATAATTTCTACCAGAGTGCATCTGATAAGAACTCTGTTGGTCATAATGGCAAATCAGATGCCGCATGGACTGGTGGAGGCTTTCTCTAGGGTTAGCATATTATGCAAACAGTTTTTTTCTTCCCCTTTCAGTTGATGGCTTGTGTACATTTAAAATAATTTTGGTTTGACTTTGTTTGTGATTCTTTTTTCTACTTTGGTCTTATGTTTTCATATGAAAAATCGAAATCAATTGCTTGTTTGTCTCTTTTGTCAGTAGGGTTGTTGAGTGATATAGTCTGATATGTTGCCAGGTATAATGATATTAAACTCTCACTGGAAAACCCAGGTTTACTGAGAAATGGTGGATAGTACCAGAATTGGCGGCTGGCAGGCTGGGATTATACCAAAGATGCTGGATACAAAAGTTTCCACCAATCTGCAGCTTCTAAGAAACTTGTATCACAAATCTGATCACAATGGTTTTGCAGAATGCTTTTGTTGAGGTTAGTATATTTTTAACAACTCATTTTTCCCTTTTATATTAAAAAAATTATGTAACTTCTTGGAAGGATCTGGTATATTTGGAGTAGTTCATATATGTACAACATTGGACAGGGGGGCTTATTGCCCGATCCAAAGGGGGACTGCTGTTTGTGAGTGCAAGGGACATTATTTTGTGACTTGAAATTTAAAATTACATTGGATCTGTAACGACTGTGGTTAATGTTTTTTTTTTCAGTCATTCTTTTGTTTTGTGTGCTTCATTATGATTTCTCTGTAATAATCAATTGTTTCCCATTCAATATTCATTGCAATTCTGTGATCGTCTGTGTGAAATTCTAATCTAGTTCTTAGTGGTGGGATTTGGGATTGCGAGATGCAACTACATACCAGGACCTTTGAGACTCCGTGGATGCCCAGAGGAATAGGGCCTAACCTAACCACTAGAATGACCTAACTTGCCCTGTTTCATTGCCATCCTGAAACAGGACAGAATCTTTGCGATTAAGTCGGGTCATTTTTAATTCACCACACCCATACGAACACCTAAATATGTTGGTAACAATTAGGGGTGAGCATGGGTCGGTTTAGTTTAAAAATTCAACTCAACCCATTCATATCGGGTTGAAAAAATCTCAACCCAATCCAACCCATGAACCCATTCAACCTCAACTCAACTTAACCTATTTTAATCGGTTTGGGTTACCGAGTTGATATATTTTTTCTATTAAAAAATTAAATCATATATATTACATAACAAAAAAATATTATACTAAATCCAAAACCAAATCCATACATATTTCAAGTAAAAGTTGTGTGCATCAGTTTTTTATAAACTAATATTCAATATTTTTGTTAACATCTTAGATATTGTTATGAAAACAAGCATTAAAAGATACCATTTTCAACATACAATACATCAAAATTCGCCAACCAAACGAGATGACTAGAAACTCAACAAACTATGTGTTCTTTACTTTCTCAAATGGGTCAATAATTTTCAATGCTAAATCCATGAAATGGACTGTACATTGTTTTAGTGCAGAAGAGAAAGTAACACTGAAGATGAAAATCAAACAAATTTCTGTAAGCCCAAAGAAAAGTAATTTATTTTTTTTATATCAATATGATATTTTAAGGAGCGTTTTGTTTGTTTATGGAAAATTAATTATTTATGAGTAAAGTTTAATTAAAGTTTAACTTATTTATAGTCGGTGGGAATCCTCTTCAAAAAGGTAAACCTTTCAAAAAATCTTCGTAATAAAATATATATTTTTCATAATAAAATATTTTATTAACTAAATGTGCTTTCTAATTCAAAAAGGCAATTTATTAAAGATTTCTTATAGTTTTTTATCCAATGACTTCTTATTGTTGATATTTACTTATTACTACCAATTAGTTACAGAGAGATACATAATTGATTGTGTCTTAATTTAGCGTCAGCTATAAATCCTTGCTATAATCAAAATTCTCAATTTCTTAAAGCTAAAGAATGCTTAACCATCTTAAAGAGAACAGACATAAAACTCTAGAAAATGAAAGTTAATATTAGATTTGAAAATACAAAATCCTAAGGGCAATTAAAACATTGGTTCCAAACTTGGTATTGTTTGTTTTCGAAAAGGAAAAGTGTAAAAGGAAAAGTGTAAAAGGAAAAGAAAAAGTGCAAAAACCAGGCCAGCACTTTCTAAGGAAAAGGAAGACTGCATAGTATTGCATACCTTTTTGGCTTTCTCTCACCAAACTTCACATTCCTACTTGGGTTTCTTTCAAGAGAAAACGATAGTCCCACAGCCCCTACAAAGAAACGAAGAAAGAGATAATTATGAGACTGAAATTTTCAATTAGAGAGGCTAGGTTTAGTGAATTGTAATTTCTTTTTCCCAAAATACCCATCATTCTATTATCTAATTACAACAAACTATGCTCTGTTTGGCTGTTTGGATTTGGACTGTGCTACATATAATTTTACTCATTCATTATACTATAATTATTTAAACACAATTTTATATTTAATAAATATAATATAATTATATATTTGATCGGGTTACCGGTTTGGGTCGGTTTGAAAATTTTGAACCCATGACCCAACCCAATCCATCAAGTTCAAAAAAATTTCAACCCAACCCAACCCAACTTCTAAAAAGACCCAATCTAATCCAACCCATTATATCGGTTTGGATCGGATCCACAGGTCAACCGGGTTTCATGTTCACCCCTAGTAACAATTTTTGTTTCATACCCGCATTGATGTTTGGTAAAGAAGAAAACTGTGAGGAAGGCTTTAATGATTGGTAGAGAAAAAAGTGAAAGGAATAAAGGAAAAAAAGGCGGATATTAAAAATTAAGAAGATTTGTGTTTTTTCATCTTGAGTTTGATAAAGGCAAAAAAAAATTGAGAAAAAATTATGACAATAAGCAGTTTATTTTAGTTGTCAATCAGTCTTATATTGAAAGGATTGTTATTTGTATTTATAAGATGAAAATATCAATTGTATTTTTTTTTCGTTTCACTTTTTTGTCCTATCAAAAGTTATAAAAATATTTTCCATTCATTTTTTTTCAGCTTTCTCACTATAAATAAGTGTTTATCACTCAATTTTTTTTCTCCTTTTCTTTTCTGTTAACTTTCTTCTTTATCAATCATCGTCTTCTGGTGGGAAGCCAAGTTAGATTACATGACAGTACGAGATAAGAAAAGTATAGGTTTTGTTAAAACTTTTTTTTTTGTTGAACAGTAGGTTTTGATAAACTTTATCATGTCACATTTTTTTTATAGTAAAATAATGTATATAAATAAGAAGACGCCAAGTGCCACCAGAGTACAAAAAAATCTATTTACAAGATAGAATCTCAAAAAGACTTACAATAATTTCATCATTTACAAAGAAATTCTCGTTAAACTAAAAACCGAAAGTATGCAATTACCCATCTTTAATAACGTTTAGTAGTTTTTTCTTGCAATCAAAAGCTCTTATTCCATTCAAGCCAAATAACTCAAAAAATGGAAAGAGGGATCAAGGAGTAAGCTCCTTTCCTAAGCTTGGAGCCTCGCACCCCACACTAAGCTCACACCTCATCTTGAACCGAGCCAACAGTCACCCATTGAATTCCCACCAAGTTGAATACCAACCCCCAAAGTTGGAGCTAAGTTTTTCCAAATCACTTTCCAAGGAAAGTTGTCCTTGCCCTTCGAATTTTCTGACAAAATAAGTTTCGTATAAAAGGACTTAACCCCAAAAAATCGGCCTGGATTCAATCTCCATTTAACCTTGTCTTCTTTAAGCAAGTTCACTTTTGCTTTGTGAATGCTTTCACCAAGGAAAGTTGTCCTTACCCTCTGAATTTTTCTCACAAAAAAAGTTTTGTATAAAATGACTTAACCCTAAAAAATCGGCCTGGATTCAATCTCCACTTAACCTTGTCTTCTTTAAGCAAGTTCACTTTTGCTTTGTGAATTTCAAAGAAACTAATCACATCCCCCACTTCCCAATTATGAGCATTTCGAATAAAGGCAATATTCCACATAGGCTTCTTATTATGAATACACACATAAGAACTCATCAATGCCTCTTTATCTCGAGTAAGAGCATAGACCAGAACAAATTGGTCTTTAAGAGGAGCCTTCCCAATCCACACCATGCCAAAATAAAAAAAAATATAAGGAACAAAAGCATCCCACCCCTTTCTAATCCACCTCTAAACCCCAACACCATAAGTACCACGTTTCTCTTTAGAAAATCACCCATTGCCCTATACCCCATACTTAGCCACAATAACCTTGCACCACAAAATGTCTTTTTCCACCATAAATCTCCAAAGCCACTTACCTAAGAGCTTTGTTAAAGAGAACCAACGACTTGATATCAAGACCACCTCAATCAAAAGGTTGCTTAAGAATTCCCCATCTCACAAAGTGGAATTTGAAATCTTCCCCAAAATAACGCCAAAGGAATCTTCACTGAATACCTTCCAACCTCTTAACAACCTCACAAAGGATAGGGAAAAGAGACATAAAGCAGATAAGAAGGCTCGAAAGGGTACTTTTGATAAGAGTAAACGTCCACCCTTGGATAGAAAGTGGCTTTTTCACCCGGCTAACTTCTTTTCAAATATTTTCACAATGGGTGCCCACATATTATTGTCTTTAAATTTAGTGCCCAACGGGAATCCCAAGTAAGTTATCGGGAGGGATCTGACTTCACAGCCCATCATATTTGCGAACAACCCCCTATTAACCTCTTTTCCAATAAGAATCAAAATACTTTTGCTTAGATTCACCTTCAACCCGGACACCGCCTCAAAACAAAGAAGTTAATACCGAAGGTAGAGAATTTGCTCCACCTATGCACCACAAAAAACAATAGAATCAGCTGCAAAAAGAAGATGTGAAACTTTTGCCTTTCTGCTATCACCTACCACAAACCCATTAATAAAACTTCGATCCACCGCTCTAATAATGTAACGACCCACCTGGGTTGGCCACCCCCGAGACAGTGTCATCACATTTTGAAAATCTCAGCACGACACATATATGCAACAATAAAAATAACACTAATAGAAATTTTTACATCAATCTTCAACCCTCAATAGGAGAGATACATTACTCTGATCTTGACTTAAACATTATATACAACGTAAAATGCATGAATATTTACAAATAAAATTTTATTTTATTTTCTCAGTAGTCTGAGGATGTGAACACGTACGTGGGCTTACAAAAAAAATGATTTTGTCTGAACCTTAACTCACCAAATTATCTGTCCTACCTGCTACCTAAAATCATTGTATAATGAGGGGTGAGCTTCACAAGCTCAGTAAATTAAATTTACTAGAAGTATTCAATTTGTATAAATGGTCTTTCAATATTTAATCAATTATATCTCACATAAATTGATAATAGCATTCTACTATCACTACACATATCGTAAGTCTCATTCTTTGTCAATCTCTTCTTCTTATATATTAGTTCACCTCAAGACCATTAATTTTCTCATAATTACCTCGTAATGAGGTTCACAGCAAAAAGTCTACCATTTAGATGGTTCATATCATATCATACTTTTATGTTTCTTTCTCACCATAATTGTCTCTCTGTGAGACTCATTCATCTATAAATAAATTCACAATAACAAACAACATATCAATATTTCAGTAATGCAATCAATATTTAAAACAGATGCAATGCATGAATTTTTATTAGGGAATGTCTTTCCACATGTCGAAATGTTTTTTATCTTAGACCGGCCCCCTCCCGATTCTTTTATTTGCAGCATATACCGGCTGTCACGGTATTTATTTCCAGCATATATTTGCTGTCATGATTTTTCAATTAGACCGGCCCCCTCTCGGTTCTTTTATTTTATACACATGCATATGAACAATAGTATGAAATATGCATATGAACAATAACATAAAAACAAACACGAATTCAAATATTTTAATTGGATACAAGAGGAAATCCTAACGCACATGATCATAGGCTTTTTCCATATCAAGCTTGCAGATAATCCATTTTTTCCCACTTTTTAACCAAGTATCAGCAACCTCATTTGCAATCAATGTGACACCCATAATTTGTTTTCCTTGAATAAAAGCATTTTGGTTTGGCTCAACCACTTTTCCAATAACCTTTAATCTAGCAGTAAGAACTTCGGAGAGGAGTTTATAAATACACCCTACTAAACTAATTGGAAGTCTTTTACATTGTAGCACCAACCTTCTTAGGATTAAAACAATAAGAGTGGCATTGAGAGTATCAATAAATTCCTATGTAGCAAAGAATTCAGAAAAGAAAGCCAAGACATCTCACCTCACAATATCTCAATTAATTTGTAGGAAAGCCATAGTGAAACCATCGGGACCTGGAGCTTTGTCCCTGTTACAGGCCTTGATAGCGAAAAGAATCTCCTCCTCCTCAAAGGGTCTCTCAATCCAAGAAGCATCATCCTCCCCAATGTTATCAAAAAGCGTTTATCAATAATAGGCCTCCACTCACAAGGCTCCGATTAGATATTTTTATAAAAGTCACACAAAGCTGACTTCATCTCCCGATTTTCAGCAAAGACAGTCCCATTAACCTCCACCTCCCCCCAAAAATTGTATCTTCTATGCCTATTTGTGATTCTATGGAAAAAATTTGTGTTTCTTCCCCACCCCCCCACCGCAAGCCAAATGGCTCTAGATTTTTGTCGCCAAAAAATCTCTTCCAAAGAAACTAGATTTTGCAGCTCCTTTTTAGCCTCCCACCTTCTATCATTCTCCCCATTGGAAAGTTTATCACAAAACCTCCCACTCATCGAGACTTACCAAAGCAGCTTTATTAGAGTTAACATCCCCAAAAAAGACCTTATTATACCATTCCACTTCTTTCTTTTTAAAATAATTTTCAACTTCCGGGCCACTATAAAGCTAGCAAGACTAACTTTGCTCCATCCCACCAACCTCGAACAAGGTCCTTGAAACCATCTACCTTGAGCCACATATTTTCAAAGCAGAAAGAGGTAGATCCCCATTTCAAGCCACCCACAAGCAAGATAATAGGGTGATGATCCGACAGAGGTCTAGAAAGAAGCTTTTGAATCAAATTTGGGAACATGGCCTCCCAATCAAATGAAACCAAAAACTTGTCAATTCTAGAGAGAGAAGGTGATTCTCTAAAGTTCGACTAAGTGAAAGAGCCTCCCAGAAGGGGAAGGTCCACAAGTCCAAAGTCTATCATTAAGTTTAAGAATTCCTTCGTACCAATCCTCTCCTCCAACCTCTCGAACCTTTCATAAGGATATAACACAAGATCAAAATCACCCCCCAAAACCCAAGGAATAGACCATCTGCTTCTAACCACACCAAGATCAAACCACAACTCCTCTCTGTTCACACCCTTTCCAGGGCCATACACTTCCGTAAGAATCCACTCAATTGAAGGATTAGAGGATTTAAAGACACAAGATATCGAATTAAGAATCAGTCAAGAACAAAACCTTTTCATTCCACAAAATTAGTATACCCCCATATGCCTCTCAAGATGGTAAAAACTTCCACCCACAATTTCGAACACCCCAAATACTAAGAACCACAGAGGCATTGATCTCCTCCATTTTAGTTTCCTGTAAACAAACTAAACTCTTTTTCTAATATCATAATGGATTTTTAATAGAAACCCCTTTTGACAATCATTCACATTCCAAGA
This sequence comes from Bretschneidera sinensis, assembly GCA_023935145.1. Classification (NCBI taxonomy): domain Eukaryota; kingdom Viridiplantae; phylum Streptophyta; class Magnoliopsida; order Brassicales; family Akaniaceae; genus Bretschneidera; species Bretschneidera sinensis. The sequence goes on from CM043699.1 coordinate 102,410,798, forward strand.
AACGATGTTCAAATCCATTATAACCCACTCTTATCATAATTAATATCAAAAGCCAATCTCTTTAATTCTCTATTATTGTCCCCCTTGTTCCTTTTACTAACAGTGGCTTGTTTAGAGGTTGTTTTACTCTTTAGACGCTCTTTTTCAATCTCCACAAAGAAAGCCATAGCCTTATCAAAGAAATTGTCACAAGAAATACCAAATTGCTTAAGTCTTAATATTGTTAATCATCCATTTTGAAGCCTTGTCAAAGACTAAATCAACCTCCACATCTTGTTCCAACGCCCAATTCTTGAAATTAGCTAGAGAGGTCTCGACGTCACCAAAGTCCTCACATCCATTTTCATCTGACATAGGAACATGCCTTGCAAATTATTCTGATCAGGAAACCTTTATGCCGTGTAATACCTGTAATCGTAAAGTAAGGGTAAAAAAGTATTTTAATAAATAAGGCATAGAGTTCAAATACTACACGTATTTTAAATGCAAAAGTCAAATTGTTAAAAAAATGATGTTTATGTCCCAGACAGAGGAAGACAGAAAAAAAAAAAATTCATCCAGAACGTCCTAGAGAACAGCAAAAGAGAAAAGAAAAAAAAAAAACCAAACTCAAACAAAGTGGGCAGCAGGTGTAACATCTACTACCAATTTAAGAGGGCAATTGCAAATTGCCTTACACGTCTCCACAACGTGGAGGCCTTGGGGGCGTGAAGTACTGAGTAATGTTTTACCTTTTTTACTACTGAAAATTTTTACAAAGGTTCACTCTAATATATATAAGAGTTAAGTTACTTTTGTGTTTAATTTTTCCTTCAATCACTCATTTTCTTTAAACATTTGGGGACCCAAAAAAAAGTTGAAAGAGCAAAATTTTGAAGGATTTTACTACATAATTTTATAGAGAGTCATGAGAAGCTATCAGAAAAACAGAAGGTAATAACATAGTGTTTATTTTTTGAATTTTTAGCATTCATGAAGTTTCCCGAATTCAAAGTGGGAATTTTCAAAGGCTGTGGTTTATGAAGAAATGAAGAATAAATAAGATTTTTAATATAAATATTATGTCAGGTGTTAACGATCAGCAACCGAGGGAAATTGTTGAGAAAAAGGGAAATGCCAGGAGGTGATCCACGGGTAGCTTTAAGTGCTACGTGGTGAGTTGGATTTACTTTAAGTAATCTAAATAAAAATCAAATATCTAGTAATAATATTAAAATAAATTATTAGTTTATGCTTTGATGGTAAATAAAAATTAAATGGATAGGTATAATATGAATATTGGACACTTAGAAAATTATTATATGAAAAGAGATATTTTTGGAAATAATAAGTTGATTTAATAATAACAACGATAAGTGAAATTCTTGATGAGCTATGGTTGATGTTTTGATACGAATTTTGAGGAGATGAATTTTAGTGGATCTTAATAAACTTTGATGGATGATTTGATGTGATTTGGGATGAAATTTAGTGGATCTTGACAAGCTTTAATGGATGATTTGATGTGATTTGGGATGAGAGAATTTTAGTGGAATTCTTATATAATTCGAGAAAAATCAGGATAGTCAATGTAGATATTTGAATTCATGTGGTTTTTATATTACTGTTCATATGAATATTTCATATTATTGTTCATATGCATATGCATTAAATAAGATAACCGAAAGAACCGGGAAGGGACCGGTCTAATTGAAAAACCGTGATAGTCAGTATATGCTGGAAATAAAAGGGACACCATGACAGCTGGTATATACTGGAAATAAATTTCATGACAGCCGGGATAAGCTGTAATGGACCAGGAGGGAACAATCTAAGATAATAACAATATGTCGACATGTGCGAAGACGTTCCCATAATAATAATTCATGCATTGCATCTGTTTTATATGTTAATATTTTATTACTGAAATATTGTGGATATTATACAATTATTTGTAGATAAATGAGTCTCACAGAGAGACAGTTACAATGAGAAAAAGACGTAGAAGTATGATGTGATAGTAGTTATTTAAATGTTAGATTGTATGTTATTATCCAATTGTATAAGAGATAAATGTTTAATTATAAATAGACTGATTATGCAGATAGAATACTTTTAGCAAATTAAATTCACTGAGCTTATGAAGCTGACCCCTCATTGTACAATGATTTCAGGTAGAAGTCAAGACAAGTAGTCTGGTGGGTTGAAAGTCAGACGAAAACATTTTCTGTAAGCCATGTACGTGTCAATATCCTCAGACAAATGAGAAAATGAAATAATTAAATTTTAATTGTAAATATTCGTGCATTTTGCGCATTATATTATGTTTAAATTAATATCAGAATGATATAAAAGAAATTTATGTTAGCATTATTTTTATTGTTGCATATATATGTCGTGCTGAAATTTTTAAAATGTGATAACACCGTTTCAGGGTGACCAACCCGAAATGGATATTTACATGCCGTCTCCAACCTAGTAACCTCAACTCCATAGCACCTTGCTCAGCAGAATTTTGTTCAAGACAGTCCTTATTAGCTTCCTCGATGCCCTCTCTTGAACCATTAAACTCTAAGAAACCAGGATGTGATTGATCCTTCTCGCCCCCCATCAAGTCAACAGACACCAGATTTTCCTCCCCTACCCGAAGGGGCTCAACACGAGAGAAAGATTTTAGGACGCCTCGTTTAAAAATATTGATGTCATTTGTTTCCAGAATCAATCCCTTCTTTGGGGTTACATTATCCCTCTTTTGGGGTTACATGATCAGAAAATTCTGGACAAGCCCAAGCAGGAATCTCAAAAGAAAGGGCTTTAGAAAATTTAGGCAAGAAGAAAGAATGGTTTCTCCTAGAATCAGCGAATCAAGAGGAGGAAACTTTCCCTTGAAGTGCCCGATCGCTGTCGAACACTGATTCTGGCCTGAGCTCTGGTTCACTTTGGAGAACTACGAACCCCCCACCAGAAATTTGAAGTGGGCCCACAGAATTCCTCGAATTTCTTTTACTAAGGCTAGGAGCTTTAAGATTGCTCGACTTTGCATCACAGAAAATGAGTTGGGCTGCAACTCCACGGCCCACAAGCTTTAGAGAAGGCTCCTAAGAATAAAGGATCATCATTAGAAGCAAATGGCTTTTGGTGGGAAGTCCAGTCTTCGACAATTGCAATTATAAAAAATAAAAAATAAACAAAAGATGAGTGTAATTAGAATATACCTCAAAAGAGATAATAATTAGATCATATTTCAAAGGTGCACGTGCTTGCGGTTTTAAAATGCGGTCACGTCGTGTTTATGATAATTACAGGTATAGTGGCCACCATTTAGAATCTGGGTGCACCACTGACTTTGGTGGGCTCCATTATTTGTCTAACATTTTAGTGGTTACTAATTAGGAGTTGGAAGCAGAGAGAGTATGGTGGTGATTTTATGATAAAGCTTAGTTACATAACAAGTTCTTCTTTTCTTTATTACTCAAAATTTTTAATTAATAATATTTTCTCATCAATCAAATTTAAAAATTAATTTAAGAATTTTATGAATTGATCCATTGATGAAAACATGCTTATGTTAAGCATAAATATGTCTTTCAAATAAATAAATAATTGTTCTTTTCTTCATTTTTTTGGGAATTTGTTATTTTAACAATTTACTATACGTAAAAGAAGGAGCACATGCTTAAATCAATTAATGGAGTGCATGGCCCATATATGAATGAAAGTTTTATCCCAAAAGAATACTAAAAGATAATCATGGCTTTATTAGTGCATGAAGCTTAGATACCAGCTAGTAGTCAAATGTTCAAATCAATATCTGAAAGAAATTTATCTCTACCAAGATGAGAGCATATTGCTTCTACCACCAGATGATGTCCCTATTTATGAGAATATTTTTTTTATATATTATCAAGAGAAATACATATCATTGTTAAATTATGTGAGAATAAAAAAAGATATTTTATTTTTATTTAAAAGTGAAATAAATTTTTATGTCATATATCCCTTATGATACTATTTTAAACAAATTTTTTTTCTTAGTCAAGACTTTGATTAATATGCTAAATCTTGGGAGCAGAGGATATGCTTCTACCACCATATGATATCATGTTCTTATAGCTCTACACTTTAATTAATATAATATGTTAAATCTTGAGAATAGAGGATATTGCTTCCACCACCAGAATATGTACTTTGGTGCTATTTTTTCACTAGAGAGATTTTGAAAATAATCCCTACTTAGATTCAAATATTAGTCAAAATATAATATTTTTAGTTAGAAAGATGAATCAAATCTAGTAATGATTCTTAATGTTTCCCCTAAAATCTTGGCTTCTAAATTCTAATTAAAGTGTTTTTATAAAGATGAATCAAAGTCAAGTACTTTAATAGACTCTTAATTTATGTGAGATATTGCGGAATATATCCTCTCTGAAACAGACAAATATTTAAATAAAATAGCTAGATTAAGTAAAAAGTGGAATATTTTCTTTGCTTCTGATAAAGGAAAAAAATATTTTCTTTTGTTTAGAATAATTGACAAATAGTTTCCTGAAATTGACAAACATCAAAATTAGGTGGGTTTTTTTTGTTTCTTTGAGCTTAAGTGAAATATAAGTAACATAATAATTCTAAAACTGTGTAGTACTCTTTTACCCCGATCTAAAATTATTGGTTCCACCCTCCTGCACGAGCCGAGCTACTCACGAGCGACCCGTAGTTCTATTCATGAAGACTCGAGTCGATTAGATATTATCGAGCTATAAACTGAGTTTGAGTTAGGCACATTTAGTGTATTGAATCTTATTTTGGACCAACTACAAAAGATTCGGACTCTTACATGAAACTTGAAAAAAAAGGAATTAAAGTATAAAATCAAGACCATATGCAAGCCAATTAAAAACTAAGGTTCATGGGAGTCAATTTTTTTTATAACAACAAAGGATCAAAATTTTCATTAATAAGGGTTAGAATATTTTGTCATCTAACAAATGATCAAAAATCAAATCTTACTACATCAAAAATAGAGAAGATTATCTCTCATTATGTAACTCATTTTTTTTTAAAAAAATAAAATAAAAATCAAGATCGACTGTATGTGTTTATGCCAAAATATGAATATGAAGGATACTATGTCTTTCTTGGCTTTCAATGGGATACTGTTCGAGGACCTGGCTGAGCGGGAGGATCATGAGTAGGCTAGGTTCTACGTTCGTTTGAAGTTTGTAAGCACTTGCAAAGGAAGTCTCTTGGACTGTTGTGCTCCGGAGAGGACCCTCCAATGGTTAAGTGTAATTGAAAAGAGGTAAGGAGGAAACCGAGAAGTATGCCGAAGTGAGGAAGTGTAAGAAAGGAGGAGAGGACTGAGTAATTCTCTATGTTCCTCGTATATTTACTCCCTGGTATTTGGATTTTCTTAGGTTTATTTTCATATCTTTGTGTGCCTCTTTTTTCTCCTCCTTCCACATGTTGGAACTTCTTTAAATAGGCTTGATGACCTTCACTTTTGGGACTCCGAAGTGGGATTCAATTGGGATGTGATTTCTGAGCCTTGAGTCATGCGAGAAATGATCTCTACCTGTTGTGAGGAGACCTCTGTCTATTATGAAAAGACTTATGTCTGTGGTGAGTAGACTTTTTCTGCCTAGATGAGGCAACCTCTGCCCATGAGTTCTTATATCAAGGTCTGAGTCTTGAGGGTATAGGACGATGTGTCATCACAAACGAGGTAACTTACTATCTAAAAAGTAACAATCCACGTGTCCAACTTTTATTGGATCGGATAATTTTCTTCACATCAATATCCATGATCTCTTCTCATATTTATATTCTTGCGGACGTAAGTTGAACACCCCAAAAACAAATATTAGTTACAACTCACAAGAGCCCAACAATTGGGAATGTGGAGAACTTCTTTCATCTATTACTAATTAAATGGAAATCTTGAAAAAACTGACACTAATATCCGTGGAACACCAATAAGTTTTTGTGTATATGTATTTGAAAAGTAAATAAAAACTCATGACAATTGTACACCAATTGTAATAGGTGGTATAAAAAATTTTTCCACTTTTGGTGGAGTGAGTCATTGGTTTCTCCACATTGTTCTCGTTAAGTCGTTATGGCTTATCCTTCCAAAAGCTTTACAAATGGACTTTAAATTGGACCAAATATCGTTATATTTCATTGCCATGAATCATCAAGCCAATGACCAAAGTTATTAAAAGTTGCATTCATTAATTCAGATAAAGCTAACAACCTTGGATAGAACCTTTTGAGGGAGTAGTTAGGGATGCAATCATCCTCCCAGAACATAAGAGAAAGCTAAGTGGGGGCTTTAACCAAACACCTGTGCTACATCAAAGTAGACAACAAAAAAACAAGGACGAAAATCAACATATACCAATTTTGATAAGTTGAGTATGCTTCCCAGACTAATACAATGACTTAACGCACTCTACTGAGACTAATAAGCAGTGAACAATTATATTTTTTTCTCCGATCAATCTTAATAAATAGAAAATTCATCATGAAATTACCATATACATTCATTATATCGTTGAATTTTCAGTAGCAAAAACCCCTTAGACCGTTTTCAGATTTCAAAATCTTTATAAAAAAAAGCTTTACAAATGGAAAACTTCCCTAGATAACTAGAAAATTGTCCAAGTCTGAAAGCATCCTACTGCTAGCAATTGGTTCAATGTTAGCACTACCATAAAAACAAAACATTTACCCGAAAGATTCACAACCAAGCCGCCACTTCTACACTGATCTAGATGATGAGTGCCAAATATTGCATATTTTGGCCACTTAATTTACGTTTGTTAGCTTAGAAATTTGTTACTTTGAGTTATTTTCGTTGTTTTTCAGGTTTACAAACACTAGGAAAGGAGTTTCACTAAAATTTTCAGAATTGCATGTACAGATCAGTCATTTTTGTGGATTTTACTGTATTGATTCAGGAAGAACTATGAGATGAACCATATATGCTTGGAAAGATCCGGAAGTCTATTTTCTGAGGAATTTTACGACTCATAAAAATGATTTTTCTAGAGAAAATTATGGCAGTTTTAGTAGACAAGGGTTAAGCTGAAGATGTCTAGTGCGCTCGAGCGTACCAGACTTGCGATCGATCGCAAGTGCGCACTCGAACATCCCACATCGGTTAAAAATGCTTTACAGTGCACTAGTATGCACTTGAGCGCACCAGACTGCAATTGAGCGCACTCGTGCAATATCCCACATCGAATTTGAAACACATTGTACTCCGGAAATTCCCTTATAAAAGCTCAATCTCACTTCATCATTCGTTGTGCAATCCGGAGGACTTCTGCTAGCATTCTGGTGGATCTCGAAGGCTTTGCTACCATGAGGGGAAGCGCCGTCCAACAATGAGTGGAATTTCTCCCCATGTATAATCAGTTTTTAATTTGCGGATTTTGTTAGTTTTAAAGTTTAATGTTTAGTACTGTTATTGTGAACTTTAGTTTCATGATTATGAGTGGCTAAAATCTTCAGCTAAGGTTGAAGATGAAGCCTCGCCTTTGTTTGGCATAATATTTTTAGATTTGTTTATACAATTCTGATTTTTTTTTTAGTATAAATGTTATGTTCAATTATTTGAGTAAAATCTTATGATTGATTACGTTTAAATTGTTCAGTTGGATATTCCGTGTGTTTTATCTGATGGATACATCGAATCGTTTTTGATTAAATTGGATATCCTTTATGATTTGTTAAAAGTGGATACATTGGATTTTTTGGTTTAATTGGGATATTTATTGTGATTTGTTTAAAGTTGGATTCATGGAATGTTTTGATAGATTATTTTTATATAGAACATGAAAATATATGCTTTACTTTGGTGGGGTGGATTCAGAAATCTTAGTGTTTTTATCATTAGTCTTTAAATCAATTTAGTTTAGTTTGTATTTGTTTTGCAAAAGACAATTCAAAACTTGGAACTAGGTACGAAATATCCAACAGAACAATTTAAACGCAATCAATCATAAGATTTTACTCAAATAATTGAACAGAACATTTGTACTAAAAAAAACATCAGAATTGTATAAACAAATCTGAAAATATTATGTCAAACAACGGTGAGGCTTCATCTTCAACCTTAGCTGAAGATTATAGCCACTCATAATCATGAAACTAAAGTTCACAATGACAGTGCTAAACATTAAACTTTAAAACTAACAAAAGCAATAAATTAAAAACTGACTATACATGGGGAGAAATTTCACTCGCTGTTAGGTGGCACTTCCCCTCGTGGTAGCAAAGCCTTCGAGATCCACCAAAATACTAGCAGAAGTCCTTCGGATTGCACAGCAAATGATGAAGTGAGATGGGGCTTTTATAGGGGAATTCTCGGAGTACAATGTGTTTCAAATTCGATGAGAGATACTGCCCAAATGCGCAAGATCGCAGTCTGGTGCGCTCGAGCGCATACTAGTGCACTGCAAAGCATTTTTAACCGATGTGGGATGTGTGAGTGCGCACTTGCGATCGATCGCAAGTCTGGTGCGCTCGAGTGCACTAGACATCTTCAGCTTAACCCTTTTCTACTAAAACTGCCATAACTTTATCTAGAAAAATCATTTTTACGAGCCATAAAATTCTTCAGAAAATAGACTTCCGGATCTTTCCAAGCATATATGGCTCATCTTCTGGCAATTTTAGTGAAACTCCTTTCCCTGTGCTTGTAAACCTGAAAAACAACGAAAACAACTCAAAGTAACAAATTCATAAGCTAACAAATGTAAATTAAGTGGCCAAAATATGCAATATTTGGCACTCATCAAATACCCCCAAACTTACATTTTGCTAGTACCTTAGCAAAACAAAATAAAAGACTAAATGAAAAACAAAGAACATAAAGATAAGTTCATCACTCATGGTATCCAAAAATTTAAGGAGCACTCAAAACCATGATATTTATTCATGAGCAAACTTAAAAAATATAACCCTTCTTCGCAATGAACAAGAATTTAAAACCTAGTTACTTACAAGAGGCAGGCTAAGACATCACAAGCTTGAATCAGTGTAAAGTGAATTAGGATATACAGATGAGGTTTCCAAATAACTTTAATGTATAATGTCTCCATGTCTCAAGATTCACAGAATTTCTCGTCAGAATGAGCAACGATGGCATAGTTTTATTTATTTATTTTTTATATATAAGGCTCTGCTATGATTAGTTCCCTTAAGCTTTCTAATTGACCCACGTACCGAGTGTTGAGTCAATGACTCCCAAACCAGATGGTTTTAGGGCATTAGGTGTAAAGACACCCCTAAGGACTTACAAACTCGAGTCAAAAAGGCTACGAAACTAACCTGGCTTTAATGCTACCAAGTAAAATTTCCACATTTTGACGTGAACACTCACTGCTTACTGAGGCAAGAGGTCTAGTTACTCAGCAGAAAATTTCGCAATGATCACTATGAATAAAATTCTCACATTTTGACGTGAACACTCATTGCTTACTGAGGCAAGAGGTCCATTTACTCAGTGGAAAGTTTATTGATGAACACTCATTATAAATATTAGTAGTATTTTTTTATGCCCAAGTGTTTATCCAACAAGTCATCCAGTTTCAGTTAAGATAAGAAAACATACACATTAAAATCACATGTCATACCTCACACAAATATGTGCTAATGTGCTCGTATTAGATTATATCAAACATGTGAATTCTCGAATGCCTAAAGTAAGTAACTAAAGTTTAAAACTCTATCATTAGATCATGTGTTCAAAATTTTAAGCTCACCAATGAAATCACATCACAATTTCTCAGATCAACCAAAATTTTCAGACGAACATGAACATACATTTATCTTCATTAAGAAAAACAACAACAAATTAGGACAAAGTGTGTGTAATGTGTCTCCCATACCCCCAAACTTAAATTACACATTGACCCCAATGTGAGAATAATATGAAAAGAGCTGACCTGGGATATGGAGAACTATCTGGACTTGGTACGGCTCATAGAATACCCCCAAACTTGAATTGAAGTACGTGTTGTTCCTGAAAAATAAAGACTGGAAAACAAAAAATACTGGAAACAAACATTAATCATAAATATGTAAAATAATAACTATACAGAAAGGATATACCGTGGGGTGCCTCCTATGAGCGCTAAATTTAACGTCTTCAGCCAGACCCAACATTAGTAATCGTGCCCACCTAAGCGCTCCATCATCTGATCAATAAATGGGAGTGAAAAATGATCATTTCTTGTGGCAGCATTCAACTTACGGTAGTCTATACTCACTCTCCATCCTGACTGCACACGAGTTGGAACCAACCCGTCGTCTTTATTCATCACTACCGTCAATCCAACCTGCTTTGGCACAACATGAATCAGGCTCACCCACTCGCTATCAAAGATTGGATAAATGATCCCTACATCCAACAGCTTAATCACTTTAGTCTTCACAACCTCTTGTATAGCTGGGTTAAGCCTTCTTTGTGGCTCCCTCGATAGCTTGGCATTCTCCTCCAAATGTATCTTGTGCATCATCAAGAGGGACTGATTCCCTTGATATCCTCAATAGTCCAACTGATAGCTTCCTTATGCTTTCTTAAAATGTCCAATAATTTCTCCTCTTGAGCTTCAACCAAATCTGAAGCTATAATCACAGGCAAAGAATTTGCTGGACCTAGGAACTCATACTTAAGATTGTTCGGTAAAGGCTTAAGTTCCTTCTTGAGGGGCTCAGGTGCTGCAGTCTCCTCTATCTCACTGCTCTCCCGAGGAGCAGACTCCAAAATGGCATTCACTTGCTCAAGTACTTTATCCAAATTCAAATCCTTTCCAAATTGAGAAAAACATGGCTCCAGGGGGTCCTCAATGCGGGATTCATCCATAATCTCCTCTGTCTCACTGCTCTCCAGAGGAGCAGACTCCAAAATTACATTTGCTTGCTCAAGTAACTTATCCAAATCCAAATCCTCTCCAAACTGAGCAAAACATGCCTCTAAAGTGTCCTCAGACTCCCCTTCTTTCTTGGGTGCTTGTAATCTCTCAGGGTAAGGCACTTGAGGTCCAAACGACCTAGGAAGATCCTTAATAGTAGGTGTGGGTATAGATGGCTCAGCATCTCTCTTCTCCTTGTTGCCACTTTCTTGCCCTTGCTGCAGAGCGGGGTTCTCTTTCCACTTGTCTTCCATACCTTAATGTGACAATCGATTGCATTTGTTCCTGTCCATGCGTAGGAGTCGATGAATTTCTAATCGCAAACTGTTCCTTTGGGTTGGGCAAGGGTTGACTGGGGAACTTTCCCTTCTCTCCTTCACCCAAGTGACTTGCGATTTGACCCATTTGACTCTCTAGCTTGCTATTCGCTTGGGTGTTTACTATTGTTGCACTCCTCACTTCGCGTATGGATTGGTCGGTCATCTTCCTGAAATCATTGAGGGTCTCCTCCAATGATTGTGAAACCGACACTGGCGCATTAGTGGGAGTTTGGTAAGCAGGTGATGGTGCTGGATAGGTTGAACGACCATAAGTTGGAACTGGTGAAGGAAATCTGAGAGGGTATTGATTGTGAGCATGATGAGGGGCTCCTCCCTGATTCATCAGTTGGTTCTGCTTCCATGAAAAATTAGGGTGGTTCCGCCACATCGGATTGTACGTCTCGAAGTAATATCCATTTGATTGCCACCGACAGTCATTGAAAGCGTTCATTTGTTCCATGGGATACTCGGCAAAAGTCGGCATAGATGGACAATTCTGTGCTAAATGCATAGGGTTAGCACAGATGTAACAATTATCAACATTAAATGTATTGGCTGCACTGATGGACTGGCCGGTCGTCTTCATGAAATCCTTGAGGGTGTCCTCTAAAGACTGTGAAACCGGAGCTGAATTCATCCACATTTTTTTAATTTTTTTTTCTTTTATTTTTGGGCGATTGCAAATAGAAACAAATAAACTAAAATAAATTAAAATTGAAAATTAAAATGAAATTGAAATTGAAATTAAAATTAAAATTAAAATTAAAAATAAAAAAAATAAAACAAAAATGCTAATTAAACTAGTATAAAAATAAAATCAATTCAGACAAAAATTTCGCAAACCAAACAACTCCCCGGCAACGGCACCAAAAACTTGTTGTGAGTTTTAAATTACTCGCAAGCGCACGAGTCGTTTGCAATATAGTGTTGTGCAAGTGCGAGGTCAAATCCACAGGGAATTGCGTTGTGAAAATATTTTATCTAAACTAAGCCTATTTTAACCTAGTTCCAAGTTTTGAATTGTCTTTTGCAAAACAAATATAAACTAAACTAAATTGATTTAAAGACTAATGATAAAAACACTAAGGTTTCTGAATCCATCCCACCAAAGTAAAGCATATATCTTCATGTTCTATATAAAAATAATCTATCAAAACATTCCATGAATCCAACTTTAAACAAATCACAATAAATATCTCAATTAAACCAAAACAATCCAATGTATCCGCTTTTAAAAAATCACAAAGGATATCCAATTTAATAAAAAACGATTCGATGTATCCATCAGATGAAACACACGGAATATCCAACAGAACAATTTAAACGCAATCAATCATAAGATTTTACTCAAATAATTGAACAGAACATTTATGCTGAAAAAAACATCAGAATTGTATAAACAAATCTGAAAATATTATGCCAAACAACAGCGAGGCTTCATCTTCAACCTAAGCTGAAGATTTTAACCACTCATAATCATGAAACTAAAGTTCACAATAACAGTGCTAAACATTAAACTTTAAAACTAACAAAAGCCGTAAATTAAAAACTGACTATACATGGGGAGAAATTCCACTCGTTATTGGGCGGCGCTTCCCCTTGTGGTAGCAAAGCCTTCGAGATCCACCAGAATGCTAGCAGAAGTCCTCCGGATTGCACACTGAATGATGAAGTGAGATGGGGCTTTTATAGGGGAATTCCCGAAGTACAATGTGTTTCAAATTCGATGTGGGATACTGCCCGAGTGCGCTCGATCGCAGTCTGGTGCGCTCGATCGCAGTCTGGTGCGCTCGAGAGCAGTCTGGTGTGCTCGAGCGCATACTAGTGCACTGCAAAGCATTTTTAACCGATATGGGATGTGCGAGTGCGCACTTGCGATCGATCACAAGTCTGGTGCGCTCGAGTGCACTAGATATCTTCAGCTTAACCCTTGTCTACTAAAACTGACATAACTTTCTCTAGAAAAATCATTTTTACAAGCCATAAAATTCCTCAGAAAATAGACTTCCGGATATTTCCAAGCATATATGGCTCATCTCTTGGTTCTTTCTGAATCAATACAGTAAAATCCACAAAAATGACTGATCTGTATAGGCAATTCTGGAAATTTTAGTGAAACTCCTTTCCTTGTGCTTGTAAACCTGAAAAACAACGAAAACAACTCAAAGTAACAAATTCCTAAGCTAACAAATGTAAATTAAGTGGCCAAAATATACAATATTTGGCACTCATCACTAGACAAAATTACCAAGTGCATAAAGAATTCTACCAGAACTGAATTGAGGAACGAACCATTTGATATATATATATATATATATATATATATATATATATATATATATATATATATATACACAGACACACAGACACAGACACACACACACAAAGTATGCAATTTAATAGTAGGAGAAAATCCGAATTTGGATAAAAAAATATTTATAATTGATTTTAAAACGTAAATTTGTAGGGTTAATTTGTATATTTGAATGGTGTTTCTTTTCTTATGATTTATATTTATAATTATATATATTTTAAATATATATAATTTGATATGTACATATTTGAAAATAATATCAAATTCAAAATGGCATACCGAAACAGATTGAAACTAAAACATTCCATTTAAATAGTTGAACCAAAACTCTGTCCAGCGCAAAATTTACATAAAGAAAAACTATAACAGAGAGGGAGATCGCTGAGAAATGAGAAATCACTGGAGACAGACAGATGAAATCCCTCTGTTTGCTTCTCTTTCTAACTTATCTAATATATGTACACAGATAAATCGAAGCAGAGAAAGATATGGTGGTTGAGATGGTGGTGGGCTGGGCATGCAAGAGAAACCAGAGGTAGAGGGAAGAAGAGGAGAGAGATGAACGGGAGTGGGGGTAGGGGAGTTTGCTCTTAAACAACGTCGGATATTGAAAACAAACTTCTGCTTTTATATGGATATGCACAATTATCTGTTATTTCAATTCGAAAATCACACCAAATCGTTTGAAATCTCTCCAACACTTGATGACCCATCAACTTTAAACTTCTTATAGTCAGTATGAACAATCTTTGACACATGGGCCTCCTTAACATGTGTCATGTCGTGCTGTTGAATCACAAGCACTGATGATTTGATGCTATGACCCGATGAGGCCAACACGTCACCTATAGGCTTTAACTCTGCGTGCTCCGCTTGACGGTCAGCCAATTCCACAACCATGGTTGATGGAAACCTCCCCTTGCCAACCACTATTAGCTCATAGTCCCCATTACACCCTATTGATAATACCCCTTCAACAATGTTGTTAGCTACTTTCTCTATTAACTTTGCAATACCTTCCCACTTGCTCCTGAATTCAGCCACCAAAGTCTCATCCAGTTCCTGTTTAATTTGCATCGAGATAAAAAATTATGCATGCAAATTAATAAAATTATTATACCTAACAAGATTTATTAATTAATTATTTTTGTCTTATATTTATCATTACATCATTATTTATTTAATTAAATATATAATTTTTAAAATTTTAAATCTTTAAATTAATTTTTTTACAAATATACATTAATAGAATTTAAAGGTGTCTAATTTTTTTCTTCATATTTTTAAAACCTTAAAATATATAAAATAATAATTAGAGTTAAAAGAGAGCTTGTCTGTTCTTTTTCATGGTTCATTTTAGCGGTAGAAAAGTTATAACTTTGTTCAGTAGACTTGGTTGGTGAAAGCCGTAACATAACGACGTTACTCTCTGATTTATCTTTCTTAATGAATCTCACAACGGTCACTTTAACTACCGGATGTTCAGCCATCCTGTCACCTAACTCCAAGACTTCACGGTCATCGGGCCTACCAAAAAACACGATACATACTTTTTGGACCACGCTAGAAGATGGGCCCGAAGTTTGGGCCCCATTATCAAATCCATGATCCACAAGCACTGCCACAGAACACGGTGCCTTCTTCAGCACCCTTTGGTTAACTCTTTTCCATCCATGGCCCACATTCTCCATCGTTTTATCGTCATCGCCTCTCCATTGCTTATGGAACGGCAAAATGATCATGGTGGCCCTCTTGTTCTCTGCCACGTGGCAAATATCCTTATCCATGGTGGACAATGCAGAGATAACCATTGTGGGCTGAATTGAGACTCTACCCTATTGATCATAAGCTTGGAAGGCCCCAGTAACTCGGTCATGCCACTCTCCATGACGAAACCAATTAATGAAAGGAAGCCCATTTTTCGGGCCTGTTGGACCATTATGATTTAAGAAGAACATTTAGTGAGCTCAACAAGGTGCATGATAAAGAGCTTAAGTTGGGAGTTTTTAGTGCTTCTAGTCTTCTCAACGAGGCCAATAAGGGAAGATACATTTCCAAGTCCATGGAGGCAAGTCAGGATCCAGAGTTCGTCTTTCAAGGAGTCTTAGGTGGTCTATAAATCATGCAATTTATGGTGGATTCGAGTGGAGACTGTTGGTATTTATCTAAGGATTAAATGTGTTGAAAAATGAAGTTTCATCAGGCCTTGGCACCTCACCCCAGTAGGTGTGCACCTCACCCCCCAGCAAGGAGAAGTGTTCAGCCCCAGGTGTGTGCCTCACCTCAAGGAAGGTGATCAAAACGCACAAGATTAATTAGACTCTTAGAGAACCATGAGTCTTTGGTTCTTGAGATCTAAGGGTGGAAATTGATCTCCAAGATTGGATGAGGAAGTCATTGCCCTATATAAAGGGTCATCTAGGAGCCATTCAAGACAAGAAGTGTGTGACAATCATCTCAACAAGAGAGGTGTGATGTGAATATGCAGAACATGTGTGAAACAGAACATGTGAATGTGTGTGAAATAGAACACATGGTGTGTGAAAGTGCAAAGACACTAAACACAGGAGAGATTCATTCAAGAGAGAGGCTGGTTGTTTAGAGATAGTAGTATAGATTGGGGATTCAAGGGCTTTGTAAGTGGAATTTTCTTGGGGAAAATTCCAGGGAAACACTCAGTCCTTATCATTTTCTTTTTCTTTTCTTTCGTTCTTCAAGAACGGTGTTAAGATTAAGATTAGATCTTGTTCTTGAAGAGGTGTTTCTATAATTGTAAGAACTTATTGATTTAGTGCAGAGAGCTCGGAGGAGCTCACGGGGACGTAGGCACATTGCCAAACCTCGACAAAAATTGTTTGTGTTCTTTCTTTGATTGGTTTGATTCCTGTTTTGTTTTGGTTTTATTACAAGTCATTCTAGACTTGGGTGTTTGAAAGATCACCACCTGGGCATCTTGTGGGTGATTTCCAACAGTGGTATCAGAGCTAGAAAAGATACCACCAACAGTGGTATCAGAGCCAAGATTTGCGGGTATCGGAGCAAGAACAGGGGGTTATCGGAGCAAGACTCCAAGAATCAAATGTCAACTTCTTAGGTGATTCAAGAATAGAGTAGAGATCAATATCTGATCGTGTTTTTGAGGTGATTCAAGAATGGATTAGAGATCTATATCTAATCGTGTTCTTGGGGTGATTCAAGAACGAAGTAGAGATCAAGATCTGATCGTGTTCTTGAGGGTGATTCAAGAACAGTATTGAGATTAATCTTTGATAGTGTTCTTGAGATTTAAAAGAAGTTGGAGAGCAATTATGGATGCTGCATAAATTTGAGATTTTCTCCGCAAGATGAGTTCAAACTTCATTGTTGAGTAGTTTGATGGAAATTGAGACTTTGCCATTTGGAAGTGGAAGATTAAGGCTGTTTTTATGTAACAGAAGGTAGACTTGGCTATTGAAGAAGATAATGCTTTTCCAACAAGTATCACGAAGGTCTAGCAGAATGAGATGAATAAGATGGCGTACAACACCATCTTTCTACACATGTTGGATAGTGTCATAAGGGAGTGCGAAGACTTAGAAGATCTAGCTTTCATTTGGAAGAAACTAGATGAGTTGTTTCTTACCAAGACTCTCCCGAATAAGAAGTATCTTCTAAAATGAATCTTTGCTTTTAAAATGGATCCTAATAAAGAGTTGCAAGATAATTTTGATGCCAAGATGAGGCGAGCATCAAGTGGAGAAGGGCTGTTCGTTAGAGGAAGGCCAACAACTTGGTATGGCAACAACATACATGGCTACTACCAGGATAAACCAGAAGGTAGAGGAGAAAGCCATAGGAGAGCGCACTCTAAATCGAGAGTTGGAGGGAAGAGATGCTTCTACTGCCATAAAGAGGGTCATTTCAAGAAAGATTGCAAGAAGATGATAAGGGATGAGGGAAAAAGCTATACCAAGAATGGAGAGGCTTCGGTTGCCAAGAGAGAACAACAAGATAATGATGTTCTTGTTGTGTGCTCAAATGTGCGCAAGGGGCAAGAAGGCAGCAGGAAATGGATCTTGGATACCGGGTGCACTCATCATATGTGTCCTCACAGGGATTAGTTCAAGAATTTCAAAGAAACCAATGATGGAAAGGTTTTCCTGGGTAATGATACATCTTATCAAGTGAGGGGCACGAGAGACATCCAGTTGAGGATGTTTGATGGAGTCACAAGGTTGCTGCGGAATGTGAGGTATCTTTCAGATTTGAGAAAAAATTTGATAGTATTGGACTAACTAGATTCCATGGGGTACATATACATGGCAGAGGGAGGAAAGATCAAGGTAACCAAAGGATCTTTGATAGTGATCAAAGCACCAATGAAGGATGGTCTCTATGAGCTGATCGGAGACATGGAGATCAAGGATCAAGCAGTAAGCTTGATGGCTGAGATGGATAAAGCAGATCTTTGGTACAATCGCTTAGGATACATGAGCGAAAAGGGCCTGCAAGTTCTCAGCAAGAACAGTCTACTTAATGGTGACAAATTAGAGGAACTTAATTTCTACGAATGTTGTGTTCTTGGGAAACAACATCGGGTTAGCTTCAACACCGGAGTGCACAAGTCTAAGGGTATTTTTGACTACATTCATGCGGATCTTTGGGGACCAGTAAGAACACCAACACAGGGAGGTAATCTTTACTTTCTGTCTTTAATTGAAGATTATTCAAGAAAGGTTTGGGTTTATTTGCTTAAGAATAAATCAGATGCTTTGAATAAGTTAATGGTGTGGAAAAAGCTGGAGGAAACTTAAACGGGCAAGGTAGTTAAGGTGTTAAGATCTGATAATGGCTTAGAATTTTTTAACAAGAAACTTGATCAATTCTATAAGTTATATGAGATTCTAAGACATAGAACGGTTGTGAAAATGCCTTAGCAAAATTGAGTTACTGAGAGGATGAATAAGACCCTTAGAGAAAAGGTTAGGTGCATGATTATAGGATCTGGATTACCCAAATGTTTTTGGGGGGAAGTGGTGTCTATTGCTGCGTATTTGGTTAATAGTCTAGAGCTTTAGAGCTCAAGACTCCCAAGGAGATGTGGAGTGGGAAACCCCCTGAGTTGAACAACTTTAGGACTTTTGGATGTGCTGCGTTTGCACATCAAAAGGATGATAAGCTTATCCCAAGATCTAGAAAATGTGTGCTTCTAGGATATAGGGAAGGGGCTAAGGAGTATAGGTTGTGGTCCTTAAATCAAAAAAGATTTAAACTCATAATAAGTAAGGATGTCATTTTTAATGAGCATTTATTTCCCTATTTGGAGAAAACTAACCCTGCATGGGATAGTGAGTAAACCAGTTCGGTGTTTATAGAGCATAGCATCAAGGAAAATTCAGTTTAGGTAGAGCAAGGAAGGCAAGAGGGTTCGGACTAAGTAGAGCCCATTGATGAAGGCCAAGCTCAAGACACTCGAGAGGAGGCTGAACTAGAAGGGGATGATGCAGCAAGTCAGAATGACTATCAGCTCACAAGGGATCGGGAAAAAAGACTAGTCAGATCACCTTTGAGATATAGTTTTGCAGCTGCGAATGCAGTAACTCCTTGGACAGAAGAAAGGATAAGTGAACAAGAGACTTACATTGATGCCATGGGATGTAAGGATTTGTCAATATGGAAGCTAGTTATGGAGGAAGAAATGGATTCTTTGAGGGAGAGCAACTCTTGAGAATTGGTGCACATTCCAGGAAAGCAGAGAATTGTGAATTGTAAGTGCACTTACAAGATCAAAGAAGGGAACCCTCCAGGGGATGAAGTACAGAACAAGGCTAGGCTGGTGGTGAAGGGGTTCACGCAAAGAGACGGTATAGATTTCACAGAAACCTTCTCACCTGGATGCAAGGTGGTGGTAGTGGTGATTATCCTCATCTATGTCGATAATATGCTGTTGGTTAGGAATAACAGGGAGAGGATTGAAAGGTTGACATCTCAACTCAGTGAGGAGTTCAAGAGGAAGGATCTTGACCTTACACAAAAGATCCTTGGGATGAGAAGAATTCGGGAAAGAGAGAGAAACGAGTTGAAGGTTTCTCACTCTTCCGACATAGAAAAGGTGTTGTACAAGTTTTCTATGGAAGATGGTATACCAATGAAGATTCCCCTTGCTGGTCATTTCAAGTTCTCCAGCGAACAAAGTCCTGGAATGGATGAGGAGAAAAAAGAAATGGAAAAGGTCCCTTACTCTAGTGCGGTTGGATCAGTCATGTCTATGATGATAAGCACTAGACCCAACATTTCTCAGGCAATTAGAGTTCTCAGTAGATTTGTGAGTAATCCCGGAAAGGAGCTTTGGCTTGGGATGAAGTGGTTACTGAGGTATTTGAAGGCAACAACTGGCACAGAGTACATAACGGCTACGGAAGCCATAAAGGAGGCTATGTGGTGCAAAGGTTTGTTGGACGAGTGGAAGGTCCTAAAAGAGCATGTGGTGGTGTCTTCGGATAGCCAAAGTGCATGACACTTGTATAGGAACCCGGTGTTCCATGAGAGGACTAAGCATATGGATGTTCGGTATCATTTCATTCTGGAAAATGTTACGAAAGGATGTATACATGTGGACAAAGTCGTAACGGAAGAAAATCTTGCAGATTTAGGCACCAAAGTTCTACCTCTAAGTAAGTTCAATCATTGCCTTGGACTTCTTAGGATTGGAGCCGGTTGATATGGTGACTCAAGTTGAGTTTGGATCCTGAGTTCTCTGCACAATGGGTTCGGGTTTAATCGTTTAGACAAATGTAGAGATTGTTGGTATTTGTCTAAGGATTAAACGGGTTAAAAAATGAAGTTTTATCAGGCCTTGGCCCCTCACTCCAGGAGGTATGCGCCTCACCCCCCAGCAAGGAGAAGTGTTCAGCCCTAGGTATGCACTGCGCCTCAGGAAGTGTGCACCTCACCTCCCAGCAAGAAGGAGTCTTCTGCCTAGGTGTGCGCCGCACCTTAAGGAGGGTGCGCTATAGCCCCCAGAAGAAGGAAGAAGTGTGCCCTGGCTTGACCGCGGCCTGCCCTGTTCGAAGCCGCGGTGCCAGGCACACCTGATACTTCCTGACTAGCACTTTGGATTGATGCGTAGGGCTTGATCAAAATGCATAAGATTGCTTAGACTCTTAGAGAACCATGAGTCTTTGGTTCTTGAGATCTAAGGGTGGAGATTGATCTCTAAAATTGGATGAGGAAGTCATTGCCCTATTTAAAGGGTCATCTAAGAGCCATTTAAGACAAGAACTGTGTGACAATCATCTCAACAAGAGAGGTATGATGTGAATGTGCAGAACATATGTGAAACAGAACATGTGAATGTATGTGAAATAGAACACATGATATGTGAGAGTGCAAAGACACTAAACACAAGAGAGACTCATTCAAGAGAGAGGCTGGTTGTTTAGAGAGAGAGTAGTATAGATTAGGGATTCAAGGGCTTTGTAAGCGGAATTTTCTTGGGAAAAATTTCAGGGAAACACCCAGTCCTTATTACTTTCTTTTTCTCTTCTTTTGTTATTCAAGAATGATGTTAAGATCAAGATTAGATCGTGTTCTTGAAGAGGTGTTGCTGTAATTATAAGAACTTATTGATTTAGTGCAGAGAGCTCGGAGGAGCTCACAGGGACGTAGGCACATTGCCGAACCTCGACAACAATTGCTTGTGTTCTTTCTTTGATTGGTTTGATTCCTGTTTTGTTTCGGTTTTATTACAAGTCATTCTAGACTTGGGTGTTTGGAAGATCACCACCTGGGAATCTTGTGGGTGATTTCCAACAGAGACACTGTGGGCTGGTTTGTAGATAGCCATGACTGTTAGAGTTATAATGAGGGTAGTGAAGAGTTCCATGAGAACTAGAATAGCAAAGGTCTCATCGTTAAGCACCTGCATTTTAACAATGGGGATGCTCAAATCCATTATAGCCTGCACCCACTCTTATGATAGTTAATATCTAAAGCCAATCTCTTTAATTCTCTATTATTATCCCCCTTGTTCCTTTTATTAACAGTAGGTAGCTTAGAGGTTGTTTTACTCTTTAGACACTCTTTTTCAATCTCCACAAAGAAAGCCATAGCCTTATCAAAGAAATTGTCACAAGAAACACCAAAATGCTTACATCTTAATATTGTTAATCATCAATTTTGAAGCCTTATCAAAGATTAAATCAACGTCCACATCTGGTTCCAATGTCCAATTCTCGAAACTAGCCAGAAAGGTCTCAACGTCACCAAAGTCTTCACATCCATCTTCAGCTGACATAAGAACGCCCTTTGCAAATCATTCTGACTAGGAAACCTCCAAAAAATTACTAGCCTCAATAATTTCACCTGGTAACCTCAACTCCATAGCACCTTGCTTAACAGAATTTTGTTCAAGACAATCCTTATTAGCTTCCTCAATGCCCTCTCTTGAACCATTAGACTTTAAGAAACCAGGATATGATTGATCCTTCGTCCCCTATCAAGTCAACAGACACCATATTTTCCTCCCCTACCCAAAGGGTCTCAGCACAAGAGAAATATTTTAGGATGCCTCTTTTAAAAATAATGATGTCATTTGTTTCCAGAATCAATCCCTTATTTGAGGTTACACTATTAAAAAATTTTCGACAAGCCCAAGCTGGAATCTCAAGAGAAGGGGATTTGGGGTATTTAGGCAAGAAAAAAGACTGGTT
Source organism: Bretschneidera sinensis (assembly GCA_023935145.1). Lineage (NCBI taxonomy): Eukaryota > Viridiplantae > Streptophyta > Magnoliopsida > Brassicales > Akaniaceae > Bretschneidera > Bretschneidera sinensis. The sequence continues at coordinate 102,433,023 of CM043699.1, forward strand.
TCTTCTAGAATCAGCGAAGCAAGAGGAGGAAAGTTTCCCTTGAAGTGTCTGATCGCTGTCGAACACCGATTCTAGCCTGAGCTCTAGTTCACTCTGGAGAACTACAAATCTCCCACCAGAAATTTAAAGTGGGCCCACATAATTCCTCTAATTTATTTTACTAAGGCTAGGGGCTTTAAGATTGCTTAACTCCATGGCCCACAAGCTTTAGAAAAGGCTCTTAAGAATAAAATACCATCATTAGAAGCAAAGGGCTTTTGGTGGGAAGTCCAGTCTTCGACAACTGAAATAGCCCAAAATTTCATGGGCTTCCAGTTAACCTATTTGGCAAAAAGCCCACACTTGCAAAACCCACATCCCATCTTATTAAGCTTCTTTCCAGATATATCTGCACGTGAGAACAGATCACCTCTTTCTCTAACCTTTGATCCCCTGCTTAAACCAGACCTTGTCCCTTTACTACTTTGAACTGTTGCAAACCGAAAAACCTCTCTCCCATCGTCAAACACTCCATCTCTATCACTTGAATTACGGGAGGGAAGAGTGGCAAGCAAAGGCGACTCGTGACCTGTCCATTTCCTTGTCCTTCCCGACAGACACTTGCAAAAAAACAAAAGGTAAATCCATTAAATGGCCAGTCGTCATTGCTGCCGAAAGGGTGTGACCAGTTTTTGGGTCTTTGCAATGATGAATAAGAGATATCGAAACCTATAGACCTGGTGCCAAAAGGTAATCCCAGGTTCTCTAGCATCCCCAATGTTGACCCTTATTTGATTTTAATAATGACAAAATAGTGTTTTAACTGTGCTAACAGCTTTATCTAAATGGTTTTCATTAAGCTTAGGTATCTAACTCAAAGACAAGACGTATGTCAAGCATAAAGAGGAAGAGATTGCATTTGAGTGACACTCAAAAAAAGATTGAAGACTAAGTTTAGATTCAAAGGTAGTTTACCTTCACATATAAATCTCTCATTTAGTTTCTTAGCATCTTGGCTAAAAAAACTCCTTTTAAAAATGTTTTGGTCAATCGAAAACTCATTTCTGTCAAAAACTTACTTAAAGTCTAAGTTTTCTAAAATGGACAGTCGATTGTGATTTTTCGACAGTCGACTCTCATGTCTCTGCAACTAACCATTTTTAAGAACTAAAATGGATAGTTGACTGTAGGTAATGGACAATCGACTGTGAAAGAGACAAAAAATTTCACAGTTGATTGCCTATTTAGACAGTCGACTGTCCAATTCTCTGTAAGTTGGCCATTTTGAAAACAAAATGGACAATCGATGCAGATCAAGGACAGTTGATTGTGAAAGAGACAGAGAGTTTTATAATCGACTGCCTATTTAGACAGTCAACTGTCCAAATCATCTTAAGACCAGAATTTCAAATTCAATAGAGGACAATTGACTGCCCATTTTCTACAACCAACTGTCCTGTCGAGAAAAACAACTAGTTTTCAAAATCTGGACGCGAGATTTGAGCAATTAATGCTCCAAACCTACCAAATACGTGTCTAATGGCTATATAAGGCCAAAGCTATAAAAAGCCCTCATCAATTAGCATTCAAACAACAAGAAAACAGATTTAATTTGAAAACAAGCTCATTAATACTCTTGAAAGATTTAAAATTTCTTTTGAGCTATTTATCAAAGGTTTAGTAAGTTTTTACTTAAAAATTGTGTTACAAGAGTGAAAATAGATACAACTCATTTTACAAAAAACTCATAAAGATGACACACTCATAGTCCACATATATGTTGATAATATTATATTTGGTGCCTCTAATGAATCCATATGTCAAGATTTTGCTAAGTGTATGCAAGGTGAATTTGAGATGAGCATGATAGGAGAGCTCAACTACTTCCTTGGACTTTAAATCAAAAAATTGAAAGGGGGCATCTTCATCAATCAATCCAAATACACCAAGGACCTATTGAAGAGGTTTGGGCTGGAGAACTCAAAATCTATTGGCACAACCATGAGAACTTCCACAAAACTTGACCTAGATGAGGAAAGTAAGTGTGTAAATACTAAAACTTATAGAAACATGATATGAGCTTTACTATATCTAATTGCAAGTAGACCCAATATAATATTTAGTGTTTGCATGTGTCTTAGATTCCAAGTGAATCCTAAGGAATCTCGTATTATTGGTGTGAAAAGAATCTTAAGATATTTGCAAGGTACTCAAAATCTAGGTTTATGGTATTCTAGAAAATCAACTTTTGAGCTTGTTTGGTACTCGAATGCTGACTTTGCAAGTTGTAAGTTAGATAGAAAAAGCACATGTGGAACATGCCAATTTCTAGGTACGATATTAACTTCTTGGTTTTAAAAGAAACAAAATTCAGTTGCACTATCAAACACCGAAGCAGAATATGTAGCTGCCGGTAGTTATTGTGCACAAGTTTTATGGATGAAACAACAACTAGATTATGGCATGTATTTTCAAAACATTCCAATTCGTTGTGACAACACTAGTGCTATCAACTTGACAAAAACCCAAATCAGCATTCTAGAACCAAACACAAAGATAAGACATCATTTTATAATAAATCATGCTCAAAACGGTGATATTATACTAAAACTGATTCCCTTTGAAGATCAAATTGCTGATATCCTTACTAAATCTTTAAATGAAGATATTTTTTTGTCTTTCAAAATAAGATTGTTAGTGGGATTAAAAAACTATGACTAAATGTGTGTTTGATTACGTTAACATTCATCATGTGCATTCTTGCTATTAAGTGAATGAGGATTAACCCCAAATTTAATGTTCCCTTACTTAAGAAAAGCATAAAACAATAAATTCACCTAATTATTGGCTATTGCATATCTCCCAAGAAAGGGAATCAGATATACCTGAGGTAGCTAGATGTGTACATCCTATGGAATTTGATGAATGGGATTCAGTACAACATCTACAGTCTGATCATGGCTAAAATGATTGAGGAGACTGAAAAGAAATTGGATGGCCTGCCATTTGAGATGCTTATCACCCGAATTCTGAAGTACTATAGAGTTTCCCTCTTTGCTAAGGAGAAGATGGAGCTATCTACCACTGATATTTTCAACAAGTCCACTTTCAAAAGAATGACACGGATTCAATTGGAGGACTTCACCTAGGAGCGCACTACAAATGCCATCTATGATCCAACTCAGAAAGTTTGGAGACAAAAACCTGATGGAGCTGTTCCCACTGATTAGGACCTCCTAGAGAATAATGAGGCAGAGGATAACACAGTTGCAGGTGTTGGTGTTAGCGGATCGGGATCATCTGATTATAATGCATCCGTGTTAGCCGCACTTCAGTATCTTAAGGATAAGATGTCCTCTCTCTCACTCACAATGAATGCTCGATTTGACATCATCGATGGTGAGCTTTAAGAGATAAGAGACCACATCACGAGGCTTCATCGACCCTTTGACACATCCTATACATCCTTCTTTGTTCTTTACTGTAGATCTGTGTCGAAACATTTGTAAGGACATGTATTTTTTCCTTCATTTTCATGCATTTTACCACATGACATAATATATTATGTTTAATTGCTAGGTCCATGGGAAACTCAGCTATTTATCTTCATTTAGTGAATGTATTTTGGTAAGCTAGCTCTCTTTTTATAAATTGCATGACTCCTATTAGCTTAGCTCATATATTAGTTTTCTGATTCTGCTTGGGAACTCCTCCGATATCTATTTTGGGCTAAAATTTTGCATAGAGGTTCATTTTAGCATACTCTGTCTATTCGTTGGGATGGGTAAGGTTATTCCATTACTTATAGAATTTACATACACTCACGGCGTATATTTTCAAGAAATTTGCTGTTTGATGAGCTATAATGCGTTGTCTTACTGTCTCGCTTTATACTTTGCTTATCATTAAACTTATGTGTACACCTTTGTCTATCTATTCACCCCTATTGTGTTGATGAAAAAAAGGGGGATAAATTATTGAAAAAGTAGGGAAATAGAGAAGGTAAACAAGAAAAACAAGACCATATGAACTGTCTATATACATAGATTAAGGGTGAGCCTTGCTCCATTTTTACAAGTTCATATAGATGCTTGGTTGGATGTTGCTTTTTACAGTTTGGTTTTATCCTAAAAACAGAGGAGACCCCAACACTTAGTTGTTAAAACTGTTTTTCTCACATTGGTTTTGTCCCCATAAAAAAAAGAGATTGTTGACCCTTATTTGATTTTACTAATGACAAAATAGTGCTTTAACTATGCTAACAATTTTATCTAAGTGGTTTTCATTAAGCTTAATGTTCGAGCAATTATCTATTTAAGTAAATAAGAGAATAATCGTCCTAATTTTACTTGCAAGTGCACAAGGTCTGTGGTAGCATTGTGTGCAAGTGCGAGATCATTTCCACAGGGATTAGTGAATTTCATTTTTAGAATTAGTTTCACAATATAAAACAGGATAAAGAAAATATGAGTTTGGATTGATAAGGATAAAATAAGAAACAAGAAACAAGAAACAAGAAACAAGATAATGATAAAAGTGTAGAGCTTTGATATCCACCACTAATTATGCTTTAACATAATAAAACAATATGCCAATGCTTTAGTTATACTCTGAATATTTAATGCTTGCCAACCTAAGGGCTTGGTCCACACCTTAGACTATTGATCTCCATATGCAACGAGTTAGGCATGCTGTATACTCTAACTCTTTTCTCTCTTAGGGGATTCAACATGGGTGTATACGCAGTTGCTTCTTAGGAGAGCATAAGGGTTGTGGAGATCGACAACCACATGGGGCCTAGGGGCTTGGTCCGCTCCCGGTTTCCCGTGTTGATTAACCCGAGAATCCAGTGTGGATATCTCTTGTTACTAATGTTGAACCCAGGACTCGGTCATCCAAATTGATTCAACTAACTAATCTATACCACATGCATAAGTTGATCGTACAAACATATATGAGGAATTTAAATAAACACAAGTATTAATCAAGTTAAACATCATCATATAACCATTGCAAATGCGCCAATATTGAAATATTAAATAAACATAATTAGGGCTTTAATCGAGCCCTACTAAGTATTTAGTTACACATTATCATAAAATAAAAGTAAAGGAAAGAAGAAACCCAAAACACTACGGAGAAGAGTCGTCAATTCATCTTTACAGTCTCCTTCTCAAGCTTCCTCCCCCTTTTGGGATTATCCCCTAGGGATCCGACACTAAGTTTTCTTTGGGCAATTATGGCCTCTTTGATTCTTCTCTAGAATTTCTCCTGCCCCTATTTCTGTGTTTACAAGTCTATTTATAGGGGTACAATAACCCTAGAAGACCCTGGAATCCTAATCTTATTGAAACATAAAAACCTATTTTATTTCCTAAACAGGTGCTACTGTTTTTACTGTTCACGCCCGTACATGTGCGATTACGAGCAGAGTGCGCTCGATCGCATTGTTGCGCTTGATCGCCCTTCCTGGTGCGCTCGATCACACTTCAGATAGTATATGCTCCAGGTTTTTACGAGTTTCTTCCTTTTAAGCTCCAAAAGCTTCCAAAATGCTTCCTTTTCTTCATAGACCTATAAAAGCCATGTAAACACAGAAATGAAGTAAAATGGACTAAAATAACATAAACTAGGGCTTAACAAATGTAAATTAAGGGGCTTAACTATGAATATTTAAGCTTCTATCACACCCCCAAACTTACATATTGCTAGTCTCTTAGCAATACAAAACAAAAGACTATGTTGAAACAAAATTTAATGATAAATTCATTTTCGTGATACTCAAAGATTTGGATTGTGCATAAAACTATGATAACCGTTCATGAGTAAGCTTATAATAAAAACACATTTTTTTATTGAAAAAGGATTTTCAAAAGTTCATGTTACTTATCTAAGGTTGGCTTAAGGCATCACAAGTTTGATTTGTGTGTGATGAATTAGCACATACAAGATGGGGCTTCCACATAATTTTAGTGTATAGGTTTTCGATGCCCAAATCTCTATCGAATTCCTTATAAAAAAGAACAAAAATGGCATAATACTTGCTTCTTTTTCTTTTTCTTTTTATCATGCGATCTTTTTTTTCTTTGCCATGTTGAGTTCCATCGAGCTTTCTATTTGACCCTTGTAACGAGTGTTTGGCCAATGACTCCCATACCAGATGGTTTTAGGGCATTAGATGTAAAGACACCCCTAAGGACTTACTAATTCGAGTCAAAAAGGCTACGGAACTAACAAGTTTTAATGCTTCTAAATGAAATTCCCACCTTTTGACGTGAACACTCAATGCTTACTGAGGCAAGAGGCCCAGTTACTTAGTGGAAATTTGTTATTATGATCATTAAAGGCTTACTTCCCACCTTTTGACGTGAACACTCAATGCTTACTGAGGCAAGAGACCCAGTTACTCAGTGGAAAGTTTTTAATGATCATTAGAAGCTTTTTAATCACTTTTTGCATGATGAACATTTTTCTTTATTTTTCTTATGTCAAAGTATTCTTTTTAACAAGTCATCCGATTATAGTGAGGTTATGGAAACATATATAAAAGAATTATGTGTCATACCCCACACAAACGCGTGCAAAATGTGCTTGTGCAAAAATGGACCAAACTTGTGAATTCTTTGTTGCCTTGAGATAGGTAACTAACTTTGGAAAATTCCTATTTCAAGACTATGTGTTCTAGCTTTTAAGCTTACTAATGAAGTGTTATCATATTTTTAAATCAACCAAAATTTTCGTTTACTAAAAGAACATGCATTTATCTCTCTTAAAAAAAACTGGGACTTAGTGTGTACTTGTGTTTCAAGTGTGTGCATAACAATGTCTTCCACAACCCCAAAACTTAAAATACACATTGTCTCCAATGTGTGTGGCATGGAAAGATCTGACTTGTGAGATAGAGAACTAGGTTGCTTGCTTTGCTTGTAACACGCCCCCAAAATTGATTGCATACACGCACTAAGTATCTGACAAAGAAAAATAAATGTTGTTCCGGAAAACAAGAACTATAATAAATATAAATATAAACAAAAGAAAAGTACTAAAATAAAAGGATAAGTCTGGGGTGCCTCCCATTAGTGCTAAGTTTAACGTCTTCAGCCGGACCAAGCCTTATTCTTCCCCAAAACTAAGATTTGCAGCAACTAGCATAGGTAGTGTCTTATTCTCTCCCATATAAGTATAAGTCAAATACTTCGGCAATTGCTTCAACTCCAAATTTGGTGCCTGGACAATAAAAGGGAAAAAAAGTAGTATTAGAAGACACAAAAATGTCAAATGGATCAGTGTATTTACTTTGATGCTTTGGATAGGCCTCTAAGAGGTGCACAATTTCAATGATGCCATCAGTAACATCTTCAGATTTTGGCTCAATATCTGATCCTTTGAAATAATGGGTGAGGATGGTCTCTAATGGATCAATATGATGGTCATGAAAAACTTGTTCAACAACACTTTGCTTTTGTTTATTTAGCTCTTTAGCCAATTGCCCCACTTGTACTTCCAATCTTTGAATGACTTGTTCATGTTATTCAGTGGTTTGTCTTACCTCAGTCCGAAATTTCCTTTCTTCTGCCATAAACTGATCTTGTGAGGTCATCAATTGTTGTTGCTTAGTTGCTAACTGCATCACAAGACTCTCTAGGTCGCTTTTCTTTGATTCGGGAATTGAGTGGGCTACTTGTTGGAAGTTTCTTTGTTGCCCTTGAAGGTTCCATGCATTTTGATCCTTGCTCCACGAGAAGTTGGGGTGGTTTCGCCATTCTGGATTGTAGGTATTTGCATATAGATCGTAGTTGTTTGGTCCCACATAGTTTGCTTGCTCTCGATCTGCAGATGAATATAAAGGGCAAGTTTCAGTAGTGTGATCAAAACGACTACAAATAGCACATACCTGGAGTGGTGTAGCTTGTGGCCTAGGTGAGGCAATCCGAGCAATAATGACTTCTACAAGCATATCTATCTTTCTTTCCATAGCATCCACCCAATTTGGAAATCCACCATTTGAGTTTACTTTATACATGCCCTTGCTATTTACTTCTTGCTCTATATTGAGTGGAAAAAAAGATTGGATTTTTGGATCGAAGCCCTTTGCATGAATCAGTTGAACCGCTTCAGTGCAGCAGTTTCAGCACTACTGCTCGGGTACTCTCTAGAGCTTTTACGCTTGAGCGCACCAAGAACATCACTCGATCGTACTGGGCATGTGATCGATCGCACCAAGGAGTGCGCTCGATCGCAATGAGGACAGAAACTCCTCCTCTGCACACCTGAACAAAAATAGAAAACGAAAAGAAGGAATAAATATGATTTTTGATAAAAATAAAACAGAACAGAATAAAATAAAATAAACTAAACTAACGAAAATAATTCGAAAAATAAGTTTAGCACAATCCCTGGCAATGGTGCCAAAAACTTGTTCAAGCGATTATCTACTTAAATAAATAAGCGAATAATCGTCATAGTTTTACTTGCAAGTGCATAAGGTCTGTGGTAGCATAGTGTGCAAGTGAGAGATCATTTCCACAGGGATTGGTGAATTTCGATTTTAGAATTAGTTTCACAATATAAAATAGGATAAAGAAAATATGAGTTTGGATTGATAAGGATAAAACAAGAAACAAGATAATGATAAAAGTGTAGTTATACTCTGAATATTTAATGCTTGCCAACCTAAGGGTTTGATCCACACCTTAGGCTATTGATCTCCCTATGCAACGAGTTAGGCATGGTGTATACTTTAACTCTTTTCTCTCTTAGGGGATTCAACATGGGTGTATATGTAGTTGTTCCATAGGAGAGCATAAAGGCTGTGGAGATCGGCAACCACACGGGGCCTAGGGGCTTGGTCCGCTCCCGGTTTCCCGTGTTGATTAACCCGAGAATCTGGTGTGGATATCTCTTGTTACTAATGTTGAACCTAGGACTCGATCATCCAAATTGATTCAACTAACTAATCCATACCACATGTATAAGTTGATCATACAAACACATATGAGGAATTTAAATAAACACAAGTATTAATCAAGTTAAACATCATCATATAACCATTGCAAAGGCCCCAATATTGAAATATTAAGTAAACATAATTAGGGCTTTAATCGAGCCCTACTAAGTATTTAGTTACATATTATCATAAAATAAAAGTAAAGGAAAGAAGAAAACCAAAGCACTATGGAGAAGAGTCGTCAATTCGTCTCCACAGTCTCCTTCTCAAGCTTCCTCCCCCTTTTGGGATTATCTCCTAGGGATCCACCACTAAGCTTTCTTCGGCCAATTCTGGCCTCTTTGATTCTTCTCTGGAATTTTCCCTCCCCTTATTTCTATGTTTACAAGTCTATTTATAGGGGTAGAATAACCCTAGAAGACCCTGGAATCCTAATCTTATTGAAACACAAAACCTATTTTATTTCCTAAACAGGTGCTGCCATTTTTTCTGTTCACGCCCGTACATGTGTGCTCGATTGCGAGCAGAGTGCACTTGATTGCAATATTGTGCTCGATCGCCCTTCCTTGTGCGCTCGATCGCACTTCAGACAGTATCTGCTCCAGGTTTTTTCGGTTTTCTTCTTTTAAGCTCCAAAAGCTTCCAAAATGCTTCATTTTCTTCATAGTCCTATAAAAACCATGTAAAACACAGAAATGAAGTAAAATGGACTAAAATAACATAAACTAGGGCTTAACAAATGTAAATTAAGGGGCTTAAATATGAATATTTAAGCTCCTATCACACCCCCAAACTTACATATTGTTAGTCCCTTAGCAATACAAAACAAAAGACTATATTGAAACAAAATTTAAATATAAATTCATTTTCGTGATACTCAAAGATTTGGGTTGTGCATAAAACTATGCTAACCGTTCATGAGTAATCTTATAATAAAAACACATTTTTGTATTGAAAAGGGATTTTCAAAAGTTTATGTTATTTACCTAAGGTTGGCTTAAGGCATCGCAAGTTTGATTTGTGTGTGATGAATTAGCACATACAAGATGGGGCTTTAACATAATTTTAGTGTATAGGGTTTCAATGCCCAAATCTCTATCGAATTCCTTATCAAAGAGAACAAAAATGGCATAATACTTGCTTCTTTTTGTTTTTTTTTTATCATGTGATCTTTTTTTTCTTTGCCATGTTGAGTTCCATCGAGCTTTCTATTTGACCCTTGTAACGAGTGTTTGGCCAATGACTCCCAAACTAGATGGTTTTTGGGCATTAGGTGTAAAGACACCCCTAAGTACTTACTAACTCAAGTCAAAAAGGCTACGGAACTAACAGGTTTTAATGCTTCTAAATGAAATTCCCACCTTTTGACGTGAACACTCAACGCTTACTAAGGCAAGAGGCCCCGTTACTCAGTGAAAATTTGTTATTATGATCATTAAAGGCTTACTTCCCACCTTTTGACGTGAACACTCAATGCTTACTGAGGCAAAAGGCCTAGTTACTCAGTGAAAAGTTTTTAATGATCATTATAAGCTTTTTAATCACCTTTTGCGTGATGAATATTTTTTTTTATTTTTCTTATGTCAAAGTGTTCTTTTCAACAAGTCCTCCGATTACAGTTAGGTTATGGAAACATATATAAAAGAATTATGTGTCATATGCCACACAAATGCGTGCTAAATGTGCTTGTGCAAAATTGGATCAAACTTGTGAATTCTTTGGTGCCTTGAGATAGGTAACTAACTTTGTAAAATTCCTATTTCAAGACTATGTGTTCTAGCTTTTAAGCTTACTAATGAAGTGTTATCATATTTTTAAATCAACCAAAAATTTTGTTTCCCAAAAGAACATGCATTTATCTCACTTAAAAAAAAACTGGGACTTAGTGTGTGCGTAACAGTGTCTCCCACTACCCCTAAACTTAAAATACACATTCTCCCCAATGTGTGTGGCATTGAAAGATCTGATCTGTGAGATGGAGAACTAGATTGCTTGCTTTGCTTGTAACATGCCACCAAACTTGAACTGGATGCACGCACTAAGCATCTGACAAAGAAAAATAAATGTTGTTCCGAAAAACAAGACCTATAATAAATATAAATATAAACAAAAGAAAAGTACTAAAATAAAAAGGATAAGTCTGGGGTGCCTCCTATGAGCGCTAAGTTTAACGTCTTCAGCCGGGCCAAGCCTTATTCTTCCCCAAAACTATGATTTGTAGCAACTAGCACAGTTAATGTCTTATTCTCTCCCATATAAGCATAAGTCAAATACTTCAGCAATTACTTCAACTCCAAATTTGGTGCCTGGACAATAAAAGGGAAAAAAGTAGTATTAGTAGGCTCAAGAGTGTCAAATGAATCGGTGTACTTACTTGGATGCTTTGGATAGGCCTCTAAGAGGTGCACAGTTTCAATGATGTAATCAGTAACATCTTCGGATTTTGGCTCAATATCTGATCCTTTGAAATAATGGGTGAGGGTGGTCTTTAATGGATCAATATGATGGTCATGAAAAACTTGTTCAACAACACTTTGCTTTTGTTTACTTAGCTCTTTAGCCAATTGCTCCACTTGTACTTCCAATCTTTGAATGGCTCGTTCATGCTGTGCAGTGGTTTGTCTTATCTTAGTCCAAAATTGCCTTTTTTCTGCCATAAACTGATCTTGTGAGTCATTAATTGTTGTTACTTAGTTTCCAACTGTATCACAAGACTCTCTAGGTTGCTTTTCTTTGATTCGAGAACTGAGTGGGCTGCTTGTTGGAAGTTTCTTTGTTATCCTTGAAGGTTCCATGCATTTTGATCGTTGCTCCATGAGAAGTTGGGGTGGTTTCACCATTCTGGATTGTAGGTATTTGCATATGGATTGTAGCTGTTTGGTCCCACATAGTTTGCTTGCTCTCGATCTGTAGATGAATATAAAGGGTAAGTTTCAGTAGTGTGATCAAAACGACTACAAATAGCACATACCTGGAGTGGTGTAGCTTGTGGCCTAGGTGAGGCAATCTGAGCAATCGTAACTTCTACAAGCATATCTACCTTTCTTTCCGTAGCATCCACCCAATTTGGAAATCCACCATTTGAGTTTACTTTATACATGCCCTTGCTCTTTACTTCTTGCTCTATATTGAGTGGAAAAAAAGATTGATTTTTTGGATCGAATCCCTTTGTAGGAATCAGTTGAACCGTTTCAGTGCAGTAGTTTCAGTACTGGTGCTTGGGTACTCTCTGGAGCTTTTGCGCTCTAGCGCACCTAGAACAGCGCTCGATCGTACTAGGCTTGCGATCGATCGCACCAAGGAGTGCGATCGATTGCACCAAGGAGTGCGCTCGATCGTAATGAGGACAGAAACTCCTCCTCTGCACACCTGAACAAAAATAGAAATAGAAAAGAAGGAATAAATATGATTTTTGATAAAAATAAAATGGAACAGAATAAAATAAAATTGAATAAAATAAAATAAAAAAACTAATGCAAATAATTCCAAAAAGAAATATAGCACAATCCTCAGCAACGGCGCCAAAAACTTGTTCGAGCGATTATCTACTTAAATAAATATGTGAATAATTGTCCTAGTTTTACTTGCAAGTGCACAAGGTCTGTGGAGGCATAGTGTGCAAGCGCAAGATCATTTCCACAGGGATTGGTGAATTTCGTTTTTAGAATTAGTTTCACAATATAAAACAGGATAAAGAAAATATGAGTTTGGATTGATAAGGATAAAACAAGAAACAAGAAACAAGAAACAAGATAATGATAAAAGTGTAGAGCTTTGATATCCACCACTAATTATGCTTTAACATAATAAAACAATATGCCAATGTGTTAGTTATACTCTGAATATTTAATGCTTGCCAACCTAAGGGCTTGGTCCACACCTTAGGCTATTGATCTCCCTATGCAACGAGTTAGGCATGGTGTATACTCTAACTCTTTTCTCTCTTAGGAGATTCAACATGGGTGTATACGTAGTTGTTCCTTAGGAGAGCATAAGGGCTGTGGAGATCGGCAACCACACGGGACCTAGGGGCTTGGTCCGCTCTCGGTTTCCCGTGTTGATTAACCCGAGAATCCGGTGTGGATATCTCTTGTTACTAATGTTGAACCCAGGACTCGGTCATCCAAATTAATTCAACTAACTAATCCATACCACATGCATAAGTTGATCACACAAACACATATGAGGAATTTAAATAAACACAGGTATTAATCAAGTTAAACATCATCATATAACCATTGCAAAGTCGCCAGTATTGAAATATTAAGTAAACATAATTAGGGCTTTAATCGAGACTACTAAGTATTTAGTTACACATTATCGTAAAATAAAAATAAAGGAAAGAAGAAACTCTAAAAACTATGGAGAAGAGTCGTCAATTCATCTCCACAGCCTCCTTCTCAAGCTTCCTCCCCCTTTTGGGATTATCCCCTATGAATCCACCACTAAGCTTTCTTTGGCCAATTCCGGCATCTTTGATTCTTCTCTTGAATTTTTCCTCCCCCTATTTCTGTGTTTACAAGTCTATTTATAGGGGTACAATAACCCTAGAAGACCCTGGAATCCTAATCTTATTGAAACACAAAAACTATTTTATTTCCTAAACAGATGCTGCCGTTTTTACTGTTCACGCCCGTAAATATGCGCTCAATCGCAATGTTGCACTCGATCGCACTTTAGATAGTATCTGCACCAGATTTTTCCGGTTTTCTTCCTTCTAAGCTCCAAAAGCTTCCAAAATGCTTCTTTTTCTTCATAGACCTATAAAAACCATGTAAAACACATAAATGAAGTAAAATGGACTAAAATAACATAAACTAGGGCTTAACAAATGTAAATTAAGGGGCTTAAATATGAATATTTAAGCTCATATCACACCTCCAAACTTACATATTGCTAGTCCCTTAGCAATACAAAACAAAAGACTATGTTGAAACAAAATTTAAAGATAAATTCATTTTCATGATACTCAAAGATTTGGGTTGTGTATAAAACTATGATAACCGTTCATGAGTAAGCTTATAATAAAAACACATTTTTGTATTGAAAAAATATTTTCAAAAGTTCACGTTACTTACCTAAGGTTGGCTTAAGGCATCGCAAGTTTGATTTGTGTGTGATGAATTAGCACATACAAGATGGGGCTTCCATATAATTTTAGTGTATAGGGTTTCGATGCCCAAATCTCTATCGAATTCCTTATCAAAGAGAACAAAAATGGCATAATACTTGCTTCTTTTTCTTTTTATTTTTATCTTGCAATTTTTTTTTCTTTGCCATGTTGAGTTCCATCGAGCTTTCTATTTGACCCTTGTAACGAGTGTTTGGCCAATGACTCCCAAACCAGTTGGTTTTAGGGCATTAGGTGTAAAGACACCCCTAAGGACTTACTAACTCAAGTAAAAAAGGCTACGAAACTAACATGTTTTAATGCTTCTAAATGAAATTCCCACCTTTTGACGTGAACACATAATGCTTACTAAGGCAAGAGGCCCAGTTACTCAGTGGAAATTTGTTATTATGATCATTAAAGGCTTACTGCCCACATTTTGACGTAAACACTCAATGCTTACTGAGGCAAGAGGCCCAGTTACTCAGTGGAAAGTTTTTAATGATCATTAGAAGCTTTTTAATCACTTTTTTCATGATGAACATTTTTCATTATTTTTCTTATGTCAAAGTGTTCTTTTCAACAAGTCCTTCGACAACAGTTAGGTTATGGAAACATATATAAAATATTTCTATGTCATACCCCACACAAATGTGTGCTAAATGTGCTTGTGCAAAATTGGATCAAACTTGTGAATTCTTTGGTGCCTTGAGATAGGTAACTAACTTTGTAAAATTCTTATTTCAAGACTATGTGTTCTAGCTTTTAAGCTTACTAATGAAGTGTTATCATATTTTTAAATCAATGAAAATTTTTGTTTACTAAAAGAACATGCATTTATCTCTCTTAAAAAAAAACCTGGGACTTAGTATGTGCGTAACAATATCTCCCACTACCCCCAAACTTAAAATACACATTGTCCCCAATGTGTGTGACATGGAAAGATCTGACCTGTGAGATGGAGAACTAAGTTGCTTGCTTTGCTTGTAACACGCCCCTAAACTTGTACTGGATGCACGCACTAAGTATCTGACAAAGAAAAATAAATGTTGTTCCGAAAAACAAGAACTATAATAAATTTAAATATAAACAAAAGAAAAATACTAAAATAAAAAGGATAAGTCTGGGGTGCCTCCCATGAGCGCTAATTTTAATGTCTTCAGCCTGACAAAGCCTTATTCTCCCTCAAAACTAAGATTTGCAGCAACTAGCACAGGTAGTGTCTTATTCTCTCCCATATAAGCATAAGCCAAATACTTCGGCAATTGCTTCAACTCCAAATTTGGTGCCTGGACACTAAAAGGGAAAAAATTAGTATTAGAAGGCACAAGAGTGTCAAATGGATCGGTGTACTTACTTAGATGCTTTGGATAGACCTCTAAGAGGTGCACAGTTTCAATGATGCCATCAGTAACATCTTCAGATTTTGGCTCAATATCTGATCCTTTGAAATAATGGGTGAGGGTGGTCTCTAATGGATCAATGATGGTCATGAAAAACTTGTTCAACAACACTTTGCTTTTGTTTACTTAGCTCCTTAGCCAATTGCCCCACTTGTACTTCCAATCTTTGAATGGCTTGTTCATGCTGTGCAGTGATTTGTCTTATCTCAGTCCGAAATTGCCTTTCTTCTGCCATAAATTGATCTTACAAGGTCATCAATTGTTGTTGCTTAGTTGCCAACTGCATCACAAGACTCTCTAGGTCGCTTTTATTTGATTCGAGAACTGAGTGGGCTACTTGTTGGAAGTTTCTTTGTTACCTTTAAAGGTTCCATGCATTTTGATCGTTGCTCCATGAGAAGTTATGGTGGTTTCGCCCTTCTAGATTATAGGTATTTGCATATTGATTGTAGTTGTTTGGTCCCACATAGTTTGCTTGCTCTCGATCTGCAGATGAATATGAAGGGCAAGTTTCAGTAGTGTGATCAAAACGACTACAAATAGCACATACCTGGAGTGGTGTAGGCTGCGGCCTAGGTGAGCCAATCCGAGCAATCATGACTTCTACAAGCATATCTACCTTTCTTTCCGTAGCAGCCACCCAATTTGGAAATCCACCATTTGAGTTTACTTTATACTTGCCCTTGCTCTTTACTTCTTGCTCTATATTGAGTAGAAAAAAAGATTGGATTTTTGGATCAAAGCCCTTTGCATGAATCAGTTGAACCACTTCAGTGCAACAGTTTCAGTACTGCTGCTCGGGTACTCTCTAGAGCTTTTGCGCTCGAGCGTACCAAGAACAGCGCTCGATCGTATTGGGCTTGCGATCGATCACACCAAGGAGTGCGCTCGATCGCAATGAGGATAGAAACTCCTCCTCTGCACGCCTGACCAAAAACAGAAAATGAAAAGAAGGAATAAATCTGATTTTTGATAAAAAAATAAAAAAATAAAACGAAACAGAATAAAATAAATTAAAAAAACTAACGAAAATAATTCCAAAAAGAAATTTAGCATAATTCCCGGCAACGGAGCCAAAAATTTGTTCGAGCGATTATCTACTTAAATAAATAAGCGAATAATTGTCCTAGTTTTACTTGCAAGTGCACAAGGTCTGTGGTAGCATAGTGTGCAAGTGCGAGATCATTTCCACATGGATTGGTGAATTTTGATTTCAGAATTAGTTTCACAATATAAAACAGGATAAAGAAAATATGAGTTTGGATTGATAAGGATAAAAAAAGAAACAAGAAACAAGATAATGATAAAAGTGTAGAGCTTTGATATCCACCACTTATTATGCTTTAACATAATAAAACAATATGCCAATGCTTTAGTTATACTCTGAATGTTTAATGCTTGCCAACCTAAGGGCTTGGTCCACACCTTAGGCTATTGATCTCCCTATAAAACGAGTTAGGCATGGTGTATACTCTAACTCTTTTCTCTCTTAGGGGATTTCGCATGGGTGTATACTGAGTTGATCCTTAGGAGAGCATAAAGGTTGTGGAGATCGGCAACCACACGGGGCCTAGGGGCTTGGTCCGCTCCCGGTTTCCCGTGTTGATTAACCCAAGAATCTGGTGTGGATATCTCTTGTTACTAATATTGAACCTGGAACTTAGTCATCCAAATTGATTCAACTAACTAATCCATACCACATGTATAAATTGATCATACAAACATATATGAGGAATTTAAATAAACACAGGTATTAATCAAGTTAAACATCATCATATAACCATTGCAAAGGCGCCAATATTGAAATATTAAGTAAACATAATTAGGGCTTTAATCGAGCCCTACTGAGTATTTAGTTACACATTATCATAAAATAAAAGTAAAGGAAAGAAGAAACCCAAAACACTATGGAGAAGAGTTGTCAATTTGTCTCCACAATCTCTTTCTCAAGCTTCCTCCCCCTTTTGGGATTATTCCCTAGGGATCCACCACAAAGTTTTCTTTGGCCAATTCAGGCCTCTTTGATTCTTCTTTGGAATTTTTCTCCCCCTATTTATGTGTTTACAAGTCTATTTATAGGGGTACAATAACCCTAGAAGACCCTGGAATCCTAATCTTATTGAAACACAAAAATCTATTTTATTTAATAAACAGGTGCTGCCATTTTTACTATTCACGCCCGTACATGTGCACTCGATCATAATGTTGTGCTCGATCGCCTTTCCTGGTGCGCTCGATCGTACTTCAGATAGTATCTGCTTCAGGTTTTTTTCGATTTTCTTGCTTTGAAGCTCCAAAAGCTTCCAAAATGCTTCCTTTTCTTCATAGACCTATAAAAACCATGTAAAACACAGAAATGAAGTAAAATGGACTAAAATAACATAAACTAGGGCTTAATAAATGTAAATTAAGGGGCTTAATATTTAAGCCCCTATCACATAAGCATCTAACTCAAGGACAATACGTATGTCAAGCATAAAGAAGAAAGAGATTGCACTTGAGTAACACTCAAAAGAAGATTGAAGACTAAGTTTAGATTCAAAGGTAGCTTACCTTCACATGTAAATCTATTCTTTAGTTTATTAGCTTCGTCTTAGCTCAAAAACTCTTTTTGAAATTTTTTTGGTGAATCAAGAACTCATTTATGTCAAAAACTTACTTAAAGTCCAAGCTTTCTAAAATGGACAGTTGACTGTGGCTTTTCGAATGTCGACTGTCATGTTTCTGCAACTGACCATTTTTAAGAACTAAAATGGATAGGCGACTGTAGGTAATGGACAATCGACTCTGAAAGAGACAGAGAATTTCACAGTCGACTGCCCATTTAGACAGTCGACTGTCCAATTCTCTGTAAGTTGGCCATTTTGATAATCGACTGTAGAGCAAAGACAGTCGACTGTGAAAAAGACAGAGAGTTTCATAGTCGACTGCCCATTTTGATAGTTGACTGTCCAAATCATCTTAAGCCCAGAATTTCTAGTTCAAGAGAGGACAATTGATTATCTATTTTCCACAGTCGATTGTCTTGTCGGGAAAAACGGCTAGTTTTCAAAATCTGAACGCAGGATTTGAGCAATTAATGCTTCAAACCTACCAAATATGTGTCTAACGACCATATAAGGCCAAGGCTATAAAAACCCCTCATCAATGAGCATTCAAATAACAAGAAAACACATTCAATTTGAAAACAAGCTCAGTAATACTCTTGAAAGCTTTGAAAAATTCCTTTGAGCCATTTATCAAGCTTTGTTCTTAAAAGAGAGATGATATTCACCTTGTAAAACATTTAATGCTATCTCTCTTCTTTTACTTTACATTCAATTTCAATCATTGTAAAGATAAAGAGTTGGTATAACTCTTAAAGTGTTTAGGATTAAAAACTTCCTTGTGGAAGAGAGTGCTTGTAAGGTTTGTGCAACACTCGTGAAGTTGTAATTAGTAGATTACTTCAAGGAGGTTCCTTGAAGAGAGTGGATGTAGGGTCGAAGAGATTCTAATATTGCCAAACCACTATAAACTGAGTTTGCATATTCTCTTCTTTTAATCCTTTAATTTCAAGCATCTTATTTGTTGTGTGCCTTGCTTGATTAAATTGTTAAAAACTTGTGTGTTAATTGTAAAAAGTTTTTAAAATCCAATTCACCCCCCTCTTGGGTTTGTACCTCGGTACACAATTGCTATCAGAGCCATGTACTCAATTTTAGGCTTAAAATCCTTGAGTTGATCCGATGGCCTCAAATAGCTATACCGAAGGTTATTCCTATATAAGACCTCCATTGTTCAATGACTCAAATTATAATTACTGGAAAAATATAATGAAAATCATTGTTGAAGGACAAAATTATAATTTGTGGAGAATCATTGAAGGACCTATAATTTCTACAAAGGAAATAACTATTGGAGAAATCAATCATACAATGCATAAACTCAAATCGGAGTTTAGTGAAGAGGATTGTAGAATGATGTCTCTAAATAGTAGAGCTACTAGTATGTTACATTGTGCTTTAGATATTACTGAGTACAATAAAATCTCTGCATATGTTTTGACTAAGGAGATATGGGATAAACTATAAATTACTTATGAGGGCACTAGCGAAGTTAAAAAATCAAAAATCTATATGTTAGTGTCCGAGTATGAATCTTTTAAAATGTCTCAAAACGAAACAATTTCTCAAATGCACTCCCGTTTCACTACTATTGTTAATGGTTTAAAGCTTCTCGGTAGGAACATTGAGGAGTTTGAACTAACAAGGAAGATATTATGATTTTTACCATCAACTTGGAAAGCAAAGAAGATAACCATAATAAAGGCCAAAGATCTCGACAAACTTGATTTCGAAACAATTCTCGGATCATTATTTACATACGAGATGGAATAAATGAATCCCAATGCCAATGATGATGAGATGAAGAAAAAGAAAATGATTGTTCTCAAAGATTCCACAAACAAGAAAGAGGAAGAAAAGGAAGAAAAGAATGAGAGTAGTGAAGAAGATGGTGAAATGACTTTAATCATCAAGAGGTTTCATAAGTTCTTGAAAAAGAGCAAGAAACCTTATACAAAGGATTCCACTCCAAAAAGAGAACCTATTGTGTGTTATAGTTGTAAGAAGCCCAAACACATTAAAGTGGATTTTCCAACAACAAATAAACCATATAAGAGCTTCAAAAAAGAAAACCATGGTTGCAACCACTTGGAGTGATGAAGAAGAAGAACTTTTGGACAACGACGTCGAATATGAAGAAATTGCTAATCTTTGCTTGATGGAAATTAATGATGAAAATGAGGTAACAAATTCTTCCCCCTCTAACAATAATAATATTGTTAGTAGTAGTGAAGAATTGATTGAGGTAATTAATGAAATGCATGAAGAATTGAAAAAATTTGATTATAGAAATATTGCTCTCAAGAAAGAAGTCTTATTTCTCTCTAAAGAGATGGAGAGTCTTAAAGAAGAAAAAAAGAAAAACTATCTTCCATGCTCTATAACTCATCACAAGATTGTTTGAAAAATGAAAATGATGGTTTAAAAAAGAAAGTGATGGAGTTGAATAACATTATATCTAGGCTTATTCTTGGAAAAGAAAAACTAAATGAAGTGCTATATTGCCAAAGAATGAGTGGAGGAAAATTCGGTTTGAGTTATTCTTCATTAGGAAAACAAAAATCAAAAGATACTTTGTTCATGAAAGTAATATTTGTGGATGAACCCTCCACCTCTAAAGCCACTAGCAAGGTTAAGAGTTTTCTTTCAAAGAATGCTAGTAAGCCTAAGAATGCAAATTTCAATTCAAATGCTAAGATTTCTAATGTATATTCAAGAGATAGTGATGAATGCATATTTGTCATAGTATTTTATATGTTTTTCAAGTATTTATTTATATGTTTAGCTTGAGAATTTGTTACTTTGAGTTGTTTTTCGTTTTTTTACAGGTTCACAAGCACTTGGAAAGGAGTTTCACTAAATTGCCAGAATTGCATGTACAGATCAGTCATTTTTACGGATTAAACTGTATTGATTCAGGAAGAACCAGGAGATGACCCATATATTCTTGGAAAGATCTGGATGTTTATTTTTTGGAGAATTTAATGGCTCATAAATATGATTTTTCTAGAGAAAGTTATGGCAGTTTTAGTAGACAAAGGTCAGGCTGTGCGTGATTTCAGCGTGGCAGAAGTGATTTTTGCAGATTAAACTGTATTGATTTAGGAAGAACTAGGAGATTAGTAATATATTCTTGAAAATATCTAGATAGCAATTTTTTGGATAATTTTATGGCTCGTAAATATGATTTTTCTAGAGAAAGTTATGACAGTTTTAGTAGACAAAGGTTGGGCTATGCGTGATTTCAGTGTGGCAGAAGAAAAAGAACTATTAAATTCTGATTTTTTTGGAATTTGCATGGGCTAGATAGCAGCACAATTGGACCAGTTCTGGATAGCAGTAAACACATGGCCTGGACAGCAGCAGAACTGGGTTTGGACAGCAGCAGAAGCACACAGCCTGAACAGAAACCCTAGGACGACTTTTCTGTCTACAAAGCCGTCTCCATATAGCTATATATAAGAATTTTAGACTAAGAGAAGAGGTGAGACGACATCAATTCTTGGAGAGATATTATCAAGAGGAGTTTTGGGAGATTAAAGGAGGACACAGTTTCTTTCATCAAGATGGCTTATCAAGAGATTGAAGACGACGATCAATAGCTTCAAGATTTTGAGGATTCATCTTGTAATTCGGGTAGAAATTCTATCTTTGCTCCTTTTGTCCGTCAATATACTTGTAACCCTAGTATTTGAATTCTATAATTGGGATTTAAACATGAGCGGCTGAACGCATTGTTAGGCGTTTGGCTTAGCTGCTTTGATTGTTTTGGATATTTTGGTGGATTTAGTTTTATGAAATTTTCCAGATTATTTCTTATTCAATATCCTTCATACCTTTGATTATTGCTTGTTGATTGGCCATCTATTATTGATAGTCGAGGTTAGTATTCAAAATTAGGTTGGGGACAAATCATCTAGACCTAATTAAGCTTTCTTGAATAGGAATTTAAATCATGATTCAAATCAAATTGTGATTTAGGTGGTTGCGTTTTCCTTATACTTAATTTAACTAATTAATTGATGAACACGATCTATGGGATTTAATTAATTAGTTATAAATTGAGAATAAACACGATCAATGGCATTCTCTAGTCTTAGCGGAAATACCAATAATCTTGGATGTTGATTAATTCTTTATATTCACCAAATGCTCTAATTTATGATTGGATAACAAGCTAAACTCCCAATTGTTCTCATTGATTATACTCATCTCTTCATAATTCGTTGTTTAATTTACTTAATTGTTTGTATTTCAATTTTCTCTTCATCAATCTTTTAATTAGAGTGTTTAGGATTTAATTTCAGAGTTTGTTTTATTAAGTTTAAGAAAGTAATTAAGAATTTAAACCACTGCAATTCCTTGAGAGATCGATCTCGAGAGTAAACTCATCGCAATACTATTTGTGATTCGTGCACTTGCGAGCATTTAAAATTTGCACATCAACTTTTTGGCGCTGTTGCCGGGGAATTGGCGTTTAATTCTTTAGTTATTTTCTTTGTTTTTGTTTTTGTTTTTATTTCTTTTCTTTCTTTTAGGCATAATTTTTGTTTCTTTTATTTTGTCAAATTTTCTTTATTTGCTTCTTGTTTTTTTTGATTTGAATTGGCATTAATTTTTTTCTTGATTTTCGCTTTCTTGATTCCTGGTAGTTTAATTTTTATTTTGTTTTCTTCAGGTACATGCACAGTAGAAGATCCCAAGGGAGAAATCAAGTGCTAGCAATAGACAACATCCATAGGCTAAGGGAGACGTTACAGCCTACGGAAGAAGAAGAAATGGTTGAGGGAATATAAAAAGAGGAGCCTAAAAGAATTGAAGGAGCTGAAAGACAAATTATGATGAAGGAGTATACAAGGCCGATCATCGACACTTTCACATCTTGCATCCAATTGGAGGAAGCTGCACGGAATTATGAGATAAAAAATATCCACTTTGGCATGCGCCCTTCATTCTACGAAATTCCAAATGAAGACCCATTAACCTTTATAAGGGATTTCTATGCAACAGTGTAGACTTTTTCTCTACAGGGGCTGAATGAGGATCACCTCAGGATGAGATACTTCCCCTACACATTAAAAGGTAGAGCAAAAGTGTGGTTGATGACTCTTCCACCTAGTTCTTTAACTACATGGGAAACGGTCTACAATCGGTTCATGAACAAATTCTACTCCAATCAAAAGACCACTGAGTTGAGAATTAAGATTGCCACGTTCTCACAAATGGAGGGAGAACCCTTCAATGAAGCATGGGATAGGTTCAAGATGCTTCTAATCTAGTGTGCCCACCATCATTACCCATTGCAGCTACAAAATTAATTCTTCTATGATGGATTGACACAACGGTGTCAATATATGGTTGATAACGCTACAGGTGGAGGCATGGGAGAAAAGACTGCTGATGAGACATGCGAGCTATATGAGATGTGGGTGTTAATTCCCAATAAAAGAGTTTCAGAGGAAGGAGAGTTGGGGTTAATGAATTGAGCTCCAACAACGATATGGAAATGCAACTTGTAGAGTTGACCAAACAAGTCAAACTTCTCACTACCATAAACACGCCCAACAATGAGGTATGTGGAGTTTGTGGGGTTTTTAGTCACGGTGCTAACACTTGTTCTTTGTCTTATGAATCTTATGCAAGAAATGAATAAGAACAAGTTAATGCAATGGAGTCTTACCAACCTAGGTCGAGGAATGATCCATATTCTAACACCTACAACCCTGGGTGGAGAAATCATCCCAATTTCTCCTGGAAGACTAACAATGCTCCAGCATATGCTCAAAGTTCAAGACCGGTTCAATATCAAAACCAAGTTGCACCACCCAATCAGGCCTAGAAATCCAACTTTGGAGGAGAACTTGAGTGCTTTTATTCAAGTTAGCAAAGAGAACCATGAGAGACATAACCAAAGGTTGGATTCCTCAGAGGCATCAATGAATAGGGTGGAAGTACAAGTTGGGCAACTTACGAAACAATTGCAAGTATATCAAAAAGGGAAGTTGCCTAGCCAACCTGAGCAAGCAAAGGCTATCACAAGGCTGCAAAGCGGTAAAATTCTTAACAACAGTTCTGATGATAAAATTTCTTATGACTTGCCACGTGATGCAGGAAAATCAATTGAGAAGCAAATGGAGCATGACACTCCTAAAGGAAATCTAGCTAAAGATCCACAATCTTCTCAAACATCTTAAAAGAGCAAAGGGAATGAACCATCTTCCTTCATGACATTACACAAGGTGACCGAGCCTTATATGGCTCTGATTCCTTATCCAAGCCGTTTGAAGGATGTTAAACAGGATAAACAATTTTTTGAAATTTTTGACATGCTTTCTAAAGGGAATATTAATTTGCCTCTTTTGGATGTTATCAGGAATGTGCCATCATATGCGAAATTATTTAAGGAACTTAACACCAAAAGAGGAAATATGAGAAGAATGAGAAAGTAATGGTGTCAGAAGTTGCTAGTGCGGTGCTCCAACAAAGCTTGCCACCTAAGTTGAAAGATCCCAGAAGTTTCATCATCAACATCACCATGGGAAACAAGAAGGTTGCCAAAGCAATGCTAGACTTAGGAGCAAGTATAAATCTCATGCCATATTCGATATACTTGCAACTAGGTTTGGGGGAGCTTAAGTCAACAATTATGTCCATTCACTCGCTGACAGGTTAGTTAAATATCCTAAGGGAATAGTTGAGGATATATTGGTGCAAGTAGATAAAGTGATTGTGCCTGAAGATTTCGTGGTATTGGAGATGTAATGAACCCCATCTAAGGACAATGAGCACACAATTCTTCTTGGTAGACCATTTATGGCCACAACCAAGACAATTATTAATGTCCATAATAGGAGGTTAATGATGACAGTCTTGGGAGAGACTGTATAATTTAAAGTGTTTGATTCTTTAACCATTCATTCTTCTATTTCTACTAACGATGAGTGTTCTTTTATTAATTGTGTGGACTCACTTGTTTATGACACTTATTTGCAGATAGAAATAGAGGACAAGCTTGAAGTTGTTCTTACAACTGAGAGAGTAGAGGAAACACTAGAAGAGGAGACTAAAGGGTATCATGAGATGTTAGATAGTGCAATACCAGTGTCACCCCAAGAAGAGTCTAGCAAACCTTTAGAATTGCCAAGTTCCTTACCTAGGGAAGATACTACTCCACCTAAGCTTGAACTTAAAGAGTTACCTAAGCACCTTAAGTACATACTTCTGGGAGAGGGAGACACATATCTTGTGATTATTTCATCTACTTTGACCCAAACCCAAGAGGAGAGAGTTGTGAAGAAGCTTAGCAGACTTAGGAGAGCCATAGGATAGAGTATAAGTGATATCAGGGGTATTAGTCCTACTACATGTATGCATAAGATCATTTTAGAGGATGGTGCTAAACCTGTGAAAGAAGCTCAAAGGAGACTAAACCCTAACCTACAAGAAGTAGTGAAGAAAGAAATTTTAAAACTCCTGGATGTAGGAGTTATCTACCCTATTTCAGATAGTAGATGGGTTATTCCAGTTCATGTTGTGCCTAAGAAGTCTGGGATTACAGTGCTACGAAATGAGAAGAATGAGCTAATGCCCACTAGGATGACTACAGGATGGAGAATGTGCATTGATTATAGGAAACTGAACTCACCTACTAGAAATGATCATTTTCTACATCCTTTTATTGATCAGATGTTAGAAAGACTAACAGGGCATGATTTTTATTATTTTCTTGATGGTCTTTCAGGTTATTATCAAATGCCGATTGCGCCGAAGGATCAAGAGAAGACAACATTCATATGCCCATTTGGGACATTTTCCTTTAGGAGGATGTCGTTTGGCCTATGCAATGCTCCAGCCACATTCCAAAGATGCATGATGTCAACCTTCCTAGATATGGTGGAGAAATTCATTAAGGTATTTATGGATGATTTTTTAGTTTTTGGAACCTTATTTGATAACTGTTTGCATAATTTGACTTTTGGTACATGAAAGATGCATTAAGTGTACACTCAGTTGGGAGAAGAGTCATTTTATGGTACAACAGGGCATTGTATTAAGGCATGTGATTTCTAGTAAAGGTATTGAAGTAAATAAGGCTAAAATTGACTTGATTGCTAAATTGGTACTCCCGACTTCAGTTAAGGGGATTAGGAGTTTCTTAGGACACGCAGGTTTCTATAGGAGATTTATCAAAGATTTTTCTAAGATAAGTCGCCCATTATGTAATTTGTTGTCTAAAGATGTTTCTTTTACTTGATGATGATTGTCTTATCATCTTTAATGCTTTGAAAGAAAAGTTGACATTGACATCTATTATCATGGCACCTAACTGGTCAGTTCCTTTTAAGATTATGTGTGATGCATCTAATTATGCTATAAGGGCTGTTTTGGGGCAACGAGTGGATAAGCGTTCACATGTGATCTACTATGCTAGTAGAACACTTAATGATGCCTAACTTAACTATTCCACCACGGTAAAAGAGTTTTTGGTTGTCATGTTTGCATTAGACAAGTTCAGGCTTTACTTGGTAGGGTCTAAGGTCATTTTGCATTCGGATCATGCGACATTAAGACACTTATTAACTAAGCTGAATGCTAAGTCAAGACTAATTCGGTGGGTCTTGTTTTTGCAAGAATTTGACCTAGAAATAAGGGATAAGAAGGGTTAGTGAGAACGTTCTTGCAGATCACTTTTCTAGGTTAATTTCAGACTTTGATTCACATAAGCAAGAAGAAGATAAGAAAATTGTTGACACTTTTCCTGATGAACGATTATTTGCTATAAGTTAAGAGCCATGGTATGCTGATATTGTAAATTATCTTGCTTGTGGTGTCTTGCGACCTAACCTCTCTTTTTAAGAAAAGAGGAGATTCTTGTTTTCTTCCAGGAGTTACTTTTGGGATGAGCCTTATTTGTCAAATTTGGTCAAGATCAAATCATTTGAAGATGTGTACATGAGGCTGAGCATGAGAGCATTCTTTCTTTCTGCCACAAACTTCATTGCGGGGGTCATTTTGGAGGTAAGAAAATGGCCCTCAAGGTATTGTAATCTAGATTTTATTGGCCAACTCTCTTTAAAGATGCTTATAAGTTTTGCATGTGTTGTGATAAATGTCAGAGGATTGGTAGTATTATAAAGAGAAATGAGATGCCTCTGACTAATAACCTTGTCGTTAAATTATTTGATGTCTGGGGAATTGATTTCATGGGTCATTTTCCACCTTCACTTGGATATGAATATATATTAGTTTTGGTTGATTATGTGTCCAAATGGGTTGAGATTATACCAACCCGAACCAATGATGCTAATTGTGTTGCAAATTTTTTGAAGGATGTGATATTTAGCAGGTTTGGGACACTGAGGGCCATAATCAGTGATGGAGGAACCTATTTTTGCAATAAACTTTGTGACGGCTTGTTGAAGAAGTATAGCATCACACACAAGGTGGGGACTTCATATCACCCACAAACTTCGGGTTAAGTTGAGGTAAGCAATCGACAAATCAAGGGAATTATGGAAAAGATGGTGCGACCATCATGGAAGGACTGGGCAACCAAGCTTAATGATGCATTGTGGGCATACCGCACGGTGTACAAGACACCCATTGGGATGAGCTCCTATCTGTTGATTTTTGGAAAGGCATACTAGTTACCAGTTGAGCTTGAGCATCGGGCGTATTGGGCAATCAAGGAGTTGAACATGGACATGGCAATGGCAGGAGAGAAGCGGTTACTACAACTCAATGAGTTAGAAGAGATTCGTGATGAAGCCTATGAAAGTGCAAAGATCTACAAAGAACGCACTAAGTGTTACCATGACCAAGGCCTTATCCGTAAGTCTCTTTATCCTGGAATGAAAGGTCTTTTGTTTAACACTCGTTTCAAATTATTTCTAGGAAAATTGAAGTCTAAATGGTGCAGACCGTTTTTGGTAGTCAACATTTTTTTTCTCATGGAGCGATAGAGTTGTTGAACCCGAAGACTCAAGTGACATTCAAGGTCAATGGGCATCATGTGAAGCCTTACTTAGAAGGAGTCCATGAGAAGGGGGTTGTTGAGTGCATTGAGGTGCACGATCCTGAATAAGTTCAACCAACGTCTTGCTAAGACGTTAAAGAAAGCGCTTAATGAGAGGCAACCCGCCCATTTGATAAAGTATGTTTTCTATTCTTTCATTTTCATTTTTCCCTTCTAAATGTTTTTCTAAACGCGTGTTTGATTTCATACATTGAGGACAATATTTAGTTTAGGTTTGGGGGTGCAATTAGAACTTGTTGAGACAAAATTTTCATGCTACAATTTGTTTTATGGTTAGTAATCAAGTATTTTATGCATGTTGAGTTTAGTTTCTTTAACACTGACAAGTTTTTGTGAGGATTAATCGAGTATTTTATGCATGTGGATTTAGTTTTACGAAATTTTCCAGATTATTTCATATTCAATATCCTTCATACCTTTTATTATTGCTTATGGATTGGCCATCTATTATTGATAGTCAAGGTTAATATTTGAGATTAGGTTGAGGACAAATTATCTAGACCTAATTAAGCTTTCTTGAATAGGAATTTAAATCAGAATTCAAATCAAATTGTGATTTAGGTGGTTGTGTTTTCCTTATACTTAATTTAACTAATTAATTGATGAACACGATACATGGGATTTAATTAATTAGTTATAAATTGAGAATAAACACGATCAATGGCATTCTCTAGTCTTAGTGGAAATACCGATAATCTTTGATATTGATTAATTCTTTATATTCACCAAATGTTCCAATTCATGATTGGATAGCAAGCTAAACTCCCAATTGTTCTCATTGATTATACTCATCTCTTCATAATTCGTTTTGTTTAATTTACTTAATTGTTTTTATTTCTATTTTCTCTTCACCAATCTTTTAATTAGAGTGTTTAGGATTTAATTTTAGAGTTGTTTTAGTAATTTTAAGAAAGTAATTTATGATTTAAGCCACTACAATTCCTTGAGAGATCGACTTCGAGAGTAAACTCATCACAATTCGATTTGTGATTCGTGCACTTCCGAGCATTTAAAATTTTCACATCAGATAGAAATCCTAGAAACACATGTGTATATGTATGCTCATCCTAAAAATACAAATGGTAGGAATACACATCATAGAAATACAAATGCAAGGAATGTACACCCTAGAAATTACTATCATGCATATCCTAGAAATAACATGTATGTTCTTAGCTTTCATGCTAGAAACATGTATTCTAGGAATGCTCATCCAAGAAATAATGGGCATACATATTCAAAACATCCTATTTCTATAACTATCATCCTAGGATCACGCATCATCAATATGTCTACAATTATAGAGCACCCTATAATGTTAAGAAAGTATAGGTCCCTAAAGGAGCCGTATTTTCTAGGACTAACCCCAAAGGACCTAAGAAATTTTGGGTACCTAAAAGTGAAATTGTGTATCCATGTGTAATGTAGATGTGTCTCCACACCAAAGAAAAAGGTAACTACTGGTACCTTGATAGTGGATGCTCAAAGCACATGACCGGTGATCAAAGCATGTTCAAAGAACTAACTCTAAGGGATGGCGGACACGTTACCATTGGAGACAACACCAAGATAAAGATTATTGGGCATGGCAAAGTGGATAAATATTCCTCAACCATTGACCATGTTTTATATGTGCAAGGCCTAAGCCAAATTTACTTAGTATTAGTCAACTATGTGACAAAGGCAACAAAGTCATATTTGAATCCTCTCACTGTCTAGTAATAGACATCAAGAGTAACAAGATCAAGTTTGTTGGCCATAGACATGACAATGTCTATCTAGTTGATTTAAAATGTTTACATTTGGAGAATGAAAAATGTTTTTCCACTTTTAGTGAAAATCCATGGCTATGACATAAAAGACTTGGCCATGTGAACATGGATTTACTAAAAATAATTTCAAGAAGAGATTTAGTTATTGGACTTCCCAAAATCAAATTTGAAAAAGAAAAAGTTTGTGATACTTGTCAAATAAGAAAACAAACTAGAGTATCTTTTAAATCTAAAAAGGTAATCTCAACCTCTAGAGAATTAGAACTTTTTCATATGGACTTGTTTGGTCCAATAAACACCATTAGTCTAGGTGGCCATCAATATGCTATTGTTATTGTTGATGATTATTCAAGATATGCCTTTTTTATTGCTTATAAAGATGAAGCTTATAAAGGTTTTGTGAACTTTTGTAAGAAGGTTCAAAATAAAAAAAGAAATTTCTATCTCAACTATTAGAAGTGATCATGGAAAAGAATTTAAAAACTGAAGTTTTTCAAACTTTTGTGATGAAAATTGAATTGAACACAATTTTTCAGCCCTTAGAACTCCTCAACAAAATGGTGTTGTTAAGTGAAAAAATGGAGTTCTAGAAGAATTTTCTAAAACCATGCTTCATGAAAATAGTTTACCAAAATATTTTTGGGCGGAAGCTGTAAATACTTCTTGCTATGTTTTAAATAGAGTATTAATTAGGCATGTGCTTGATAAAAATCCATATGAACTATAGAATGGTAGAAAGCCTAATATCTCTTATTTTTGTGCTTGCAAGTACTTTATCTAAAACAACAATAAAACTAATTTAGGTAAATTTGACTCTAAGACCGATGAAAGGATATTTTTAGGATATTCAACCTCTAGTAAAGCTTATAGAGTCTTTAACAAAAGAACTCTAGTGGTTGAATAATCCGTACCTGTTGTTTTTGATGAATCTAACCCAATTAGTAGTAGAATAGTATCTCTTGAAGATGATGCAGGTTTTACTCCAAGAGTAGATGCATCTACTCCCATTGTTGACCCTAAGGAAAGTCAACCTCAAACAAATCCAGAAGTAGATGATCCTAATCTTGATCAACCTTCTACAAGTCAACAAGAAGATGGACTTCCTAAAGATTAGAGGTATGTGAATTATCATCCAATCGATTCAGTGATTGATAATCCTTCTTAAGGGGTAAGAACTCGATCTTCTATGAGAAATGTTTGCAATTGTGTAACTTATTTATCCCAAGTAGAACGTAAAAGTTTTGTAGAAGCCGAAAAAGATGTCGATTGGATAAATGTTATGCAAGAAGAGTTAAATCAATTTGAAAGAAATAAAGTGTGGACTCTAGTTCTTAGACCAAAGAATCATACTAACATAGGAACTAAATGGGTATAAAGAAACAAAATGGATGAAAATGAAATAGTAACTAGGAACAAGGCTAGACTAGTTGCTAAGGGTTACAATCAAGAAGAATGAATAGGCTTTGATAAGACTTACGCTCTTGTAGCTAAATTAGAAGCCATTTGTATGTCACTAGCTTTTGCATGCTTTAATAAGCTTAAATTATTTCAAATGGATGTAAAAAGTGCATTTTTAAATGATTTTCTAGAAGAAGAGGTTTATGTTGAGCAACCTCTTGGTTTTGAAAATCTTAATATTCCAAACCATGTTTATAAGCTTTCTAAAGCTCTCTATGGGTTGAAGCAAGCTCCAAGAGCATGGTATGAAAGGTTAAGTAAATTTTTACTTGAAAATGGTTTTATAATAGGAAAAATAGATACAACTCTTTTTATAAAAACTCATAAAGATGACACATTCCTAGTCCAAATGTATGTTGATGATATTATATTTTGTGTATCTAATGAATCCATGTGTCAAGATTTTGCTAAGTTTATGCAAGGTGAATTTGAGATGAGCATGATGAGAGAGCTCACCTACTTCCTCGGACTTCAAATCAAACAATTGAAAGGAGGCATCTTCATCAATCAATCCCAATACACTAAGAACCTATTGAAGAGGTTTGGGATGGAGATTTTAAAATCTATTAGCACTACCATGAGCATTACCACAAAATTTGACCTAGATGGGGAAGGTAAGTGTGTAGATACTAAAACTTATAAAAGCATGATAGGAGCTTTACTATATCTAACTACACGTAGACCCGATATAATGTTTAGTGTTTGCATGTGTGCTAGATTCCAAGCTAATCCTAAGGAATCTCATATTATTACTGTGAAAAGAATCCTAAGATTTTTGTAAGGTACTCAAAATCTAGGTTTATGGTATTCTAGAAAATCAAATTTTGAGCTTGTTGGGTACTGAGATGCTGACTTTACGGGTTGTAAGTTAAATAGAAAAAGCATTAGTGGAATATACTAATTTCTAGGCGCTATGTTAACTTCTTGATTTTAAAATAAAAAAAACAAAATTCAGTTGCACTATCAACCACCGAAGCGGAATATATAGCCGCCGGTAGTTGTTGTGCACAAGTTTTATGGATAAAACAATAACTAGAAGATTATGACATGTATTTTCAGAACATTCTAATTCCTTGTGACAACACTAGTGCTATCAACTTGACAAAGAACCCAATTCAACATTCTAGAACCAAACACATAAGACATCACTTCATAAGAGATCATGCTCAAAACGGTGATATTATACTAAAATTCGTTCCCTCCGAAGATCAAATTGCTGATATCCTTACTAAACCTTTTAATGAAGACAGTTTTTGCCAAATAAGACTGTTAATGGGATTTAAAAACTATGACTAAATGTGTGTTTGATTGCATTAACATTCATCATGTGCATTCTTGCTATTAAGTGAATGAGGATTAACCTCAAATTTAATGTTCCCTCACTTAAGAAAATCATAAAACAATAAATCCTTGAAAAGAGACCTTCAAATTTCTGTCATAGGTATTGCACAGTCGACTGTGCGTATTTGACAGTCGACTGTCTAAGGGACAAAGACTTTTGCAATCAACTGTCT
Source organism: Bretschneidera sinensis (assembly GCA_023935145.1). Lineage (NCBI taxonomy): Eukaryota > Viridiplantae > Streptophyta > Magnoliopsida > Brassicales > Akaniaceae > Bretschneidera > Bretschneidera sinensis. The sequence continues at coordinate 102,465,848 of CM043699.1, forward strand.
ATATGGATATGGTATTTGATAGACGACTATGCAAGGGATAGAGGATTTCACAATCGACTATCCATATGAACAGTCGACTGTCCCTCATGTTCGGTCCTTTGATTTAAAAAAGACAATCGACTATCCATTTTCAACAGTCAACTGTCCATTTTCTACAGTCGACTGTCCAAACATAAGTATGTACGCAGTCATTTCATTTAAAAAGGACAATCGACTTCCCATTTTCGATAGTCAATTGTCCAATCGCGACTGTAAAGCCTACACTTTGTTTTAAACCTCAAAAATACCCAATTTTTGAAACCCTAGCCACATATCCTTTCTCTCTCCTCTGAAATTCAGTATTTTTTCACCAAATTAGCCCAAAAATCGTCAATTTTCTTCCACAGAAACACTTTCTCTTTACTTTTTAAACATTTTCATGGTTTATTCTCTCACAAAATGCCTAAAACATACCCTATTTGAGTTCTAAGAAATGTCGTGATGGCACAGGGCAAAGGCGTCAAAAAACAGTCGTGGATCCCAATCTCTTCATCAATATTGTTGCTAAATCATGGTATGATAACCAAATCTCTAACAAAGAAATAATCATGGGTTTTCTAGTAGGTTTTCAAAATTTATACAGTAATGACATAGACATAGGGCACTACTTTACTGTTGTAGGATGGAAACCAATAGTCACCCTATCTGAGATTGCATACCCTAGACTCATTATGCTATTTTATGCCAACCTAGAGAGAACCTCCTATGTCGAGTTATCATTCAACACCTTTGTCAAAGGCAAGACAATACTAGTAAATGAAAAGGTTTTGTTTGAAATATTGCAAATACCCAGAGGTTGTCAGGAGTGGGTAAACACTTTCAACTAGGCTGAGGACTTTGATAAGCAGGGAGCCCTTAGGATCTTTAGAGATGACCCCAACTATACCTTCGGTGCAACCTTTAAGGACGCCAATGCCCTTACCATAGTTAGTCAGGTGGTTCACCTAATTATTGGCTACTGCATATCTTCTAGGAATGAGAGTCACACATACCTGAGCTAGCTAGATGTGTACATCCTATGGAAATTGATGAATGTGATTCCTTACAACATCTGCAGTCTGATCATGGCTAAGATGATTGAAGGGGTTGAGAAAAAATTGGTTGGCCTACCATTCGAGATACTTATCACCCGAATTTTGAAGTACTATGGAGTTTCCCTCTTTGGTGATGAGAAAATGGAGCTACCCATCACTGATATCTTCAACAAGTCCACTTTCACAAGAAGGAAGCTGATTCAGTTGAAGGACTTCACTTGTGAGTGCATTACAAATTCCATCTATGATCTAGCTCTAAAGGTTTGGAGACAAAAAACCTACTGGAACTGCTCCCGTTGATGAGGATCTCCCAGAAGATGATGAGGCTGAGGCTGAGACTGCTGCAAGTGCTGGTGCTAGTGGATCAGGATCATCTGATTATAATGCATCCGTGTTAGCCGTACTCTGAGATCTCAAGGATGAGATGTCCTCTCTCTCACTCATGATGAATTTTCGATTCAAATTCATCGATAGCAAGCTTGAGGAGATAAGAGACCAGATCATGAGGCTTCATTGAACCTCTAACACACTCTAAACATTTTTCTTTGTTCTTTACTGTAGATCTATGTCGAAAACTTTGCAATGACATGTATTTTTTCCATCCATTTCATGCATTTTACCACATGACATGATATATTATGTTTAATTACTAGGTTCATGGGAACCTCAGCTGTTTATATTCATTTAGTGAATGTGTTTTGGTAACCTAGCTCTCTTTTTATATATTGCATAACTTCTATTACCTTAGCTCATATATTACTTTTCTGATTCTTCTCGAGAACTCTTTCGATATCTGTTTTGGGGTAATATTCTGCATACAAGTTCATTTTAGCATACTCTCTCTATCCATTGGGATGGATAAGCTTATTCCATTACTTATAGCAGTTACGTATGCTCACGGCATATATTTTCAGGAAATCTGTTATTTGATGAGCTATAAGGCATTGTCTTACTTTCTCACTTTACACTTTTCTTATCTTTGAACTTATGTGTATATGTTTGTCTATCTATTCACCCTTTTTGTTTTTATGACAAAAAAGGGGGAAAACATAGAAAAAGTAGAGAAATAGAGAAGGTAGACAAGAAGAACAAGACAATAAGAACAGTCTATATGGATAGATTAAGGGGGAGCCTTGCTCCATTTTTATAAGTTCATTTATATTCTTGGTTGGATGTTCTTTTTTTATGCCTTTTACAGGTTGATTTTATCCTAAAAACAAAGGAGACTTTGTCTGTTTTTCTGTAAAAGCCCAACACTTAGTTTTGTCATCATCAAAAAGGGGGAGCCTTTATTTAATTTTATTAATGAAAAAATAGCGCTTTAACTGTGCTAACAGTTTTATCTAAGTGGTTTTCATTAAGCTTAAGCATCCAACTCAAGGACAAGACGTATGTCAAGCATAAAGAGGAAAAGATTGCACTTGAGTGACACTCAAAAGAATATCGAAAACTAAGTTTAGATTTTAAGGTAGTGTACCTTCACATATAAATCTCTCCTTTAGTTTTTTAGCTTGATCTTGGCTCAAAAACTCTTTTTGAAAATGTTTTGGTCAACAGAAAACTCATTCATGTAAAAAACTTACTTAAAGTCTAAGTTTTCTAAAATGGACAGTCGACCGTGGCTTTTCGACTGTCGATTATCATGTCTCTGCAACTGACTGTTTATAAGAACTAAAATGGTTAGTCGAATGTAGGTAATGTATAGTCGACTGTGAAAGAGACAAAGAGTGTCACAGTCGATTGTCTATTTAGATAGTCAACTGTCCAATTCTTTGTAAGTTGGCCATTTTGAAAACAAAATGAACAGTCGATTGTAGATCAAGGACAGTTGACTTTGAAAGAGACAGAGAGTTTCACAGTGGACTACCCATTTAGACAGTCGACTGTCCAAATCAGCTTAAGCCTAGGATTTCAAATTCAAGAGAGAACAATCGACTGTCTATTTTCCACAGTCGACTGTTCTGTCAAGAAAAACGGCTAGTTTTCAAAATCTGGGCGTGGGATTTGAGAAATTAATGCTCTAAACCTACCAAATGTGTATTTAATGGTCATATAAGGCCAAGGCTATAAAAACCTCTCATCAATGAGCATTCAAACAACAAGAAAGCACATTCAATTTTAAAACAAGCTCATTAATACTTTTAAAAGCTTTGAAAAATTCCTTCGAGCCATTTATCAAGCTTTATTTTTAAAAGAGAGATCATCTTCACATTGTAAAGCATTTATTGCTATCTCTCTTCGTTTCCTTCACATTCAATATCAATCATTGTAATGAGAAAGAGTTGGTATAACTCTTAGAATGTTTGGGATTAAACACTTCCTTGTAACTTTCTTGTGGAAGAGAGTGCTTGTATGGTTTGTGCAACATCGGTGAAGTTACTCGATTATAATTAGTGGATTATTTCAAGGAAGTTCATTGAAGAGAGTGGACGTAGGGTCGGGAAGATTCTGATATTGCCGAACCTTTATAAACGGAGTTTGTATATTTTCTTCCTTTACTCCTTTAATTTCAAGCATCTTATTTGTTGTGTGTCTTGCTTGATTAAATTGTTAAAAACTTATGTGTTAATTACAAAAAAAAATTAAAATCCAATTCATCCTTAATTGCAAAAAGTTTTTAAAATCCAATTCACCCTCTTCTATTTGTACCTCGGTCCACACCTAAGCTTATTTACCATCAGGGAAAGCCACAAACCTTGAGCCACCACTGTTCAGTTCCAAAAGTTTAAAAAAAACAACCTTCTTTGTTGAGTCAAAGGATGAGGAACAACGATCTATCAACCAATATGAGTTTGAGCTGAAAGGGATTCACCCACTTTTCCCACAACAAGCTACGCTAACCATCAGTAGCCAAACAAAATCAAATTTGTTTAGAAAAATGGAGATCCGACCCCCTTAAAGTTCTCCCACCGTCAAACAACCTGTCTCAATGACAAAATCAAGTGACTTTTTTTTCTAAAACAAGAAGTTTGCGAAATCCAAACTTAACAACTATAGGGAAAGAAGATGAGAGAACGGAACTGAGATAGAAGAGAGAGGATGAAAGAAGAAAGAGTTGGAGAGAAAAGGTAGTGTGAGGCTTTAGTGAGCCATCGCTCACTAGAGACTGAAAGAGGCCATCGCGAATGTTCTGTTCAAATAAGTTTAAAAAAAGCTATCGGGTGTCGAGAGAAAAAATGGCGTAAGATAGCACCTGATCAAAAAGCAATACCCTACTCTCCCCACCTATCTTTTACTTTATCATGTCACATTTGGTACTCATAAGATAAAAAGTGATATTTATTTGGTATACAAATGATTAAAAGTGAGAAAAAATTTCCCTTTCTGACCTTTACAATGATATTTTGACCTCTTGTAATTTTTTATTATTAACTATAAGGTTGGGGTTTTGGAATTACAAATTTTCAGATTCGATTCTTATGAGGTGTGAATTATTTTTTCGATTTATATATCGGTTATTTCTTTCATTTTAAGTGAGTTGTGATAGTATTGTGAGCTTTTATATGGTTAATGAGATAGTAAGAGCTTATATAATAATCAAATCACTCATTGTATTAATTGTATATAGCATCGGTTCAATAAAATAATAAAAAAATATTATTAAATAGTGTATAAAATGGGTGTATATTTGTGTCATTCTGGGTGGTTGAGCTCATCCTTTCCACTGTGTTACTTAGCTCCCTCTCGCCAGATGTCTAATGCGGTGGTGGGTTAATTAGCTTATGGGATGAAAATTATTGTTGACCCTCACCTATATTTTAATGATGACAAAACACAACTCTTATTATACTAACAGTGCTATCTAAGTTAATTAAGCGATAAAAGCATACAACCAGAAATCAAGGTGCAAGAACTCAACCTGAATCAAACTCCAAGTCAAGACAGAAGATCTAGTATAGGTATAAGGTATTAAAACAAGTTGTAAATCTCATCGGTTCAGGTATCAAGCTTGTCCAATGGCTCTTTTTGAAAAAACATTTTTAACAAAACTATTCATTTAAACGTTTTAAAGTCAAAAACATTTCAATGAATGAAAAACTGGGTTAAAGACAACCCAGTCGACTGGTACTTATACTAGAAGACTGGGATATGGGACAGTGTGTCCCTAGTTGACTGGTACTTTGGATAGAAGGTCCCCAGTCGACTGGTAAGTCCTACTCAGTCGACTGGTACAGGTCATAGCCTTAAAGGTGAGACTTTTCACCTGACCCAGTCTACTGGTACTAAGATCTAGTCGACTGGTAATTCAAAAAATATGACCATTGAGACGCGAGAATTCAGCACAAAATGTACTAAAACATTCTAAGTCAGTTCAAAATAGCCATATCAATACAAGGCTATATAAACCCACTCTATTGAGCATTTAAAAAAGTGAGATTACACATTTAATCAAGTTTTTACTCATTGATACACAAAAAGCTTGAAATATTTATTGTTAAGCCATTCTTCAAGCTTTACCTTAAAAGAGAGATATTATTAAGTTGTATAAGCTTTCATTGCTGTCTCTCTACCATTTATTTTACATCATTTATTGTAAAGGGATTAACTTCTGAAAGGAAGAGATTAGCTTCCGAGAGGAAGGGATAAGCTTCCATGTGGAAGGGATTGTTTGTAAGGTTTGTAAGTTTCACGACTAAAGGTTTTTAGTGGATTGCATCAATGAGGTTCCTTGAAGAGAGTGGACGTAGGGTCGAAACGAATCCAATATTGCCAAACCACTGTAAACTAAGTTTGCATCTTCTATTCCTTAAACTCTTTTGTTTACAGCACATTACTTGTTTACCTTCTTGTGGGTTTATCTGTTTTTATAAACTTGTGATTAATTAGTAAAAGTTTTTAAAAACCCAATTCACCCCTCTTCTAGGTTAAAACCTCAGTTTATAATTGGTATCAGAGCCAGGTTCTCAATTTTAGGATTAATATCCTTGAGTTGATCCGATGGCAGCAAATTGCTATTCTGAGGGACACTCTTACACTAGGCCTCCTTTGTTCAATGGCTCCAACTATAACTATTGGAAAAACAATTTGAAAATCTTTGTCGAATGAAAAGATTATAATCTATAGAGTCATTGAAGAGGGACCTAGAATTCCATCAAAGGAAATAACTATTGGAGAAATCAATTATACAATGCCTAAACTCAAAACTGAGTTCAATGATGAGGATTGTAGAATGATGTCTCTCAATAGTAGAGCCACAAGTATTTTACATTATGCTTTAGATATATTAGAATATAATAAAATCTCTGCATATGTTTCGGTTAATGACATATAGGATAAATTGCAAGTTACATATGAAGGAACTAGTGAGGTTAAAAAATCAAAAATCTATATGCTAGTATCTGAATATGAATCTTTTAGAATGTCTCATAACAAAACAATTTCTCAAATGCACTAACGTTTCACAACTATTATTAATGGTTTGAAGCTTTTTGGTAGGAACATTGAGGAGTTTGAACTAACAAGAAAAATCTTAAGATCTTTGCCACCCACTTGGAAAGTAAAGAAGACGGCCATCGCAGAGGCCAAAGATCTCGACAAACTTGACGTCGAAACGCTTCTCGTATCACTATTGACATATGAGATGGAAGAAATGAATCTCATTGTCAATGATGATGAGAAGAAGAAAAAGGTGATTGCTCTCAAAGCCTCTACATGCAACAGAGAAGAGGAAACGGAAGAAGAAGTGGAGAGCAGCGATGAAGATGGTGAGATGGCTTTAATCACCAAACGGTTTCAAAGATTCTTAAAGAAAAGCAAAAAACCTTACACAAAGGATCCCACTTCAAAAAGGGAACCACTTGTGTGTTATGGATGCAAGAAGCCCGGTCACATCAAGGCTGATTGTATGGTTACAAGCAAACCATACAAGAGCTTTAAAAAGAAAGCTATGATAGCAACCGCTTACAGTGATGACGAAGAAAAAGACTCTTCGAATAAAGAAATCGGATATGAGGAAATTGCCAACCGATGTCTTCTGGCAATTGATGATGAAAATGAGGAATTATCTTCTCCCTCTTCAAAAAATAACTTTGTTAGTAGTAGTGAAGAGTTGATAGAAGTCATAAATGAAATGTATGAAGAATTGAAGAAATTCGATTATGGGAACTCTACTCTTAAGAAAGAGGTGTCATCTCTTTCTAAAGACGTGTCATCTCTTTCTAAAGAGATGATAAGTCTAGGAGAAGAAAAAGATAAACTATCTTCATTGCTTTATGATTCTTCTCAAGATTTCCTCAAAGATGAAAATGAAAACTTAAAGAAGAAGATATTAGAATTGAATGGTACAATATCTAGACTCATGCTTGGAAAAGAAAAGCTTGATGAAGTGCTTTCTTGCCAAAGATTAAGTGGAGGAAAATCTAGGTTAAAATACTCTCCATTAGGTAAACAAAAATCAAAAGAGAGCTTATTCATGAAAGTATCATGTGTGAATGAAGCCTCTACTTCAAAGACCCCTAACAAGGTCAAAAGCATTCCCTCAATGAATGCTAACAAGTCTAGAAACACTAATTCTAATGCATATACAAGAATGAAACATCCTAGAAATACTCATGCTTATATGTATACTCATTCAAGAAATGCTTATACATATCCTAGGAATTACCATCATGGTTATCCTATAAATAACATGCATATTCATATTCCTCATATTAGAAACATGTATCCTAGGGACTCATATCCTAAGCATTATAGACATGCACAACTGAATTATCCTAGAAATTTCAATAACTATCTATAGAACACCATATGCTGTTAAGAAAATATGGATCCCAAAAAAGAATTGTATTTTCAAGGACTAGCCCCAAAGGACCCAAGAAATTTTGGGTACCTAAAAATGCCATTGTGTATGCCTGTGTGATGTAGATATATCTCCACACCAAGGAAAAAGGTAACTGTTGGTACCTTGATAGTGGATGCCCAAAGCACATGACCAGTGATAAAAGTATATTCAAAGAGCTAACTCTAAGAGATGGCGGACATGTCACCATTGGAGACAACACAAAAATAAAGATCATCGGGCATAGAAAATTTGGTAATGATTTCTCAACCATAGATAATGTATTGTTTGTACAAGGCCTCAAGCCAAATTTACTAAGGATTAGTCAACTATGTGACAAAGGTAACAAAATCATATTTGAAACCTCTCATTGTCTAGTTATAGACATCAAGAGCAACAAGATCAAATTTGTTGGCCATAGACACGAAAATGTCTATATAGTTGATTTAAAATCCTTGCATTCAGAAAATGAAAAATGTTTTCCTGCATTTAGTGAAAATCCATGGCTATGACATAGAAGGCTTGGTCATGTGAACATGAATTTGCTTAAAATTATTTCAAGAAAAGATTTAGTCATTGGACTTCCCAAAATCAATTTTGAAAAAGACAAAGTATGTGATGCTTGTCAAATGGGAAAACAAACTAGGATTTCTTTTAAATCAAAGAATGTAGTCTCAACTACTAGACCATTGGAACATTTGTATATGGACTTATTTGGTCCAATAAGTACCATTAGTCTAGGTGGCCATCAATATGCTCTTGTTATTGTTGATGACTATTCAATATATACCTTTGTTATCTTTATTGCTTACAAGGATAAAGCTTGTAAAGGATTTGAAAACTTTTGCAAAAAGGTTCAAAATGAAAAAGGGATTTGTATTTCAAGCATTAGAAGTGATCATGGAAAAGAATTTGAAAACCAAAGTTTTTCAAACTTTTGTGATGAAAATGGAATTGATCACAACTTTTCAGCTCCTAGAACTCCTCAACAAAATGGAGTTGTTGAAAGGAAAAATAGAGTTCTAGAAGAATTTGTAAGAACAATGCTTTGTGAAAATAGTTTACCAAAATACTTTTGGGCGGAAGCGGTAAAAACTTCTTGCTATATCTTGAATAGAATTTTAATTAGGCCAATGCTTGACAAGAACTCAACCTGAATCAAACTCCAAGTCAAGACAGAAGATCTAGTATAGGTATAAGGTATTAAAACAAGTTGTAAATCTCATCGGTTCAGGTATCAAGCTTGTCCAATGGCTCTTTTTGAAAAAGCATTTTTAACAAAAACTATTCATTCAAACGTTTTAAAGTAAAAAACATTTCAAAGAATGAAAAACTGGACTGAAGACAACCCAGTCGACTGGCACTTATACCAGAAGACTGGGATATGGGACAGTGTGTCCCCAGTCGACTGGGTGCCTCATACCAGTCGATTGGTACTTTAGACAAAAGGTCTCCATTTGACTGGTAAGTCTTACCCAGTTGACTGGTACAAGTCATAGCTTTAAAGGTGAGACTTTTCACCTAACCCAGTCGACTGGTACTAAGATCTAGTCGACTGGTAATTCAAAAAATATGACCATTGAGACGCGAGAATTCAGTACAAAATGCACCAAAACATTTCAAGTCAGTACAAAACGGCCATATCGATACAAGGCTATATAAACCCACTCTATTGAGCATTTAAAAAAGTGAGATTACACATTCAATCAAGTTTTTACTCATTGATACACAAAAACTTTGAAATATTTATTGTTGAGCCATTCTTCAAGCTTTACCTTGAAAGAAATATATTATTCAGTTGTATAAGCTTTCATTGTTGTCTCTCTACCATTTACTTTATATCATTTATTTTAAAGGGATTAACTTCTGAAAGGAAGAGATTAGCTTCCGAGAGGAAGGGATAAGCTTCCAGGTGGAAGGGATTGTTTGTAAGATTTGTGCAACACCCGTGAAGTTGCACAACTAAAGGTTTTTAGTGGATTGCTTCAAGGAGGTTCCTTGAAGAGAGTGGACATAAAGTTGGAACGAATCCGATATTGCCGAACCACTATAAACTGAGTTTGCATCTTCTATTCCTTAAACTCTTTTGTTTACAGCACATTACTTGTTTACATGCTTATGGGCTTATCTATTTTTATAAACTTGTGATTAATTAGTAAAAGTTTTTAAAAACCCAATTCAACCCCCTTCTTGGGTTGAAACCTTAGTTTATAATTATATTATCTAGTCATTAATTGGGTGTTTCAAATACTCTCTTTAAATGGAAAGATAGTTGCAATACAAACTTCAATTTTTCTCCTTTAATTTATTAATGGTCTCTTACCTCTTTTTAAGAAATAAAGAAAAAGAAATTTCTAGAATTGTAATTTGAATAATTTTGGTTTCTAGATGCACTAGGGTGGACAAAGGCAAAATATTTATAGATTTTAATTTATGTTATACATCCTTTATTGGGTGCTCTAATTTAATTTCTAGAATTACTTTATTTATTCATCAACCATCCGATGATGTTTGGGAACTGATTAAAACATGCTTAAATCAATTTTCAAACATCGTCATCATACACCTTACCATTTGGAGTTGGGATCGATTCACGGAAAACTTGAAACACTTCAGATACCTAAATAAAATATTGAAATTTTTTTACAGCTACATGTGCACGTCACTGCACAATCATCATATAGAGCTTTCCTCGATGATTATATCATATTTCTCCCGACCAGCCGTCTTGGAGACAGTAGCCTTATTTATATCTTCTGCGTTGTGTTGTTTGATCATGAGGGTAGAGGACACAATACCTTGGTTTGATGAAGCCAAGATGTCACCGATGGTTCCTAATTCTTCATGTTCAGTTTGATGGTCTGCTAATTTTACTGTCATTGAAGACGAAAATCACCTTTTCCAACAATTAGAAGCTCATACTCGTTACTTTTCCCCATAGCCAGTAGCCCTCTGTTATGTTGGTGCTAATCACTCTCTCTTCCTACTCAATTGACTTATTCCACTTACTTTTGAACTTTGCCACTGCAATCTCATCCAGCTCATGATCAAACCATTTCAACATTTTAAACTAACAGTATGTTTAGGATGTAAGGAATAGAAGGAGAAGAGAAGGGAGGGGGATTAGGTAACATAGCCTTATTTGAGAGGTTTTTCAAAATGGAGGGAAAGGGGATTGGAGGGGATATAATCCCCTCCCATTCTCTCCAAACTTCTATTTTTCATACACTTCAATTTAAGGGTATTAGAGGAGAGGGGATGACTTGTTAATTTACTCTCATTTACCCTCATTATTTTTTTAACATCCAAACAAAGGGAGGGTAACCACACTCCCTTCCTATCCCTTCCCTTTAATTATCCCTCGTTCCTTTTCCCTCCAAACTCCCAAAGAGAGCACAATGTTTTAAAAGAATATATGAAACTACAACTAGAAAAAGGAAATGTTTTACTTTCTCCCCTTGTTGGTTGACTTAGGTTGCTGAAAACCTATTGTCATAATTAGTCGATTGTGCATCGCTCTTCCTCTTTAAATTAGCCTTTTCAATGAACCTTACAAGTGTGACCTTGATTGCTGGGTTTTGTACTATCCTCCCTCCTAACTCTAAAGCTTCCCTATCATCTAGTCCACCAAAGAACGTAACACACAGCCGTATTCTGCCACTTGGTGTGACCCGTGGTTGAAACTGAGGTCTAGAAGAACTGCCACAGAGAAAGGTGCGTTCTTCATTACCCTTTGATTGACAACTCTCTAGCCATACCTAACATTCTTCTTTGCTTCCTCACCCTCTCCTCTCTACTGCTTATGAAAAGCTAAGATAATCATCGCCACCCTCTTATCCTCTGCCATATGAAAAATGTCCTCTTGCATCATGAGCAGCACAGAGATTGTCGTTGAGTGGCGAATGTTGACTTTTTTGAGCTGGCGATATAGCTATAGTGCCAATGAAATTCAATCATGTGATGCACCTCAATGATAGAAGCTGTTGATGAAAGGGAAGTCATTCTTTCAATCTTGAGAAAATTCTTGGTTGTTGGTCAGATTGACTCGATAAGGTTGATAAGTGAAGGTACACGATACTGAAGAGTGACACGCCTTGAAATAACAGATTAAGGACCTCATCAATCGAGGGTACTTGAGAGAGTTTACCGAATTGCGGCAAGGAGGAATACCTGACCAACCCAGGAGAAGTCTCGGATGTCCCTCTAATCCAAACCGAGAGCGTCAAGCTCCCCGAAAGATTCAAAGGCTGAACCAAGGAGAGCCTAACTGAAAAGGTCATGAAGTTATAATAACCAAGATTATTAAGACAATCTGTGGCGGCCCCGTGGCTAGAGGCAACTTGGGGCAGAATAACAAAGCATACATCAGGTCTGTGATGTCTATCAGTGGGCCTCATAAGTGAATAAATAAGAACCAGACGATCTCCTTCACGGACGACAATCTGGATGGAGTACAGACCCTGCATGATGATGCCATGGTGGTCTCCCTTCTTATAGCCAACCACAACATCAGACATATCTTAGTGGACAACGGGAGTTCAGTGGACATCTTATTTTATGATGCTTTCCAGTAGATGCAATTGAAAGATATCCAGCTAGAATCGATCTCCACCTTGCTCTACGGCTTCTCGGGGGCTTCGATGTTCGCCGAAGGTAATATAGTTCTCCCGGTCACAATGGGGACGGCTTCACGGACTACTACTGTGCAAACTGCTTTCCTTGTAGTCAAATGACCATTGTCCTACCATTTGAAGATGAAGTTTCCCACTGACGATAGGGTAGGTGAAATCAAAAGAAACCAACAGGTCTCTAGGTCCCATTATCTGACTGTTGTGAGAGGGTAAAAGACAGAGGCCTTACCCCTAGAAGTAAATACTTTAGAGATGAGATAAAAACCCTGAGAGGCCAACCATGGAGTAGCTGACTGTTGTCCCTCTCGGTGAAGAAATCTCCTGAACAGTCTAAATTAGCTCTTACTCCCCGAAGACCTCAGAAAGTTCCTCTTCTCCCTTCTACTGAAGAATCAAGATTTGTTTGCGTGGTCGACCTCGGATATGCCCGGGATTAGTCCTTAGGTCATCATGCACTGGCTAAACATGGACCTGAGCCATAAGCCAGTCATTCAAAAGAAAAGGTCATTCACCCTTGAGTGGCAAGCCGCCATCAAAACCGAAGTTGACAAATTACTCGCAGCTGACTTTATCCAGGAGACGGATTACCCCGATTAGGTATCTAACATAGTGATGGTCAGAAAGCCAACGGCAAGTGATGAATTTGCATCGACTTCACGGACTTGAAAAAAACCTATCCAAAAGATAACTTTCCCTGCCATGGATCGATCGACTGGTTAATGCCACCTCGGGGTACGAGCTTCTAACTTCATGGATGCTTATTCTGGCTACAACCAAATCTTCATGCATGAGCCTGACCAGGAGAAAACGAACTTCATCACAAGCCAAGGGCTATACTAATACTAGGTCATGCCCTTCGGGCTAAAAAAGGCCAAGGTAACTTAACAAAGGTTGGTGAACAAGATCTTTCGCGAATAGATCGAAAGAAACATGGAAGTCTATGTGGACGACACGTTGATCAAGAGCGCTGAAGGCAAAGACCACAGCTCCAACCTGGAGGAGACATTCGAGGTGCTTCGGCATTATGAAATGAAGCTGAACCTCGATTTTAGAGTCAGTGGGGGGAAGTTCCTCGGCTTTATGGTCACCCAAAGAGGAATAGAAGCTAACACAGAGAAGATAGAGGCTATGCTCAATATGACCCCCCCTCGAAGGATAAAGGAAGTACAACGGTTGACAAGTGGTGTAACGGTGCTTAGTCGGTTTATGTCAAAATCTGCAAGGAAATGCCTCCCATTCTTCAGAGCCGTTAGGAAGACGAAAGACTTCACCTGGACTAAAGACTGTCAAAGAGCCTTTGAGGTGCTAAAGAAATATCTGAGTTCACCTCCACTTCGGACCAAACCTATCATGGGCGAGAAACTCTTCTATATTTATCGACCGGGCAGGAGGTAGTTGTAACGACCCATCCCGGGTTGGCCACCCTCGAAACGGTGTCATTACATTTTGAGAATCTCAGCACGACACATATATGCAACAACGAAATATAAATAACACCAAAAGAAATTTTTACATCAATCTGATCATTAAATATTCTATACAACGTAAAATGCTTGAATATTTACAAATAAATTTTTTCATTTTTATTATCTCATTAGTCTGAGAATGTTGACATGCACATGGCTTACAAAAAATGATTTCTTCTGAACTTCAACTCACTAAACTATTTGTCAGACCTAATACCTGAAAATCATTGTACAATGAGGAGTGAGCTTCACAAGCTTAGTGAATTAAATTTACTAAAAGTACTCATTTGTATAAACAGCCTTTTAATATTTAAATCAATTTATATCTCATGCACTTGATGCTAGCACTCTATTATCACTACACCTGTCAAAATATCCATTCTCTATCAATCTCTTCCTCTATTTATTTATTCACCTCAAGACCATCAATTATCTCATAATTACCTCCCAATGAGGGTCACATCATAAAGTCTATCATTTATATAGTTCTTATCGCCATAAAAATAACACACCACACCCCAACATTTCAATAATCTTATCACTATAATTGTCTCTCTCTATGAGACTCATTCATCTACGATTAAATTCACAATAACATATCACATATCAGCATTTCAATAATGCAAACAATAATTAAAATAGATGTAATACATGAATGCATATGATGAGAACATCTTCCCACCTGTCGACAAGTTGTTATTATCTTAGACCAGCCCCTTCCCGGTTCTTTTCTTTGCAACTTGTCCCGGTTGCCACGAAATTTTCTCAGCATATACCGGCTGGCACGGTGTCCCTTTTTATTTTCAGCACATACTGGCTGTCACTGTTTTTTAATTAGACCAGCTGCCTTTTCGGTTCTTTTCTTTTTATTTAATGCATATGCATATGAACAATGATGTGAAATATGCATATAAACAGTAATATAAAAATCACATGAAATCAAAACATTTAAATTGACTATCCTAATTTTTCTCAAATTATATAAAAATTCTATTAAAATCTATTCATCCCAAATCACATCAAATCATCCATTAAAGCTTGTCAAAATCCATTAAATTTCATCCCAAAATCATATCAAATTGTCCATCAAAGTTTGTGCAAATCCACTAAATTTTATCCCTAATCACATCAAATCATCCACCAAAGCTTGTCAATATCCATTAAAATTCATCTCCTCATAATTCCTATTAAAACATCAACATAAGTTGTCAAGACTTTCACTTATCGCTTCTATTATTAAATCAACTTATTATTCCCAAAAATATAATTTTTATCCTAATAATTTTCTGCATGTCCAAAATTCATATCATAATTATCAACCAAATCTTTATCTATCACCATATCATAAGCTAATAATTTCTTTTGATATTACTTCCAGATATTTGATTTTTATTTGGACTACTTAAAGTAAATCCAACTCACCACGTAGCTCTTAAAGCTACCCATAGATCACCTCCTTGCCTTTCCCGTTTCTCTAAAAAATTGCTCCGGTTGTAGATCGTCAACACTTGACATCATATATATATATATTCTTTTCCTTTCTTCCTTATGGATGTTCTAGACGTCTAGATTTTTTTTTCAATAATAATTTATTTTTCTTTTCTTTTAATGACGTCCACGTCCCGGAATTTTTTTTTTCAAAAGAATTTCTTTATTCAATACTTAGTCCTTCACGTAAAATATGTTATTTTAATTTCATGCCATATTTATTAAATTACTTCTTTACCCTTCACAAATACGGGTATTACAGTAGTAACCTCCATTCAGATTCGGGAAGAGGTGAGTGTTTAGAAACCTGTGTACTATGTTAGGAAAATCCTCCATAATACGAAAGTGTGGTACCTCCCGATAGAAAAGATGTTGTATGCCCTCTTAATTATAGCGCAGAAGCTTCGACTGTATTTTCAGGCACACACCATTGTCCTCTTAGAAGATCAGCCGCTGAGACAAGTGCTTCACAAGCCGGACGTCTCCGGGAGAATGGTTAAATGGTCCATAGAGGTCAGGGAATTTGACATCTGATATTATCCTCGAAAGGCCATAAAGGCTAAAGCCCTCATAAACTTCATTGTGGAGACAACACTCTAGAGGAATCTGGACCAAACATCGGAACCAAAGGTGGCTGAGCAATTTTCGTGGTGGACCCTTCATGTTGACGGTTCTTCCAACAGCGACGGAAGTGGGGCTGGCTCATCCTTTACAGTTCGGATGGATTCACCATTGAGTACACCCAAAGTTTCAGGTTCAAAGCCTCCAATAATGAAGCAAAATACGAGGCATTACTCACTGGAATGAAGTTAGTGAAAGCAATGGCAGTCGATGCATTGGATGCGTACAACGACTCAAAACTAGTGGTAAATCAGATAAAAGGAGAGTTAGAAACCTGAGGAGAGAAGATTGCTCGATACCTTGAGAAAACTAGGAACTCGCCATCAAATTCAGAATGTTTCGGATAACTCAGGTTCATCGGGAGGAGAACTAGAAGGCTGATAATCTAGCCCGAGTTGCCTCCTCTCGCTAGTATGAGCCAACCCAAACTATATGCCTCAAGACTTTCACTACCTTAAGCATCGATGGAATACCTGTGTTACTAGTAACTGAAGGAGAAGCCTGGGTGGACCCAATCCTCCGATATTTACGTGATGGTCAACTTCCTGAGCAGAAAAGTGAAGCTAGGAAACTCATCTCTTGTGCTTCCCGATACACAATCATAGATGAACAGTTATACAAGAGAGGCCTTATGACACTTTATCTAAGATGTCTCGGGCCCACCGAAGCCAATTACACTCTTCGGGAGGTTCACGAAAAGGTATGCATAAATCACATGGAAAGCCGAGTTTTAGCCTTCAAAGTGCTCCGCTAAGGGTATTACTGGCCCAAAATGCAAAGAGATGCTATGTAATTAGTCAAAAAGTGCAGAAGCTCTCAACAATACTCCCATGTTCCCCACCGATCGGTAAATCCTCTTACCTCGATCACGAATCCATTTTCCTTCGCCATGTGGGGGATGGATCTCCTTGGTCCTTTCATTGGGGCGTCTGACTAGAAAAAACATCTTATTGTAGCAATAGATTACTTCACTTAGTGGGTAAAGGAGAAACCTTTTGCCAACATTATGGATCACCAAACTCAAAGTTTCGTCTGGAAGTCCATAGTGTGTCAGTTCGGCATACCCCGAATACTGGTCACTGATAACGGCAAATAGTTTGATAGCCTTTGATTCAAGGCATTCTACGAAGAACTTCACATCGAGCATCGATTATCTTTCATAGGATATCCACAGGCTAACGAGAAGGCTGAGGTGACCAACAGAACACTTCTGTAAGGCATCAAGAGAAGACTAGATGAAGTTGACAAGCAGTGGACTAACCATCTTTCGAATGTACTCTGGGCCTACCGAACCACTACTCGAACACCCACAGGGGAAACTTCTTTCTTCATGGCGTATGGCTCCGAAGTGGTCATCCCCTTAGAAGTCAGGGTGCCCTCGTTACGAGTACAGAACTTTGAGTCGGGCTTTATCTGTAAGTCGGGACGCTTTACGGATGAACGTTGATCTTATTGAACAAGCTCGAGATAAAGCCCAAATTTGATTAGCCACCTATCAGTATAGGGTGGCTAGGTACTACAAATATCAGGTTTGAGATAAAAGCTTCAAGCTACATGATATCATTCTACAAAAAAAATGAAGTATCTCATTCTAAAAAAACTCAAAAGCTCGTCCTAAACTGGGAAAGCCTATATCGCATCAAAAGAGTATGCCAAGCTGGCACTTTTGAGCTCAAGGAGTTGAATGGAAAGTCCGCCCCTCGCATTTGGAATATGGAGAACCTCTGTAAATTTTTCCAATTGTGTATGCCTCTCAATTGTAACTCATGAATTCCTCGGTTGTTAATGAAAAAGTTAAAGTGTTAAAACATAAGTGTTAAAGTTTACAAGAAGTGACAGAGTGAAGAAGAAGGAAGATATAGATCTACAAACAAAAAAATGAACTACAAAGAAAACCCCAAGTCCTTAGAAAGCCTCCACCAAGACACAGCTCGGTTAAGCCTCCTCATCGTCGACAGAGCCATCAGTCACTGCCTCCTCCTCGTCCTCTGAGGCACCAAATTTGAGGGCCGAGAAGTCGACCTGAGAATAGAGAGCCTCAACCTTCTTTTTGGCCTTCAAGAAGCCCTTAAAGAACTAAAGCCTAGCCTCCTCCTCAACAACCTCTCGATAAGAAGCGGAGCTCTTGAAAGTGGTCAGGGCCTCCTCTATGACCCTCCTCATGGTTTCCACCACCTCTTCCCTCAGCTTCTATATTAAGGCCACAGC
Source organism: Bretschneidera sinensis (assembly GCA_023935145.1). Taxonomy (NCBI): domain Eukaryota; kingdom Viridiplantae; phylum Streptophyta; class Magnoliopsida; order Brassicales; family Akaniaceae; genus Bretschneidera; species Bretschneidera sinensis. The sequence goes on from CM043699.1 coordinate 102,484,113, forward strand.
AGTGTCTCTCTCTCAACCATGACCTCCCTCTCCTCAATGGCCTCGGTATTGGCTCGGTCAGTCCCTTCCAAAGACTTTTACAATTATTGGATGAGCCAGTAGCTCTTATCCAACTTCTACTAGCACTAGCCGCCTCTCGATCGTCTCTAGGCAGCAGCGCGATAGTATTCCCTGCACCATGCTCGAATGAAACAGAGAACAGAGGAGTAAACTACCAAGAAACAGGAAAAACTCTAAAAAAAAAAAAAACTAAGGCAGAATCACTTACCTGACAGACCAAGACCTCGGCCACGGAGCAAAGGCCTTCGATCGACTTCCTCGAAAGCTTAATCATATCACAAGATGGGATCCTAACAACGGGGTACTCTCAAGCCATATTGGGGTAAGCAAAGACCGAATCGTCCATCTTTATACCCCAGTTGGGTATAAAGACCCCAGCCCCCTAAGACGAAAACGAAGGTCGCGTCTGCTCGGGCTAGGGCAAGGCTGAAATGTCCCTCAACTCAGGTGAAGGTTTGGGGGGCTATACACATTAATGAGGATGAGAGAAGGGGCCCACAGTCGCTTTCTTAAGCCTTAGGCTTACACGGGTTGATTCCTAGCCTAAATAGTCTTCTTCTTCTCCTAGGCTATCTTTCTCACCCTCTTATTGGCTCTGGCTGTGGCTTCTATCTCTGGTCAGCAAAAAATACAAATATAAGTACTAGGAAACACACGATAAAAATTAAAAGACACAGTATGAAAAAGTAAATCATGAAGCCTAAGTGTATACCACTCTCTAATGTACCATTAGGACAGCGAGGGCAGAGGTCGTTCTTCGACAGCTCCTCTTTGTTGTACAGGAAGCCCACGTCAATGAGAGGGGCCACCATTTTCTTCAGCGTCTCTTACTCACGGTGTAGGAGGTGTAACTTCTTGCACTTCCCCTCATGGTCCAGGCTCCAAGACAGTGGGACTCTGAAGCTCTTCTCGCTTTGGACGAAGAAGAAAGACTTCTTCCACTGTTTGATTGAGGAAGGTTTCTTCTTTAGCAACTTTCTTTTAGCCCTAGAACTGATCACGACCCACCCATATTGATCATGCTTGCTTATCTGGAAATGGGCTTTGAAGAAGTTGGTATTTATCAATCCTTTCATGTCCGAGCAAACGCAAATAAAGGTCATGATCAGACGAACTGAGATGGGTACCAGCTGGCACAATACTATGTCAAAAAACCTTAGCACCGTGCAGAAGAATAGGTAAAGTGGGAATCTGACCCCTACCCTGATGTGCTGCTCGTAGACACATATCTCGAAGGGTTCGCTGCTCTTGAGGGCATTACAAGCCCTCTCCCCAACTCTAATATTCCTAAGGGTGTATTCCTCTAGGATGCGTTAGACATGCCTAATCACCTCAAGCTCACCCTCCACCAACTTATTGGGCATAGAGGTGGCCGTGAATGACCATTGCACCTTTTCTTCCATACTCGTGTCTCCCCTCAGCTCGGCCAATACATTATCTATTTCATCTTCATCCTTGAAAGAGGAGTCCTCTCCTCTTTCCTCCTTTTCTTCAGCCCTACAAGGCACCATTGCTAGTGGTATATTTCGAGTGAGGCCACTTTGTGAGGATTCATCCTCACTGAAGGTTCGGGCCAAGCCCATGGCCTCCCTCAGTTCCCTAGAAAATGAGGCCTTACTATCCTCACTACCACTACTAGGCCTATCATGATACCTATCTATTGAAGACATTGTAAAATAAGGCAGAAAGACTCATCGAAGGTAAATCTCCAAGGCAACTCCGAGTACTTCATAAAAGCAGTTCCCTTCTCCGCTCACACCTTGATCTTCCCCATAAAAAAATAACTTGAAACTCTGATCGAACCCAAAAACTCTCAAATCTCCAACCAACTCCGAGCGCTCTCAATCTCAAACTGACTCCAAAGGATCTCAAAGTTTTTCTCTAGATACAAATAAAGTGAAGTGAAGAAATGATAGGAGACTCCTTTATTATATAAATGCTCATGTGTGATTAACGAGGGAAATTAACTCCTCCCTAGTTGTAAAGAAGCGATGTTTTGTATAAACGAGGTGTCTTTACACTCCCCAATACTTCCCTAGTTGAAGAGACTCGACATTTGACATAACCAAGGCACCGTTGCATTCCTTAAGGCTGTTGAAGGCGTGCAATCAATAACTTGCTCTGCTATCACTCTTCAAAATGGCCTAAAGTCTTCTATGCGCCCAGAATGAAAAAGCCCCCCATGAGCCTAAAACAAAAAAGTCTCCATGGGTCCAAAACGAAAAAAGTCTTCCATAGGCCAAAACCAATAGCACCTCCCATGAACCCAAAGTAAAAAAGTCCCATGTAATGCCCAAATAGTAGTTTAGGCCAACGTCTCGTCAAAAACTCTCCAAGGCTAAGCATATTGATTGTTGCTTAAATGTTCGGTTACACGTCTCCAAGATCAACAATATTGATTACTGCTCAAATGCTCAGTCCCATGTTTTCAAGTTTAAACATATTAATTGCTTCTCAAATGCTCGGTCTCATGTCTCTAAGGTCGAGCATTTGACTGCTGCTCAAATACTCATTCCCATGTCTCTAAGGCTGAGAATATTGACTGTTGTTCAAATGCTCGGTCCCACATTTCTAAGTTCGAGCATATTGATTGCTACTCAAATGCTCGGTCTCACGTCTCCAAGGCCGAGCATATTGACTGCTACTCAAATGTTCAGTCCCACATCTCCAAGGCCAAGCATTATTCATTGCTACTCAAATGCTCGGTGCCACGTCTCCAAGGCCGAGCACATTGACTACTGCTCAAATGCTCAGTCTCACGTCTCCAAGGCATAGCACATTGACTGCTGCTCAAATGCTCGGTCTCCCGTCTCCAAGGCCGAGCACATTGACTACTGCTCAAATACTCTGTCCCACATCTCCAAGGCCGAGCATATTGATTGTTGCTCAAATGCTCAGTCTCACATCTCCAAGGTCGAGTATATTAACTACTGCTCAAATGCTCGATCTCACATCTCTAAGGCCGAGCATATTAACTGCTGCTCAAATGATCGATCCCACATCTTCAAGGTGAAGCATATTGACTACTGGTCAAATGCTCAGTCCCAACATCTCTAAGGTCGAGCATACTGACTTGTGCTCAAATGCTCAGTCTCGCGTCTCCAAGGCTGAGCATATTGACTGCTGCTCAAATGCTCAATCCTATGTCTCCAAGGTCGAGCATATTGACTGTTACTCAAATGCTCGGTCTCACGTCTCCAAGGTCGAGCATAATGACTGCTGCTCAAATACTCGGTCCCAATGTCTCCAAGGCCCAGCATGTTGACTGCTGCTCAAATGCTTGGTCCCAATGTCTCCAAAGCTGAGCATGTTAACTGCTACTCAAATACTTGGCCCAATATCTCCAAGGCCGAGCATGTTGACTGTTGCTCAAATGCTCGGCCCAATATCTCCAAGGCCAAAGCTCTATTATACTTCCTCAAAGCACATAAATGTACTTAAGGAAGTGGGATGCCTCTGATATATCCAATAATTCACCCTATAATAGCCTGATGACACATGGATAACTCCCCTCTAATGACCGAACGACATGTGGCTACATCAATAAAAGGCACCCTCCAATAGCCTAATAACACATGGATAACTCCCCTCTAATGACCGAATGATATGTGGCCACATCAATAACAGGCACCTTCCAATAGCCTGATGACATATGGACAACTCCTCTCCAATGATCGAGCGACACGTGGATGAGCAAGTGACGAAGTTGTTGTCATTCATAGACTCCTCCCGCGCAGAAGTGTAAGCATAATTTCAGGGATTGAGCCATCTTTGAATAAACGACAAGACTCTTTGCCGGAGATGCGGGATCTCAGGAATAGCACCATCCCAAGCACAGGGTCAACTTGCCTCTGAACCCTTATAAAAGGCCCAAGGTATGTGAATCCAATCCCATCTTAAAATTCAAGCTCATCACTAAGAACACTACTATCTCAACTCTCCATTTTCCCAAAAACCTTGCACTGACATTGGCATCGGAGAGTCCTCGGAGGCACCCCCTTCTTCTCCGGCGACTCTTTAGTTCACCTTTCTTTCTTTGTGTAGACCGTTGAATATTGGACCTCTAACTTAGCAGCAGATTTCTAGCATCAACAGTAGGAAATTATAAATAGCATTAAAACATGTGTTCTAGTATCTCCGCAATGACTTTGGGTTGCTTGAGTGGTTTGACAAAGAAGGCAAGGATGCAGCTAGTGAAAAGGACTAAGGTGGTTTGAATTATCAATAAAGAGAATGCCTAGTTTAGAGGATTATTGCCTTGCCAGGCTCCGTTTGATGAGGTCTTGATGTTGCTCACATTGAATGCCATAGTTGATGGTAATTCTAAAGTGTGGAAGACAAACGTGAGCTTTCCAATTAACTTGGTTCTAATTTGTCTCTTGAAATCCTTGGTTTTATAGGAAGAATTTTTATCTAGTTCAGGTCCATGAAAGATGCATTGCACAAGAGTTTATTTATTGTTGTATATAAGGAAAATATCTCTTTTTCTCTCTCTTTTCATGCCATTCAACGATGACATAAATCATTATATCATGTATTTTTTATGAACCTGTGCTAAACAAAAATTACTGAGGTTGAATAGGTGGGCATGAGGATTAGGATAGTTATCATGATTGTCATGTTGTAATGCACTACTTACTTTTGGTGGGTCGAACCATCATTTGTTCTATAATTTAGTACTCTTGTTAAAAATTTGCGAACCAAGATAGACATTTCAATTTGGGACTGACTCCTCTACTGTAAAACATGCAATACATAAGAATTTTGATTATAAAGTAATCCTCACTAAATCTCAAAATTTAATGAGTCCAAATTTATATATAAAAATAATGTATTGCATGTTTTACGCACAATTTTTATAGCAGATGAGTCCTTTTTAATTTAAGGAGCATTGATATATCAACACTCACATCTGACACTCGAGCAATTGATTAGCACAGTTATTAACATGTGTAAAAGCTAGCTCCACTAATAATTAATTATTTTATTTTTATAAATTATTATACCAAGTCAAAAAATTATTTTAATAAATCTTTTTTTGCATTCTGATTGATTTATTTTAAAGTGTCAAAAATAAATGTCAGAGAGAATGTCAAAAATAATTGCAATTATAAAAAATAAAAATAAATAAAGATAAGTGCAATTAGAATGTACCTCAAAAGAAATACAAATAATTAGACTATATTTCAAAGGTGCATGTGCTTGGGGTTTTAAAATGCGGTCACGTTTATTATAATTACAGATATAGTGGTCGTTATTTAGAATCTGGGTGCACCACTGACCTTGGTGGGCTCCATTATTTGTCTCACATTTTAGTGGTTACTAATTAGGAGTTGGAAGTAGGGGTGAGCATGGGTCGGTTTGGGTCGGTTTAGTCTAAAAATTCAACCCAACCTATTTATATCGGGTTGAAAAAATCTCAACCCAACCCAACCCATGAACCCATCCAACCTCAACTCAACCCAACCCATTCTAATCGGTTTAGGTCGGTTTGGGTCACCGGGTTGATATATTTTTTCTACTAAAAAATTAAATTATACATATTACATAACAAAAAAATATTATACTAAATCCAAAACCAAATTCATACATATTGCAAGTAAAAGTTGTATGCATCAGCTTTATATAAACTAATATTCAATACTTTTGTTAACATCTTGGATATTGTTATGAAAACAAGTATTAACAGATACCCTTTCCAACATACTACACACCAAAATTCACCAACCAAACGAGATGACTAGAAGCACAACAAACACTTTCCAGCATACAGCACATAAAAACTCTTTCAATTTTGTAGAATGATTGTAAACCAGTCTTAAAGTCTTCGTGATCTAATTCCGACATAGTGTCACACGTATATATCAGATAAAAATAATAAAGTCAACGAAAATATAGAAAGCTAAAATTGATTTTTTTTAGGATTCTTAAGAAGAATATATAATTAATGTTTTGTACAGAAGTCCATGTGTCCATTGTTAGGCAAACTCTTTGAGATTCTTTACGCAAAAGATCCCTTATCTTTTTTTTCTCAGCATAATAAAGTGCCATGCAATCTCTAGCTATCGTAAATCTTGAAGGAATTTTAAATTTCGGTTGCAATGAGGCAACAAAATCCTTAAAACCTTCATGTTCTACAAACTTAAAAGGTAATTCATCAACAATGACCATTCTAGCAAGTAGGGTTCTAGATACTTCATGATCAAAACTTTTTGCCACACTCGAAATATTCAAAGTAGTAGTACCATCTTTTGCCATAGTTTGATAATCTGACAAAGTCTTTTGTTTCTTGCACTTAATATTATAAGGATACTTAGTACACCTATTCAAATGTTTCCACATTGTACTAGTACCATTATTACTATGACAAGCATAAGTTTGCCCACAATAATTATATGTAGCTCTCTCATTTTCAGATTTCTCACTTTCAATCAAAGTAAAATGTTCCCACACATCTAATGTTCTTTTAGGAGGTTTTTTGATTGAGTCACTCACCTTTTCTTTTGAAGCTGCACTTTTTTTTGAAGTTGAAGATAAATCATTGGGGCTATCTGCCATTCTTGACAGTTGACAATTGACACCTGTATCAAAAATAAACAAATAAAAGTTAACATTTAAATCATAAACAAAGAAATCATGCCAACCCAACTTAATCAGTGGAAATCGTAAATTTAAGGATCAAGTTTACACTTAACATTGAAATTTAATATATCAGGTAAGTTTCGTGTTGCTTTTTCATCTACAAGTTTCCTCTATTAATTAACTGTACTTTTACTTTTTTGGCTGTATATAGATTAAAGAATTGGATATATGATAGGTTTTTCTTATTTGAAAAAATATTCCACCAACTACTTTTTGGATGAAGATTGCTGACTATTTAATTTTGTAGGTACTGATCTTAAAACAAATATGATAAACTGATAACATGAGTTTTTAATAGTCCATATGCATCGGAAATGAATTTATTATAGAATTAATTAAATTTGTGATAAATCTTATAAAAAAAATTTGCAAAACCTTTTTGTATAGTGCATGGAAAAAGATGGATTTTTCATTAGGAAGGTTTAGTTGATTGGTATTATAGTTTAATGCTGACATTCAGCTCCGATATGGATTTTTTTTATGTGAACAAATTTAAACTTTGGAGTAGCTGAAACAAAGCAGACAAATAAAGAGAAAAACATTAACTTTATTTCGTATGCTATATTGGAGTGGGGGAAATGATCGCAATCCATTACGAAAGTTAGTTTGGCAGAAGTGCTGCAAATGTCAGTTTCTATTTTCATGAATGGGAAAGATTGATTTTTTGTTTTATATATATATATATATATATCTCTGATAAGGATGCGATGATCACTGTATTATATATCTTTAAAATTGTTGAAATCAAACTCATTGAACTGTTAATTGTCTTGCTTGACATGAAGCCTGACATTGCAAGTGTAACAGTAACATGGAAATAAGTTTTGCTTCCTTGATGCAGGTGACTTGAGTTTGACCAACAGACAATAAAGTAAATGAAAGTTTTTGCAAATTTTTTTGGATAGTAACATGAAAAAAGAAGATTGCATAGTACTGCAAAGTGCATACCTTTTTTGCTTTCTCCGACCAAACTTCAGATTTTCAAGAGAGCCCCACAGCCCCTACAAAGAAACGGAAGAAAGATATAATGAGGAGACTGAAATTCTCAATCAGAGAGGCTAGGTTTAGTGAATTGTAATTTTTTTTTTCCAAAATACCCATCATTCTATTATCTAATTACAACAAGCTATGCCCTATTTGGCTGTTTGGATTTGGACTGTGCTACATATAATTTTACTCATTCATTATACTATAGTTATTTAAACATAATTTTATATTTAATAAATACAATATATATATATATAATTATATATTTGACCGGGTTACTGGTTTGGGTCGGTTTAAAAATTTTGAACCCATGACCCAACCCAACCCACTAGGTTCAAAAAAATTTCGACCCAACCCAACCCAACCCAACTTCTAAAAGGACCCAACTCAACCCAACCCATTGTGTCAGTTTGGATCGGGTCCACGGGTCAACCGAGTTCCATGCTCACCCCTAATTGGAAGCAGGGAGAATATGGTGGTGATTCTATGATAAAGCTTAATTACATAAGCAAATTCTTCTTTCCTTTATCACTCAAAATCTTTAATTAATAATATTTTCTCACCAATCAAATTAATAATATTTTCTCACCAATCAAATTTAAAAATTAATTTATGAATTTTATGAATTGATCCGTTGACGACTCCATAATATATTTTGTTAAAAAATATAAAATTGTGTGTTTAATTATTATCAATGTTGATCATAGACACCCCTCACAAAGTTCATATATATATATATATACATATATATACATATACATATATATACATATATATATATATATAAAATACGTATTTGATACATCATAATAAAAAAATAACATTAGAAAAGGAATAGAATAATTAAATTAATTTCATTCTATTTTATGTTTGATAAAAATAATTTATTTATAAAAATTATATCGTCATATTTTTTTAATCCAATATAATGGTTAATTTGATCACAATATAAATCTTAAGTATTATCACATAATTCATATTGCTCAATATAATCATATTATCTATTTAAAATGAAAAAAAAAAATCAACATATAAATATTATTTATTATCCCAAACTTCAACTTTAATAATTTTGTTACTGAATTAAAGCTTTATTTGTCATTGTCATATTTACTCGTTAAATGTGCATATATGTCTTTCAAATAAGTTGTTCCATGTTCTTTTCTTCATTCTTTTTGTGGAAATTTGTTCTTTATTGATTTCAGTAACATATTTACTATATATAACAGAAGGAACACGTGCTTATATTAAGCATAAATATGTCTTTCAAATAAGTAAATAATTGTTGTTTTCTTCATTTTTTTTTGGGAATTTGTTATTTTAACATATTACTATATGTAAAAGAAGGAGCACATGCTTAAATCAATTAATGGAGTGCATGGCCCATATATGAAAGAAAAGTTGTATCCCAAAAGAATACTAAAAGATAATCATGGCTTTATTAGTGCATGAAGCTTAGATACCAGCTAGTAGGCAAATGTTCACATCAATATCTGAAAGAAATTTATCTCTAACGAGATCAGAGCATATTGCTTCTACCATCATATGGTGTTTTTATTTATGAAAAGATTTTACTTGACATATTGTTATGAGATACTCATAGTACAAATGTTTATTTCACTGTTAAATTGTATGTGAATAAAAAAAAGAAAAAAATATTTTATTTTCATTCAAGGGTGAGATGAATCTTTGTGTCATATATCTCTTATTTGGCACACTGTCAGGAAAAATACACGGCACAATAGTTTATTTCACTATTAAATTGTATGAATATAAAAAAAATATATTTTATTTTTATCTAAAAATAAAATAAATTTTTGTATCATATATATGTTATAACAATGTTATAAACAATCTTTTTTTTTCTTTTTTATAGCTCTCGACTTTGATTAATATGCTAAATCTTGGGAATAGAGGATATGCTTCTACCACCATATGATGTCTTATTCCTATAGCTCTACACTTTAATTAATATAATATGCTAAATCTTGAGAATAGATGATGTTGCTTCTACCACCATAATATGTCCTTTGGTGCAATCTTTTTCACTAGTGACATTATGAAAATAATCCCTAGTTAGATTCGAATATCTTTTTCACTAGTGCTATCTTCTGTTTAGAATAATTGACAAATAGTTTCCTGAAATTGACAAACATCAAAATTAGGTAGGTTTTATTGTTTCTTTGAACTTAAGTGAAATATAAGTAACATAATAATGCTAAAACTATATAGTACTGAGCTAAAATTATTGGTTCCACCCCCCTGCACGAGCCGAGCTACTCATGAGCGGCCCGTGGTTCTGCTCATGTAGACTCGAGTCGGTTAGATATTATCGAGCTATAAACTGAGTTCGAGTTTTGAGTCAGGCACATTTAGTATACTGAATCTTATTTTGGACCAACTTAACTACAAAAGATTTGGACTCTAACATGAAACTTGAAAAAAAAGAATTAAAGTATAAAATCAAGACCATATGCAAGCCAATTAAAAACTAAGGTTGGGTGTCAATATTTTATAACAATGAATCAAAATTTTCATTAATAAGGGTTAGAATATTTTTTCATCGCACAAATGATCAACAATCAAATCTCATTACATTAGAAATAGAGAAGATTATCTCTCATTATGTAACTCATTTTTTTAAAAATAAAATAAAATAAAAACCAAGATTGACTGTATGTGTTTATGCCAAAAATATGATTATGAAGGATACCATGTCTTTATTGTCTTTCAATGGGATACTGTTCGAGAACCTGGCTGAGTGGGAGAATCGTGAGTAGGCTAGGTTCTACGTTCGTTTGAAGTATGTAAGCACTTGCAAAGGAAGTCTCTTGAAGTGTTGTGCTCAGGAGAGGACCCTCCAATGGTTAAGTGTATTTGATAAGAGGTAAGGAGGAAACTGAGAAGTATACCGAGAAGTATACCGAGGTGAGGGACTGTAAGAGATGAGGAGAGGACTGAGTAATTCTCTATGTTCCACGTATATTTACTCCTTGGTATCTTGGATTTTCTTAGGTTTCTTTTTGTATCTTTGTGTGCCTCTTTTTTCTCCTCTTTCCACATGCTGGAACTTTTTTAAGTAGGCGTGATGACCTTCACTTTTGGGACTTCGAAGTGGGATACAGTTGGGATGTGATTTCTGAGCCTTGAGTCATGCGAGAAATGATCTCTACCTACTGTGAGGAGACCTCTGTCTGTTATGAAAAGACCTATGTTCATGGTGAGTAGACTTTTTCTGCCCGTGTCCAGCTTTTATTAAATTGGATAATTTTCATCACATCAATATCCATGATCTCTTCTCATATTTATATTCTTGTGGACATAAGTTGCAACACCCCAAAAACAAATAGCAGTTACAACTCACAAGAGCCCAACAATTGGGAATGTGGAGAACATCTTTCATCTATCACTAATTAAATGGGAATCTTGAAAAAACTGACACCAATATCCGTGCAACGCCAATACATTTTTGTGTATATATATTTGAAAAGTAAATAAAAACTCATGACAATTGTACGCCAATTGTAATAGATGGTATAAAAAAATTACACTTTTGGTGAAGTGAGTCATTGGTTTCTCCATATTGTTCTCGTTAAGTCGTTATGGTTTATCGTTCCAAAAGCTTTACAAATGGACTTTAAATTGGACCAAATAGCGTCATATTTCATTGCCATGAATCATCAAGCCAATGACCAAAGTTATTAAAAGTTGCATCCATTAATTCAGATAAAGCTAACAACCTTGGATAGAACCTTTTGAGGGAATAGTCAGGGATGCAATCATCCTCCTAGAACATAAGGGAAAGCTAAGTGGGGACTTTAACCAAACACATGTACTACATCAAAGTAGACAACAAAAAAATAAGGACAAAAATCAAATTATACCAATTTAGCTAAGTTGAGTATGCTTCCCAACCTAAAACAATGACTTAACACACTCTTTTCAGACTAATAAGCAATGAACAATTATCTTTTTTTCTCTGATCAATCTTAATAAATAGAAAAATCATCATGAAATTACCATGTACGTCCATTATATCATTGAACTTTTCAGTAGAAAGAACCCTTTAGACAGTTTCAGATTTCGAAATCTTTATAAAAAAAAAAATGCTTTACAAATGGAAAACTTCCCTACATAATTGGAAAATTGTCTAAGTCTGAAAGTGTCCTACTTCTAGCAATTGGTTCAATGTTAGCACTACCATAAAAACAAAACGTTTACTCGAAAGATTCATAACCAAGTTACTAGTTCTACACTTATCTAGAAAAAATTACAAAGTGCATAAAGAATTCTACCAGAACTAAATTGAGGAAAGAACCATAGTAATAAGTTTCGTTTTGTTTTGGTAGAAACGGTCAAAACATTTCAGTTTCAGTATTAAACCGAAACGAAACACTCCTATACTTTGTTTTGCTTTTTGTTTCGATCTGTTTCGGTCATTTCGTCGAAGCATCATATTTCGGTCGGAATATTACAATGCAGTTTTTTATAATTTGAAAATTTTCTAGTCTTTCTTTTTAATTAGGTGATGTGGACGATACATTATCTTTATCATTTGATATTTGAATGATGATTTTTTTTTTTTTATATTATGACATGTTTTATAATACATATACAAACACACACACACAAAATATGCAATTTGATAGTAGGAGAAAATCGCAATTTGGATTTATACTAAAAATATATTTATAGTTTATTTTAAAACGAAAATTTGTAGGATTAATTTGTATATTTGAATGGTGCTTGTTTTCTTATGATTTATATTTATAATTACATATTTTTTTAAATATATATAATTTGATATTTACAATTTGAAAATAATATCAAATCCGAAATGACACACCAAAACAGATTGAAACCGAAACATTCTATCTAAATAGTTAAACCGAAACTTTATCCGGCGCGAAATTTACACAAAGAAAAACTATAACAGAGAAAGAGATTGCTGAGAAATCGCTGGAGAAAGACAGATGAAATCCCTCTGTTTGCTTCACTCTTTAACTTATCTAATATATGTACATAGATAAATTGAAGGAGGGAAAGGTATGGTGGTTGTGATGGTGGTGGGCTAGCCATGCAAGAGAAGCTAGAGGTAGAGGGAGGAAGAGGAAAGAGAGGAGTAGGAGTGGGAGTGGGAGTGGGAGTGGGGGAGTGGTTGCTCTTAAACAATGTCGGATATTGAAAACAAACTTCCACTTTTATATGGATAAACACAATTATCAATTATTTCAATTCAAAAATCACACCAAATCATTTGAAATCTCTCCAACACTTGATGACCCATCAACTTTAAACTTCTCATAGTCAATATGAACAATCTTCGACACAGGGGCCTCCTCAGCATGTTCCATGTCGTGCTGTTGAATCACAAGCACCGATGACTTGATGTCGTGGCCCGATGAGGCCAACATGTCACCTATGGGCCCTAACTCCGCGTGCTCCGCTTGACGGTCAGCCAATTCCGCCACCATAGTTGATGGAAACCTCCCCTTGCCAACCACTATTAGCTCATAGTCCCCACTATGCCCTATTGACAATACCTCTTCAACAATGTTGTTAGCTACTTTCTCCATGTACTCTGCGATACCTTCCCACTTCCTCCTGAATTCGACCACTGAAGTCTCATCCAATTCCTGTTTTAATTTGCATCAAGACAAACAATTGTGCATGTGAATTAATAAAATGATTATACCTCACAAGATTTATTAATTATTTATTTTTTGTCTTATATTGATCATTATGTCATTATTTATTTAATTAAATATATAATTTTTAAACATTAAATCATTAAATTAATTATTTTTTTACAAATATACATTAATAGAATTTAAAGGTGTCTAATTTTTTTCTTCATATTTTTAAATCCATAAAATATATAAAATAATGATTAGAGTTAAAGAGAACTTGCCTGTTCTTTTTCACGGTTCATTTTAGCGGTAGAGAAGCTATAACTTTGTTCAGTAGACTTGGTTGGTGAAAGCCGTAACATAACGGCGTTACTCTCCAACTTATCTTTCTTAACTAATCTCACAACGGTCACTTTAACTGTCGGATGTTCAGCCATCCTACTACCTAACTCCAAGGCCTCACGGTCATCGGGCCCACCGAAAAACACAATACACATTTTTTGGACCACACTGGAAGATGGGCCCGGAGTTTGGGTCCCACTGCCAAATCCACGATCAACAAGCACTGCCACCGAACACGGCGCCTTCTTTAGCACCCTTTGGTTAACCCCTCTCCATCCATGGCCCACATTCTCCATCATCTCGTCGTCATCGCCTCTCCATCGCTTATGGAATGGCAAAATGATCATGGTGGCCCTCTTGTTCTCTGCCACGTGGCAAATATCCTCGTGCATGGTGGACAATGCAGAGATAGCCGTTGTGGGCCGGACTGAGACTCTGCCCAATTGACCATAAGCTTGGAAGGCCCCAGCAACTCGATCATGCCACTCTCCATGACGAAATCGATTAATGAAAGGGAGTCCGTTTTTACGGGCCCGTTGGACCATAATGATTGAAGAGGAACGTTCAGTTAGCTCAACAAGGTGCATGATGAAAAGCTTGAGTTGGGAGTTCTTGGTGCTTCTAGTTGCCTCAACGAGGCTGATAAGGGAAGGTACATTTCCAAGTCCGTGAAGGCAAGCCAGGATCCGGAGTTCGTCTTTCGAAGAGTCCTTGGTGGTCGATAAATCACGCAATTTGCGGTGGATTCGAGTGGAGACACTGCGGGCTGGTTTGTAGATAGCCATGACTGTTGGAGTTGCAATGAAGGTGGTGAAGAGTGCCATGAGAACTAGAATAGCAAAAGTCTCATCGTTAAGCACCTGCATTTTAACAATTAATTGTAGGATAAAATAATCAGTAATACTGTAAGAAGCAGTATTTTTATTGTCTATAGCCAATGATCGCCTATTTGATTCCCCTTCACCAAAGGGTCATTTCCATATGTGTTTGTGACTTTAATGTTAATTGGCTCATAGTACCCAAAACAATGCTTTATTAAGCTAAAAACTCATACCAAGGGAAAACAATAATGGTACATGAACCATAAAAAACAACCACTAAAATCAGCTATCAAGCGGTTGAATAATAATTTTACGACACATTACAAAGTTAAATTAATAATTTTTTAATTTTTAAAAAACATTGTATCGAATGAAAATAGACGATGTACTTGACAAGAGTTAATTAGTGTGACCCAAAATGATAGTGCCAAGAGTATTACTAGAAGAAAAAAAAAAAGAAGTAAAAATTGAAAATTTTGGAAAATACCAATGAGATCAATTTAAGGATAAAGGAGTAGAATTTTCCAATAGTATTACTAGAAGAAAAAAAAAAGAATTGAAAATTGAAAATTTTGGAAAATACCAATGAGATCAATTTAAGGATAAAGGAGTAGAATTTTCCTCTCCAAATCTTTTGTTTAAAAAAGTCAAACTTAGTTGAGTAATCGGAGTTTGGATTTGGGCCATGCCCGGCTCAATTAAATTAAAAAGTTAGCCTGCTCACATAATGGCCCATGGCCCATGGCCGGTTAAAGAAAGGATCTTGATGTGAGGTGGCCAGATTCGGAATGTGTCAATTATTGACGAGTAGACTCCTATGAAAACTGACAAATTGTTGAGAAGCACTGGTTTTGCTTTTACCGTAGGGAGAGAATTTTGGTTGTGTAAAACAAAATTTTTAAGTTAAGTAAAAGTTTGATCGGTATTCTCTTAGAATTTTATCAATAATATTTAAATATTATTATTGAAATTCGATACAAAAATCTTATTTTTTACTAAGTTGAAGCCACTAACCTAAATCCTTTTTTTTATTGATTTAAAAGGAGGACCTACTTAAACCTTAAAATCAAGATTGTTAAGCAGAATCCTTTGGCCTTTTCTTTTGTGCATTATTTTACTATGAAGTCCCCCACCTTACTCAAATTAAACAGGCACCGAACATAAAAAAAACCTAGGATAAAAGATCCTTTGGTCCAAGATTACAAGATCATGGGTCTTTGAAATTGCATCATACCTTGGAAAAAAAAACGATGTTTCTTTATAGAACTACTATTGAATTTGCAAAAGGAGTATGCCACCAACTTTAAGGATGCAATAATAAACAATTTAGTCTATCAGTATGGTTCTATGTATGCCACGTAATAAAAAGTTTCAAGTCCAATAAAAAAATAAAAAAAGAAAGTTAAAAAGTTAAAGTTAAAAGGTGATAATACGTCCCGTTATTTGATTGACATACATGCAATAGAGATGTTTTGAAAAAGTTTGAAAAGATAAGTCTACCTTTTAAAAAAATATAAAGAAGAGAATTCGGGCGTAAAGTAAAGAAAAATAGAGATGTTTTGAGAAGATTTGAAAAGATAAGTCTACCCTTTAAAATCTTTTTCATCAATTAAAAAATATTAAATAAATATCCAAATAAAAAGAGTATAAAAGTATTTTTCAAGCAATTTCAAAAGGAAGAAATTTAAGTAAAAAAAAGGTGATGGTTTTAATTAAATTTTATTTTTAAAAATATTATTATAAATTAAATCAACCATGAATAAAAACTTTTAAAATACCGATACACCACCCAAAAAAATTATTGAAAATATATGGACCATTTTCACTTAAGGGCAAGTTTACATGAAAAAGTCAAACTTTACATTATGCAAACTATGTATATTCCGGATAACGCAAAATCGTTCAATCACTATGTATGAGAATTAAGAAATTATGCATAATTTTATTATTAATAATAATAATAATTTAAAACTCACCTTCTTCTCCTTGCCAATGTTGAGAACAATGAGCTCCACCAAGCCTTTAGTATTCATCAACACACCGAGCACTAACGACTCCCTCACCGGAATCATAAACATCATCGCCACCGCGAAAGTTCCCAAGATCTTCCCTGCGCACGCCGTCGTTATAACAAGCACAAGCAGCCCCCACGCCTCCCCTCCTCGAATCTTTGCCACGTCAGTCTTCAAACCACTCGACGCGAAATAAAGCGGTAGGAGCAAACCCGACACGAAATCCTCTATCCTCTCTATCAATCTCTCCGCGAACTCTCCTTTCGGGATAGTTAACCCGAAAACGAAAGCTCCGAATATCGAATGGATCCCAATGAAATCGGTCATGAACCCGGACACCATCACCCCAGCTAACGTCAACGCTATGTAAGCCTCGTCCACCACGCCGTGCTCCGGGGAGCACTGTCGCCCGACCCATTTCATTACGGGTCGAATCGCCACCATCATAAAGGCGACGAAAGCGACACCCGAGAGGAGCACCCATATTGAGACCAAAGGGCTTTTTCGGTCACCGCCTTCGCCGTTTCCTGCGAGAGCGACTGCTAAGGCTAGTAGGATCCATGCTGCAACGTCATTGAATGCGGCGGCGGCCATGGCGGTTTCACCTATATCGGTGGTGAGGAGCTTGAGTTCAGCTAGGATTCGAGCAAGAACGGGGAAGGCGGTGATGGAGAGAGCGACTCCCATGAAGACGAGGAATTGGCCGTAGCCGACTTTATCGGCGCCTTCTACTGTTTTCCTGAGAACGAAAGCGACGCCTATGCCGAAGACGAAAGGGAGGGATATTCCGGCAAGTGCTATCCCCAACGCTCTCTTGCCGCTCCGGCGAATCGAGGTCAAGTCAAGTTCGAGGCCGACGAGGAAAAGAAAGAAGAGAAGACCGATACTCGCTACTGATTCGAGTATCGGAGTGCTCCATTTTGGGAATATACGGTGCAAGTACTCTTTGTTTCGGCCAAAAGCCGATGGCCCCAACAAAATTCCACCCTGAAAAAAAAAATTAAACACCAAAAATAACATAAATAGTAAATTTATGAATGTTATGTAAACATAAGTGCGTAGCGTGTGATTATTGAGAGAGAGAAGAGAGGGAGAACGTACAACAATCTCAGCGATGACTTTGGGTTGGCGAAGGGGTTTGAGGAGGAAAGCGAAGAAGCGGCTAACAACGAGGATTGATGTGGTTTGAACTATTAGTAATGGAAAGGCAAAATCCAGGGGATTATCGCCTTGCCAGACTCCATTTGATGATGTTTTTATTGAGGTTATGTTAAACGGCATTTTTTAATTGTCGTATTTATACTAATCGGAATATTACTATATCTAGCTAGACTAACTTGATGATCAGCAAATCAAAGGGGAAACAATATGAGCAGGATGATCAGTGGAAGATGGGTATAGAATCTACGTGAGCAATTTATAGAGATCTAAAGGAGGCTAGTGGTATTGCTTTTGTCGCTAGTTGCCACAATTAAATAATAGAGTAGTATGTGCTTCACGTATTTTGTGTGCCCAAAAGCGTAAATGCGGTAGAAGCTTTGTAACTTGGTTGTCGTTTTACTTACCATGATGGCATGACTTACTATCATCTATGCTATTAAGACAAACCGGGTATTGTTTGGTAAGTTGTGCAATTGTCACGTGGCACTCTTTTTCGTTTGATAAAATTTAGATCAGGTGTTGTCTGATATCAATCCAAAAGAATTGGTTTATTTGTGCTTTCAAAGATCATTTAATGCTTTTTTTTTCTTTACTTTCTGATTACATAATCTTTTTATTTTTACTGAGAATAAATTTTTGTCTGCATCTCATGTAATTTATTTTCATCGTAACAAAATTTTATTAATAATTTTTAAAAAAATTTATTGATATTATCTTAATTTTTAATTTAAATTTATTTAAATGTCATTTGATATAATTTTTTTTAAAGCTTCACTAGTAACATTATAATTTTTAATTTAAGTTTATACTAATGTTAACTGTAAAATTTCTCAAAATTAAGTCTAATTGTGTACGTTTTGACAAATATCATTGATAATTTTAAAAAACTTCACTTGTAATATTATAATTTTTAATTTAAATTTATACAAATATTATTAGTAAAGTGTTTAAAATTAAATCCAACTGTGTTGAGTATAATAAATTATGCAATTATCATGTAACATCTCATTCTCTTAATGGAAAAGAAAAAAAATTGAAACCCACACGATGTATAGGATAATCTATAATCTCTAATCCAAAAATTCACAGGGTAAAAGTAATTAGTAATGTAAATGAGTCAAATCACAATGATAAGTGTAGGTAAAGAATCCATTTTCCTTTTTTGACAAATCAAAAGGCCAATCAATATCATCTCAACGAAAGTATTCCATAAAAGAAGCAAATAACGTTTTCTTTGGTGCATTCAAAATAATCGTCCGTTTCAGTCGTTCATTCCATCAATTTTATTCGTTAGTGTAAAAATAATTATTTTATTAAAATTTAAATTATTATTTATCTGTCGAAATGCTAAACTTTGCATTCAATTATTAATAAATAACTACAAATGAATGATTATTTTAAGATATAAACATAACTGTTTTTTTTATTTATTTTTGAGAATCATCTATTGTGATGAAAAGTAAAAAAGAAATTAATTGGTTCGGATCTATATTTAATGGTTTAGATTAACTCGAACTTCTCTGATAATCTTGAAAAATTTCATTGATAATATCAATATAAATGTGAAATTCATAAATTAACATTATCAATAAAGTTTTTTAAAATTATCAATAAAAATTTTAACTGTCAATAAAATTATCAATAAAAAACAGAAGATGCAACACTCAAGGTAAAAGTTCCTCCCATAGAAGTAATCGAAGTTGAAAACCCATTAGATTCAAAGAAGTCTCTTTAAATTAGTAATATGATCGACTACGTTTATATTTTATTAGGAAATTACCAAATAATCCTTGCCGACCACAGATGTGAACGAATTGACAACGGGACAGAATTAGAAGGAAATTTTGATATCCTCGTACGAATTTGGAGATAACAACAGCACGTGGAATTGCAGTTGATAAAGAAGGTCAGCAAATCTAAATGCACACTAAATGCAACACTTTTAAATGATCAGTTGAATTTCATGAGGATTTCATACATTATCCATTACACATGCAATTATATATTGCCACCTCCTCAATCTCATTAATGAAAGCATTGTTTCTGTTAATATATTATATAGGCTTAGTTAGTTTAGTCCCACATTGGTTGTGTATAGATTTGCCTCACATATTGGCTTGTATAAATAGGATAACTCCCTTATAAGTAAATCACACCATTCAATACAATTAACTTCTCTTTGTATTGTCTCACTTCCTCTCTTAAATTCAAATGGTATCAGAGCCTTAATGGTTCTCGGTATATTAAGAGTTGAGTATGCTCTGTGATTGCCACTATTAGTGGATCCTTCACATCAAAAAAACTTCTAATATATCCTTTTCATACCTGTCGGGTCATCACTATAGTCGGAGTCTCATTCTCCATCAATGTCATCTCCGCCACCGCTCCTGTTTCAAACACACTACTGCCACGTCAGCCCCACGTTACTACCACATCAACGCCATGTCACTCGTTGACCGCCACATCATCGGTTTCTTGGAGGTACTTCTCTTTGACAGGTTCAGGCATTTTTAGACCGATTTTCTGCAAAGTTGGACAGGTTCCTGAGGTTTTTCAATGTTCTTATTCTGCTTTCGGCGTCCGTTTTGTGATTTAAGGCTTACATAACATACTTTCTTTTATATTTTTTTATGGTTTCTACACCGGTTCACCTTCCTCTTTGCGCCTATGGCTGAATCAAACTTACCCCAGGTTATTACTATTGTTCTGGATGAATCTAATTATGTTGTGTGGGCTCAAGAAATTTCTGGTTTCCTCCGTGGACAAAAATTGTGGCATTACGTGACTGGAGATATCACTGAACCCAAGAACAAGGACGACGAAGATGCCGACAAATATGTGACCGTCTAGAGGACTAGGATAGTAAAAATCATCAGATTCTCACATGGTTTCGTGCCACTATTATCCCAGAAATCAAACTTCAATTTGGTACACTCCATATAACTAAAGAAGCTTGGGATCTTCTCCAACACAGTTACACCAAGGCAGATATCTTAAATCGGTATCGTCTTCTTTCCACCCTTTATAGCATGCGCTAAGACTTAGACAAACTGTCAACAGTTTTCTATCTCAGATGACTACCGTGTGGAACCAGTTAGCTCTCACTGAGCCAACTTGGGAATGCACAAAAGACGCTGATGTTCATGGAAAGTACCGAACTGAGACACGCATTATGCAATTCCTAATAGGCTTGAGAGAAGAATTTGAACCTGTACGAGCTTCAATCCTATACTGGGGCGCGATAGCTCCCCTGAACGACGTCCTTTCTGATATACTCAGTGAGGAAACACGTTTTGCCATATTACAAGGATCTCATATAGATGTTGCCCTTGTAGCACCCGTTGCTCTTGCCACACCAGCTGCTAAGGCAAACCTATCTCAAAAGCCCTTGTATTGCAGGTATTGTCATTCACAAGGGTATGAATTGCTCAAATGTCCTTCTCACATGTGTAAAGTCTGCAGAGAACCGGGTCACTATCTTGCAGACTGCCATAAACTTCCATCTGAAAATCAGTCAAATGGGAACCAATATCGCTCGCAATCAGTTCTATTCCAAGCCAAAGAATGTTGCTGCTGTAGCTGCTAATGCTACACCAACTTCATCCAACTCTCCACCTGATTGGAATAGTTTCTGTACTGTTCTTACCGAGGCTCTAAATAAAACTGGTAACAATATAGCCATGTCAGCTACACCAAGTACATCCCGATGGTATTTTGATTCTGCATGTTGCAATCATATGACTTCTGATGCCTCTATATTTTTCTCTAAAACTCGTAATGAGCATGCACCTACTATTCACATTACCAATGGATCAAATATGTTGGTCAGCCATACTGGACATGTTGACAGTTCTCATTTGTCTCTCCCTGACACATATTTGATTCCTAATCTTATGTTTAACCTTATATCTGTTGGACAACTATGTGATCTTGGACTTGATTTGAATTTTTCTTCTACTGGTTGTCGTGTGCAGAACCTTCAGACAGGAAAACTCATTGGAACCAACCGTAAAGTTGGACGCTTCTTTGAGCTCACTCACCTCCAAGTCCCATCCTCACCATCACCAAACCAGTCAGCCGCATCTATCCCAGCACTCTCACCCATGGAATTGTGGAACTCTCGGTTAGGTCACGCTTCATCCAGCCCTTTACGTTAACTTATTTCTAGTGGTCAGTTAGGTTCATTTCAGCATGAGTCTTTTCATTGTATTTCCTTGCACCTTTTGATTTAGTGCATTCTGACGTTTAGGGGCCTTCTCCTCATGCATCAATGGGTGGTGCTCGCTATTTTGTTATATTTGTGGATGACTATTCTCGTTATTCTTGGTTGTTTCTTATGAAGAGCAGATCTGAACTCTTTCAAATATATTCTGATTTTTCTTCTATGGTTCAAACTCACTTCTCTCGGAATATCAAAATTTTTTGTTCAAATAATGCAATGGAATATAAAGACCGTGCTTTTCTAAATCTACTTCACAAAAATGGCACCGTCTCCCACCGTTCGTGCCTTGGAACCTCCCAACAAAATGGACGAGTCGAACGCAAACATTGATATATTCTTGACACCGTTCGTGCTCTACTCATTTCATTATCATGTCATGAACGTTTTTTGGGTGATGCTGCCTTAACCGCAGTGTACACAATCAACCATATCTTTTCCACTACAATCCAGAATTAGTCTCCATTTGAGCGCATTTTCGGTAAATCTCCTGATTACTCTGACCTCAGAGTCTTTAGTTGCACTTGTTTTGTTCTTTTCAAACCAACATGAACATAACAAATTGCAACCAAGGGCTCATCTGTGTTGTTTCATTGGATATAGTATTGAACATAAGAGGTATCAGTGCTGGGATCCTATTTCTAAAACTCTTCATATCTCTCATCATGTCATTTTTTGGGAATATCAAATGTTCTCTTCCTTACGGTCATTTGACATGCCAACCATCACTAACTCCAGATTCTTTACTGATCCATCTATTTAGTTATTTCTTGATAATCCAGTTTCAGGTATTGTTGAGTCCACCTCAAAATCACCAGCTAATATCACCCTTTCCGTTCCGGAACCACCAGCTGATCCTACCTCTCCAGACCCAGCTCCAGCTCCAGAACCATCAGCTGGCCTCACCTCTCCGACTCAATCGGTCGTGCCTGAGGATATTCCTATATCTGATGATTTTGCACTGACTCCCTCTGAGAGCCATCCTCCATATCACCCATGCAGATCTACCAACGTAACTCACCGCCCTTCTCATCTTGCTGTACTAATCTTCTTTGGCAGAAAGCAATGGATGAAGAACTTCAGGCCCTCGCTAAAACTCATACCTAGGATATTGTTGATCTGCCCCCTAGAAAAACTCCTATTGGGTGCAAATGGGTGTTTAAGATCAAGACATTTTCTGATGGCTCTGTTGAACAATATAAAGCCCGACTTGTTGCCAAAGGATTTGCTCAGGAATATGGCATAGACTATGAAAAGACATTTGCTCCAGTGGCGAGGCTCACATCTGTCCATACACTCTTTGTTGTTGCCGCCATTCGAAGATGGATTCTGTTTCAAATGGATGTCAAAAATGCATTTCTCAATGGGGAACTTCTTGAGGAAGTCTATATCCATACCCCTCCCGTCTTAGATGTCCCTCGAAACAAAGTTTGTCGCCTTCGCTATGCACTACCATTCATCAGTTTGGGTTCACACCTAGTGCTCATGATTCGACTCTGTTTATCCGCCATACTGCCAATGGTATTATCCTTTTTTTCCTATAAATGGATGATATAGTTATTACTGGAGATGATCTACATGGTATTTCTTAACTCAAAAAGTTTTTAAGTGGCCAATTCGAGATGAAAGATCTTGGCGTGCTCACCTATTTTCTTAGCCTCGAAGTCTCATCTAGTTCTGATGGATTTTTTTCTCTTTCAAACCAAATATGCTTCGGATCTCCTTTCCAAGGCTAGGATCACTGACTCAACCACTGCCACTACTCCTATCGAGCCGAACATCAGGCTTACCCCACTCGATGGTTCACCTCTTCCAGATGCCACTCTATATCGCCAACTGGTTGGAAGTCTTGTATATCTTACTGTCACTCGCCCTGACATTACCTATGCCATTCATCAGGTCAGCCAGTTCTTGTCCGCTCTTCGTTCCATAATTATTGGCCTATTCAGTCGACCGAATCTTATTTTTCCAATAAAAATCCAACATATGATTGATTAATTAAGTTTTAAAAGTATTTTTAAACGTTAAAATTATTTAAAAAAATTATATCAATATTAGTTGGCTATTTGAATACGTAAACGACTTCTTTTTTATTTTAAAATTTTGTATATAGTTTATATACAATAAAAGCTATTTATTTTAATCAAAATATTAATTATAATAATCTCAGTAATTTAATAATTGACCATTATAATGGTATTGGTGTAAATTATCGTCATCCAATACAATTTAAGAATCTATAATTCTTTTTAAAAAATTACTTCAAGTTATGTTTTGTGAATTCTGATTTTGGCTTTCCATCGTTTATTTTATAAAAAAAAAATGATTTCAATTTCTCTTTCATTTTTTTTTAAAAAAGTTCTTGCTGACTTAAGCTTATTAACAACAAAAGCTAATGTACTTCAAAAACTAGGTCAAATTAACATACACTTATCATTAACTAGGTTCATTAAGTTGCTTCCTTGTAGTGCAACTATGACCAGTCAAGCTGCATTAACATATATCATGAAAGATACAGAAGCATTGAAACTGTTGAATTTAAAAGAGGAAGTGAGACAATACAAAGAGAAGAAAATTGTATTGAATGATGTGATTTACTTACAAGGGAGTTATCCTATTTATACAAGCCAATAGGAGAGACAAATCTGTACACAACTAATGTGGGACTAAACTAACCAAGACAATAAAGTTATCCTATAATTAAATATTTTGATTAAAATAAATAACTTTTATTGTATATAAACTATATGCAAAATTTTAAAATAAAAAAGAAGTCGTTTACGTATTCAAATAGCCAACTAATATTGATATAAATTTTTTAAATAATTTTAACGTTTAAAAGTACTTTTAAAACTTAATTAATCAATCGTATGTTGGAGTTTTATTGGAAAAACAATTTGGTCTAGGCCAAGACTTCTTAGTAGGCCAATAATGATAATTAAATTAATGAGCAAATCTCAAATAACGTGCACTCCTCAACTTGATATACTATACTTTATAGTTTTAAAATGTATTTAATATGTGAAAGTGACAATCATAGTCACATTTTCTTACATCAATATAGAATATCAAAACTTGATCTTCGTTTTGAGACACCATAATCTCTTCTCTCATATATATATATATATATATATATATATAATGTCCTTAATGTGTGGAGTAATCCATTTCCAACAACTCATCGATTAAAATCGTCGATAAAACTTTCAAGAGTTGATTTTGATATCATTTTTAATACTATGACTTTAATATATTTTTAGCATTTTTAGCAGCCCAACCTCTTGGCATGGCTCATCATCTATAAAATATTAATTTTTTATTGTTATTTTGACTTTTGCATTAACGAACTTGAATTAGAATTAATTTTTCATTGGACAAACAATGAGACGTTGTAAATGGTGACATAAACAGTGGTATCTAGCTTGTAATAGTCAATATATGGTTTCGGATGCACAAAGAAATTTAATTATGCTTAAAAATACAATAAATATTGCAAATTGTAATCGTACGGCCTCTGCAGCATATAACTGTTCATATTTGAGATAGAAGATGATGATTACAATGCATGTACGGTTTTACTATGGGTAATTTTATTTTATTTAAAAAAAGTTAGTAAATGTGTCATACTGTTGTTTCCATGTCTATGATTATTGCATTCAAAAAATTTGTTTTTTTAAGCTATGATTAACAGGGTGTTGCTGACGGTAATTGATGGTTTTGTTATGTTAAGCAGCGTTAATTGATGATTATGCCCCTCTTTTTATTAAGCTTCCATGGAATGGGATGTTTTGTCGATTAACCATTTCCTCTCTTTTTCTCAGAAGATTGCTTATTCGGTGGTGTTATTTTTTTAAAAGAAAACTTCGTTAGGGCAAATGATTTTTTTTTTCTCTTTTTACAGCTTGAGGGACCCTTGTTTCTGGGTATCAGACCTCAATTTGTAATCTCTTTTCACTGGCTCACTCAATTGAGCTTTAACACATCTTTGCTCTATAAAACTAGAGGTATGTAAATTCTATGTAGTTTGTTTAATCCACCACAGTAGAAAATGAGTACTTGATATCAGATCTTCTTACTGCCTTGGTTTCCATGTAGGGCTATATATTGATGATCAATTTAACACTAGTAGAGGAATGCACCTTATAAATTTTATGGTACAAAAGATAGTAGAGGAATCATTTTACACTTTACTAAGCACTGGATGTCTTTCGCTTTGCACACTATCAGTAGAAAGCAAGTTTTGTATATGTACATAGAGTGTTTATAGAAACGAAAATAACCTTCAGCTGTTCCCGCTCCTCTTTTAGCCAAGGTATCTGTATGGAATCTTTTATAAGGCTGCAAATAATCCTCCAAAACTATCTGTTTATGAACACACTTCCTACGAAAGGGATCGATGCATTTGTCATGTATAAGGTACTAATTCCACTTGATATTAAGTAGTTGTAGAGCAAATCATTTGCTCTTCAATGTATTTGGTGTATTAAATTACTGAATGCATACTAGATAGTTGAAATCCTATGGCCCTCATAGTCTGTAACTTATAAATGAACATCAAACTGATTGAATTTTAGAGGCAAGATTCTACTGCCAGGAAATTTGTCATACTTTTGTGAACTTGAGTGTGTTTATCATTTGAATCTAGACATCGTAGAAAAAGAAGCAAGAAATAGCCTTAAGAAATCATGTTGTCCTTTAACTTAAAACATAAATGAATTCCATGAACTTCGTACAGGTGGAAGTGAGAAGTTTAATTAGTACTTCTCCCACAGGATTTCGGAGTGAACAGTATTCTTAATTTTAATCAATCTCAGTCATTTAATTGTTTTGAATGGACAGAATTGTATCACCAAATTAAAATCATACCACATCATCGGTTAACTCAATTAAAATAAATTTAACAGTGTTAAGTCATAAAACTGCAAATAGTTTTTTTTCATAAAATTATTTTTTTAACAAAAACTTCGTTCAAAATCTAATAAATCTCCATATACACATTTGCCAAAGAAGTGGGCAGCGCCTCTCAGTAACATCATCAACCAAAAGAATGGCCCAAGAAACTCAGTTTCATTGAATTTGTTAGGCATTATTAGAGCATTTTTGGGTAACAGATTTCTGTTTTCAATTTTCGAAAACTGTTTTCAAAAATAAAAACTGAAAACAGTTTTATGAAGAAAACATGTTTGGATAACTACAACTCGAAAATTGTTTCTTATGTAATTTTTTTTTCTTAAATTCATTATCATCAAGGGAATAATCCGTCGGTGATAATAATTTTTTTTTTCAAAATTTATTATCACCAAGGGAATATTCCATCGTGATAATAATTTTTAAAAAAATTCACTATCGCTGGGGGAATAATCTGTTGGTGATAAGTTATTTTTTATGTAAAACCGACCAAAAATTAATTTTAAAAAAAATTATCACCAAGAGAATTTCTGTTGGTGTATCCGTATGTGATAGTAGTTTCATCGAGGGATTTTAAAATTGTCAGTGAAAAATATTATTAGCGAGGAGGGTATCAACAACAGATTATCACTGACGAATTTAGAGTACCAACGACGGACAGTGCCTGTCACTGCTACCCACTTTTCTTGTAGTGAAACATATATAAGAATTAGCTCATTTAGAGAAGGAAAAATCAAAGCAGACAAAATAGAAACAGATCTGACCATTTTAAATCGAATAGAAACTCATTTATCAAAGTATCTGTTACGGGCCTGGGATTGGGATCGTATTTGAGGGCGGTGAGCCGATAAGGAAGCAGGATCATGCTTCATTTGGTTACCTATGGTGATAGTTTCTAGGGTTATTTGAGGTACCTTGGACCTCCCAAAACAAACATGAGTTTGCTGAATAATTGCTTACTTTATTCATTGGACTTGTCTGGCTTTTATAGCCTTACAACTTACGTAGAGATAGAGATGAATCCTTCTTAAAAGATAGAATCAATAACAAGAAGATAGAAATAAATCCTAAGATAAAGACTAGGCTGAAATCAATCTGCAACAAACTATATACGAGGATAAGAATTCCTCTTATTGATAATAAGCTAAATTAATGGGACAATACCCAACTTAATTCCTCCTGTTGGTGCAGGACCTTATCACTCCATTCCTCTTAGAAGTGTCATTGTCCTCAAGGATAAAGTGAGGAAAATGGGCCAAGAACATTGGAAGGGCTTCCCACGTAGCATTAGCTGGAGAGTGGCCTTGCCAATGGATCAGTATCTCATGTTGCCCATGCTTGAGGCCGAACCTAATCTTCAGCTACTGGTTTGATAGGTAGTTCCACCGTAGTAGGTGTAGATGAGTCATACCATTTTTTTTTTTTTTTGTAGAGCAGCATGGTTTTCTAACAATGGTTGAGGAGGCCCATTTGTAATTTCTTTAGCCTGTTGATATACACCTAAATGGGTAGAATAAATCTGCAGCATGACCCCCTTTTTACATTTGTTTACATCCTTGTTGATCTCGTTTCCTCCCACAATGCGATTTATAAGTGCAGCTTCACCTCGTAACTCCACTTGTCTTCCTTTAAGAGAAAACTTCATGATTAGCTTGCTAAAATCCCAAAGAATGGGTCTGATCAAGCATAGCCATTGCGCACCCGACACTGCTTCATAACCTCCCAAAGGTAAAAGATAAAAATCTACCTTCATAGCAACTCTTTTAAGGATAATTCAGAAACCTTTTCACATTCCCTTGCTGGATAATTTTTCTCCATTAACTACAAACACATCAAACTTGGTTGCCTCAATAGATAAGAGACCCAATTCTTCTGCCACATCTTCATTCAAAAAGTTATGGGTGCTGCCTGAGTCCACCAGCACAACCACCTTTTTGCCTTGAATAATTCCTCTGATGTGCACTATTTGAAGGTTCGACGTTCCCCCCATTGCATGAAGAGAAATTTTTGGAATTTCTTCCTCCATTGCAGCCAAGTGTTCCTCATCTAAAGGTTCTTCCTCCTTCTTATAGCATCCATCGATAAGAAAAAGTCTCTTACATTTGTGCCTCGGAGCGAACTTCTCGTCACAGTTGAAGCAGAGTCCATGTGCACGCCTTTCCCTCATCTTCGTAGGATTGAGGCATTTGATGATGGGGTTTCGAGCTCTAGACAGAGACGGTGATGGAAGTGGCAGAAAGCTTGGGGAATCCAAGGCTCTCCGGGTATCTGCGGTGATAGGTCGTCGCTGAAAAGTATGTTGGGCTTCAAACAACCTCGCAAGACCCATTGTTGCCTTGAGCGACAATGGTCTGGACACCTACATGTTGGTATGAATACTCTCCTTCAGTCCGCTTACAAAACCTCCAATTTGTTGTGCTTCTGATAGTTTACCAGCTCTGCTCAACAACCTTTCATATTGTGTTTGATAGTCCCTAACCAATGTATGTTGTTTCAATTTGGTAAGATTGCCAAAAAAAAATCATCGTAAAGGGTTGGCCCATAATGAATATGTAATCCTTCCTTCAATGAATCCCACATTAGGTTGTCATTGGCTTCTCGATACAATTGATACCATAGTTGAACCTCTCACTCCAAATGATATGCTGCCAAATGAACTTGCTCCTTTTCAGGGGTGTTTTGAAAACGGAAAAACTGCTCCACCCGACAAATCCAACTTGTTGGATCATTATCCCCCTCATATTTAGGGAAGTGCAGTTTGGCCAACTTTGGTGTTGTGGAATGACCAGACTCATGGCGGAATAGACCCTTCCCTTTATCATGATTGGAGGATTCTTCTTCGCCATCTTCCCTTGCTTCCTCTAGTGTTAGGCACCCGAGTATTAATGGTAGCCAACATTTCCTGCATTTGTTGTAGCATTTTTTCTTGGCCTTTTTGTAACTCGAGTTGACTCGTACCCAAGGATCCTACCTCCTTCTCTAACCGTTCCAACCTCTGGTCAAACATGGTCGAACTTGGCTCTGATACCAAAATGTTACGGGCCTAGGATTGGGATCGTGTTTGAGTGCAGTGAGCCGATAAGGAAGCAGGATCACGCTTCTTTTGGTTACCTATGGTGATAGTTTCTAGGGTTATTCGAGGCACTCTGGACCTCCCAAAACAAACACGAGTTTGCTGAATAATTGTTTACTTTATTCATTGGACTTGTCTGGCTTTTATAGCCTTACAACTTACGTAGAGATAGAGATGAATCCTTCTTAAAAGATAGGATCAATAACAAGAAGATAGAAATAAATTCTAAGACAAAGACTAGGCTGAAATCAATCTGCAATAAACTACCTACAAGGATAAGAATTCCTCTTATTGATAACAAGCTAAATTAATGGGATAATACCTAACTTAATTCCTCATGTTGGTGCAGGACCTTTTCAGTATCCTTATCTAAATTAAAAAAACTTTGTCCTCACACCTTCCTTGGGGTATGTCTCAAGTTTAATTATGATTACAACGTGCAAACAGAAGAAAAAAAAATCCAAAAAAATACATTCCATATATCTTATTCGGTATGTTGAAAAAATATATATTATCATTGGCACATTGATATCTTAGGAGGCAAATGTTAACCAAGTTTATTTATTGAAAAGATGACTAGGTTTAAAACTGACTACTTAGTAATACAAGAAAAATCAAGATATAATATGCATAGATCCTTTAAAGGAGATGACTAATCTTCTTATTCAGTGACGTGACAAATGAGTATCTTACAAAATCATAACTCAATTTTTTTAACATATATATATATATATATATATATATATATATATATATATATATATATATATTTAATTGAGAGTAATAAAATATCTAAAAAAATAATGTCAAAGTGAGTATACCTCAGTATGGGATTCTTTAGCCTGAAACCCATTGAAAGCCAGAATTCCAAAAACTAAAAACTTATTTAGGAACTTAAATAGCCTAATTGTCTATTTAATTACCAAGAAAAATGTAACACTCTCAAAAATATAATGCAAATTATATTAAATTGGCATAGTTAAGATTCATGTTTCATATTTCAAATTCTTCCCACAATTCAACTTAAGAAACTGATGTAGTAAATAATTCACTCTTAAGTAGCCTGGTGACACATGGATAGCTCTTCTTCCAATGATTGGATGACACGTGGCTGCTTCAATAACAGGAGTGTAGTCGAGCAGGTGACGAAGCCATAATCGTTCATAGACTCCTCACATACAAAAACGAAAGCAAGATTTCAGGGACTGCGCCGTCCGGAGCACGTGATAAGCTTGCTTCTTGAACCACTATAAAAAGACCAAAGCACGCAAATCTCGACCACATTAATACCATAATCCTCTCAATTTTCTCAAAACATTGCACTAACAAAGGCATCGGAGAGTCCTCAGAGGCACCACCCCTTTTTCCTTCAGTGACTCCTTAGTTCATAACTCTTACTTTATGCAGGCCTAGGAATTCCAGACCTCTAGTTCAGCAGCAGATTTTCGGAATCAACAGATTGGCGTCATCTGTGGGAAAAACCAATCTTTTGCTAACCAATAGAAGCAAAAAAATCTGAAGAACTCATCTGTTGCCATGCCGCCTAGAAACACCACCAAGAATACTAACAAAAGAGTGGCTAGAACCAGTGCCATACCCACACAATACAATACTCATGACCAGCAGTCCGGCTCAAGGTTCCCTGTTGTGTCTGAACATATGACCTCTCGCTGCGACCTGAGAATGCAACATCCTCATCAAATAGATATGGATCCTCTTAAAAATCTCAGATGAGCCACCTCGATGCATCCTGCAATTCCAATGATTCAAGCACAGTTCTTAGAGTTCTCTCGTTTGGTGACGAACTTAGTCGCCGAAGTTCGAAGATGAGGTCGGCATCCCTCATCTTCATCTCCTCATCGCGTTCTCAGGTAAACTAGCTCCCCTAATGATGAGCTCCCTATCGATAGTCATTCCACTGCCGAGTCTTCACCACCTCATGCCAGTAAATCTAGAGAAGGCTCTTCCTCCAAATGCAACCTCGACCTAGACAAATGGATCGATGAGATTGAAGAGAAAATTAACAAAGCATTCAAATGTCAGAATTATAACATCCTGGATGAACTCAGCGTCCAGGACCCACCATTCATACAGGAAATTTTTGAAGCTCTGCTCCCGCCAAATTTTTGGATGCCGCAAATCAAGCCCTACGATGGCTCGACAGATCCTTTGGACCACCTACAACATTACAAGACCACCATGATATTGCATCAGAATTTTGATCCTGTCATGTGTCGATATGTGGTATTCTCGACTGAAGCCAGGAAGCATAGGCACCTTCAAAGAGCTTAACTATGCATTTGTTTTTCACTTCCTCAGCAGCAAAAGACCTAAGAAGACCTCAGAAAGCCTATTCAACATCGAGGGGAAAGGCTTCTAGCCTACATTTTAAGGTTCAATACTACCTCTTGGAAGATCCTAGACCTCGATCCCAACGTTTAGATGCTGGCTTTCAAAAATAGACTGAGATCTAGAATCATTAGCTCTAAGCTCACCAGACAACTGCCTAAAGACATGAATGAGGTCTTGACCCGAGTAAAGAAGTACATGTTTTTAAAAGATGATTGAGCTTTCCAAAGAGAAAGGGAAAGGGAAACGGAGAAGAAAGGGAAAGACACCAGCGATCCTCGAGGTAGAACGACCAAAAAAACCCACAACGAGGGCAGATATAAGACCACAACACATTTTGAAAATTTCACTCCTCTCAATGCACCCAGGACCAATGTCTTGATATAGGTCCAGGATAGGGAAATAATTCATTGGCCCCCGAAGCCACAGTGCCTCAATAGGGATCAAAGTAAGTGGTATCGATTCCGTAGAAACTATAAGCACAATATTGGGGAATGCACACTCTGAAGCAATAAATTGAGGCCTTTATCAACCGGGGGTACTTAAAGGATTTTACCAGATCGCGGCAAGGATGAATGCTCGATCAGTTCAGGAGGAGTCCCGAACATCCTCCCAATCATAACCGAGATCATCAAGCCCCCCGGAAGAGTTTGAGGCTGAACCGAGGAGAACCTAACCAGAGAGGCCAAGAAGTAACAGTCACTAGAATTATCAAAACAATCTGTTATGGATTAGCCGCCAGAGGCAACTCTAGGCAGAACAGGATAGCATATGCCAGGTTCGTGGCTTCTGTCAATGGGCCTCACAAGCGAAGGAAGATAAACCAGACGATTTCCTTCACATACGATTATTTGGACGGTGTACAAACCCCATATGATGATGCCATGGCAGTCTCCCTCTTTGTAGCCATCCACGACGTCAGACACATTGTAGTGGATAATGGAAGTTTGGCGAACATCTTATTCTCTGATGCTTTTCAGAAGATACAGTTGAAAGATAATTAGTTTGAGCCGATCTTCACCCTGTTGTATGGCTTCTCGATGGCTCTAATGTTCACAGAAGGCAGCATAAGTTATTCTAGTCACCGACGGGTCGATTCCATAGACTATTACTGTGCAGATTACTTTCTTGGTGGTCAAACGACCGTCGTCCTACGATGTGATTCTCGGTAGGCCTAAAGGCAGTCATTTTCACCTACCATTTGAAAATGAAGTTTCGCACTGATGATAGAGTGGGTGAAGTCAAAGGGGACCAGCAGGTCTTCAGGTCATGTTATCTGAACATTGTAATAAGAGGAAAAAGAACCAAGGCTTTGCCCCTCGAAATGGAAGACTTTAGAGATAAGAAAAAAACCATATGTGGCTGACCCATAGAGGTGCTAATCACTATCCCACTTGGCGAAGACATCTCCAGAATAGTCCAAATTGGCTCTGGTCACCCTGAGAATCTCAAGGAATCCCTCATCTCTCTTCTACGGAGGAATCAAGACTTGTTTGCATGGTCGACCTCAGATATGCCCGGGATTAGCCCTAAGATCATTATGCACTGGCTAAACGTGGATCCAAGCCATAAGCCAATCACTTAGAAGAAGATGTTATTTTCCCCCGAGTGGCAAGCTGTCATCAAAACCAAAGTTGAAAAACTATTCGTAGCTGACTTTATCCATGAGACAAACTATCTCGATCGGGTATCCAATGTGGTGATGGTCAAAAGGCCCAATAGCAAGTGGTGAATCTGCATTGACTTCACGGATCTGAACAAGGCCTACCCGAAAGATAGTTTTCCCCTGTTGTGGATCGAACAACTAGTTGATGCCACCTCAGGGCATGAACTTCTGACTTTCATTGACGCTTATTCTAGCTATAAAAAGATCATTATACATGAGCTTGATCAGGAGAAACAACTTTCATCACTCACCAAGGATTGTACTATTACAAAGTCATACCGTTCAGGCTAAAAAATGTCTAGGCAACTTATCAGAGGTTGGTGAACAAGATCTTTCGTCGGCAAATCGAAAGAAATATGGAGGTTTATGTGGATGACATGTTGGTCAAGAATGTCAAAGCCAAAGACCATAACTTTAAGCTAGAATAGGCATTTGAGGTGCTTCGGCATCACCAAATGAAGTTGAACCTTACGAAGTGCACATTTGGAGTCACTCGAAGGAAGTTCCTTGACTTTATGGTTACCCAAAGGGGAATAGAAGCTAACCTAGAGAAGATCAAGGTTATCCTCAATATAAGCCCACCTCAGGCAATAAAGGAAGTGCAAAGGCTGATGGGGCAAATAGTGGCACTCAATCGTTTTATGTTGAAATCTGCAGAGAAATGTCTACCCTACTTTAGAGCATTTAGGAAGGCAAAAGACTTTGTTTGGGCTAAATACTATCAAAAAGTCTTTGAGGACCTGAAATAATATCTGAGTTATCCCTCACTTTTAACCAAACCTATT
Organism: Bretschneidera sinensis; assembly: GCA_023935145.1. Taxonomy (NCBI): domain Eukaryota; kingdom Viridiplantae; phylum Streptophyta; class Magnoliopsida; order Brassicales; family Akaniaceae; genus Bretschneidera; species Bretschneidera sinensis. The sequence goes on from CM043699.1 coordinate 102,518,768, forward strand.
ATGGGAGAGGAACTCTTCCTATATTTATCAGCCGAGCAAGAAGTAGTGGCCTCTGTTTTGATTCGAGAAAATTTAGGTGTATAGAAACCCGTGTACTATATTAGTAAAGTTCTCCAGATGCAGAAGTATGGTATCTCCCTATATAAAAAATGGCGTACGCTCTCCTAAGTACAACACAGAAGCTTTACCCATATTTCCAGGCACACACCATCGTCCTCTTAACAGACCAGCTGCTGAGTGAAGTGTTTCATAAGCCAGATATCTCAGGGAAGATGGTCAAGTGGTCCATAGAGCTCAAGGAGTTCGATATCTGATACAACCCCCAAAAATCCATCAAAGCTCATGCCCTCGTAGACTTCATTGTGGAGATAACGCTCCAATAGGGTCCGAGCAAAACACCCAAACTGGAGATAGCCAAGCGAATTCAATAATGGACCCTTCATGTTGACGGCTCCTCAAACAAGACTGAAAGTGTGACAGAGATCATCCTTTGCAGTCCAAAACGATTAATCATTGATTACACCTTAAGATTTTGGTTCAAAACTTCCAATAATAAGGCAAAGTATAAAGCATTACTCGCCAGAATGAAGTTGGCGAAAGCGATGGCCGCAAAAGCCCTGAACACGTATAGTGACTTGCAAGTAGTAGTAAATCAAATGAATGGTGAATTCGAGGCCCGAGGTCAGAATATTGCTCGATACCTTAAGAAGGCTAGAGAACTTATCACTGCATTCAGAGTATTCTGGATAACTCAGGTTCCTTAGGCAGAGAATTCCAAAGTTGATGCTCTAGCCCGACTCACCTCCTTTTGGTAGACCAAGCCAACCCAAACCGTCTACCTTTAGACTCTCTTCCCCCGAGCATTGATGAAGTACCTGTATGGTAATACCCGTATTCCCAAAGTAAGGGTAAAGAAGTAATTTAATAAATATGACATGAAATTAAAATAATATATATATATATATATATATACACACACATGAAGGATTTAGTATTGAATAAAATAATTCTTTTGAAAAAAAACCAAAAACGTGACAACACCTGGAGTCCAAGTGTTGTCAAGAGATTTTTAAATCTCTGCATGCCTTACAAATGTAAGATTGCTGGCAGGTGGTGCGCGGTTTTGTGTGATATATAAATATATATAGCTTCATATTATTTATTACTTTCCAAATCTTGTTTGGTTTTCTTCCTTCTACAATTCAAACTATTCTATTTTTTTAAACACTTGGGAACTGAAAGAAATGTTGAAAGAGTAAAATTTTGAAGAGGTTTACGGGAGAATTTTATAGAGAGTCAGGGAAAGCTCTCAGAAAAACATAAGATAATAACATGAGTTTTATTTTTGAGATCTAGCATACATAAAATTTTCCGGAATTCAATGTGAGAATTTTCAAAGGGTGTGAATTATGAAGGAAATGAAGAATAAATTATAAATTTTATATAAATATTATGTCAGGTGATGATGATTAGCAACCGAGAGAAAATTGTTGAGAGGGGCAGGAAAGGCAAGGAGGTGATCCATGAGTAGCTCTAAGTGCTACGTGATGAGTTAGAATTACTTTAAGTAATTAAGATAAATATGAAATATTTAGTGATAATATTAGAATAAATTATTAACTTATGCTTTGGTGGTGGATGAAAAATTGATTAATAGGTATGATAGGAATAATAGATGTGTAGAAAATTATTATATAAGAAGTAATATTATTAGAATAATTAATCGATTTAATATTAAAGGTGATAAACGAAATTCTTGACGAGCTATGGTGGATGAATTGATATGATTTATGAGGAGGAGAATTTAGCGAAATTTTTCAAATAATAATTTGAGAATAATCAGGATAGCTAGTTTAAATGTTTGAATACATGCTTGTTTTTATTTTATTATTCATATCAGTATTCATACGCATATTCATATCATTATTTATATGCATATGCATGAAATAAAAGAACTGGGAGGGCAACCAGTCTAAATGAAAGTTAAAGAACCGAGAAGGCAACCGGTCTAAATGAAAATAAAAGAACTGGGAAGGTAGTCGGTCTGAATAAGAATAAAACAACCGAGAAGGCAGCCGGTCTAAATGAGAATGAAAGAACCGGGAAGACAGTCGGTCTAAGATAAAAACATGTCGACATATGGGAAGACGTTCCCAATAATAATAACATTTAACTTCACGCATTGCATTTGCTTTAAATATTGATTGTTATTGCTTGATATATTAAAGTCCTATTTATGATTGTAAATCTATTAATAGAGGAATGAGTCTCATAGAAAGACAAAAATGCTAAGGAAGAAATATGGAAGTATCTCTGATGAGTAACTTAAGAAGAGATTGTGTAATAGAGGAATTATGAAATTGAGTAGTGATTATAGAATATTGTTATTGAATTATTTGAGGAAAAAGATGAATGAATATCGGAATATTTTTAGAAGTATTTGAATTGTAAGATGTAACTAGAAGTATAAAATTGAATATTTCTAGTAAATTTAATTCACTGAGCTTGTGAAGCTCACTCTTCATTGTACAATGATTTCAGGTAGCATACATGAGAGATAGTTTAGTGAGTTAAGATTCAGACGAAGTAATTATCTGTAAGCCACGTGCGTGTCCACATCCTCAGACTAATGATAAAATAAAATAAAAATATATTTGTAAATATTCATGCATATTATGTTGTATAAAACGTTTAAATTGATATCTGAATAATGTATCTTCCCTATTAAGGGTTGAGGATCGATGTAAACAATTGCAGTTGTACTATTTTTATTGTTGCATATATGTATCGTGCTGGGATTTCAAAAAGTGACGACACCGTCTCAGGGCTGGCCAACCCGAGATGGGTTGTTACAATTTTGGTATCAAAGCGTTAGGTTTTATGATTCTGTAGACTGCATAAAAAGTAAGAAAATGGAATATTAAAACAAATTATATTCTAATGAATAGTTTAAGAATGACACATGGACGTGCTAGATCTAGAGTTAGAGTTGTTAATTTGAGAGGGTGTGGTAGGCCCCCAATATTTTAACAAGTCAAGGTTGAGTCTGAATCTGTGGTTCCTAGAAGGAAACATGTTGATAGTATAATTGATATTAGTAAAGGTGTGAGAGAATCTGAAGTTAAAAGAGATGAGCTAAGATAAGCTCTTACACATGCTCTTGAGAAAATGAATGTAACAGATGATAGAGTTGATAGCCTATAACATAGACTTGATGAACAGGCTAGGAGAGTGCTTAAGGTTGTTGTAAATCCAGTAATGATAGACGTTCAAAAAAAGAAAATGTGAGTTTATGCGCAAGAAACAATGAGATTGTTTTGTTAGATATATTAAGTTGAATGCTTTGTTGTATAAAGGATCTATGAATCCTTTTGAGTCTGAGTTATGGGTGAAACATATCGAAAGATTATTTGGTACTTTACCAGTGACTGGTAGGTAGAAGGTCACCTTTACTTCATTTGAGTTAGAAAGAGAAGCTTCAGAATGATGGGAGGATACTCTTCCCAAGGTAAATGTATATGTTGATAGACCCTTTAACCTGGAATAGGTTAAAGGAGGTTTTCCTTGATAAATACTTTCTTTATTCTTTTAGAGCCCAACAAGAAAGAGATTTTATTTATTTGAGGCAAATGTATTGACTATGACTCAGTATGATAGGAGATTTGTGGCTTTATCGAGGTTTGTACCGAAAATGATAGACCTAAAAGAAAAGAAGTCTAAGAGGTTCATAGATGAACTATGTTTAAAGATTTGATCGAAACTATCTTACATGAGGCATATGAATTATGTCAAGTTGGTGGATATAGCACTTCAGATTGAGAAAGATGTGATGGAGTTTAAGGGGAAGAGAAATAGTAGTTAAATAGGCTTAAACATAAAGGTTTTACAGGTAGTGGTAGTATGAGTGTACAGGGTGAGAGACCACCCCAAATGGAGCGTTCTTTGTTACAAAGAACTGTAGTACAGAGTCAGAGGCAAACAATATATTTTGCTTCTGTAGCTTAGAGTACTATCGGTGGGACCCTTAGTTTTGGGAGACAGGTTATAGGAACTGGGAGTCATGGCAGAGGAAATAAATATGCCACCAAAGGGAAGTGGTAATCTAATGTATGATCGAGAGACAGAAGTTTGTTATAGATGTAATCAAATAAGATATTTATCCTAGAATTGCTCTAATTTGAAGTGTTTTATATATAGAAAAGGTGGGCATATCAATGTTGGTTGATCTGGTGCAACCCATTCTTTTGCATCCAATGTATTTATGAAGTTTATTGATGCATGTATTAGTCCTTCGATGCATAATAGTATTGCTGAAATTCCCCATAGAGATAAAGCGATAATCACAATTGTTTACAAGGGTTGTGTGATTTATATCGATGATAGAGAATTTGAAGTTGAGTTATTACCTGTGAATATGATAGAATTTCACTTAATTTTAAGAATTGGTTGTCGACGTATTACGCCTGGGTTGATTGTTCCAGAAAGAATGTAGTGTTCAAGATATAGACATGGGGAGTTTAACTTTCAGGAAGAATATAAGATACTCTCGAACTATCTTATTTTGCTCTGACTATTAATAGATGATTAAAGAAGGGTTATGAGGAGTATTTGGCATACATAATGGATTCTAAAAAGGAAAATAGGAAGTTAGAATAAATCTTAGTGGTGGAAGATTATTCTAATGTATTTTCTTGATGAGTTGTCTAGTTTATCTGCTAGTAGGGAGATTAAATTATCTATTGATATAGCACCCTACAGAGTGACACCCACTGAGTTAAGAAAGTTGAAAGTTCAAGACTTGTTAGATAAACAATTTATTCGATTTATTATGTCACCTTGGGGAGCCCTATATTGTTTGTGAAGAAGAAAGATGGAATGATGAAATTGTGTATAGACTATAAATAGTTGAATAAGATAACCGTTAAGGAAAAATATCCTTTACCCAGGATAGATGATTTATTTGAGAAGTTACAGGGAGCAAGAGTATTTTCTAAGATAGATCTGAGATCAGGTTATCACCCATTTGAGAATAAAATAATGAGACATGTCTAAGACTGCTTGTAGGACATGTTATGGTCATAAGTTTCTTGTGATGCCAATTGGGTTGACTAATGTTCTAGAAAAATTCATGGACTTGATGAATAAAATGTTTAAACCATTTCTTGATAATCTTGTGGCTATGTTCATTGACAACATCTTGGTGTATTCTAAGACTATGGAAGAGCATGTAAAATATTTAGAAATTTTGTTGGAAATTTTGATGAAAGAGAGATTGTATGCTATACTTTTCTAAATGTGAATTTTGGCTGAATGAGATAACTTTCTTAGGGCATGTAATATCTGGAAATGGTATATCAGTTGATCTACAAAAGATTAAGGCGATGTTAAGTTAGGAGAGACCAACTAATGTGATTGAGATTAGAATCTTCTTGTGGTTAGCTAGTTATTATAGAAGATTCTTTCAAAATTCTTTCTATTGTTGTAGTACTGTTGACTAAACTGACTAGGAAAGATGTGAGAATTGTATCGTCTAGGAGTGTGAGAAAAGTTTCCAATTTCTAAAAGAGAAATTGACAACAGCTCCAATATTGGTGCTTCCTTCTGGTGATGAAGGATTTGTGGTGTATAGTGATACATCCCATCAAGAGTTGAGATGTGTGTTGATGCAACATGAGAAGGTAATGGCATGTGCTTATAGGCAATTGAGGAATCATGAGAGAAATTACCCTACCTATAACTTAGAGTTGGCTGCCATAGTGACTATTTTAAATATTAGAGACATCATCTGTATGGAGCCACTTGTAAGATATTCGTTGATTATAAGAGTTTGACATACTTACCTACCTAGAGAGAATTGAATTTGAGGCAAAGATGGTGGATAGAGTTGATTAGTGACTATGATTGTACAATTCACTATCATCTAGAAATAGCAAAGGTGGTAGCTGAGGCATTAAGTGGAAAATCTACAGGAAGATTGACTGCTATTGAAAGTTATGATGTGTAATTGATGATAGATTAAGAGAGATAAAAATAAAGTTGAATTTCAGTGATAGAGGATCATTGTTAACAAATATGGTTGTACAATTATCCATAGTAAAATGCTTGTTAGAGATGCAAGGTAGAGATGAAGAGATAGAAAAGATTAAGCATTGAGTGGTTACTAGAAAGCAATATGAGTTCAAAATTTGAAATAAGGGTATTTTGGATATTGGAACATATGATTTGTGTTCCCAATGATGTGGAGTTGAGAAAGAAGATATTGAAAGAGATATATGATGATGTATATTCGATGCACCCGAGTAACAATAAGATGTATAGAGGATTTAGACAGAATTACCGGTGTCAAGATTGATGAGGGATGTAGCTGAATATATTTCTAGATGTTTGGTTTGTCCGTAAGTGAAGTTAGAGAATAAACATCCGGGAGGCTTACTACAGCCGCTTCCTATGCTTGAATGACCCTAGAAAAAAAGTGTGAGTATGGATTTTGTTTATGGATTTTCCCATACTCATAGAGGTCATGTTATAGTATAAGTGATAGTAGATAGACTTTTTAAGTCATTCCAAATTTCTTCCAATTAAAACTAATTGGAATATTAAAATGTTGGCTGAACTGTATGTAGCTGAGATTGTGAGGTGGTATGGAGTACTATTGAGCATAGTATCATTTAGAGATGCTAGATTTACATCTTGGTTTTGGAGAGGCTTTTAGAAAGCCATGTGTACATAGTTGCAGTTTATTACAACTTTTCATCCTCAAATAGTTGAGCTGAGAAAAAGGATTATTAGAATACTAGAAGATATGTTAAGGGCAAATGTGATGAGTTCTCAATAAGTTGAGATGTTTGCTTGCCCCTGATTGAATTTGGTTATAATAATCAGTATCAAACTAGTATTGGGATGGCACCATTTGAGGCCTTATATGGTAGGAGGCATAGAACTCCAGTATGCTGAGAAGAAGTTAGAGAGAGAAAGATATTTGGTCCATAAATTATTGAGTTAACAACTAAAAAACTGGTTAGAGAGAACCGTAAAGTAGCACGGAGTAGACCGAATAGCTATGCTGATAATAGAAGAAGATTTCTTGAATTTCAAGTCGGTGATTGGGTGTAATTAAAAATACCTCCATGGAAAGGTGTGTTGAGGGTCAAAAGAAAGGAAAGTTGATTCCAAAGTATGTGAGACCCTATGAGGTTATTGAGAAAGTTGGGCTAGTTACGAATAGCCTGGATTTGCCCCCAAAGTTGAACTAGTTATATAACGTATTTCACGTTTCATTTTTGCGGAAACACTTACATGATGAATCTCATAATATTTCAAGTCAAGCGATAGAAATTCAAGAAGCTTTGACTTTTATACAAGTACCAATGAGAAATTTAGACAGAAAAGAACAAGTCTTGTGTAATAAAGTAATTCCATTAATTCAAGTTCCGTGACGAAATAAATATGTTGAAGAGATTATGTGAGAGCATGAGACAACTATGAAGAAATATTATTCACAATTGTTTCTTGAGTTAGGTAAGGAAATTTCGAGGACAAAATTTTTATAAGGTTGGTAGAATTATAATACCTGTATTCGTAAAGTAGGGTAAAGAAGTAATTTAATAAATATAATATGAAATTAAAATAATATATATATATATACACACACACACACACGTGAAGGATTTAGTATTGAATAAAATAATTCTTTTGAAAAAAAAACCAAAAACGTGACAACACCAGGAGTCCAGGTGTTGTCAAGAAATTTCTAAATCTCTGCATGCCTTACAAATGTAAGATTGGTGGCAGGTGGTGTGCGGCTTTGTGTGATATATATATATATATATATATATATATATATATATATATATATATATATATATATATATATATATATATATTCCAAATTCTGTTTGGTTTTCTTCCTTCTACAATTTAAACTATTCTATTTCTTTAAACACTTGGGAACTGAAAGAAATGTTGAAAGAGTAAAATTTTGAAGGGGTTTACGAGAGAATTTTATAGAGAGTCACAGAAAGCTCTCAGAAAAACATAAAGTAATTATTTTTGAGATTTAGCATACATTAAATTTCCCGGAATTCAATGTGGGAATTTTCAAAGCGTTTTAATTATGAAGGAAATGAAGAATAAATTAGAAATTTTAATATAAATATTATATCAAGTGTTTACGATTAGCAACCGGGGGGAAATTGCTGAAAGGAGCAGAAAATGCAAGGAGGTGATCCACGGGTAGCTCTAAGTGCTACGTGGTAAGTTAGATTTACTTTAAGTAATCAAGATAAATATGAAATATCTACTGATAAAATTAGAATAAATTATTAACTTATGCTTTGGTGGTAGATAAAAAATTGTTTGATAGTTATGATAGGAATAATAGATGTGAAGAAAATTATTATATGAGAAGTAAAATTATTTGAACAATGAATTGATTTAATATTAAAGGTGATAAATGAAATTCTTGACGAGCTATGGTGGATGAATTGATATGAATTATGGGGAGAAGAATTTAGCGAAATTTTTCAAATAATAATTTGAGAATAATGAGGATAGCTAGTTTAAATGTCTGAATACATGATTTTTTATATTTTATTATTCATATCATTATTCATATGCATATGCATGAAATAAAAGAACCAAGAGGGCAGCCAGTCTAAATGAAAATTAAAGAAACAAGAAGGCAATCGGTCTAAATGAAAAAGGTAGCCAGTCTGAATGAGAATAAAAGAACCAAGAAGGCAACCGGTCTAACTGAGAATGAAATAACCAAGAAGGCAGCTGGTCTAAGATAAAAATATGTCAACATGTAGGAAGACGTTCCCAATAATAATAACATTTAACTTCACGCATTGCGTTTGCTTTAAATATTAATTGTTATTGCTTGATATGTTAAAGTCCTATTTATGATTGTAAATCTATTGATAGAGGAATAAGTCTCACAAAGAGACAAAAATGCTAAGAAAGAAATATGGAAATATGTCTGTTGAGTAACTTAAAAAGAGATTGTGTAATAGGAGAATTATGAAATTGAGTAGTGATTACAGAATATTGTTATTGAATTATTTGAAGAAAAATGTGAATGAATATCGGAAGATTTTTAGAAGTATTTGAATTATAAGTTGTAACTGGAAGTATAAAATTGAATACTTCTAGTAAATTTAATTCACTGAGCTTGTGAAGCTCATTCCTCATTGTACAATGATTTCAGGTAGTAGGTAGGACAAATAGTTTGGTGAGTTGAGATTCAGACAAAGTCATTATCTGTAAGCCATGTGCGTGTCCACATCCTCATACTAATGAGAAAATAAAATAAAAATTTATTTGTAAATATTCATGCATATTATGTTGTATAAAATGTTTAGTTGAGATCTGAATAATGTATCTCTCCTATTAAGGGTTGAGGATCGATGTAAACAATTACAGTTGTATTATTTTTATTGTTGCATATATGTTTCGTGTTGAGATTTCAAAAAGTAACGATACCGTCTTGGGGGTGGCCAACATGGGATGGGTCGTTACATATGCTGCTAGTGATCGAATGAGAGACGTGGGCAGACTCGATCCTCTGGTTTTTACGTGGTGGTCAGCTTCCTGAATAGAAGAGCGAAGCTAGAAAACTTATTTCTCGTGCTTCTCGATACGCAGTCATAGATGAACAGTTAAGCAAAAAAGTCTCACGACGCCTTATTTTAAGTGCTTAGAACCTACCGAGGCCAATTACGCTCTTCGAGAGGTTCATGAAGGGGCATGCAGGAATCACCTAAGAAGCTGGGCATTATCTTTCAAAGTACTCTATCAAGGATACTATTGGCCCAAAATGCAAAGAGATGCCACAGAATTAGTCAAGAAATGCAGAAGCTGACAACAGTACTCCCATATATCCCACAAGCAAGCAAGACATCTTACCTCGATCATGGGCCCCCTTTCCTTTGCCATATAGGAATAGATCTCCTTGGTCCTTTCATTGGCCCACCCAGTCAGAGAAAACTTCATATCGTAGCAATAGATTACCTCACCAAGTGGGTAGAGGCAGAACCGTTCGCTGGTATAACGAATCATCAAGCTCGAAGTTTTGTCTAGAAGTCCATAGTATATTGGTTTGGCATACCCCAGATACTAGTCACTGACAACGGTAAATAGTTTGACAACGCTCAGTTCAAGCATTCTATTAAGAGCTTCACATCGAGCATCGATTCTCTTCCATAGGGTATCCATAGGTTAATGGGCAAGCCGAGGTGACCAGTAGGACATCCCTTATAGGGCATTAAGAAAAGACTAGATGAAGCTGACAAGCAGTGGATCAACCATCTTCCGAACATACTATGGGTTTATTGAACCACCACTCAGACCCCCACGAGAGCAACTCCTTTCTTCAAGGTATACGGCTCTAAAGTAGTTATCCCTTTGGAGTTTGGGGTGCCCTCCTTACGAGTACAGAACTTTAAACGAGCTAACAATGAGGAAGCCTTACAGATGAACGTTGATCTTATCATTGAAGTTCGGGATAAAGCTAAAATTCGATTAGCCACCTATCAGTAGAGAATGGCTAGGTACTATAACTCTCGAGTCTGAGAGAGAAGCTTTAAGTTGCATAATCACGTTCTACAAAAAAATGAAATGTCTCATCATCGAGAAACCGTGAAGCTCGTACCAAACTGGGAAGGCCCGTATCGCATCAAAAGAGTTTGTTGAGCCAGCACTTTCGAGCTTGAAGAACTGAATGGCAAACCTATCCGTTGCATGTGGAACATGGAGAACCTCTATAAATTTTGTCAATAGTGTACGTCCCTCGAGTTCCATACTTCGCATGAGTCGATAATGTAACTCGTGAACATCTCAGTTTTCAATCAAAGAACCCTCGTTTTCCAAGTTACCTCATCTTTATCCTTCTCACCAATAATAATAAAAAAAAAAGTAAAAGTTTGCAAAGGGTTGATAAGGTGAAAAAGAGAATTTTCATTAAATAACATAATTACAAGCATAAGAGAGGCACTATCGGCCTCAATCTACAAAATAAAAAAATAAAATAAAAAAAGCTCCAAGTCCTCAAAGGTTGACCTCTAAGTCTTTCTCGTCTCTAGATCCACTCACCATAGCTCTGTTTTCATCCCTCGAGGTGGCAGTCTCAAGAGCCTAGAAGTCAACTTGAGGATAAAATGCCTCGGCCTTCCTTCTAGCCTCCAAAAACACCTCGATGAACTGTAGCCCGGCCTTCTCCTCTACAGCCTCTCTGTAGGAAGAAGAGTTCTTGAAACCGGCTATGGCCTCCTCTACAGCCCTCCTGATGGCCTCCTCCATATCCTCTTTTAGCCTCTGCTCGAAGGCCATGGCAGCGACCCTCTCCTTGCGCATAGCTTCTTTCTCCTATATGGCCTCGACCCGAGCCGGGTTGGCTCTCTCCTTGCCCAAACGAGCTTCTTCCAAAGAGCCCTGAAGCTGCTGGATAAGCCCACAGATGCTGTCCAGTTTTCACTAGCATCGGGTCAGTTTGTCACTCATATCTAAGCAGCGGCGCGACAGCATCCCATTGACCACGCTCGACTGAAATAGAAAGCAGAAGAATAAACTACCATAAAGTAGAAAATTTCAAAGAAAAATTCAAAGAGTTAGGTAGAAACACTCATCTAGGAGTCCAAGACCTCGGCCACTGAGCAGAGGTTCTTAATGAACTTCCTCTAGAGCTCAATCATGTCACGTGGAGGGATGCCCAAGATGAGTGCTCCCAAGCGACTCTGGTATGAGCAAAAATGGAGTCATCCGCCTTTATGCCCCAATTGGGCATAAAGACCTCGGCTTCGGAAGGGGGCCCCTTGGGATGAGGATGAAGGTCGCGCCTACTCAAGCAGAGGTGCATGAAAGATATCCCTCGGTTCAGATGAGGGCTCGGAAGGGCTCGAGATCTCCACATTAGTAGGGATGGAAGAGGGAGCTCGCGGTCTCTTCCTCGACTATTGGGCCTGTATAGGCTGTTTCCCAGCTTGAGCAACCCTCTTCCTCTCCTAGGCCATCTTCTTCGCCCTCTCCTTAGCTTTGAGCATGGCCTCTATCTCTACTCAAAAATAAATACAAGTGTAAGTAACTAGAAACATAGAAGTTATGAAATTATAAAAGTACAAGCACCTAAGTATTTACCACTCTCTAAAGTCCCTTCAGGACAGCGAGGGCAAATGTCGCACTTTGCCAGCTCCTCGTTGTCATATAAAATGCTAACGTCAATGAGCGCGACAACCATAGCCTTAAGCTTCTTTTGCTCGCGGTGCAAGAGGTGTGGTTTCTTACATTTCCCTGCACGGTCTAAACTCCAAGACAATAAAACCCCGAAACTCTTCTCACTTTGGATGTAGAAGAAGGTATTCTTCCACTGCTTAATGGAGGTAGGATTCTTCTTTAATAGCCCATTTCTAGTTCTAGAGTTAATCACTACCCACATGTGTTGGTCATGCTTACTAATATAGAAGTGGGCTTTAAAAGCATTGATGTTCATTAGCCCCTTCACATCTGAGCAAACACAGATGAACACCATAATTAGACCTACAGAATTCGGAACCAACTGGCACAGCGCTATGTCGAAGAGTCTAAGCACAGAGCAGAGGAAAGGATGGAGTGGGAACCTAAGCCCATTTCTCATGTGTTGTTCATAGACATAGAACTCGAAGTGCACTTGGCTCGAGAGGACATCACAAGCCCTCTCCCTAACACCAGTGTTCCTCAGGGTGTACTCTTTCAAAATTTGATACATATGCCTGATGACCTCGAGCTCCCCTACCTCTAGCTTATTTGGTATAAAGTTCACCGCGGATGACCACTGCATCCTCTCTTCTACCCTCATATCCCCCTAAGCTCAGCCAAAACATTTTCATCATCCTTAGAGTAAGAATCCTCTTCCTCCTCCGCTTCCTAATCCCCATCCCCATAGGGAACCATTGCCAATGGCCCCTCCCGAGTATCGTCACTCTCTGAGGTTTCACCTTCACTAGACGCTCAGTCTAGACCCATAGCCTCATTCAACTCCCTAGATAGTGCCTGGCTGTCTTCATTACCACCACCATTAGGTCTATCATGATAATTACCTACTGAAGACATTATAAAAATAGGAAAGTGAAAACTTACCAAAGACAGATCCCCACGACAATTCCAAGAAGTTCAAACCCAAAAGCAAATCCCTCATTGCTCACACCTCGATCCTACTCACAACAAAGAGCTCAAACTTAAGCAGACTCTGAGGGCTTTCAATCTCTGGCTGACTCCGAGGGCTTTTAATCTCTTGCTGACTCTAAGGGCTTTCAAAATTTCTTTCTAAATGCAAATAAAGTGAAGTGAAGAAATGAGAGGAAACTTTTCTCTTATATAGAAGCTTGGACGATATTAACGAGGGAAATTAACTCTTCCCTAGCTTTCAAGACACGACGTTTGGCATAACCAAGTTGTCGTTACACTCTCCAATGCTGCTAAAGGTGTACCATCAATGGCATGCGCCACCATTACACTCCCCAAAATGACAATGCAACCCCCGAAATTTAATGACCGAACATTTAATATTCTAGAACGACCCAACGCTCCAGCATTGAATGTCTTCATAGAGAATTCTGGAATAGCCTAAAGTCTTCTATGGACCCAAAGCAAAAAACAATCTTCTATGGGCTCAAAGCAAAAAATTTCTTCTATGAGCCCAAGAAACTGTGCAGACCCACTCCTCGTTGAAGATCTCCAAGGCCGAGCATTTTGATTGCTGCTCAAATGCTCAATCTAACATCTCCAAAAGCGAGCATTTTAACTATTGCTCAAATGCTCGGTCTCATATCTCTAAGGCTAAGTATTCTGACTACTGCTCAAATGCTTGGTCCCACGTCTTTAAGGCCGAGCATTCTGACTGCTGCTCAAATGCTCGGTCCCACGCCTCCAAGGACGAGCATTTTAACTACTGCTCAAATGCTCAATCCCACATCTCCAAGGCTGAACATTTTGATTGCTGCTCAAATGCTCGGTCCTACGTCTCCAAAGTCGAGCATTTTAACTAAGGCTCATTTGCTCGATCTCATGTCTCCAAGGCCAAGTATTTTGACTATTGCTCAAATACTCGATCCCACATCTCCAAGGTCGAGTATTTTGACTACTGCTCAAATGCCTGATCTCACGTTTCTAAGTCCAAGCATTTCGGCTGTTGCGCATATGCTCTGACCCAAGCTTCACAGGTCGAAACATACAACCAACGGTACAAAGTCCCATTATACTTCCTCAAGCGCATAAATATACTTAAAGAATTGGGGGGCCTCTAATGTAATAAATAATTCACTCTCCAGTAGCCTAGTGACACATGGATAGCTCTCCCTCCAATGACCAAATGACACGTGGTTGTGTCAATAACAGGCATGTAGTCGAGTAGGTGATGGAGCCATAATCATTCAAAGACTCCAGACACGCAAAAATGAAAGCAAGATTTCAGGGACTGCGTCATCCCAGAACACGCAATAAGACCCTTCACTAGAAAAATGAGATCTTAGGGATCGCACCGTCCGAAGCACTTGATAAGCTTGCTCTTTGAACCTCTATAAAAAAACCAAGGTACGCAGATCTCAACTCAGTTCAAGGTCATTACCAAAGCACTAAAACCTTAATCCTCTCCATTTTCTCAAAACCTTACACTAACAAAGGAATCAGAGAGTCCTCGAATGCACCACCCCCTTTTCCTCCGGTGACTCCTTAGTTCATCATTCCTACGCTACGCAAGCCTAAGAATTTCATACCTCTAACTCAGTATATAATACTTGTTTTCGAAAAATAAGGGTAAATAAGTAATTTAATAAATATAACATGAAGTTTAAATAATATAGTACGCGAAGGATTTAGTACTGAATAAAAAAAAAACTCTTTTGGAAAAAAAAAATTGGGATATGGATATCATTAAAATAAATAAAAAAAATTGGACCTGAACATCCAAAAGGCAAAAAAAGTTTTGAAAAAAAAATTATTTTTCAAAAAAAAAAAGGAAAAGTCAACAAATGAGGCAGCAGGTGGCAGCACCTGCTACCAAGCAAAGAAAATGGAATGCAGAGTTTCAAATGAAACTCTGCAAGTCTTGCATGTTTCATGAAACATGGAAGACAGTATAGTTTGAGTAGGGGGGATTAAAGACAGATGGATGGACACATTTGAGGCTGCCGATAGTTTAAGCAGCGAGCTTGTGTATATATATACACTTATGTGAAATTTGTTTACAGATTTCACATAGTTTCTTTCAACTTATCGTTTCTTTCTCAAAACACTTGGGGACTCAAAGAAATGCTGAAAGAGCAAAATTTTTAAGAGATTTTCTGCGAAATTTCATAGAGAATCATGAAAAGCTATCAGAAAAACAGAAAGTAATAACATAATGGTTATTTTTGAATTTCTGACATTTATGAAGTTTTCCTGAATTCAAAGTGAGAACTTTCAAAGTGTGTGGTTTATATCGAATTGAAGAATAAATTAGAAAATTTATATAAATATGATATCAGGTGTTGACAATCTACAATCGGGGAAATTTCTTAGAGAAACGGGAAAGGCAAAGAGGTGATCCACGGGTAGCTTTAAGAACTATGTGATGAGTTGGATTTACTTTAAGTAGTCTAAATAAAAATCAGATATCTGTAAATAATATAAAAATAAATTATTAGTTTATGATGTGGTGATAGATAAAGATTTGGTTAATAACTATGATATGAATTTTGGACATGTAGAAAATTATTAGGATAGAAATAATATTTTTGAGAATAATAAGTTGATTTGATAATAAAAGTGATAAGTGAAAGTCTTGATGAGTTATATTGATGTTTTAATATGAATTATGATGAGATGAATTTTAGCGGATCTTGACAAGCTCTGATGGATGATTTGATGTGATTTGAGATAAGAGGAATTTAGTGGAATTTTAGTTATATAAATTTGAGAATAATCAGGATAGCCAATTTAAGTGTTTGGAATTTATGTTGTTTTGATATTACTGTTCATATGCATATTTCATAGTATTGTTCATGTGCATATGCATTAAATAATATAACCAAAAGAACCAGGAAGGGGCCGGTCTAATGAAACAACCGTGACAGCCGGTATATGCTGAAAATAAAAGGAACACTGTGCCAGTCGGTATATGCTGAGAAAATTCTGTGGTAGCCGGGACAAGCTGCAAAGAAAAGAACCGAGAGGGGGCCGGTCTAAGATAATAACAACCTGTCAACAAGTGGGAAAACGTTCTCATCATAATCATTCATGCATTACATCTGTTTTAATTATTGCTTGCATCACTGAAATGCTGATGTGTGATGTATTAATTGTGAATTTAATTATAGATGGTTGAGTCTCACAGATTATTGAAATGCTAAGGTGTGGTGTGTTATTGTTATAGTGATAAGAACCATCTAAATGGTAGATTTTATTATGTGAACCTCATTACGAGGTAATTATGATATAATTGATAGTCTTGAGGTGAACCAATAAATAAGAGGAAGAGATTGATAGAGAATAGATATTATGACATGTTTAGTGATAGTAGAGTGCTAGTATCAAGTGTATGAGATATAAATTGATTTAAATATTAAAAGACTGTTTATACATATGAATACTTTTAGTAAATTTAATTCACTGAGCTTGTGAAGCTCACTCATCATTGTACAATGATTTTCAGGTAGCAAGCTTGACAAATAGTTTGGGGAGTTGAAGTTCATAAGAAATCATTTTCTGTAAGCCACGTGCGTGTCATCATCCTCAAACTAATGAGAGAAATAAAATGAAAATTTTATTTTTAAATATTCATGCATTTTACGTCGTATAGAATGTTTAAAGATTGAATTAAGGTAAAAATTTCTTTTAGTGTTATTTATTTTTATTGTTGCATATATGTGTTGTGCTGGGATTCTCAAAATATGATGACACTGTTTCAGAGGTGACCAACCCGAGATGAATTATTACACAGCAACAAATTTTCGCAATCGACCGAAACCAAGAAAAGCAAACTACTTATCAATAAATAATAAATAAAAACCAAGAAAGGCAAACTGATCAAGTCAGGGAATGCAAATATTATGAGAATATATCGTGTTCTCTACACTTTCCATAATTGATTAAAAAAATTAATACAAAGTTTTTACCTTTGAAAAAATTTGCAGGGAATAGCCAAATCAATTGCTAAAAACTGTAAGAATCATATTTCCTCTAAAAAAATTCAATGGAAAAGTTCGTAATGATTGCATTCCCTGTATCCATCCACTTAGTTTGTGAGATTCTAACTTCTGACGCCTTGAAGGAAGATAATTCTCTTAATTTTAACTAATGTATTTTAATGGTAACATATAATAATTATTTTTTAAAAGAACTTAAAATATAATTATATTTTATGATAAAATATGAGAGATGTATTTTGAAGTTTACCCTAATTACTTCATAAGATAGTTGTTGATAAAGAGGTTCAGCCTCAAAATTATAGAACTCTTAAATACAAACTTGAGATAATAAATGAGCAAATTACAGTTGATACTTGATTGGCCTTTATATTCTTAAGCTAACTAATTTTATTTTATAAGTTCCAATAAGCCAATAAGCTATAGTCCATACAAAATTTATTGGTAGATTACATTAACCTACTTAAGGTTAGTTTATAGTTACATTTATTTCATTTAATTTTTAAAATGTATATTTATCTATTTATAGTTTGCTTTCCACTAGTTGTCTATTAGTCAATTGTTTAAAATCCAGTCAAATGTTATGCCAACTCATCAAAACTTATTGGAAATTTGGTTGTATGGAATTGAGCTTGGAACTGGAATTGATATGGAATCATTCTTTTTTCAACATAAAAATGGTTGAAAAAGACCACGATTTTACCTCAATTCTAATTCTAAACTTAAATTTCGTACTATCAAACGCAACGTTAATAATTTCAAAATTAAGTCAAAGTTTGGATGCTACTTGAGTAAAAAGTTTGACTAGATTTTAAAATTATTAAGAGTAAAGTAAGGTTTCTAATAAGTTTTGATGAGTTGTCATAAAGTTTAATTAGATTTTGAACAATCGACTAATGAAAAGCTAAGAACAAATAAGAAAATGTATATTCTAAAAATTATAAGAGGGCGAGTGTAACAATTGACTAAACCTCAAATAGGTTAATGTAATTAAAAAAAATTAACTCTTTATTTTATTTTTATATTTTTAGAATAACACTTAACTCTTTAACTCGATTAATTGAGTTTTAAAAATATTGTGAATTGAATAAAAATCCATAAATAACTTTAAAAAAAAAACACTTACGAACTTGTCCTAGATGATGTAATTTAGTATTTTTCATAATTTAAATGTTTTTTTTAAAGATAAATGAATTTCTTTTATCTACTACATAAAACTATTTCCAGCAATTCATCCAACATAAACATATTGAACCATTAATCATCACGCTCAGTCATCAAATCTCCCATCTTTTCTAAACCCCATCTACTCTCTCTCACTCAAACCCTAGCATTGCTCATTTCCCTAACCTACACCACCATCACCATCTCTAAGCTAAAGAATTTGTTTTTCTCTGAAGATGACAAACCCCTTGGACATGTCCCTTGACGACCTCATCAGCTCAAGCAGGAAGTCTACTGGACCCAATACCCGGGGCAGGGGCCCACGCGGCTCCGGACCGGGTCCGTCTCGTCGATTTGCCAACCGCTTCGCCAACAGAACGGCGCCCTACTCAAAGGTAAGCATTTTTTTCTCTTTTGATCAAGTCAAGCACAGATTCATAGATCTAGACCTGATTGTAAGTGAGCTTGTTTCCTGTGTGTGCGCGCGCCAAAACAGCCGGTTCAAGTTCCCGCTACCACGCGGCAGCACGATATGTTCATGGAAGATGCCGCGGCTCACCCTGCGCAGGCCGGTAGAGCCTCGTCGATAGAGACCGGGACTAAACTTTACATTTCCAACTTGGATTATGGAGTTTCTAATGAAGACATCAAGGTTAGCTTTTTTTATTTTAATTTATTTTCTGTTTTCGTATACGAAGAATGCTACTGTTAGTTGACTGTCATTATTGAATCTTTTAAAATCATTGGATATAGCAGTGTCTGCAGTTCTAGTCCTAATTGCTTCTGATTGGGTGGTTTTTTCCTAATTGTGAAGTTACCCAGAATGACTTGAACTCTATTCGCTTTTGGTTGCAGTCTGATGCATGGTTTACGTTTTTATTTAACTATTTTCATCAGGTAGGATTGGGTTTTCCAAAAGAAAGAATTGTCCCGGATTGCATTGATGTACTTGACCCTCCCCAATCAGTTTGGGTTTGGTTGACTTGTGTTGTCATTATCATCTCAAGAAAATACTGGCATTGGCTTCAATTAGACGAAGACTGATTATATTCCCGAGTGAGGATGAGATCCTAGGATCTCTCATGAGATTGCCGTATTGTTTCACTCCTAAGAGCATCTAGTCATGGGTTGTTTGTAAGAACTCGAGGGAAATGTCCGTTTTACTTTGGAAACTCAGGTTTAGATTAAAAAATTTCCTATGCGCTTTACTTTAAGAACTTGGATGATATTTTCGGATGAAAATTAGGGCAATTAAGGTAATTCTGATTGTTCCTTGTTTTGAAAAACGGGGGAGAGGGGGGGGGATGCTATTATTTTTTCTTCTTCTTTTCTTCAGCTTTGTGGGATCAATGTGTTGAGTTTTACTTATTTTGGTACTTCTCTTTGACAATAATTTTGTCCGTCATTCTTTTTATAGCTGTTGCTTCTTACACAGGCATTTATGTCTTATCGTCACCATGTAAGAGAGAATTTATTTTTCTTAATTTGAACTTATTTCCATGCAGGAGCTCTTTTTGGAAGTTGGTGACCTGAAAAAATATTCAGTTCATTATGATAGGAGTGGAAGGTCAAAGGTACTTATCAAGTTTGTCTACTCAGGGCATCCTGTAATGGGGCGTACTCTACCATAACTAAGAAAAGTTATTTCTCTCAGGGAACAGCTGAAGTTGTCTTTTCAAGGCGGGTTGATGCTGCAGCAGCTTTCAAGAGATACAACAATGTTCAACTAGATGGAAAGCCTATGAAAATCGAGATTGTAGGAACAAATATTGCAACTCCAGCTGCTCTGCCTCCGGCTACAAATGGAATGTATGGAAATCCAAATGGTGCTGCGAGAAGGTTGGTATTTTAAAATGTTTGTGATGGACACTGTAATTGCATTATTTTGAAATGATTTTTTTTTATGTTGCTCGATTTTAACCTTCTGCAAATTTTCCAGTTGGCATTTTAATTTGATGTTTTGCCCATTTCACATGGAAAATGAATTCTTTAATTTGGTGGACGTCAACATAAGATCAATGTGGGTTTGTGTACGTATATAACTTCTCTGGACTTTTATGTAAATGTCATGGATTATGCATCAATTTGGGTTGGATACCAATTTGTTATATAATAATGGGTTAAATCCATCAGACTGGGTTGTTAATGCCACTGGCCTGATTGAACTTGTCATGGTAATTAACTTGATTGTTGCCAGTTTGTGTCCTCAAATCATTAAGGGGAAAGGACAAAATGATGCCTTTAGATTTCAGTATCGCAACATTTTGGTTTGGTGGGTAAATGTTTGGAGAAAATGGAGTGAGAGCTATACACGTCTTGTTATGTGTATTCAGATTACTACTTGAGTGAATTTATTTAGTGGTAGGATATGGTAAGATTTGTTTACTAGTAACTGCTATTTGATTTATTATTTGTTTACTGAACAACGTTTTATAATATTTAATGAAACAGAGGCCAAAGAAGAGGTGGTGCTACTGGACGCCCTCGTGGTGGTGGCCATGGAGCTGGAAGGGGTGGTCATGGACGGGGTACAGATCGAGGTGAAAAGGTATCTGCAGAAGATCTTGATGCTGATTTGGATAAATACTATAAAGGAGCAATGGAAACAGACTGAATGTATCACTGAGTTCTTTCTCAATTGGCTCATCATCATCTGCTATGGCATTTGGCACTTGGCACTTGGCACATTTAGTGATGCTTCAAACCATAGTATATGAACTTGTATCGACATGACTTGTAGATGACTTGCCTTAATTTATTTTGGAGGTTTGGCATCAGCAATTATTAGTTGCTTCTTTAATTTCAATTTTATACTTGGGTTGGACAGCTATTGTTTGTACTCTAAAACTTCCCTCTTGTTTTTGCTTTATTTTCTTTTCTTTTTTAAATAAATATACTGGTAAGACATGGAACTGAGTTAAATGAAGTGTGTATGTGGCTGTAAAGGTAGAAGAGATGCTTCTCATATTCATCAATCAATTCAAAATCTTGGACTTGCTCTTGCGAGACAAGGGTCAGGCATGCAATTTAGGTAGGCTTCTTTCCTTATGAATCTCATCTTTATGTTGTGCTGTAATTGATGGCATTTTTATATGATTGGTATTATCGCAGGTACATAGTTTGGATGAAATCTGCATATGTTGTGTGCTATAATGGAAATGTTGGTTTATGTGAATTTTTATGGATGCCAGACCTTGACATTATAGATTTATGTTGTTCCCTTTGCATTATTAGGTGCCAATCACCTCTTAAAGGGACAACATGATTGGTTTCTTCCAACTTCACCATCAGTAAGAGGATGGAAACTATTGTTAGGAAACATCAAGCGATGGAACCAAAACTACCATAGCGAGTCAATACTTTTGTACCATATTGGATGCTACTGTTAGGATATTGTAGTAGTATCATTGCAATCAGTTAATTTTTCACTCGGATATGCTAAACCTGGTATTTTGATTTGACTACACAACTAAAGGTTACATAAAAACAACACTCTTCATACGTCTTGGTGGGATTCTAGCATATCATGATCCTTCAGTCACATGTTTTTATGCCCAATTTGATACTTTCTGTATTGCTTCCTCGATAAATCTTCACTGGAGTTTGTGGCCCCAGTTTGATGATTTAGGTTCTAATCTTGAGCTTTTGTATAGCCTGTGGCTACCAGGCAGAACTTTGAAGATTTAGGCTTTAAGAGAAATAAATTTTCCATTCGCCAACTAATCATGTGGCAGGAAAAAATAAACTGTTAAATTCCGCCAACACTGGGCACCGGATTAGATCTGAAGTTACTCAGGAGCAACTCCAAGACACCCAATGCTACATGTTCTGATTCCAAATTTGATCCAAAGCAAAGTTTCCTGGCCGAACAATTGCAGGCTTTGGGTTGCGGGGTAAGACGCCGAAGCTATAATACTACTGTTCAAGCATCAGACAATTGCATCACCAGTGCAGTTTTTTGCTTACTTTAAACCCTGATTTTAAATCGATCACAGTTTAGTGTGCTAAACATTCATGGTTACTAGAGGAAATGAATTGAGCAATTAGATCTTTTGAGCTCTGTATTTGGGTCAAGCTGAATTGTACCTAACCATGCTGATGCAAGTGAAAATGCCTACAGTAATAAGTATTTTGGAGCGGACACGTAAAAACATCAATGTAATAGTGCTTGTTAACGAAGATAAAGAACCACAAATGACAACTCTTAAACCCAAAATAAAATAATCATCAAGATAGACAGTATGTTTAAACCCAACGACAAATAAAATCATGCTAATCTTCACAATATGTAAAGACTGAAGAACTTGCCACATTAAAGATTGATTTTTACTAGTAATTGCATCCCAATCTGATGTGAATTTAGAATTGAAAGTGAATTAATTTGTGATAAACCACCGGGAGAGCTTACCCCAAATTCACAAGCCAATAAACAAATAGAAATCTGTTCCAAACCCCTCCCCTTACACAGCAATCTTGTGAAGAAAAACAAGGAGATCCTTCATTCCAAACGGAAATCACATAATATTCATCTAAAATTAAAAGGGAAAAAAGAAAACCCTAACACATCTAACTCCAAAATTATCCCGAACAGAACCTACAACCACACCACCCAAATTCACAACTTTACAATTCCCACAAACTCCTAACCGGACCCAGCCCAAACAACTCCTAACCAGAACCCGGCACCCATCGACTCAACCACCGAACCCGTAGAGAGTCCTGCCCTGCCTCTTGAGAGCGTAGACCACGTCCATGGCAGTAACAGTCTTGCGCCTAGCGTGCTCCGTGTAGGTCACCGCGTCGCGAATAACATTCTCCAAGAAGATCTTGAGGACGCCACGTGTCTCCTCGTAGATCAGGCCGCTGATCCTCTTCACACCTCCTCTCCTCGCCAACCGACGGATGGCAGGCTTCGTGATCCCCTGAATGTTATCTCGCAGCACCTTCCTATGCCTCTTAGCTCCTCCTTTGCCCAATCCCTTGCCTCCCTTGCCTCGACCAGACATTTTTGCAGAGAAAATGAGAAAACCAAAGTATAAGAAAATTCTTTGATGCAAGAGAAGAAAGAAGGACAAATACTTTCTTTTGTTGTTGCGTTGTGAAGAAAACGGATGGGGAAGGGGAATTTATAGACAAGGTGTGGTGCTCTTTTTCTTGTTTGGTTTTTCGGGGTTTGGAATGATGTATAAATTTGGACCGTTGGATTGGGGTGTTGTCGACGGTCGAGACAGTGATCCATGGCATCGGGTAAAAATTCATTGGGAATTGAAATGGAGAGGTGGGAAAAATGTGCACTGTTGGATTGTGTATTATGGACGGTTCAAAGTAGCGATCCGTGCCACGCTAATTATGGTTAGTTGTATCCGTCGATTAAGTTTGAATCTACGGTTAAATTTTTGTGTTGCCCCCGCACCCCCCGCCCAAAAAAAAGTTTTAAAAAAGCCGAAAAGTAATGGATGGCTCGGGGATTTCCCGCACTATTTTTCATTGTTTTGTTTTCTTCCATCCTTACATAGAGCCCATTTTTTATGTAGACGAATTTGTTCCTTTTCATGAATGATCTTATCAGTAACAGTTCAAAAAAGAATCTTTTTAGTCTTAAGGTTGCGTTTGTTTTCATATAATATGTACAAGTAGATGGTAAAATCAATTTCATGTCAAATTAGTTTTGTGTAAAGTTATGAATTTTCAATTAAAACTCAGGTTTCAATGAAAGATGGTATCATGAAAATCAAATACATATAAAATAATATTTTATTAATTTTTTATTATATGAAAATCAAATTCATGCAAAATAGAATTTTACACTGTTTAATGAAAAGCTTAACAAAACAATTTTTTTTTTTATTTTGTATAAATTATTTTATAAGTGATTGAAAAAAAAAATTAATAGCACTCCTACTTTCTTAAAATCTCTCTCACATATTACACAACTAATTTTTTTTATTTATTTATTTTTCATTATTTATTTTCATACTTCAACCAAATAAAAAAAAATTAAACTGAAAATTTATGATTTTACTTGAAATTTATTTTATATTAAATTAATTTTATGTTGTAATACATTTTACTTGAAAATAAATAGAGCCTAAATTTTTTTTGTTTGGTTGAATTTTGAAAATAAATTATGAATAATAATAATAATAATAATAATAATAAAGAATTAATAATGCAATATTTAAGAGAAAGTGAGAATGAGTTTTTTTTTTTTTACAAAAAAATAGTCATTTTTTAATTACTTATAAAATAACTTACGATAAAAAGCTATGTAAGCCATTTTCTTTTATAATGGTAGTCTTTTTTATGTAAAATGGTTTCCTGCGTAAACTTCTTTACACTTAATCAAATACAGTAAAAATTTAAAAATAATATTTTGAATAAAAATTATTTTTCATTAATAATTTTTGGTAGAGAAATATGAGCTGAGTTGCAACATAGCCCCATTTCCGTTAAATTATAATTAGTGGTGCCTCATGGATTAGTCGACAGGGTAGGTTGTGGCCTCACTATTTTGGGTTATATGAATTGCTTGGAAGGGGTTAATTTTGTTGCCTTTCACTTAATTTTAGCTATTTCCAATTTCTTATTGCGTTTAATGCTTCTTATTTGAAAAAATTTAGTTAAGACTCGTCTCACATGCTTATTTTTCTTGGGTGGTTGCTAGAGCGCATTTGTATTGGTAAAGCATTTTGTAGTGATCCTTGTAGGAGGTATCGGGTTGTGTGTAAATCATTCCATCCCTTGGTATATATGTTTTGTCATAACTAGGTATCATAAGAGGGCACATGAGAGCGTAAGTTGAATAGGTGGATTTCGTATCTGAATCTTCTAGTGTGTTAAGATAAATTAAAAAGACAAAATTTCTTTAAGAGAGTTCACCTATAAACCCAAATTTTTATATAGAGGCATTTTAGTCTTTTTCTCATTGCGTCATTATCCATCTCATGCAATTAAATATGGTGAGATCATGTTGCTTGAGTGTAAATAGTGAAATGCATAGTGAGATCATATTATATATCTTAAAGAACATGTTTGTATATATATATATAAAATCTGAAATGAAAAAATATTTAAAAAAATGAGTAAATGAATAAAAACTACAACATCAAGGTTCAAACCTTATTATAAAATAAAAAATAAAATAAAAAAACCAGTTTCAAACTCAAACATATCGTGAATGTCCGTATCTACCATCAAACTACTTGACACACATGCCAATTTGATTCAAAGTTCATTCCTTTCGATTATCGAACCGAATTAAAAGTAATAGAAAAAGAAAACCTTACTTTGCACAATCTCCCATTTCTCAATTAATAGTATGTTTTGGAGTTTTGGGACAAAAAGAAAACAAAAGTACTTATAGGAAAAGTGAGGCAATGAGAGTAAAAGATGGCTTGAAAATTGTTGCTTATTTGATCGTGTAAACCGAGGTTCAAACCCAAAAGAGGGGTGAATTGGGTTTTTAAATACTTTTACTAATTACTTTGCAAGTTTCTAAAACAGTTAAATACACAAAGCATACAAACAAGTAATGTACTTGAAAGTAAAAGAGTTTAAGGAAGAGAAAGTGCAAACTACGTTTATAGTGGTTTGGCAATATTGGAATCCTTCCGACCCTACGTCTACTCTCTTCAAGGAACCTCCTTAAAGCAATCTACTAAAACTTTAGTCATGCAACTTCACGGGTATTGCACAAACCTTACAATCAATCCCTTCCTCACGAAAGCTAGTCTTTTCCTCACGGAAGCTAATCCCTTCCTCACGGAAGTCACATCTTTACAATAAATGAGATTTGCTGTAAAGTAAAATGGTAGAGAGATAGCAATAAATGCTTTTACAAATGAAAAATATCTCTCTTTTAAGAATGAGCTTGAAGAATGGCTCAACAATAAATTTTTCAAAGCTTTTAAGAATTAATGAGCAATCTTATGAATTGAATTTGTTCTCTTATTGTTTTAAATGCTCATTGAAGTGGGTTTATATAGCCTTGAATCAATATGGCCGTTTGACACTGACTAGGTAGGTTTGGTGCATTAAATGTTTAAGTCATGCGTCTCAACCGGTCATATTTTCAAATTACCAGTCGACTGGGTCCTTGTACTAGTCGACTAGGTCAAGTGAGAAACTTCACTTTTTAAGGCTATTGGAGAGTACTAGTTGACTATGTTCTATGCACCAGTCGATTGGAAACTTTCTGTCCCAGTTGCTAGTCGACTGGGTCCTTAACACCATTCGACTGGGAACCTTCTGTCCCATATCCCAGTCGACTGGTATATTGAGCCAATCAACTAGGTTTTCCTTCAACCCAGTTTTTCATATTTCAAAATTGTTTTTGACTTAGAAACATTTGTATGAATAGTTTTGTCAAATTCTTTTGTAAAATGAGCCACAGATCAAGTTAAGTATTTGAACATGAGAGATTTACAATTGTTTTAATTACCTTAATTCCTATTCTAGATCTTCTATCTTGTCTTGATGTCTAATCGATTTGAGTTCTTGCATCTTTGTTTTTTATGCTGAATGCTTTTGCCGCTTAAACACTTACATAAAACTGTTAGTGCAATTAGAGTAGTGTTTTGTCATTATTAAAATCAAATACAGGTCAACAATCTTCCCTTTTTGATGATGACAAAACTACTGAGAGAAAAGTAGTTTTTAAAAGCTAAATGTTGATTTTTAGAAAATTTTGGACAGAGTCTCCTCTGTTTTTGGATAAAATCCAACCTGTTGAGCATTCAAAACGCTGTTTATAAGAAGTTATCTCAACTCAACCAAGCATGCATTTCTATAAAACATTTGTCAATGTGTTCGAAGCAATGCTCCCCCTAAATATGTGCTCTATTTTAAGTTTACATTGATTTTTCTCTTGTTTTCCCCCGTTTTGACAACAGTAGAAAAGGGGGTGTAAACTTGAAAAATAAGCAACTTGGATAATAAGGACAGGAAGATAATGCCAAAACTAGGCATTATTCGGAGCTGGAAGACTTCCAGGGAAGAACCAAAAGTTTCCACATTAGCATAAGTAATTAAAGCATATTGCGGAGTACGAATGACTTAAACCATGTAAACATATAGCGCAAAAGTAAGGCAAGTATATGAATCATAAGCTGGATAATCGAAAAATAGGAAAAAATATACAAGCATCCATACCTCACAGGCTTCTAGAAGCCAAATATCGAGTACAATAATAAAAATATATGATAAAACATGAAATGTTCATGCTAAGATCATCTAAGAGCTATATATATATACATATACATACATACAACAAGGAGATACAACATAAAGCTCAGCGAGCGAAGGAATCAGAGTTGTCCTAGAGGAGATCTCGAAGCTCAGCCAAAGAGCCCTCTGTGTGCTCTTGGTGCAGCTCGAAATTGTCATGAAGTGTGTGGAGGTTGCGATGCACAGAATCAACTGAAGAGCTCAAGCTCTAGAACCCGGACTACATGGAAAGCTGGAGGCTCTTCATAGCCTGTAGTAGGTCATTGTATCCAGCCTGACCAACACTATAGCCACCATGCTGTGGACTGGGTGCTCGGTCATCAGTGTCCATCGTAGTAGGATGAGCTGCATCACCATGATCCTCATCGTCCTCCTCATTGTTGTCATCACAATCACCGATTCGTATATTCCTCCATGCCTTGGAGTATATCATCCCATCTCGGATCGTGCACCCCATCTTCTTCAGAGAAGAGACGTTGATGATGTCCTTGGGGCCGATGTCCTGAGCCTCAGAAGTGGGTAGAGGGACACGAAAATTTTTGTGAGTTTTAAATTACTTGCAAGCGCACGAGTCATTTGCAATATAGTGTTGTGCAAGTGCGAGGTCGAATCCACAGGGAATACGTTGTGAAAATAGCTTTTTATCTAAACTAACCTTATTTTAACCTAGCTCCGAATTGTGAATTATATTTTGCAAAACAAATATAAACTAAACTAAATTGATTTAATAACTAATGATGAAAACACTAAGGTTTCTGAATCCACCTAACCAAAGTAAAGCATATATCTTTATATTCTATATAAAAATAATCTATCAAAACATTCAATGAATCCAACTTTAAACAAAAAAAACAACGAATATCCCAATTAAACCAAAAGCATCCAATGTATCCGCTTTTAACAAATCACAAAGGAAATCCAATTTAATCGAAAAGGATTCGATGTATCCATCGGATGAAACACACAGAATATCCAACAGAACAATTAAAAACTATCAATCGTAAGAATTTACTCAAACAATTGAAATAGAACATTTAAACTAAACATATCAGAATTGTATGAACATATCTGAAAATATAATGCTAAACAATGGCGAGGCTTCATCTTCAACCTTAGCTAAAGATTTTAGCCACTCATGATCATGAAACTAAATTTCACAATAAAAAGTGCTAAGCATTAAAAAATTGAAAAAAATTAAAACTGACTGTACATTGGGAGAAATTCCACACGCTGTTGGGCAGCACTTCCTCCGGTGGTGGCAAAAACCCTTAGGATATCTACTAGAATGCTAGTAGAAATCCACCAGACTGCACACTGAATAATGAAGTGAGGTAGTGTTTATATAAGAGAATTCTCGGAGTACAATGAGCTGTAAATTCGATGTGGGATACTGCCCCTTGCGATCGATCGCAGCATGGTGCGATGCAATGTGTCTGACGCGCTGTAAATGCTTCTTATCCGATGTGGGATGGCTGGTCAACTGCGATCGATCGCAGCCCTGTTGCGCTCGAGTGCATCACAGTGCGCTGCAATATATATGATACTGCAAATGTTTCCTCCCAATGTAGGATGTGCGAGTCACTTACGATCGATCGCAAGTCTGGTGCACTCGAGCGCAGGTGCAATTGATCTCATGCCTTGTGCGCACGATCGCAGGTGCGATTGATCGCAGGTCTTGTGCGCACGATCGCACTAGGCATCCTCAACTTTTTCTCTTTAAGCCCTGTAGTTTCCACATTGCAATATTTTATTCCAAAACCTATAAAAACACAGAAAATAGATAAAATAGCACGAAATAACATAACTAAGAACTCAACAAATGTAAACTAAGGGGCTAAAACATGTAATATTTAGCACTCATCAAATACCCCAAACTTACATATTGCTAGTCCCATAGCAATACGAAACTAAAAACTAAATGAAAAACAAAGAATATAAAGATAAGTTCATAACTCATGGTATCCAAAGATTTTAGGAGCACACACCACCATGATAATGATTCATGAGCAAGCTTAAAAAGATAAACCCATCTTCGCAATGAATAAAAATGTTAAAATCTAATTACTTACAAAAGGTAGGTTAATGCATCATAAGTCTGACTCAGTGTAAAGTGAATTAGCAAATAAAAATGAAGCTTCCGAATGAGTCCAATGTGTAAAGTCTCTAAGTCTCAAGATTCACCATAGTTCCCATCAGAATGAACGAAAATGGCATAGTTTTTATTTTTTTTATTTATTTTTTGTTGTAAGGCTCTGCTATGTTTAGTTTCCTTAAGCTGTCTAATTAACCCATGTAGCGAGTGTTGAGTCAATGACTCCCAAACCAGATGGTTTTAGGGCATTAGGTGTACAGACATCCCTTAGGACTTACTAATTCGAGTAAAAAAGGCTACGAAATTAAACTGGCCTTAATACTATTAAACAAAATTCCAACCTTTTGACGTGAACACTCACTATTTACTGAGGCAAGAGGTCCAGTTACTCAGTGAAAAATTTATTTATGATCATCATTTTCATTTTTTTTATATATGCCAAAGTATTAATCCAACAAGTCATCTAGTTTCAGTTAAGACATAAACGTACACATTAAAATCACATTTCATATCTCACATAATGCGTACTAATGTGCTCGTGTTAGATTAGAGATCAAACATGTGAATTCTCAAATGCCTCAAGTAAGTAACTAAATTTTAAAACTTTATCAACAGATCATGTGTTCCAAAATTTAAGCTCACCAATGAATCACATCACAGAAATTGTTTAGATCAACCAAAATTTCAAAATAACATGAGCATGCATTAAAAAAAAAAACAAATTAGGACAAAGTGTGTGTAATGTGTCTCCCATACCCCCAAACTTAAATTACACATTTACCCCAATGTGTGAATAATATGGAAAGAGTTGACCTGGGATATAAAGAACTATCTAGACTGGTATGGCTCATAGCATACCCCCAAACTTGATCTGAAGTACGCGTTGTCCCTGAAAAATAAAGACTGAAAAACAAAAAATACTGGAAACAAACATTAATCATAAATATATAAAATAATAAACAAACAAAAAGGATAAACTATGGGGTGCCTCCAATGAGCGCTAAGTTTAAAGTCTTCAGCCAGACTCTCCTTAGTAGATGACCCTCGATCAGAGTAAATAGGATCCGTCAACAATATCGTTTCAATGTCCGGACTCCTCAACTCCAAGAATAGTTTTAGCCTTTGTCCATTTACCTTGAAAGTGCTACCATTCTTTGGATCCTTAATCTCAATGGTCCCATGAGGAAAAACTGACCGAATAATAAAGGGACCGGTCCATCGAGACTTGAGCTTGCCTAGGAAAAGATGTAGGCATGAGTTGTAAAAAAGAACTTTTTGACCCGACTCAAAAGCTCGTCTCAAAATGCTTTGGTCATGAGTCTTCTTCATTTGTGCTTTGTATGACCGTGCACACTCATATGCATCATTTCGCAGCTCCTCTAATTCATTTAGTTGGAGCTTCATTTGGGAGCTAGCCTTCAAAAGATTAAAGTTCAGTTGTTTGATAGCCCAATAGGCTCTATGCTCTAATTTGATTGGAAGGTGACAGGCTTTTCCGTACACAATACGATATGGAGACATGCCAATTGGCGTCTTGAATGCTGTTCGATATGCCCACAATGCATCAGTCAATCGCAGAGACTAGTCCTTTTTATTAAGGTTCACAGTTTTCTCCAAAATGTGCTTAATCTTGCGATTAGAAATTTACACTTGTCCACTTGTCTGTGGGTGATATGGGATGGCAACTTTGTGTGTGATGAAATACTTCTTCATCAACTGCTCAAAAATCCTGTTGTAAAAGTGCTTACCTCCATCACTTATAATTGCTCGAGGCATACCAAAACGAGCAAAGATATTGTTCTTTAAAAACTGGACCACAACTCTATAATCATTGGTCTTACATGTAACTATTTCCACCCATTTGGACAAATAGTCCACAGCAACTAGAATGTACAGATAGCCAAAAGAGTTTTGGAAAGGTCCCATAAAATCAATGCCCCACACATCAAAAATCTCAACAATCAGAATAGGGTTGAGGGGCATCATATTCCTCTTAAAAATACTCCCTAGCTTTTGGCAACGCTCACAAGATACACAGTAAGTGTGAGAGTCTCGGAACAGGGTAGGCCAATAGAATCCACACTGCAAAATCTTCGCAGCGGTCTTTTCAGCATTGAAATGGCCTCCACGAGCATGATCATGACAAAAGGTGATGACATTAGATTGGTCCTATTCAGGAATACACCTTCTGATGATCTGATCGGGACAATACTTGAACAGGTAAGGATCATCCCAGAAAAAATGTTTTACCATGGCCAAAAACTTTGATTTATCTTGTCGGCCCCAATGTAAAGGCATTTGACCTGTGACAAGATAGTTCACTAATTAGCAAACCATGGTATGGGATTGTGAGCAATGTGCATCAATTGCTCATCAGGAAAAGTCTCAGAAATGGGAGTGGTGGCCTCAGTGAAATCCACTATCAACCTAGACAAATGGTCTGCCACCACCTTTTCGGAACCTTTCTTATCTCGAATCTCTATGTCAAACTCTTGAAGTAGCAAGATCTATCGGATAAGATGGGATTTAGCATCTTTTTTAGAGAAAATATACTTCAATGTTGCATGGTCCGAGTAGATAATGACTTTAGATCCTAACAAGTAGGATCTGAACTTGTCTAATGCAAAAACGGCTGCTAGCAACTCCTTCTCAGTGGTAGAGTAATTGAGTTGTGCGTCATTTAGAGTTTGACTTGTATAATAGATAACATGGGGAAGTTTATCAACATGCTATCCCAAAACAGCTCCAACAGCATAATCTGATGCGTCACACATAATTTCAAAAGGTACACTCCCCAAATTCTTTCTTACAATCTTCATCAAATACAAATGGGGCATCCTTCATTAATAACTTGCACAAGGGCCGGGCGATCTTGCTGAAATTCTGGATAAATCGCTTGTAGAATCCTCCATGGCCCAGAAAAGAACGAACCTCCTTCACTGTACGTGGGGGTGGAAGGTTGGAAATCAGGTCCACCTTCGCTTTGTCGACCTCAACCCCCCGATGGGATATGACGTGCCCCAGTACAATACTTTGCTTGACCATAAAATGGCACTTCTCCCAATTAAGCACCAGGTTTTTCTCCTTGCATTGCACTAAAACCAAAGTGAGATGGTGCAGACACTCCTCAAATGATGAACCAAAGACGGAGAATTCATCCATGAAAATCTCTAAAGAACGCTCCACCATGTCAAAGAATATGCTAACCATGCACCGCTGAAAAGTAGTAGGTGCATTGCATAACCCAAAGGGCATGCGACGGTAGGCGTATGTCTCAAAAGGACATGTAAATGTTGTCTTCTCCTGATCTTCGGAGACCTGGTTATATCCAGAATAACCATCCAAAAAACAATAATACTCGTGCCCAGCCAAACACTCCACCATCTGATCAATAAGTGAGAGTGGAAAATGATCATTCCTTGTCGCAGCGTTTAGTTTACCGTAGTCTATGCACACTCTCTACCCTGACTGAACACGAGTTGGCACCAACTCGTCGTCCTTATTCTTCACTATCGTTAATCCAGCTCGCTTAAGCAGAACATGAATCGAGCTCACCCACTTGCTATCAGAGATGGGATAAATGATCCCTGCATCTAACAACTTAATTACTTATGCCCTCACAACCTCTTTCATAGCTGGGTTGAGCCTTCTTTGTGGCTCCCTTGATGGCTTGGCATTCGCCTCTAAATATATCTTGTGCATTACCAACGAGGGGCTGATTCCCCTGATATCCTCAATAGTCCAACCTATAGCTTCCTTGTGCTCTCTCAAAACATCTAATAATTTCTCATCTTGAGCCTCAATTAAATCTGAAGCTATAATCACAGGCAAAGACTCTGCTGGACCTAGGAACTTATACTGAAGATTGTCTGGTAAAGGTTTAAGTTCCTTCTTAGGAGGCTCAAGTTCTTCAGTCTCTTCCTTCTCACTACTCTTTGTAGGAGCAGACTCTAAAATGGCATTTGCTTGCTCAAGTAACTTATCCAAATCCATATCCTTCCAAACTGAGCAAAGCATGCCTCCAGGGGGTCCTCCATGCTTGATTTATCCACCGTCTCTTCAATAATCTCCTCTATTAAGCATATATTTCTCACTTCAGCAAATTCCAGTGGTTGCTTATTGATATCAAAAATATTCAACTCCACTGTCATATTTCCGAAGGAAATCTTCATTGCCCATGTCCTAAAATTGATTAGGGCGTTAGCCGTGGCTAAGAATGGTCACCCTAGAATCACCGCTATCTGAATCTCTATATTCTGGACCAGCTCTGTATCTAGCACAATAAAATCCACGGGGAAATTAAACTGATCTACCTTTATCAAAACGTCCTCAACTACTCCCCGTGGTATTTTCACTGACCTGTCAGCCAATTGAAGTGTTGTGGATGTGGGCTTCAATTCTCCTAACCCTAACTGTAAATAGAATGAATAGGGTAGAAGATTCACACTGGCTTCTAAATCCAATAGAGCCCTCTCAATTTGGCTGACTCCTATCATGCAAGAGATGGTAGAACACCCTGGGTCCTTATACTTGATCGGCAGCTTGCACTGAAGGATTGAGCTAACCTGCTCGGTCAAAAATGCCTTCTTCGGGACATTCGTCATCCTCTTGATAGTGATCAAGTCCTTTAAGAACTTAGCATATGATGGCACTTGCTCGATGGTGTCCAAAAGTGGAATATTGATTTGGACTCGCTTGAACACCTCCAGAATTTCTTCAAACTTCCCTCCTTTCTTGGGTGCTTGTAATCTCTCAGGGTAAGGTGCTTTAGGTACAAATGACCTAGAAGGGTCATTCATAGTAGGAGTGGCTATAGATGGTTTAGCATCTCTCTTCTCCTTGTTGCCACTTTCTTGCCCTTGCTGCATAGCAGGGCTCTCTTCCACTCGATTGTCCACTTGTCTCTCAGACCTTAATGTGATAATTGATTGCACTTGTTCCTCCCTGTGCGTAGAAGTTGATGAATTTTCAACCATAAATTGTCTCTTCGGGTTGGGCATAGGCTGACTGGGGAACTTTCCCTTTTCTCTTTCACCCAAGTGACTTGTGATTTGCCCCATTTGACTCTCTAGATTGGCAATCGCTTGGGTGTTTACTATTGTCGCACTCCTCACTTCGCTGATGGATTGGCTGATCTTCTTCATGAACTCCTTGAAGGTGTCCTCCAATGACTGTGAAACCGGTGTTGGCGCTTGAGTGGGAGTATGGTAAGCAGATGCTGGTGCTAGATAGACTGAGCGACCATAACTTGGAATTGGTGGAGGCAATCCAGGAGGGTATTGATTATGAGCATGATGAGGGGTTCCTCCCTGATTTAGTAATTGGTGCTGCTTCCATGAGAAATTAGGGTGGTTCCGCCACCCTGGATTGTAAGTCTCAGAGTAGGATCCACTTGATTGCCTCCGACAGTCATTGAAAGCATTTACATGTTCCGTGGGACACTCGACAAAAGCTGGCATAGATGGACAATTCTGTGCTAAATGCATAGGACTAGCACAGATAGAACAACAATCGTCATTAATTGTATTGGCAGCATTGATGGACTTGCCCATAGTGAGAGCGTCAATTTTCTTGGTGAGAGCATCTATCTTTATCTTCAAGTCAGTCTCCTCCTTAATCTCATAGATGCCTCCTTTCCTAGGAGCACGAATGGACTTATCCCTACAGCTTGAAAAATCCCACTACTATGAGTTATCGGATAGTTTCTTCAATGCCTTGTATGCTTCATCCCATGTCAGACTTAAGAATGCCCCCCCCATTCATAGACTCGATCATGCTACGGTTAGGTTGAGTCAACCCTTGGTAGAAGAACTGAACAAGTCTCCACTTCTTATATCCATGTGGAGGGCATCTAATCAGTAACTCTTTAAAACACTCCCAACTCTCAGAAAACTTCTTATCCTCCTCCTGAGTGAAAGAACTAATCTCATTTCGATACTCATTCACTCTAGACATTGGGAAAAATTTATTATAGAATTTAGTCAGCAAATTTTCCCAAGATGTAATAGACCTGGACGTGTTGGAATCCAACCATGCCCTAGCTCTATCATGAAGAGAAAAAGGGAAAAGTCTAAGATGGACTGACTCCTCAGAGAAGTTCTGGAACTTGAATGTGGCACAAATATCTTTAAACTTCTTTACATGGCTGTAAGGATTTTCAAGATCTAAGCCATGAAATGAGGGTAGGAGTTGGATGACATGTGGCTTTAAATCAAATGGGTAGCATTGGTGGGTGGCAACACGATGCAGGAAGATGAGTTAGTCGCAACTGGTGCGAACAAATCTCTCAGGGACGTGGTGGAGTCCACGTTCCATGCTCCACGTTGCTCTTGGTTCCTCAAGTTTTCTCCCATCTCGATTGTCTCTTGTTCAGCAAGTGACTTCTTCTGTCTCGAAAGAGTTCTTTCTAAATCGGGATCTAAATGTGTCAATTCTAAATTCAGGGATCTCCGACCAAGCATACGCCAAACAGAAAATAGTAAAACAAACTAACTAGCAGAAACAACAAAATAAAATAAAACAAAAATGCTAACTAAACTAGTAAAAAAATAAAATCAATTTAGACAAAAATTTCACAAACAAAAACAATTCCCCGGCAACGGCGCCAAAAACTTGTTGTGAGTTTTAAATTACTCGCAAGCATACGAGTCGTTTGCAATATAGTGTTGTGCAAGTGCGATGTCGAATCCACAAGGAATGCGTTGTGAAAATAGATTTTTATCTAAACTAACATTATTTTAACCTAGCTCCGAATTGTGAATTATATTTTGCAAAACAAATATAAACTAAACTAAATTGATTTAATAACTAATGATGAAAACACTAAGGTTTCTGAATCTACCCAACCAAAGTAAAGCATATATCTTTATGTTCTATATAAAAATAATCTATCAAAACATTCCATGAATCCAACTTTAAACAAAAAAACAACGAATATCCCAATTAAACCAAAAGCATCCAATGTATCCGCTTTTAACAAATCACAAAGGAAATCCAATTTAATTGAAAATAATTCGATGTATCCATCGGATGAAACACACAGAATATCCAACAGAACAATTAAAAAACTATCAATCGTAAGAATTTACTCAAACAATTGAAATAGAACATTTAAACTAAACATATAAGAATTGTATGAACATATCTGAAAATATAATGCTAAACAATGGCGAGGCTTCATCTTCACCCTTAGCTGAAGATTTTAGCCACTCATGATCATGAAACTAAATTTCACAATAAAAAGTGCTAAGCATTAAAAACTTGAAAAGAATTAAAACTGACTGTACATTGGGAGAAATTCCACACGCTGTTGGGCAGCACTTCCCCTGGTGGTGGCAAAAACCCTTAGGAGATCTACTAGAATGCTAGTAGAAATCCACCAGATTGCACACTGAATAATGAAGTGAGGTAGTGTTTATATAAGGGAATTCCCATAGTACAATGCGTTGTAAATTCGATGTGGGATACTGCCCCTTACGATCGATCGCAGCATGGTGCGATGCAATGTATCTGGCGTGCTATAAGTGCTTCCTATCCGATGTGGGATGGCTGGTCAACTACCATTGATCACAGCCCTGTTGCGCTCGAACGCATCATAGTGCGCTGCAATATATATGATACTGCAAATGTTTCCTCTCCAATGTGGGATGTGCGAGTCACTTACGATCGATCGTAAGTTTGGTGCGCTCGAGTGCAGGTGCGATTGATCTCATGCCTTGTGCGCACGATCGTAGGCGCGATCGATCGCATGTCCTGTGCGCTCGATCGCACTAGGCATCCTCAGCTTTTGCTTTTTAAGCCCTGTAGTTTCCACATTGCATCATTTTATTCCAAAACCTATAAAAACACAGAAAACAGATAAAATAGCACGAAATAACATAACTAAGAACTCAACAAATGTAAACTAAGGGGCTAAAACATGTAATATTTAGCACTCATCAGAAATGCTTTAGGATAAGGGTGATGAGCATCCCATAGGGAAGGTACCTGAAGTCACTAGCTTCGCCGTTCATCATGTTGGTGAGTAGTAGGGTAGATATTGAAATGGTGTCCAGTTTTGAGACAAAAAATCAATACTATATTTATCTTAGAAAGACAGTCCTAACTCCCGAGTCATGGATGGAAGGTCCAACTCATAATGAGGTTAAACAGCTTCGAGTCGAGGGGTATATCACTACAGGTGTGAAATGTAGTGGGCCTGAAGATATAATTAAGGTCTCCCCTAACAATCTGGCTTGCCTCATCATAATCGAAGTTGTCCGGCCATTTGTCCAAAATCCATTGGATCCCTCCCACAAGGATCCTCAATATGTTGATCAGGAGGTCAGTGTTCACCTCGAACTCCACACTCATCACACTAGTTCTAAAACGAAGAGCCAATGGACTAGGCTTCACTAGGTTGATGCAAAACTGGTGAATGAGGCGTGGGTAGTATTTTTGGTGAATCTTGACAAGTGGTGTCAAGTGTAATGCCTCGAAAGCAGGTAATATGTCAAAATTTGCATGACATATAGAATTGAAGTCAACAAATCTACCTGTCATGATCTTTTTGTTATGGATTACAGAGTTATACTTGCTCTTAGTGGCTGGGCTCCAGAAGAGCGAGTCATCAAGGTCAGACCTCACTTTCTTGCTTAAGAATCCCGCTAGTCCCTTCTCTTTGGTATCCGATTTAGCGAACTTCTTGGACCGGAGCCTTGTAGGAGCGTGAGGTCTTCCAACGGTGGTTTTAATTCGGATTCTCTCTAACATTTGGAAGAAAACGTTTATTTGAGAGATTTTAGGAAATAAGAATTTTTCAACCATGGAAAGTTGAAAAAAAAATGATGATTTAGGGTATGATTGAAGGTTGTATGGTGTGGATTTGAGAGATTTTGGGTTGAAAACACGAATTTTCTATAAAGAGAAAGCTTAGGGTTTTAAAAATGGCGTGAAAAACTGAAAAAACCGAAGAAACTATTTATAGAATCGCGATACCAGTCGACTAGGTTAGGGCACCAGTTGACTGGGACCTTTATCATTTTAGGAATTTTTGACGCACCAGTCGATTGGATTGGAACACCAATTGTTGTGAGTTTTAAATTACTCACAAGCACACGAGTCATTTTGCAATATAGTGTTGTGCAATTGCGAGGTCGAATCCACAGGGAATTGCATTGTGAAAATATTTTTATCTAAACTAAGCCTATTTTAACCTAGTTCCAAGTTTTGAATTGTCTTTTGCAAAAAAAATATAAACTAAACTAAATTGATTTAAAGACTAATGATAAAAATACTAAGGTTTCTGAATCCACCCCACCAAAGTAAAGCATATATCTTCATGTTCTATATAAAAATAATCTATCAAAACATTCCATGAATCAAACTTTAAACAAATCACAACAAATATCCCAATTAAACCAAAACAATCCAATGTATCCGCTTTTAACAAATCACAAAGGATATCCAATTTAATCGAAAACGATTCGATGTATCCATCAGATGAAACACACGGAATATCCAACAGAACAATTTAAACGCAATCAATCATAAGATTTTACTTAAATAATTGAACATAACATTTATACTAAAAAAACATCAGAATTGTATAAACAAATCTGAAAATATTATGTCAAACAACGGCTAGGCTTCATCTTCAACCTTAGTTGAAGATTTTAGCCACTCATAATTATGAAACTAAAGTTCACAATAATAGTGTTAAACATTAAAATTTAAAACTAACAAAAGTAATAAATTAAAAACTAACTATACATGGGGAGAAATTTCACTCACTGTTGGGAGGCGCTTCTCCTCATGGTAGCAAAGCCTTTGAGATCCACCAGAATGCTAGCAGAAGTCCTCAAGATTGCACCCCGAATGATGAAGTGAGATGGGGCTTTTATAGGGGAATTCTTGGAGTACTATGTGTTTCAAATTCGATGTGGGATACTGCTCGAGTGCGCTCGATCGCAGTCTGGTGCGGTCGAGCACATTCTGGCGCACTGCAAAGCATTTTAACTGATGTGGGATGTGCGAGTGCGCACTTGCGATCGATCACAAGTCTGGTGCGCTCGAGCGCACTAGACATCTTCAGCTTAACCCTTGTCTACTAAAACCGCCATAACTTTCTCTAGAAAAATCATTTTTATGAGCCGTAACATTTCTCAGAAAATAGACTTCCAGATCTTTCCAAGCATATATGGTTCGTCTCCTAGTTCTTCCTGAATCAATACAGTAAAATCCACAAAAATGACTGATCTGTACAGGAAATTCTGGCAATTTCAGTGAAACTCCTTTCCCAGTGCTTGTAAACCTGAAAAACAACGAAAACAACTCAAAGTAACAAATTCCTAAGCTAACAAATGTAAATTAAGTGGCCAAAATATGCAATATTTGGCACTCATCAAATACCCCCAAACCTGAATTGAAGTATGCATTGTCCTTGAAAAATAAAAACTGGAAAACAAAAAATACTGTAAACAAACATTAATCATAAATATGGAAAATAATAAATATACAGAAAGGATATGCTGTGGGGTGCCTCTCATGAGCGCTAAGTTTAAAGTCTTTAGCAAGACTCTCCATAGTAGACGACACTCAATCTGAGTAACTAGGATCCTCCAACAATATTGTCTCAATGTCCAAACTCCTCAACTCCAAGAATGGTTTTAGCCTCTGTCCATTTACCTTGAAAGTGTTACCATTCTTTGGATCCTCAATCTCGATGGCCCCATGAGGAAAAACCGATCGAATAATAAATGGGCCTATCCATCGAGATTTGAGTTTGCCTTGAAAAAGATGCAGGCGTGAATTATAAAGAAAAACTTTTTGACCCGGCTCAAAAGCTCGTCTCAAAATATTTTGGTCATGAGTCTTCTTCATTTGTGCCTTGTATGACCGTGCACAATCATATGCATCATTCTACAACTCCTCTAATTCATTGAGTTGGAGCTTCCTTTATGAGCCAGCCTTTGAAAGATTGAAGTTCAGCTGCTTGATAGCCCAATAGGCTCTATGCTCTAATTCAACCGGAAGGTGACAGGCTTTTTCGTACACAATACGATATGGAGACATGCCAATTAGCGTCTTGAATGCTGTTCGATATGCCTACAGTGTATCATTCAATCGTAGAGACCAATCCTTTCTATTAGGGTTCACAGTCTTCTCCAAAATTTGCTTGATCTCGCAATTGGAAATTTTCACTTGTCCACTCGTCTGTGGGTGATACGGGGTGGCAACCTTGTGTGTAGTGAAATACTTCTTCATCAACTGCTCAAAAATTCGATTGCAAAAGTGCTTACCTTCATCACTTATGATTGCTCGAGGCGTACCGAAACGAGCAAAGATAGTGTCTTTCAAAAACTGGACCACAACTCGGTGGTCATTGGTCTTGCATGCAACGGCCTCCACCCATTTGGACAGATAGTCCACAGCAACTAGAATGTACAGATAGCCAAAGGAGTTTGGGAAAGGTCCCATAAAATCAATGCCCCACACGTCAAAAATATCAACAATCAGAATAGGGTTAAGGGGCATCATATTCCTCCTAGAAAGACTCCATAGCTTTTGGCAGCGCTCACAAGATACACAGTAGATGTGAGAGTCTCGGAACAAGGTGGGCCAATAGAATCCACACTGCAAGATTTTCGCAGCAGTCTTCTTAGCACTGAAATGGCCTTCACAAGCATGATCATGGCAAAAAGCGATGACATTAAATTGGTCATGCTCAGGAATACACCTTCTGATGATCTGATCGGGACAATACTTGAACAGGTAAGGATCATCCCAAAAAAAATGTTTTACCAAGGCCAAAAACTTTGATACATCTTGTCACCCCCCAATGTAAGGGCATTTGACCAGTGACAAGATAGTTTACTATATCAGCAAACCATGGTGCGGGATTGTGAGCAATGTGCATCAATTGATCATCAGGAAAGGTCTTAGAAATAGGAGTGGCGGCCTCAGT
This sequence comes from Bretschneidera sinensis, assembly GCA_023935145.1. NCBI lineage: Eukaryota > Viridiplantae > Streptophyta > Magnoliopsida > Brassicales > Akaniaceae > Bretschneidera > Bretschneidera sinensis. The sequence continues at coordinate 102,560,346 of CM043699.1, forward strand.
GAAATTCATAATCAATCTAGACAAATGGTCTGCCACCACATTTTTGGAACCTTTCTTATCCTGAATCTCTATGTCAAACTCTTGAAGTAACAAGATCCATCAGATAAGACGAGATTTAGCATCTTTTTTAGAGAAAAGATACTTCAATGCTGCATGATTCGAGTAGATAATGATTTTAGATCCTAACAAGTAGGATTTGAACTTGTCTAATGCAAAAATGACTGCTAGCAACGCGTTCTCGGTGGTAGAGTAATTGAGTTATGCGTCATTTAGAGTTCTACTTGCATAATAGATAACATGGGGAAGTTTATCAACATGCTGCCCCAAAACAACTCCAACAGCATAGTCTGATGCGTCACACATAATCTCAAAAGTGACACCCCAATTGGGTGGCTGAATAATGGGTGTGGACATCAGAATCTTATTCAGATCCCCAAATACTTTCTTACAGTCTTCATCAAATACAAATGGGGCATCCTTCAGTGATAACTTGCACAAAGGCCTGGTGATTTTGCTAAAATTCTGGATAAATCACCTGTAGAAGCCTGCATAACCCAGAAAAGATCGAACCTCCTTCACTGTATGTGGGGGTGAAAGATTGGAAATCAAGTCCACCTTCACTTTGTCGTCCTCAATCCCCCGATGAGATACGGCATGCCCCAGTAGAATACCTTACTTGACAATTAAATGGCACTTCTCCCAATTAAGCACCAGGTTCTTCTCCTTACACCGCACTAAAACCAAAGTGAGACGATGCAGGTACTCCTCAAATGATGAACCAAATACAGATAAGTCATCCATGAAAATCTCTAAGAACCATTCTACCATGTTAGAGAATATGCTGACCATGCACCGCTGAAAAATAGTGGGTGCATTGCATAACCCAAAGGGCATGCGACAGTAGGTGAATGTCCCAAAAGGATAGGTAAACGTCATCTTCTCTTGATCTTCAGGGTCCACAAGGACCTGGTTATGTCTATAATAACCATCCAAGAAGCAATAGTATTCGTGCCTAGCCAAACACTCCACCATCTGATCAATAAATGGGAGTGAAAATTGATTCTTCCTTGTGGCAGCATTCAACTTGTGATAGTCTATACACACTCTCCATCCTGACTGAACACGAGTTGGCACCAACTCGTCATCCTTATTTCTCACCACTGTCAATCCAAATCGTTTGGCCACGATATGAATCGGGCTCACCCACTTGCTATCAGAGATTGGATAAATGTTCCCTACATCCAATAACTTAATTACTTCTGTCCTCACAACCTCTTGTATAGCTGGGTTGAGCCTTCTTTGTAGCTCCCTCGATGGCTTGACATTCTCCTCCAAATGTATCTTGTGCATCACCACCGAGGGGCTGATTCCCTTAATATCCTCTATAGTCCAGCCGATTTTTTCCTTGTGCTCTCTTAAAACATCTAATAATTTCTCCTCTTGAGCCTCAACCAAATCTGAAGCTATAATCACAGGCAAACAATCTGCTAGACCTAGGAACTTATACTTAAGATTATCCGGTAAAGGCTTAAGTTCCTTCTTGGGGGGTTCAGGTGCTGCGGTCTCCTCCATTTCATTGCTCTCCCGAGAATGAGACTCCAAAATGGCATTTGCTTGCTCGAGTAACTTATCTAAATTCAAATCCTCTCCAAATTGAGTGAAGCATACTTCCAGGGGGTCCTCAATGCTTGATTCATCCACAATATCCTCAAGAATCTCCTCTATCAAGCATACATTTCTCACTTCATCATATTCCAGTGGTTGCTTAATGATATCAAAGATATTCAGCTCCACCGTCATATTTCAAAAGGAAATCTTCATTACCCCTATCCTACAATTGATCAGGGCATTAACCGTGGCTAAGAATGGTCACCCTAGAATAACCGATATTTGAATCCCTACATTCTGAACATGCTCTGTGTTAAGCATAATAAAATCCATGGGGAAATAGAACTTATCCACTTTTATCAAAACGTCCTCAACTACTCCCCGTGGTATTTTCACTGACTTATCAGCCAATTGAAGCGTCGTGGCTGTGGGCTTCAGTTCTCCTAACCCTAATTGCAAATAGACTGAGTAAGGAAGAAGATTCACACTTGCTCTTAGATCCAAGAGAGCCCTCTCGATCTGGCTGACTCCTATCGTACAAGAGATGGTAGGACACCCCGGATCCTTATACTTGATGGGCAGCTTGCACTGCAGGATTGAGCTAACCTACTCGGTCAAAAATGTCTTTTTCGGGACATTCATCCTCCTCTTAATAGTCATCAAGTCCTTTAAAAACTTGGCATATGATGACACTTGATGGATGGCCTTCAAAAATGGGATATTGATTTGGACCTGCTTGAATACCTCCTTTCTTGGGTGCATGTAATCTCTTAGGGTAAGGCGCTTTAGGTACAAACGACCTAGGAGGATCCTCCACAGTAGGTGTGGCTGTAGATGGCTCAGCATCTCTCTTCTCCTTGTTGCCATTTCATTGCCCTTGCTGCATAGCAGAGTTCTCTTTCACTCGATTGTCCACTTGTCTCCCAGACCTCAATGTGATAATCGATTGCACTTATTCCTCCCCGTGCGTAGGAGTTGATGAATTTCCAACCACAAACTATCCTTTTGGGTTGGGCACGGGCTGACTAGGGAACTTTCCCTTCTCTCTTTCACCCAAGTGACTTGCAATTTGCCCTATTTGACTCTCTAGCTTAGCAATTGCTTGGGTGTTTACCATTGCTGCACTCCTCACTTCGCTCATGGATTGGCTAGTCATCTTCATGAACTCTTTAAGGGTGTCCTCTAGAGACTGTGAAAACGGCGCTGGTGTTTGAGTGGGAGCTTGGTAAGCAGGTGATGGTGCTGGATGGGCCGAGTGACCATGACTAGGAATTTGTGGAGTAGATCCGGGAGGGTATTGATTGTGAGCATGATGAGGGGCTCATCCTTGATTCATTGGTTGGTTCTGCTTCCATGAAAAATTAGGGTGGTTCCACCACCCTGGATTGTAAGTCTTAGAGTAAGATCCATTTGACTGCCTTCGATAGTCGTTGAAAGCATTCACTTGTTCCATAGGATATTCGGTAAAAGCCAGCATTTATGGACAATTCTGTGCTAAATGCATGGGACTAGCATAGATGAAACAACTATCAACATTAAATGTGTTGGCAGCATTAATGGACTGACCCACAGCGAGAGCCTCAATCTTCTTAGTAAGAGCATCTAACCTTATCCTCAAATCTGTGTCCTCTTTAATCTCATAGATGCCTCTTTTCTTGGGAGCACGAGTGAACTTATCCCAACAGCTTGGAAAATCCCACTGCTGTGAGTTGTCGGACAATTTGTCTAATGCTTTGTATGCTTCATCTCCCGTCAGACTTAAGAATGCCCCCCATTCATAGACTCGATCATGCTACGGTTAGGTTGAGTCAACCCTTGGTAGAAGAACTGAACGAGTCTCCACTTCTCATATCCATGTGGAGGGCATCTGATCAGTAACTCTTTGAAGCACTCCCAGCTTTCAGAAAAATTCTCATCCTCATCCTGAGTTAAGGAACTAATCTCTTTTCGACACTCATTCACTCTAGACATTGGGAAAAACTTGTGATAAAATTTACTAAGCAGATTTTCCTAAGATGTAGTAGACCCGGGCGTGTTGGAATCCAACCATGCCCTAGCTCTATCGTGAAGAGAGAAAGGGAAAAGTCGAAGATGGACTGACTCCTCAGAGAAGTTCTGGAACTTGAATATGGCACAAATATCTTTGAACTTCTTCACATGACTGTAAGGATTTTCAAGATCTAAGCCATGAAATGAGGGTAGGAGTTGGATGACATGTGGCTTTAAATCAAAATGGGTGGCATTGGTAGGTGGCAACACTATGTAAGAAGATGAGTTAGTCGCAACGGGTGTGAACAAATCCCTAAAGGATGTAGTGGAGTCCACATTCCAAGCTCTAGGTTGCTCTACATGCTCCGGTTGATTTGCATTCCTAAAATTTTCTCCCATCAATTGTCTCTCTTTTAACTAGTGCTCTTTTATGTCTCCTAAGAGTTCTTTCTAAATCGGGATCTAAATGTATCAATTCTAAGTTCAGGGATTTCCGACCAAGCATACACCGCCCAAAAAGCACTAAAATAAATTAACTAGTAGAAACAAAATAACAATAAAGTAAAATAAATGCAAAAAAAAAACACTACTCATAAAATAAGCCAACAAAAATTGGCAAAAATATTTTTTATTTTTTATATACCTATATTTTTTTTTATTTTTTAATCGGCCAATGCAAATAGAAGCAAATAAAATAAAATAAAATTGCAAAAAGAAAAAAAATCAAACAAAAAAATGCTAATTAACTAGTAGAAAAATAAAATTAATTCAGACAAAAATTTAATTTTCACAAACCAAACAATTCCCCAGCAAGGGCACCAAAAACTTGTTGTGAGTTTTAAATTACTCGCAAGCGCACGAGTCGTTTGCAATATAGTGTTGTGCAAGTGCGAGGTCGAATCCACAGGGAATTGCGTTGTGAAAATATTTTTATCTAAACTAGGCCTATTTTAACATAGTTCCAAGTTTTGAATTGTCTTTTGTAAAACAAATATAAACTAAACTAAATTGATTTAAAGACTAATGATAAAAATACTAAGGTTTCTGAATCCACCCCACCAAAGTAAAGCATATATCTTCATGTTCTATATAAAAATAATCTATCAAAACATTCTATGAATCCAACTTTAAACAAATCACAACAAATGTCCTAATTAAACCAAAACAATCTAATGTATCCGCTTTTAACAAATCACAAAGGATATCCAATTTAATCAAAAACGATTCGATGTATCCATCAGATGAAACACACAGAATATCCAACAGAACAATTTAAACGCAATCAATCATAAGATTTTACTCAAATAATTGAACAGAACATTTATACTAAAAAAACATCAGAATTATATAAACAAATATGAAAATATTATGCCAAACAACGGCTAGGCTTCATCTTCAACCTTAGCTGAAGATTTTAGCCACTCATAATCATGAAACTAAAGTTCACAATAACAGTGCTAAATATTAAACTTTAAAACTAGCAAAAGCAGTAAATTAAAAACTGACTACACATGGGGAGAAATTCCACTCGCTGTTGGGCGACGCTTCTCCTCGTGGTAGTAAAGCCTTCGAGATCCACCAGAATGCTAGCAGAAGTCCTCAAGAATGCACTCTGAATGATGAAGTGAGATGGGGCTTTTATAAGGGAATTCCCGGAGTACAATGTGTTTCAAATTCGATGTGGGATACTGCCCGAGTGTGCTCGATCGTAGTCTGGTGCGTTCGAGTGCATACTGGCACACTGCAAAGCATTTTTAACCGATGTGGGATGTGCAAGTGCGCACTTGCGATCGATCACAAGTCTGGTGCGCTCGAGCGCACTAGACATCTTCAGCTTAACCTTGTCTACTAAAACTGCCATAACTTTCTCCAGAAAAATCATTTTTACAAGCCGTAAAATTACTCAGAAAATAGACTTCCGGATCTTTCCAAAAATATATGGTTCATCTCCTGGTTCTTCCTAAATCAATACAGTAAAATCCATAAAAATGACTGATATGTACAGGAAATTCTGGCAATTTTAGTGAAACTCCTTTCCCAGTTCTTGTAAACCTGAAAAACAACGAAAACAACTCAAAGTAACAAATTTCTAAGCTAACAAATGTAAATTAAGTGACCAAAATATGCAATATTTGGCACTCATCACCAGTCAACTGAGTAAACTGGGTGATCCTTACTAGTCGACTGGGTGATTCTTACCAATCGACTGGGTGATCCTTACCAGTCGACTGGGTAGGTTACCAAAACTTCAAATTTTGGCTCTGAACAATGCCTTGTGGTACTAGCCGACTGGTTCCCTGAACAGTCGACTGGTTGAATTGGCAGTGTGTTACCAGTTGACTAGAGTCATGTTACCAGTCGACTGGATCCTTTATGAAACTTAAAAAATTTGAGCTCTAGCTTAGAATTTTAGCAAGAATTTTGTTTATATATGCCATCTTGAGTGAGAGATATATTAAATAAGAGTTAATACTCATTCACTAGATGTCAAATATGCATATGATGAATGTTGTTGCAATCAAACATACAATTTATCATAGTCTTTCAATAGCATCAATAGTCTAATCTTACAAAAACTATCTTCACTTAAGGGTTTTGTTAGAATATCAGCTATTTGATCTTCCGAATGAATGATTCTAGAAAAGAGAAGTTGTTGGCTAACTTGAAGAAGTGCACTTTTTGCACTGATAAGCTTGTGTTTCTTGGTTTTGTTGTGAGTGCACAAGGAATACATGTTGATGAAGAGAAGATCTGTGCGATTAAAGAATGGCCAAGTCCCATGAGTGTAGGTCATGTTCGTAGTTTTCATGGACTTGCTAGTTTTTATAAGAGGTTCGTGAAAGACTTTAGCAGTATTGCCGCACCACTTACCGAAGTCATCAAGAAGAACATTGGATTCACATGGGGAGACGAGCAAGAGAAGGCGTTCCAATTGATCAAAGGTCACCGACAGTTGATTTTTCAACCCGGATATTGGGTTTGGATACACATAAGGAAAGAAAGATTTCCAGCACAAAGGTGTTCAAAGTTACTTCCTAAAGGAGATGGGCATTTTTCTGTCCTTGAGCGCATCAATGACAAAGCGTACAAATTAGGTTTTCCAGGTGAGTACAATGTTTGTGCCACTTTCAATGTTTCTGATTTAAGACCTTTTGATGTAGGTGATGATTTGAGGAAAAATCCTTTTCAAGATGAAGGGAATGATAAGGACACGACTAACAAATGACATCTTCCTATTCAAGTTCCAATTGGTCCAATTACAAGAGCTCGAGCTAAAAGGTTCAAGGAAACTCTTAATGGGCCAATTCAACATATTTGGGCTAAGAACCATCTTTGAAGGCCCAAGGATGATGCTATACGTGATCCACGAGGATGGGCTTCCATAATTCAAGCTTTGGAATAATCTAGCGACTCAAGATTGTGAATTAAAATCTTAGTTTCCAAAAATTGGAGACTTACTCGTTTTGGTTGGCTCATCAAGGAAAATGGCTGGCTGCAATTTTTCTTATTACATTTTCTTAAATGTTTCCTTATTAATTTAATTGCCGAGTTGTAAGGCTTTCATGCCAAGTTAGGTACTTTCCTTATTTGGATTTTAGGTTACCATAATTCTATTTAGGTTTATTTCCTATTTCTTAGTTTCCTATTCCTACCAGAATTCTATTTAGGTTTATTTCCTATTTCTTAGTTTCCTTTTTCTAATTGGTTACGAATTCTCATGTATTTAAATAGCCATTGGCTTTTTGGAATAAGACAATTCAAATTTGATTCATACTTTTGGAGAGAAAATTCTCTTTGGTTCTTTTAGAACTTCTGAACTTATCAGAGTTTCTGTGGCATTCATCTTCGACTTATCAATCAATCCTTCCATAATTGATTGTGGTGTCTTCATTATACCAAGGTTCTTGCTTCAACATAGGCAGTGGGTCGCGGTCTCAGTCTTTATTATACCAAGGTTCTTGCTTCAATATAAGCAACGGGTCGCGGTCTCACATAAATATGCTTCTAGACGATCTTGGAAGTCTTCTTGATCCATCAATTTCTTAGTTCTTGACGTGGATCATATCACTATTAATATTTGAATAGCTTCTAATATAGCTACAGGAGCATAGGTTTCATCAAAATCTATTCATTCTTCTTGATTATATCCCTTAGCAACTAGTCTAGCCTTGTTCCTAGTTACTTTTTCATTTTCATCCATCTTATTTCTAATTACCGATTTAGTTCCTATTATAGTATGATTCTTTGGTCTAGGAACTAGATTCTATATTTTGTTTCTTTTAAATTGATTCATTTATTCTTACATAGCATTTATCCAATCGACATCCTTCTCGGTTTCTACAAATGTCTTAGGTTCTAATTGCGATAAAAAGCTACATAATTACAAATATTTCTAATAGAGGAACAAGTTATTACCCCTTGTGAAGGATCACCAATCACTTGATCGATTGGATGATAATTCACATCCTTCCAATTTTTGGGAAGACTACCCTCTTGTTGACTTGTAGATGGTTGATCAAGATTGAAAGCATCTACATCTTGACTTGTTTAAGGTTGGCTCTCCTCCGGGTCAACAATAAGAGTAAGTGTTTCTGTTCTTGGAATAAAATCTGCATCATCATTAAAAGAAACTACTCTACTACTAATTGGGTTAGATTCATCAAATGCTACATGTACAGATTCTTCAACCACTAGAGTTATTTTATTAAAGACTCTATAAGCTTTACTAAAGGTTGAATATCCTAAGAATATCTCATCATCGGTCTTTGAGTCAAATTTACCCAAGTTAGTTTTATTGTTATTTAAGATAAAGCATTTACAACCAAAAGCATGAAAATAAGAGATATAAGGCTTTCTACCTTTCCATAATTCATATGGAGTTTTGTTAAGCATAGGCCTGATAGGTACTTAAATATTCATATTTAAGCCCCCTTATTTACATTTGTTAAGTCCTTAGTTATGATAATTTAGTCCATTTTACTTCATTTATGTGCTTCACATGATTTTATAGGGTCTTGGATAAAAAGAAGCATTTTTTGCACCTAAAAGAAGAAACTTGGAAATCCCTGGCAAAAGTGCGATCGATCGCACTATTGGGTGCGATCGAGCGCATAAGCACTCGTGCGCACATAAGAAGGATCGAGCACAGCCTTGCGATAGAGCGCACATGTACGGGCGTGAACAGTAAAATGGCAGAACCAGTTTTGGAAAAAAGAGGAGGTTTTACGTTTTAGGAAGTTTAGGGTTTCCTGAGTCTTCTAGGGTTATTCAACCCTTATAAATATACCTGTAAACACACACAAAAGACATCACTTCTTTTATCTTTTGCTTAACTTGGAATTATAAGCTTTGAAGAGGATTGACAACCCATATCCACAGTGTTCTTCGGGTTTTATAGTTTATGTTTAGTTTATGCTATGATGTTTATCTTAGACAGCATGTGTAACTAACTCTTTATAAGGCTCGATTGAAGCCCTAGTTATGCTTTCCCATATATATATATATATATATATATATATATATATATATATATTCATTGATTATCTTTGCAATAGCCTTGATTATGATGCTTAACTTATTAATGCCTATGTTTATTTACATTCCTCATATGTGTATGTCTGATCAATATATGCATGTGGTATGGATTAGTTAGTTAGACCAATTTGGATGACCGAGTCCTGGGCCTAACAATAGTAACAAAAGATATCCACACCAGATTCTTGGATTAATCAACATGAGAAACCGGGAGTAGATACCATGGCCTAGGTCTCATATGGTTGTCGATTTCCATAAATCTTATGCTTTCTTAAGGAACAACTCAATAGATACCATGTTGAATCCTTTAAGAAAGAAAAGAGTTAGAGTAGATACCATGCCTAACTCGGTACTTAGGGATATCAATAGCTTAAGGAGCAGATGCCATGCCCTTAGGTTGACAACCATTAGGTATTCATAAGAAGGCTAGTGCATTGACCTATTACTCATTGGGAAAGTATGACTAGTGGTGGATATCAAAGCCCTATGTCTCATTATTATTACTTCACATTCAACAGTTATTTTGACTTTTTTTTTATTAAAAAACTGATTCTAAAACGAAATTCACTAATCCCTGTGGAAATGATCTCGCACTTGCACACTATGCTACCACTGACCTTGTGCACTTGCAAGTCAAACTATATGGTTATTTACTTATTTATTTAGGTAGATAAACGCGCAATACGTTTTTGGCGCTGTTGTCGGGGATTGCACTAAATTTCCTTTTAGAATTATTTTCGTTTAGTTTAATCATCATTATTCTATTTTACTTTAATTTTTCTAAAAAATTTTAGTTTATGTTTTTCACCTTTATTTTTATTTTCATCAAACCCTAATCAAATTCCTTTCTGTTTCAGGCACATCAAACCCTAATCGCACTTTCTGTGATACTTGCGATAGATCGCATCCTTCTGTGCGATCGAGCGTAATTAGGGCAGAGAGTTACCCGAGCAGCAGAGTTGAGCTGCTGCACTGAAGTTGGTTTACCTGATTTATGCACGGACTTCGATCCTGACATCCAACATTCTTTCCCCTCGATCCTGAGCTTGAGCGGACTATCCGACAAAGGCTTAGGAACAACTTTGAGGAGAACGAAAAAGAATTCGAGAACGAAGCACCAATGGCGGAACAGCTTGAAAACCAGCAACCACCTGCACGAGTACCGATGAAGTAATCCTTCATCCTATGGAACATTGATCAGCCATCATGTATTGCATATCAACCTGAGGTGGCAGGAAACTATTACATATCTCCGCAAATATTGAACACTTTGACTCACTTTAGTGGTACTCCTAATTATGATCCACACTTGCATCTTCGAGAATTTTTCGATCTTTGCAAGTTCCAGCACATCCAAGGCTTAGACCAAGAAGGAATAAGGTTAATTCTTTTCCCTTTTTCCTTAAAAGATAATGCTAAATTATGGTATAATTCTTTGTCTACAGTTTCTATCCACACTTGGGAGGTGTTGGCTAACAAATTCCTAAGGAAGTTTTTCCCAGCCCAAACGAAGAGGCAAATGAGGAAGGAGATTTAGTCCTTCCAATAAAAGGATAGGGACCTCTTCTTTGAAGCGTGGGGACACTTCAACGAGCTGCTAGTCAAATGCCCACATCACAACCTACCTCAAGAAGAACTGGTACAAGCTTTTTATGAAGGTTTGAGTGATACTAACAAGAGTATTGTTGATTCAGGTTGTGGAGGAGTGCTGATAGAGAAAAGCAGTGAAGAAGCAATGGAACTTTTCGAAATTCTAAGTGAACACACTCAGTTGTTCTCCTCTCGAGGAAGACATGTAACCAAAAGTAAGGGTGTGTATAAGGTAAATCTGAATGGAGGATCTTCTCCTCAAATAGCTGCTGTGGAAAGGAAACTAGACTTATTGGTAAAAGCCATGGTTGCTCAAAATGTCTCATCTAGCCTACCAGCTACACCACTCCAGGTATGTGCGATATGTTCCCAATTCGATCATAATACTGATACTTGCCCCTTGTATTCACCTGCAAATCCGGAACAAGCAAATTACGTGGGACCTAATAACTATTCACCGAAGAACAACCCATATCCAAACACTAACAACCCTGGATGGCGAAACCACCCAAAATTCTCTTGAAACAACAATCAAAATTCCCTTAACCAGTAAAGGCAGCAATGAAACTCCCAACCAGTAGCCCATACTGCTCCCGAACCAAAGAAGAATGACCTCGAAATTCTTGTGAGACAATTGGCCACTTAGCAACAACAATTAATGACCTCACAAGATCAGTTCATGGCAGATGAAAGGCAATTCTGGACTACATTTAGACAAACCAAAACAAAACATGAACAAGCCATCCAACTGCTAGAGGTATAAATAGGACAACTAGCGAAAGAGCTAAGTGGCAGAAAGCAAGGTGAGCTTCCAGCTCAAACACTACCCAACCCAGGGGGACATCAACAATTGAAAGTTGTCACAACCTTGAGAAATGGCAAGGTGATAGGGTCCAATGAATCTGAAAGAACATCTGTAGAAAAACCATCGGTAGCAAAGGTAAGTGAGACGGAGAAGGTGAATGCACCACCCTTCCCGCAAATGTTAGTAAAACAAAAGAAAGACAATAAACTGACTGATATTTTCGAAACCTTGCGGAAAGTTGAAATTAACATTCCTTTATTAGATGCAATTCACCAAATACCTGCCTATGCTAAGTTCCTAAAAGATTGTTGCACTCATAAGAAAAAGTTTCAAGAGCATGAAACAGTAGCATTAGCTGAAGAAATAAGTGTTGTACTACTAAGAAAACTCCCACCAAAACTAAAAGATCCGGGTAGTTTTACTATTCCCTGAAGAATAGGTGATCAGCTGTTTGAAAGAGCATTACTAGATTTGAGAGCGGGTGTAAACTTATTACCATACACGGTATTCGAAACCCTAGGTTTGGGGGAGTTACAACTGACTTCCATTACCTTACAGTTGGCAGATAGGAGTATTAAAAGACCTATGGGTATTCTTGAGGACGTCCTAGTAAAGGTTGGAGAGTTCATTTTACCTGCTGATTTCATTGTATTAGACATGGAGGAATGCCCTATGCCATTACCCCTGCCCATCATATTAGGGAGACCCTTCATGAGAACTGCCGACACTAAGATTTGTGTGAAAAAGGGTATAGTGAGTATGAAAATCAATGGTGAGAAAATAGAATGTATGATACAAAATCTTGTCGAACAAGCTTTTTAGGTACAACAACATTGATCCATTGGAGACCACTCTCACCTATGACTTCACATAAGAGGATATTAAGCAAGAACTTGAAGATGTGACTAATTGACATCATCACAGTTGTGCAGCTCCTTGAGACTTCTCCAAAACACTCAAGTAAGTATGCTCCTCCATTTGAATCTCTCATACCTACTAATACTACTCTTCGTCCATCCATTATCCATGCACCAACATCGAAATTAAAGCAGCTGCCCAAGCATTTAACGTATGCTTATTTAGGAGAAAAGAAGACTTTACTTGTGATCGTAGTTGCTAATTTGAGTAGTTGAGAAGAAGAGAAGCTATTAAGAGTTCTTAGGGAGCATAAATTTGCCATTGGATGGACCATTGCTGATATTAAGGGGATAAGTCTAGCCAAATGCATGCATAGTGTCTACCTAGAAGAAGAAGCAAGGCCCACTCGAGATGCTCAAAGAAGACTTAACCCACATATGAAAGAGGTAGTAAAGGCCAAGGTATTGAAGCTACTAGATGTTGGCATTAACTACCCCATATCAGACAGAAGATGGGTGAGTCCGGTCCAAGTTGTTCCTAAAAAGAGTGGGATTACCATTATAAAAAATGAAAATGAAGAGCTCATACCTACAAGAAAAACAACGGGTTGGAGGGTATGTATTGATTACCAAAAATTAAACAAAGTAACCAGAAAAGATCATTTCCCCTTGCCATTCATTGATTAGATGTTAGAAAGATTGGCCGGTCACAGTTATTACTGCTTCTTGGATGGGTACAGTGGGTACAACCGAATTTCCATAGCACCCGAGGATCAAGAAAAGACTACCTTCACATGTCCCTTTGGTACGTTTGCTTATCGAAGAATGCCATTCGTTTTATGCAACGCACCAGCCACTTTTCAAAGATGTATGATGAGCATTTTTTTCGATATGGTGGAGAAATACATTAAGGTATTCATAGATGATTTTAATGTCTTTGGTTCCACTTTTGATGAATGCCTAAGTCGTTTGGAGAGTGTCCTGAAGAGATATGAACAAAGTAACGTAGTGCGAAATTGGGAGAAATGTCACTTCATGGTTCAACAAGGTATTGTGTTGGGTCACTCCATCTCAAACAGAGGTATTGAGGTAGACAAGGCTAAAATAGACATCATTTCAAAGCTACCTCCCCCTCTCACAGTCAAGGGCATTAGAAGTTTCCTTGGACATGCTGGTTTTTATAGAAGATTCATCAAGGATTTCTCCAAAATCTCGAGACCTCTTTGTGCGTTGTTAGCTAAAGATACCAAGTTTGAATGGAATGATGACTGTCTGCAAGCTTTCAACACATTGAAGGATGTTCTCACCTCTGCCCTGATAATGATGGCACCGGATTGGAATCTCCCTTTCGAATTAATATGTGATGCCAGTGACTTCGCCTCGGGAGCTGTCTTAGGTCAAAGAATCAATAAGGTACCTCATGCTATTTACTATGCTTCTAGAACTTTAAATGATGCTCAGCTTAATTACTCTACTACTGAAAAAGAACTATTAGCTGTTATTTTTGCCTTAGAGAAGTTTAGATTATATCTTATTGGCTCTAAAGTTATTGTATACACTGATCATACTGCTTTGAGATATCTATTTTCTAAGAAAGATGCAAAGCCTAGGTTAATCAGATGGGTGCTCCTATTACAAGAATTCGATTTGGAGATCAAAGACAAGAAAGGCAGTGAGAATGTAGTTGCAGATAATTTGTCAAGGTTACCCTATGAGAATGATACAAATGAGTTACCCTTAAATGAGAACTTCCCTGATGAGCAATTGTTCGCACTAGAGGTAAAACTCCCACGGTATGTTGATATTGTCAATTATCTAACTGCTAAAGTTTTTCTGCCAGGTATGACAACACAAGGAAAGAAGCGGTTAATATCTATGTCTTGACATTACTATTCGGATGATCCCTACCTTTTCAAATTTTGTCCTGACTAGCTCATTCGACGATGTATCCCAGAAGAGGAGCACTTGAGCTTATTACAACACTGCCATCAGTTTGCTTGTGGAGGACACTTTAGGACAAAACGAACAGCTCTTAAGATTCTATAATTTAGTTTTTATTGGCTTAATTTGTTTAAAGATACTTTCTCTTTTTACAGCTCATGTGATAGATGCCAGCGGACAAGTAACATCTCCTCCTGAAATCAGATGCCCCTAAAGAATATTCATATAATAGAACTTTTTGATGTATGGGGCATTGATTTTATGGGTCCATTTTCTAACTCCTTTGGTTATTTATACATTCTTGTGGGTGTGGATTATGTGTCCAAATGGGTCGAGGCTATCCCCTCAAAAACTAACGATCACAAAGTAGTTGTAAAGTTCTTACAGACTAACATCTTTACGCGATTTGGGACTCCAAGAGCAATTATCAGTGATGGGGGCAGCCACTGTCATCATCGCTCTTTTGCCGAACTACTCCGGAAATATGGGATTACTCGTAAAGTTGGCACTCCATATCATCCTCAAACCAGTGGCCAAGTGGAAATTAGCAACCGAGAGATCAAAGGAATCTTAGAGAGGACAGCGAAGCCTAATCGGAAGGATTGGTCTCTACGCCTAAATGATGCCCTATGGGCATATCGGACGGTGTATAAGACTCCAATTGGCATTTCTCCTTATTGCCTAGTCTTTAGAAAGGCATGCCATCTCCTGGTAGAATTAGAACATCGAGCATATTGGGCCATAAAGCAGTTCAACTTCGACATGAAACAAGCGGGTGAGAAAACGAAGCTGCATCTAAATGAACTTGAAGAATTGAGATATGATGCTTATGAGAATGCCAAGTTGTACGAGGAACAGACAAAAGCGTATCATGACAAACAACTAGTAAGGAAGGAGTTTCATGTAGGACAAAAGGTGTTGCTATATGACTCAAGATTGAGACTGTTCCCAGGCAAGCTCAAGTCCAGATAGTATGGTCCGTACATGGTCACCAAGGTCTTCCCTCATGGTGCTTTAGAAGTTTGTGGTCCCAACAGAAATCAGTCCTTTACGATAAATGGACACAGAGCCAAGCTATACCTCGATATTACATTACCTCCGAGAGATGAAGACTTGGCTCTTGAACCTGTACAGTATACAGCTGAGATACAAGCACTAGAGCCACAAGGAGTGGACTCTAAGTGCTTCATTCCAAACAAGTAGCACTGTAAGCACGAGAGTGCTTGAGTAATTCATATTCGATTACCCATACAGCTCAAGCACCTCTTTTGAGGTTAGTGGTACTGAGGCCACTAGCGCATGGTAAGGTTGAATTGTTCCTGCTTTATTATTCGAGCCTTGGTAAGTTTTCATTTTTGTTCATATGAACTGCTTGCGATCGAGCGCATCATTCAGTGTGCTCGAGTGTAAGAGTGCGATCGAGCGCACTTCAAGTGCGATCGAGCACACTCATGGCAGACAGTCACGTGATGAACTTAAAACACTTCACTCTTCCACACTCTCACTCACACTCTCTTCATACTCACGCAGACTCACGCACTCGCACTCTCAATCCCACAACACACCACTCTCACTCTCTTTAAATCATCACTCACTCACCACCAAATGACTCCGGCACTCCACCAACACCACCATCACCACCATCCAGCATTGCTACGTCCCCATCCCCATTATACACCCCCTCCAATATATAAGGTATCCATTTTGTTCAACCCACACGGATTTTTAATGATTTATTTACACTTTCAGTATATATATGTGTTATCTTGTGTATGATTGGGTGTTATTATGTCTACAGGAGGTTAGGAATAAATTCGAATCCACCAGACCATAGCTTGGCCTTTTTTCGCACACAACCTATTCAAGGAAAAACCTTACCGTGTGCAATCGAGTGCACGACACTTGCGATCGAGCGCATAGTCCAGTGTGCGATTGAGCGCATATATTCGTGATCGATTGCAAAGTTGACAGAAACTAGGATCCACATGTCGAAGCAACCCGCTTCCACCTCCCGTGCTTCGAGCAGCCGTGCCCAATCATCCTGGCCAAGCATTGAGTAGAGAGAACTCTTATTCGAGACCACTTTCTCCATCGATGAAGTCTTCAAGCAAATAGATGCCACTCAATGAGTGGTCTAAACATTTAAACAACGAGGGTTGAAGAGTCTTTTTAAACCAGTCTGCTCGACTGCTTACACTCAGTTGGTGGTCCAGTTCTATGAGGGTCTGTCTTTTGACTGCAGCAGACCAGGAGTATTGACCTCCTCAGTCCAGGGCACATCCATCGAGGTAACTAGTGCAGACATAGCCACTGCTCTTCACTGCTATGATGAGTCCCCTCCGGAGGACGCTGATATCGAGGAGCAGCTGGACTCTTTTGACCTGACCACGATTATAGAGGATATGTGTGTTGGATAGTACACTGACTGACACAACAACACAGCGAGCCAGTCGAAGTTACCTCCACGACTTTGGCTTGTGGACACCATCCTCCAACATAATGTGTGTCCATTGGGGCACAAGACACAGATGAGAGACCAGTTTCTACAGACATTGTATGCCTTCCACAGAGGCCACTGGTACTCTCTCCCAGCTGTTATGTGGAGCCAGCTGCATAAATTTTGGGATCATGTCCATGGCCGTCAGACCCCCACGACCAATGCATGGGGGCTCCCATTCCCATTTCTACTTTTGTACATCTTCAAGAAGAATGGGATTAAGGGGACCACCAGCGATGGACCAATGCTAGAGCATCCCTTCTTCAGGAAGGCTCAATGGACACATAGTCTCTCGAACATGCCTCGAGGACACCCAGCCCTTACACCTGTAGCTGAAAGAGTTGAGGAAGATCATATAAAGATAGAGACCCCTGCCGTTAGCCCATTGCAAGAGGAGGACCATACAGACATTGGACCCATAGAGTCCCAGCACTTTCTCGCTGAGTTGTCCTCCTTCCGAGGTGAGGTCTTTGTAGCCACATCACTCGTGCACCAATGCATAGATAATTTAGAGGCATGGTTTGCATGACAGGAGGCGATACTATAGGCCAAACTTGATCACCTACCTCCGGCACCCGGTATCTCTTCGATTACACCACCCGACGATCAGCAGTGAGAGGATACCCCGTCTGGCTGAAGACGTTAAACTTAGCGCTCATGGGAGGCACCCCAAAGCATATCCTTTTTAGTATTTTATTTTATTTTATTATTAGTATTTTCTTTTCTATAGTTTTTTATTATTACTTGTTTTCCATTTGATGTTTGTTTGTCTTTCCTTTTCAAGGACAGAGTGAGTGCACCTAGTTGAAGTTTGGGAGTGTGCTACGAGCAATGCCAGCTATATAGTTCTCTATCTCTCAAGTCAGCTTCTTCCATGCTATCCACACATTGGGGATAATGTGCAGTTTAAGTTTGGGGGTATGGGGACACACTCACACACACACTATGTCCCATTTTTTTTTGTTTTTTTGTTTTTATAGATAAATGCATGTTCATTCTGTTTCAAAAATGTTGGGTAATCTAAACAAACAATATGATTTGACGTCATAAATGAGCTTAAAACTTTGAACATATAGGCCAATAATTAAGTTTTGAACATAGATCACTTACTTTTAGGCATTTAAGGATTCACAAGTTTGATCTGAACTAACACGAGCACATTAGCACATAGTTATGTGGGGTATGACATGTAATTTTGATCTGTATGTTTCTTTTGCTCGACTGTGAACCAGATGACCTGTTAGATTAACGCTTTGGCATAATTAAAAAAAAAGAGATTGTTATTGCTCAAAAAGAAAAGTGCTCCTAATGATCAATAAACTAACTTTTCACTGAGTAACTGGCCCTCTTGCCTCAGTAAGCAGTGAGTGTTACGTCAAAAGGTGAAAATCCTGATTGGTAGCATTAAGACCTGTTAAGTTTCGTAGCCTTTTTGACTCGAGTTAATAAGTCCTTAGGGGTGTCTTTACACCTAATGCCCTAAGACCATCTGGTTTGGGAGTCATTGGCTAAACACTCACTACATGAGTCAAATAGAAAGCTTAAGGGAACTAACTTGGCAAAATCTCACAAATGAAAAAAAAAACTATGCCATTTTTGTTGATTCTAAAAAGGAAATTTGGTGAATCTTGAGTTATCGAAACACTACACATTAGAATTATTTGGAAACCTAATCTTTTATGTGCTAGTTCACCACACACTAAAGTCAAACTTGTGATGTCTTAAACTGCCCCATGAAAGTGATTTGCATTTAAAACTCTTATTCATTGCAAAGATATGTTTATATTTGTTAAGCTTGCTCATGAGTGTGCATCATAACTTTATGTGAAAACCTAAACTTTTGTGGACACTATGAATATTGGATCTATCTGTGTGTCATTATTTTTCATTTTAGTTTTTAGTTTTGTATTGCTAAGGGACTAACAATATTTAAGTTTGGGGGTGTGATAGGGGCTTAAATATTTAAGCACCCTTATTTAAATTTGTTAAGTCCTTAGTTATGATAATTTAGTCCATTTTACTTCATTTCTATGTTTCACATGTTTTTATAGGGTCTTAGATAAAAAAAACATTTTTGGCACCTAAAGGAAGAAACCTGGAAATCCTGGAGCAGCTACTGGAAAAAGTGTGATCAATCGCACTATTGGGTGTGATCGAGCGCATAAGCGCTCGTGCGTACACAAGAAGGATCGAGCACAGCCTTGCGATCGAGCGCACAATGCATGCGATCGAGCGCACATGTACGAGCGTGAACAGTAAAACAGCAGAACCAGTTTTGGAAAAAAGAGGAGGTTTTACATTTTAGGAAGTTTAGGGTTTCCTGAGTCTTCTAGGGTTATTCAACCCCTATAAATACACCTGTAAACACACACAAAGGACATCACTTCTTTTATCTTTTGCTTAACTCGGAATTGTAAGCTTTGGAGAGGATTGACAACCCGTCTCCACAGTATTCTTCGGGTTTTATAGTTTATGTTTAGTTTATGCTATGATGTTTATCTTAGACAGCATGTGTAAGTAACTCTTTATAGGGCTCGATTGAAGCCCTAGTTATACTTTCCCATATATATATATATATATATATATATATATATATATATATATATATATATATATATATTCATTGATTATCTTTGCAATAGCCTTGATTATGATGCTTAACTTGATTAATGCCTGGGTTTATTTACATTCCTCATATTTGTATGTCTGATCAATATATGCATGTTGTATGGATTAGTTAGTTAGACCAATTTGGATGACCGAGTCCTGGGCCTAACAATAGTAACAAAAGATGTCCACACCAGATTCTTGGATTAATCAACATGGGAAATTGGGAGTAGATACCATGCCCTAGGTCTCATGTGGTTGTCGATTTCCATAAATCTTATGCTTTCTTAAGGAACAACTCAGTAGATACCATGTTGAATCCCTTAAGAAAGAAAAGAGTTAGAGTAGATACCATGCCTAACTCGGTGCTTAGGGAAATCAATAGCTTAAGGAGTAGATACCATGCCCTTAGGTTGACAACCATTAGGTATTCATAAGAAGGCTAGTGCATTGACCTATTACTCATTGGGAAAGTATGACTAGTGGTGGATATCAAAGCCCTATGTCTCATTATTATTACTTCACATTTAACAGTTATTTTGACCTTCTTTTATTAAGAAATTGATTCTAAAACGAAATTCACCAATCCCTGTGGAAATGATCTTGCACTTGCACACTATGCTACCACTGACCTTGTACACTTGCAAGTAAAACTATACGGTTATTTACTTATTTATTTAGGTAGATAAATGCGCAACATGGCCTAATTAAAACATTATTTAAGACATAGCAAGAAGTGTTTACGACTTCCACCCAAAATTATTTTGGCAAACATTTTTCACAAAGTGTTGTTCTAGCAAATTCTTCTAGAACTCTCAACAACTCCATTTTGTTGAGGAGTTCTTGGTGCTGAAAAGTTATGATCAATTCCATTTTCATCACAAAATTTTGAAAAACTTTGGTTTTCAAATTATTTTCCATGATCACTTCTAATGCTTGAAATAAAAATTCTTTTTTCATTTTGAACCTTTTTACAAAAGTTTTCAAATCCTTTGTAAACTTCCTCATTGTAAGCAATAAAAATAACAAAGGTATATCTTGAATAATCATCAACATTAACAAGAGCATATTGATGGCCACCTAGACTAATGGTACTTATTGGACCAAATAAGTCTATATGCAAAAGTTCCAATGGTCTAGTAGTTGAGACTATATTTTTTGATTTAAAATAAATTCTAGTTTGTTTTCTCATTTGACAAGCATCACACACCTTGTCTTTTTCAAATTTGATTTTTGGAAGTCCAATGACTAAATATTTCCTTGAAATGATTTTAAGAAAATCCATATTCACGTGGCTAAGCCTTTTAGGCCATAGCCATGAGTTTTCACTAAATGTGGGAAAACATTTTTCATTCTCCGAATGCAAAGTTTTTAAATCAACTATATAGATATTTTCATGTCTATGGTTAACAAACTTGATTTTGTTACTCTTGATGTCTATAACTAAACAATGAGAGGTTTCAAATATTACATTGTTGTCCTTGTCACATAATTGACTAATACGAAGAAAATTTGGCTTAAGACCTTGCACATATAATACATGATCAATGGTTGAGAAATCGTTACCAACTTTTCCATGCCCAATGATATTTATCTTTGTATTGTCTCCAATAGTGATGTGTCCACCATCCCTTAGAGTTAGCTCTTTGAACATGCTTCGATCGCCGGTCATGTACTTTGAGCATCCACTATCAAGATACCAATAGTTACCTTTTTCCTTGGTGTGGAGACATATTTACATTACACAAGGATACACAATAGCACTCTTAGGTACCTAAAATTTCTTGGGTCCTTTGGGGTTAGTCCTAGAAAATATGGTTCCTTTAGGGACCCATACCTTCTTAACATTATAAGGTGCTCTATAATTATAGACATGTTGATGATGCAAAATCCTAAGATAATAGTTATTGAAGTTTCTAGGATTTCTTAGTTGAGCATATCTATAGTTCCTTGGATAAGCATTCCTAGGATACATGTTTCTATGATTAAAGTTGTGACATGCATATCATTTCAAGGAAATGTATGATAGTAGTTCCTTGGATGTGCACTTGTGGTGTGAGTATACATATTATTTCTAGGATATGTAGTGTGCAAGTTATGAGTATACATATTATCTCTAGAATGCATATGATGGTTACTCCTAGGATAAGTATTTTTTGAATAATTATTTCTAGTGTGAGCATATATATAAGCATGAGTATTTTTAGGATGCTTAATTCTAATATATGCATTAGAATTTAAATTTAAATTTTTATACTTACTAGCATGTATTGAGGGAGTGCTTTTAATCTTGCTAGTGGCCTTGGAAGTGGAGGTTTCATTCACACATGTTGCTTTCATGAACAAAGTCTCTTTTGATTTTTGCTTCCCTAATGGGGAATAACCCAAGCCGGATTTTCCTCCACTTTGCCTTTGGCTAGATAGCACTTCATCTAGCTTTTCTTTTCCAAGCATAAGTCTAGATATGGTGCTATTCAAACCCATTATTTTCCTCTTTAGAATTTCATTTTCAGTTTTTAGAAAATCTTGTGAAGAGTTATAAAGCATGGAAGATAGTTTTTCTTTTTCTTCCCTTAAGTCTCTCATCTCTTTAGAAAGAGATGAGTCTTCCTTTTTTAGGGTGGTATTCTTAGAATATAATTTCTTCAATTCTTCATTAATTTCATTTATAACCTCAATTAGCTATGCACTACTACAAACAATGTTATTATTAGAAGGGGAAGAATTAGATACCTCATTTTCATCGTCAATTACCATCAAGCATAGGTTGGAAATCTCCTCGTATCCAACTTCATTGTCCAAAGTTTCTTCCTCTTCGCCATCACTCCATGTGGTTGCAATCATGGCCTTCTTTTTGAAGCTCTTATATGGTTTGCTCGTTATTGGGTAATCGACATTGATGTGGCCGGGCTTCTTGCAACCGTAACACACAAGAGGTTCCCTTTTTGAAGTGGATTCCATTGTATAAAGTTTCTTACTTTTTTTTCAAGAACTTGTGAAACTTTTTGGTGATTAAAATCATCTCACCATCTTCTTCATTGCTCTCTTCCTCTTCTTCTTTCCCTTCCTCTTTGTTTTTTGTAGAGGCTTTGAGAGCAATCATCTTTTTCTTCTTCTCATCGTCATTGACAACAGGATTCATTTCCACCATCTCGTATGTCAATAGCGATCTGAAGAGTGTTTCGACATCAAGTTTGTCGAGATCTTTGGCCTCAGTGATGGTCGTCTTCTTTGCTTTCCAAGTGGGTGGCAAAAACCTTAAGATATTCCTCGTTAGATCGAATTCTTTAATGTCCTACCAAGAAGCTTTAAGCCATTAACAATAGTCGTGAAACGTGAGTGCATTTGAGAAATTGTTTCGTTAGGAGACATTTTGAAAGATTCATACTCGGACACTAGTATATAGATTTTTTATTTTTTAACTTCGTTAGTTCTTTCATATGTAACTTGTAATTTGTCCCAAATCTCCTTAGCCGTTTATTATATTCAGAAATAGCTGAAACACAATGTAAAATACTTGTGGCTCTACTATTTAGAGAAATCATTCTATAATCCTCTTCATTGAACTCAGTTTTGAGTTTAAGCATTGTATGATTGATTTCTCCAATAGTTATTTCCTTTGTAGGAATTCTAGGTCATTCCTCAATGACTCTCCATAGATTGTAATCTTGTCATTCGACAAAGATTTTCATTCTATTTTTCCAATAGTTATAGTTGCAGCCATTGAACAAGGGAGGCCTAGTATAGGAATGCCTTTCGGTATAGTTATTAGATGCCATCGGATCAACTTGAGGACTTTAAGCTAGAATTTGAGTACGAAGCTATGATACCAATTGTAAACTGAGGTTCAAACCCAAGAAGAGGGGTGAATTGGGTTTTTAAAAACTTTTACTAATTACTTTGCAAGTTTCTAAAACAGTTAAATGCACAAAGCATACAAACAAGTAATCTGCTTGAAAGTAAAAGAGTTTAAGGAAGAGAAAGTGCAAACTGCATTTATAGTGATTCGGCAATATTGGAATCCTTCCGACCCTACGTCCACTCTCTTCAAGGAACCTCCTTGAAGCAACCCACTAAAACTTTAATCGTGCAACTTCACGGGTGTTGTACAAACCTTATAATCAATCTGTTCCTCACAGAAGCTAATCCCTTCCTCATAGAAGTTACAAAGAAGTGTTTAATTCTAAACACTCTAAGAGTTATTACAACTCTTTCCCCTTCACAATAAATGAGATTTGCTATAAAGTAAAATGGTTGAAAGATAGCAATAAGTGCTTTACAAATGAAAAATATCTCTCTTTCAAGAATAAGCTTGATGAATGGCTCAACAATAAATTTTTCAAAGCTTTTGAAAATTAATGAGCAATCTTATAAATTGAATGTGTTCTCCTGTTGTTTTAAATGCTCATTGAAGTGGGTTTATATAGCTTTGAATCAATATATTTGTTTGACACTGACTTGGTAGGTTTAGTGCAGTAAATGCTCAAGTCCCGCATCTCAAACAATCATATTTTTGAATTACCAGTCGACTGAGTCTTTGTACTAGTCGACTGGGTTAAGTGATAAACTTCTCTTTTTAGGCTATTGGAGAGTACCAGTCGACTGGGTCCTATGCACCAGTCGACTAGGAACTTTCTATCCCAATTGCCAGTCGACTGGGTCCTTGACACCAGTCGACTGGGAACCTTCTGTCCCATATCCCAGTCGACTGGTATATTGAGCCAGTCGACTAGGTTGTCCTTTAACCCAGTTTTCATGTTTTAAAACTGTTTTTGACTTAGAAACGTTTATATGAATAGTTTTGTCAAAGTCTTTTGTAAAATGAGCCACAGATCAAGCTAAATATTTGAACATGAGAGATTTACAATTGTTTTCATTACCTTAATGCCTATTCTAGATCTTTTGTCTTATCTTGATGTTTGAATCGAGTTGAGTTCTTGCATTTTTGTTTTTATGTTGAATGTTTTTGCCGCTTAAACACTTAAATAAAACTGTTAGTGCAATTAGAGTAGTGTTTTATCATTATTAAAATCAAATACGGGTCAACAGATCGTTTTATAAAGTAAATGAGAGTAGAAAGAATAAACAGGTTCATTTTTAATGAAAACTTAACAAACTTCCCCAATTTCTTCTTCTTCCTCATCTTCTTCCTCTTCTTCTTCCTTCTCGTCCTCCTCCTTTTCTTTCTCTTCTTCTTCCTCTTCTTCTTCTTCTTCTTTTTCTTCTTCTTCTTCTTCTTCTTCTTCTTCTTCTTCTTCTTCTTTTTTTTCTTCTTCTTCTTTCTCTTTCTCTTCCTCTTCCTCTTTTTCTTCTTTTTTTTCTTCCTCTTCTTCCTCTTCCTCTTTTTCTTCTTTTTTTTCTTCCTCTTCTTCTTCTTCTTTCTCTTCTTCTTCTTCCTCTTCTTCGTTTTCTTCCTCATTTTCTTCTTCTTTCTCTTCTTCTTCCTCTTCTTCTTCATTTTCTTCTTTCTCTTCCTATTCTTTTTCCTTTTCTTCCTCCTCTTCTTCTTTTTCTTCCTCTTCTTCCTCTTTTTCTTGTTTTTCTTCCTCTTCATCATCATCATCATCATCGTCTTCTTCTTGTTCTTGTTCTTGTTCTTCTTCTTCTTGTTATTCTTCCTCTTCCTCTTCTTCTTCTTCCTCATCCTCATCCTCTTCTTCTTCTTGTTGTTCTTGTTCTTGTTCTTCCTCTTCCTCTTCTTCTTCCTCTTCCTCTTCTTCTTCCTTTTCCTCTTTTCCTTCTTCTTCTTCTTCTTCTTCCTCTTCTTCTTCTTCTTCTTCTTCTTCTTCTTCTTCTTATTCTTCTACTTGTTTTTCTTCTTCTTCTTCTTCTTCCTTTCGTTCCTCTTCTTCTGGTAGATCTATAGATTTGCATGACCTCTCCTAAATATGTCGCCTTCCAAAATAATTTTTAATGGTTCAATGGGAAACATCAATTTGAAAAGTATGTATTTCTTCTTCCTCCTCTTCTTCTTCTTCCTCTTCCTTTTCCTCTTCTTCTTCTTTTTCTTCTTCTTCTTCTTCTTCTTCTTCTTCTTCTACTTATTTTTCTTCTTCTTCTTCTCCTTCTACTTATTTTTCTTCTTCTTCTTCTCATTCCTCTTCTTCTTCTTCTTCTTCTCCTTCATCTTCTTCTTCTTCTTCCTTTCTTTCCTCTTCTTCTGGGCAGATTTGTAGATTTGCATGACCTCTCCTAAATATATCGCCTTCCATCGCTGCACCAATTCATGTCGCCCTCCATCGCCACACTATTTCTCTCCGCTATGTGAGAAGTGTGATGGAGTGACAACAAAAGTACAAGAGCAAGTTTGGAAGAAAAAAAAAGAAAACCCCAAATTCCCTTACAAATTCCAACCCAAATATCTCTCCAAATATATTGTAAATACAACTTAAACTAAAAAAACAAATATTAAAAGCCCTAAGTTTTGAGATATAATTTTTGGGTATATGATTTGAAATATAATTTCTACTTATAAGATTTGAGATCTAATTTTTTAGTATCTCTACTATTATTAAACTAAGAGCTGAGTTGGTATCCACCGAGTTAGTGGAGACCAACTTGGTTATGAAATCTCCAAAATACCAAAAAAAAGTATTAAAGATTTATATAAATCAAGGGATATTTAAGTCAATAAGAAAAATGCTTGACCCACATAGAGAGTTACACAGAACTATCCCGGTTCTTTCTCTATTAACTAGGTTGAGATATTATCCATTTTAATATTAAAATGGAATTAACTTCATGGTGAAATTAAATGTCACATCATCTAATGGAGAAAATTTAAATTCAAGTTTATCATTATGGCATTCAATCTCACCATTAACTCGGCTTTGATTTCAATTTTAAAATAAAGAGGATCCAATCTCTATTAACTACCATTGGGGGTATTATAACAACCCATCTCGGGTTGGCCACCCCCGAGACGGTGTCATCATATTTTGAAATCCCAGCACAACACATAGATGCAACAATACAAACATACATCAACTGAAATTAAAAATTTCATCCAATTCTTAACTCTTCTCAGAGAAGATACATCATCATCATCTTTTCAGAAACAATATATACATATAATAAAATGCATTAAAAGATTTTTATTACAAATTTTTCATTCTTCTTTCTTACAATGTCTAAGGAGTTGACCACGGGACTTACTTAAGGCAGTTACTCTGTTATTAGCTTTAAACTCTGTTTGCCCTGCCCACTGGCTGAAAATTTTCAACAATGAGGAGTGACCTTCACAAGCTCAGTGAATTACATTTACTAGAAATACTCGATTATATACTTCCAATTACATCTTATAATTTAACCTTTTTCTAATTTACTAATATAAATCATCAATTTCTTCACAAATAATCATTCAATCTTTCAAATAATCTTCCCATATTCATTCATCTATTATCTCATATAAATCAATAATATCATCCTATTATCATTTCAACCATTCGTCAACCTCCTTAAATTAATCATCAAACATATCAATTTTTTTTCTCATATATTTAATCATCTTGAGATTTTCAATTTAACATCATTATTTACCTCGTTATGAGGTTCACAACATATAATCAATTAAGCAAATCAATTTTTATCATATCATAATGTCATATTTCTTTCTCATCATATATGTCTCTCTGTGAGACTCATTTGTCTATCAATCATATCACAATCAAGACTGATGCTTTAGCATCTCAATCAATAATAATTAATAATTAAAACAAATACAATGCATAAATTTAAGTTTTCTTTCTTTCTTTCTCATCAGATCATTTCATATTATCATCTGGGAACGTCTTCCCAAATGTTGAGATGTTTCAGCTAGACCAGTTGCCTTTCTGGTTCTTTTATTTTCAGCTAGACCGGCTACCCTCCCGGTTTTATTATTTTCAGCTAGACTGGCTGCCTTCCCAGTTCTTTTATTTTATGCATATGAAAATAATATGAAAACAAAAAGACCAGCTGCATTCCTGGTCTTTTAGTTTATGCATATAAGGAACAATATAAGAACAAGCATACATTCAAGCATTCAATTTAGCTATCCAGCTCTTTCTCAAAATTATTATTTTTATTATATTCATTAAATCATCTCCTCATACATCATATAAATTTTTCAATCATATTTTCATAAATTTCATATAACTTTTCAGTGTATTTTTCATTTATTCATATAATTAATATTCAACATATTATTAAATCTCAGATCAATCAACCAAATCAATTACCATATTTATAGAAAATTACATCGTTAAATCATTTTAATTTAATCATTTATTCAAATATCATAAATTCATATTTTTTATTAGTCTCGATTACTAAAAGTAAATCTAACTCACCATGTAGCACTTAAAGCTACTCGTGGATCCCCTCCTTGTCTTTTCTGCTCCTTTCAGCAATTTCACTCGATTGCTGATCGTCAACACCCAACATAATATTTATATTAAAATTTTTAATTTATTCTTCAATTCTTCCATAGTTCATACCCTTTAATTTTTTAAATTAAATTCCGGGTAATTTCATATATGCATAATTTCAAAAAATAAAATACATATTATTACCTTTTGTTTTTCTTAAAGATTTTCTCGAATCTCTTTAAAATTCTCTCGTAAAATTCTTCAAAATTTCAATCTTTCAACCTTTCTTTGAGTCCCTAGGTGTTTAAAGAAAGAGAGTAATTTGAATTGAAGAAAGAAGAAAACCAAACAGGATTTAGTAAGAAATACAAAACAAAACAAAAAAAACTAAATTTATATATACTAAATTATCTGCCACCACCGTTCTCCCCATTTGCGCTGTCCAACATGCATTTCTTTGCATGTTGAGCAATTTACACTTGGACTCTAGGTGTTTGCACCAATTTGTTTTTCTTCAAAACTACACCTGGACACTTCCAGGTGTTTTTTTCAAAAGAATTATTTTATTCAATAATAAATCTTTTATATATATATATACATATATATATATATATTATTTTAATTCAATTTCATATCTATCAAATTACTTTTTTACCCTTATTTTAAGAACACAGGTATTACAATTCTACCCATCTTATAAAAATTGTCCCCAAAATTTCCTTACCTAACTCACGAAAAAGCTTGGGGTACTATTTCCTCATTTTTGCCTCATGCTCCCAAGTAATTTCTCAATTATATTTTTTCCGCCATAATATTTGAATCAAAGGAATGAATTTATTATGCAAGACTTGTTCCTTTCTGTCTAGAATTCTAACTGGTACTTGCATAAAGGTCAAATCTTCCTGAAGTTCTACAACTTGACTTGAAATACTATGAGATTCATCATGTAAACATTTTTTCAAAAGTGAAACTTGAAACACATTGTGTAATTGTTTTAACTTTGGAGGCAAATCTAATTTGTATGCTACTGGTCCAATTCTTTTAATCACCTTATATGGCCCCACAAATCTCGAACTCAACTTTCCTTTCTTTTTAAATCTTAATACACCCTTCCACGAAGATATCTTCAAAAACACCCAATCACCAACCTGAAACTCAAAAGGTCGTTTTCTATTATCAGCATATCCATTTTGTCTATTCTTTGCTACTATAAGGTTCTCTCTAACCAGTTTGATCTTCTCAGTAATCAAATCTATCATTTCTGGACCGAATATCTTTCTTTCTCCAACTTCTTCCCAACACACTAGAGTTCTGCACCTTCTACCATATAAAGCCGCAAATGGTGTCATCCCAATACTAGTTTGATATTGATTATTGTATGCAAACTCGATCAAAGGTAAATAAGCATCCCAGTTCACTGAGAAACTCAATACACTTACCCTCAGCATATCTTCTAGTATTCTAATGATTCTCTTTGTCTACCCATCGGTTTGAGGATGAAAAACTGTACTAAACTACAATTGTGTACCCATAGCTTTTTGAAAACCTCTCCAAAATCTAGAATCTCTATCTGGTACAATGCTCAAAGGTACTCCATGTAATCTCACAATTTTCGCTACATACAATTCAACCAACTTTTCAGGACTCCAGCTAGTTCTAATAGGAAGAAAATGTGAAGACTTAGAAAGCCTATCTACTATAGCCCATACAACATCGTGAATTCTCTAGGTATGGGTAAAACCAGAAACAAAATCTATACTTACATTCTCCCATGGCCATTCAGGTATTGGAAGAGGCTGTAATAAACCTTCTGGATGTCTATTCTTAGACTTCACTTGTTGACAAATCAAACATCTAGAAATATACTCAGCTACATCCTTCTTCAACCCTGACCACCAATAATTTTGTCTTAACCCTCTGTACATCTTATTATTACCCGGGTGCATAGAATACACAAAATTATGAGCCTCTCTTAGCATCTCCTTTCTCATCTCAACATCATTAGGAACACAAACTCTATGTCTTAATACCACCATACCATTTTCTCCAATTCTAAACTCAGCCAGCTTCCCACGCATTATTTCTTGTTTGATCTTCTCTATCTCTTCATCTCTACTTTGCATCTGTAACAAGCGATCAATAATAGAAGATTGTTGTAGTGACCCATCCCGGGTTGGCCACCCTCAGGACGTTATCGTCACATTTTGAAATCCCAACACGACATATATATGCAACAATATAAAAACATCATCTACTGAATGTTTATACACACACACACACACACATCAATCCTCAACCCTCAACAGGGGAGTTACATTATTAATGTCCCAATTGAAACATTATATACAACATATGATGCATGAATATTTACAAATATTTTTTCATTATTCTAAGGATGTTAACCACATGGCTTACTGATAATAACTCAGTCTGAATCTTAGTTCACCAATCTATGTGTCCTGCCTGCTTCCTGAAATTATTTAACAATGAGGAGTGAGCTTCACAAGCTTAGTGATAAATTTACTAGAAGTACTCGATTATATACTTCCAGTAATATCTTATAATTCAATCGTTTCTAATTTACCAATATAAATCATGTATTTCTTTATAGATAATCATTCAATCTTTCAAATAATCTTCCCATATTCATTGATCTATTATCTTATATAAATCAATAATAACATCCTATTATGATTTCAACCATTTATCAATCTCATATTAAATTAATCATCAAACACAAAAAAATTTCTTCTCATATATTTCATCATATTGAGATTTCCAATTTAACATTATTATTTACCTCGTTATGAGGTTCACAACATATAATCAATCAATCAAGTAAATTTTTATCATATCATATTGTCATATTTCTTTTTCATCATATCTGTCTCTTTATGAGACTCATTTGTCTATCAATAAATTCACAATCAAGAATGATGTTTTAGCATCTCAAGCAATAATAATCAATATTTAAAACAATGCAATGCATGAATTTAAATTATTAGGTCATTCGTATTATCATTTGGGAATGTCTTCCCACATGTCAACATGTTTCAGCTTAGACTGGCTGCCTTTCCGGTTATTTTATTTTTAGCTAGACCGACTGCCTTCATGGTATTTTTATTTTCATTTAGATCGACTGCTTTCCCAGTTCTTTTATTTTTAGCTAGACCGGTTGTCTTCCCAGTTCTTTTATTTTCAACTAGATCGGCTGTCCTCTTGGTTCTTTTATTTTCATTTAGACCAGTTGCTTTCTTGGTTCTTTTATTTTCATTTAGATCGGCTACCTTCCCGGTTATTTTATTTTCATTTAGACCGGCTGCCTTCCCGATTATTTTATTTCATGCATATGAGCAATAATATGAAATATGTGTATGAGTAATAATATAAAAACAAGCATACATTCAAGCATTCAATTTAACTATCCAGCACTTTCTCAAAATTATAATTTTTATCATATTCATTAAATTATTTCCTCATATATCATATCAAATTATCAATCATAGCTTGTCAAGAATTTTGTTTATCCTTTCATTATATATATTTCATAAACTAATTATTTCAATAATATTACTTCTCATATAATAAATTTTTAACATATTAATTATTCATATAATATCAATTAACCAACTTTTATATATCATCCAATCATAGTTCAATAATTAATTCAAATATCGTCACTTTATATTTCATATTTATCTCAATTACTAAAAGTAAATCCAACTCACCGCGTAGCACTTAAAGCTACCGGTGGATCACCTCCTTGTCTTTCCTGTTCCTTTAAGCAATTTCACCCAATTGCTGATCGTCAACACCTGACATTATATTTATATTAAAATTTCTAATTTATTCTTAAATTCTTCCATAATTCATACCCTTTAAATTTCTATATCAAATTTTGAGTAATTTCATGTATGCATAAATTCAAAAATAAAATTCACATTATTACCTTTTGTTTTTCTTAAAGTTTCCCTTGAATCTATTTAAAATTCTCCCGCAAACTTCTTCAAAATTTCAATCTTTCAACATTTCTTTGAGTCCCCAGGTGTTTAAAGAAAGAGAGTAATTTGAATTGAAGAAAGAAGGAAACCAAACGGGAATTGGTAGGAAATAAATAAACGAAACAAAAAACTAAAATTTTATATTAAAATTCGCCGCTGCCATTGTTTCTTCATATTGTTCAAATGTCCTACATGCATTTTGTATGTAGTGTATGCAACATATGGACGTCCTGGTGTTGCTCGCCCTTTTTATTTTTTGTAACCCTACCTAGACGTTTCCAAGATTTTTTTTTTCAAATTTTTTTATTCAATAATAAATCTTTCATGTATATATTATTTTAATTCCATGTAATATCTATCAAATTACTTCTTTACCCTTACTTTAAGAACACGAGTATTACAATTGTACCACCAAATTTGCCATCAATATTCCTCTATCACTGACACTTAACTACATCATCATTTTTCTTAATTCTATCATCAAGCTAGTATCATGACTCCCAATAGAAGCTAATCTCCCTATAGATTTTCTACTCAGTGCATCAGCTACTACATTAGCCTTCCATTGATGATAATGAATTGTACAGTCATAATCACTAATAAACTCCATCCACCTCATCTGCCTCAAATTCAACTCTTTCTGGGTAGATAAATGCATTAAACTTTTATGATCAGTAAAAATTTCACAAGTAGCTCCATACAGATAATGTCTTCAATTCTTCAAAGCAAAAACTATGGCAGCTAATTCTAAATCATGGGTCGAGTAATATCTCTCATGGTTCTTCAATTGCTTAGAAGCATAAGCTATAACTCTCCTATATTGCATTAACATACATCCCAACCCCTGATGTGATGCATCACTATATACCACAATTCTTCGTCATCAGAAGGAAGCACTAATACCGGAGTAATAGTCAATTTTTTTTTCAATAGATGGAAACTCCTCTCACATTCTTTTGACCACATAAACTTCACTTACTTACTAGTCAATCTAGTCAATGGTCCAGCAATCATAGGAAAATTCTAGATAAACCTCCTATAATAACCAGCCAACCCCAAAAAGCTTCTAATTTCTGTCACACTAATGGGTCTTTCCCAATTAAACACTGCCTCTACTTTGTGTGGGTCAACTGCTATACCATTTCCAGACACAACATGCCCCAAGAAAGGTATTTCACCCAACCAAAACTCACACTTAGAAAACTTTGCATATAATTTCTCTCTCCTCAGAATTTTTAACACTATCTCTAAATGTTGCTGATAAGTGCTTAAATAGTCATATTTAAGCCCATTAATTTACACTTGTTAGGCTATTTGTTTATATGTTTTAGTAGATTCTACTTCATTTTAGTGGTTTCTGTGTTTTTCATAGGTCTTTGGAGAAAAGAAGACATTTTGGAGCTCTAAGGAACAAAAAGTGAAGATCTGTAAACCAGTAGAGGTGTGCTCGAGCGCACCTCTCTTGTGATCGAGTGCACAAGTACTTGTGCGCACACTTAGAAGGCTTGAGCGCACACATGCGTTTGAGCGCAGAAGCACGCAATCAAGCGCACACGCACCAGAGGCGGTAGAGCCAGTTTTGAAAAGAAGTCTTCGGACCTTAAATTGGAAATTAGGGTTTCGGGGCACCCTTAGAGCCCTATATATAGACTTGTAAAACACAGAAAACATACTTTTGGTTTTACCTTTTGCTTTTGCTTGGAATTGTAAGCTTTGGAGGAGAATTGATGACTCTTCTCTCGGGTTTATTCTTTCCTTTTATTTTTACTTTATGAATATGTTTAGCATCACAAGCATGTGTAACTAAACCCTAGTAAGGGCTTGGTTGAAGCCCTAATTATGTTTAACCAATAATTCAGTATTGGCACCTTTGCAATATTTATGTTGTGATTCTTGATTTGATTAATGCATGTTTTTGTTTAAATTCCTCATGTGTGTGTCTAATCAATGTATGCATGTGGTATGGATTAGTTAGTTGAATTAATTTGGATGACCGAGTCCTGGGTTCAACAATAGTAACAAAATAAATCCACGCTACATTCTTGGGTTAATCAACATGGAAAACCGGGACCGAACCAAGCCCTAGGTCTCGTGTGGTTGTAGATTTCCACAGACCTTATGCTTTCTTAAGGAACAACTCAGTATACACCATGTTGAATCCCTTAAGAGAGAAAAGAGTTAGAGTATACACCATGCCTAACTCATTGCATAGGGAAATCAATAGCCTAAGGAGCGGACCAAGCCCTTAGGTTGACAACCAACAGATATTCATAGCATGAGTAGAGCATTGGCATATTGTCTTGTTGGGGTAGTATGATTAGTGGTGGATATCAAGTCCCTACGCCTTTATCATTATTATCTAAACCCAATATTTATTTCTATCTATTTTTACTTTGTAAAATAAATTCTAAATCGAAATTCACCAATCCCTGTGGAGATGATCTCGCACTTGCACACTATGCTATTGCAGACCTTGTGCACTTGCAAGTAAAACAAGTTTGATTATTTGCTTATTTATTTAGGTGGAAAAACGTATAACAAGTTTTTGACGCTGTTGCCAGGGATTGTGCTAAATTTCTTTTGGAATTATTTTCGTTAGTTTTATTTTATTTCTTTACTCTGTTCTGTTTATATTTTCTTTATCAAAAACCTAATTTTTCTTCTTTTCGTTTTCTATTTTTCTTCTGTTTCAAGTCTGCAGCAGTGCTCTTTATGGCCTTGCGATCGAGTGCAAGCTCAAATGAGATCAAGTGCACTATTGCGATCGAGCGTAGTACCTTGTGCGCTTGAGCGCAAATAGTCCAGAAACTACCCGAGCAGCAATACTGAAGCTACTGCACCAAAATCTTCCAGCTAATTCATGCAAGGACTTCGATCTAGGAACCCCATCATCGTTCCACTTGACATAGAGATTGAGCAGACCATTTGACAGAGGCCTAGAAACAACTTTGAGGAGAATGAAAAAGAATTCGAGGGAGAAGCACCAATGGAACAGCTAGAAAACCAACAACCACTTGAGCGAAGACCTATGAAGCAATCCTTCATCCCACGGAACCTCAACCAGCCATCATGCATTGCTTATCAACCAGAGGCGGAAGACAATTATTACATATCTCTGCAAATACTCAGTGCCTTGACTCATTTTAGGGGTACACTTGTTGAGGATCCACATTTGCACCTTCGGGAATTCTTTGACTTCTGTAAGTTCCAGCGCATCCAGGGCCAAAATCAAGAGGGAATCAGGTCAATTCTTTTCCCTTTTTCATTAAAAGATAAAGTTAAGTTGTGGTATAATTCATTGCCTGCAAATTCTATCCATACCTGGGAAGAACTATCCAGTAAGTTCCTAAGCAAAATTTTCCCAGCACAAAAGACAAGGCAGATGAGAAAGGAGATTCAATATTTCCAACAGAGAGATGAAGACCTTTTCTTTGAAACATGGGGACACTTTAATGAGCTGCTTCTCAAATGATCACATCACAACCTACCTCAAGATGAGCTGGTATTAGCCTTTTATGAAGGACTAAATGACTTGAATAAAGGTATTGTTGATTCACGTTGCGGAGGTGTGCTGATGGAGAAGAGCAGTGAAAAAGCCATGGAGCTGTTTAAGGCATTGAGTGAGCACACCCAACAATTCTCATCTAGAGGGAGACAAAGAGTAAAGAGCAAGGGCACATATGAAGTTAACTTAATTGGTGGAATTCCAATTCAGATGGCTGCTATGGAAAGGAAGCTAGATATGCTTGTAAAAGCCATGACTGCTCAGAACGCCTCACCAAGTCCATAAGCCACACAACGCCAGGTATGTGCTTTATGTTCTCAATTTGATCACACTTCTGAGAATTTCCATTTATATTCATCTATAGATCCCGAGCAAGCGAATTATGTGGGACCAAACAGTGCATATGCAGATACCTATAATCTTGGATGGTGAAACCACCCCAACCTCTCATGGAGCAACAATCAAAATGCCCTGAATCTTCAAGGGCAACAAAGGAACTTCCACCAAGCAGCCCAACTAGTTCAAGAGTCAAAGAAGAGTGACCTAGAGAGTATGGTAAGGCAACTAATAATGTCACAAGAATAGTTTTATGGTAGATGGAAGGCAAATTCAAACTGAATAAAGACAAACAATTGCAAAGCATGAGTAAACCATCCAAAGACTAGAAGCACAAATGGGCCAAATGGCTAAGAAGCTAAGTGGACGAAGGCAAGGAGAATTTCCAACCCAAACAATGTCTAATCTTGGAGGACATCAGCAACTGAAGGCTGTTACAACTCTCAGAAATGGTAAGATCATAGGAGTTAATGAGCCAGCACAAGCATCTCCAGCTAAGCCATCCACATCCAAGGTAAGTGAAATGGAGAAATGGAATGCACCTCCCTTCCCTCAAAGGTTAATAAAGCCAAAGAAAGATAAATTGCTTGATATTTTTGAAATTTTGAGAAAAGTAGAAATTAACATTCCTGATTAGATGCAATTAAACAAATTCTTGCTTATGCTAAATTTTTAAAAGATTGTTGCACTAATAAAAGAAAGTTTCAGGAACATGAAACAGTGGCTCTAACTGAAGAGGTAAGTGCGATATTGTTAAGAAAACTACCATCAAAGCTAAAAGATCCAGGTAGTTTTACCATTCATTGCAGGATAGGTGACCAGTTTTTTGAGTGTGCACTATTGGATTTAGGAGCAAGTGTCAATTTGCTGCCATACACGGTAGTTGAAAATCTAGGTTTGGGGGAGCTTCAACCAACCTCCATCACTTTGCAATTGGCAGACATAAGCATCAAAAGGCTAAGAGGTATTCTTGAGAATGTCCTGGTAAAGGTAAGTGAATTTATTTTACCTGCTGATTTTATTGTACTAGATATGGAAGAATCCCCTATGCCAATACATCTACCCATCATCTTAGGAAGACCCTTTATGAGAACTACTGATACAATAATTAATGTGAAAAAGGGTATTGTCAGTATGACAGTAAATGGTGAGACAACAGAACTTAAGATATTTGATGCATTGAAATTACCTCAAGATGATCATGATGATGAATGTTTTAATGAATATATGATGCAAAGTGCTGTCAAGCAAGCTTTTTAGGTCCATCACACTGATCCATTGGAGGTCACCCTCACCCATAGCTTCACAAGTTCTGATGTTAAACCAGAATCTGAAGATATTACTGATGACATCATTAAAGTTGTGCACCTCCTTGAAGCCTCTCCAAAGCATCCAAGTAAGTTAACTCCCTCGTTTGAAACTCTTGAGCATACCAATAATACTTTTCTCTCATCTTTTGTCCAGGCACCAAACTTGGAATTGCAGTAGTTGCCAGCAAGAAATCAGACAGTCATGGTACGTGGACACAGAGTCACACCACACTCTAAAATTACAGTGCAACCAAGAGATGAAGATTTAGCACTCTAGACTGTCCAGTATGCAGCAGCAACAAGAACACTTAAGCCAAATGCGGGGGACTTTAGGTACTCCCTTCCAAAAGATTAGCGTTGACACTACTGTAGAGAGTGTTTGAGCAGTTCAGACTTTGAAAAACATGTAGCTCAAGCACCTCTATTGATATCAGTGGTACTGAGGCCACTGAGTATGGAGGTTGGGACTTTTATAGAAGTGCTGCCCACAACTTTAATTCACTGTCACCCACAAGTTGTTTGTTAAAAATACTCAGTGAAAGCCCAGCAGTGAAAATGGTGCACCGTCTGGCTGAAGACGTAAAACTTAGCGCTTATGGGAGGCAACCCATAACATATCCTTTTATTTTTATATTTTTCATTATTTTTTATTTTTAATTTCTTTTTGTTTTCCGATATTACTTTAGTCTTTGTTTTTCAGGGACAATGTGTGCATCAGTTCAAGTTTGGAGGTGTGCTACGAGACATGCCACCCATCTAGTTCTCCATCTCCTAGGTCAGATCTTCCATGTCACTCACACATTGGAGACAATGTGTAATTTAAGTTTGGGGTTATGGGAGACACATGCACACACTATGTCCCAGTTTTTTTTTAAAATGATAAATGCATGTTCATTTTATTTTGAAAATTTTGGTTGATTTAAAACAAATATGATAAAACTTCATTAGTAAGCTTAAAATTTAGAACACATAGCCTAGTAATAAAATTTTAAAAAGTTTAATTACCTACCTCAAGGCACTTAAGAATTCACGAGTTTGATCTAGATCTGGCACGAGCACATTAGCACGCAATTGTGTGGGGTATGACATATAATTCTTATGTATATGTTTCCATGACCTAACTGTAATCAAATAACTTGTTAGATGAACACTTTGGCATAGAAAAATAAAGAAAAATGTCCATCATGCAAAAAGAGAAAATAAAATGCTCCTAATAATCATTAAATAAACTTTCCACTGAGTAATTGGACCTCTTACCTCAGTAAGCTGTGAGTGTTCACGACAAAAGGTGGGAATTAAGCATTTAATGATCATAAAAAAATTTCACTAAGTAACTGGACCTCTTGCCTCAGTAAGCAATGAGTGTTCATGTCAAAAGGTGGGAATTTCACTTGGCAACATTAAGACCTGTTAGTTCTGTAGCCTTTTTTACCCGAGTTAGTAAGTTCTTAGGGGTATCTTTACACCTAATGCCCTAAAACCATCTGGTTTGGGAGTCATTGGCTAAACACTCGCTACAAGGGTCAATTAGAAAGCTTAATGGAACTCAAAATGGAAAAAATATCATGGTGAAAGAAAAAAAGAAAAGAAGTTAAAACTACGCCATTATTGTTCTGTTTGATAAAAAATTCGATGAAGGTTTGGACACCGAAACACTATACCTTAGAATTATTTGGAAGCTTCATCTTTTATTGCTAATTCATCACACACCAAATCAAACTTGTGATGCCTTCAACCAACCTTGGGTAAGTAACATGAACTTTTAAAATCCTTATTCATTGCAAAAATGTGTTTTTATTATAAGCTTACTCATGAACGATCATCATGGCTTTATGTGCAACTCAAAATTTTGGATATCATGAAGAATGAATTTATCTTTGATTTTGTTTTTATATAGTTTTTCATTTTGTATTGCTAAGGGACTAGCAATATGGAAGTTTGGGGGTGTGATACGTGCTTAAATAGTCATATTTAAGCCCCTTAATTTACACTTGTTAGGCTCTTTGTTTATATGTTTTAGTAGATTCTACTTTATTTTAGTGTTTTTTGTGTTTTTCATAGGTATTTGGAGAAAATAAGACATTTTGGAGCTCTAAGGAACAAAAAGTGAAGATTTGCAAACCAGCAGAGGTGCGCTCGAGTGCACCTTTCTTATGATCGAGCGCACAGGCACTCGTGCACACACTTAGAAGGCTCGAGCGCACACATATGCTCGAGTGCAGAAGCACACGATCGAGTGCACATGCACCAGAGGTGGCAGAGCCAGTTTTGGAAAGAAGTCTCCGGACCTTAAATTGGAAATTAGAGTTTTGGGGCACCCTTAGAGCCCTATATATAGACTTGTAAAACACAAAAAACATACTTTTGGTTTTACCTTTTGATTTTGCTTGGAATTGTAAGCTTTGGAGGAGGATTGACGACT
Source organism: Bretschneidera sinensis (assembly GCA_023935145.1). Taxonomy (NCBI): domain Eukaryota; kingdom Viridiplantae; phylum Streptophyta; class Magnoliopsida; order Brassicales; family Akaniaceae; genus Bretschneidera; species Bretschneidera sinensis. Next base: position 102,599,697 of record CM043699.1, read on the forward strand.
CTTCTCTCGGGTTTATTCTTTCCCTTTATTTTTACTTTTATGAATATGTTTAGCATCACAAACATGTGTAACTAAACCCTAGTAAGGGCTTGGTTGAAGTCCTAATTATGTTTAACCAATAATTCAGTATTGGCACCTTTTCAATATTTATGCTGTGATTCTTGATTTGATTAATGTCTGTTTTTATTTAAATTCCTAATATGTGTGTGTCTAATCAATGTATGCATGTGGTATGGATTAGTTAGTTGAATCAATTTGGATGACCGAGTCCTGGGTTCAACAATAGTAACAAAAGAAATCCACACCGAATTCTTGGGTTAATCAACATGGGAAACCGGGAGCGGACCAAGCCCTAGGTCTCGTGTGGTTGTCGATTTCCACAGACCTTATGCTCTCTTAAGGAATAACTCAGTATACACCATGCTGAATCCCTTAAGAAAGAAAAGAGTTAGTATACACCATGCCTAACTCATTGCATAGGGAAATCAATAGCCTAAGGAGCGGACCAAGCCCTTAGGTTGACAACCAGTAGGTATTTATAGCATGAGTAGAGCATTGGCATATTGTCTTGTTGGGGTAGCATGATTAGTGGTGGATATCAAGTCCATACGCCTTTATCATTATTATCTAAACCCAATATTTATTTATATCTATTTTTACTTTGTGAAATTAATTCTAAATCGAAATTCATCAATCCTTGTGGAGATGATCTCGCACTTGCACACTATGCTATTGTAGACCTTGTGCACTTGCAAGTAAAACATTTTCGATTATTTGCTTATTTATTTAGGTAGATAAACGTACAACAGTTGCCCATGCTCCTCTTCATTCTTGGAATATACCAGAATATCATCAATAAATACAATCACAAATCTATCCAAGAATGGTTTAAACACCCGATTCATTAGATCCGTAAATGCTGCAAGAGCATTAGTTAACCCAAACGTCATTATAAGGAACTCATCATGGCCATAACGTGTCCTAAAAGCAGTCTTAGGCACGTCCCTCTCCTTTATCCTCAACTATTGATAACCCAATCTCAAGTCTATTTTAGAAAACACATTGGCCCTCTATAACTGCTCGAATAAATCATCTATCATGGGTAAAGGATATTTATTCTTGATGGTGATCTTATTCATCAGTTTATAATCAATACACAACCTTATCATTCCACCTTTCTTCTTCACAAACAATATAGAGGCTCCCCAAGGCGACATACTAGGTTGAATAAATTGTTTATCTAACAACTCCTGAAGCTGAACTTTCAATTCTCTCAACTCAGCTGGTGTCATTCTATAAGGTGCTATAGATATATGTGTTGAACCCGGAATCACCTCAATAGAAAACTCAATCTCCTTGTTGGGAGGCAAACCAGTTAACTCCTCAGGGAACACATCAGAAAAAATGTTTCACTACTAAGATTTCTTCTAACTTCCTAATCTACTTTCTAGAATCCACCACATACGTCAAATACCTCTCACAACCATTCTTCAACCATTTACTAATAGTCAGGGCAGAAATTAGACAATTGGCAAGTACCTTACGTTCTCCCTGAAAGTTAAACTCCTCTTATCTTGGTATCTTAAACACCATATTCTTCCTGAAACAATCTACCCAGACATGTTACTCTGACAACCAATTCATCTCTAAAATCAAATCAATATCAACCATATTCAAAGAAAACAAATCAACTTCAATCTCTCTATCAGCTATACTAATCAACCCCTGATAATAACTCTATCCCCAGTAGGAACCTTAACAATAACAACATGCATCAAAGAGCTAACACAAGCATCAATAGATTTCATATAAGCACTGAATGCAAAAGAATGGGTTGCACCAAGATCAATTAATAATCTAGCATGTCTATCAAGAATAGATACCATACCCATAACAATATCAGGAGTGACATGTGCATCATGTTAGGTCAATACATAGACTCTGCTATCTCTGGACTCTAACTAACCACCGCGTCCTCTCTCAACTAATGATCCTCTGCCTCTACCCCACATACTCCCTGATCAACCACCTTTCTCCACCTGTTTTCTCCCAACAGGCCCAGCACCTATCTCAATAGATTTTCCCACTAGATAATCTAAACTAATATGTCCTCCCTCACCACATATAAAACACATTAGAGGAGGACAATTTCAAGATAGATACCATGTCTGATTACATCTAAAGCAAACTCTTGCCTCTCTATCATACATCAGATTACCACTTCTCCTTGGTGGCATACTTACTCATCTACCATAAATTCCAGTTCCCATAGCCTGTCTCCTAAATCTAAAGGTCCTACTAATATTACTTTAAGCTACAGAATCAACAGATCTTGCTCGCCTCTGACTCTGTATTATAGGTCTATTTTCACACGGATGACTCATCTGGGGTGGTCTCCCACCTTGTACACTCATACTACCACTACCTCTAGAACCTTCATGTCTAAGCATCTTCAACCACACTCTCTCTCCCTTAAACTCCATCACATCTTTCTCAATCTGAAGTGCTATATCCACCATCCTAACATAATTTATATGCCTCATGTAAGATAGTTTTAATCTAATCTCAAAATATAATCCATCTAGGAATCACTTACACTTCTTCTCCTTTATGTCTACTATTTTCGATACAACCTTAACAAAGTCACAAATCTGTTATCATGCTGAGCCACAATCAACATATTTTACCTCAATTGAATGAAATCTCTCTTCTGTTGGGATTTGAAAGTATATGAGCAATATTTACAAAAGAAAAAGCCTCCTTAAACCAACTCTAAGTTAAGGGTCTATCAACTTATGTACTTACCCTGGGAATAATATCCTCCCACCATTCTAAAGCTTTTCATTCTAACTTAAACGTAGCAAAGACAACCCTCTGCCTGTCAATCAGGTAAAATACTAAATAATCTCTCTACATGTTTCACCCGTATCTTAGGCTCAGAAGGATTCATAAATCCTTTAAACAATAAAACATTCAACTTGATATATCTAACAAAACAATCTCACTGCATCTTATGCATAAATTCACCTTTCCCCTTTTGAACGTCTACCATTATTGGATTTACAACAACCTCAGGCACTGCTCCAGACTGTTCTTCAAGTCTATGCTATAGACGATCAACTCTATCATCTATTATATTTATTTTCTCAATAGCATGAGCAAGAGCTTTTCTTAGCTCATCTCTTTCAATTCCAGATTCTCTCACACCCTTAATAGCATCAATTATACTATCAACACTTTCCCTTCTAGGAAACTCACTCTAACTCAGCCTCTATCTCAACCTCATCTCATCTAAAAATTGGGGGCTTACCACACCCTCTCTGGTCAGTAATTCTAACTCTAGGTCTCCCATGTCCACGTGACATCCTCAGACTATGCATTAAAATATAATTTATTTTAATCTTCCACTTTCTTTCTTTTTATATAGTCTACAGAATCATAAAACCTAATGCTCTAATACCGAAATTGTAACGACCTATCCTAGGTTGGCCAGCCCCGAGACAATGTTATCACGTTTTGAAATCCCAGCATGACATATATATGCAACAATACAAACATACATAAACTAAAATTAAAAATTTCATCCAATCCTTAACTTTTCTCAGAGAAGATACATTATCATCATCTCCTTTCAGAAACAATATATGCATATAACAAAATGCATGAAAAGATTTTTATTACAAATTTTTCATTCTTCTTTCTTACAATGTCTGAGGACTTAACCACGAGACTTACTTAAGGTCGTTACTCTGTTATCAGCTTTAAACTCTATTTGCCCTGCCTGCCGCCTGAAAATTTTCAATAATGAGGAGTGAGCTTCACAAGCTTAGTGAATTACATTTAGTAGAAGTACTCAATTATATACTTTGAGTTACATATTATAATTTATTCTTTTCTAATTTACCAATATAAATCATCTATTTCTTCACATATAATCATTTAATCTTTCAAATAATCTTCCCATATTCATTCACCTAATATCATCCTATTATCATTTCAACAATTTATCAACCTCATCTTAAATTAATCATCAAACATATCAATTTCTTCTCGTATATTTAATCATCTTGAAATTTTCAATTTAACATCATTATTTACCTCGTTATGAGGTTCACAACATATAATCAATTAAGCCAATCAATTTTTATCATATCAGTCTCTCAATGAGAGTCATTTGTCTATCAATCATATCATAATTAAGACTGATACTTTAGCATCTCAATAAATAATAATCAATAATTAAATCAAATGCAATGCATTAATTTAAGTTTTCTTTCTTTCTTTCTCATCAGATCATTTCATATTATCATCTAGGAACATCTTCCCACATGTTGACAAGTTTCAGCTAAACCGACTTCATTCTCGGTTCTTTTATTTTTAGCTAGATTTGCTACCTTCCCGGTTCTATTATTTTCAGCTAGACCGACAACCTTCCCGGTTCTTTTATTTTTCAGTTAGACCAGCTGCCTTCCCGATTCTTTTATTTCAGTTAGACCAGCTGTCTTCTCGGTTCTTTTATTTTCAGTTAGATCAGCTGTCTTCCCGATTTTTTTATTTTCAGCTAGACCGACAGTCTTCCCAGTTCTTTTATTTTCAGCTAGACTGACTGTCTTCCTAGTTTTTTTATTTTATGCATATGAGCAATAATATGAAAACAAGCAGACCAGCTACCTTTCTGGTCTTTTATTTTATGCATATGAGCAATAATATAAAAACAAGCATACATTCAAGCATTCAATTTATGTATCCAGCTCTTTCTCAAAAATATTATTTTTATCATATTCATTAAATCATCTCCTCATACATCATATAAACTTTTCAATCATATTTTCAGAAATTTCATATAACTTCTCAGAATATTTTTCATTTATTCATATAATTAATATTCAACATATTATTAAATCCTAAATCAATTACTATACTTATCGAAATGTACATCATTAAATCATTTTAATTCAACCATTTATTCAAATATCATAATTTCATATTTTTATTGGTCTCGATTACTAAAATTAATTCTAACTCACCATGTAGCACTTAAAGCTACCCGTGAATCACCGTTTTGCCTTTCCTGCTCCTTTCAGCAATTTCACCTGATTGTTGATCGTTAACACCTGACATAATATTTATATTAAAGTTTTTAATTTATTCTTCACTTTTTTCATAATTCATACCCTTTAAATTTCTACATCAAATTTCGGGTAATTTCATGTATGCATGATTTCAAAAAATAAAATACATGTTATTACCTTTTGTTTTTCTAAAATCTTTTCTCAAATCTCTTTAAAATTGTCCCGTAAACTTCTTCAAAATTTAAATCTTTCAGCCTTTCTTTGAGTCCCCAAGTGTTTAAAGAAAGAGAGTAATTTGAATTGAAGAAAGAAGAAAACTAAACAGGATTTGGTAAAAAATACAAAACAAAACAAAAAAACTAAATTTATATATACTAAATTTTCTACCACCACCGTTCCCCCCATTTGTGCTGTCCAACATGCATTTCTTTGCATGTTGGCAGTTTACACTAGGAGTCTAGGTGTTTGCACTAATTTTTTTTTTCTTTTCAAAACTACACCTGGACGCTTCTAGGTGTTTTTTTCTCAAAAGAATTATTTTTTTAGATAATAAATCTTTTATATATATATATATATATATATATATATATTATTTTAATTTCATGTCATATATATCAAATTATTTATTTACCCTTACTTTAAGAATACGAGTATTACAGGTATTAAGGTGGGATTACCTTATTCCCTTGTTTATGCTTGGTTACCATTTTTACTATTCATTTGGGATTGAAAAGGTATACACTTAATCCTTATCCCACAAAATTAATCTAATGGGGGGTGTGCAACATAATTTATCACACCACACTTAAATTTTTTTTTTCTTTCCCCTTCAGCCCCCATATTCTACGTTTTTCAGTCTTACGTCTTCCATTACATTTTTTTCCTTCCCCTCCTCCTTCCTTTCCCCTCTCATCCTTCTTCTTCTCTCCCCTCTTCCTTCATCCCTAGATCTGCGCCGCTTTTCCTCCTTCTCTTTCTTTCTTAGATCTGTACCACCTCTTCTCTCCTCCTTTTCCTCCCTCCTCTCTCCTCTTTCCGCCTCTTCCTTATTTTTCCTCATATCTGCACCGCCTCTCCCTTCTCGCCTCTGCGCGATTCTCTTTCTTCCTCCATACTGGCATCATGCGACTCTCTTCATTTGTGCCGCCATTGTGTTTTCTTTCCTCTTTAGATTCATAGTCTCAGTGCTACATCATCCTTGAGTTGTGTTTGTTTTCTGAAATGTGGTGGAGAGAGATGGAGAGAAAGAGATAATTTTGTTATTGTTTTTTTGCATGTTTTTCTTTGGGTTTGTATTAACATTTTTGGGCGATTTTGTGTTGATTGTTGGATTTCTGTGACATTTAGTTTGTGTTGATTGTTTGAGTTTTGCATAAGGGAGGAAAATGATGTTTGGTTTGCTAGAAATTATAAGAAAAAAAAATGTATGTTCCTCTTTGATGATTTACCTCGGGTGAAATTTGTATGGCATATGGAAATATTAGGTGGTAAAGGATGATGAATACTGAGGGGTAGTATGGTGTTTGGATCATTCTCTTACACCAAACACAATATTAAAATAATCACAGTCTATTTTTTGTAATTCTATCTTATTATAATCTTAATTCTCTCCCATTATAATTTTGTTCATGAACCAAGCAGATCATTGCTGTCATGCACACCATAAGTATTCCACTATCCCTTAAACTCTTTCCAACTAATTAAAATTTGAAAGTATAATTATAACCAGTAGTTTTCTTCTTCTATAATTTAGAAATTTAAATACTTGATTCATAATCCATTATAAATATGTTGCTTCATATCTCCCACTCAATATCGCAGTTTCTTTCTTCAATCATTGACTTTCTATTCTCTTAATCAATCAAATCACAATATATCATCATTTAATTTCTTTTGTACAATACTCGATCAAATTTTTATGGTGATTATAAATGGAGTTGAGAGAAATACAAAAAGGATAAATATATATAAAGGTAAGAGACTGTAAGTTGTTTAGAAGTGATTTGGGAAAATGTGGTCCTTTCCTTGATTCACAGGATACAGAGATAGGATAAAGGGAGGAGAGAGAAATAGACTGAAAGGGTTTGGAGAGAATAGTTGAGAGATGAATAATGGTGTTCTGAATAAGGAAAAAAATAAATTTATCTTCGAGATTTTATGATTGGATCAATTTGATAATAAATTTTGAGAAAGTGTTAATTTATTTTTTAATCTTGTTTTTCAAGTCAATTGGACATTCCATCCAATTGAATCGTCAAAAGAAATGTGAAAAGCATGCCAAATCTTCCAAATAAAAGCAAATTGATATGAAAAATAAGATTTGCTTGCAAATTGACTTGAAAAACAAAGATTAACATGTCTTTCACGTGTCTCTTGATTATCAAATTGGATAAAATATCCAATTTGCCTTAAAAATAAGACTCTAAAATAAATTGATACCTTCCCAAAACTTATTGGTCAAATTGAATCTTAAGAATAAATTTATATTTTTCACTTTTAATTATCATCTAACTTTAATACTTTCGATCAGTCAATTTTATACATCAATTATAAGATTAAGACAGAAACACTATAATCCTTTATAATTTTAACCCGTTGTAATTTTGTCTCTCAAAATAGACTAAATTGGAAAACTCCAAAACTTTAGGGCATGTTTGGGTAACATTTTCTATTTTCAGTTTTCGAAAACTGTTTTTGAAAATAAAAACTGAAAACAGTTTTCTGAAGAAAACATGTTTGAATAACTGTAACTCGAAAACTGTTTCCAAAATAGAAAACAATGAAATGTTGTTTGGATAATCTTATTTTGAAAATTGTTTTAGTACACCTTGTAATTATTTTATTTTTTAGTTTAAATTTAAAATCTATATTAATTTTATTTCTTGTATTTACTAAATATTTAAAAATAATTAATATTATTTTATTTTCAAATTTTTAACATTTTTTTATATAGAAAGAATGAAATAGAGAAGTGAACACTGATTTTAAGACTATTTTTCGAAAATTAAGTCAGAAAACATCAATTTGGAGTTTTCAGAAAACAGTTTTTGAAAACTGGTTTTTGAAAATTGTTTTAGAAAATTGTCTTTGAAAACTGCTTGCTAAACATAGAAAAAAGTTTTTGAAAACTGTTTTCAGTTTTTGAAGACTGAAAACAGTTTTAAACATAGCCTTAATATCTTTCGTTTCCTTTGGCTGAGTTAAACCCTCACCCCCAACTTCCTCCCGCGCGAACCTCCTCGCTATTGTACTTGTGCGACGCCGCACCACCTGATATGGCTAAAAATACCCAACCATTAAGGAGACGACACGTAGGCCATTGCTAAGGTACGCCAATAGGTCGAGGCACAGAGGATCCAGGCCCAACCAAGTTGGGACTTCGGGTCACCAACCGACCTAATGTATGGATGGCCCCTGATCAAGCCAGCAAGCCAAAGCCCAAGAGAACGGCCCCTGGCCACCTAGTTGGGCCTCCTAGGCATCATTACCCAACCAAGTTGGGACTCCGGGTCGTCCACCGCCCTACATGCATAGACGGCCCCTGATCAAGCGAGCAAGGCAAAGTCCAAGCGAACGGCCCTTGGCCGCCTAGTTGGGTCACCTAGGCATCATTACCCAACCAAGTTGGGACTTCGGGTCGTCCACTGCCCTACATGCATAGACGGCCCCTGATCAAGCCAGCAAGGCAAAGCCCAAGCGAACGACCCCTATCCACCTAGCTGGGCCTCCTGGGCATCATTACCCAACTAAGTTGGGACTCTGAGTTGTCCACCGCCCTACATGTATAGACGGGCCCTGATCAAGCCAGCAAGGCAAAGCCCAAGCGAATGGTCCCTGGCCACCTAACTGGGCCTCCCAAGCATCATTACCCAACCAAGTTGGGGCGTCACATCCCTACTGACCTGAGCAATATACCGCCTTCAAAGCTCTATAAAAAGGCTCAGGTGCGCATTCCAAACGATCCAACTTTTCTTAACCTAAAAAGGGAATGCTCGTCCCATACATACATCTTATCTTACTCTGACTAAAGCTTCGGAGTATCCCCGGAGGCACCTCCTCCGGCGACCCCCTAGCTCACCTTTCTTTCCCTGTGCAGATACATCTGAGGCCCGGCCTCCAGCTCAGCAAAACACATTTTTGGCATCAACACCACCTTCAAACGACCAAAATCTGCATCTCTGGTGCTGCAGGGCCGGATTATCAAGTGGGTAAGTCTCTATTTCTCTCTTTCCTCCCTTCCCACAGGATCTCTCTATCACTAACGCTTTTGTATTCCTCCGGAAACTTTCAGACCATCGTCGTCACTTCCTGGTTGTTTTTTTACCACCACTAGCCTCCGTGCAACCTCCAAGAGTTTCGGTATCATCATCCCTTTCTCGATGATCATTACCTTGAATTTGCAATCTGCACATACTCCGTACTATTTAGTGCGCCAAGTTTGAAAACTCAAAATCCCTTATTCGCTAGCAGTGTGCGTTCTATGTTGGCACAATTAACCAACAGCTATAAGTTGTGAAAGCAAACTATTAGTAAATGCATTAAACCTAGTCTAGAATTTTTACAAACAAATAATGGAATCTTTCTTATGAGTTTCTAAGGAAGCAGGATTGGTTACTTACTATGGTGTTGTCAAGAGTCAATATCTACAATAGTCATTTCAGATTATAAAACCAAATTACTATGATTTGTATGCAGATTATATAGTTAAAATATGTTAACGAATAGATGAAGCACCTACTGCTGTTTTCTGATAATCCAGATTTTTTGGAATTAATTGGTAGATGAGGAATTGGATGCTCGGAATTTCATGGCACAGCGCGAATGTGGAATATCTATATATATTGAACTATTATTGGCTTTGACACGAATCTAAACTCCTATTAAGTTTATGAGTAGATTTCAAATGACTTAAGTTATATGCTAACCATAACTAGAAATTTGCATAATTCACTATTCACAGCACTGTTCAGTATTAGTTAATGCATAATTAGAAACTTTTAAGTAGTGCGGTTGGAAAATTCTGGTTTGTGGTGTAAGATTGATATCAAAGTATTGGTAGTTAAAGTATAACATTGGATTGGATTGAGTTCCATCGAATGAATTTCTCGATTATAGGTCTAATTAAAAATGAAAAATGTCTGAAAAACACAGGACACTTTATTAAAATTTAAGAAAAACTTGGGTATATTTTATTTTATTTTATTTTTTAAAAATGTTATTAACTTAATTAACCTTTTAAAGTCCAATTTTACCTATTTTAAAGAGATATGGAAGCTTATCAATAAAATTGGAATTATTAAGAAAAATAAGAATTTTCTTGCCAAGTATAACTTTACAAATCACTTCACTAGTGATTTAGTGTGTTGATGTGTTTTTGAGACTGTGATGTTAACATTCATGTATACATGCATCATGACATTAGATAGAGGTAAGGTTGGTTCTTTTGTTTTTTTGGATAAGTAAGGTAGGCTTGGTTCTTATTCTAGAAATATTATCGTGTATAGGTTGTGGACAGACAAGGGAACTAGCACCCCAGCTTACTGAGTATAGCTTTTGTGTTTCCGAGGTGAATATTTCTACATGTATCCTATAGTTCCCTTACTATTTGAGTAGATATTGTATTTTGATTTCAAGCTTGTTATATTTGAATCTATGTAGGTTTAAGAAAGTTAGTTTCGAATACTTGATTGATAAATTGTTTGAAAACTGTTACAAGGCTTGTGAGATTCCACTTTGTGTTGATGGTTTATGTGCTAAATAAACATCGTTAGAAATGAAATTGTGTAAATGATTTTTTTTTTTGGTTGAGAAAATGAAGGCATGAAATTTTAAAATTTGGTTCTCAACTTCGTTTTGATATCTTTTGGGCGTGAGTTGATCTTTTGGTTGCTCATTGGGAAGTGTTGAGGTGTTGGTTGGCCATTGCCGGCCTGTTTTAGATTTGGTTTGCCCATTGGATATCAAAATCTATTCCTTCTTGATTGAAAGGAATTCTTATGGCTCAATAAACAAAGTAAATAGAACCAATACAAGCATAGAAAATAGGGTAGTATTGATCGAATATGGGGATAAGAGAAAGCCGTCATATTCTTAATGCCAAAATGAGTAATAGTAATAAAAGTTCTATTTCTTACATTACTACCAAATTGGTATGCCTTCTTCCCAAAAAAAAAAAAAAAAAAAAGAAGCTCTTTCACTATTACTCATTGCGGAAATGAAATTTTAAGAAAATGAAAGTATGAAAATTTTAAATTTGGTTCTTAGCTTCGTTTTGGTATCTTTTGGACCTGGGTTGAGCTTCTAGTTGCCCACTAAGACGTGTTGAGATGTTGGTTGTCCATTGGGGGCATTTTTCAGATTTGGTTTGCCCATTGAGGGTATAGTATGGAAGGATGCATCCTGTTGAAAACCCGGGGGTAGAGCGCGCAATAATATGATATGTGGTTGGCCACTAGGGCCGCTGAGATGTATTTTTCCCAATGGGGGGTTATGTTATATGATTGGCCCATTGGGGGTGTTTTGGTATGGAATTGGCCCACCGGGGGCGTTATGATGTATACTGCCATTGGGGGCGTTGTGTATGGTCTGGCTGCATTTTGAAAATTAATAAATGAATTAATTATATGTTTTCTAGTCCTGTTTTATATAAATGGTTTGGTCGTTACGCGTGTTAGGATAATGTTTACTTTCGCTTTGCTCTAATGCTGGTTGAGTTATTTGAAACATTATGATTTTGTATATTTTACTATGATGAGAAAATGTTTATACTTGATTCTCTGAAACTATATGGATGATCTTCTCGCATTTTTGGATCGATCACAAGCAGAGGACAAAGATTGTTTTGTATGTTTGTCATTCATAACATTGACGGGCCTGGTTTAAGAGACTCTCAAACACAACAGTATCTTGCACGACTTGCTTCCTGTTCTCATATTCGTATTATTGCCTCTATCGGCCATGTAAATGCACCTCTTTGTAAGTAGATACTTTCAATTATTTCATAGATAATCAGTTTGCTAGCTCTGGGCTTGTCATCCCCTTAATTTCTGCTGCTTCAGTTGAGAGTCCTCATCGAATTTTGTTAGTGATCATGTTAGTGTGGGTTGGCATAAGGGAAAAGTCAGAGGATCTTGAGTTTAATCACTACCATCTTTTTGTGGTTTAATTCTTTTTCTTTTTCTTTTTATTAGTTCAAGCATGTTTCTAAAATGTGTAAATTTCTCAGTGATTTCTTTAGATGCTTCAAAAGGATGGTTCAATTTTTAATCTACTTAGAATTTTTAATCTACTTAAATAAGCAGAAGAAAGTCTTAAAAGGGTGGCTTTAGTCTTTCAATTAGGCTCTGCTATATGAATTGCAAATTTGTGCCCGGAATTCATGCCTCAATGTCTTTGTAATCCTCCCCAACAGGTGGAGAACAGTACATTATGCTTAATGAGTCTTTGACAATATTTTATTGGTATTTTTGTTCATACATCATAACAATTTGTTTGTTTTAAAGGACATAGATGTGTTCACTGTTGTTGAATGATAGTTCTCGTATCTTTGAACTAAAATGTCATCTTAGTTTGTTGACAGTGTGGGACAAGAAGATTGTTCACACACAATTTAACTGGTCCTGGTATCATGTTCCTACCTTTGCACCATACAAGGTAGAAGGAATCTTCTTCCCATTGATTCTTGCACATGGCAGCACCGCCCAGAGTGCCAAAACAGCTGCAATAGTTTTACAGAGTTTAACACCCAATGCCCAGAATGTATTTAAAATTCTTGCAGAATATCAACTTTCTCATCCCGATGAAGAAGGCAAGTATGATTGCATCCTTTGACATTTTCTTTCACAATTTAGATCTTACATATCCCTATGTTTTTTAAAACTTTTCAGGGATGCCAATCGTTAATCTGTATGCAATCTCTCGAGAGCGCTTCTTAGTGAGCGGCCAGGTTACACTAAACTCTCATCTAACAGAATTCAAAGATCACGAGTTGGTCAAGACTAGAAGGCATTCAGATGGCCAGGATTGCTTGTACATTCCTCTTGCAACCGAAGCTCTTGAAAAACTGTTATCTGAGATCAGTCAATAGTGTGAATATCGGCTCATTGCTGTCAACTTGAATAGCAAGTTCTATCATGTTTCCCCATCGTTTAGAGCAACAGCAAACTTGGGATTGTGATCAGAAAGAGTGAGCAATATTATCCAAGAGCGCATGTCAGCCAGACCAAGGCAGGTTGGTGGTGGCAGTGACTCAGTGTGACAATCATGTGACCAACAAAATTAACTACAATACCTCTTGCATGATTCATGGCATACGAGTTTATTTGATTAGATGCTGATAGTTTTCTAGTTTTAAGTAGTAGCTTGGCTCTTTCTTGTTTTGGAGCTTGGCTCTTTCTTGTTGGGATGGTGGTTACTGTTAGTTTAAAGAATGAAAGAACAATGAAATTTCTTAGAACAAGGTGAAAAGATGGAGGAAGAGATTTCTTAGAACAAGGTAAGAAAATGGAGAAAGATACACAGCAACTCAAACTGGGAATTCAATATATTTATAATGCATCAAGCTTGCATTATATAACAACTGAACAAATAACAAAGTGGAAGACAAAGTGGCAGAGAATCTGGAACAACCAGCACTGCTCAACATAATAAATTAACCATTTGCTAAAAACCTGGAACCATAACTTGACTAAACAAATAACACACTTTAGCATAAAACATGGGGTAGTGATCCTAGCAAACATGGGACAGTGATCCTGATGCAAATAGCCAACACTCCTCCTTGCATTAGGAGCTGTAGACTCCAAGTCTCTGCCTAAGAAACTCAAATTTGTTTGTTGGTAGAGGTTTTGTGAAAATGTCTGCAAGCTGATTTTCAGATCTGCAATAAACCAAGCTCACATCTCTTTCTTTCTGCACTTCTCTTAAAAAGAATAACTTAATCTTAAAATGTTTAGTTTTTCCATGAAAAACTGGATTATGAGATATTGCAATTGCAGCCTGATTGTCCACAAATACCTCTATATCATTCAGTTGCTTCAAAAGTAAATCACATAACAACTTTCTCAGCCACAATACTTGATTCACTGTTGCTATAACCGCAACAAATTCAGCCTCTGCAGTAGACTGTGCTACAAACTCTTGTTTCTTGGAACACCAAGAGAACACACCTGATCCTAGACTAAAGCAATAACCAGATGTACTCTTCATATCATCCACGGATCCACCCCAATCATTGTCAGAAAATCCCATCAACTTGAAGTTTTGACACTTCTTGAATTTTACACCAAAGTTAATAGTCCCTTTGATGTACCTAATGACTCTTTTTGCTGCTTTAAGATGCATTTCACTAGCACAATGCATAAAACGAGAGAGAATGCTTACAGCAAAAAAGATATCTGGCCTGGTTGCAGTTAGGTACATTAGACATCCAACCAAGCTTCTGAAATAGCCTTCTTCGACTTTGTCTGTGCCATCTTCCTTACTTAAGCTTTCCTTCTGACTCATTGGTGTAGCCATTTCTTTGCATTCCTCCATACGAAATTTTTTAAGTATTTCCTTAGCATACTTTCTTTGACAAATGAAAACTTCATCTTGACTCAGCTTGATCTCCATTCCGAGAAAGTAAGTCATTAATCCAAGATCAGTCATCTCAAATACTTTCATCATTTCCAACTTAAATTCATCAATTAAAGCTGCATTGTTTCCAGTCATCAAAAGATCATCTTCATAGAGAAAAATAACAAGAATATCAACCTCATAGTGCTTGACATAAAGAGTGGACTCAGATAGGCTTTTTTTGAAGCCTAAACTTAGCAGATGATCATCAATTCTGCTGTACCAGGCTCTTGGAGCTTGCTTCAATCCATATAGAGCCTTCTTGAGGAGATAAACTTTGTCTTATTCTCCTTTCTTCACAAAACCTTCTGGTTGTTCAACATAAATTTCTTCTTGCAAGAAACCATTTAGAAATGTTGATTTAACATCCAACTGGTACACTTTCCAGCCCTTTTGTGCTGTAACAGCAAGTAGTAGCATGATGGTGTCAAGTCTAGCTACTGGTACAAACGTGTCTGAATAGTCTACACCAAAAATTTGAGCATATCCTTTAACAACAAGCCTCGCTTTGTATTTGTTGATGGAACCATTAGCATTGAGCTTGGTTCTGAACACTCATTTGACCCCAATGATTTTTCTGTCTTGAGATCTATCAACAAGCTGCCATATTTTGTTTTTCTTGATCATGTACAGCTCCTCCTTCATTGCAGCAATCCAATTCTGATCATGTTTTGCTTCATCATAACTTGCAGGCTTACAAACTGCAATGTTGCATCTCTGATAAATATCAACGAGCAATCTGGTGCTTCTAACTGGAATGTCGTCCACTATCTCACTCTGCCAATTTTCATTTCTCTGCTCCTCGACATTTCTGACAGGAATGTTTAGCTTCAGTTGATTTGAGTCCTTTGAAGTCTCCCAATTCCATTCTTCATTTTCTACAAAGTGCACATCCCTACTTATGACAATATTCCCCGTTTGTGGCTGAAAGACTTTGTAAGCCTTGGATCTTGTGCTGTAGCCTACGAAAATGCCTTGCACTACCTTCTTGTCTAGTTTATCACACTTAACCTGAGGAACATAGGTGAAGCACAAACAACCAAACACCTTAAAGAAGTTTAGAGACGGTTTATATCCATACCAAGCTTTAAATGGTGTCTTCTCCTTCAACGCTTTGTGGGTAGCCTGTTTTGGAGGAAAACCGCAATGTTTGCTGCCTTTGCCCAGAATTTCTTTGGCAAATTCTTCTCATGTAATATACCTCTTGTCATTTCTAGGATATATCGATTTCTCATCTCACTGACTCTATTTTGTTGTGGAGTGTAGGGAGCCGTTAGTTGATGGTCAATGCCTACATCCTCATAAAATTGATTGAACACAGCAGATATGTACTCCTTGCCATTGTCTGATCTCAATTGCTGAATTTTGCAGCCACTCTCATTTTTAATTCTAGCTTTAAATTTTCAGAATTTTCTAGCAACTTCTGATTTGTATTTAAAAAAGAAAATCCAACACATTCTTGTTAGATCATCAATAAAAGCAATATAGTAAAGGCTACCATTGAGAGATGGTGTCCTTTGTGGTCCTGCTAGATCAGTGTGGATCAATTGTAGCTTCTATGTTGCTCTCCAAGCTATTATTGGAAATGGTTGTCTGTGTTGCTTTTCATATTGACACGTTTTGCAGTGAGGAAGATGATCTTCTAAAACAGGCAAATCCCTTACTAATTTCTTTGTTTGAAGCAGTAGTAGTCCTTGATGATGATAATGACCGAGCTTCTTGTGCCATATCTTCGTGACACTTTCCTTGGTAGGAAAGGCAGCTTGCTCCTCCTTAAGTGGGTTAAGTGTGAAGCTCTTTCCTCTCATCTTGACGTTGAACATCTCTTGAGCATATGTATATTTTATCAGGCAGTATTTGTCTTCAAAATGTACTTTGAAGCCTTTCTCTATCAACTGACCAACACTTAACAGATTTTGGTCAATTTCTGGAACATAAAGAACATTAGAGATAAGTTTTGTACCTAAACAACTTGCAATTGCAATGGTGCCTTTTCCTTTGACTGTTATATGTTGTCAATTGCCAATTCTGACTTTTGAAGTCTCAATGCTTCTTAATTCCTTGAACAACTCCTTGTCATGTGTCATATGGTTAGTGCAACCACTATCAATTAACCAGCTCTCACTTGAATCATTGCCTAAGAAGCAAGTAGCAACAAAGAGCAGATCCTCCTCCTCTTGATCAACAACTTGAGCATTTACTTCTTGCTGCTGATTTTTACTTTTGTAAATCACAGCTTCATGACCAAGTTAGTTGCTCCTGCTGCATTTTGCATCAGATCTCCTCCAGCATTTGAAATGAGGATGACCCTTTCTGCCACAGTGTTGGCATGGAGGATGATTTCCCTTCGTACCTCCAGTCTTGTTCTTGTTGTTGTTTGCTGTAACATCGCCACTTGCAGCAAAATTCTTCTTGTTCTTCTTCCTCATTTTCCCTCATTCTTTATGCTTGACTGGCAGTGCTCCTTCAATGACTCCTTCTTGTCTCATGACCCTTCTTTGCTCTTGTGCCTGTAAAGCATTTACGAGCTCTACCAAGGTAATCTTGGACAGAACCTTGGTGTTCTCCAAGGTTGTAATGGTTGCCTCAAATTTTTCAGGCACCGTTACTAGGATTTTTTTCAACAATCCTTTAGCCGGGTATATTAGAACCAGACAGTCTTACCTTATTGGCAATGCTTAGAAGTTTGTCAGAATACTTTTTAATGGTTTCTGATTCCTTCATTTTTTGCAGTTCAAAATCTCTAATTAAATTCAGCACTTGCATCCCTCCGATACTCTCATTTCCTTCATACTCTTTTTTGAGATAATCTCAGATTGCTTTTGCTTATTTGAGTGACATGACTTGGGTGAAGATAGTCAACGAGACGCCAGCAAACAAACAGGCCTTTGCTTTTGACTTCCTTGTTTTTCTGTCCTTGTGATTCTTGATCTGGGCCATTGTGGGGTTGTTTGGCAGAGGAGGAACTTCGTAATCCTCTTCTACAGCTTCCCAAAGATCCATTGCATCTAGATAGGTCTCCATTCTCACAGTCAAAATCTGATAATTTTCTCCGTCGAACACCGGAGGAGCAATCGATGCAAAACTGGATCCACCTTCCATTAGAACACTCAAATGAACTCACGGATCCCTCAAGAATAGAGCTCTGATACCAATTGTTAGTTTAAAGAATGAAAGAACAATGAGAATTCTTAGAACAAGGTGAGAAAATGGAGGAAGAGATTTCTTAGAACAAGGTGAGAAAATGGAGGAAGATACACAGCAACTCAAACTGGGAATTCAATATATTTATAATGCATCAAGCTTGCATTATATAACAACTTAACAAATAAAGTGGCAGAGAATCTGGAACAACCAGCACTGCTCAACATAATAAATTAACCATTTGCTAAAAACCTGGAACCATAACTTGACTAAACAAATAACACACTTTAACAGAAAACATGGGTTAGTGATCCCAGCAAACATGGGGGCAGTGATCCAACAGTTACTTCCAGCCTTCCCTTAATTTATTGTATTTTAGATCATATTCTAGTTCTAGCACCAAGTTGAAGAGAAACTCATGCTCTAAGAAGTTGTTATCAGAGGCAAAACCTCGGTATTTCTCAACCTCTGATTCACAATCTGATTGTAAGAAAACCCAAAACTCCAAATCCCCAAACCCTAGTGAGTACCCAAGCCAAAACCCTGATTTCAAACACCAAGAAATCGAAGGACCAACCGTTGAACGAGACCTGTCAGCATTGGCCAATGAGACGAGAGAAGTTCTTGAAGCGATGATTAAGAATATCTATGGTTTGAGCAGAGTCGTCCCTCTTCTGGGACTGGCTCAGCTTGGTTTAGGAGCTTGGATTTCGTACATCACTGGGTCATCCCCGGTCACGGAGATCTCTATTTAGAGCTTCTTGGCTTTCGGTTTTCCATTTACTTTGGCGTTTATGATGCGGCAATCGTTGAAACCAATGCACTTCTTTAAGAATATGGAAGAACAAGGTAGGTTGCAGATTCTGACTCTGATTCTTCAGGTTGCTAAAAATTTGAATATTTTCTTTGTTCGGGTTCGTGGGGTTTCTCTCATGTGTATTGTTGGATTATCAGTCGGATTGCTGTTTGCTTTGTTGTCTACATGAGTTCACTTTTTTTTTTGGTAAGAATGAGTTCAATTTTGCATTTGAGGTTCGTTTATTAAGATAATACAGTGAGTTTTTGGTGAATTTTAATTTTCATGAATTTATAAAAAATGTGGCCTTGGTGTGAATGATGGAGACGACATTTTCCATGTATCAAATGGCTGGTAGTATCTTCTACTCCTAACTTTTAGCAATTACTGTGACAACGAAAGTGTAATAGCAGTAATTTACTGAATACAAACATGACATGAGATATGTATAGAGCTTAGATTTTTTGAGACAAGGCACCCCAAAAGTGAGATGGTGAACTTACTGGAGTTGAGAGGTGGTGAAGTTATAGGAACTGAGATGTGTGTTTGGTAACTGTGTTTGCTTAGATGATGGTTGGTTTCTAAATTCTAATCTTCTAATCCAAAATTTTCCCATAACATAATTAGCCATCCTTCAATTCGATTTGGGGATTGAGATTGAGTGCCAATCCAAAATTTATTTTTCATGTCTATCTCATTGGGAGGAATTGCAGGCTCCTCAGGTTTCTTGTCCTTATGTACCTTCTCGTGTATTTTGGTTTCAACCCCTTTGCAGTCTAATGTAACTTCATACTTAACAGAAGGGGTTGGTCATAACTTGCAAACTGGTAGTGATATCTTGATCGCTCTGCATTCCTAATGCTAGAATCAACATTGTGGGTCTTTTTCTTTATAATCTCATCACTCATGTTTGGAGGAAGGATTAGAATTGGTATTAAAATAAGATAAGTAAAAAAACAAAATTACTTTTATGCTCTAAAATAGCATTTTCATTTATTTATAACTTTAATAATACCCCATCCTAATACTAACATAATATATAATAAAATAACACTCATAAACAATTTTTATCTCTTAAGTCATTTTATAACTTAAAAAACAACAAACTAAAATAAATTAAGGGGGTTTTGGAGCTTGGCTCTTTCTTTTTGGGATGGTGGTTAATTCCGGCCTTCCCTTGATAGCTGCCCCTTTTCTCTTTTTGCTGATTTC